>CM061552.1:71143288-72511176 GCA_030864225.1 Capsicum baccatum var. pendulum | reverse complement strand
GAAAGTTTTCTAGAATTACTGTACATCATTTCAACCCTCAATGCTCGTAAGTTTGTTTTCTTGGTCTTCTGTTATTTTTTATCTAGGTGATAATCCCGACCACGCTACCTAGTTGTAACTCCTTGGCAAAGTGATCATCTGCACTATTTTTCTCTTAGAGAAATAACAGACAGATTTTTCAATACCAGATATAATTTCATATTTGCACTTGATATAGATTTCTCATGTTTTAAGATAATTTTATCGGCCAGATTCGCTAGAAGTTACTTTATACCCTATGTATCCTCTTTAATTAGCTCTCAGATAATATATATTCTTTCATCAACCACCCATTTTCCCTCAAAAATATTCTACTACCATACCTTCTGGCGTATAATCATCACCCTGATCAACCCAACCATATAAATTTGGGCTAGGACAGTAACTATATTGGTTTTTCGTTCTTGTTAGATGCAGTGCTAGGCTTCGAAGGACTTCTCAGATTTTAATGCACCCTAAAAGTTAGTCCAGTCACCATTGAATCTCTTTACACTGACACCAAAACTAGATCCCTTCACAATGCTTGACACATAAAAATGAGCAACAACCGACATTAAATCTTAATAGGGTATTAGAACCATATTCATGGTCTCTCAGCCTTATCAGTTCGGACCTACCAAACTTAACTGTGAAATTATAGATATCTTGTTTGAATGATCAATGACTAATCGGTAAAAATAATATTCATAAAATCAGTATACTCTATGTGTGTTTCCACGATAACATTATCAGTAATATATACCTCCCATATATAAAGTGGTTCCATATGCATGTAGATTATTCCTCCAAACCTATCTTTACTGCAGCCTCTTGTATTGGTCGGAAAAAAGTTGATTAACTTTTAGCTCCTTATATCTACAAAGAAAAAAAATTAATGTCACAAAAATAACATCATCCATCTGTTACAATAGATATAGAGTCTATTGCATTAGATATGGAGTCTGTTATATAAGATGTTGAGTCCATTGTAATAGATATAGAGTCTGTTGCAACAGATGCGGAGTCTGTTGCAACAGATGTGGAGTCTGTTGGAATACATCAAACCAGCCTTGTTGGTGGTTTGATTTGTTCCAACAGTTGCCCCATCTGTTGCAACATCAACAACAACATAAATACAAAGAAACAACAAATAAAAAACATCAACAACAAAGAAACAACATTTATTCCAACATCACCAACAATAAAGAAGCAATATCCTTTGTTCCAACACCATCAAAAACACCACACCACAAGCTCCAACAATACCAACCCCACCAACAACATTAATTACAACATCAACAACAAAAAACAAACAAAATACATACAAAAAAATAATACTGCCAACAAGGCTTTTAAACTTCTCCCAATAGATGACTTTTTTCGTATAGTATAAAAAAAATTCTTGATTCGTTTATTCAACACTTAAAAGCTTCTTCAATTTTTTTTAAATAAATATTAAATGGGTAAATGGTAATTAAATAAAAAAACATATGTAAATAACTTACAAAAGAAGAAGATGAGAATGAAAGAGCAATAGTGAATAATACCTTAATGTCAAAAGGGGATCAAAATAACAATTCCAGTCGAGGAAAGATATGGATCGGTTTAGATCCGAAAGGATCTTTATGAGAAAGCGAAGAGAAAAGACAAAAAAAAGTATGTGATAACCCTAAAGAGGAGAGAAAGAAAAAGATGAGAGATGAATAAAATAAATTTAGGGCAAAAACTGAAGGAGAGGAGAGATGAGATAATTCTAGATGTATTATGTACATAGACGTGGATTTCAATATTCATTAATTAATATAATTAATATTCATTAATAGTTTGAGGGTCACGAGGAAGACTAGTGACATTGAAAAGATAAGATAAGACTACTCAATAAACTCATGTTTGAGTTATCCAAGAAACATTTTTTACCGCATTTTGTAGTACTACTTTATGTACTCGGACAGAAGCTTGATTTAAATTTAAAAGAAAAAAAGATTTTCAAATATATATGTCATCTGTTGCAACAGATAGCAATATTTGTTTAAAAATCCCAACAACACAGTCATCTATTACAACAGATACAAATATCTATTTAAAAATCCCAACAGCTTAGTCATTGTGACAACTGATGCAAATGTCCATTTGATAATTAAATCAAATATGTCATCTGTTAAAACAGATATTAATATCTATTTAAATATCCCAAAAGCTCAGTCATCTGTGACAACAAATGTAAATATCCATTTAATAATTAAATCAGATATGTTACTTGTTATAATAGATATCAATATCTATTTGAAAATTTTCAATAGCTCAGTCATCTATCACAACAGATACAAATGTCTATTTGATAATTAAATTAGATATGTCATCTGTTGCAATAGATATAATATCTTTTAGAAATTTCCAACAACTCAGTCGTTTGTTCCAACAGATTTTATTGTAATTAATTTAGGTAGAACTAGGGATAAATGAATGAGTTCATAGGATCAACTACAAATTCAATTGATTCTTTGCAATTGCATGGTGTTAGTATTGCGTTCATCCCGACCCGAGTCGTCGATCGATTACTCTGAGTTGAAAAGATTCTCTTTAACGTAATGTTAAGCTAGTACTTAAATTGATTTAGGTGGAACTAGGGATGAATGAGTTCTCATTAACTTAATGTTAAGATAGAACCTTAATTGATTTAGGTGGAACTAGGGATGAATGATTTCATAGGAGCAACAATAACTTCAATTGATTCTTTGTAATTGCATGGTGTCGGTATTGTATTCATCCCAACCTGAGTCATCGATCGATCACTCTGAGTTGAAATGAGTTCTCATTAACTTAATGTTCAGATAGTACCTAAATTTATTTAGGTGGAACTAGTGATGAATGATCTCATAGGGTCAACAACAACTTCAATTGAGTCGTTGCAATTGCATGGTGTTAGTATTGCGTTCATCCCAACCCGAGTCATCGATCGATCGCTCTGAGTTGAAATGAGTTCTCATTAACTTAATGTTAAGATAGTACCTAAATTGATTTAGGTGGAACTAGGGATGAATAAGCTCATAGGTTCAACTACAACTTCAATTGAGTCATTGCAATTGCATGGTGTTGGTATTGCGTTCATCCAGACTCGAGTCGTCCATCGATCACTCTGAGTTAAAATGAGTTCTAATTAACTTAATATTCATATTAATAGTACCTAAATTAATTTAGGTGGAACTAGGGATGAATGAGCTCATAGGATCAACTACAACTTTAATTAAGTCGTTGTAATTGCATGGTGTTGGTATTGCATTCATCTCGACCCGAGTCATAGATCGATCACTCTGAGTTGAAATGAGTTCTCATTAACTTAATGTTAAGATAGTACCTAAATTGATTTAGGTGGAACTAGGAACGAATGAGTTCATAGGGTCAACAACAACTTCAATTGAGTTGTTGCAATTGGATGATATTGGTATTACATTCATCCCAACCTGAGTCGTCGATCGATCACTCTGAGTTGAAATGAGTGCTCATTAACTTAATATTAATATTAATAGTACCTAAATTGATTGAGTTAGAACTAAGGATAAATGAGCTCATGGGGTCAACTACAACTTCCATTGAGTCGTTGCAATTAAATGGTGTTAGTATTCCGTTCATCCTGACTCGAGTCGTCGATCGATCACTCTGAGTTGAAATGAGTTCTCATTAACATAATATTTTAAAAACTATAACATTTGAATTTTTAAAAATTAATTAAGATCATTCGGACCAAATTAACAATTTCAAAACTTGTCATTCTTTTCCAAAATTACAAATCAACCCACACATATCATCCATTTGCAAAAAAAACTTTTTCTCATTTTAAATCTCAAGTTCTCGCTCCCCCCCTCTCTCTCAATAATACAGACAATAACTACTTAACATATTGCTCAACCCTTCAAAACAGATCAATTTTCTTCCCATTTTCAACCACATAGTTGTTATTTTTGACTTCATTCTTGCTTGTATCCGTTGTTTTCTCTGTCTTCATAGGTAACAGAGTTCGAGAAGAGTTCTACATTTATTCTTTATTCTAAAATTAGGGTTTTTTAGTCAATGATGAAAAAGAAGATTTTTAGTTATATTATCTTCGAGAATGGGTTAACAATTTTGTGTTTTAATGCTAAAAAAAGTAGAAAGCACCCGAGAAAATCCTAGTTTTTGTCTCAGTATTTTATTGACTGTCATGGTATTGTTGAATGGTGTTTGTCGTATTTTTGGTGGATGTTGTTGGTGGTGTCAGTATTTATGTTTTTGGTAGTGGTGTCGGTGATCTTGGTGTTGGTATTGGTGGCATCGGTGGTGGTCTTGGTGGCATTAGTTGTGGTGTCAGTGGTCTATCTATTGCAACAGGTGGAAGATCTGTTGGAAGATATTAAATAGATCTTCAAACAGATTCCCCATCTGTTCCAACTGATGGGTTATTCGTTGGAGTATTTTTTTGTAATGTTGCATAAAATAATTTATTGAAATTTGTATTACCATTTTTTGAAATATTATGCAAACATCAAGTGCAATGTATTTTTTGTTTTTCTATTGTTTGTAGTTAAAAGATGTCTCCCAAAAGAAAAGAAACAGAAAATGGATCAACTTCTGACCACCCAACCAAAAAGGCTAGAGTACAGATAGATTCAGAGGAACTTCCTAAACAATCTCAGTTAGAGAAAAATGAAGCTGAGGAAAGTGATAACTCCTTCTTACCAATGAGACGTGAATTAATATCAAAATCCCAGCATTATCCGGTCAAAACCATTAGTAACGACAAGATTCGAGTTGCGATGCCGATAGATAACCCTGACAAAGTAACTGGTGATCTTGTACTTAAATGTCAGTTGGGGAAACGTTTTGATAAACTTAGGAGTATTATGAAGAATGAAAACATAGATGGATTTTTTAACAAGAGTTGCTTTGCATACTTTCTTGAGCTGTCTGCGTACCGCACTCTCCGTTTCTCAATGAGCATGGTATATGGTCTTCTCAAATGCAGGATCAAGTACGCGGGGGATGATAAAGATTCGAAAGAGGGCAAAAAAAGATGGATGAAATCTGGATCAACTACTGTGGCATGCTGATTTATTTTAGATGGAAAGAGTTTGCCACAGTGATGGTCTTGGGATGCGATCGTCTAGAAGAACCTCTCATCAAGGAAACACCCTACAAAGGGTTCAAGAAAAGCAAGGAAAAAATGATGGGTTGTTGGGCATTGTTGGACGTAGCTACAAAGTGGATGATTTGATGGTAGATCTCAAGGATAAAAACATACCAAAGCACTACAGGGAGAAATTGTGCTAAGTTTGATTTGTCCATTCCGTTTTATTGGTAAGAAACGTCAGGAAAGTCATAGAAGATAATTTGTTGGCGCTTGCTGATAATTTTGAAAAATTTAATGATTATCCCTGGGGATATGACAGCTACTACTTGACTGTCAAATATTTACTGACAAAGCTATCTCCAAAGACGACCACATTATACGGCTTTCCTTAGGCTTTTATGGTAAAATTGATCACTATTTTTACTCATCTATTAATTTATATTGAATATAGTTATTATGAATTTTTTTTACTTGCTTCCTATTTATATTTTTAGGCTTGGGCATGTGAAGCCATTCCTCCCCTCAGAAAGCAGTTTAAGGTTTACCCGGATAAGGTTTCTCATCCAAGGATCCTTAGGTGGTTGGCTGCAAATGACAGTAAAAATATTAAGGAGGATGATCTATTTAACCCTCTGGATGATGCAGTACGTCTTCTTCCAACTAAAATAATTTGTCTCAAAGAAAGATATTGAAATAGATGTGCCATCTGTTGCAACAGATGGGTCATCCCTTGCAACAGATTACCCATCAACTCAACTGGGTGCAACAGATGGGTAATTTGTTGTGACAGATGATCCATATTTTGCAATAAATTAACCATCTATTGCTTTGGTTCTCTGAACCCGACTCAACAGATTATGAATATACTACAAATTAGGCAACAGATGGTTAATCTGATGTAACATATTGTCAATCTGTTTTGACATATAGATCAGATGTTGCGGCAGCCAGATTGTCTGTTGCATAAGTTGGCCGTGTTAACATATAATACAACTGACTGCAAATTATTATTATATAATTTAAATATCTCCTATCATTTTTTATAGGTTATTCATCCTTGAATCATACCTTGTAATACCCCGTACCTTTTCTAGCTAAACTCCGTCCCTAGAATGTTAAGGGATAGCTTCCAAACTGAAGAATAATTTTGTCATGTGGAATTTTCTAGATTTAGACCTCCCATTATGTTAAAAAATTTAATAAGCTTTCCAACGATATAAGATTCACCCAAATCCGATACTCGGTGAAGGAGTTATGACATTTTTAAGTTGACAGTGTGCCACCTGGGCACTTAGCGCATCACAGAGAAGGCAAAATCCGCAATTGTCAAATTCCAATGATCCTCCGCGATAGCCCTGCATCGCGGAGAAGCCCAGATTTCCAATTTTCCTATTCTAGTGAGATTCTGTAATTCTGGTGCGTCGCTCCAAGGGCCAAAATGGCAATCCAAGGGGCACCGCGATTGTGGCACGTCGCGGTGAACACCCAGTTCCTGCTCGTCCTTTTTAACAGATTCACCGCAATAGTGGCGCATCACGGTGGCCTAGTAAATTAGGATTTTTGGTCGATTTCCAGTTCCGATTTAAAGTTTAATTGGGGCATTTTGGTCAATCCCCAGGGCCCCAATCCATCCAAAACACATCATTAAGCATATACCAAAGCACTTTATGCTTATTTCATCACTTTTCTCTCAAAATAAAACCCTAGATCATCAAAGCTCCTTCTCCAAGAAACCCAATTCTTCAATTCATTATCCAAGGAAATTCAAGATTAAGTATTTCCAATACAAGAACTCTAAGAATTCATCTTCAAAGCATCAATAGAGATTCAACATTCAAGTTTTAGCATCTAGTTCATCAATTGAGGTATGTGGGGTTATGAACAAGGACAATCCTTTCGTTCTTGTGCCCAAAAACTTATTTTAATTCTAATTTTACTAAATTTTATATGATTTCCCATGAAACCCAAGTTAGGGTTTATACCCATTGTTGTTATTTACAAGGTTATGAGATTTCTAGTGATTTAGAAGTTTAATTACATGGTTATGTTCATATTTTCATGCACATTGCAGTAATTTTCAGATTTTGAATTAATTTATCAATTTTACACTATCAAGCATGAACATTATGATATTTTAACGTGAGTTTGATGTATGGGTCATTAATCCCTAATTAAAGATTGTTATTTCAAGAATTGTTGTTCTATAAGCACCCTATGACTAGATTCCTTTCAGCTTATTGATAAAGATTTGACCTTTTGGTCTTAGAATAGATATGAAATCCACTTTACAGATTCAGATTATAGATTTAGCTTTACAAATATACGTTTGATTTTCATTATAAATCATTAGATTATTTTAAAAGTGGATTTCCATCAGAATGAATATACAGATTTAATAGGAGTAGTATTTAGCATCGAGATGGATACGTTACTATGGTTTCATACCCCAGACTACGTGCCAATGTAGGATTTAGATTGTTCCCACTTCTACGTGGATGATAGATATGTAATCACTTAGATAGGTTATACTCCCTGGCAAGAGTATGAATCCTCTCCCCAACGTGAGGATTCCTTCTTAGGGAGACAAGAATGTTGGACTCCATGAATACTCACATGGTTTATGTCAGTTAGAAGAACCTCCCTACTAGTAAAGAAAAGCTTTGAAAGAATTTCCTTCAGATAAAGTATTTTTCCATGCAGAATGAGTTTTCAGATTTCACTTAGCCTATATGATTTGAGAATAAGAATAGAATATAGATTTCATAACTAAGTGTAATGGCTCACAAGATTTATATTATGTACTTTACTATTCATGATTTATATTCTTCAGATTTCAAATTACTTAAGCCTATGTGAGTCATTTACATTTAGCATGCATGATTTTATAAATTGTGATGATATTGCTTACTTATTGCATTCACCACCATATACTCAGTACATCATCAAAGTACTAATCCACATATATATCTATGTGCTACATTGTCTCATAATGTAGGCTCAGGTTTGTCACAACCCAAATGGCCATGAGTGGCACCCACACTAACCTTCCTGTGGGAGAACCATCTAAATCAAACTATTACTCAATCACTTAGTCAGTATTAAAATGATATTTTAATAAAACCATCTTAACAATAATAATCTGGAGTTAATCATCAGTAAAGTAGAAACCAAACAATCTACTTACTGAAATTTCCAAGACCCGAAAGTCATCATACAAGAACTACTAACAAATATCATGTCTAAAGATATATCCAAAAATAAAGTAAATAAAGAATGTTTTATTGCCCGAAAGATAGACAAGAACAATAAGATGACCCATGGAAGCTTGGAAACAGAGTGCTCACCCTTAGATCAAGATCTGCTATCAAACTCTAGAGGTGAGATCATGTATGAGCCTCTAGAACAATTTCTACACTCAACAAAAAAAAAGTACAGGGTAGAATTAGTACAAACCACTATGTACTGGTAGGTATCATAGGCCAACTCAACTTAATAAAATATCCACAACATAAGTCATATAACAATTAGATAGGCTTCATCACATAGTAAATACTCAATGAATAAACAATACAACAATAACAGGTCAAACAGTACTCACAAACAAGTCACTTAACCATCAAGAGGATCAACCACACTGTAAACATCCACTAAATCAACACAAGTATGTACACACATGCTATGGGACTTATTTTTGCCCAAATAGTCATGACCTGCAGGGAACAATCTATGTTCATGTACCGTACTGGCATGGTACCCGATCCAACATAAATATAAACGTATCGGCGTGGTACCCGATCCAACATAAATATAAATGTACCGGCGTGGTACCCGATCCTACTTAAATATAAACATACCGGCGTGGTACCCGATCCAACATAAATATAAATGTACCATAGTGGTACCCGATCCAACATAAATATAAACGTACCGACGTGGTACCCGATCCAACATAAATATAAACGTTCCGGTGTGGTACCCAATCCAACATAAACATAAACAAGTATTATCAATATCAATTAACACAATCTCACAACACACCACAATGTACCAATTTTACAAGTACACTTAGAGTCATAAGACAATTCCATCAAGTAAATTTTCTATAAACATTTAAACACGAATCAACAATCCAAACATCAACAATTTCAAGCATGTCCAAATACCAATCCACAAGTATTCAATTTTGGAGCATACACATAATTAAGTCAAGTCTAAACTCCAATTAAACCATAACCTACCTCAAACGAAGAACCCAAATACAAGCTACCTTACAAGAGTCTTGCCCTTCCATAAAGCTTTGGAATGATCCAAATCTGTGTAATATATAATTCGCATAAGAATACGAATCTAATGACTCCATTTTTATAAATTCTTACTCTAAAAATTCTAGACCTAAACCTCAATTTCTTAACCCCAAATTATAAAGGAAATACAATTATACAGTTAAAAACAATAAACTGTACCGATAGTGTTCAAAGTAACCTAAAAGCAGCCACCTACTATTAATGTCCGTGATTGACTCATCATAGCCCTAATATATTGTTTCTCGTCCATTCCAGTTAAGGAATAATGGACAATATTAATAAAACTATTCAATTGCTCCCTCACAAGTCACTCAATGACTATAATTAAGATATAACAATATTATTAAACAAATAACTTCACT
Organism: Capsicum baccatum var. pendulum; assembly: GCA_030864225.1. Lineage (NCBI taxonomy): Eukaryota > Viridiplantae > Streptophyta > Magnoliopsida > Solanales > Solanaceae > Capsicum > Capsicum baccatum. The sequence goes on along the minus strand of CM061552.1, from coordinate 72,501,388 downwards.
ATGCCATCATCCTTCTCCCCCTTTCCTTTTCTTTACACTTTTCACCCATTTGGCATAATTTTCGATACTACTTCCTTATTAAGATTTCATCCCACAGCATATTGATATATTAATAAACATATATATCCCCAGATAACTAATAACAAGAATAATACCATGCATATACTTAATTGAATTAAACCTTACCTGAAGCTGGTGTTCTCGGATACTACAACTGTTCTCACCTCTTTTTTTCTTTTTTTTTCTCAGTTTTTGCTTATCCTCCAAAGGAATTAAACCCTAGTAACAGAAAGTCCTTTCACGTAATATCCGATAGTAAAAGAATTGTGGTTTTAACCCATTAAATTATTAATTACCCTAAACTTTTAATAAATATTCAAAATTTATTCAGAATCCCATAGAAATAAACCAAATATGTACATTGACTAAAAAGTATATTCTGGACCTATTAAAAATACTGTGACACTCATCCTAGGTCATCTCAATCAAAAGTTAACAATTATTGGGTTTAACTTTATTAAACTCAAGGATCCAATTAATGGCTTAAATTACTTTCAAATAACTCAAAAATCAATACTACCCATCCTGTGAATCATGGATCACGTATACAAACTATGGGGAAAACAAAAATACAAAAGACCAATAAGATTCACGAAACGACTAGGAGAGTCGTTACAAGGTTGATACAAAACAACCCAAGAACACAAGAAAACAAACACAAAACAGTCCACTAGTTCAAGGAACTATGGACCTCTTTTGGTGACCTCTCTCGGATTCAAGAACACAATAAGAAACCATGTAATGAGGTGTTTAACTCTTATTTTCCAGCAGCAAATCAAACTATATTATGACAATAAAAATGAAGAACAACAATGTTACAACAACAATAACCAAATGGCTTGAACAACAACAACACAAACTACAAGATTAGGACAAGAAACAAAGATAGATAGTTAGACAAGTGTTGATGTAGTCTTAACAAACCAAGAGCATATTCCACTCTTGGACCTTTAACACTTCATACAACAAACACCTAACTCTTACAATGACACAAGAGGGGAATCCACCTCTCAAAGCACTAAAGTCTCAAGCTTTGCAACACACAAGAGAATCCACCCTTATGCTATGCCCTAATTTCAATTTTGAGAGCTCTTTCTCACAAGAGTAGTGTTCTTCAATATCAAGCATAAACTAAGACAATAAACCCTACCATGTTATATTTATATTACAATACGAAATAATAGAAATATGACAAAAGGGCCCTTCCATCAAAAAGGCCTCAAGGTCGTCCCATGAAGTGCATTTAAAAACTGATTTGCGCCTCATCCACACTTGGGCTTGTGAATTATTTAGTTGGTCTTCAAGTTGCTCAAAAAATATCTAAGGTCATGATCATTCCCGTATCATCATCTCCATATTGACAGGAATTTGTCCACAAATTTATGACCTCACCTCTTTAGAGAGGTATTTCACACGGCCCCTTACACGGCCACGCATCTTCTACTTCCTCCTTAACTTAAATCCCAATCTCTTCGTGCTCTCCATCTTGAGGCTTGACTTCAACCTTAGCCGATTCAATCACCACTTTCTCTCCTAGGTAGTATAACTTCCCCTCCCTTAGGATCACATTCCTCTGATTTGGACACTCACTAGCCTTGTGCCCCCATCCTTGACACTTGAAGCATTGAAACCCCATGGGATTGGAAGTAGAATTCAATTTACCTTCATACCTTGGAGGATGTTTTTGGACAGCCTTGGGGATTTTGGGTTGGGCAGCCACGAAAGAGTTCTCTTTGAGCTCTCTCTCTACCTCTAAAGCCGCTTGGAAGATACCCTCTATGGTGTTGAATTTGTGAAGTGTCATGCAAGTGGAGATGTCCTTGTTTAACCCAACCTTGAATCGGATGATGTTGTTGCTCACTTTCTCTGCTCTATGATCAAGTTTCAAGATGAGTTGTTGAAATTCGTCATAGTAGGCTGCCATGTTTTTGTTTCCTTGCTTCAAGTTGTACAATTTTGCAAGGAGTTCATGTTGATAGCTTTCAGAAAGGTACCTTTTCCTCATAATATACCTTAACTGAAACCAAGGAGGGGGTTTCCCCTTAATCAATACATTGCCAAAACGTTTGACATACTTCCACCACGTGGTAGAATATCCATCAAAATGAGCAATGGTGTAGCAGCTCTTCTTCTCCTCCATGAGATCATTCACTTGAAAGACTCTCTCGCATGCGGATCCCCATACAAGAAACTCTTTAGGATCACTTTCTCCCTTAAAGATCGGAAGCCCCATTTTTATGGTGTTGAGGCCAACATCCCTTTCCCGAACACCTTGGCCGCCCCTACCTTCAACCCCTCAGTTATCCCTAGGTTCTACCTTTCTACCTCTCATCCCATCTTCCATCAAATAAGGATCATCATACATTCCATACCCCCCTTCGGTTCTCCCTCACAAATCCCTCTTCTTGCATTGACGGGTTTTGGATATTTGGAATTTGGTATGGGGGATTGGCATTTAGTGGTGGAGGTCTTTCGATTGGCTAATTTTGGTTTGGAGGAGTCGGATTTAAGGGTGGAATTTGGGTTCCAAATCCATCATGTGGGGCTTGGTGATGTGTAGAATGGCTAGGACTTCAAGGCCTCATCCTTGTGAATAATAGTGTGCTTAAGGTATGGCATTTGGTAGGTACATTCTTTAGTGTGTGGCTTCGGGGGTAATGGTTGGGTATGTGTGTTGGGGAGTTAAGGGACGAGAAATCCGTTGACTTTCTACCCTTTCCATTCGACCACTAATAGAGGCCACTTCCACTCCCAACTTCTCAACCATATCATTCACTCTAGCCACAACCACTCCCAACTCTACTATGTTATATTTATATTATAATGCAAAATAATAGATAAATGACAAAAGGGCCCTTCTATCAAAAAGGCCTCAAGGCCGCCCCATGGAGTGCATTCAAAAACTTATTTGGGCCGCATCCACACTTGGGCTTGTGCATTCTTTAGTTGGTATTCAAGTTGCTCAAAAAATATCTAAGGTCATGATCATTCCCATATCACAAGTGCTCAGTCTCAGCAGCGTGAGTGATCTTCGAGCATCTCATCTACATCTCTATAGTTAGTGAGTCCTCATAGTTTGAGGACTTAGCTATTCAGATTTCCAGTTTATTAGTAGATATTTTATTATTTATTTCAAAAAGTTTGAGTCAGTTGGGGCCTGTCCCAGTGACTCTCTAGACTCAGTCAGTAGAGACTTGTCAGACTATTAAATTTAGTTTTAGACTTTTGATTCATTATTCAGATTTTTCAGTATTGTTTTACCAAGACTTGTGAGATTAGTATGTTTCAGATAAGATTTTTTCATTTATTATATTTTCATATTCATATTTCCCCTATGTTGGGATTAAAATTTAGTAGAAAAGCAATCAAGGTTAGCTCAGGACTACTTGTAGTTTAGAGCACCGTGTGGCATCTCAAAAATCAAATTTTGGGGTGTTACATGCCTACTGTTAATGAGTTAGGGATGACTTATTTTCTTACTCTAGGTCTTGTTGATACAAAAGAAGACCCAACGGTGGAGCTAATAAAGAAGGAATTAGCTGGAGCGACATCCATAAGAAGAGCAGTTAGGCAAAGTCAGCCTAATGTTGAAGCTCTTCATGACCAACCTACAGCAACAGATCCGGGTTCTTCTTCTGGGGGTGTTGCTGGTGGAGTTGTTGATGATGGCGGAAGCCATTCTAATGCTGTTGTTGCTGCTGCCAGCCGTGATTATGAGCATGTAAGTGCTCAGGAAAAAATAAATACGTTTGAAAACACCCCTTGCACAGTTCCCTCTCACCCCTACACCAGTCCCTTCCACCCTTACAGTGGTCCTTATTACCCCTCTTCACCTTTGTGTGCTTATTGCAAATGCAAAGTATGCAAGGAAAGAAAGGATAAACTCTTTGAAAAGCTAGATATTATTGCTAAAGCTGTCAAGAAATTAAAATCCAAAAGGGGTGTCATACCATCCAAGAAGCTGAGGGAGCCATACACTCCTACAGAGGTGGTTAGGAAGAAGACAAGAAACATTAGACAAATACTCTCCATTGTGAAAATAAAAAAAAATTATAACTCCTCCCGCTCCAAGAGTTGTTGAAGTAAGGGGCCGCTGAAGAAGGTGGACATAAATGTGACACTTGGCTACAAAAAAAAAGAACTGTAAGAAATCATGAATGACAAGATGAAGGTTCCAGAAGTATACACCATGCATTCATTTGCTGCCAAAGACTTCACGAATATGACAAATATGCATGAGTGGTACATGGACTATGTAAGTTTACTTTTTGCTAGCCTAACCTTCCTATTTACTCTATGAAAAAGAAGTTATGCAATAGATATGTAATTTGTTGCAACATCTAGGTATTTTGTTGCAACATAATACACATCTGTTGCATAAGTTGTGTTAGTTGGGTAATCTGTGAACTGATTCAGAGAACCCTCTGCAACAGAATCTTTCCACCGTGTTTTTATTATTTACAATTACTAACCTATTTAAAAATTATCTTCTTATACCACAGTATGTTGATGAAATTCTCTGCCTCATGAGGGGCAGACAATTAGCGTACCCAGATGCTTATGATGCTGCCAATAGGATAATAGACCTCAACTTCAACAACAATTTCAAGGATAGGTACGATGATCTCCGCAGGCGATCTAGTCCCAGTGGCCATAGAATTGATAAGTTAGTTTCTACGTTCGAATGGGACGAAGACATGATTAATTATGTTAGAAGGAAGAGGCCATGTCAACACGGCAAGAGCTGGACCAAGGCAAAGAGAATCCTTACAGTCATGAATGTGGAAGTCAAACATTTTCTCATTGTTGAGATACTACTCGACGAGGAAAATATTAAGGTTTATGACTGCAACTTACCTGTCTTCAGCGAGGACACGTTTTTAACCCACGTACAGCCACTCTTGAAGTTGTTCCCCAAGTTATTAACGCAGAGTAAGCTGATGGATCATATGTCGGCGGAAGTCTTGACGAAGGAATGGGTTTTTAAAGGTCAAAATAAGAACATCCAACTCCCAAAAAATCAAATCAGTGCAGCGTGCAGGCCGTACTCACTTGCATACATCAAGTGTTTGCTGATCGGCACAGAAATGACTGGTATGTGCGATGCCATTGTGGGAAATATTCAAGAGGTCTAGGCTTATGGGGTACTAACTAAATGGTTGGAGCCATATATAAAGAAGAATATGTACAAAGACAGAGACATGCACGATAATGATTTTTTATTTCAAGCCACTTCACTTTACATATATTGGTAATAATTTTTATGTATGGCGAAAGTTAAATTTTTATAATGCAACAGATTGTCTATCTGTTGTAATAGATATAGTACCTGTTGTGATGGATTGATTATCTGTTGGAATCTATCTGTCGTAACAGATATATAATTTTTTGCAATATATAATCTATCTGTTGCAATTGATAGCTAATCTGTTGGAACAAATCAAAACAGTAGGAAGACCTATTTATATAATTTCCAGCAGATGACCTATATGTTGCAACAATTGTCTAAATCTGTTTGATAAGATATGTCGTCTGTTGCAACAGATGTATTATCTGTTGTGACATTTGAATCTAGTATTCCATTTCAATTAACATGTTCAAAACTAAGGATTAAATTATATTCATAGACAACATAAAATAATCAAAGACTTCGAAAATTATATGAAATAACTCAACAAATAAATGAAATATAAAAAAAATACTATGGGTACAAATGATTTTCTCTACAAATAAATCAACAAGTTAAACCAAGGAGGATAGGTTATTACATTTATAGACTCTAGCTATAAAGATCTAATCAATATGGACAAGTTGTTCTTCATCCGGTTATATAGAATTCGGCTTTGGTCATCGTGGATCTTTAATGTCGCTTGTGTACATCTTCTGAGCTTTTGCTTCTACGTATTTCCATAAAAGAGCAGCATATCTTTTGTGGAGTAATCCGGCATCAAGTCCATTATTTGGTACTTGTAATCCATCGCTCAAATACTCGGCATAAGCGGCAACAAAAGGACAACAATATTTGCGTTTTAAAAAAATAGATAATGCATATCTTGCAGTTCATGTAAGCATTGTAAAATTTATGAAATGAAACTAAATCATGATACTTATACTTACAGGCGATCAATAGTTTGTTGAGAAATTCCTTCAACATATTGTACATCAAATGGATTACCCATTTTATCCCGGTATGCTTCAATTGTCGATCAATCAGTACGAACCTTTTGGTCCCAAAATCCACTCATATCAAGGTAAGTAGGCAATATTTTGGCCAATTTTTGTATCTCAGACGACGGCCCAAAATGTCTACCTCGGGACATTGAGTCATAAACTCGGATACGCCTCTCTTTTAGAACGACGACAGCTAACACCCAATGAAATTCATCACTACAATTGATTGAGATGTACACTTCGATGATCAAATGCCAAGGTAAGCCAGCTGGAATGCTAAAAACTTTGATCATTCCTTATTTTCGGAACTTCCGGATGTTGTTGACAATACTTATCATAGGAATTATTAATGTAAACATTGTATAAACAATTGTATGTCGTGTATCTGTATTGTTCTGGTGTTTATAACTTGGCCTTCTTTCGGAGGTAGTAAAAAATAACATCGATGAGCTGCACATATTATCTAACATTTCGAATTACGTGACGAAAAAATTAATACGCAGATGCAATTAAATAAAGTATTAATTAATAGTAATATGTATGACATATAAACCTCATCATTCCAACAAGTTTGGGACTGTGACATCCAATAGAACCAATTCTTCATTTCGGGATGTGCAACAACAAAGTCGAACATATCAAAACCAAGACTCGATTCGTTCACTTTGTAGTGTTTGTCATTTTGTTTTCCACATGATGATTTATATGTCTTAATGTCATGTTCTTACAACAAGAATTGTATAAATCAATATCTTTAAAGTTGATTTATGTACCTGCCGGTATGATATTTTAACAACCCATCGGCAATCCATTCTGAATAGTCATTGATCAAGTTTGTTAGTTTTATTAGAGCCTCGTCTGAGATGATGAACCCTTCAAACGGGTAATTCTTTTGTTCTCCTAAACTGACAGGCTCCACTTTTTCTTCTTCTTTGGAAGTCGTTGATGGATTATCAACTATGATATTATGCTCTTTAGCAGTAGTTTCTGCTATGACATCCACCTAGAAAGCCAGAATTGTCAATGCTAATTATATATATACAAAAGATTGTCCATCTGTTGCGAAAAATGAGTCTTATATTTCAATAGATGGATCATCCATTTGGACAAATTCAAATAGGTAAAATAGAGCAGTATGATAATTTTGGTGCAAGACAAAGATAGAGGCGTTGCAATTTTGCTTTTTTCGATGCTTGGTCAGTTTTGGAAATATCTTTCCTTCTCCTCTTAGTCACCTTGATCTCTAGTGAAGTGTGTGGATATGAAATCTTCTTTGATGGGATGACACCCCTCTTATATGTCATTTCCTTTACAGAAGCAGTTAGTGCATTAATCACTCCATCATGTTTCGCCTTGCAGTCTTGACATTTGCATGCAAAACATTTGCTAGATTTGACAAAATCTGGAGAAAAACCTGTATAACTAGTATGATCATAATCATAATGGCTTGTTGTTTCAAAAACTATAAGAGGAGCATCATTAGCCCCAACAGCAGCACCACTACAACTACGACTACCATCATCAACAGCAACAAGCCCACCTTTCAAAATAATTTTTCTTGTGATGGTTGTTGCTCCAAACAATTCCATTTTTATTTCATCAACGACCTTAGTGTCCGATAAAGTTTGCACAGACCATAAATTAAGAAAAAATGACATCTTTAACTCTCAGTTGGTTGGAACAATCCACGGATGGACAATCTAATGCCAATAAATCAAAAGCATTATTGAATAAAAAAATGATGAATCATATCATGATAAAAGAAATATTTACCATGAAGGCCCATGGAAAGCCATATAAGTTGACTGTCTTTGGCGTTAACAGAGTCAATAAATATTTGACAGTCATTTTAAAGTTTTCATAACCCCAAGGATAGCTGTAAAATGCCTCAAGATCCTCGGAGAGATTTATTAAACAGAGGCTTATATTGTTGTTAATGTCTCCCACCCAATAATATTATGTACAAACCAAACCAAGAACAATGATTGTTTGTGATTCTTTGAAAGTCCTTTACCTTTCAACCTTTCTATCAAATTTTTATTTTTGAAGCTTGGATCAACAATGAACATTAGGTCATCATGATCACTCGACTTGCCTTTGGTTTTTTGGGTGTGTGGGGTGTTTTTTTTTGGGTTAGAGTAGGTATAACTTGAGAAGGAGAAGGAGAAAATATTTTAGCCCAGTAACTATGGCAAATTCATTCCAACAAAAACAAACAGGCATGCCAGAGTAATTTATCCACACCTCATCCATCTTATCTTTGTTTTCATACATAAACCTACGCTTGAGAAGATCATATACCATTTTCATCTGAAAACGAGCATTATTGTCCTCCGGCAAATCAAGATATTGCCCGAAGCAACTTTCCCTAAAATAAGAATCCAATTTTTGTTCTCGAAGTATTTTTCTGAAGGCGTCGAAAGATTTTCCCATGGATGACTTAACCAAAAAATCACCCGTTAAATTTGTGGCACCATCGCACTGCATTCTCACAAAATAACGATTAATGCTAAAGGTTTTGACCAACTCTTCGGCGGAAGGGCTATTAGCATTTGGATCATCTCTTTTGAAATATTCTTCCTCCCCGTGTTCATTATCTTCTACTCCTGATTGAGATAACGCTTGAAAAGCAAGCTCATAGAGTGGTGGATATAGCCGAGCTGTTGCACTTGTTCCTTTACTTGGACTTGATTCAATTTCTTTTCTTTTGGGAGCCATAATATCTTAAAATTAACAGGAATATAAAATAGATTATAATTGATTAATGCATCATTAAAAAAGGATAACAGTAAATCTAGCATGCAAAATAGTAAAATAACAGTTCCAACAGACCACACGTCTGTTGGACCAGGTATGTTATCTGTTGCAATATATAACCAATCTGTTGCAATAGATGAGTAAACCGTTGGAAATAATAAAAATATATCACTAATCTGTTGCACCAGGTATTTTATCTAATGCAACATATAACCAAACGTTGCAATGGATGAGTAAATCATTGAAAATCATAAAAAAAGGTCACTAATCTATTGCACCAGGTAGTTTATCGGTTGTAATATATAACCAATCTATTGCAACGAATGAGTAATCTGTTGGAAATAGTAAAAATAGATCACTCATCTATTACACCAGGAACGTCATTTGTTGCAACATATAACCAACCTGTTGCAAGGATGAGTAATCGATTGGAAATAGTAAAAATAGATCACTGATCTGTTGCAAGATATAGCCAACCTATTGCAACAAATGAGTAATTCGTTGGAAACCATAAAACAGATCACTAATCTGTTGCACCAGGTGGTTTATCTGTTGTAATATATAACCAATCGTTGCAACGGATGAGTAATCCATTGGAAACCATAAAAATAGATCACTAATCTGTTGCACCAGATATTTTATCTGATACAACATATAACCAACCTGTTGCAAGAATGAGTAATCTGTTGGAAATAGTAAAAACAGATCACTAATCTGTTCTACCAAGTAGTTTATTTGTTGCAATATATAACCAACCTGTTGCAACGGATGAGTAATCTATTGAAAATCATAAAATAGATCACTAATTTGTTGCATCAGGTAGTTTATCTATTGGCACATATAACCAACCTGTTGCAACAGATGAGAAATCCATTGAAAACCATAAAAATAGATCACTAATTTGTTGCACCAGGTATTTTATCTGATGCAACATATAACCAACCGTTGCAACGGATGAGTAAACCGTTGGAAACCATAAAAATAAATTACTAATATGTTGCACCAGGTAGTTTATCTACTGCAACATATAACTAACCTATTGCAACGGATGAGTAATCTATTAGAAACAGTAAAAATAGATCACTCATCTGTTGCACCAGGAAGGTTATTTGTTGCAACATATAACCAACCTGTTGTAACAGATGAGTAATCCATTGGAAATAATAAAAAAGATCACTTATCTATTGAAATATATCACTCATCTATTTCAAATGAGTTATTTGTTGGATTAATATTGTTTAAATTTTTTTCAAACAGAAGAGTTGTCTGTCGCAACAGATGAATGATCTGTTAGATTGTTCATCTATTGCATTAAATTTTCATTATTGCATCAGATTTTCGTCTCTTACATAAGATGTTTTCATCTGTTGCATCAGATGTTTCATCTATTGCATTAGATATTTCATTTATTGCAACACCATTTTTATCAAGATAAATAATAAATCAACCTAGCAACACCAACACATCACACATACACATACTAAGAACATCAACTGTGACTAAAAATCACCAACAAATCTGAATCAACAGTTCAACAACTAGAAGAAAAATACCAGAAATTAGGATTTCATTCAGTCCATATTTCAAATTTAAGCTAGAAATATTGAAATTGTTAACCAATACTAGAAGAGTAGTTAGCTCAAGTTCCTCTGTTTCTTCATAATTTTTTACCTGTGAAAAAAGAAATGGGACGATAAAGAACTCAAAGTTGTTGTCGCCGGAGAAGTCTTCACATCGATTGACGATTAAAAGTCGAAGGGAACTCGCCCGACTATTTTTTGCTGGAGGTTGAAGTCGTCAGGGATTGAAGGGAGAATTTTGCAGAACTACTGGTTAGGAGAGAGTTGAGAGAAGCTGTCGAGAGAGAGAGAGGAGAAAGATAGTTGATTTGGATTAAAGGGGTGTGTGGGTTGATTTGTATTTTTGAAAAGATTAGAAAGTTTTGAAAATATTAATCAAGTCCACAATTAACTTAATCAAATTTTCTAATGATGTTTGACCCTTTAAGTTGGTCAATGTCACCAATCTTTCATTCAAGACTTAAAAGACACATTTCCTTCAATTTTCTCCATAAAGATGGATGGATGAGTATTTTTGGCCCAATAGATAAACAGGAGATATTTTTAAAGGAAAAATTTCAGAAATAGCAACTATAGAGCCTTAATTGTAACTTTTATAGCAACAGTTTCATAATCACGAAAAATAGCAAATTGTATTTTGTATTTAAGTAAACTGTTGTCATACAAATACATATACAACAAAATTTATTGTCCTTGTTTTACTCAAATTAGTTGAGTTAAATAAGGAATAATTATTCCATCTAATTAAATTCTCATAAATTACTCTTATTTAAATTGGTAGATTCCTTTTCCAAATCAAACTCAAATATGAAGATTAGTATTTCCATGATCTTCAAAATTTTAAAATATCATTCTCTTATATCTCTAACTATTTTTCTTGTTAGTTTTTTTTTTTTTTTATCTTTTTTTATTTTAATTTCTTTTTCTTTTCCATTTTTTCTTTCCACTTCATTTTCTCTCTTCTACTTCTCTTTTTTTTTCATTTATTTATTTATTATTTTTTTTCCTTTTCTTATATTATTTTTTCGTTTTCTTCTTCTTCTTCTTCTTTTTTTAAAATCTTTTTCTCTTTTGTTTTTACACTTGCATTTCTAGTTTCTATTTCTCTTTCTTCTTTTTTTCCTTTTTCACTTCTTTTTTTTTTGAATTTTTATTTTTGTTTTTATTTTTTTCTATTTTTTCTTTTTTTTTTCTCTTCTATCTCTATCTCTTATTTTTAAAAGACAAATATCTATATCATATATACATATTCAAAAAATATATAAAATAAATAGACATACAGATCTGCATATATATTTATAGTGAAAAACAAACATATATATCTGCATATGTATTTACAAAAGTACATATCTGACTAACATGTATATATAAACATATAGGACACAAAATCTCTATAGCAAAAATGGCAATTATATACATATACATATAGGTAATAAAAAAATACATATACATATCTTAAAACAGTAAAAGAAAACAAATAAGTACATATGTTACCCTCTAAAATGACATAGTATGTAAAGTTCAAAGAAAAATTCAACACCGTATAAAATACATATAGCTCTGCATATGTATTTACAGAATACATACATGATCCATATGTATATTCTTATTTTATATGAGACACGTTTGTATTTTGCAAATACATATGAAGATATATAGTATAGTTATGTTTGTTATTGTTTAATATGAATATGACATGTATTTTGTAAATACATATGTATGTTTTGTACAGTAAATACATATCCAAATTATATGACTATGTATTTTGTATGTTTTTTGAACATGTGTTTGTGATATACATATTTGTCTTTTCAAAAATAAAAGTTAGAGATAGAAGAGTAAAAAAAATAAAAAAAATAAAAAAAAAAACAAAAAAAAGAGAAGTGAAAAAGAAAAAAAGGAAGAAAGAGAAATAGAAGTGTAAAAATAAAAGAAAAAAAGAAACAAAACAAAATAGAAAAAAGAAGAAGAAAATGAAAATAGAAAAAGACAAAAAAGATATGAGAAAGAAAAAAAATTAAAAAAAAAAGAAAAAGAAATAGAAGAGAGAAAATAAAGTGGGAAAAAAAATAAAAAGAAAAAATAAAATGATAAAAATAAGATGAAATAAACTAACAAAAAAAAAAGGTAGAGATAGAAGAGAGTGAAATACAGTAATGATGTTTTATTTTGAAATACTGAAGATCATGAAGATAATTCTTCAAATATGAAAAAAGAAAAAAAAAATGAAAACAAAAAAAAGGAAAAAGGAAAAACAATAGAAGAGAGAAAATAAAGTGAAAATAAAAAATAAAAATAAAATAAAATAAAAAATAAAATGATAAAAAAAATAAGATGAAAAAAAAGGGTAAAAGATATGACTATACTTGGGGAAGGTGAAATAGTAGAGTGAAAATAGAAAAATGTAAAGTAGTGAGTGTAAAACATGCACTTGCCTAGTTAATGAGTAAAATAATACTACTCTTGCTATAAACTGTAATTTTATAAAAGTGTTGCTATTATTATAATTATAGTCTTAAGTATGCTATTTTCTGTAATTTTTCCATTTTAAAATCAATTCCAATACTTGAAAGATATTTTTGGCCCTTTTCCATTTTGAGAATAGAGGAATGGAGAGATTCTTGTTCGAGAAAATTCTAGCCATTGTTGGAGGTTCTTGTGGAATGTTTGAGGTCAGGTAACTTTTGAGTTAATGGAGTTTGAGAAACAAAGGGCATGAAAGCAAACCCAAGGTGTTCGGATCAGTTTTCGTGCACCTCGACTTATTCTGTGAGATAAGTATCACCTCACACCAGTAACAAATTACTAGATAGCTCAAATGATATGTTTGTCTATATGCGGATTTGAACCTCAAAGTAACAATACTTTTATTGATTTTTTTTTTTCATTTTTCTGATGTTCATTGTTGAAATTTTTGAAAATATATTTTTTTAAATGTGGAAAATAATTTTTTAAACTAAAGAAGGAAAAATAAGTTCCACAAGTAACATGCCAATTATATTGATTGTGTTATCCGCATCCTCCAACATATCTCATCTACCCCCTCTTCTATTTGGTATGGTAATCAATATTTATTAAAAAAATAAATATTAAACTATCGAATATCGTATGGAAACATAAAATGACATATACAATTCATATATTATATTATAATGTTAAAAATTTTATAAACGAGATTAAAAAAACTAATTTATGAACTTGTATTAGTGAAAAACTAATTATTTAGATGTTGAAATTTTGACTACTCTATCTTTATTGAAATATCAATTTTGTGTAATTGATGAACAAAGGAAATTGTTTGTTTAAGATGTTAGTATGATATAATTGAGAGTTTCTTCGAAAGCCAAAGTTACTATCTCTATCATATTGATTATATGCATGTAAGTCGAACAAACTGTGATCATCGACTTATCGTGTCGCAAAATTTTGAAATTGAATTTAAAAATATGTAACCAACTAATTCTGGACCTCCATAATTTTTGTATATAAGATGACATCTTTGGTGAGATAAAGTATATATCTATGTCTTGTTTAATCAATATGTATATAACTTAACCATAATATTTTACACAAAATCAAAACAGGAGTTAATGTATTGTCATGGAGGAAATAAGAATTACATAGTCAATGCATTATAATAGTGTATTGTGTTGGAAAATTTTATGGTGGTCGAGGCACAAGTATGACTTAGTGTGGGAGGGGTTATTTTTAGGTTAAATAAAATGTGGGTCCCACCTCTGTCACCCCCTTTCACCTGTTATTTCTCTTTCCCCCTCCTTTTACCCATTAACAGGTTTTCTCCATTTTTTTTTGTTAGAGTTTTTCTCCATTTCGTTCCTTTTTCCTTTTTATTCAATTCTTGTGTTGTCTAATTTTTTTAAAATCAATTTTATTTGAATTTTTTCTTTATCATGCATATAAATCTTCTCCATTTTATAATTGGTACATATATTTCATTTTTAAATTATTTATTATACTGAAGTGATAACTCTGTCCATCAAGGATGAAACAGATGAGAAGAAATTACCTAATGCTTGTCTTTATTTGAAAGTGAAATTGAGAGTTCATGATTGTAACATCCCGAATCTGATACTCGAGACACCACATGGTGCTTATGACCCCGAAGGACCATAAGCTAACCCATGGTTGATATCTGTATTGAGCACTGCATAACATACTGTATAAATGCGGAGTAAAAAACTGAAAGGCCATAAGGTTCAAATATCTGATAAAACATAACATCTAAATAATACGGTATCACCATACCAAAACTAAAATAACTGTCTGAACATGCTATAGTCTGAAAGCCTCTAAAACTGACTGAATAAGAAGATGATGGGACATGTCCCCAACTAAATCCAACTACTGAAATAAACTAAGTACTGAAAGAATGAAATAATCAAATAATAACATCCTCGAATGATGAGGACTCACTGCTAGTCTGACTCCTAAAAGTGGAATGTTACTGATGCTCTGGAGTTCGTACTTCTGAATCAATGGTATAAAACACCATAGCGCAAATGCATCAGTACGATTGAATATACTGGTATACAAGTGAAGTAGGTTGAATGCAAGGGTTCATATGAATGAACAATACTGATTGACTGAGTAACATGAACGTGAGAATACATGCATGAATACGTGAACTATAACTGAGATCATGACATCACTGAATCTGAATACTGATAACATAAGTTTTCATAGAAGTGATATACTATTATTTGAATGACTGTGTCTGAAAGTCCTGTTTCTGATGGAACTAGTTGAGTTCCGTACTGAGCTGGGTGACTGTATTTGATAGTCCTGAATTTTGTAGAACTATCTGAGTTCTATTACTGAAACTGTAACTGTGGGAAGTATCCATATAATCGACATGCCCCAAATAAGATAATATAATTGAGTTAGGGTCTAATCTATTACCCCAATTAGAAGGGTGTCAATACCTTGCCACTGGTAAGGACAAGTTGTGAGAAATTCCTTCCCTAACAGGTACTCTAAGGAAAATGGTGGAACCCTTATATAACAGGTTAAACCACCTCATCTACCCTCATCTAGCAGGTTTGATGTCTCAACCTACGCTGGCTACATAGTTCTGGAGCGCAAGGATTGCTTCTAAGAATCACATCCTCTAATAATAGGTGAGTTCCCATCCCTGGGCTCACTTAGTGCTGAATCCTACTTCCATCTGAATAGACACTGAATATGATTAACTGAGTTGAACTGGACTGTGTTCATTGAGTTTCGTTGACTGACAAAATATTACTGAGATTTGATAACTGACTGAGATTACTGAGTTTTCCTGAGTCATATGACTGACTGAATTCTACTGAGTTCTGAAACTGACTGAGAATACTACTGATCATGGCATGATTGAAATTATCATGAAACTGACACTGGCTCTAGGCACACAGCTAAATTATCGGGTACAAGTACCCCCAGGACTCGATAGCATGAAACTGACAAGACATGACACTTCTTTACATATGACCATAGTCAACAATTAATAGTACAATCATTGGGAATTTTCATGAAGTATTCACACGCTATAAGGTTACACATGCATAGGAATGCATGTAAACATATCATAATTTCATAAGCCTAATCTCATGAGCATTGCGTCAATCCATTACAAAGCAGAACAATAACGTGGGAGTCATATCAAACATAAGTGAGAAACATGGATTCATCAATTTTGGTCACAAATGAATCATAAGGCATAATTCCTATTCTCTTAGGCATTTTATCAAACACCTTGCATGCATATCTTTAGGCTTAGGAATGAATATTGAAATAATACATCATGACAACATTTTACACTTCCAATGCAAGAATTTCAACCACATATTAACATATTTTCATGATAATCATTAAATACTTCAACTTGGAAATCAACCAACAACACAAACATTGATATAATTCAATTCATACCATGGACTCCAAAGTTTATATTTCAAATAAGGTTTCTTGAGCTTCATGGGTGAAAAGAACTCATGAATCAACACTTAACATACTTGAGTGGATAATTTCTTGAAGATTGGTAGAGGAAAGCTTGAATTCTTGATTTGGAATTAAACACCTAGGGTTTCTTGTTCTTGGGGATTGATCTTTGAGAGAAACCCTAATTTGGTGTTGTCGATGAATAATGAAGTTATGAGCTCTGGTATGGTATAATTAGGGGTTAAAATGGGTGAAAAAAACCCAAATATCCTTTTAAAATAGCTTAAAATCGCTGATCGGAAGTGGCGACGGTTTGGTCGATGGTCCGTTACTGGCTCGACGGTCCGTTGGTCCATCCCATCGTACTTGGCCAGAACCTGAACTTTCTGCCTCGTCTACGATGGTTTGGGTGAGAGTCTGTCGCTAGCTCGACGGTCTGTCGGTCCTGGCCGTCGCACTTGACCAAAAGTCGGGTTCACTGCCTTAGTCATGACGGCTTGGACGATGGTCCGTCGGCTTGATCGTCGCTTCTGGGCAGTTCCGACAGTTCTCTGTAAAACGTCCATAACTTTTTACTCTGATACCGGATTTGGACGAAATTGGTATCATTGGAAAGTTAATTCAATTTTCCACATGATAAAATTCAAAATTGGAGAAATTCTATCTGATTTAAACATTAATCATTTAGGAAGTTATCACCAACTCTTCTGGAGACTAGATTTGACTTAAAGTAAGTTCGGGATATTACAATGATGCTCAACCCATTTTGAACCATTAGGCCACATCTTTGAGTGCAATTATTTTTACTTTTGTTTCATCTCACTATTTCATGTTGTCTTTTTTCAATCTAAAGAAATCTTTCAAAAAAATATGACCAAACACAACTCTTACTTCAATTTTTATATTTATTTTTTTTACTTGCATGGTCAAACTCCTACGTAATATAAATATTTTATTAATTATGTATACAAATTAATTATAAAACATTTAATTAAAAAAGAATAATGAAATAAAATGAAATAGTCGGACACATTATGGTGTTAAACTGCAAAAAAAATAAGAAGAATAACTTTCTGAATGTTTACTCTTGATCAAATATAACTTGATAAATCAAAAATCAAAATTCAAAATCTTTATTTTTATTCTTATATTTTTTTCATTGTCAATGACTTTAATTAATTATAAAAATACAAATTACTAGATATTACTAATTCTTTCACTAGATTATTTATGCAATCAAATATTTTGCGTAAAACTTATAAAAAATATTATTATTGTCAAGCTTAGCTAATTGGTGGTTGAAGAGAGAGATTAAAATGGAGTGAAACATTAATAAAGTGAGACCTATAATGCACACATGTCAATCAATAAAGACAGACCCTCACACAAGTATGATGTGACACATCTCACCCATCATAAAATTTTTGGAGACTTCATGATGCTTGACCTATTTTGAACCATTTGGCCACATTTTGAGTGCAATTATTTTTACTTTTGTTGCATCTCACTAATTCATTTTGTCTTTTTCAATCTAAAAAAATTTTTGAAAAAAATATGATCAAACACAACTCTTACTTCAATTTTTATATAATTTTTTTTTACTTTCATGGTCAAACACCTACGTAATATAAATATTTTATTAATTATGTATACAAATTAATTATAAAACATTCAATTAAAAATGAACAACAAAATGAAATAGTCGGACACATTATGGTGTTAAACTGCAAAAAAAAAAATAAGAAGAATAACTTTATGACTGTTTACTCTTGATCAAATATAACATAATAAATCAAAAAACAAAAATCAAAATTCAAAATCTTTATTTTTATTCTTATGTTTTTTCATTGTCAATGACCTTAATTAATTACAAAAATACAAATTACTAGATATTACTAATTCTTTCACTAGATTATTTGTGCAATCAAATATTTTACATAAAACTAATAAAAAATGTTATTATTGTCAAGCTTAGCTAATTGGTGGTCGAAGAGAGAAATTAAAATAGAGTGAAACATTAATAAAGTGGGACCTATAATGCACACATGTCAGTCAATAAAGACCCTCACACAAGTATGATATACCGCATCTCAACCATCATAAAAATTTTCGTGTGTGTTGGCAGTAACAAACTATCTTAGCTTTGTGCTAGAGCACGTGGCTTTTAATATGTAACTAAGGGAGCAAAATATATATATATATATATATATATATATATATATATATATATATATATATATCGTGTTTGCCCAAAAAAAAAAAAAAATACTTCCTAATTCTCAAGGAATTACGTTCAAATGACTTGACTTCCCTTCAATCATCTAATAAGACTATTTCATTGCCCTTAAATTTGAATTGAGTGAGATTTGAAAGAAATCATAGTTGAAGTTAAGTTGTGTTTTGATATGAAACACAATAAAAATTGTTTTCGAACTTCTAATTCTATACTTTCATTAAAATAATTGACCAATTTAAGATCTCGACTATAGTTAAATGCTTTAGACTTTTGCACAAATCTTGAAGCTCCTTTTTTTTTTCTTCAACTCAAAATAAAATCTTACTCAGTAAATAAACCTATATAGTGAATGATGCTTGAATTCTGACTCCAATACAATTAAAACATTTAGGGTCGTTAGGTATGAGAAATAAAGATAACTAA
Organism: Capsicum baccatum var. pendulum; assembly: GCA_030864225.1. Lineage (NCBI taxonomy): Eukaryota > Viridiplantae > Streptophyta > Magnoliopsida > Solanales > Solanaceae > Capsicum > Capsicum baccatum. The sequence continues at coordinate 72,482,224 of CM061552.1, read as the reverse complement.
TTCTGAGATTAATTTTAAGATAAGCTTATTTCATGTTTGATTAGAATAAAATGAATAATACAACTCATCCTGCTACTGTATTATTATTTTTATCCCACCTTAACTATAGGATAACTATTTTCAAAATAATTAATTCTGAAATCACTTGTTTCTAACCAAACGAACCTCAAAATACAGATAAAACAAAATGTAGCTAAAATCTACCTTTCTAACCGGATGTTAAAGAGTTCATACACTCACATCAGCATATAATTGTGTAAGAAAGTTTCACAAATGATTTTAAAAAAGAAAAAGAGTGAGAAATCATATTTTCCACTTTGACAAAAGAAATACCTCAACCACTTAAAATTTCTGAACGTCATTTCCTTCTAAAGATCCTAGCTATTCTCAAGGATATTAGGAATCCCATGGCATTACCCAATGAGATTAGAGAGGACACGACTGAATTTCAGGTCATCAAGGACGTGAACTTAGATACGATAATGTAAAGGTTACATATTAGAATAAATGGTTAGTACATAGTGAAGTGTTATATTGCTTTTAGATGGTTTAGGCTTGGTGTCTACCGTTATACTAATCATTATTCCTGTTGTTTTTTCTTTTGATATCTATCATTTTTTACTTAGTTTGTTTTGGTTATCGCACTGTAAATTGTGCACTGCTTCTCCTGTTTACTTGCTATATTTTAGAATTAATCATTTTAAAAGACTAATAAATTGGATTCCGTTATAAACATAATTTAATTTTGAACCAAATCAATTTTCTCCGATAAATAAAAATAAAGTGTTTTCCGTCATTGTAAATCATCCTTATCCTTAAGAACTTCTCTTCCTTTTTATTCTTGTTCTTGCTATATTATTTCATAACAAATTCATAAATTTCAAATTATGGCTTATTTATAAATGATCCCAAGTCAAATAAGGATTTAATATGTCACGTATCAATTTGGCTGCAAAATTAGTTGTTCTGCAAAGTAGTTGGTGACGAACTACAGTGTTGTCTCCTCTATGTTAGAAAAACTATTACAATATTGATATTGGAACTGAAATTAATAATAATATTAAGTAAATAGTCATAAAAACTGTCGTGGTAAGTCACTGTCTTGAAAGGAATTTCAGCCCGACTCTGGAGCAAATTCTTCTAACCGGTCGCTCCCCAAGGTTTCATAGCTACTTCCAAACACATGCACTCATGGATGGAAGTTTGAAGGTTGCCCAAAACAATTCAAGAGGAAGAGGAAAGAAGGAAGATGGCTTCTTTCTTTATTGTAGTATTTTTTTTTGTTCTCCATAGATGCTCCTTATATAGGTATAGAAACTAATGTTACTGCAAGAGGGGAGTAATTGGAGAAACGAAGATGTGAATATAAATGACATTAAAGTACTATTAAATCACAAACTCATAAGTGAATGAAATATGTTCATCTCCCACATAACATATATGTTCATGTTCAACTCCTCTGAAACATACTTTCTTCATTTATTTTTCTTTATTCATTGCATTATACAAATGCTTTAAGGTAGAATTAATTTCACAATCCCCCACTAATGCAAAGATAAAGAATAGGAATAAATTATGGGCAAAAGAAAGGAGCATGAACTTAAGTGTCAATATCTTTTGATTTGAACTGACACGTAATAATATGAAGCAACAACAAATATCCAAGAAGTAAAGTACTCTTGAACTAGATGGACATAAGTTGAGACCCCGACAACACATAACATATTCTTGATTTTAAGCAACCTCCGCGATATTATAAAGTGCTTTTATGATCATGCACACAAATCTTGGGTCTTATGAGTGCTCTAGAAAGACGATCAACCCTTTACACTCATGTAGGTGATTCATCAAGTCTATCTCATAGACCACCTTAATGCGATGAATTATTAAGAGAAAATTTAAGATCAACCTTATATACACTACCTTGTGCCATAGAGATAGGATATGCAGTATTTATTGAAGGCCTATATAACTTCATTTGACCACAAATGAGTATCTACCATATTACCTCAATCCATGGGCTTTAGCCCCATCCTCCTCGATGATTCAAGAATCATTTTTCTTGTAAAACCTTTGGTCATAGGATCCGTCAAATTTCTTTTGGATCTTACAAATTTCAAGAAAATAACATCATGTTTCAACAATTTCTAATTACACCATGTCTGATACGAATATGTCTCTTTTTTCATTATATACACTATTTTTAGCAATCTCAATTGCCGTTTGTGAGTCACGATGTAAAGAGATTGGTGACACTTGTCTTCCTCATAAAGGCACATCTGCCAAAAGGTTTCTCAGCCACTTAGTTTCTTGCCCTGCCAATTTGAGAGCAATGAATTTAGATTCCATGATAGAACGTATTATACAAGTCTGCTTTAAAGACTTTCATGAAATAGCACCTACACCCAAAGTAAACACATAGCCACTGGTACAGCTAACTTCATCATAGTTAGTCACCCAGTTTACATCACAAAAACCTTCTAAAACAGCAGGAAATCTATTAAAATGCAAACACCAGTTCATAGTACCTCTTAGATATCTTAACAAGCGATGAAGAGTATTCTAATGTTCACTATTGGGATTATGAGTATATCTACTTAATCTACTAACAATATAAGCTATATCAGGCCGAGTATAGTTCATGAGAAAAATTACACTCTCAATTATTTTAGCATATTCAGATTGAGAAACACTGAAACCTTTATTCTTTTTCAAGTGTATGCTAGGATCATAAGGAGTTCTCACTAAAACTACATCAAAACAATCAAACCTTTTCAACATCTTTTCAATATAATGAGACTGACACAAAGAAAAATTATTAATAATTCTTTTGATTTTAATTCCTAAAATCACATCAGTTTCTCCAAGGTCTTTCATTTCAAATTTAGAAAATACAATTTTTTTAGTCTCATTTACAACATTCACATTAAGGTCAAAGATTAATATGTCATCCATATATAAACATATAATCACACAATCTGATCCTATCATTTTAGAATAAACACAGGTATCAAATGAATTAACAACAAAGTCATTATTCATTAATGCAAAATTAAATTTTTCATACCATTACTTAGGTGTTTGCTTTAGTCCATATAAGGACTTTCTCAATTTACATACTTTATCCTCTTGTACTAGGACCATAAAATCCTCAGGTTGAGTCATATAGATCTCTTCCCCTAAATCGCCATATAAAAATGCAGTTGACATTCATTTGATGTACCACTAAACTATGAATAGCGGCTAGAGCAATAAGAGTCCTAATAGTCATTATTTTGGTCACAGAAGAATAAGTATCAAAATAATCAACATCTTTCTTTTGGTTAAAATCTCTAATCACAAGTCGAGCCTTATATTTATCAATTGTACCATCAGACCTCAATTTCTTCTTAAATATACACTTGCTACTTATGGGTTTACAACCTTTAGGCAAATCATACAAGTCCTAGATGTGATTAGAGACTATAGAGTCTAATTCACTTTAAATAGTCTCTTTTCAAAACATCGCATCTATTGAACTCACCACTTCATCATAAGTCTTAGGATATTTCTCTATTAAGTAGATAGACACTAATTCATCATTTAAAACATTAATATCAAAATTCTCGATTAAGAAGGTGGTGATAAAATCAGGACCAAAACTAGTCTCAGTTCTACGTCTTTTACTCTTTTTAAATTTATTTTTATGCTCATTATCAATAACATCAGATGCAGGCATAACATGAGAGTTAACAGACATAGATACAGAAGTATTATTTTGTACATCACTAGGCACATCATTTTTCAAAGAAAAAACATACTCAAAAAATTTTGCATCTCTAGATTTACAAATTGAATAATCATTTATTGACATAAATCTATATGCAATATTATTTTAAGCATAACCAATAAAGACAGTGTCAAAGGTCTTCGAACCTACATTTACTCCTTTAAAATCAGGTAGACCAACCTTAGCCAAACCCCCCCACACTTTTAAAAATTTTAAGTTAGGAGCAAACCCTTTCCACAATTCATATGAGGTCCTATCTATTTTTTTTATGAGGGACTCTATTAAGAATATAACTTGCAGATAAGACAGTTTTTCCCCACATATAGTCAAGTAGACCCGAACTTAAAATCATAGAATTCATCATTTTCTTAAGGTTTCTATTCTTTCGTTCGGTTACACCATTTTGTTGGAAAGTATATGGAGCACTGAGCTCATGGATAATGCTATTTTTCTCACAAAAATCTTCTAGAGTTTTAGTATTATATTCACCTCCTTTATCAAATCTAAATCTCTTGATTTTTCTATCTAATTGATTTTCTACTTCTCTTTGAATTTTAAAAACATACCTTCAGCCTCATCTTTAGACTTAAGGAGATATACCTTAGTGAACCTAGAAAAGTCATCAACAAAAGTAATGTAATACTTCTTTCCACCTTAGCTACTACTGTTCTTAAAATCTGCTAAGTCTGAACGTACTAGTCAAGCAATTCGGTCTTTCTACTAGTAACATATTTAAAAGATTTCTTGGCATGCTTTGCTTCTACACATAGAGGACATTTAGAAATATCATCAATATTTACTGTAGGAATTAATCCCATTTTTCTATATCTTTTAATAGAAGTAATATTAACATGACCTAGTCTACCATGTCATAAATTAATAAACTCAGCAATATAAACAGAATTAGAAATACTTGCGTTATTGATAATTTCTTGATCAATGTTCAGAACAAATAAGCCCCCACTAAGGTGTTTCTTCCCAATAAAGTATCCTTCATGAGAAATAATTATTTTATCAACTTCAAAAATAAGTTTAAAGCCTACTTGGTTGAGAAGTGCTCCAAAAACTAAGTTTCTACAGAGCGAGAAACATACAGAACATTGTTAAAGGCTAAAAGTTTTTTCAGAAGTAAATATAAGTAAAAAAAAAAATTATCCATAACTCCAGCAATAGTGGAGTTACCCATGTAGGCACACTCGTTATCGATGAATTTCTCAAAGTCATGAAATAATTCTTTGTTGGCGCATAAATGTCTTGAAGCACCTGTGTCCAACACCCAGTCAGTCTTGTTAGCTACTAGATTTGCCTCGACGATTACTGCAATAATTACTTCATCACCCTCGGTAAGATGAGCTTGAACATAATATTGTCCTCCCTATTTTGATTTTTTTCCTTTTCTTAGATAACACTGGACAACCCTGTGGCCAAGTTTTCCACAGACAAAACAAGGACCTTTGATTTTTTAATTTGACTCTCTGGCTTTTTGAAATTACTTTTCTTCTTCACTTGTTTCTTATTCTATACATTCTTTTATTTGCCTTCATATCTTTCTTTTGCAATAGTATCAAAAGATTCCACAAGGTCCGCTTTAGGAAAATTAAGAGAAAAAACTTTCATCTTATCTTTGAATCGACTTATCTCCTTAGTCCTCATGTGGCTGATAAGTTCCTGGAGAGTTAAATTCTTTTTCTTATGTTTTAATTGATTGCTGTAATTACTCCAGGATAGTGGAAATTTTTCAAGCAGAACATTAGCCTAAAGAATCTCACACATCTTCATGCCCTCATTGAGAACATCAACAGTTAAATTTTTATATCCGTGAACTTGTTTCATAATTAATTTATTGTCAATCATTTAGAATTTAATCCACTGCCCGACAACATATATTTCTATCCTGCATCATTAACACCATATTTCTTTTCTAACCTGTTCCATATTTTCTTAGCAGATTTAGAAATAACAAATAAATCAAACAAATGATCAGTCATATGGTTCAACAAATGTTCTCTAGCTGTTTGGTTGTCTTTTTCAAATTTCGTTTTAGAAATATCACCAATTACAACATTGTTAGATCCAGTAGTAATGTTGGAACCATCAGTAGGAGGTTCATCAAACAAAACATAATCAACTTCTAATTATCCAAAGAAAATTAAAAAAATTTGTGACCAACATTTAAAATTATTGTCGTCCAATGGCTCAGGTTTTGACCAATCAGGAAAAATTTTGTTCAAAGAAATAGTCATTTCTCAATATTATATGTAAGAAAATCGCTTTCAAATTGTTGAAAAAATTACTATAATATTGATATTAGAACTGAAACTAATAATAATAAGTAAATAGTCACAAAAAATGTGTTATGGCAAGTCACTGCCTTGAAAGCGATTACGGCCCGACTCCGGTGCAAATCCTTCTAAGCCGGTCACTCCCCAAGGTTCCACAGCTACTTCCAAACACGTACACTCGTGGCTGAAAGTTTGGAGGTTGTCCAAAACAATTCAAGAGGAAGAGGAAAGGAGGAAGATGGTTTCTTTCTTTATTGTAGTATCTTCTTTTTGTTCTCCACAGATGCTCCTTATATAGGTATAGAAACTACTGTTACTGATAGAAGGGAGTAATTGTAGAAACGGAGATGTGAATATAAATGACATTAAAATACTATTAAATCACAAACTCATAAAGGAACAAAATATGTCCATCTCCCACACAACGCATATGTTTATGTTCAACTCTTCTGAAACATACTTACTTTATTTACAAATGTTTTAAGGTAGAATTAACTCCACACTCTATTGAGACCTTTTGGCAATTTGCGTAGCATATTGATGCTTCAATGGTCCGTTGGATGACATTGAGGAGTTGTTCTGCGCTCGAGATATTTTATTTAGGATAAATTACACAAATCCCAAACTTAAGAGACTATATTACCCAATATACCTTACTTTTTAAAAATTTACATAAAATTTCGATTTTCAAACTACTCTTGATACATATCAACAAAATCCCACATCCTATTTTTACTCCACCATTAACTCATGCAAGATATTTTTTTTCAAAGATTACCTTTTCTAAAATCTCTCTCAAATTATGCACATATTTTTTAAGAAATTTCTTAAAAAATAAGTATTTACAATAAAATGTCAGGTTGTAAAATTTTCAACATTCAAAGTCCAAACATGAAAATCACTAACTGGACAACACCAAATTGAAATTGGTTGCATCATTATATTAAATTAAGAATTTTCCTTCCCGATTTGCTATCCTTCGTTAAAGCATGCAACTATTTTTTTTAACAATATCCTCCCCTAAAATCTCACCCAATTTATTTTTTTTTTAAAATCGATTGATACATATATAAATTTATTTAGTTATTCATACATGTTTAAGTTAATATTAGTATGAAATTCATCGGTGATACATATAGGTGATACATATGTTTTTGTTAATCCGATTGGTACATATATTAAAATATTAATTTTCTGGATACATTTTCATAGTGTAATGGTGATTTTTATGAATGATACTTTTATTATCAGTATATGGGTGATATATTTATTGACAGTGTATGAGTGATACATTTTGATGTTAGATTATTGGTGATATATTTGCATTGACAATGTATGAGTGATACATTTGCGATCAGAATATTGGTGATACATATATTTATTTCCACTATAAAAATATATCACTAGTATAACAAATGACCTCTTTAAACTAATGCAGACAATATTAATATGAATCATAGAACTTTCATAAACATTTAATATGAATCATATAAAAATCATAGAAATATAATCAAATGTATCACATATATTTCAGATGTATCACATAGTAATCCTCCGCCGCCAAATAATAATTCAGATTTTCAGATGTATCACGTATTCAAATAAGAATTCCTCCTCTCCTCCTTCTCTTCTTCATTCACTTCCGTCGATGACATCGTACTTGTCTGCAACTCCGTGATTGTCCATGTGACCTTTGTTTTCTAGGTGGACGGAAGTGGTAACGACGGACGAATGTGGTAACGGCGTCAGTGTTTCGATGACTCATCGTAGCCAATCAGAAACTAAAGTATCGGCAGCTAGAACCTGGAAAACAAAGTCACATGGGGAAAACTAAGAAAAGATAAGTAGTATTAGAAAAGGAACTACTAGCTAAAAATTTGTTCTTGGAAACGTAACTACAATTACACCACAAAAGAATGAAGCAGATAGTTTGAAATATACCGTGCTTCCGAAAGTGATGGAGCGTTTGGTAAGAGCAGAAGACAGTTGATGACAACGGCTATAAGTATGGAGCCACGTGTATTCAACGGAGCCGTGAATTAACGATTTCCGGTTGGAAAATATCATTGATTGGGGGTATTGCTGATTTTGTGAATCTCATTAATTTATTGTGTAACTGATTGTGCGTGATTTGCTCCACAGAATAAAAGAGAATTTGTTACTTCCTTAAATAAATATCTAGTTAATTTTAAATGTATCACTTTTGATATGTATCACCTTATAATATATGTATCACGATTTCAAAAAACCGGGATAAGATATAATTAACCAAATAGTTGAAATAAAATGTAATATCATTTAAGGGATTTATGTAAGTTACCTTATTTTATTTAAAGAAAAAGTATGAAAGACTCAAGCTTTAGAAGAAAATGTTAATTGTGAGCTTTGAATTGTCTACTTGCACTTGTTCTGATAGGTAATTTAGTTGTAGGCTAGATGATTTCAGTCAATAATCACAAATCCTTATGTGAATCCAATTCCCAAATCCATTTCATTGATGGGAATTTTCATTTCTATAATTCTTGATTTAGCAAGGATGTACTTTGACAATCTCATGTAAATCTCCCCAAGGAAGCTGAAAGAACCAAAAATGAAGAGAAGGCAAATTAGTTGTTACATTTGATCGATATGCAGCATATTCTCGAACTGTGCCATATATTAACAAGAATCTTCTAGTAAGGTGAGCCAACAACTGAATCATCTAAATAAACTGAATAATCTAAGCCATCAACTGAATCATCTGAATCTCTATCACAATCCAAGCAAGGTATGGAGTACTCCATTGTTACATAGTCAACAATCTGGCAATGGCATAAGATATCAATGAGAAAACCTTGATAGACTAGTAGTAATTAGATACTTAAGATGACAAAAAACATAGTAATATAATGAAATAAGATAATCTAAATAGGCATTTTCTTAAAAACGCTGAGAGAGCATTCAAAAACCTGTTTAAGTGACACAGGCATGATATGATGTTCATCAGAAATTTTTCCATAGCATCCATTGAAACACTTAGAATTACTCAGCCAAACAAATGATTTGCACCGCTTGCAAAAGCCCCTTTGGGATGTAGCCTTTATTGAAATTCCTGATTATAAACAGCCAGTTATAAAAAGAACTGATACAGAAGAAAATTTGGAAAGGAAAAATAAAACAAGCAAACATACCAAAGACCTCTCTATATGATGGAAGACAAATAATAATGCTAGAATAGTTCGAGTGGTCTATAAACCATGCAACGCGGAAAAATAAATGAAACCATAGCTGAAAAAGTTGTTCCGCGTAACCAAAGTGGGCTAGCAGCCAATGGAAATACCTCTATAAGATTGCTTGAAAGCATCTTTCCAGTCAAGATTAGCTGCAACGGTATTTACTGGGGTGTCCACACCATAGGTAAGCCTGATAATGTTCGGGTTGTCACTTGACTTCCCGAAAAAGCTAATATGTATCAACTGCCACAGATAGTTGTCACTAGCTGCCACACTCCACGACCTGCAAAATTAGACACCTTTTAAGATACCATCTTATATGGTAATTGATTAAATCAGACAGAGGACTAGCCGACTTGGTCCAAGGTTCAAGAGATGCCTTACACTGAATTTAATTAATGTAACTACTAAAAGATGATAAGGAAAACCTCATACCTGCAGACTAAAGAAGCAGTAAGAACAGACTTTAAATCTAAGAAACCAAATACATGTACAAGAACATCCTGAGGAAGTTGGCTTCTACCTGGAATGCAAAAGCAGCAATATAAAATTAGAATGCAGTGAGCAGATACAGAAGTATTGAACAATGTTAGAGAAAAGGATGCCATTAGATGTCATCCTGGATAACCTTATATGAAGCATATCTTATACAAGACAATCTCAGATTCTCAGTAGAAGGAACATCTACACTGTGAACTGGTGCTTTTATGTGTCAGATGGAGGCAGAAAATGTGAGACATCTTTTTCTTTCCTGTATAGTTGTGGGAAGCACGTGGAATATTTTTTTCTTGAATTTTGGACTAGACTAGATCACGCCTAGTAGTATTAAAGAATCATATGAAAGCTGATGTTTGTGGAGAGTGGAAAAATTAAAAAAGAAAATCAGCTAACGGTATATAAACTCCAAACCATGCCCTCAAGGCTAAGTGTTCGCTTAATTTTTTTACTTGGCTAAATCAGGCCCCTGTATGCAATTATGATCAATTTTTGGACAGAGTCTGTTCCTTAGTTTTAACATAATATTTGTACATGAGCAGGCTCACTCTTTTACTTGTGCATCTTTTTATGCTATGCATCTTCTTGATGCCTTCTAATGAAGATCTCTTGCTTCAAAACCAAAAAAAGATTCCATATTGGATGATTCTTTTCAGTTGTGGCATGGAGGTTGGTGAAAACAGTACAAATTCGAGATTTAACTGTTCATTGCAGGATGACCTTTTGCCTCACTAAGCAGTATATTACACCATCCATCTCTCCACTAATGTTTTCCCCTTTAAAGGGAAAAAGAGAGGCAGAGGAGCGATCTCAACTAAGGTCTCTCAGGACTTGACACTCAAGACATCTCTTTCTTTTCTTTTCCTTCCTTAGGTGGTTTGGGCATGGGGGAGGGGGTGGCGGGAGAGTTGAGGCAAGCCAAGTTGCACCAAGGCCATTTACAAGAAGTCAAGCACAAGATCTCCAAGCTCTACAAGGACTATTCATGAAGATGGACGTGCTTGAGCATTCATTGATGTCAAACATGGGGTTTCATGTCATGATGGTTGCTTTTGAAGAAGAAAGGGAGGCCTTATTTGCAAGCTACAGTGTCCACATTTGCTCTGGTTTCGTCTAAGAGTCTCCAGTGATACTTTTAGTAAGAAATAAATGTTCAATTAAAATTTAGTTGATTGGACTCTCCAAAAAATATTGCCGCACTTGTGTCGGATCCTTAAAAAATGCACTACTTTTAAAGGATCAGACACACACCCAATGGCATTTTTGAATAGTCCGAGCAATATAGATTAAAGCTACCTTCTAACACTGGTTGGCATTTTACACACCCGCTCTGTACACACCGAGTTACAATCCTATTCATCGAATCAAAGAAAAAACAAGGGAAAACCCATTTATTCTTGAGGAAATTTCAGATATAGCAGTACTTCAAACCTAATCTATCAATCACAGCAATAGTTTGACTAATTAACAAATAAAACAAAATAGTTACTTCAAAAATATCTTGTGATACAGCGTATCGATTCTCCCTGTATTTGTTGTATATGGTTGCTTTGTATCATAGCAAATAAATAGAGAGCAAATGGATATGCTGATATAGACGGAATCTATACAACTCTAAGCAAATAGATACAAAACGAATTGATATATTGATACAGAGAAAATTGATATACCGATACAAAGTGAATCAATGCAACTCTAAGCAAACAAATACTGAACAGATTAATATACTGAACAAAGTGAATTGATACAACTCTAAACAAACAGATACAGAACAAATTTAAATAGTGAATCGCAGTGTTCACGAATGTGCTTGCATCGCTGCATAATGCGATGATGCGAAGCAATGCAAGCCTCGCTCGCTGCATGTAGCTGATGCGAGCCAACCTAACAGAAGCGCAAGCATCATAGGGTTAAGCGAGATGCAAGATGCGAGCGTATCATGTTGATTTTATTTTTAGGGCCAATTTTAAATTAAGAAAAGAGTTGTTTCGTGTTGATTTTATATTTAGTGTCGATTTTAAATTTAAAATTAGAGTTCACTGTTGCGATTTTCTAGGGTTAACTTTGAAGGTTGCGATTCTTCTACTTCTTTCTAATGAAGTAAATGAGCTTTAGAAGAATAAGAATTAGATGCTGAAACGTTATCAATTTAGATTTGGTTCTTCTTTTTTTTTTCCCCTGATTTGTATTGCTATTTTGTTGAACCTTTTGCTATTGTGGTCTGTGTTGTTTTGCTGGTCTGTTTCGCAGCAGGTGTTTCGGTAATCAACTCTGTGTTTTTTTCTTACACATATTGTCTTTATTGTTGGTTATATAATTGTTGTGGTCGATCTTTTCAGTTCCGTCTTACTGTTTGGATGCTCTATTTAGTATTTTACTTTTAAATTGCACTTCATTTTGATGATACGGTAGCATTGCTTCACACTTGACATAATGCGTGATGTGGAGCTTTGTCCTTTTTTACACATCACGCTTCCCTAAACACCGGTGGACCAACACAACTCTAAGCAAATAGATACAAGACGAATTGATATACTGATACAGAGTGAGTCGATACAACTCTAAGCAAAAAGATACAGAATGAAACAGATAAATTCAAACTCTCGCTACATATTGTAATTTGTTTTTTAAGGTGAGTTACTCGGGGAGAAGGCGAAAGGCGGCCAGGGAGTCCTGAACTATGAGGGATATCAAATTTTTGGTGAGTTTGGAATATGCATTTTTTTTAGAATAAAGCTTAGTTCATCACAAACAATTGGGTAACGAAATGGTTGATTCAACGACTCCTTTAACCCTAGTTCTTGATACCCCTCTACCATTAAATCTTCATTTTCTATTCTACGCCAATGGACAGTCGGCGCCGCTATGAATTTGAATCCAAATATTTATCAGAAATTATTAGATTCAAAATTATAAATTTTATAGTTAATAGCGCACCCTAAGATGGTATGGTACTGGTTGAAGACTACACTTTCGTCCATGCGGCCAGGGATCGATCCCCTGGTCGTAAAACATTTCGAACCCACAATCAATCCATAAGGAGAACCCTCCTTGACCATTGAGCTACCATGATTGATTGTTCAAAAATGTTAAAAATAAACTTCATATTATAAAAAAGTAAAGTTATTAGCTTAGAACTTATATATTTGTTCAATATATTTATTTTTTCAGTATTGTTCATGTCTTTGGCGACCAATTGAATATAATAATATCCCTTAATCGACATCGAAAGTTTTTCTAACGCCTTAAGATAATATTGGTGCACCACAATATTATCAAAAGCAATAAGCGTAAAAAAGCTTCAAAGTCTATTAAGTTTAAGCACAAAGTACAAATAAAGCGTGAAATTTAACGAAAAAACGCAGGTCCAAGACTAATAATATAAGCAATGACAAATATATGAAAAAAAAATCAATTTTTTTTAATAAAGTGAAATATTAATTGTTTAGTGTTCGTCTCTTCAGAAAGCCTCATTAAAAGGAAAAATATGTATTAGAAATTAGGACCTAAGCTGCACATTAAGCAAGGTGAGCGCTCAACACATTTTGAGTCTTGCTTCGAGACTTATGCGCGTTTTTTACAACACTGGTGCACCCACAAGCTTCAAATCCTGGGTTCGCCTCTGACTTTTGGGTAAATTTCATCCATGGTTACTTAACTTTGTATCTATTATGCAAAAGTCATTTTTCTTTCATTCATTTTATCCATGGTCACTTAACTTTGTATCTATTACACAAAAGTTACTTTTCTTTCATTCATTTCATCCATAGTCACTTAACTTTGTATCTATTACGCAAAAGTCATTTTTCTTTTATTCATTTCATCCTTGGTCATTTAACCTTACTCCGACCATCATAAAAGTCACTATGACCGGATTTTACAATAATTCTATCGGAAAAATGATGTGGCAACCTTAATTAGTTCTTAATTTTAATTTAAGTGAATATATAATATATTACTCATCTTGACTTTTTTTATATATGCACAACCCAATTTTTCTTATGGGTTATTTAATGAAAGAATACCAATTTGTTAATAGATTAGATTACCTAATGAAGACTATTTACATAAAAAAAATTGGTTGAGATTTTTATGAAACATTTCACAATATTGCATTCATCTGCCAAAATGGTGCATCCAAAAAGAGTGATAAACAAGATAAATTATTCAAAACACATAAAATAGAAATACATGTATGATATTAGTTTTTTTTTTTAATTACTTTAATTCTTTGAAGATAAATCAACATGCTAAAGATAGTTTTAAAATAAAATCTTTTTAATTGTGTCATTGAATAAGTATTGTCAAAATTTGTACAAATAATGTTATATTAACGTACAATTTTGTTAATAAAAGTTAAAAAAAAATATAAGTACTTTAATAGATAAAGAAATTATAGGATATCTAATTTTTATATTTATCAATTAAATTAATTAAACAATATGTAATTTATCAGAAATTGAATATTATAATAAAACTTTTAAGTGAATTAATCGATTAGTCAAACAATAAAAAATACAAAGACAAACTTAGTAAATAGAGTAGTTTATCATATTATTATGATATACCGAATGCAAAGACTCAAGTGACAAGGAAAAAAATGTATGAAAAAAATAATTTTATCAACTAAATGCCACCATTTTAGAGGGAGAAAAATAATTTTATCAACCACATGTCATAATATATTAGTGAAAAAAAATAATTTACCAACACATGTCTCAACTTTAGAGGATTTCAAGAATATATAAGTATAATTTTATTTCATACAAATATCAACCAATTTTTTTTTATGAAAATAGTCTTCATTAGGTAATCTAATCTAAAAAGAAATTGGTATTCTTTCATTAAATAATCCATAAGGAAAATTGGGTTGTGCATATGTAAAAAAGGTCAAGATATGAGTAATATGTTATATATTCACTTAAATTAAAAATTAAGAACTAATTAAGGTTGTCACATCATTTTTCTGATGGAATTATAGTAAAATCCAATCATAGTGATTTTTGTGATGGTCGGAGTAAAGTTCAATGACCATGGATGAAATGAATGAAAGAAAAGTGATTTTTGCATAATAGATACAAAGTTAAGTGACCATGGATGAAATTTACCCCAACATTTTTAGATAATTGCATTAATAGCAATTTCATTACAAGTTATAACAACTTATTAAAATATATATTATTTTTATTGTATTTTTAAAATTTATTTTTAATTATAGAATTTAAAATCAGTTTCATATTTATAGCATTTAACATTTATCACTCTTAATTATATAATACATCATTATTTTTTAATATTTATTATTTATATTATTTTCTTAT
Organism: Capsicum baccatum var. pendulum; assembly: GCA_030864225.1. NCBI lineage: Eukaryota > Viridiplantae > Streptophyta > Magnoliopsida > Solanales > Solanaceae > Capsicum > Capsicum baccatum. Next base: position 72,467,145 of record CM061552.1, on the reverse strand, counting down.
TTTTAGCATTTAACATTTATCACTCTTAATTAAAGTTTTACATAATTATGGCAAGTTATATTATGCATCGAGAGATATTGTACCCATGTTTGCTGGTGAGATGCTCGATTGGTTGTTATCTCTCTGAGGGGAAAAAAAAAGAGACTTCAATTCTCATTTGCCATTTTCGTTGTACTGTAATGTTGTGATTCAACCAAAGATAGAGACTATAGGAGTAGTCATCTTTCTTTTCATGTTGATTAGATATTATCGTGATGATAATCGTGCTCTGATAATATCCATTCAGCCAAAAAAATTATGAAATTATAATAACGATTTTTGGGTGTGCTTGTATGTGAAGCTTTACTCCTTTAATATTGGATATATCGGCTAATGATTCGAATTTAAATTAAGAGTTGTTGTATTCTAAAGTTCTTCAATTGTTCATTTGATTTTAAAGGTTTACTGGTAATGTCTTTTCCATCCAACTTTAACATTAAGGTATTGACAGTTAGCTAATACAATATCGAATCCAACCCCCTAAATCCCTCATAGAGGGAGATGGAATTCGTCAGGTATGTTACATTATTTAACAAATTGATATTTTGCAAGCAAACGTATTTAAAGAATTAAATAACTTTCTTATGTATTTCCTAAATTCTTTATTGTTAAAATGTTGAATTAAAGTATTGTTCCCAGCTCATTAACATACAAACGATTTCTTCTTCTAAAAATAATATTCAATCTGCGATTTCATAATTCGATCATGTTTCATACATTAATCGATTTTCATAATGTTATCTAATTGCTTTGAGTAGAACAATTTTAATATAATATTTATTTTGTTGTATTATTTATGCATGTTTTTCGTATGTTGAAATTATGAATTTTCATATTTTCAAATTATGAAATTTCAAATAATTCCTACTAATGAACTATGTAATATATTTATAGGGAGACCTAAAGATTTTGCTGTAGATGGAATTATATAAGATGCAGATTCAAAGTATAAAGGATTGGATAATGCAATGTCAAAACTGTTGAAGATTGACATTACCTCAATCCAAATTGAGATTAAGTTTTTGATAAGTGTCACATACCCAAAAATGCTCATACACAATGACACGAGAGTAATGGTGTATTTAGATCAAAAAAGTAGTATTGTCATTTTTTTTTTGTTAAATATCTATTGTATTTGACAACAAAATATATGACAATGGATATTAATGAAAATACTGAACAATCTGTTGTTTTTATTTGTGTTGGTATATAAGATTATACATACAAATGATGTATTCTAATAACTGTTTTTAGTGTATGAAACTAGTATAGTATACAATACAATATCCATGAATTGTTTAATAAATTACGTTGAAACCAGTTTATATACTAATTTCATACTTAAGTAATACTTTTTTTTTGAGTTCTCAATGTATTAAGTTGATAATAAAATTGGTATCGATGAAGTTTCACATATATCACATTTATATTGAATGAGTTTTATGAATGTGACCATCGATAAGAAAAATTATGTTTTATTTTACATAACCTTTTTAGTGTATGTAATGGATATTACATAAAAAACTATCCCCGTAAATATTGAAAATAAATTAATTGATAATTGTTTGATATCAAATAATTTTTCGTTGCAATAAAAAAATAATCAGTATTAACCATGATTGATATTGGTGTTTGCTTTTTGACAGAAGAGGATGAAGAACATTATATAAATACTATATTAAATACCAAAACTAAACTTTGTTCATATCAACAATCTTATAAAGACAAATAGTAATGATCACCAATAAATATCAAAATACAATATTCATGTCAAATGTTACTAATTGCATAATCGAAAAATATATAATTTGATGTAGTTGATATCAAATTTAATACCATCTGATGCGACTTAGTCTGGGGTGGATGCATAGCTTTACGTGCGGGTTCCCGGGAACCCATAACTCTCGTGCGGTTCTTGAATTTATATTGAAAAAACTAGTAAATATATAAGAATTATAAGTTGGGAACCCACAAACAAAGTATGTTATTGGTCTAGTAGTAAAAAAGAAGCTTACTAAAGCAATGTTAGGATCCCACAACCTTTAAATTCTAGATCCGTCTTTGGTCTTAGTTCATATCAATTTCATTCAATGATGTAAATACGAAAAAATGATAAAGTAATATAACATTATATAAATACTACTTAAATATAAAAAATAAATTTTGTTCATACCAACAATCTTAGAAAAATAAAAAATAATGAACACCAAATAATTAAATCAAATTATTAACTATCTTATAAAAACAAACAGTAAATAGAAAAAATAATTCAATATCAATTTTATGACATTGATACATCACCCAAAAATGAAAAACTAATGCAATCTTATTTAAAAGGGGAGCAACTCTCTCTTTCATCGACATTTGGTTCGAAAATGGCGAAAGTACCTTGTAAAGGTCACACATTTATCACTTGCAATTCTTACTGCGCTTCAATCACAAGCAAATTGAGGAGATGGGGGTTCAAGTCTTATTAATCAAGTAGTGCTCCCCTAGAGACATATTGATCAAGTGGAAACATATTGATCGTGCTTGTTCATTAAAGCGTTTGTGACTGAAACAACTAAATGGTGTATAAAAAGAAGGTAGTGTATGAAGATGGAAACTCTTAATGAAAGCATTGAAATAAAAGAAAAGAAAAACGGTTAGAGGGATTTGAGGTGGATTGATATCAATAATTAAGGATAACTATATTTAAGGAAGGATTATTGTATATTAGTTGTATTAAATATTTATTTTCCTTTTCAATAATTATTTTTTTGTATTTTCAAAAAGAAAAAAAGCGTTTTTATTTTTTATTTTTTTATAAGATTTGCTACAACTTAAAAAAAATGAAAGTTATGCTATAAGTTGTAATTTCCTATCTAATAATTGCTATATACATTTTTCTCCCCGTATTTATTATGTAAAAGATGATTGATTTTCTGCTAGCTGATTTAGGTTTTGCACCACTCTAAAAAAAATATTATAAATGTGATTTGATTAATATATTTCTTATCAATTATTAATTTTCTTATTAATTATTTATTATTAGTTTTTTATTTATGTGTCTCGTAATTTTAAAATAATTAATAACAAAAATAGAGTTGAATTATTTCTTCATCATTTAAACATGCACATTTTTTTGATATAAATTTTTTTATCAAATATATCGAGTAACTTGAGATGAAAATATAAAAATAAGTTTTATTATGATGGTGTAAAGGATTTCTACTTATTTGTCTATGGGATTAGAGGGTTGAGAATGGAGGAAATGGGTTGTTGGGGTTTTTGATTGAGGTGGAAAGGAGAAATTCTCGTAGGAGAAAAATTGAGTCATTGTTGGTAGTTCAAGGTCTGCTGATTTTTGAGCTGTTTTGATTAAAGGTGGGTTTGGTATTTAATTTTTTCGGTGTTTGGTTGATTAAAATATTTTCTTTTAGGAAAATAAGTTGGTTCAACACAAAAAAACGACTTCTTTAATAAAAATTGAAAAAATAAGCAACATAAGTGATGGACATACTCAAATTTTAAAAATGTATATTTAGACATTTAACCTGATTTCAATCGATAACTGAACACTTTATCATTTTCTGTGTCTCATGGACAGTTGACATTGACGTGTGACATTTGCAACTGACATTGTTATGATTTGATAAAGGATATCAACTTGTTTGTCTATGGGATTAGAGGGTTGGAATTGGATGGAGGGGAAGAAAGTGCATCATTGGGGGTTTTGAGAATGGTGGAATCTGAAAAATTCTAGCCATTACTGTTGGAGGTAATGGAGTTTGAGAAATAAATTTTCTAAAAAGCAAAGTATTAACAATTTTTTTTAAGGTTGTGTTTGGACTTTGGTATAAAGGAAAATAATTTTTAATTTTCCGTTGACTTGAATGTTTTTGGAAAATATTTATCAAATAGACTTATTTTCTTTTTTTCGATTTAAGAAAGATAACTTTTCTATCTAAACTATAAAGTAAAGAAAAATATTCTTCAAAACTCTTTTTCAATATCACCATCCGATCTTACTCAAGATCTGATCCTCGAACTCGTCTTGGGACCTGAATCTCAACCTTGACTTGGGACACGATTCTTGAATCTAAGTCGAAAAATAGACTCGATTCTAATAAAAGATCCAACTCCTGACCTCAAATTGGAATACCTACTCTCAAATCAACCTCGACCTCGACCCAAGTTTAGCACTTGAAAGTTATCATTCACGAGGGTTTTTGAGAATGGACAAATGGAGAGATTCTTGTAGGAGAAAAATCTAGCCTATTGTTGTTGGAGGTTCTTGTGGAGTTTTGGAGGTCTGCTGATTTTTGAGCTAATGGAGTTGGTATGGGAATGATTGTTTTGATATAAATTTGGCTGTGAAATTCGTTGTCCTGCGAAGTACTTGGTGACAATCTACATTATTGTCTCCTCTATTGAGACCTTTTTGCCAAATTGCGTAGCAACTGAGTTTGAGATTTTTTATTTTATTTTTTTAAAAAAAAAACATGAACGAAAGACAAGATTTAGTAGAAAAAAATGTTAATTGTGAGCTTTCAATTGTCTACTTGCACTTGTTCTGATAGGTAATTTAGTTGTAGGCTAGATGACTTCAATCAATAATCACAATCTGTATGTGAATCCAATTTCAAATCCATTTCGTTGATAGGAATTTTCATTTCTAAATTTCTATAATTCTCAAAATTAGCAAGGATGTAACTTTGACAATCTCATGTAAAGCTCCCCAAGAAGCCGGAAGCGCCAAAAATGAAGAGAAGGCAAATTAGTTGTTACATTTGGTGGATATGCATGCAGCATATTCTCAAACGGTGCCATTTGAAAGTGGAAATTAATTATAATCCTTCACCTCATTTTTTTCAATCCTCACTAAACGAATTGTTTGCAGTATGTCTTGATATATTAACAAGGATCTTTTAGCAATGTGAGCCATCAACTGAATAATCCGAATCACTATCACAATCCAAGAAGGTATGAAGGACTTCACTATTACATAGTCAACAATCTGGCAACGGCAAAAGACATTAATGAGAAAACCTTGTTAGACTAGTAATTAGATAAGTATAAATAACATAAATATCAATCTTTTAAAAGTAATTATACTCTCTCCCATTTTTTAATTACTTACTCTCTCTCCCTGTTAATATACATAACATAGCCGACATATACATAGCATTCTGTGTATATGTGGAATTTTTATAATATGTTTAGGGAGTTGGGATTTTTTGTAATATTGAAAACATAAGTTGTGTATTTGGGTAATTTTTAGATTAGATAATGGGAAAAGACTCAAATATGCCATTGAACTTTCAGAAATGGCTCATTTATGTCATCCGTTAAAAGTTGGGCTCATTTATGTCATCGCCGTTACAAAACTGGCTCATCCATGCCATTACTTTTAACACCTGATTTTTAGAAAACAGCTTTGCCACGTGGCAACATATTAGAGGTCCACGTCATTTTTTAAAAAAAAATAATTTTTTTTTAAAATTTATAAATTATTTTTTATTTAATTTTTAAAAAAAATGGTGTTGGTTATGAAGTTTATAGATTATATATTTCTATGCTTTTATTTATCAAATAACGAATAATAAATTTTGCATATAACTAATGTTCATGTTTTTTCTGATTCTTATTTTTAAAAATAATTATATATATATATTGGACCAATCTTTAAGGTATTTATTTATACATGAACCCAAAATATTCAAACCTGAAATTCTAGTTCATCATAACCATTGCTAATCCTTATATGCAATGATAATAAAGGATGGAACCGTATTCTTGTCATATTTTACCAAATGAAAAAGGTGACCATATTAAAATGATCAATTTAAAGACCTTAAATGGTTAATCCTTCTTAACACTTCGAAAAGTACATGATAGAGAAAGAAAAACAATGCAAAAATGTGAACAATTTCTTCCGTTGGTGCATTATCTTTTCCTTACTTTTCCCTCCTTCTTTGTGTGTATGCATGCAAAATGTATGTAGTAAAGTATTGTGTTTGGGTGTGTACGTTATCATTTATTCTTTTTTGATAATCATTTATATGCATGCATGCAAGGATCATATATTATATCAAATCTCAATTCAAATTTAATCATAACAAAGAATAAATGATAACGTACACATCCACACACAATACTTTACTACATACATTTTGTATGCATACACACAGGGAGAGAAAAGTAAGGAAAAGAGAATGCACCAACGGAAGAAATTGTTCACATTTTTGCATTCTTTTTCTTTCTCTATCATGTACTTTTCGAAGTGTTAAGAAGGGTTAACCATTTAAGGTCTTTGAATTGATCATTTTAATATGATCACCTTTTTCATTTGGCAAAATATGACAAGAATACGATTCTGTCCTTTATTATCATTGCATATAAGGATTAGCAATGGTTATGATGAACTAGAATTTCAGATTTGAATATTTTGGGTTCATGTATAAATAAATACCTAGAAGATTGGTCAAATATATATATAATTATTTTTAAAGATAAGAATCCAGAAAAAATATGAACATTAGTTATATGCAAAATTTATAATTCGTTATTTGATAAATAAAAGCATAGAAATATGTAATCTATACACTTCGTAACGAACACCATTTTTAAAAAAAATTAAACAAAAAATTATAAAAAAAAAAGTTTTATAAATTTAAAAAAAAAAATTAATTTTTTTTTAAAATGACATGGACCTCTAATATGCTGCCACATGGCAAAGCTATTTTCTAAAAACCGGGTGTTAAAAGTAATGGCATGGATGAGCCAGTTTTGTAATGGCGATGGCATAAATGAGCCCAACTTTTAACGGATGACATAAATGAGTCATTTCTGATAGTTCAGTGGCATATTGAGCATTTTCCCTTAGATAATTAAGATGGTAAAAAAACATAGCAATATAATGAAATAAGATAATTTAAATAGACATTTTCTTTTTCTTAACAGCCCTGAGGAGAGAGCATTCACAAACCTGTTCAAGTGACACAGGCGTGATCTGATTCTCATCAGAAATTTTTCCATAGCTTTCATTGAAACACTTGGAATTACGCAGCCAAACCATTTATTTGCACTGCTTGCAAAAGCCTACGGTAAGTGACACAGGCATGATCTGATGTTCATCAGAAATTTTCCCATAGTATTCATTAGAACATCTGGAATTAATCAGCCAAACAATTGATTTGAACTGCTTGCAAAAGCCCCTCTGGGATATAGCCTTTATTGAAATTTCTGATTATAAACAGATAATTATATAAAAGAACTGATACAGATTTGGGTAGAAAAAAGAAAACAAGCAGACATAGCAAAGAGCTCTCTGAATGATGAAAGACAAATAATAATGCTAGGATAGTGCAAGTGGTTACAAAGAAAAAATAATGAAACCACAGCTGGTAAAGTTGTTCCGCCTAACCAAAGTGGGATAGCAGCCAATGAAAATACCTCTATAACCTCAACATTAGCTGCAGTGGTATTTTCTGGAGTAAAAGAAATTCTCTCCACACCATGAGTAAGCCTGATAATGTTTGGGTTGTCACTTGACTTCCCAAAAAAGCTAATATGTATCGACTGCCACGGATAGTTGTCACTAGTTGCTACACTTCACGACCTGTAAAATTAGACACCTTTTACGATACCATATCATATGGTAATTGATTAAATCAGACAGAGGACTAGCCAACTAGGTCCAATGTTCAAGAGATGCCTACACTGAATTTAATTAATGCAACTACTTAAGTGGATAAGGAAAACCTCATACCTGCAGACTAAAGAAGCAGAAAAAATAGACTTTAAATCTATTAAACCAAATACATGTACAAGAACATCTCGAGGGAGTTGGCTTCTACCTGGAATGTAAAAGCAGCAATACAAAATTAGAATGCAGTAAGCAGATACAGAAGTATCGAACAATATTTGAAAAAGGATGGATGCCATCCTGGATAATCTTATATAAAAAGCATATCTTATACAAGACAATTTAAGTAGAAGGAACATCCATACTGTGAATAAGTGCTTTATGTTTCAGATGGAGGAAGAAAATATGAGACTTTTTTTTTCTTTACTATACAGTTGCGGCAAACATGTGAAATATATTTTTCTTAAATTTTGAACTAGCCTGGATCACACCTAATAGTATTAAAGAATCATATGAAAGCTGATTTTTGTGGAGAGTGGGAAAATTTTTTAGAAAAAATTGGCTCATGGGATATCAACTCCAAACCATGCCCTCAAGGCTCTGTGTTTGCTTAATATTTTAACTTGGCTAAATCAGGTCCCTGTATGCAGTTGTGATCAATTTTTGGAGAGAGCCTCTTCCTTAGTTTTAACGTAACATATGTACATGAGCAGGCTCACTCTTTTTATTTGTATTTTTTCATGCTATGCATCTTCTTGATACTTTCTAATGAAAGTCTCTTACTTCATAACATAAAAGGGATGCCACATTGGATGACTCTCTACAGTTATTCAAGAAAATTATCTCTTATTAACATTACCATTCCTAATCAAAATCTACATTAGTTTAACTTCAGTTGTGGCATGAGGGTTGGTGGAAGCAGTACAAATTTAAGATTTAACAGTGAACTATTCACTGGACTATCCATCTCTCTACTAATGTTTTCCCTTTACTGGGAAAAAGAGAGGCAGAAGGATGCTCTCAACTAAGGTCACTCAGGACTTGACACTCGGACATAACTTTCTTTCCTTTTCCTTCCGTGGGTAGTTTGGGGATGGGGGTGGGGCGGCGGGAAAGGGCAAGATTTTCAAGCTCTACGAGAACTATTTATCCTAATTTGCAAGATAAAAGGGAGTGTCCACATTTGCTCTGTTTTCGTCTAAGAGTCCCCAGTGATATTTTTATTGAGAAACAAATGTTTAATTAAAATCAAGGTGCTCGGACTCTCCGAAAATGTTGCCGCACCCATGTCGGATCCTTCAAAAATGCACTACTTTTGAAGGATCCGACACACACCCAATGACATTTTTGAAGAGTCCGAGCAATATAAATTAGAACTACCTTCTAAAACTGGTTGGACCTTCCTACGCCTCCTATGAGTAACCATAGCCTGTTTGAATTCAGACGCAGATAAAGCTTTTGATACAAGCACGACCACGATGATGGAGGTGTACGAGTGTGTTACGGGACAAATGGTCATCTTATCTTTTGATGACATCTTTGGAGGTCAACACACAGAGGCTCAAGACTTGGTCACCTCAAGAATACAAGAACATGCATGGAGGACCCGTTTTGAGCATAACTTAAAGTAATCTCGCATGTGGAAGATTGCTTGGAGCATTTAAGATTGAGGACTCATGGTTTTTTACCTTAATTAAGGGCATTTTGGATATTACACATGGTGTATTTACACACCATGGCCACACCTATCATTAAGGGCAAAGTGGTCTTTTTGTCTTCTTTTGTATTACACTATAAATAAATTATTTTAGCTCATTTCTTTGCAGATTTTGAAGGATGAAGAATTGAAAGATATATTTTCTCTCTTTTAAGAGTGTAACACCCTTAGTTGTAGGGCTTAGAAAAGCTATCCTTAGCATAGGGCTTGGAAAATGCAATATTGATCTTTGCTTGGAAACGGTAGATCTTGAGGTGAGTTTATTTCCTTGGTGGTCACCGTAAGAGTGTGGTTTTTATTATTACATTTATTAGGGGTTTTAGTGTATGATATACACTTGGTTTTTTATTCTTGTCATAATATTGGCCTCACTATCTATCTTTATTTTCTATGCAATTTCCCTTGTGTTTGTGTTGAAATCGTGTCTTGTTTCATCTTGTGTCATTATTATCATCTTCATATCCTCTCTTTAGTTATAATTTCAGTTTCTAGCTTTCTTTTCCGTATCATTTGGTATCAGAGCATGGCTTGATCTTGTTTCTACAAGATCAATCTTGGGCTTGCTTGTTAGAAAATTAAAAAAAAGTGTTAAAAAACTAAAAATTCTAGAAAAATAGCAATCTGTCCGTGTTTGTGTTCTTGGTCAAAATTGTGTTCTTGTTGTGTCTTGGCCGAGATTTGTTTGTTGTGTGACTAGATCTAGTAGTGTTCTTGTTTGTTTTATTGTTTCTAGTGTTGGTTTTCTTGTCCACTAACACTTTAAGTCTAGATCTAAGCTTGAACTTGTTGAAAGTTGTTGTTGTGAACATAAGCTTGGCCCATTGTTGTTGACCATTGTTATGGTGGACTGTTTTGGCCGTGTGGTTTCTCCTTGATGTTCTAAACTTGACCACATGATATTGTTGTTACTTGGTGGCTTGAGAACTATTATGTTGAAGTTGTAGTTGTCTAGGCCAAGTGTTGGAGATATTGTTATTGTGGATTGAAGTTGACCGATGGAATTGTTGTTGTTCTTGAAGATTGTTGTTATTGTTCTTGGTGTGGTTGTTGTTGTTCTTGAAGTTCTTCACCTTCCTTCATATATTGTTAGAACATAAAGTGAATGTTAGATCCTAAAAGGTGAAGGAAAAAGGTGTATGTACTTGTTAGTCTTGAAAGACCCCCAATCACCAAAAGACTTTACATCACTTCTCAACCACGTTTCCATGAAACAAGGGTCCATGTTTTAAGGAGAAGTACAATAAAAAGTCAAATCTTGAAAATTGAAAAAGGCTCAAAGACTTATTTTCCCTTCAAAAACAAATTCCACCAATCTACATTAATTTTTGACCAAGACGTGAACCTTTGAGAATAACCACTTGATAAAACCGACCCAATACATGGCTGCCACGTTATCACTGCTACTGTTCACGTAATATTTTTGAGCTCAAATTTTACATTCGTAGTGTCATCTTATTGTTTCATTAGTTTCATGTCTTGATTCTAGAATTAATTAGCAACTAATAATCACCTACTTAGTTGTAGATTAATTATTGAATCCGTTTCTTCGTGTCTTCGTTATTTGTGTGCTTTTGTAGATTAATTATTGAATCCGTTTCTTCGTGTCTTCATTATTTGTGTGCTTTTCTCATTTTTTAACTTGTAGTATCTTCTTTGTTTCAAGTTCGTAAGTAAATTTTATTTTGTGTCTTGAGTCGATCAAACAAGAATCTATTCCGGCCGCCAAGTAGAATTGACATCTTATTGACTACCGGAGTATAAGAAACTTTCAATATTCGCCGCTTCAAATTGTGAGGATCATAAAAGTGAGTGAATACGAGTGTTGGTGAGGAGTTTTTACTACTAATCTTGTTGTTTATTTTGTAGGTTTAAAAGGTAATATAAGGGGAACATGTCTTCGATAGCCGGGGATTATTGTGACTACAACATGGGAGACTATGATTGTAGTGAGGGATTTTATGGCTATGAAGTTGAGGGAGATTGCGGAGGCTATGAAAATAGCCATGACCAAAACTTGGGCAAATTTGAAAATTACTATTTTGAGGGAGAAAATGAAGTGAATGAAGTGCCTAGTGCTTATGGTAACTTTGGAGATAATGTAGGACCTCGTGATGGATCTTATGATGATGTTGGGGCATGTGAGGAGTCTTACACTTCTTACTCGGAACATAGATTTGGTGTTAGGTATAACCCTTTTATTCGCAAAACTTATGAGAGCTATGATGAGAGTACACATGAGGAGTATGAAGATCCGTATTCTCCACCTTGTAGTACTTCTTATCAAAGTCGATATAGTATGAATGGTTATACTAGCTATAGTGGAGTTTGTCCAACGAGAAGAAAAGGGTATGTATCTCAAAAACCGAGGGGTACTCGTATGCTTTATAATGTTGATCCGAGAAGGAGTGTACACTCCGGAAAGGTGACCATCTGTGGGATATCGGACTGCCTCATTATGTTAAATGATAGGTACTATAGAAACTACATCGTTCCATCCATGGTTGACTACTTGGGGTTGTTTTGCGAGCCTTTACTTGTTCCATACTTCTTGGACGGGTTCAAGGTTACCGAGAGGGTAAAGGTTGTCTTCTCCCAATATGAATACCATGAGGAGGTATGGTGCGATATTCTTCCCTTGTCCTACGGTCATGTATACTTAGGTGCCGGTTGGTTTGCACGACATCAAGTTCCAAACGTGCAAAATTGGCCTAATATTGTAAGATACCAATGGGGGAATCGCCTCATGAATTACTTGCTGCCCAAGCCACGAAAGTACCTACCTACTCCAATCCAAATTATTATGAGAGACAAAAGATTGAGAGGAGTAAGGGCGTAAAAAGTGGTAATCCGAGAGTGGAAAAAGGAGAGGTTGTGTTGAGCGAAGTGAGGGGATTACCACCAAACCGTGATAACTTTGATTGTCCTTCTATTTCTATGGACATTTATGTAGGTACCAACATGGCAAGCGAAGGCGACCAATGTCAAAAAGAAGTTGCTGCCCAAGCTTATGGAGGACCTTCACCTCACGGCAAGAAAGAGTTTACTCAAGATCTTCAAGGTAAAATAGCTAACTCTTACACTTTAATACATGTGAATGATAATTGTATGGCTAGTAATCCATTGAGTGTGAGTAGTAGCTTACTTATTTATGAGTCTAATGATTCCTTGCCTCTTGTTGATGATGTACATATTGTAAGTGTGGATACACTAGTTTATCCTATTGATGACGAAATTGACTCCTCTTGTGAGATAAATTTATGTCCACCTAGTGCTGAAGCCTATATGTTGAATGGAAGTACATCGTCTTGTGTAATGGGTGTTGATCAACTTGTTTCCGAAAACTGTCCACCACTTGAGTACGTATGTGATGTGCTTAATAGGACTCAAGTGAGTGAAGTATTTGAAAATGTTGGTCAACAAAGTGAGAATGAACCCAAGAGCTCTTCTTAGGGTAATATTGTGTTTGAAACATCCTTGAAACTTGATATTAATCATTTAGAGAGTGAGGAACTTGCTTGTTCCAAATCTGTCCGTGAGGTAGATCACACTCTTTTTAGGTATAATGTCTTTGAAGATGATTTAAACACTCCTAATGAACCTAGTGGTGAAAATGATGGTATAGCTTGCCTTAGAAGCTATAGCCTATATATTAACCCACTATGGTGTGACAACATTCCTCCTAAAGAGAGAAATCTCTTCTTGAAAGATAAGAGTACTCTTAAGGGTAAGTAATGTATAGTTGTGGAAGCTACTTCTTCTACTTTGTGCGATTTCATTGTTGAGAGTACTCATGGTGATTATTGGGAAACTAGTAGTGAGTACACACATGAGAGCACCTTAGTAGAAGTCGATTCGAGTGATACCTTTCTCTACTCTCTATTTGCTTTGAATGATATGTATGTTATTGTAAAGAGTATGTTATTTAGTTTGGGTGTAGACCACGGGAAAATGAAGTGTTGTCGAGACCCGTGTCTATGTCCACTTTTCCCATTTGACCCCAGTGCCAAATTTAGAAATGGTGATATTGGTGCACCAAACTTGTTGCTTGGTCTACATGACAAGAAAAGTGTCACCCTTGATGTATCCTATAACCAAATCCTTTGTACATCTTTTATTGAGTTTTTAATATTCCTTTCAAAGGATTCTTGATTATATTGCAAATATGTTCAACCTTGGCATGTTGAGATGATTTGTTATGCTAACCCTAATCCTCATGCCATGAGGAGTTTGTATTTGTTTGTCCTCTCTTTGGTTTTGCAAGGTTTGGATTCGAGGTCGAATCCTTTTCAAGAAGGGGAGGATAATATGGTACAAATGGTCATCTTATCTTTTAATGACATCTTTGGAGGCCAACACATAGAGGCTCAAGACTTGGTCACCTCGAGAATACAAAAACATGCATGGAGGACCCGTTTTGAGCATAACTTAAAGCAATCTCGCAAGTGGAAGATTTCTTGGAGCATTTAAGATTGAGGACTCACGGTTTTTGACCTTAATTAAGGGAATTTTGTACATTACACATGGTGTATTTACACACCATGGCCACACCTATCATTAAGAGCAAAGTGGTCTTTTTGTCTTCTTTTGTATTACACTATAAATAGGTCATTTTAGCTCATTTCTTTGCAGATTTTGAAGGATGAAGAATTGAAAGACATATTTTCTCTCTTTTGAGAGTGTAACACCCTTAGTTGTAGGGCTTGGAAAAGTCATCCTTAGCATAGGGCTTGGAAAAGCCAATATTGATCTTTGCTTGGAAACGGTAGATCTTGAGGTGAGTTCATTCCCTTGGTGGTCACCGTAAGAGTGTGGTTTTTATTATTACATTTATTAGGGGTTTTAGTGTATGATATACACTTGGTTTCTAATTCTTGTCATAATATTGGCCTTACTATCTATCTTTATTTTCTATGCAATTTCCCTTGTGTTTGTGTTGAAACCGTGTCTTGTTTCATCTTGTGTCATTGTTATCATCTTCATCTCCTCTCTTTAGTTATAATTTCAGTTTCTAGCTTTCTTTTACGTATCAGAGTTTGTCAAGAGTCCATCCGAGCTAATACATTGTTGAAGTGTAAAAGGAGGGCACCAAAACAGTCCACACCATACACTTGATGGGCACCCCACTCTTTGAGGGGCCTTTTGGTTATTTTACACTTTTTTTTGTAATACACTATATATAGAACCTTGTAGAGTTTCATTAGTTAGTTTTTTTATGATGTTGTAAGTCATAAGACACAAAGAAACACAAGTCCTCTCCCTTTGGAGGCACAAAACCAAAACTAGGTTTCAACTTGAGTGTGGAATCACTCGTATTGGATTGTTGGCTTGATACGTTGGTGTTTAGAGGAGATAAAGTCCCTCTTATGTCAACGTAAGAACTTGGTATTAGTTTGCATGTTTGTAGGGATTTTTGAGTTTAATATACTCTTTAGTTTCTATCTTACATGTTCTCTTATGTCAAGTTATTTATCCATTATCCCTTAAGTTAGTTTTGTTTTCTTGTTACCGTTTTGTGCCTAGTTCCAATGGACTATTTTGTGACATTTTGTGGGCTGTTTTGAGTTGGACCGTTTGGTATCATTTGGTATCAGAGCTAAGACTGGTTTTGTTCCACAAGACCAATCTTGGGCTCGTTTGATAGAAAATTCAAAAAGAAAAGTGTTCTACGTGTTGGTGTTCTTGGCCGAGAAGTGAGTCCTTGTTGTTGTGTTGTCTTGGTAGAATATTGTGTGTCTATATCTAGGTGTCTCTTGCTTGTTTTGAGTGTTTCTTGTGTTAGTTTTCTTCTTCTCTAACACCTTGAGTCTAGATCCAAGTAAGCTTGAACATTTGTGTGGTACTGTTATTGGCGGGTTTAAGAATTTAAACATTGTTGGTGTTGTTGTGTGGACCGAAACTTGAAGGTATGGTTTGAACTCGTGTTGTTGGTATTTTTTTGTGGGTTATTAAGCTTGAAAAAGGTGTTGTTGATTCTTGGAGGTTCAACGTGAGGCTAGGTTTTCAAACTTCTATTGAAAGTTCTTGTTGTTCTAGACCATCTTCATATCTAGTTGCAAAAAGGCTCTTCAATAGTGTTGTTTGATCCAAAAGCCAAGTAGAAAAAATTAAAGCCTTTGTTAATCTTGAAAACAAATCCCAAAGACCTACCAAAAGGGAAAGGGGACAAAAATATCTACAAAAGACATGGTACCAAAAGAGGAAAAGAACACTTTTCTAGGTGTCCAAATGAGTAAAGGGCCACCAACCCTTCAAAAAAGTGTCTTACCCAAAAGGCGTAAGACAAGCCAAACCTTTTGAATGTGAAAAAGGGCTCCAATATTGATGTTTTCTTCCTCAACGCTGAAATACACTTCTTCAAGAATTTGAAATTGAACCAAAATTTCAAAGTTAGAAAAATAAAAACCGCAACCAATCCTAGACTGCCACATCACCAATTTCCATACAATACCAAAACTTAGGGCTCAAAATCTTGGATTCTTAGTTTCTTGTTGTTGATTCTTAGTTTCTTTTTTTGTTGATTCTTATACTAATTGGCAACTAGTAACTACCTACTAAGTTGTAAATTAGTTTTTGAATACGTTTCTTCATGTTAGCGTTACTTTTTGTGCTTTTATTGTTTATGAATCGTAGTATTTCGTGGTTCAAGTTCGTACATTACTTTCTTGAGTCTTCAAGCAAGGAATCCATTCCGACCAAGGAGTAGACTCACCCCTCGACTCATCATGAACTACAAGCCGACTTGCAATACTTGTGAAACTAAGTGTGAGATGATCAAGACGTGAGAGAGAGTGTGGTGAGGAGTTTCTGAACTAATTGTTTTTCTTGTTTTGTGAGTTTGTTTCGTTTGTAGGTACAATATGGAACTTGCGGCTTTAGCCTCTCCAACCTTGGGCAATGATGTTACAAGTGCTACTTTGGCCCACCCTGACACTATTTCCCGATATTTGGCTATGGCAAATGAAAGTTTGGATCGTATGGTAGGCCAAAGGGAGCACGTGGACTGTCCGGACACATGTCAAGATGACGGTTGTACCTCATGTAAGCTACAAGGTAAAAACGTTATCCCCTACACTCCTATGAACTTAGAATGTTATGATGTGGCTAGTAGTAGCCAAATGGATGTAGTTGCAGTTTTTTCTAGTATAGAAGGGCATGATTCATTGAGCATGATGTATGATGAACACCTTATTGATAGTTTTTCTCATAGAAATCATGTAATTGAAAATGGGAGTGAATCCGAGAGCTTGTATTATGGTAAGAAATCTAATAATTGTTTTGCTCATCGGGATGATCATGTGTTTGAAACTTCTTTGGAACTTTATGGTTGTCCTTTAGAGAGTAAACGTGTGTATTCTAAATCTGCCCCTAGGGTAGATTCTACTTTCTTTAGGCATAATATTTTGTTTGAAGACGGTACATTCACTCCTAATGAACCTAGTGTGCGAATGGTGGTATGACTTGTCTTGAAGGCTATAGCCTATATGTTAACCCACTATGGTGTGACAACATTCCTCCTCAAGATGGAAATCTCTTCTTGGAAGATAAGAGTAGGGAATGTGTAGTCTTGGATAGGAATAGTCAATCGAGTGAAGATGACCTTGAATCGCTTGAACGTTTAGGAAACCCGAAATGTGATTGTTCTTGTGATAATGTTCTTGTGTGTGATCTCTTTGCTGCCAAGGCGATTTATATCTATATGGGGATTACCCTCTTGAAAGAGAATGTGGTGCATGCTTAGAAATTTCATCTACTTGTTCTTTATGTGTTTCCTATATTAAGCATACTAGTGTTGATGAACTTGACACTAGTGAGTACATGCATAAGGAGACCATAGTTGAAGTTGGCTTGTATGACACCTTTCTCTACCCCTTTTGTGCTCGTGATATTCCACTAGTGATCTAGATGGTGTGCCTAATTTTGAGAACGACACCTTAGGGGAAAGTGAGAGTGCCTGAGACCTAGGTCCTTGGTGACTTCTACCATTTAATTATGGTGCCATCTTAGAGTATGGTAGGAGTAGTCTCGGCCTATGTTCTTTATTTCTTGGTGTTTATCCAAGTCACTTCCTTTGTGCCATTTGTACTAAGCTTTTCATGTTCAACACAAAGGACCCTTGGATATACTTCAAGTTTGTCCCACCTAGGCATGACATGTTGATGTGTTTATTTTGCTAACCCTAACCCTCATGCCATGAGGATGTGTGCTTGTTTGTTTCTACTTTGATTTTGCAAAGTTTGGATTCGAGGTCGAATTCCTTTCAGAAAGGGGAGGATGATACAAGCACGGCCACAATGATGGAGGTGTACGAGTGTGTCAAGAGTCCACCCGAGCTAAGACATTGTTGAAGTGTGAAGGAGGGCACCAAAACAATCCACACCATACACTTGATGGGCGCCCCACTCTTTGAGGGGCCTTTTGGTTATTTTAACTTTATTTTGTAATACACTATATATAGAACTTTGTAGGGTTTCATTAGTTAGGTTTTTGATGATGTTGTAAGTCATAAGACACAAAGAAACACAAGTCCTCTCCCTTTGGAGGCACAAAACCTAAACTAGGTTTCAACTTGAGTGTGGAATCACTCGTGTTGGATTGTTGGCTTGATACGTTGGTGTTTAGAGGAGGTAAATTCCCTCTTGTGTCAACGTAAGAACTTGGTGTCAGTTTACATGTTTGTAGGGGTTTTTGAGTTTAATATACTCTTTAGTTTCTATCTTACATGTTCTCTTATGTCAAGTTATTTATCCATTATCCCTTAAGTTAGTTTTGCTTTCTTGATGTCGTTTTGTGCCTAGTTCTAGTGGACTGTTTTGTGATGTTTTGTGGGCTGTTTTGAGCCATCTTTGGACCGTTTGGTATCAGCTTTCTTTTGTTTGTTTTTTTAGTAATGCAGCTTCCATGCTGTGAAGTAGACCATGTGCTGCTGATATAGCCGCTTGCGTCTGCATTCTGAAGTGAAAAAAGCATTAAAAATGAAGATTTCTTTTACTTGAAGTAGCAAAAATATTACCAAAAGCATGTCAACAACAACACATTCCATGAACAAGGAACATTTGAAATTTTATTTTCCTAATATCAGCAAATTAAGTTGGTCTATAGGACATTCCAATTTAGGGAACTCAAAGTACAGAGGATTGCACCTATTGTTCAACATGGAAGGGCTACGCCAAACCCCGATTACCAGCAGACGCTTACCATCAAGAAAACAGGAAAAGGTGAAAACTTGGTAGCTAGTTTGTCTTTATAAGGTCGACCAAAATGTTAACACAACTGACAAGCCCCATAGGAAATGTCGATCAACTATGTCATTAATTACAAAAGTTCCAAGTTTAGCTAAAAACTTTCCACATCTTGATATGCACACCAGAAACTTCGAACTCTCAGTTGTAGTAGTGAACAATTCGCTAGCTCACTAATCCTTACCAGCTAAACAAGTACACAGAATTGAAGTGGGAGAATAAGGCAATATCTAGTAATCACTTACAACTAACTCCTAACTACTTTTTCCCTCTCTGCTGTCTCTCTCTCTCTCCTTAACCCTTATTTTCTTCCATTTCCAGGTTGAATTGCAGGAGTTAGAATAGTTGATCAATGTTGTAACTCCTTCCATTTACTCATGGATTTAATAAAAGGTTTCTCGTTCTCAATCTCTTTTCATCTTTTAATACTTCAGTACACAACAAATCATGAGTTGTTGATGAACATTAAACTTTTCTTCAGTTAATTCATAAGTCAATTATGCCTCTAACCAAATTTTAATTAAGTTGACTACACAATATCCTGTTCATTAGAGATAGACGATTTTACATACTGGCTCTGTACGCGCTGAGTCACAATCCTATTAATCGAATCCAAGAAAATTCAAGGCAAACCCGTTCATTCTTGATGAAATTTCAGATATAGCAGTACTTCAAGCCCTAATTTATCAATCACAGTAATAGTTTGACTAATTAACAAATATAACAAAATAGTTACTTCAAAAATAGCTTGTGATACAGCGTGTCTATTCTCCCTATATCTGTTGTATCTGGTTTTTTTGTATCATGGAAAATAAATACAGAGCAAATTGATATGCTGATATAGAGTGAAGCAATAAAACTCTAAGCAAACATATACAAAACGAATTGATATACTGATACATAGCAAATTGATATATTGATACAGAGTATATTGATGCAACTCTAAGCAAACATATACAAAATAAATTGATATATTGATATAGAGTGAATCGATACAACTCTAACCAAACATAAACAAAACAAATTGATATGTGTTGGGTTCATAGTAATGAAAGGGTGTGAATGGAAATTTTAAAACATGCAGGAACGCGTGAACAGTGACTGTTTCGCGTGAACAGTAGCACTGTTACGTGAACAGTAACACTGTTTTGCGTGAATAGTGCACTGCTTCACGAACTGACCCATGAACAGTGACTATTTTGCGTGAACAGTAGCACGGTTACGTGAACAGTAGCACTGTTTCGTGTGAACAGTGCACTGCTTCACGAACTGATGCATAAACAGTGACTGTTTCGCGTGAACAGTAGCACTGTTACGTGAACAGTAGCGCTGTTTCGTGTGAACAGTGCACTGTTTCACGAACTGCTACAACACTGTTTTGAACTGATGCAATGTTTCACGAAATGGTGTACTGTTTCAGAAAATTACTACAATGGTTTAAGTAAACAGACATGTATTTTCAGGAAAAGACACACACCTCTAAATTGAACCAATGCCACCTTTCAAAGGGGCATGTTGTGGCTATAAATAACCTGTTTTCTTCCACAGGTTAACACAAAAAAAAAATTCAGAATTACAAGCTTCTTCTCCTTCTTAAAAATACTCTTAGTGTGATCATTCAAACCGTGAGTGTGTTCGAAGAATCCTCCTATTTGAGGTACCGCTATAGTCGGATTGAAGGCCATTTTATCCTGGGAGGAAGATTCCATAACCTCGGGTACAGTGAGGGGAATTATTCCTTAAGGAAAGTCCGTGAATTCGGACGACTTGGTCTTAACAATTTCTGTTTCATCTATATTTCTGAAATATAAAATACACCTCTTGTAAAGATCATTTTGATCTTGTGTTGAGGGTATTTGTTCAACTTCGTTGTGTTCTTATTCATACTTGAACTCGAGTTGAAGTTGTTATTCTATTATACAGATTCTACGTACCCGTATTGTGGAAAATAACAATCTTACGGAATAATCTTACAGAATCTGTATTGCTTATTTTTGGAGATTAAAGCTTAGACTTTCTACTCCGCTTGAATTTAACTAGTGATTAGAAGACATAAAATTTTCATCACAAGTTAAGGTTCACTCGGTTGACGATTCGAAGTAATAAAAACTTCATCGTTAACTAGAAACAAGAAGAAGAGTTTAAAGTTATTTAACTTTATTAATAGTATTCTGAAAAATACTAAGTTTTTTGTCTTGTGGTGACAGGAAAAATGACAATTGAAAGTCAAATGATGGATACGACAACGTCTATGGAGGCAAATAATATTGCCACATCAAGTCGCACAAATGCTCCACCAACGATGGCACCGGCGGAGAAGCCCGAAAAATTTTCTAGCATTGACTTCAAGCGGTGGCAACAAAAAATATTCTTTTACCTCACCACTTTATGTCTACAATGGTTCACTAGCGAAGACGCTCCCGAGGTGCTCGAGGGAACCTCAGACAAAGACCGTTTCGTTATTGTAGAAGCTTGAAAACATTCGAATTTCCTTTGCAGGAACTATATTCTGAGCGGTCTCCAAGACGACCTCTATAATATCTATAGTGGAACCAAGACATCAAAGAAACTGTGGGGGGCACTTGAACGGAAATATAAAATGAAGGATGTGGAAATTAAGAAATTCCTTGTTGCACGGTTCCTGGACTTTAAAATGGTTGATAGAAAATCTGTTGTCTCTCAAGCACAGGAGTTGCAAGTTATCATACATGATCTCCTAGCAGAAGGTATATTTTTGAAAAATACCTTAGTTGAACAAATTAAAAATGTTCTTAATACTCACATAAACTGTTTTGTAGGTTTAATTGTGAATGATGCTTTCCAAGTAGCAACGATAGTTGAGAAGCTACCACCTTTGTGGAAAGACTTCAAAAACTACTTAAAGCATAAACGCAAGGAGATGACCGTTGAAGATCTTATCATTCGACTTCGTATTGAAGAGGACAATAAAGCTGTCGAAAGAAGGTCAAAGGGAAATGCTACCATGAATGGAGCCCATATTGTAGAAGATGATCAAAACAACTCAAAGAAAAGAAAGAAAGTTGAACATGGAAGCAATCAACCCAAGAAAAAGTTCAAGGGAAAATGCTTCAATTGTGGAAAAATTGGCCACAAGTCCACAGATTGTCGAGCCCCAAAGAAAGGCAAGAAAAAGGACCAAGCGAACATGATTGAGTCCAACAAAGAATATGATGATTTGTGTGCTATGTTCACGGAATGCAACTTGGTGGGGAATCCACGCGAATGGTGGATGGATTCTGGTGCCACACGCCATGTTTGCGCAAACAAAGAGTTATTATCGTCATTTGCTCCGGCTTAAGCAGAAGAAATGCTTTACATAGCCAACTCTGCTACTGCTAAGGTGGAGGGAACAGGAAAAATTTGCCTAAAGATGACTTTCGGCAAAGTCTTGACACTGAACAATGTGCTATATGTTCCGGAGTTACGTAGGAACTTAATTTCTATTTCACTCCTAGATAAGAACGGATTCAAATGTGTAACCATTTCTAGGAAAATTATAGTTAGTAAAGGAGAAATGTACGTAGGAAAAGGTTATCTCACAGAGGGCCTTTATAAGATGAATGTAATGACTGTTGAAATGAATAAAACTTTGAAGTCATCTTATTTGCTTGAGTCTTATGATTTATGCCATGAACGTTTAGGCCATGTTAATTATAAAACGTTATGAAAACTGATTAACTTAGAAGTTTTGCCAAACTTTGAGTGCAATAAATCTAAGTGTCAAACGTGTGTGAAATCAAAGTATGCAAAGCTTCTTTATAAGTCCGTTGAAACGAATTCCAATCCCTTAGACTTAATACACACTGACATTTGTGATATGAAGTCAACACCATCTCGTGGTGGGAAAAAGTATTTCATAACTTTTATTGACGATTGCACTAGATATTGTTATGTCTACTTGCTAAATAGTAAGTATGAAGAAATAGATGCGTTTAGGCAATATAAAACTGAAGTTGCAAATCAATTAGACAAAAAGATCAAAATGATAAGAAGTGATAGGGGCAGAGAATATGAATCTCCCCTTGCACAAATATATGTAAAGAATGGAATAATCCATCAAACTAAGGCACCGTATTCACCCCAATCTAATGGAATTGCGGAAAGGAAAAACCGAACTTTGAAGAAAATGATGAATGCCTTACTTATAAGTTCTGGTTTACCGCAAAACTTATGGGGGGAGGCTATCCTTAGGGCCAATCGTATACTCAACAGAGTGCCCCATAGTAAGACACAATCAATTCCTTACGAAAAATGGAAAGGAAGGAAACCTAACTTGAAATATTTTAAAGTGTGGGGGTGTCTAGCGAAGGTTCAAGTTTCTATACCTAAAAGGGTTAAAATAGGACCTAAAACGGTGGACTGCGTGTTCATAGGATATGCTAAAAGTAGTAAAGCATGTCGATTTTTGGTTCATAAATCCGAACATCCAGATATTAGTGAAAATACGGTAATTGAATCAAACAATGCTGAATTATTTGAAAAAATTTACCCATATAAAATTAGACAAGAACAGTCTAGTGGAGGTTCCAAACGACCTCGAGATGAACCAAATGAGAATGTACATAATGAAGAAAATCCAAGACGTTGTACACGTCAAAGAACGTCAACTTTGTTTGGATCAAATTTTGTAACATTTCTCTTAGAAAATAAGCCTCAAACATTTAAAGAAGCGATGTCGTCATCAGACTCATTCTTTTGGAAAGAGGCAGTGAATAGTGAGATCGATCCAATCTTAAACAACCATACATGGGAATTGGTTAACCTTCCTCCCGAAAATAAACCTTTAGGTTCTAAATGGATCTTCAAAAGGAAAATGAAGGCAGATGGTACTATTGATAAATACAAGGAAAGACTTGTAATAAAAGGCTTCAAACAGAAGGAAGGCCTCGATTACTTTGATACATACTCGCCAGTAACAAGGATAACCTCGATTCGAATGTTAATTGCCTTGGCGGCGGTATATGATCTTCAAATTCATCAAATGGATGCAAAAACTGCGTTCCTAAATAGAGATTTGGAGGAACAAATATACATGGAACAACCTGAGGGAGTTGTGGTTCCAGGAAAGGAAAACAAGGTTTGTAAACTTATCAAGTCATTATATGGACTAAAGTAAGCACCAAAACAATGGCATGCGAAGTTTGACCAAACCATGTTGGCAAATGAATTCAAAATAAATGAATGTGATAAATGTGTTTATATTAAAGACACTCCAAATCACCAAGTCATTGTATGTTTATATGTGGATGATATGTTGATCATCAGTAGAGACATTTCTAACATAATGCAACAAAACGAATGCTCGAGAGCAAGTTTGATATGAAGGACCTTGGAGTTGCAGATGTTATCTTAGGTATAAGAATCCATCGAACTCCACAAGGGTTGGCATTGTCACAGTATTATTATATCGAAAAGGTACTTGACAAGTTCAAGTATATGGAATTCGGTATTGCCAAGATTCCATTGGATGCGAGCTTTGCAATTCAAAAGAATGAAGGTGAAAGTGACTCACAATTAGAGTACGCAAGAGTATTGGGATGTTTAATGTATATAATAAATTGTACACGATCAGACATAGCATGCGCTATCAGTAAATTGAGTCGGTACACGAGTAATCCCAACAAAACTCACTGGATGGCAATGAAAAGAGTTTTGGGGTATCTTAAATACACTCAAAATTATGCTTTGCATTATAATAAATATCCTGCGGTACTTGAAGGATATAGTGATGCAAATTGGATCACCGGATCGAACGAATAAAAATCCACAAGTGGATATGTATTTACTATCGGTGGAGGAGCAGTTTCTTGGAAATCATCCAAACAGACTTGTATCGCTCGCTCTACAATGGAATCTGAATTGATCGCATTAGATAAATCCTATGAAGAAGCAGAATGGCTCCAAAATTTCTTGGAAGATATTCCGTATTGGCCCAAGCCAGTGGCACCAGTATGTATACACTGTGATAGTCAAGTAGCAATAGGTAAGGCAGGGAGCATGATGTATAACGGTAAATCTCATCATATAAGACAAAGAAATAATACCGTTAGAGAACTTCTCTCTAGTGGAATTATCACTGTAGACTATGTAAAGTCGAAGGATAATGTGTCGAATTAACTTACAAAAGGCCTATCTAGAGAAGGAGTAGAAAGGACATCCAAGGGAATGGGCTTAAGGCCTAGGACAAGTCAGCATGGCGGTAACTCTACCTAGCAGACTGGAGATCCCAAGAGCTAGGTTCAAGGAGATCAAACAAAGTTGTGTCTGAAAGGTTCAACATTGTCAATTACCCAACCCATTCTTATGATGTAGACAATGTATAGTAAACAAGGATAAGACTTAAGGTGAAAAGTCTTTTAATGATTATATAAATTTGGCAGATTTGACCAAATAGTTTAATCTACAAAATTGAACGTTTAGAAATCACCTATGTGTGGGCGAAGTGGAAGCCGCTTCAAAGAGAATGTTATTAAAGGTCTATTCTCTAAGCTCTCATGAAAACCGGGACGTGTTCATGGCTGAAAAGAACAAAACCATAAGAACCATAAATGGTAAAAGGCTGGTTGTGTGACATGTGTTGTCTAGGTGTACATTAAAGCTCGATGGTTCAAAGATATCAAATCTACCGATTGACCGAGTGCATCCGATGCATGTTCACTACGGAAAGTTCAAAAAGAAACCCACTTATCTAGATGCAATCAGTTTTGCTTGATGATCACATACTTGTCTGTAAAAGTTTTACGAAAATAATAGCCATTCCCCATTCATGTGGGGGATTGTTGGGTTCATAGTAATGAAAGGGTGTGAATGGAAATGTTAAAACATGCAGGAATGCATGAACAGTGACTGTTTCGCGTGAACAGTAGCACTGTTACGTGAACAGTAGCACTGTTTCGTGTGAACAGTGCACTGTTTCACGAACTGCTACAACACTGTTTTAAACTGATGCAATGTTTCACGAAATGGTGTACTGTTTCAGAAAATTACTACAATGGTTTAAGTAAACAGACATGTATTTTCAGGAAAAGACACACACCTCTAAATTAAACCAATGCCACCTTTCAAATGGGCATGTTGTGGCTATAAATAACCTGCTTTCTTCCACAGGTTAACACAGAAAAAAATTTCAGAATTACAAGCTTTTTCTCCTTCTTAAAAATACTCTAAGTGTGATCATTCAAACCGTGAGTGTGTTCGAAGAATCCTCCTATTTGAGGTACCGCTATAGTCGGATTGAAGGCCATTTTATCCTGGGAGGAAGATTCCATAACCTCGGGTACAGTGAGGGGAATTATTCCTTAAGGAAAGTCCGTGAATTCGGACGACTTGGTCTTAACAATTTCTGTTTCATCTATATTTCTGAAATATAAAATACACCTCTTGTAAAGATCATTTTGATCTTGTGTTGAGGGTATTTGTTCAACTTCGTTGTGTTCTTATTCATACTTGAACTCGAGTTGAAGTTGTTATTCTATTATACAGATTCTACGTACCCGTATTGTGGAAAATAACAATATGTAGATGCAGAGCAAATTGATTTACTGATACAGAGTGTATGGATACAATTCTAAGCTAACAGATACAAAGCAAATTGATATACTTATACAGAGTGAATCGATACAACTCTAAGCAAACATATACAGAACAAATTAATATACTAATACAGAGTGAATGGATACAACTCTAAGCAAACATATACAGAACAAATAAATATATTGATACAGAGTGAATCGATACAACTCTAAGCAAACAATATATAGAACGAATTGATATACTGATAGAGAGTGAATCGATACAACTCCAAGCAAACAGATACAGAAAAAAATTAATATACTGATACAATGCGAATTGATATATTAAGACAGAGTGAATTGATACAACTCCAAGCAAACAGATACAGAACAAACAAATAAAACTCAAAACACTCGCTATGTATTGTAATTTTTTTTTTAAGGTGACTTACTCAGGGAGAAGGCGAAAGGCGGCGAGGGAGTCCTGGAATATGAGGGATATCAAATTTTTGGGAAGTTTGGAATATGCATTTTTTCTTTTCTTTTCTTTTCTATATATTAGAAAGAGTGGTTTCAATATGCCACCTATTTGACATTAAATTCAAAGTTAAGGGTATTAAGGTATTTAAAAAAAATTATAAGCTTAGATTAAAACTTTTTTGTGCTTTTTTTGGTGGACCTATCAAAAATTCCAAAATGAAATCTTTGTTTTCTCATTAATTACAGAATATGTCATTTAAGAAATTTATCATAAATGTCATTGCATTCCTTTCCACAGGTGGGTCCCTCTATCTATCATCTATTTTTCTTTTCTTTTTTTGAAAAGATATAATTATTCCATAAAAATTGTATTTCTCATTGTATTTAGGATTCTTTTTCTCATTGTATTTAGGATTTTTTTTTTCAAATCATTATATTTAGGATGAAGGTGAGTATCTATATGTTATTTCTATTTAGGTTATATAAAATTTTTTGAAATATATTATATTTAAGTAAATTGATTAATAAGATCATAATTTATTGTAATAATTAATATGATAAATATAATTAACCACATTTTATTCTTTATTTATAATTTCATGTCAAATATATAATTTGCTTTCTTCCTTATTTGTTTCATGAAATACAAGTTTGCCTAATTGAAATTTGTAATGTAAAATTAATAAAATTAATTTAGTAAAATATAATTTTAATAAATATTTTTAAAAAATTTGTGTCAAGTCAATATATTCCAACAAAAAGATACTAAAGAAAAATACCTAACAAGATTTTACTTATATAAGGTTAAACATAATTATTACAAAATAATAATAATTGGTTATTTTTGTATATGCAAATCATATTATCCGTATTGAATTAAGTATACTATTCTACAAGTTAATTTATTTTTTAATTAAAACTTTGAGCATTAATTATTTGTTGGATTGTAGTTATTTTAATCACCTCAAACTCAAAGCAAAAATTTGTAATATTTCATTTTAAAATAAGTTAATATATAAAATATATTTTACTCATATAACATATTTGATCAATTTGATATTTTTCTCGATTTATCTAAAACCTATTGAATTATGATTTTAACTAAATAAACCTAATAATTAGTATTTCTTGATTTTTCAAAATTCACCAACATTCCTATATCACTCCTGATTAATTATTATAAGCAATTTATATATTAAAAAATTAATATTAAAAAATAAAATAGATATTTATGACATGTATGCTTCAATCATAATTTTACTATATCGCCTCTAATTAATTATTATAAGTCATTTATATATTAAAAAGTTAATAATATTCAATCCGTGATTTTATTATATCATCCCTAATTAATTATTATAAGTCATTTATGTATTAAAAAATTAATAATATTTAATTAAAAAATATAAAATAAATATTTATAACATGTCTGCTTCAACTGCTTCAATCATGATTTTTCTATATCACCGCTGAATAATTATTATAAGTCATTTATGTATTAAAAAATTAATAATATTTAATAAAAAAATAGACAATTATGACATATCTGTTTTAACTGCTTCAATCATATTTTTACTAAATATTACTCTTAGTTGATATATTTTGTGTATCCATATTTTATAATTTATATTGACATCAATCTAACTTATTGTACATAATTAAAATATCTTTATGTTGAGCTCGTGCTGACACGGGTCATGCTACTCTAAGTTTTAGAATAAAGCTTGGTTCATCACAAACAATTGGGTAACGAAACGGTTGATTCAACGACTCCTTTAACTCTAGTTTTTGATACCTTCCATTTCTACTTTACTACGCTAACACATTTTGTCGTCGTGAGATAATCCTTGCAGGTTGACAGGTTGCAGGTTGGATCCAAATACATTATGTAAAAGATGACTGATTTTCTGCTGGCTGATTTAGGTTTTGCACTAACTCAAAAAAAAAATACTAGTAATTAGGAATGTTATTTGATTAATATTTTTTTATTAATTTTTTTAGTTTTATTTATTTCTGTACCTCTTAATTTTGAAATAACTAATGATAAAAATATTGTTAAAAAATAATTAATTACCTCTTCATCTTTTAAACATGCAAATCGTTTTGAGATAAAACTTTATCAAATATATCAAAGTAATTTGAGACGGGGAACATATAAAATTAAGTTTTATTATGATGTTGTAAAGGGTCTCTACTTGCTTGCCTGTGGGATTAGAAGGATGAGAATGGAGGAATGAGATATTCTTGTAGGAGAAAAGCTAGATTGTTGGAGGTTCAAGGTTTGCTGATTTTTAAGCTAATGGAGTTGGTATGGAAATTGTTGTTTTGATTAAGGCTGTGTTTGGTATTCAATTTTTTCGGTATTTGGTTGATCAAAATAATTTTGAAAAATATTTTTTATTTTACGAAAACAAGTTGTTTCAAAACAAGAAAAATGACACTGTTAATAAAAATAGGAAAGACAAGTAACATAAGTGATGGACATACTCCAATTTTGAAATGTATATCTAGACTCCTCAACTTGATTTCAACTAGACACCTCAACTTGATTTCAACTGACAACCGAACACTTCAATCATTCTCACTATGTCTCGTGGATAGCTGATATTTATGTGACACTTATAGAACTTTCATTGTTATGATTTGGTAAAGGGTGTCAACTTGTTTGTCTATGGGAGGTTGCGAATGGAGGGAAGGAGGGGGAGGAAAATGGGTTTTTTGAGAATGTTAGGAAATGGACGAGGATCTATTATACTAGCCTTGCTTTGTTTGCCAAAAGCTGTTTCCGTGGTCACATTTGAATTATTAGCAAGAAGAAATGGGTTAGTGAGATGACCCATTTTTCCGACAGATATATAGACAGATCTATTATCTGTTCGATAAATGAGAAAATAAAAGTAGGTCATTTTACTAATTACAAACTTGAAGAGGGTTGGACATTTTGCTAAATGCAAACTTAAAAAGGCTTAATAGCCAAATTTTCTCGAAGAAATGCAGAATCTAGTAAAGTTAGGAAAATCTCCCATGAAAATACCATTTCACTCCATACTAGTTATGAAACAACTTTAATTTTCAAGCTCAAGACTTTAAGGTCCGTTTAATAAAGTCATTGTAAGTGAGCCTATGAGAAATAGTAGCTGTTATGAAACAGAATGTTCTGAAGCCATTTTGTTCAGGTTCGAGCCCTGTTATCTTTAAGAAGCAATTTTGCATCACAACATGTGGATCATAGTACATTGACTTCCCAAATAAATCTCAAAAAAGAATCAAATCCATAGTTTAAAGTGTTCCAAATGACGAATATATTAGTTCCAAGAAACTCAAGATTGATAAATTACACTATTGCATTAACTGTATACAACACTAATTTACAATACACTATTACATGGAATTACTATTAATGAACAAAATCATAACTAGCTGATAGATTTCCAAACCCCTGTGCCTGTTTCAATTGCCACGCCAGAGATCATCTTTGATATCCTACAGGACTAGTGCCGGCTAACTGTTGCTCTGAGCTTCTACACACGCTGAATTCTCTTCCCTTCTCCGACCATGCATATACAAAAGCAAGCAAGCAAGCCTTTGACAGACACATTTCATGCATATTCATGTCACACCCCTTGTAAGTGGAGACCATTTGGCACAGGCTCAAGTATCTCTACCGTTGTTTCAGGAGAATGGGGGTTTGATTCTGAAGGTTATGTAGTGATCACGGTTATCACACCCCTTTCAGGAAAAATAATGCAGACAATCATTTCTTGATGCACATATTTAACGATCTAAAGGAAATAAGATAACTGCTCCTTTTTCCTAGAACCGCCTTCTCCATATAGGTCATTCCACTGCTTCAGCTCACTCATTACAGATCCCTCAGAAGCAAAGCTAGCAGCAACCTACAAAAGAAAATGATTCATGAATATCTGTGTGTACATCCAAATTCAATGCAACAATAAAACTGGAGGAAATAAGTCCTTCACATACATTATTTGTGATTCCACAAAAGAAAACTACAAATGGTTAAGTACTTGATTATTCCACGCCTTAACCTATATAAAACGGTCTCTTGGTTCATATTGCACTTTTATGTTAGAAAAACATGATCCTACGATCAGCCAAATATTGTCACTAATAACAAAGTAGAATAGCTAATTGCAACTTCTGTGGGTAGAACTGCCAACATGAAACTTAATTTCAAAAGCAAAGAGATACTGGAATGTTCACAAGTATAAGGAACACTATTTTCTTTATAAAGATAGTATATCCAAGAAGTGTACCGAAAACTGCAATTTCTGATCCAAGATGGGCAAAGAGTAGATATGAAATCAGCTGTAGGACCAAAATAAAGCTAAAGAAAGAAGTGCGTGCTTCATATGGTCCAACCAAACGAGACCAGGAATATCTTTGTGATGTGGTTCAGCATCCTTCTGTTTTACAAATACTCAATGGATTGATAATATAAGGACTGGTTACCTGATTCTTTGCCTGTCTCATGTCTTCCATGTTTAGAGGCCTCAAAGAAATTACTCTTTCTTCTGCAGCTTCGTTTTTCTCATCTGAATGACCTTCTGCATTCTTCCCTTCTTCAGCTCGCCGCTTCTTTTCCTATGAGGAAGAAGAATAAATAAGAGAACACAAAGCATGCATAATAAAGCAGATAGTCAAAAAAGGTAAAGTTGAAGAAGAACAATTGGAAGCTAGATGGAATGTATTAATTACCAAATCTTTCTCTCTCTCTTGTTGTATAAGCTCTCTGACAGGCCGATAAGCTGCTGTTGTACACAAATTCTGTTTTTTCGAGATTAATGCTTTCAGTTATTTCCAGATAATAAGACGCATTTTTAAATCATAGTGGAAAAAGAACATCACAAACCTTAAGATCACTTCCACTATATCCTTCGGTCATGGCTGCGAGCTCTTTATAATCAAGATCTTCTACCTTTTCCTTTGCTAGAAGAGTTCTCAAAATCTTCTCTCTATTCTCAACTGCAGGTAAACTGACCATAATTCTGCCCAACAGAAAACCAAATTTGAAAATATATGTCATGATAAGTCTGCCCAACAGAAAACCATAACTCTGCAATGTCATCATAAATTGAAAAAGGTTGAAATGTTTCCTTAATGTCAAACTATAAATAGGAACCATTGTACATAGTAATATATCTGCAAAACAAATTGCTTTTTTAATAAACCTTCAGAAGGTGAGGCAAGACTTCCTAACAAAGTCATTTGGGTGAGCAACATATCTCTGACAATAGAAGACTTCTTGTCACCAAGAGAAAACGATAATTGTTCCACTGGTCTAGCAGAAGATTATTAAGAGTTAACAGAGAGACATAATAAAATTAAGCATATCAGTTTTGTAGATTTTCAAATTTATGCTCAAGGTAGATAATCTCTATGAAGATTGCAATAAGACACTAAGATCTTCATCCAAAGAGTGGAGAAACTAAGGCCATCAGCATGTAGTTCTAGTCAACAAAGAAAAAAACAAATCTAGCTTTCTTTCTGCCTCTTGTTTCTCTTGTCTAGAACTTCATTCTTTGAGACGTAGGTGGATCAGCAGTAAAATTTCAAATTGTATACCATACTGGTGAAAATGAGTTCACAGGACTGGACAAAACAATTAAGCTAAGTAAATGATTAGTGCCGAGCTGTGGAATTACCTGCGCTCAAACCGTCTGATTATTGCTTCATCAAGGTCGAAAGGTCTGTTGGTTGCAGCAAGAACAAGAATACGCTCACCTGGTTTGGTCAATAATCCGTCCCAATGAGTCATAAACTCATTCTTAATTTTTCGCATAGCCTCGTGCTCTCCGACTCTTGTCCGCTGCCCGAGCATGCTATCAACTTCATCCACAAAAATGATCGTTGGGGAGACCTTCGCTGCAAGTGTGAAAAGGGCTCGGACATTCTTTTCATCTTCCCCGAACCATTTTGAAGTAATGGTTGACATTGAGACATTTATAAAGCTTGCTCCAGCTTCATTGGCTATTGCTTTAGCCAGCATTGTTTTCCCAGTGCCAGGTGGACCAAAGAGTAGTATACCTCTGCAAGGTTTAAGGAGTCCACCGTTGAAGAGGTCAGGTCTTCTAAGAGGAAGCATGACCAGCTCCTGAAGTGATTCTTTAGTTTCATCTAGGGCACCAATATCTGCAAATGTCACTCCAATCTCATTTGAAGGTATAACCTCTGGTCTTATCCGTTTCTCGAATTCATTGTCAGGAATAACTTCCTGTAGATATCATATCACGCATTGAAGCAAACAGAAGAAACACCAAATGAGGACTGAATTAACAAAGAAAAGATCAAGGTGGACCGAATAGTCAAAGATATACTAAGATGCTAATCAGAGAATAAAAATGTGTATACATAGCGCCGGGATGTTGTTGAAACAAGTAGACAGCATTAGTATTTTTTGAGACAAGGGTAACTTAAATAGACAGCATTAATTTTTTTAGAGGAACATAAAGAGACATCCTAAATTTAGTCAGTATGACATTCAAGGGAGGAAAAGAAAGAATACAGCTGTCAAGTTCAACTATATCAACTATTACCAACTGAAAGGTTCATTAAAAAAGGTTGTGATGATATTTTATCAGGTGCTGCACTTACCGGGGCCTTTGATGCAGATGAAATGTCTCCATCCTTTTTTGTTGGACCTGATTCACCCTTACTCTCAGATGTTGGGTTATCAGACTTTGTTTCAGGCTTTAATCCAATATCATCCACCGGAGTATCCTATTTTAGATTGAAAAGAGAACAAAATCAATCCCATCTCAGATAATTCCTCAAGTTTCAACAAAAAACACTAGAATGTAAAAGAAACCTTGGATTCAGCATTTGCCTCCATTTTGAGGGAGTCCCTGCAACCACTCTTTCCGTCCTGGAATACACTTAATCCATGGGACAAACTGCACCAGGAGCAGCATAGTAAACACATGAAACATAAAGTACGCAAAAGGAAAAGTAAGCTAATAACAATTGAAAGTTTGGCATCTACCTATTAGATGATATGAGGAGCTTCCCATTTCGATATTCTGGATCCTTGCTGTGCATCAAATGATATGATATAGCAGAGATAACAATTTCTTCTATGTAATTACTCAGCACCATTGTGTCAGCGTGGCAGATTGATCCTAGATCATCACATTCGAGGTCATTTGCTGCAAGCACCTCGGCAATGTGATTCTTGTTGTCTTGAAACTGGATCATCTTCATATCCTCTTCCAGTTGTGTTTTCCAGTCCGTAAGATGTGTCTCATCTTCAGGAGGCCTAATATCGATATTGTAAGGAAATAAAAGACTGAGTTTCTCATCTACTTCCTCACAATCATCTTCATGCTCAAACATCCTGGAGCCGAGAACCAACACTGATCCTGATAGTTTTTTCAGCATTCGATCAAAGAGTTTATAAGCTCTGGCGGATTGAAGATGTCTGTCAACATCCCTGATGTAGAGAATAACGCGGCTCGTTTCAGACATCGACACCAAAACCTGCAAGTAACCTCCTTATTTTAGTATTATTTAAAGATGAAACAATCAAAAAGTGAAGGATACTGAAAAGAACATATTCCATAAGAACACAGATACAAGTTCAGGGAATTTACAACCTTGAAAAGTGTCTGTAAGAAAACCTTTTCATCCAGCGACCAGCTGTTGATCCGCTTTAATGAAGCTACTGAAGAGGGAGAAACAAGAAATGGTAAGAAAATGATCTTCAATCATATGATAATATATTACAGGTTAATCAAAATTCGATGTCATGAATTTGACAGATGCAAATGCAAGAGATAAATCTAGAGATCCATTGCAGGTATAGTATCCAGTAAATCTGGTTGATGGTTAGATAGGAAATTTGATGAGATCCTCCAATAAAAGAAAACATTAAGATGCAATCCACATTTTAGTAAGAAGAAAATCAGAGCGAAAAAAAATATGATACTTTAAGATACTTAATGAATTTCTAAATAAAAAACTTTCTAACAATTATAAAGGAAAATTATGACTGCTACTGACCCTGAACTCCATTCATAAACATGCAGGAAGCAAATAGCAAAGCCATGACAACTAAATCAATGTCATACAAGTGTCCCACCTGGACTTGAAGAAGAGGAGTCAGAGCTGATGCTACTTATATCAGAAGAAACAGAGGCAGTTCTGCGATGCTTTATACAGTTGCTGGCACCTTCCCTATTCCTGTATATCACAAAGGTAACGGTTAACATGAACATATCACTCCAATGACCTGCATTAATATCTGACTGATGAATAAAACTGCTATACCTTGATTTAGTGTCAAACATAGCTGGTTGCCTTGAATAGGAGCCTGCAAAAAAGAGAGAGTAAAATCTGTATATGAAGAGCATTTGGAAATGTAAAACAACATGAAAGTATCAAGCCTAAATTTTGAAATCTAAAATTCTGGTTTGGTCTAGATTGAAATCAGAACCATTGTGCTTACTGGCTGCCGAGCTCTACATGAAAGATTGATGTTGAACTTCAGCAATTACTTGAACATTACAATTCTTTGTTTTTTGACGACTCGTTTGAACTTTACACTTAACAGCCTTTGCAGAAGTTCTCAACGATAAATTAATTCACGTTAGGACTTACAAAGTTAAAATCAGATTCGATCGCCTTTACTCTTCAGATACAGGACAAAAACTACTTGTGCACAAGATAAAGGTACTGTAAAAGCTGATGTACTATAAGAGTAAGACAACTACTATTTCAAAATTTTATAAACATACAGAACCTTCTTTAAAATATAAGGTATGCATAAACAAAATCAGCAGATCTGGAGATAAAACAGTTTGTGATTCATACTCTTATATTTAAGTTTTGCAGATATATTCATTAATTTACATAAAGAAGTTAGCACTGCATAGCTCTATATTATCGGAAACACAATTCAGTGTACCAAATACTGAAGAACTTGGCCTTTTGTCATATACCTCCATTGTTCTCTCTTGCTGGAAGAATTGAAAACGAACCAAGCAAACTAGACAAACGTCCCAACGTGGACTCTGAGGTTGACCTCTTGAAACCCTACAAAAATAAAATGCTGAATCAGGTAATATTCCATTAGGGGCAAAATGATTCCTTTTTACTTATACTGAAAGTGAATGCAGATTCAACAGTTCAAGAAACATGAATAATGGGTCTGAAGACGACAACATTTTGCTCAACAAAGACTATAGTTTTCCTAGGAGAGTAAATATCAGTACTTACTGATTCTTTCTTGAAGATTCCATACTTGCTCTGCATCTGTAAATGATTGATCCATAGAATAGAATGAATAGAAGTATCAACAGACGATATGTTAAAATACTGGAAAAGAATCCTCACACAATACCTTTAGAGAGAAGTCGGTTATATCCAATAGCAGCAGTTTAGCATCAAAATGATGCGCCAAAGCCTTCGCAAGTGTTTGCTGGTAAAGTTCTGCATTCATGTACCAGAATACAGTCAAAGAGCTAAATGCAGATAATAACATACGAAGTTGAACAAGATTTAAAGGCGAAAGGCATACCAGCAGGCCCTGAAAGCAATATGGCCCTACTTGCAGGAGAAAGATTTCTTGTATGTTTAGACACATCTAAGTGATTCAGATGAACGTATGCTGCACTTGTTAATAATACCCGTGTTCGTTCACTGTCAAAGTCACATTTGAGGAGACTAATAAGTTCGATCCATTTTCAACATATATTCATAGAAATTATCAGAGAAGTAGAATGGGGGTAAAACAAATTGGAGACAGATATGTAGGAAAATATTTCAACTTTGACCAAGATCTTAGAGGGGCTACCACAATGAAATTTAGCATAACTCGCCAACAACAGAACATTTAGGTGAGGATCGAGACTAGGCGAAACTAAGCAGAAAAGACTACTCAATCTGTTTCACTTAGCGTCTTACTTCCCCTTTCAGTCTATTTCATGATAGAATGCAAAGTTTCTATATTTAGCAAGTTCTTTATTCCATCGTTCTCATGTCACTCTTAGTGACACAGCCTTATAGGAATGACATGGCATGTCTAAGACCACAATACAAAGGACATTTTTGATATCTTATGCACGCCGGTTGTTTAAGACTGCACAGATTTAAAGGTCTTCTTTACATTCCTATATAAAATAAAACCAGAGGGAATATTATATTTTAATGAGTTAGATAGAGCTGATCAATTCAAACACTCAGTGATTAACCTCAACTGCTTAAGCTTTAGTGGACGGAGTTGCATATTACCTTTATTGGTGGGAGATAACACGTAAATGGTAGAATATTCCTTCAAGCTTGACCCGAACATTATATTATATAAAAAAGGGCCTCTCCCATCTATCTATATGCTTATTAAACAATCGAGACTAGTAGAATGAAACTATTGAAAATTCATAGTCCAAGTCTTTCCTTTATAGTTTGTCCCGAAACTAATGACTCCGTTCTATATTTAGAAATAATTTTAACTTCAAAATTTTTCATTTTACTGTTAATGGAATAATTTATAACTACAGAAACGCATACAACATGTTGTAGACTGCAAGCAAGTACATGTTACCGGTGATGGACCTTCTAGTAGGTCCTGAAGATAGAACAGAAGAATGTTCTGCTTACTGAAGCGCGATTTTGGAAAATCATACATCTGAGATGCAAAGAGGATTACGAAAAAAACTGAATATGTGAAAGATCTACTTAGCAAGAGTAACATCGCATCCCTATATTGCTCGGACCCTTCAAAAACGTCTGACAGGTGTGTGACGGATTCTCCAAAAGTAGGTATTTTTTAAGAATCCAACATGGCTGTAACATCATTTTTGAAGAGTCCAAGTAACATAACCCCATCCCAGGACCACCAGTGTTCTACTTAGCAAGAGTAACTTTACCTATCCCTCAAAATTGGACAGGTCACATGGTGCCAGTTCAATCAAATCCAATAAAAAGTGAAAGTTAAGGGGGTGTACAGAGACAAAACAGAAAATAGAAATTAAAAAGAAATTTATATCAAGAGATTTATAAACAATTATAAAAATTAAATAAATTGCATAGAGCTCCCAACTTAAAGATTTCAAATTCGAAAAAGATGCATAAAAAATGTGCCACAATGCACAGCAGGTGACAGGATCACAAACAAAAATCATGAGATCCAGGTAATCAACATAAAATGATCATTATTTTAAGAAAAGAAAAGACAAAAACAAACCAAACGAACTTGCACATGCTTTAATGGTCCTACCGTCGAAAACAAATGCTTTCAAAACATATTTCAATTTACAAACCACATATAATAATATGATTACCTGAGATAATAAGGGAAGTCCTCAAAGGTGATTTTGGTATGCTTGCCATCAACAACAAGGCGTCGAAGTTCCTGTTCGATTTGGTCAGGGGTTATGCCTTCTGCAGCGCTTGTCCATTTATTAACAGCTTGTCCTGAAGCCAATCCAAGGCCAACTCCAACACCAACGCTCAATGCCGATAACAATACGTGCTTTTGTTCCATATTCACCAACACAAGAGATCTCTTTCTTCCTCTCTCTCTCTCTCTCTCTCTCTCTCTCTTTCTATGTATGTATATATATAAATAGTTGAGCAAAATGTAGAACAACAATCAAGTTGATGGTATTTATTGTTGTTTTTATATAAAAAATGTGTTTGTATGAATGGGAAATGTAAGGGAGGAAATAGAAGGAGAGAGAAAAGTGGGAAGGAGACGTTGGTGGATTCTTTGAAGACAAATAAGGAAGAGTAACAAATAATAATGACAGGTAATAACAACTTGATCTATTGATCCCACTCTCCCTCTGTTTTATTATGTTATCTTTGCGTCTCGCTCAATTTATAGACTTAAAGAGAGAGAAGGACGTGAATTCTGAGCCCC
Source organism: Capsicum baccatum var. pendulum (assembly GCA_030864225.1). Taxonomy (NCBI): domain Eukaryota; kingdom Viridiplantae; phylum Streptophyta; class Magnoliopsida; order Solanales; family Solanaceae; genus Capsicum; species Capsicum baccatum. Next base: position 72,428,630 of record CM061552.1, on the reverse strand, counting down.
CCATTGACCTCTTGACTCATTTTACCAACCTTTTTTTCTTTTCTTTTCCTTTCCTTTTCTCCTTTCTTTTTTTGTTATACTAATTGTTTTTTGTTTTTATTGACTGCTCTTACTTTTCTTAAGATGGCTGTCAGTAATCTTTTACTTTTTCCGTTTTTGACTACAACATTTGCTTTCGTATTCCTTCATCTTATTTTAATTATCATGATTTGATTGGTGAGATTTATAAATACGGAATTTTTTACCCTCTCAAGTTTTGATTTATTCTTTTTAAATTAGTTATAATTTTTATTCTATTTTTGTAAGTATAAAAAATAATTAGTTAATATTTTTTATTAGTAGTAGTATTATTTAGTTTTTATATAATTTATTTATTAATTAAGAAATAGATCATTATCTTATTTATAAAAAAAAAAAAAAAAAAATTTAAATCCTAAACTACTCCCCCCCAAAATCCTTCTATTTAAGGACTCCCCAACCTCAGGAAACGGGCGTACATTATTTATCAGATTTTTACACTGTATCAAAAAAAAAAATGGAGAAAAGTGAGTAGAGGGAAAAATCAGTCATTGAAGTTTTCAGATACGATATTCTCACCTTTTATGCAATTCAATTCCTTCAAATTCTTCTTTAATCGTGTACCATATATATTATGAATTTGATTGTGGAAAAGCATGTATGAAAATGTTGAAATGGTGTTTATTCACTTATTGTTATATATCTCCACAGTTGTAATTTGGATAATATAATAAAAAAGGAATTTTCAAAATTATTATTACAGTATATGTTCATATTTTTGTATTAGATAAAAACTCCTCACTACTATTTAAATAATTCCGTGTAGAGATTTTTGTGTATATAAATTTGCTTGTTTGTGTAAATTTATTTATTCTCTATAATTGCAAAAGAAAGAAAAGAAAAGGGATACTGCCATATATACTCACATATACTTCACTCTACAGGAGATCCCTCCATTTTTTATTTTTTTATTTTCTTTATTTTCTCACATACACGCACAAACGAAAGAGTATATACACAATACACAATCATCTGAAAAACGCATATATGCTAACACAGTCATTGGAAAATCATCAAATCCGACCCCCTATGGTCGGTTCCGGCGAACCAACCCGCCGTAAAAATGTCATCACCGTCACCCCCGTTTTCCTCCTTTCCCGTCAGCAATTCCGGCGACAAACTCGTCGGAAACCATCCAAAAACCGTCAATTCCGTTTCTTCACCCGGATCCACCAGCGAAATCCATGTCAACGCCATCGTTTCTTTTTTCTAAAACATACGTACAACTCCACTTTTGAAGATTTAACAATTTTTTTGGATAAAAAAATAATTTTTCAGATTTGATTTTATTCGAAATTGAATTTTAATTTATATGTTTTGTAAAAAATTGTGTTTTGTGATTTCTGAATTTTGTTTAAAGTTGAGTTTCAAACTGTGTTTTGTTAAAAAATAAACATCTGGGTTTGTTCAAAAATTGAATTGTGAGAAATGGGTAATAGATTTATTAACATGAATAAGAAGAAAAAGGGTCCAAATGAAGGTTTTCTTTTTGTACAAATAAACAATGGATATTAAAAAAAAAAAAAAACCGTAAAGTTGCTTATTTCTTTTTATCAATTTGTTTTGTGTTCTAAGGTTGTTTGAAGTCCATTTAAAGTAAGTTAAGACTTGTGTGTAATGTAATTTGTATTGGTTATTCCATATGATATTTTTAAAATGAAGTTTTATATAATTTACTACTGTTTTGTACTTTGATTCGGAATGAAATTTATGATAAGGGATAAATGAATTTTAAAGAGAATAAAATTAGGGAATTATTATAAAATTGGCTTAGTATAGATAGTTTTATATTTTATTTTATTAGTTTATAGTTTATTGTTTATTTTTTTATTCAATATCATTAATAAATTTGAGAATTATTTTTATTAAACTAATTAATTAATCATTCTAAATAAATTTTGCTCAGATTTATTATTAAAGTTAGATAATGTTTTGATAGATCAAATTGTCACGATTTTACAAGAAATAATTTAAAGCCTATAAACCTAAGCAAATTTCTTAAACACGTGTAAAATTTTTTGTTTCAATTAAGAACGTAGCGCACACATCTTTCTGAGACATTTAAAATTTAAGGATGCAATAATGCACCTTGACAAATAGTTAAAAAAATATTTTTTACCGATTTATTTAATATAAGAGGCATAGATAAATATTTTTAGTATATTGAAAATGAGCAAACTTAAGTCTTAACATAATTTAATAAAATAGTTTAAGTCAAGATAAGCCAATAAAAGCGACTGTGCTAGAACCACAGGACTCGAGGGGTGTCTCACACCTTCCCCTCGATCAACAGAATTCCTTACCCGGTCTTCTGATTTTTGCAGACCAAATAAGAGTCATTTTCTTTTTATTAGGGATTCGAAAAGTTGACTTGAAACACCATAGCTCAATTCCCAGTGGCGACTCTGTAAATAAACGAATCCCTATTCAACATAGTCACTTTAATTGTAAAAACTCTTCGACTCCAATCCTTTCGAGAGAAAAAGGGGTGTGACATTACTAAGGTTCCGTTTGGTAAGAAGGAAAATATTTTCGTAAACAATTAAGTGTTTTTCTTACTTATTTTCTAGTGTTTGGTTGGAAAGAAGAAAATATTATCCCCAAAATATTTAGTTATGATGTAGTTAAACACTACGACATCATACTCAAACCCCTATCATTTAATACGAACCTGAATCTCTATCTCGAGACTCGACCTGACCCCAACACCAACTCAAGACACGACTTGACCCGGACACCCAATCTTGACCTCAACCCTAACTCAAAAGTTGATTCTTAACCCAACGTTGGTCTAACCCTAACTCGGGACTTGACAATTGACCCAAGATCAGATATCGACATAAGACCAACCTCGACCCTGATCCTAAACTAAGATCGGAGATCCAACCCTGATTCAGGTACCAACCTTGACCCCCACCAACAAGACTGTGTTTTAAGTTAAAAATTGGGATTAGGTACCGGATTAAGGTCAGCGTGGGGCTCGATATCGGGATTAGAATCAAAGAGTTGGGTGATGAATCTTGTCTCAAATCGGGATAGAAGTCGGGGTTGGGTCGAGACAATAATCAAGTCATAGGTCGAGGTCAGGTCGAGTATCGAATCAAGGTCGGGAGTTGGGTTCTAGTTTTGGGTCGGAAGTCATGTTCGAGGTCTAGGTCGGGAATTGAGTCACGAATATGGGTCTGGATTTGGATCTCGGGTCCAGGTTGAAGTTGGGGTCTAGAATCGAGTCCCATGTTGGGTCAGAAGTCGAGGTCAGGAATCGATTCCCAGGTTAGGGTCGGGAGTTAGATCTCAAGTCCGGGTTGAAGTTGAGGTATCGGGAATCGAGTCCCAAGTTAGGTCAGAAGTCGAGGTTAGGAATTGATTCTCAGGATAGTATAGGTCAGGTCGAAAGTTTGATCTTGGGTCGCGATTCAAGTCCCGAATCGGAGTCGGGTGGTGAGGTTACGTTGAAAGAGAATTTTGAAAAATATTTTTCTTACTTTATGTAGAGAAACCATTTTTCATAAATTGTGGGAAAATAAACCCATTTGTAAAACATTTTTCAAAATATTTAAACCAACCAAAATTGAGAGGATTGAAAAAACATTGTCTTTTGCACCAAACACACCCTAAATGTTAGTTTGAAAGTTGAAATATAAAATGGCAATTCATCCCAGAGTGCCTCAGCTTAGGGAGGAGTCAATAACTAGTTATTATGTGGTGCTTATTTTCAGTTGTGATAAAGTTGTAATTACAATATTTTATTTTCATAATTTCATTATTGATCATGATCTAATAACTAGGTTCAATCAAGTTATTTCTCTCCTAGATACTACTATTTGCTTTCAACCATTTTTTCTCTTTATGCCTAATGAAAGTACTCCTAGGGCCACCAAGCTTCAACAAAAAATTATTTATTTAACCAACTAGCTATGGAAAATCATTTAGTGAAGTTTGGTGCTAATTCACTAGAACTAGACTTTTCATGCATAAGTCAACTTATAACTTCAAAGTATTGAGAGGGTTGAATATAATGGATTAAATTATATCGTACTAATAAAGATTTATTCAAAAATGATACTTTCAATTCTATGTTGGGTTACTTCTAAAGACAAAAGAATGTTAGCTAAACATGATAATTAAAATCGATGAATAACACTTGAGATTGCTAAATTTTTCTCCAAACCTTCGACCATTCCAATTTTATCATTGATTATTACTTGATTAGGAATTAACGTCAACTTATAGATGAGTAATTTTTGACTACATTCATTTAATTAATTAATTACCAAATTATAAAGCCGTCATTACTTTACGGGGACGGTTGCAAAAGCTTATTTGGGCACATGCATTGCTTCTTCTCATAACTTTATTTCTTTTCTTTTTGACCTTTCCACATAAGACGAAGACTTTTAATTAATTGCATGCACTGCTACAAACATGTAAGTTTTAACAAATTAATAATTAAAATTGGGTATGTACTATAGTATTTTTGGTGAGGGTATTTACATTTTCATTTTATAAAATGCTTTCTATATCTATCTAGATAGCAATAATTAGTTGAACATGGCGTAGAAGCTGTTGAGTTGTACTTATGTATATAGCTCAATTTAGTGATTGTACCACCTTTTAATATTTATAGTATCAATGATGTTTAATAATCAAAGTAAAATATTAAACTTTATTTCTCATCTATCTATTTATGTACAATGGAAGGCTATATATAGAGAGACAAATTACAAACTTCTCCACTAAGCTAATGGAAAAGCTTATTTTACAAGAATGTTTTTGTACATCCTATTTTACAAGATTGCCTTGTGTATCTTGTCTTACAAGAATGCCTTGATACATTCACATGGACATCCATAACATATTATTGAATATCTAACACCCCCCTTGGATGTCTATGTAGAAGATGATCTAGTAAATACGCATTTAAATATTGCCTCATTAAAAACCTTACCAGAAAAAATTCAGTGGAAAAAAAATTGGCTAAGGAAAAAAGAGTACAATGCGTAACGTATTCTTACTCCCCCTGATGAAGACCCCGATTCAACCAGTTCAGTCTTCGCATCCCAATCCTGTATACCATCTTCTCAAAGATTGAAGTTGGTAAGGATTTAATGAACAAATCTTCTGGATTGTCACTGGAGCAAATATGTTGCACATCGATATCACCATTCTTTTGAAGATCGTGCATGAAGAATAACTTTGGTGAAATGTGTTTCGTTCTATCTCCTTTTATAAAGCCTCCCTTTAATTGAGCTATACATGCTGCATTGTTTTAAAATATGACCATGGGTACCTTGATATCGAGCTTCAGGCCACATCTCTCTTTGATGGAATGTACCACTGATCTCAACCATATGCATTCTCTACTTGCTTCATGGATTGCTATTATCTCGGCATGATATTGCAGTATCTCCGTATGTAAACACATAGCCTGTTTGAGACCAGACTTTATGTGGGTCAGATAAATAACCTGCATCTGCATGACCAACAAGATCTGGACTAGCTTTGTTAGTATAAAATAGGCCCATATCAATAGTCCCTTTTAGGAACCTCAATATATGCTTAACTCTGTTCCAGTGTCTTCGCGTAGGGGAAGAACTATACCTCGCTAGCAAATTAATAGAAAATGCTATATCTGGACTTGTTGCATTAGCGAGGTACATAAATGCACCAATAACACTAAGATATGGTACTTCGGGATCAAGAATCTCTTCACCCTCTTCCAGAGGTCGGAATGGATCTTTACTCACTTTGAGGGATCGAACAACCATTGAAGTACTTAATAGATATGTTTTGTCCATGTAAAATCTTTTCAAAACCTTTTCGGTATAGGCAGTTTGATGAATGAAGACCCCGTCTGCTAAATGTTCAATTTGCAGATCAAGACAAAGTTTTGTCTTTCCAAGATCTTTCATTTTGAATTCTTTCTTTAGATATTCAATTGCTTTTTGGACCTCTTCTCGAGTTCTGATAAGATTTATATCATCCACGTAAACAACGAGTATGACAAACTCTGACTCTATTTTCTTAATAAAAATACAAGGACAAATAACATCATTTATGTATCTTTCATTTTTCAAGTACTCACTTAGGCGATTATACCATATACGTCCAGATTGTTTTAGTCCATACAACGATCTTTGTAATTTGAATGAATATAATTCACGACACTTTGAACTATAGTTTAAGGCATTTTTAATTCTTCTGAAATTCTCATGTAAACATCAATATCATGTAAACCATAAAGATAAGTTGTAACCACATTCATTAGATGAATTTCAAGATTTTCATGTACAGCTAGACCGATGAGGTATCAAAATATTATTGCATCCATAACAGGTGAATATGTTTCTCCATAATCGACATTGGGTCTTTGAGAGAATCCTTGTGCAACAAGGCGTGCCTTGTATCTTATAATTTTATTTTCTCATTTCTTTTACGTACGAAGACTCATTTATAGCCGACTGGTTTTACACCATCTAGGGTTTGGACTACAGGTCCAAAAACCTCTCGTTTAGTAAGTGAGTTCAATTCCGATTGAATTGCCTCTTGCCATTTTGGTTAATCTTTTCTTTGTCGACATTCCTCGACAGATAGAGGTTCAAGGTCCTCACTGTCTTGCATGATATTTAATATGATATTATATGCAAAAATATTATCCACCGTAATTTTCGATCAATCTAAATTTACCTCATCATTAGTAGGACTTAGTGAAAGTTCTTCATTCACTTGAGTCTCGAATTCTCCGATTTCTTCAGGAATATCAGGATTAATTAGATTTTGGGTCTCTTCAGGAGAATCTTTTATAATATTATCTTTATCATTTTCCGCACTTTTTTTCTAGGATTTTTATCCTTTGAACCCAAAGGCCTACCACGCTTCAGGCATGTTTGGGATTCAGAAGCTATTACATAAGAAGACGATTCTTTTGAAACTTCAATTCGGACAGGCACATTCGCTGCAGGGATATGTGACTTGGTTATCCTTTTCGAATCAGTAAATGCATCTGGTATTTGATTTGCTAATTTTTGTAAGTGAATGATCTTTCGGATCTTACTTTCACGTGTGGGGGTATGTGGATCAAAATGAGATAATGATGAAACTTTTCATGCAATTTCTCTTTTAAGTTCACATTTTTCTCCCCCGAATTGTGAAAAATTTATTTCATCAAATCGACAATCTACAAATCGAGCAGTAAATAAATCTCCCGTCAATGGTTCAAGATAGTGAATTATAGAGGGTGACTTAAACCCAACATATATTCCTAACTTTCTTTGAGGGCCCATCTTAGTACGCTGAGGTGGTGCTACTGGCACATATACAGCACATCCAAAAATCCGTAGATGGGAAATATTCAGCTCATGACCCAGGACCAATTGTAATGGGGAGTACTTATTATAATGAGTTGGCCTAAGACGAACAAGTGATGCTGCATGTAAGATAGCATGACCCCAAAAAGTAGTGGGCAATTTCATTTTCATAAGTAGTGGTCTTGCTATCAATTATAGGTGCTTAATAAATAACTCAACAAGGTCATTTTGAGTATGAACATGAGCAACAGGATGTTCAACTCTTATCCCAACTGACATACAATAATCATCAAAAGCTTGGGATGTAAATTCTCCAGCATTATCGAGGCTAATAGCCTTAATGGGATAATCTAGGAATTGCGCCCTTAATCGTACTATTTGTGCCAATAATTCCGCAAACATCAGGTTGCGAGATAAAAAGAGACACACATGCGACCATCTTGAAGATGTGTCTATTAAGACCATAAAATATCTAAATGTCCCACTATGTGGGTGAATATGCCTACATATATCCCCATGTATACGTTCTAGAAATTGAGGGAATTGGATGCTAACTTTCAGTGGCAATGGCCTAGTTATCAGTTTGCCTTGATAACAAGCAGCACATGAAAATTCATCAGTTGTAAGAATCTTCAGGTTCTTTAACGGATGCCCTTTTGAATTTCTAGTGATTCATCTCATCATTATTGAGCCAGGATGGCCTATTCGATCATGTCAAAGTACAAATGAATTTAGATCGATAAACTTCTGATTTACGATAGAGTGTGCTTCAATTGTACTAATTTCAGCATAATATAAGCCGGAAGACAAAGTTTATAATTTCTCCAACATTTGTTTTTGACCTAAGAAATTCTTGGTAATGCGAAGATATTCGACATCCATTTCATTTATTGTCTCAGCATGATATCCATTTCGACGGATATCCTTAAAACTTAATAAGTTTCTTGGGGATTTAGAAGAGAACAGTGCATCTTCTATAACTAATTTTGTCCCCTTAGGCAAAAATATAGTAGCTCTTCCGGAGCCTTCAATTAATTATGAATTACCAGAAATCGTCGTAACATTTGCTCTTCTTCTAAGTAAGTGGGAAAAGTATTTTTCATCTTTAAATATTATGTGTGTTGTCCCGCTATCAATTATACAAATATCGTCACAATCGATTAGTGATCCAAATAAAATTTGAGGAGTGTCCATATTCTTTAAATATTATTTAAATTTTTTTGTAGAAGCTAGTGCTGATACCGTATTAAATAATCAAAGCAAAATATTAAACTTAATGGTGAAACACTAATAGAGAGAAAATGAAGATAGTAGTGGTTCTTTTCTTGTTTCTCATCTCTCATTTATCTATTTATGTACAATGAAAGACTATATATATAGAGACAAATTACAAACTTCTCCACTAGGTCAATGAAAAAGTTTACTTTACAAAAATGCTTTTGTGCATCTTATTTTACAAAATTGCGTTGTGTAGCTTGTCTTACAAGAATGTCTCGATACATTCACATGGCCATCCATAGCATATTATTTAATATCTAACAAATGATTAATTATATATAGATGCATAAGTGGTCCAGACGTACATGTCCGTTTGTAGTAGTGGTACAGGTGCAACTTGTGAGTCCCAATTATTGAGAATTTGTCCTCCACTTTCAACGATCATTACATAAGTTTGCAGTTTGCTTAGTAAACTAAGACAAAAATTGAAAATTCATATTGCTTAAAAAGTTTATTTTCCTCATGACATTTTCGTAAATTACGAAAAGCAATTAAATGATTACAAGCAAGGGACCTAGGCTTTATCTTACTAATTTTAATAAGCTGACGACGAGCTTCAATTTTAAAAAAAAATTGTAATATTTATTTCTCTAACATATGTACATCAAAATATATATAAGACTTTACTTTGTTATTAAGTTTTTCAATGTTGAGCTCTATGTTATACTCCTATATGGGTTCTAATTATTGCCCCAACCTAGGGGTCAAGAGAAAGAGTGTTGTTCCTCTTAATTACATGTTATGAACAAATTACACCTCGTGAGTTATTTATTTATTTATTTTACATTGAATTAGGCTCAGAATTCATTTTTAAGAATCTAATTTTGGTAATTTCTAATAGAAGTAATGTAGCAGGGACAAATCTAGCTTGTAATATATGAGTTCTTTTGGATTCAATAGCACGCTTTTGATATATTAAAAATTTCACTAATTAAATATAATAACTATAAATATTTGACTATGAATCTATTTATTATTGTTTGTTACCTTATCATTATAAGAAGTCATATATTTTAAATTTTGAATCGCTTATAAGGAAGAAGTTTATAGAATTATCTTGAGTGTAATAATATAATGCTTTATCTTTCTCTTCTCACCTCTACGTGAGACAATGACTTCATTGTGTAGCCATACATATCCTCTCTATTTAGAATCCATTGGACTCGACAGTCCCAATCTTAGTAATATAACTAACCCCAGTCCCTATACTATGTCAATATTTAATTACTAAACCTAAGTTAATTAGGCTCTACTATGTGTTCTGTTTATCATATAGTATAGAAACCTGCCTATTGTTTGGACAAATTTTCAAAATGTGCTTATTTGAAAAAAAAAAAAAATCGTTAGAAATGTTTTTCCAAAAAAACTTTTTAGATTAGTATTTAGTTCGTATTTGACTAATCATTTCTAAAAATAATTTTGCCGATAGGCCAAAGTATCAAAAATGCATCTGAATTTTTTTATTTTTTTCAATTTCTGAAAAATCAATTTCTGTTGCTAATCAAAAATATTTTTTCCTAAACTTGATCATACACAGCAACTTTCTTGGGTAGTAGTATTTTGTAAAACATAAGGCATTTTTAGTTTTCAGAAATTTGGGCAAGTTATAATAATAATAATAAAAAGGAGATATAGTCTAGTCTGGACTCTGGAGAGAGAAACTAAAGTCAATGTTGGTCTACCACAAATGTGTGAGTATATACTACAGCAAGTTAGACTTGGAGGTGACATCTTTGAAATATAGAGGAAACCAACACTAAGAAAATGACAAGGGTGGGCTCCAAATTAAATTAAAATGGCTGATCATTTTGCCACTAGACCAACATATATAAAACATGCATGCCCATTAATTAGCCAATAAGAAGAGGAATATGGTCTTGGATCTTTTTCATATGGCAGTAGTATGGTCCAAGTAAATGGTGGCTCAGTGCTAACTGTTAACTGGGACAGTTAGACTGTGAGCTGGTCCTCATGAGATCTGATGTTTCAACCAATAATAATATATAGTATGATAAGATATAGTAATATGATATAATATATGGATGAGTTGTATTTTTTTCTTCTCCTACGACTTTATTTTAACTTAAGTTACCACAGCTCTATCAATATGGGTTGTGGTGCAGCGGATGGGGCTGCTCCACCCTTAATCAGAGGTTAAGGGTTTGATCTTGGGTATGAAGAAAACTCTGTTGGGAGCGCTACCTCCGAATGGGACCTTACCCTATGCGAATCCGAATTAGTCAAGCTCCAATGTGGGTACTGGACATCGAATGGGAAATCAAAAAAAAAAAAAGTTACCACAGCTGTCAAATTCATGCAGTATACTTAACCTAATCGTTTAAGTAGAGATGTCAACTTGATGGCAAGTTGCTAAAAGTATATTTAATTTTCTTTTATGATTAAAATTAATTTTTCATCTTATTAAATGGTAGACGTCCTTGACTTCTAAGTCTAACTGTCACAAAAATAATATCCTTTTGCTACTTCAATTTTTTTTTTATTTGCTACCTGAAATTAAATAGCCTTTGACTAGCCAATTCTATGGCCAATATGCCCTTCCAGAGTCCAGTATTAGTTATCTGAATTCTGATCTTTCCAGAATCTACATCCAATTTCAAATTTTCGTCTAAATATATTGAAAAATGTTTATCTTTGGAACTTCTAAATAGCTTTTTTTTAAAATAAAATGGAGGTCGATATGGGGAGGGAATTAAACGCGTGAAATCAAACCCTCACCAACAAGGTGAAAGTTCAGATAGTCAACCAACTGAACGGCTAAGATAAATAGCTACTTATTCATTGATTCTTAATTTCTGCAACTAGTTTTCCAAATTCTAGTACATCGATCATGTGGTTGTTAAATCTATAGTCTCATCATGATGGATTAAATTTGTATACACTCAAGTACAATAATTTTTTTTTGCCCTATATTAGTGTTTTTTTAAACTAGTTAGTTATAGCAGGTACTATATTTATGTTACCAAATCAGGATTACTATAGACAGGTACTTATTGTTGTATATAGGTCACATATATTATCCTGATCGTGTAAAATATATGCCTCGATGCACATAGCTTGAATGATTTTATTGAACTAGAGATCTCAATCATTAGTTGTTCAGTATTCCATACATACATATATATATATATATATATATATATATATATATATATATATATATATATATATATATATAAAAGAGGTTCAATTGACATCGTCAAAAAATTACTAAATTGTGCAAATAAAAAAGAAAAATAAGTCTTTGATGTATATATAAGTTGTCGAATCTCTTGATAAATTCTTGTGTTGATGTGGCAATGGAAATTCAAATGATTAGAGTGTTCAAATCCTAGGCGTGACATAAATTATTGACTCCATACATGAATTTACGTTTCATTCGCCGTTTGATATTCAATTTAAGATTTGACAAACGCAAATTCAAATAGGAAAATTCCACTTTAGAGGCAAAGCTTTCCTATATATCAAAGTCGATACTTCCCTTTTAAGGTTTCAGTTATAACCCAACAGATGCAGAGAACTAATTAGGCTAAAGTAGGTAAAAAGAAGGTGGCCAGAAAGTATACATATATATATATATTATGTTGTGAATTGTGATATGAACTTTTGTTTCAGTATTGGAATCTCTAATAAAAAAAAATAGCAAAGAAATGATTATTTAGGCAAAAAAGCAGCAATGAACCAGTACAAAAAAGATTTAGGTCATTTTCTTGCTATACGCACCAAAGCTATTGGAATACTTCCTATTGGAGCAAACCTAAAGTTGTAAAGTTAGTATGTACAATGCATTATTTTATATACATTTTAATAACTCCACTGACACGATCTACCGACAAATCTATGAGAAAAAAAAAAGGTATGAAAAAGAATTCCATTTGGTTAATATGTAGGGTGTGTTTGGACGAACGAAAATGTTTTCCAAAAAAATATTTTTGATACTCAACAAGTAAGCAAACAAACATCGTTCTGAAAGCATTTACAGTGTCATCTGGTAAAACAATATGGGATGGGGTTGGCCGGGGTGGATGGATGGTCCATTATGTTGCTTGAGCTTTTTAAAAATGGCAATGAGTGAGTATCGAATCTCCAAGCAATAGTAAATTTTTGAAGAATCCGATATAAATACATCATTAATTTAAAAGGTCCAAGTAACATTATTGATCAACAAGTTGGTTGGGAGTGAGACGAGATATTAATGAATTTTGAAATATCATTTATGAAACTTTTTTTTTTTAATTTCCACAGTCATTCTTTTTACTTTTAATTAAAAAATATTATGAAAAATAGATTTCAAAATATTTTGACCAAATATAAGCAAATTGAAAAGTATTTGGCCAATTCCAAACACACCCATGATATTAATTAGAAAAGTTGTTTACATTGGGTCTCTTTTTTCCTTTTACTGTACCTTTTTGAAGCATCAAAAATGTATTTTTTACAACTTTGAGTGGATTTTGATGGGTCCATGGGATCTGTGCATGTATGACTGGATTGCCTTGTGGGATTGCAACTTTCCAAAGAAGAAAAATAGTATTGGGCCACCTTAAAAAGGCAAAATCATATATATATATATATATATACGTTCTAAAGTTGTTACCTTTACATATATAGACTATATAAATATAAATAAAGATGGTAACTAGGAATCTCTACCTTTGTTCCATCTATATATGCGCATATATTTGAGCTGTGGGACTACTTATAAATGAACCCCAACCATTGTATATATGCCTCTTGGCAAGTTCACACAATAATTATTTTACTATATGGTGTAATATAATATAATGCTTCTAAGTTAAGTACTCCCTCTATTTGATTTTAATTGACTCATATTGATTTGACATAATTATTTTTTAAAAAAATATTATTAAGAATGTATTTTACTATATTAATCTATTAGTGATATTTTAAATTTTAAATTTGAGTACTATTATTTTATGTGATTATTTAATATTAAGAATTGTATGAAAAACTTAATAGAAACTTTCTTGATTTATTAAAATGAACTAATAAAAAAAAAATCTATATTCAACATAGGGTCCAAATGAGTATAATAAAACGGAGGAAGGATTATCTAAATTAATCAGACTATAATATTATGATGTCGAACGCCATATAATATACTTCACTCGTTCCATTTTATGTGTCATCATTTTTTTTTTGGTCCGTCCCAAAAAGAATGTTATCTTTCCTTATTTGGTAATTATTTAAAGACACATCCACTTTTATCTTTCTTGGTCTCACTTAATTAAAAAAAAGATAGGAGCACATTTTTTTAATAAAGGACAATTTGATAAACAATTACCAAGTCTTTTCTTATTTTTTAAACTCCGTATCCGATGAAATGACAACACACAGTGGCGGAGTCAGGATTTTGTCCAAGAGGGTTCACAAGTGAATATATGAACTAACCGAAGGAGCTTCAACATCTACTATATATATAAAAAAAAGTAATTTTAATCATATATATATATATATATATTATAATTTTTCATAGAAAAGAATTTGAATGAATTTCCTATCTCACATATAGTTTGGCTTCTAACGACATATAAAATGAGAAGAAAAGAGTATAAAATGAAGGGAGCAGAATAATGAAATAGGGTAAGAAAAAGGTAAAAGAAGAAAGTAGGGGGTAGGGGTCTGGGCAATGAGAATTAAGAAAGGAGAAAAAGAGTGAGCTGATACATGTTGGCATCTACGCAGCAGCCAAGTTCTCAAATTCCTTTTACACATCAGCACCACATGATATATAACTTTATACTCTCTTTTAATTAAAATCCCAACTTTATCATTTGTGGGTGACAGTGACACCCAATCCCATTACACCTTTTCCCTTCGCACACCTCAACAGGTGGCGAGTTTAGAGGTGAAGCCAAAATTTCAACTCACGAAATTTAATATTTTAAAAATAAATTAATTAAAAAAGGTTCAACACTTATTATAAATATATAAAAATAATTTTAATTATATATAAATGATATATTTTTTTTGTTGAAGGAAATTCAAACGAATCCTTATCAAAGAGCTAGCTCTGCCCCTGATGGCGAGACAAATATTTCGCTAAAGATTATCAATATTGAATTTATATATGTATGGAAAATAAATTTTGACATATTTATTTTTGTATAATTCTTTATAATATAATTTTTTGATGAAGTGGTTCCAATTGACGACCTACCTAACCTATAAGTGGCTACACCATAGACCTCAAACTGTCATACTGAATTGAAGGTAACAGTTTTTTCATTAAAAAAAAAAAAAAAAAAGTTGTATGGAAACCAACATTTAATTTTGGCATTTAAACGTGGACCTTGTCAAAGAAACACACATATCTCAGCTCATACTTTGTTTAACTAGTAGTCTAGTACCGCTGCCTTTGTTTAGGGATGTGAACTGCCGGAGAAATGAATTCAAAATTTAAATTTTATAAGCTCTTCTAACAATTTCAAGTTATGATAATAACTGAATGCATGATTAGATACTTTTAAATATTTAACAAATTTTTTCATATAAATAAATATATGGATCAATTTTTTTCTTTTTACTAAATTCACGTGAGTCATAAGGCCTACGGCTAGATCCCTTGGTTACAACCCGATTTAGATCTCCTTTTACTTTTGAAAAGTTATCGCTATAAACATATATTCCTTTTAATTTCTGTTCTGTTCTTTTTTTTTTTTTTTTCTGTTACAGATTGCGCTTGAAACTCAATTCTTTATAAAAACATGTTTTGAGTTGCTTTTGCAAAAATGATAACAACAATAACTCAGAAAAACTTGACTTATAATTTCGAACTCAAACTTTCAAATCTCTCCGTTGAGATATTTGAAAAATGGATTTCGAAAGTCTTCAAAAAACAGAACGAATTCTTTTTGTTGTTGCAAGATCCAAAAACAGAGTTTGATATTGTCAAATGGGATGGTGGATGGGGCGGCTGTGGGGTGCTAATATGACTTTGTCCCAATTTGGACACAGTAGAAAAAATATTTTTCACACTATAAACGAGTTAACTTTTAGATATTTTTATTCTTTTGTTTTAAAAATTAAATAACTTTATCTATTTGAAAGAAAGAATAATATAGTCTTTTTATTATTGTGGTCAAATTTGGATCAAATTTTTATGGCCATTTAGCACTATCCTTTTCTTTTTTAATACTCGTGCTATTCGAGGTAGCTTGTGCAACTCAATTAATATCTGACATCTTCCATCAGCAATATATCAAGTAATTTTGTTCATTAAAACTAAAATATATGAAAGAAATCACCTATTATTTTGTTGGGTTATTAAGAGGTGTGAATGAAAAATGAAAATGTGATTTTTTTTTTCTTCGAAAAGACACTAAAAGAAATGATGCAATTTGAATAGACACTTTTTTCGGATTGAATGGTTATGACATTTTCAATGGGTTGTGACTTTTCAAAGAGTTGCACCTTTATGAAGCAACACGTTCTTGAATTTTTCCTCAGGCAAAGAAATTTTTTTTAGAGTTGAAAACATTCTTTTTCTTCTTAAAAATTCTCTTGTGATCATTAAACTGTTGAGTGCGTTCGAAGTTTCTGAAAGTTTGAGGTACTACTACTTTAAGAAAATGAATCATTTTATCGTGTGAGCAAAGATTCCATAACCTCGAATATTAAAGGGGAATAAATTCCTTAATGACACACCGTGAAATCGGTGAACTTGGTTCTTAAATTTCTGGTTCATCTTCATTTCTTAATAGTTGATAAACGCTTCATTTGATAGTTCATTTGATTATTCATTTAAACTTGTGTTTGAAAGTGTTGAACTTCAAACACTTCTTGATGCTCAATCCAATTCACTGAACCACTAGGTCACACCCTTGATTATACTTGGTCATATTGTCTTCTTCCTCTCTTTTTTTTTTAGGGGGGGTTGAGTTTCATGTTACATACAATTGGGTTTTATGTCATTGCCGTTATACTATAAGACCAAATATGCTCACATATTTATCTCTCATTGAATAGAACCCCTAAATTAAATTAAAAAAACTCAATTTAAAATTACCCAATTATCTTTTTTAACTCGATCTGAACCACCTAATCTTTTTCTAATTGTAATTGATGCACCAATACATAGATCTTATAACTTATTTTAAATAAAAAAAAGACTTTCTAAAATTACAATTATTAATTAAATAATTATATGAGAAATCAATTCCTCGATATTTATATTAAAGAGACGTTTCATCATTGGGAAAAATAACAGTACTTATTCTTGTCTTGATCAATCCAACATACTAATTCATATTCAATGGATAAATTATTGTAAAAGCCCACAAAAGGACATTTTGTAAACCATGTCACCAATAACATCACACAGAGATAAACATATTTAATTAGCAGTTCATGAATCAATAAATATAATGTCAAGTGGTACATATTCTAGTGAGTGAAAATTTCAACACTAGGAGAATAAAACAAGGAAAAAAGACAATCACCATCAGGACCATTCTATCTTCCATATGAATTATGATCCAACTCTGATATTTTTAAGCCATACGTTGTAATTAGTGTGTCAACAGAATATAACAATAATAGGATTAAAACATGGGTTTGAAGGCACTAATAATTGTTAATCATGGTTGCATTAGCTAGCTAGAGTCATGTTATATGATGTAGATGGAATATATCTTAATACATTAATTAGACAGACCAAATCGTCAAGTCAAACCGAACCGACAAACCAAACCAAACTGAGAAAAAAAAATCGACTTGTGGTTTGGTTTGATTGGTTTGGCGTTAGAAAAAAAAAACCAACCATTCTTGGTTTGGTTTGGTGTTAACAAAAAAAAGTCAAACCGAACTCAAATCAAACCGACATAATATATATATATATATATATTAGTTTAACCGCACGTGTAACCTTTGATTATTTAAAATTAGACGATTTTGTCTATTGCGAAAGCTTATATAGATATTTATATATGAATTTATTATATAAAGTTAAATAGTAATTTACTCAAATAGAGTGGATTATAAATTTTTACAAAGATATCTTGTTCCATGTTTTATTACGAACCTGGGTGCTTCCCTCTATTTTCTATTACTTATGGGTGTCGTATTTATGTTATGAAATCTTGTTCTGTGCTTTACTATGTATTTGTGTGGTATCTCGTGTCTTGAGCCGGGGGTCTATCGAAAATAGCCTTTCTACTTCGTTAGAGGTAGAGGTATGGACTGCGTACATCTTACCCTCCAGACCCCACTAGGTGGAAATACACTGGGTTTGTTGTTGTTGTTGTTGTTGTTGTTGTTGTTGCTTGCTTACAAATTTTATGCCAAAAAAAAGACTAAAATTGGACACAACAGTAAAATTAAAACCTTATCAATTACATGCACAAAAGATGATAAAAGAAATATTCCTAGAGAAAAAAAATGCAATATTGTCGAAGGTAAAAATAATTGAGAGAATAATACCTTAAAAATTTGTGATGAAGAATGTTGAATAACGGTCTTTTATATATAAGCGTTCGGATCCTCCTCCTTACATAAATATCAGTCGAATTTTCGTGTTCATATCTCAAATCTATATAGTCAGATTTTTTAAGTAGATATTTGAATTATATTTAGTCGAATTCCTATATCTACATTTGTATGTGGCTTCATATCATCAAATCTTTAAATTTAGATTATGAAGATCAAATATCCACATGTGATTACAAGCAACCAAGACATTCAGATATAAACTAAAACCAACTCAATCAAACACAACCTTCGATAGAGGAGGGTACTATGCATAATGTGATATTGGTGAAAACGACTATACTACAAATAACTTTTTTGCTTCGATTTTGTTTTGTTCTTTGAAATTCCATAACCGCCTTTTTTATGTTATTCTCATAAATTAGTATTACGATTTTCTTTAACATAAATAACAATTAATATGTCTCACTTACAAATAATATGGATTTCTATAGTGGTTGAATTGTACATAAAAGTTACGATATTACAAAAAACATGACTCATAAATAAAAAAAAATTTAACCTCCTATCCTAATTCGTGACCTTGATATGATTTTTTTTTTAAAGAAAAATGGGATTCGAGCCTTTTTGTAACACCCCGTACTTTATTACGTGCATTAGCCATTGTTATATGTGTTGGAGTATATGTATTGATCCTAAGTTAGGTATATATGAGTATTGATTATTTTGAGATGGTTTCAAGTGTATAGTTTGATTATATGTGTATAGGAATCGACCTTATTTATACCGGAATTTGCCCGTCGATGTTTCCATACGAAGGTTATTGAATAAGCTTTCCGACGATATAAAGATTTTCAAAAACGGATAAGTTTCGGATATAAGCGAGCACGTTCGAAACTATAAAACGGTGGCCGGGATGTGAACAGTAAAATTGCAGGAAAATTTCCAGTTTTTGGGTCAACTTTGAACGATCATAACTCCCTTATAATGAACTGGGCGAGCTACCACATATCAAAAGAAAGCTCTGTGAGTATTCTTTCTAATGCAATTGGTTTCATCCAAATCCAACATCTGAGTAAGGAGTTATACTCATTCTATTTCAGCCTCTCAAAACGGATTTTTGTGAACAGTAAATTAGCAGGAAAATACCGAGGCCTGCCAGTTTTTTGGGTCAACTTTGAGCGATCATAACTCCCTCAATATAATGAACTGGTAGATCTACCATATATCAAAAAAAAGATCTTGGAGTCTTCTTTCCAATGCAATTGGTTTCATCCAAATGCAACATCTGCGTAAGGAGTTATACGCGTTTTACTTCAGCCTCTCAAAACAGATTTTTAGGGTCAACTTCAAACGATCATAACTCCTTGTACAGGACGAACTGGGTGGCCTAATTTATATGAAATGAAAGACCTTTGAATTATCTTTCCAATGATACCAATTTCACCCAAATCCGATATCGGAGCAAAGAGTTATGGTCTATCTACTTCAGCTTGTCAAAACGGTCCACCGGAGGACATATTTGACATTATTTAAATTTTAAAGGCACTTTGGTCCTTTTCTATGGTATTATGGACGGGAATATGTGTATATATACATGTATATGAGTTCAAAAACTCATATTCATCATCAATTATAGGAAAGAACAAACCCTAGCCTAATTTTCAACTCTAATTATCTTGTGATTCAAATGTGGAAAGTCCAAATTGATTCCGTAGTTGTGTTCATCGTCTCAAGGGCTTCGAGAAGCACCCCTTATTTGTGCCAACAGGACTTCAAAACTTAAAGGGCCATTCTATGGTAAGGATGTAAATTATGTTGGTGTTATTTATATGGATATGTATATATATATATATATGCATGTGAGCATAAGAAGTATGTTATTTGATTGTTGTTGAAAGATGATTGGAAATGATGTTGGATCATTCTTGTGCATGGTTGGATTGTGTTGAATTGTGAAGGGATGATGTGGTATTGAAATGATGATTATATATATATACACACACATAAACCTATTGTTCAAGTTGATTTTTGGAATGCTTTGCAAATATTGGTTGTATGAAATTATGGAAGAGAATTGTGGTGTTGGGTTGCTAATACTAGATGCCAAATATTTCATTGTAGATAAGTGATTTGTAAAGGCGGGAAGTTGTGTTGAATTGGTATCCGAATCTACAACGAGGTATGTAAAGCATACTCTAACGATGTTCTTTGGCATGAAAACACCAATGTTCCATAAAGTAAGATTCCGATGGTTATCCAAACACATGTATTGTTCTACATTACCAATGAAGTTGTTTCCATTCTATAAAGTGTCAAAATGCTTCATTGATATACCAAAAGGCTCCTATTTCATTGTTGTGATATTGATGATTCTGAAACATATTGTTGATGTACCAATGAGTCCTTATTACATCGTTATTGTATAGAAGGTCTATTACTTGATTCCTATTGATGTATCATTGTTCCAAAGGTACTATATTAGCATGAACACTAATGTAATAATCTCAAAAGCTTTTGAACTAAGTTATTGGAAAAATCTCTTATGTGTTACTTGATATACGTGTGGGTGGTATCCCAGGGGCATAAGCCTAGCATGGGTCGATCCCAATTGATATGTACTGGGGGCAGCCTAATGGTCACAGTACGGTACAGTATTAATTATTGTTAGGTGGTTGGAGGTTCGGGAGGAGGAGGTAATGGCGAATAATAATTGTAAAGAATGAAATGAACGAATGTATACCGTTCCACAAATGTGTTTGTATTCAAGAACCCAATTCAGATTAATAATAATGTACATGATCCTAAAAGTGTTTATGAAGTGTGGTTCACTTCTATTATGATTTATTCACATGTGTATGATTTTCTTGATCCCCCATATCACATATGATTATTTACAGCTTTACATACTCAGTACATATTTCGTACTGACGTCCCTCACGGGGGACCTGCATTTCATGCTGTAGGATCAGGTACTTCAGCTCATTCACAGCATAGATAGGAGCCAGGTCATACAGCTGTTGTTGGTGAGCTCCAGTTTGCTTCGGAGCTTTCCGAGTCGGTTTCTTATATTTTGTTATTGTACAGGAGTCATGTGTGGGCGGGGGTTGGTCCCGACCCTAGTTATGTCATGTATATCCTAAAGGCTTTGTAGACATAAAGAAGGGTAAAGTCATGGAAGTTTATATAGTGATGTTATATTCGTATATGGGGTGGCCCCGACGGTCAAGTATTATATATATGTATATATATTTGTGCGTGTTGTGCTGACACAGGTAATTAGACCCTTTTATATGCAGCGAAGTGCTGCCCAAATTTTTGGTGACATGTAAGTGAAAGTACAGGTATTTGAACGGGTTCTCCCGGGCCTTCTCGGCTTCGGGTGCCAGTCCGGCCCGATGGAATTTTGGGCCGTGACAAAAGTGGTATCAGAGAGGTTCGTCCTAGATTTTATGGCTCCACAGGAAGGTTTTAGACCTCGATTTTCTGCTAGACCACCTAGGCCATTATTTTCTTATTCTGCAGCTAGTGCTCCACCACAGCATCAGGGGTTCAGAGGCAGTCAAATTGGGCAAAGAAGTGAGGGTCATAGTTCGCGATTAGCGGGTTATCATGGGAAAGGAATATGATCCAACTGAGACTTCCTCGAGAGCCATGCAATAAATGTGGAAGGCATCATATGGGCGCATGTCGAATGGGAACAAATGTTTGTTATTGGTGCGGTATGATGGGGCATATGATGAGAGAATGCCCACGAAGGGGCGCAGGTGGTGTAGCACGACCTTCGTGATCAGCTGTTGCATCATCGTCACCGGTATCTTATTCTGGTAGAGGCGTACGACCCGTGGGTCACGCTAGAAACGAAATAAGAGTCGCCAGTTCCAGCGGGACTCAGAATCGCACTTATGCTTTAGCGGATCGACAGAATCTAGAGGCTTCCCCAGATGTGGTTACGGGTACGTTGTCCATATTTTTATTTGATGTATATGCTCTAATTGATCCCGGTTCTACATTATCATATGTTACTCCTTTGGTTGCTGGAAAGTTCAAAAGAACCCCCGAATTATTAGATAAGCCGTTGGAAGTGTCTACCCCGGTTGGGGAATCTATTATTGCTAGAAGAGTTTATAAAGATTGTGTAGTAACTGTGTGTGGTCGAGACACGATGGCTAATCTCGTGGAACTAGAAATGGTAGATTTTGATGTTATAATGGGTATGGATTGGTTGGCGTCTTGTTATGCCAAAATTGACTGTTGTACAAAAAAGATGTATTTACATTTTCCGAATGAAGCAGTTATTGAATGGCAAGGTAAGATCGGCGCACCAAGAGGTAGATTTATTTCTTATTTCAAAGCAAGAAAAATGATTTCCAAGGGATACCTATATCATTTAGTTAGAGTAAGGGATACAGAAGCGGAGCCACCAACTCTTCACGTTGTTCCGGTGGTAAATGAATTTCCTGATGTATTTCCTGAAGATCTTCTAGGTTTGCCTCCTGAACGAGAAGTAGAGTTTGGTATTGATGTAATTCCAGGCACCCAACCAATCTCCATTCCTCTATATAGAATGGCCCCAGCAGAATTGCGAGAATTGAAAGAGCAATTGAAAGATTTGCTTGAGAAGGGATTCATAAGGCCTAGTATGTCCCCCTGGGGAGCACCAGTGTTATTTGTGCGCAAAAAGGATGGCTCGCTGAGGATGTGTATTGATTATCGGCAATTGAATAAGGTGACTATTAAGAATAAATATCCTCTCCCAAGAATTGATGATTTATTTGATCAGTTACAGGGCGCCAAGTGCTTTTCTAAGATTGATTTGAGGTCAGGTTACCACCAAGTGAGGGTCAAAGAAAAAGATATACCCAAAACAGCTTTCCGAACAAGGTATGGTCATTATGAGTTTCTAGTTATGTCATTTGGGCTAACAAATGCACCTGCAGCTTTTATGGATTTGATGAATAGGGTGTTTAAGCCATTCCTGGATGTATTTGTGATAGTTTTTATAGATGATATTCTAGTTTATTCTAGATCAGAAGAGGACCATGCCAATCACTTACGATAGACATTGCAGACTCTTCGTGATTGTAAGCTTTATGCAAAGTTCTCTAAATGTGAGTTTTGGTTAAAGTCGGTGGCATTTTTGGGTCATATTGTATCTAGTGCAGGGATAAAGGTTGATGCTCAAAAGATAGAAGCTGTGAAGAACTGGCGAAGGCCCACAACGCCGACGAAGATTCGTAGTTTTCTCGGGTTGGCCGGTTATTATAGGAGGTTTGTTAAAGACTTTTCTTCCATTTCAGCACCTTTAACCAAGCTAACGCATAAAGCATCCAAGTTCCAATGGAATGATACGTGTGAGGAGAGTTTCCAAGAATTGAAAAATAAGTTGACTTCTACACCTGTGTTGGTACTTCCAGAAGGTACAGAAGGGTATACAGTGTATTGTGATGCTTCTAGAATTGGTTTAGGATGTGTATTGATGCAGCATGGTAAAGTAATAGCATATGCTTCTAGACAATTGCGGCCACATGAGAAAAATTATCCTACACACGATCTTGAGCTGGCAGCGGTTATCTTTGCTTTAAAAATATGGCGTCACTATTTATATGGGGTTCATGTTGATATATATACTGATCACAAGAGCTTACAATATATTTTCAGTCAGAAGGATCTAAATCTGAGGCAGCGAAGGTGGATGGAACTATTAAAAGATTATGATGTCGATATTTTGTATCATCCAGGGAAAGCGAATATAGTAGCTGATGCGTTAAGTCGTAAGGCTATGATGATGCCTATAGAAAGGCAAGGGGTGGTTAAAGATCTTCACCAGTTAGCTAGTTTGGGAGTTCGCCTTCTTGAAACTCCGGACAAAGAGCTTATCGTACATAATGCTGCGGAATCTTCATTAGTAGCTGAAGTGAAACAGAAGCAATATGCAGATCCTATTTTATTACAGCTTAAGGAGAACGTTCAGAGTGGTGCAACCAAGGCATTTGAGCTTACGCGAGAAGGAGTACTTCAGTGCCAAAACCGATTGTGTGTGCCGGATGTAGACGGGCTAAGAAAGAAGATTATGACAGAGGCACATTTTTCAAGGTATTCCATTCATCCAGGATCAACCAAAATGTATCAAGATTTGAAAGATATGTATTGGTGGAATGACATGAAAAGGAACATCGCAGAATTTGTAGCTGAATGTCCAAATTGTCAACGAGTTAAAGTGGAACATCAAAAGCCCGGAGGCTATATGCAATGCATAGATCTTCCAACTTGGAAGTGGGACATGATCAACATGGATTTTGTTACAGGTTTGCCTCGTACAGCTCGGAAATTTGATTCTATATGGGTGATTGTGGATAGGCTTACTAAATCCGCACATTTCTTACCCGTTAAGACCACTTACACAGTTGAAGAATATTCGAAGCTGTATGTTAAAGAAATAGTCCGATTACATGGAGTGCCAACTTCTATTATATCAGATCGGGGAACTCAATTTACTGCAAACTTTTGGAAGTCTTTCCAACGGAGTTTGGGAACACAAGTGAATCTGAGTACAACTTTTCACCCTCAGACGGATGGACAAGCAGAGCGCACCATTCAAACACTTGAAGATATGCTACGAGCATGTGTTATAGATTTTGAAGGCAGATGGGATGATCATTTACCTCTTATTGAGTTTGCTTACAATAATAGCTATCATTCAAGTATCAAAATGGCACCATATGAAGCTTTATATGGGAGGAAGTGTAGATCACCAATAGGATGGTTCGAAGCGGGTGAAACTCTTATGTTCGGACCGGATCTTGTGTATCAAGCCATAGAAAAAGTCAAGGTGATTCAGCAACGGTTGAAAACAGCCCAAAGTCGACACAAGTCATATGCGGATAGTAGAAGAAGAGGGCTAGAGTTTTCGTTAGGCGATTGGGTATTTTTGAAGGTATCGCCAATGAAAGGGGTGATGAGATTTGGCAAGAAAGGAAAGTTGAGTCCACGATATATAGGCCCGTATAGGATTATTCGAAGATGTGGGCAAGTTGCTTATGAATTAGAGCTACCCCAGGAACTCTCATCAGTGCATCCAGTATTTCATGTATCGATGCTTCGAAAGTGCATCGGAGATCCGTCCCTTATTACTTCTACTGAAGATGTGCAAGTAACAGAAGATCTTACCTACGAGGAGATGCCTGTTGCTATATTAGATCGTCAAGTTAAGAAGATGAGAAATAAAGAAGTAGCATCAGTGAAAGTACTTTGGAGAAATCAACAAAGGGAAGAGATTACATGGGAAGCGGAGGAAGCAATGAAATTGAAATACCCTTATTTGTTCAAAGATGAAAAAGAAGTTCAAGGAGTGGAACTGGGACACTAACAAGTAAGTTTTTACATATGCATAACATCTATATGATGATGTGAATATCAATTATGAATTCGAACTTGTTTCGGCTAAATAACTACATTCACATTCGAGGACGAATGTCCTTAAGGGGGGAAGGATGTAACACCCCGTACTTAATTACGTGCATTAGCCATTGTTATATGTGTTGGAGTATATTTATTGATCCTAAGTTAGGTATATATGAGTATTGATTATTTTGAGATGGTTTCAAGTGTATAGTTTGATTATATGTGTATAGGAATCGACCTTATTTATACCAAAATTTGCCCGTCGATGTTTCCATACGAAGGTTATTGAATAAGCTTTCCGACGATATAAAGATTTTCAAAAACGGATAAGTTTCGGATATAAGCGAGCACGTTCGAAACTATAAAACGGTGGCCGGGATGTGAACAGTAAAATTGCAGGAAAATTTCCAGTTTTTGGGTCAACTTTGAACGATCATAACTCCCTCAATATAATGAACTGGGCGAGCTACCACATATCAAAAGAAAGCTCTGTGAGTATTATTTCTAATGCAATTGGTTTCATCCAAATCCAACATCTGAGTAAGGAGTTATACTCATTCTATTTCAGCCTCTCAAAACGGATTTTTGTGAACAGTAAATTAGCAGGAAAATACTGAGGCCTGCCAGTTTTTTGGGTCAACTTTGAGCGATCATAACTCCCTCAATATAATGAACTGGGAGATCTAACATATATCAAAAGAAAGATCTTTGAGTCTTCTTTCCAATGCAATTGGTTTCATCCAAATGCAACATCTGCGTAAGGAGTTATACGCGTTTTACTTCAGCCTCTCAAAACAGATTTTTAGGGTCAACTTCAAACGATCATAACTCCTTGTACAGGACGAACTGGGTGTCCTAATTTATATGAAATGAAAGACCTTTGAATTATCTTTCCAATGATACCAATTTCACCCAAATCCGATATCGGAGCAAAGAGTTATGGTCTATCTACTTCAGCTTGTCAAAACGGTCCACCGGAGGACATATTTGACATTATTTAAATTTTAAAGGCACTTTGGTCCTTTTCTATGGTATTATGGACGGGAATATGTGTATATATACATGTATATGAGTTCAAAAACTCATATTCATCATCAATTATAGGAAAGAACAAACCCTAGCCTAATTTTCAACTCTAATTATCTTGTGATTCAACCGTGGAAAGTCCAAATTGATTCCGTAGTTGTGTTCATCGTCTCAAGGGCTTCGAGAAGCACCCCTTATTTGTGCCAACAGGACTTCAAAACTCAAAGGGCCATTCTATGGTAAGGATGTAAATTATGTTGGTGTTATTTATATGGATATGTATATATATATATATATATATATATGCATGTGAGCATAAGAAGTATGTTATTTGATTGTTGTTGAAAGATGATTGGAAATGATGTTGGATCATTCTTGTGCATGGTTGGATTGTGTTGAATTGTGAAGGGATGATGTGGTATTGAAATGATGATTATATATATATATATATACACATAAACCTATTGTTCAAGTTGGTTTTTGGAATGCTTTGCAAATATTGGTTGTATGGAATTATGGAAGAGAATTGTGGTGTTGGGTTGCTAATACTAGATGCCAAATATTTCGTTGTAGATAAGTGATTTGTAAAGGCGGGAAGTTGTGTTGAATTGGTATCCGAATCTACAACGAGGTATGTAAAGCATACTCTAACGATGTTCTTTGGCATGAAAACACCAATGTTCCATAAAGTAAGATTCCGATGGTTATCCAAACACATGTATTGTTCTACATTACCAATGAAGTTGTTTCCATTCTATAAAGTGTCAAAATGCTTCATTGATATACCAAAAGGCTCCTATTTCATTGTTGTGATATTGATGATTCTGAAACATATTGTTGATGTACCAATGAGTCCTTATTACATCGTTATTGTATAGAAGGTCTATTACTTGATTCCTATTGATGTATCATTGTTCCGAAGGTACTATATTGGCATGAACACTAATGTAATAATCTCAAAAGCTTTTGAACTAAGTTATTGGAAAAATCTCTTATGTGTTACTTGATATACGTGTGGGTGGTATCCCAGGGGCATAAGCCTAGCATGGGTCGATCCCAATTGATATGTACTGGGGGCAGCCTAATGGTCACAGTACGGTACAGTATTGATTA
This sequence comes from Capsicum baccatum var. pendulum, assembly GCA_030864225.1. Lineage (NCBI taxonomy): Eukaryota > Viridiplantae > Streptophyta > Magnoliopsida > Solanales > Solanaceae > Capsicum > Capsicum baccatum. The sequence goes on along the minus strand of CM061552.1, from coordinate 72,400,959 downwards.
TTGTTAGGTGGTTGGAGGTTCGGGAGGAGGAGGTAATGGCGAATAATAATTATAAAGAATGAAATGAACGAATGTATACCGTTCCACAAATGTGTTTGTATTCAAGAACCCAATTCAGATTAATAATAATGTACATGATCCTAAAAGTGTTTATGAAGTGTGGTTCACTTCTATTATGATTTATTCACATGTGTATGATTTTCTTGATCTCCCATATCACATATGATTATTTACAGCTTTACATACTCAGTACATATTTCGTACTGACGTCCCTCACGGGGGACCTGCATTTCATGCTGCAGGATCAGGTACTTCAGCTCATTCACAGCATAGATAGGAGTCAGGTCATACAGCTGTTGTTGGTGAGCTCCAGTTTGCTTCGGAGCTTTCCGAGTCGGTTTCTTATATTTTGTTATTGTACAGGAGTCATGTGTGGGCGGGGGTTGGTCCCGACCCTAGTTATGTCATGTATATCCTAGAGGCTTTGTAGACATAAAGAAGGGTAAAATCATGGAAGTTTATATAGTGATGTTATATTCGTATATGGGGTGGCCCCGACGGGCAAGTATTATATATATGTATATATATTTGTGCGTGTTGTGCTGACACAGGTAATTAGACCCTTTTATATGCAGCGAAGTGCTGCCCAAATTTTTGGTGACATGTAAGTGAAAGTACAGGTATTTGAACGGGTTCTCCCGGGCCTTCTCGGCTTTGGGTGCCAGTCCGGGCCGATGGGATTTTGGGCCGTGACACTTTTTTATGTCACGATTACGCAAAGAAAGTAAAAGAAAAAAAGAGCAACAAACCTTTGATTTTTGACAACTTCATTCGGCGGCTACATACTTATCCAATTTTTCGATCAGAAACTTTCAACTAAAAGAGAAACACAAGAAATTATCAAAAGAGAGAATCAATTTCAATTGTTGATTATTATTCTTCATATATAATCTTTAAAGGTATGGTTTAAAAGAAATAAATAAAGGCAAAAGGGATGATGATAATGATAGTAAAAAAACACGTGAATCAAAACTAAAATAAAAAGCAAAAATACAGTATAAGAATTTGTTTCGTATAAATTTTGATCCAAAATATTACTTAAATAGAATTATAAAAAAAAAAAATTATATAAGGCAAAATTCTATTTTTAGAAGTACTAAATATTACCTAGATTAAATAATCAAAATCAAAAAATATATGTTATTAAATCCTAAAACTCATGCGTAGGAACAATAAATTAAATTTATTCTATTTATAAAGTTTTCCTTTTATAAATCATATAATTAAATATAAATTTTTCCGCCTTTTTTTTTTACGTGCACAACGATTTCTTCCCTTTTTAACTTTGACTTGTCGTACAATTTTATTCATAATATTCTACTTATTCTTCTTTATAATTTTAAACTATGAAGTACTAGAAGTTTTTAGTTTATCAGGATTCTTTCTACATATTTTAAGAGTTATTAAATTCTTTTCATATATTTTAGGAGTCTTTTATCTAATTAAATAATAAATTGAGGAAAATAGTAAAAAGACGTTTTTATCTATTGCAGAGGCTTCTAATGAAGGGAAAAAAGTTCAAACGTCATTTTTACGGCCCTTCATACTTTTAATATAGTATAGATATAATATTCGAACTTTTTTATACATAAAATATTAATTATAATCTACTTTTTATATACTTTTTCAACTAGTTTTAGTAATTTTCAATAATTTGAAAGTAGATGTAGATATATATTTAAATTTGAGCCTTTAAGTTGTAATATTTGTCCATTAATTGCTAATTAAATGATCCAAAATCCAATATAAACTTAAAACTTAAACTTTTCACTCTTCATCTCACTTTTTAGTTTCAAGAGAGTTTTTCGCTCCTCATTTTTTCATAATTATGGTTTTTCATTAACACATGAGTGAAAACATATTTGATCTAGTCTTCGATCACAATATAATTGTAAAAACTAAATATTATTAAAAAAAATAAAATCAAAAAAACCCAAAAAAAAACAAAAAAAACAACTAAAACCTAAACCAAAAAAATCAATTTTAAGTTGGTTTGATTTGATTTATAGTTTTAATAAACCGACATGATTGGTTTTTTTTTTTTCAATAAAAACCGAACCAACCTGACCTATGTACACCCCTAGACAACATCAATCCCAACTCTTTTGAAACTAATTACTTTTTATTTCAACTCTTTTCAATATTATTAAAAGTAGTTAATTTAGTCCACGCAGATACATCACATTTTCTGGATACATACTTAATTTTAAATTGACACATCACATTCTTTCAAATACATTACTTAATTTTACACGAATACATCACATTCTACATGGATACATCACTTAATTTTACACGAATGCATTACATTCTTTTGTGATGTATCAGAACTTTTAAGTAAAATCGGAAATTTATATAATTTTTTAAAAGATTTGAATTTTAAATATTTATGGATAAGTAATCGTATGATGCAAGTTTTTCATATAAATAAGTATCTCCAGTAACTCCATCAGTAATTCTTTATAGGACCTCATTATCAATCTTGACAAAGAATTTTAGTACTTACAATTCTCGGTAATGATTAAACCAAAGATTTATTGTAAACAGTATTTATATCTTATAGGAGTAAGATTTTCATATACATTCACAGACTCTACTTATTTGTGGGATTATACACTAGACCAATGTTATTATTGTTGTCGTCGACTTGTTAATGACTGATAACTATTGACAATTAGGAAGGGTCAATTGTGTGTCAACTTCTTAACTACTACCTTGTCAGGGTACGTACTTTTTTTAAAAAAAAAAAAAACATGACATTGAACAATTTTAATTACTTGAGCAGGTACTTCCCTTTTTAAGTTCACTTCCATTGCTTCAATGTAGCAAATCTTTACATGGTATTTTTCACTCTAATTTAAAATTTTGTATCTCGTCTAACAACTTAAATTAGCTTTGCCGTCAAAACAAGAAGGAAGAGTGAAAGATATACTCCCTCCGTTTAAATTTGTTTATATTACTCTTTTTTTTAGTGTCTTTCAAAAAAAAAAATCTCTTATTTTTGACAATTTTTAGTTTCAACTTTTCACATGAAAAACATTTTGTTACATTCTACATATCTTTAATTTAGATTATAAGATTCAAAAGTTTTCTTTACCATCTTAAACTACATATTAAGTCAAAACCAAACAAACACGTTAAAATGAAAGAGGTATATACTTGGATTCTGGATTATTACTCCTCTATTCTAAATTATAGGACATAGTTTAATTCGAAATGAAATTTAACAAGTTCAAAAAATTAAAAATTTGTGAAATTTATGACCTTAAATACCGACAATAACATTTATGTGGTAATAAGCTCATTTTTGTGAAACTAATAATTCTAAACCTATCATAGTATTTATGTCACGGAATAATAAACAAAAACTTTATAAAGCTTTTGGCTGTGCCTGTGTGAAAGGAGCTAAGACTAAAGAACGGTGACAGTGATATATGGACCATTAAAAACCAACAGAATATTTATATTGATCCAATTTTATTCACTACTTACACATCCACTAAATTGTTGACATGTCATACACACTAAAAGCAAATCACATTAAAGTTTAAAAGAGATTCAATAATCTTGAATTATACTAGAAGTGACAAATCTTACTGTGGGAGGAACTTGCTTTTGTTAATCAACGTAGCTTTCAAAACTTTTTGATTACCAGTAGTGTAATTTTCTTGTTGGTTATAGAATGCCAATATGGCCATGAAATAGGACTTTTAATTGTCAAAAGAGACATTTGAAAAGTCATTTACAAACTAATTTACACCTCCTTCTCCCGTTTAATATATAGTCACCTTCTGTGACATTTATCAATGGACCGAATATCATAGTCATCAACTATTTGTTTAGCTATTATAAAAATATAAAATATCTTTGCAATTAGCACTAATAATGTGCACATGCTTAGTCATTGGGTTTAGGACCTGTTATTTTTTATTGAGATGTCCATCTTTATTTGTTCACTATTAATTTGATACATATTTTAAAAAATAATAAGTAATAAGGGTTAATTTTAATTTTGTCTTAACTGCAGTAGGACTCTAATACTCTTATGGGTCATTTGGTAGCTAATTAGAATTATACAGGTATAATTAATGTAATTATACAGATATTGGGTATACAAGTATTAGTTAGTCCATCTTTTACCCCACATAAGATAATACACAAATTTCCTTATAGCTTATATATCTATTTATTAGTTATGTGTGTTTCTAAATTACAAACCATACATCATACTCCTTCCGTTTCATTTTATGTGTCATAGTTTGACCGAGCACGGAGTTCAGAAAATAAGTAAAGACTTGATGCTTTTTATCAAATTGTCCTTCATTAAAATAGTGTACTATTATTATTTTTAATTAAGTGGGCCTTAGAAGCGGGATCAATAAGGGTAAAAGTTGAATTATGTCTTTAAATAGTTATCAAATAAGGAAAGACGACATTCAAAAAAGCAAATGATGACACATAAAATGAGATAGGAATACTAATTTTGTATGTGAATTCTCAAACTTACTTCCTAACTAGCTACCAAACGTTATACAAACTCATACAAAAATTAATACGTGGATAATTAACTCTTTATTAGCTATCAAATGATCCCCACTGGCTGAAGGAATTAAGGCAATACTACTTTTTAAAGCCCAACAATTAATTAATGAAAATTCGAATTAACTTTCTATGTATATTTTGATCAGACTCGCTATTAGCATCTCTCTTTCAAGTACTATCAGATAGTACATCTCACAAAGACAAAAGCACGTCATCTTTACGATGATCCCTATTTCAGTCATTGAGTGATACATTTTACGTGCAGATGCAGGCTTAAGAAGATCTCAGGTTCTCACCAAAATGCATGCATCCTCAACTTGTTCAACATTAAAGTAACCATTAAAAGTGTCCCCTATTACAGCTCGTGGAAGGTGTATCGTGATCAGTGGTGAAATCAAAAATTCTGATAAACGATTCAATAAGAAAACATAAAAATGACATCTACATATTTTTGAATCACTTTTTGCCACTATATCAGAATTACAGGATGACCTAGTAATCAATAAAGTGCGGAAATAACTAGAGAACTCATGTTTATATCTCAATAGAGATAAAAATACTGGGTGATTTTTCTTAGTATCTGCCCAAGAGAGTTACTCAGTATCTGTGCTAGTAAGAGGTAGTAGATATTCATCTGAGAAATTAGGTTGAGCTGCGTGAGAGCTGGACTAGGCACCACAACTCGATACCCGTGTTGGTGAGAGCGAGGTTACAGGTTCATGTGACATTTAGTTGAGCTGCGCGCAAGCTGGCCGGCCCAAATAACATTGCTTTGCATTTGTTCTAATGGGATCATGTTATAGGTATCTCATAAAATTGATCGATCTGCAAGTAAGCTGATCTAGACACTACCGTCATGAGAGAAAGTAAATATACGAACAAAATTATTCTTACTTGAAAAAAAATTCCCTTCCTAAAACATGGTCTACCACTGATTCTGACTTTGGACAATTTTTATACATCTAGCTAGCCCAACCAATAAATGTCAGTACAATAATAGCCTATAGAAGTATTTTTATGATGAAGGGAAATTAGATTTTTTTTCCTACATAAGAGCCGACCCATGTGATGCAAAGCAAATGTATAGTCAGAAACTCAGTAAGCTAAGGGTCTTTTTGTGTAGCACCTATTTTAGGCCAGGCAAGGAATTGCCTACCCTCGGCACTTTCATTTGTTGGTCTTGCTAGTGCCCGCGTGCATGCTCATGCTTTTAGTTAATTCCTATATACTTAAATAACATAAGAATTTTTAAATAGAGAAGGGTCCATTCACTAACAAAGTATTATGCTAGGGTGATAAGTACTTTTTATCCTAAATCAGAGGTCTAACTGGATTCGAGCTTGCCCTAATGGGTATCGTGCAGAGTCACCTGCATTAGAGGGAACGTTTTACCCCAATGTGGGGCTTCCATATGCCAATTCATAATTAGTTGAGCACTCCGATGAAGATACCTAACACTAATTGTGAAAGCAAAAGAAGGAAAGGAAGGGTCCATTAGAGTAGGTCAAAAGTGAGGCTAATGGATGTAATAAACAATTCTACTCACTTTTAGGACCAGCATAGTTTTTGGCAGAGGACAATCAATGTCAAATCAAGCCCATCAAAAAGTTTTAAAGGCATATGAAAGCCACAAATCTTCCATTGTGGGAGACATTAAGAATTCTTTAGTTCGCATAATGACACTTCTTGGGCCAAAGGGCAATATTTCAAGGTTGTCATGATATAAAATGCCAGAATTGAAATAGTTAATTTAGATAATTAATTAACCACAGCATGTTGTATTGCTGCTTTGATAGGGTACCACCCATGCTTTGTTTGTCCAACTTGTGTCCAATTATTGTGTATGAGTCTCGTATGGTTCTATACCACCCATGCCTTTGGAGTTACTATGAAACAAATTGTCAAATCATTATATCTACTCCCAAAATTAGAGAATATTTTCAATTCATAATATAAAAATCAAAGATTATATTAGAATGAGAAATTTGATCGAAAATTTCACTAGCATTTAAGTTTTATGAATTTAATTTTTGAAATCTTTAGCATTTAATCTATTATTAATTAGCTGCACTTCCTCTGCCAGTGACAATAATGGACAACCTTCGCTAAAGAATGTCATCTGAAGCCACTTCATAACAAGCTTTGTATTGTATAAATGGTACTCTCTTGTTTCAATTTATTTGTCTTACTTTTTTGTAAGGAGCTGCTAAAAAGGAAAAATGGTATTCTTTTCTAAAAAGTGAAAAATTATCTTGGCACATTCTAGTACATATCTTTAGTTTGAGACTGCAAGTTTTAAAGTTTTTTTTTCCTTAAACTATATGTCAAGTCAAGATCAAACAAACAAATTAAAACGAAGAGACTAATTGTTTCTAAACATTAATATGAATATATGTAGAATCGACTGTCATTGTCTGTAAACGACACAAATTAAAGAAACAACAATCCGGGACAAAAGAAACATTTAAACCACCAAAATCTTAGAACCAAACTAATTTATAACACCTGTCCTCAACAAGCTGATACTGTTTAGTACAAAATTCTGCATTTGTACTATGAAAAGAGTTCTCATGATTTGCCAAGAAAAGACCTTGTGTTAAGTGTACTAAATTCAACAAATTAAAGAGATGATAATTTTCCATGCTAATTACAAGTAAAGGCTGAAGTTGGGTGCTTAATGGATTAGTAAAGGCTGATGCATTTGTGCTGAAGTAGCATAGTGTAGATAAATTAAAGCAGCATGCTACATTGTTAAGAGCTCTTGCATTTCTTAATTTTATATTCAATAAATGTGGATACAAATTGTTTATATAACATGTTGATCTTAATTTATCACAATAGAACATGTTAGTTACTTCCGTCATTATTTACCACTATTTATACTATATTAATGAGATAAGTTATCACATGTACATGGTAGGATAACTTATCTCGAGATAGCTAATTTCGGAATAACTTATTCCCAAACCAAACGACCCCTAAAGGTTTGTATTTCTATACATATAGAATTTCAAGGCTCATATAAATCTCTAAAGCTAATTTGTATTCGTATATACAATCTTTAATTTGTATTAGGCAAACTTTGGCTATAAAGTTTCATTTATTACCTAAATGTTAGCTATTTATGAAATTTTTTCTAAAGTATAATTCTTTAGGCCAGTCATAATGTAATTGTACATCATTGCCAACTCTCTATTTAGCCCATGCCTAATAAGTAGCAATTATCCAGCTACAAACTCTTTGTGGGTTTGTGGAGGGCCTGATAAAAGAACCCAATCCTTAAATTGGATCACGTTACGCGCTACGGAGGAGAGAAGTAATATGGGTCTCTATGTAGATCCAATTCTATCTAAAGTCAAGGTAGGATATATCCATATATTAAGACTTAATAGCATATTGGGCCATGTGAAATGAAATTGGGATACGAAATTATTTGAGATGAAGTCAAAATTTTTGTTTGGACATGCAATTTAAAATTCTTAAGTTATATGTTTTTTCATAAACATAAAATCACATAAGTTTTAAAAACTATTAAAATTGCCCCAATTCTTCATATAATCTTACTAGATAAATAAAAGTTCATAGCAAAAGTACAATACACTATCACAAAGCTATTCGGAAAAAAATACAATATTTATTGATCTAACTTCAGTTCAATAAAAAGTAAAATTGAAAATGAGTTTTAGTGTACTACTCTTTAATATAATCCTGCTACATAGTACAAATAATCTCCCCATGTAATAATATCAGCTATAAATTTTGTTTACATGTGTAATAAATAGTTGATAGATATAAAATGACGAGTTTTTTTGTTTTTTTTTTTACAAAAGATAAACTTATGGGTCAATTTTTATATTTAGAAAATGTCAGATCATGATATAAAATTTTCAAATCAAGATTTTTGAAAAATTTAAGATTTCATCTCATTATTTAAAATCAGAAAATGAAATTGCATGTCTCAAAACTGATTTTATGTCATAATTTGAATTACGAGATAAAATGGCATATCCAAACGACTAGTGGAAGTAATGGGCCATGTAAAAAATGTAAGCACTGTCATCAAATTCAACAAAAAAAATTGACTTAATTTTAAGAGTTTCAGGGGGCACCCGATTTGGTTGTTCCCATTTAACTTAGTAAAATTTTCAGAAACCACACTAATTGTTTAGTTGATAACCACCAAAAATCTCATGTGATTCATGATACGTGGGATGCGTGTGCCTACTTATTCAATTTTATTATAATTTAAGTGTCTATTTATGCACATCAAAAGAAGAATATAGATATCAGCGGAAGCCAATAGACACGTTTATATATTATGCGCTAATTTAAAGATGACACCTACTACATATTTAGCATACCTCTATTTTTTATTTTAAAACTTTTATGTTTAATCTTTTTCTCATAAGTTATCGGGGGTTATTTAATTAATGGCATGAAATACACAAGAATATTTTATGAAATTATTTTATTCCATTTTTTACACCTTTGATGACAAGTTGTTTGTATATATCAACTTACCATAAGTCGTATAGATGCTATTATAAGACTTCTTCGAACGAGTATAGACTTTGAAAACCGAGAAAAATGGAAGAAAAATTTTGGTATCGATAAATAAATAATTTATTGACATATTTCTTAGTCGTGTTGGCACGTTGACTTTTTTAACCTTACCATGAATTTATTTCTGTAAATAAATAGACAACTTCTATTATTATTATTATTATTATTAATTATTATTATTATTATTATTATTATTAATTATTATTATTTTTACTGATGGTTTTATTTCGTAAGATGATGACATGAGTCAGTTTGAGATGAGATTGAGCTTATAGTCTTGGGTTAAAGTCTCAGATATAGAATCGTCTTTGATAAGAAGTATATTACCTACCAAAGTAGGATTTTCAGGTGTGAATACGGATTAGTCAAGCCCTAAAAAATATATCGAACCCAAGTGAGAAAAGAACTAATGAAATAAATGAATAATGTATTTGCTACCACAAAAAATATTCATTATTATTTGATCCGTTACTTAAAAATCAAGATATAGTTAAAGAATTTCACCTATAAGTGAGGTAAAGCTAATTTCTTTCTTTTGATAGAAAACTAGTATTAGTACCTGCGCGATGCGCGATCGATATTAAATGAAATTAATTATAAAAATTATTATCTTATTGATTTTATATAATAAAAAATTTATTCACTATCGTTCACATATTTGAAATTAATAAATTTATGCAATACAAAAAATAACTATTAAAATATTGAACTTAATATCATTAATTACATAAAACTTAAACATTTCTTTTCGAAAGTTAGTATCAGCATGCAAATAATATTATATTGTAATATAATTATTTGAGAATATTAGATAATATTGTGATTTATATTGATTTATTTTGTAAAAAAAAATCATATAATCAATTACAAAATAAAATGCATATTTAACATAATTATTATTAGTTAAGTGACTCACTTCTAAATTTGGTTAGAAAAATAAAGAACTAATGAAAGATATGTTTAGAGTTATGCATATGAGGCTTCAGTAAAATTTTAACTTGAAATATAAATTCTTTTATATTAAATATTTTAATTTGCACCCTTTTATCAAAAGTAAGAAAGGAGTTTCCCCTTCTCTTTTCTTGTCTTCATAGATTTTTCTTTCAAAGTAAATTTTGTATTTCTTTGCACGATCTTAGTCATAGTATTTTTTTATATATTTAAAATATTTTTGCATCAAGGTAAATATTTTGAGCAAAGTCTCAATAATAGTCAATTTTCCCTCTATCATATTTTTTTATGAACATTTTTTCAATAAATAACTTATAACATTATCTAAAGTCCTAACCTGCTCGCACAATTTCGCAATGTTCACTTATTCTCTTATGATAATGGACCAACAAATATTAATGAATCTTATTATATATTATTTTCTTGAATAAATGATTTAGTCCTTCGTAGGTTTGAATATTCACTCTTAATCACTATCGAAGTTGAATTCTCTCCCATCTTAGGACATTCAACTAATACTTAAACCCTCATGTTCATCAGTACAATAAGATATTAATCTTATTCATCTTTATCCTTTATATTGTACAAAGTAGATCAAAATAATTATTGCACCAAAAGATCTACAATATTCTAAAATTGGAGTGATAAATATAAATATAAACATGATTGAACTCATTGCCTGTTTATATCAACTAAAATAAAAAAATAAAAAAGTTTGTAGCATAATGTTTTTAATAACAAATGATAAATGATCTTTACTTTCACATTAGTACAATATGCTACGTAAAAGTACAATAATATTTGCAGTAAGAATTTAAATATAATGAATTGAAAAAAATTAATATTCATAAGTATTTGATTTATTGAATTTGAGCATTGCCCATTGAGCATCAGTCACGAGATGCTCACCCAAATTTTGATCTTCGATATATAGCTTTTGAGATAGTAATCCTAGTGTCGGGTAAATTTCATAGATAGTTATACAACTATCATTTTTTTACGAAGATCACTAAACTATCATTCCTAATACAATATCATAAAACTTTTAATTTACTATTAAAATCACACGAATTAATTTACAAATTATTTATTAATCATAACATTTAGCAATATAGTATAAACAAATCAAGTATTAATCCTAATATATAGAATATAATGGATTAGTAATTTAGTATCATGATTTATTAATTTTTGAAAACATATTATTATCTTACTAAAATCTAAAGCAACAATATTCGCAAAACAAGAAAATCAACTATCTAATATCAATATTAGTTTCTTCATATTTAATGTATAACTTGTAAATTTTTATGTTATTGCTAAAATTCTCATTGCAAATTTTGACCAAGATAAATTTTTATAAGTCTTTAAAAATGTATGACATATTAAAAGATCACTAACTTAAATTTTCAAAGAGTACAAATAATATATTTTTATAAAACGTGAAGTACATGAATACTGACTCATAAATTTTTTACCAAACATGTAGAAAATAAAATGAATATGCAACACAACATGTATAGTTAGTTGACTTGATAAATCAAGAAAAATCTATTCTAAAATAATACTTACGGTAAATGGAGATTCTAGCGATTATCACAACAAGATAAGTTGTGGCAGAAATCACTTGCACAATTCATCTTTTTCAACATGTTATGGCAGAAATTAATTAGCTTTTACTGAGTGTGACCTTCTTATATAGTGGCAAATTGTTATGATATTAGAACTTCTAGATTAATTGCAGTTGGTACAATATTCTTTTCCATATATATGTATATAATTGTTAATTGGTTATTCATTTTCTATTTATATTTCTCAATCAATTTTGTCATGCTTCCTTGATTGACTTGCATTGAATGAAATCATAAATACTTTTTGTCATATAAATATTCATTTTATGGTAATACTTTAATTGCATATATTCTAAAAAAAAATTCTGGTAAAATAGAGATGCATTAAAAGAAAGGGAGATATTGTTTTACACAGCAAGACCTAGTTAGGCACAAAAACATAACAATTGCGATTAGCATTTCCAATACTGGATACAGATCGGGAGAAAGATTTTTCCTTAAAGTCTTCCCAAAAAATTACGCCTACACTAACAGGTGGAGCGGCAAACACATGTAGTCTGTCAAAAAATTTCTGCTCAGAACCTTGCTTTGCCAGCAAATCCGCTACCCTATTCTGCTCTCTGTAAATGTGGTAGACTAAAGGATTCCCCAAGATCCTTAGTAAAGACCTGCATTCATAAACAACTGAATCATAAAGTAAGTTGCCGCATATATTCTAATTTATTAGTAACTCACACCTACATTTCATCATATAAAAACTATTATAAATTTTTATAATTAAGAAATATTTATTCCAATTCCTTTTATTGATCTGCATGTTTAAATTTTTATATAAGATGATTTAATCTTTTTTAATTAGTTTTTGTTCATCAAAACGAAGTATCTTTTTCAAATTTGATTATTTTAAAATCCAAAATTATTCTTACAAACATATATAAGGTTATAAATTGGTCAATTAAAGAATAACTTTGTAAAGCAAAATTTTATTTGACTTCGAATGTTAATTAGGACTACGTAATTTTAGTAGTTATTTTTTATAAACATTACGCAATCTTTTTTGTGTAGTAATATTCATTTAAAATTTTTTTAATATATTTTTATTTTCAATCTACTCTCCTTTTAAATTCAAGACTATCATTTATTCATTTTCTAATATAGAATGATAGTGTAATTACTCATAGATAGTTATTCTTAATTATGAAAATCCTTTCATTAAATATGAATGCATATTGTTTTAAATATAGATTACTTAAAATATATCGAATGAAAATTCTTCCAATAAATATGAATACATATTTTTAAAATAAAACTTCTTGAAATATATTGAAATAAATTTCTTTCATTTGTAGTCTGAAGTTACCATTTGAGTGATTACATCTTTTTTATAATATTTTTAATTTTGGAATAACTCTTTGATTATTATAATTTTTTTTATATAAGTTGTTTGATTTCTAATTGGTTATTCTCTTAATTGATATTTCTTTATACTTTCTTGATTTAGTCAATTGTAATCAAATCATAAATGTTCTTTCTTATATAGTATTATTACTTAAATTAATTATATACACATTTTGAGTGATGACATCTTTTTCATAATATTTTTAATTTTGGAAGGACTCATTTGTCATAATAATCTTTTTTGATTATTAATTAGCTATTTTGTAATTGATTTTTTTGTAATACTTTCTTGATTTACTAAACTGTAGTGAAATCATAAATATTTTTTAAATAATATTATTATTTAAAATAATTGTGTATATTTTTTGAGGGAAAACATCTTTTTCATAATATTTTTTTTAATTTTGAAATGACTTTTTGATTATTATAATCTTATTCATATAAGTCACATGATTACTATTTACTAAGTGATTTTATTGTTATAACATTAGAGCTTCTAGATTAATTGCAGTTGGTACAATATTCTTTTTTCATATATATATATATATATATATATATATAATTGTTAATTGATTATTAATTTTCTATTTATATTTCTTTCAATAAATATGAATGCATACTTTTAAAATAAAATTCCTTGAAATATATTGAAATAAACTTCTTCCATTTTGTAGTTCAAAGTTACCATTTGAGTGATCACATCTTTTTCATAATATTTTTAATTTTGGAATAGCTCTTTGATTATTATATATTTTTTTTCATAAAAGTTGTTTGATTACTAATTGATTATTCTCTTAATTGATATTTCTTGATACTTTCTTGATTTAGTCAATTGTAATCAAATCATAAATGTTCCTTTTTATATAATATTGTTATTTAAATTAATTATATACATATTTTGAGTGATGACATCTTTTTCATAATATTTTTAATTTTGGAAGGACTCATTTGTCATAATAATCTTTTTCATATAAGTTACTTGATTATTAATTAGTTATTCTGTAATTGATTTTTTTGTAATACTTTCTTAATTTACTAAATTGTAGTGAACTCATAAATTTTTCTTAAATAATATTATTATTTAAATTAACTGTATATATTTTTTGTGGGATAACATCTTTTTCATAATATTTTTTTATTTTGAAATGACTTTTTGATTATTATAATCTTATTCATATAATTTATATGATTACTATTTACTAATTGATTTTTTGTAATATTTTCTTGATTTACTCAATTGTAGTAAAATCATAAATATTTAGTTTTTATAATATTATTATTTATTTTGTTTAAATTAATTGTTCACATATTTTAAGGAATGCTATCTCTATTAAAATATTTTTTTTATTTTGAAATGACTTTTTGGTCATAGTAATTTTTTCCATATAAGTTATTTGATTACTAATTGGTTATTATATATAGAGATGTTTTTGGGTAAACTACGCGCCTAGCGCGTGCACCTCACTTTATTGAATTCAAATGTTACACTAAATATGATATTTATTTAAATAACAAAGATAAATACAATAATTACATTCAACATATTTTGGAAAATTTATTTAATTAAATCTAACCTTTATAAAAAAAAATTTGTCAAATGCCTCACTTTATTGTATTCAAAAGTTACACTAAATAGGATATTTGTCTAAATAACAAAGACAAATACAATAATTGAATTCAACATCTTTTGGAGAATTTATTTAATTATACCTAACTTTTATTAAAAAAAAATATTTGTACTAAAACAAACAATACGATGATAAAGACATCAAAACAATATAATTAAATCTAACTTTTACAAAAAAAAATTCTCAAAGCCTCCTGACACTGATTTACCATCTGTAAACTATAACAAAATAATACGATAATAGAGATATCAAAATAATACAACTAAACTTAACCTTTACACACAAAAAATTCTCAAAACTGAGATATAAAAATAATACAATTAAACCTAACAGTTACATAAAAAAAATTCCTCTAAGCTGACCGACAGTCATCTACTACCTGTAAACTACAATAAAATAATACAATAGTGATCACAAAGCTTCAGTTTTGATGAAAATAATTCTTGTATGAGCGAAATTTTGATTCTAAATAATGATTTGAATGAAAACAAAGAAGATTCATATATACACAAACGTATTATATTGACAAAAACAGTGAAGAAGTTGATGGTTACCAAAATTAAGCATCCACCAATCTAGGCATGCAACCGAATTAAAATTAGATGAGCATCAATCATATTTTTTCAATAAGTAAATTGATTTCTCTGATAGTTTAACGTGCATCTCAATATTTATAAAAGTATTTTCTTAATAGAGTCCTATTTTATATTAGGAGTATTTTTCTAATTGATCAGTACAAGAAAAAATATTAATTGATTCTTTTTTCATATATTTTAAGAGTCGTATATATTTTAGGAGTTTAATTAATATAATAAAAATAATTAAATAATAAATTTTAAAAAATAGTGAAAAAACATTTTTGTGTAAAGAAAGGTCTTTGAATATTGCTTCATTGATTTGGGAAAAAAAAAGTTTATTACTATTAAACTAATTAAATCAATGGGAATAATAACGTTATGCTTACGTACGGTGTTTGACTCGGCAAATAGTAAGTTTCAAAGTGTACAACAATTATTAATGATACTTAGACTCAATTTAGAACTTAATTAAGATGGTGCAGCTCAATCAGGAGTATTTTTCTAACCTAGTAGTATTTTCTAATTGATTAGTACAAGAAAAAATATTAATATATTCTCCTTTCATATATTTTAGAGTCCCGTATATTTTAGGAGTCTATTTAATATAATAAAAATAATTAAATAATAAATTAAAAGAATAGTGAAAATACAGTTTTGTGTAAAGAAGGATTTTTAATGAAAAACAAAAAGTTCAAATAATGTTTCTAAGATTTTCACACTTTTAATATATTATATAGATATATAGATAGATATAGAATATAAATATAAATATAGATAAACACTAGAGAATAATCATACCGAGAAATGAGTTCTCTAGAAATTTTCTTTTAATTCCATCAGCATCTCCCTTCTAAGAAATCAATATTTGTAATAGCACAAAGGCAGGAGCAAATCTAGAGTAGAACTTATGATTCATCCTAATCAATAAATTGATATAAATTCTGTATATATATATCAAACATTTACTACATTAATATATATAATAATCTTTAAATTTATAAAATCTGATAATTTCTAAATTTAAATTCATAATATTCGTTTCGTCACAAACATACAAGCAACCACTAAAGAGGAAGATCAGTACAAGGCTTGGGGAGTCCCGACATACTATATATCCAACTTTGGTACACATTTCTAAGCTTGTCATTAAAATCATAGCTTATTTTAATGATTGAGTTTCTACTTATATTTCAATATACATGTATATACTGTTTCAAATTACCTGTTCCAAATTTTTTAATTTAATTTTCTATTTTACTTATTTTTTTGCATTATTCAACAAGAGATAAAAACTTTTTCCCATGTTTTACCCTTTGCATTAATTACTTTTTCTTCAAATTAAAATGTAAACAACATTTGATAGTGATATTATGATAAACTAGCCATGTTATTAATTATTTTATCTCACTTTGAGACGAATAATTTAAAATGGAGAAAATATTTAATTGGATTCTTCATATAAACATAGAATCTAAGCAAAAACTATTTGGTTCGATCAAATTTCACAATTGTTTGTAGCTCCACTCATTGTTTAGGAACTAGCACAACTATAAAGACTAGCTCGAAAACTGAGAATTATCCAAGATTCCATAGGAGACGAGTTTTCTCTCACTGTCATTATGGAACTTCAACACCCCATCATACAACTAGCTAGAACTGAACATATAAATCGTGAACAATTACAATATAATATAAAATAAAAAATTAGTGTATATGTGAATTTAACTCTAATACCATAATATATAGGAAAAATTATATAATATCGCAGCTTATTCTTACTAAAATACATAAAATTTCTCCCCTTTTTATTAATTACCTAAATTTTTCTTTTTAAAAAAATAGCTGGATACATTCACAAGTCTATAAATTTTTGGATACATAATTTAAAATTATGTATCTCCCTTTGGTCTAGTTAATACATTATGTATCTTGACCAAATAGTTTTAGAAATGAATTATCTCAGTAATCAAAATTATGTATTCTAATATTAATTATGTATTCGAAAATTACAAAATAAGAGATTATTTATAATTTAGCAAAGAGTAGGAATCGAAAGCAATTAGGGATAAACTTGTTGAGATTTTATGTAAGTTTAAGAAAAAGATTTGGGCCTAGTTATAGTACCATGAACTTGGGCCCAGGACTGGACATCATTTTGCTCCGATAGAATTGGATTAGTAAAATTTACATAAACCTCTTGTTGTTTACACCTAATTAAACCTTATTCCATCTTTTATTAAAATTACAGGAATTTTATTTTTTTTTTGAGTTTTTCAGATACATTTTTTATAAAGAGACACATAATATCTGATACATATTGTATGACTGAACAATCGCGCTAAATATAAAAAATAATAGTTATTTACTTAAATTAGGAGTCAATCACGCTTGTTAATCTTAAATTAACAACAAATAATATCCATAAATAGATAATCAGTTATTTTTTTTATTTTTAAACCATCCTTCTTCTCAATCACGTTTCAGTAACATTCATCTGCTCTCATTTTTTTTTTTTGATTTTTTTCAATAATTATCACTGAATATCTCGGTCTTATTATGATATTTTGGTGTTTGGATTACTGATGTCAAGTATGAAAGATATATGAGTGACGATATTGTAATCGGCGAACATATAACATTTGAAAAGTTGATTTCGGTCATTGCTTCAAAACTTGAAATCGATGAAACAAAAAAAAAATTGAAGTCCGATACATTGTTGATGGAAACTCACCTCGCTTGCTGATCTGTAATAATATGAGTGTAAAACTATATATAGAGGTAAAAAAAGTGTGTCCGAATTTATGATGTATTTGTTGTGTATCACTGCCATTGATAAAGATGAAAGAAAGATGTTGTTTGAGGGTGGAAGTGATGTAATTATGTGTTTGGAGGCTATGGATAAGGACGGACTAACATTAGCTCTTGTTCAATTAGAGGTTTAGAAGCATTCAACTTTGGTTGACATTAAGATGAATAACATAATATCCGATTGCAACAATTCAGTTATTAAGGTTGACCAAATTTACAAGATCAAAAAAATTCTTGTATCCGTAATGTCAAAGTATGCAGTTGAGCATTCTTTGTTAATATGTATCTCATATTATAGTTGATTGTATTAGTATGTATCTCTTAGGTTCTTCTAGGTGTATCTCTTTTTGATAATATGTATCTCCTACAATGATTGATTGTATTAGAATGTATCTCTAAATATGTAGTATAGTATTATGTAGATTAATTGGTAATTTTTTTTTTTAAAAGTAATTTGTTAAATAATGTATATTTTTGAAACATTCTTTTTCTTTTTCAAATTTCAGAATCAATATTCTCCTTTTTTTTTTTTTTTGTATTTTTTTATTTTTTTCAATGTTTCTCAATGAATATCTCGTTGTTGTTACGGTATTCAGTGTTCCGGTTACTGATGTAAAATACGGAGGATATATCTGCTACATAATTGATCATAAAAAAGTAACATATGCAAAATTAATTTCGACAGTTATTTACAATCTTAAAATAGATGAAAAAAATTGAACGCCGATACATTATTGAAGGTAATTCAGTGCTGAAAGATCCGACAAACAAAAGTATAATTGTATCACTTGTTGCTTGCTATAAAGAAATTGGACCCTATTTGTAAATTTAATGTTCTAATTTTATTTTGGAAAGAATGATACATGCAAATTCTAGTTGTTCTGAATTTTTTTTAACGAAGATACATTTATCGTTTGATGGGACTTGAGAGTATTGATTAATAAGGTTTGATATCAAAACACAAGATACATAATCAAGATATATCTTTTGGTTAAAATTACATCTTATAAAAATTGACTTTCAGAAAGATGTAAGCAAAATTACCTAAGAACTTGTTGAAGAAAGATTAATCTATGAAATTCCTGTATTGTTTTAAGTAATGTTCGAGTGTGGTATATTCTTCTATATTGTTTAAAGTTATATATGTCACACCCCTTTTTTAACTAAAAGATTTAGGTTTAAAGTTTGAAAAAGACTTTATTATAAAGTGACAAAAGAAAATAATTTGTTTCAAAAGGGATTATTAAAATTCAAAACTTAGAATCGCCACTTGGCATAAATCAGGTGTACCAAGTCACCTTTGGATATCTTTTTTCAAAACGATTTTGACTATTTAAAACTGATCCACGAACAGAGATTCTGGTTAAGAAATTCTGTTGAACGAGGAAAAGGTATTAGGTACCTCTCGATCCCGTGGTTCGATCACGATCGCTTCGTGGAGTATATCGGCTAGTCTGACGCTATAAAGTGAATAAACCACATACACACACAACAACAAACCAACCAAACAAACAAAACAAGTTCGAAAAATAGTGTTCAGTCCAATTATTATAGTCCGAAATAAAAGATACTGGAAAGTAAACCTACACTAATCATAAGCTACTCTCCAATGCTTTACCCGATGCCTCAATCCTTGATTACGAACCTTCTTTGCGTAGATGATACTTCGGGACACTTCCCGGTGAATAAGTACAAATGAATACATTTCTTTCAATGTGATAAAGAAAAAATATTCAAACCATTCAAGCATTCATTAATCCACAATCCCTAAATTTTCCTACCCTTTATCATTTGCCTATATGTTTGACGTCCTAAACATGATACTAACAAATGAGAGTGATGTTGGCCTTTATTTCGAACTACGCCACTAATAAAAATTCGAAACAAATTCCAAGTTCATTTTTATCAATATCCCCCTTCCCGGATTTTAATTTTTTGATTAATGATTAACTTAACTCTTCAACTACCAATTCAATTTTTTAAAAAATAAGAATCCAATGTCATCCACATACATAACGAAGATTAAAGTATGATAAACATTTAAATTATTCACAATCACATAAAAATTAAAGGGAGAGAAGAAAAAATTGAACCTCATATGATTTTTCAATTAAAAATAATCCTTCCGACAAGAATCGCGTTCGAGACCTCGAACGGAACCTCAACAACCGACAAAACCAACTCGACATAAGAAACCCCAATCTCAAGCAACCTTAAAATTAACAAAAAATCTTATTTTGAACAAAACCAATCAAAAATTTGCTGGAATTGGAGCAGATTCTAGTTCACGGCTCCATCGGAGTTTCGACGACCCAAACAGTAATGAGGAACGATAGATTGGTCGAGTTTTGATTGAATTTTTGGGGCATTTTTGCTGGTTTCAGTGTTCTGGCGGTTTGACAGTGGCAGAATAGTGTATTCAGGCGAGGCTTTGTCGGAATCCGAGCTAAAACCAATTCCCTTCTCTATTTTCTTTCTCTCTCGCGCGATCTCTTGATCACTATTTCTTTTCTCACAATTTTCTTTACTGTTTTCTACTCTTACCTTCAATCTCTCTTCTTTTCCTTGTTTTTTCGATCACTCTCTCTATGTTTTCTACCACTTTTCTGATGGTGAATGTATGCATCGTGAGGAGTTTTGTTATGGGTGAGTATGTTTGTCCGTCCCAATTTTCAATGAGCTGTATCTATATATCAATTCTCCGTGTCTATGTTATGTGAATGGAATTGTGCATATATGAGTGTGTATGTATAAAATTCTAGTGAGGGAGTCTTTTGTGTTAATTGTATTATGAGAATCTGTGTATGGGTGGGTTTATATGTATATATTATGTGTGTGGATTCGTGTGTTGATGGAAATTTCCCTCTGTATGTGTATATGAGGTGTAATAAAAATGGAGGAGAATGATGTGTATATTCCATGTGTATGTGAGAGTTGTGTGTAATCTATTGTGGGAATTCTCAGTAGGCCCCCTTTTCAGTTATGGTGAAAAATGAGTGAGACAATGTGAGTTTGTGAGGGGTTGGGTATGTGGGTATGGGGTAGGGGTGGATTGTTATTTTTGTTACGATGAGGTGTTAAAAGTTGTTAAGAATTTGTTGGATTTGTTATTGTATAAAATTTATCACATGGGTAAAAGTCTACAGTAAAATGAGGGTAAATGGGTAAAAAACACACTCCCGTGAGGGACAAAATTATGTTTCTACAATATACGTAAAATATATATATAAGATTCATTTTCACGCCATCATATTATCTTAAGGAAGATAAATTATTCAAATATGTTTCTCTTATATAACTAATATAATATGCATCAAAATGAATCTTTTTATTAGATACACAATATTTTATTAGTATATTAAGTATAGAATACACATTTAACATAAATGCATAAATGTCACAGTTGTACAAAAATTATTGATACTGCTTACTTTGTTATTGGGATACATCATTAGAAATTTAACTTTGTACCAGATATACAATTGCAAAATAATTTATTATTTGAATTATATTTCTGGTATATGTTTATTTTAGAAGCTTGAATATGTTAGTTCTGATTAGTTACTAACATTAAGTTATAACTTTTGAGATATATAACTTGAGTTAAACAATTCTATTAGATACATAATATACAATATATTTTTTTTAAAATATGTATCTAATACATATTTTTTTAAATCCGATATTAAAAAGATATCTAACAGGTTGAACTTTTGCATCTGGTGATGAAATTTGTATAAGTATGTATCAGATACATATGAAAACTTAAATGAAATCTGGACATATCGTAGAACACTTAACAGAACATGAAGAATCCATGAAAAAACATAACTTGATCAACAATAAAAATCAGCACCAACTTGTTTAGACAAATACTTAAAAGTGTTTATATATTTGCACCTAAAAAAGCATTACTAAATCTACTCAATTGAAACCACTTTATTTTCATCTGGAGTAATGAAGTTAGGTTTAGGTCTTGACGGGTCTTCATTATCACTAACTTAGGTATTTTCAGCCTTGACATGTCCATAATTTTAAAAGAGCGAAACATATCTCATTCAAAGAAATCCATTATCAATCCTAGAATATGATACTTGTAGTCCATCACTTGAAAACTCAGTGAACAAAGCCATAAATAAATCACAATTTCTGCATAAGTTATCGTCTATTAATAGGCTAAAAATTTATGTGATAAATGAATAGAAGATGTTAAAGACAAACGATATAAGAAAATTGCAGTGTAATAGGACTAAAAATAATAGATTCAAATATCAGCATCTGTAAAAGAGTTAAATGATAAGAGATACAAAAACAACATATGTAACAAAACTAAAAATAATAAGAGATATATAATATTGCATATGTTACAAAACTAAAATTAACAAGAGATACATAATTCTGCATATTTAACAGAATAACATTAATGAGATATACAAAATTTTGCATAGGTAACTATTTAAAAATAACAACAAATACATAATTATGCATTTGTAACTAACTAAAATAACAAGAGATATAAAATTATTCTTTTATAACAATATCAAGGTAAAAAGAGATACAAGAAAACTAAACTAAACATTCGAAAGATACAACTTTGTCCTTATGTAACAAACTCATATAACAAGAGATACAAGAAAATTGCATAGGTAATTTTGTTTAAGATACAAGAAAATTGCATTGATAATTTGCTTAAGATACAAAAATATAATACCTTCATAAGAGATTCCCTTCATGTAACTTCAACATCTCTTTGTTTTGCACTACGAGAAGTGCATTTTGAAGCACTAGAAATTTTGTTTTTGCCATCAGAATCTCCTTTTTTCTTTGCTTTAAGTGCTTTCTTTAATTTCTTCATCATAACAGTATCATTGCTGTTTTTTGATCGATTTTCACGAAAATTCTTAGAATCCTTATAAAAAAACATCAGGAACAAAATTAAAAACAACTTTGTTTTGATTGATGTTTTCTAATTGAGAAATTCCTATACTAAAAAATGATTCAAAATCTGAATTCATTATATAACTTAAAGATATCAATACTTCAAATTACTCAACTTTGAACAACAATGAAAACAAACTAACCTAAAAAAATATTGTCCATGAATATTTTGGGAATTGATAGAAATTATTGAACTTGTAGAGATGAAAATTAAAGTTGAAGATAGAAAAACTTTCAATGTTCAAAATCGGATAATGAGGGAGTAATTGCAAGAATTACTGCTTGATTTGAGTTGTTGTTGATGTTGTTGCTGTATGTGTTAGGAGTATCCAAGCTTTTAGGAATGACAAAAAGATATATTCGATGTTTTACTTGAAAATATTAAAAACAAATATTTTTGTAATTGTTACAAAGAGGGGATTTTAAGAGGTTTAGATAACTTAAGTTGTGATTTTGAGTAATTTTTTCAAAAATTTAAGGAAAAAAAATCTAAATAAACGTCCTTAGATGGTTTTGTTGGATAGTAAAATCTCAAAATCAAAAAATAAATGATTGAGGAAAGAAAAATATATTGCAACAATCAATTTATTGATTTCAATGTGAGTGTTACAATCTCTATGAATCCTCTGATTCGCCTTTTCAAATATAAATTCAAGGGTTAAAGCTTGATCTTGAATTTGTACTTGATTTGTTGATTTGATGGACTTGATCTTGACTTTTGCTTGAATTCAAGGGCTTTTGAGATTGTTCTTGAATTTTACAGTCTTGATCTTGAATCTTGATGAACTGAATTTGAGTGCTTGAGCTTTGTAGAGATTTGCGGTGTTTGATCCACGAGCTTTCTCTTACTTCTTGTAAGAGTTTTGGCCCTTTTTCTGAATTATGAGACCCTATTTATAGTTGTGGAAAGGGAAGAGTCATGATGAAGATGGAATTTATTTGATCAATCAAATTTAAGCGATGTGGTGCCTTTTATGGGCTTTTGATTTCATTGGGCTGCTGCATCATTTTGACATGTGGCATGATTCTATTGGCTCCTTCACTTAACTTGGAATGTCATGTCATTTGATGCGTGATGCTTATTTAGGCCTCGAGAATATGACAATATCTTGGGCTTAGCAAAGTGGACTCATCATTTGTTGCCCAAATCAATGGGCTAGCCCAATGAAAATTGAACTTTAATTAAATCCATATATGTTTGGACTTAAATAATTAATACAATTATATTATTCTGCAATATTTATTTGGGACTAATCTATTTCAAATTTACCATAATCTAAATTTCGTACGAATTTAAGTTTAATAATATTTTGATGTGCACAAAATGCTCCCTACTTCAAGTCTTCTTGAGATATTTAATTTTTTCAAAGAGTAGACTTGAAGTATTAATTTGACACTTGAACTACAATACTTTATTCGTTAATTTCAAAGAAAACCTTATGGGATAATAAAACTGACATAGGACATGAATTAAATTGTCCATGCATAATTTAGTTCATATTTAATTTGTTTTTTTTCTTTTCAAACCAATATCCCCTGATGACATGCAAACATACAACTTTGTTAATTCAATTTCACACTAATGGTGGTTGACCATTCAAGATAACCTTCCCCTAATTCCATTCACTTTAGGAGACCTACCACCGTAATACCATATTCCCTTCCTTCTTCTATTATGAGTACCACATATCCTATCCCAGTTTACCAAGAATTAGATAGCATACGCCGCCTTATTTTGTCTATATAAGCCTACAGATTTTGTCTTTATTTCAATGCATACTTGTAAAACATTCTTTTTTTCTTCTGGCATTCGCTTCCAGTCTGATTCACAATCATTGCGAGGTAATTCCTTTTTTCCTTTTGTGTTATCTTCTTCTATTTATTCTAATCTCTCTTTTCTATTTTTTAGTTAGAGTTAATACAGATAACAATATGCAACTATCGGCTTAAGGTGTGAGATTTTAACTTCGCCTTCGTACATCTTAAGACTAACCAATTTGGCTTTAAGACGGTGTCTATGCAACAATCAGCTTAGGGTACGATAGTTTAACTTTTCCTCCGTACACTTTAATACCGATCAATTTGGATTCAAGATGATGGCTTTGCAACAATCGGCTTAGGGTGCAAGAGCTTATCTTCGTCTCCGTACACTCTAAAGCCGACCAATTTGACTTTAAGAAAGTGGCTTTGCTACAATCACCTTAGGGTGCGAGAGTTTAACTTTGCCTCCATACACTCTAAGACCGACTGATTTGACTTCAAGATGGTGGCTTTACAATAATCAGCTTAGGGCGCGAGAGTTTAACTTCGTCTTCGTACACTCTAAGATCGACCAATGTGACTTTAAGATGGTCTTCTTTAAGTATGAGCCCTTTCACCGATGCATTTATACATTGTTCTTCTTTAAGTATGGCCCTTTTCACCGATGAATTTATGCAATGGTCTTCTTTAAGTATGGGCCCTTTTATCGATGCACTTACGGAATGATCTTCTTTAAGTATGGCCCTTTCATCGATGCACTTATGCAATGGTCTTCTTTAAGTACAGGCCCTTTCACCGATGCACTTATGCAATGGTCTTCTTTAAGTATGATCCCTTTTTAATGGTCAGCTTAAGGTGGAAGAGTTTAACTTCGCCTCCGTCACCTTGAAACTTGACAAGTTTGGCTTCAAGTATAACAAATCTGTTCAAATGCCAGCTTAAGGTGCAAAGGGGCAAATCTTATCCACCTTAAGTCATGAAAATTTTGAGATCCTTTTAAGGATAAACCATGAGAGGACAACTTAAGATGCAAAGGGAAAAATATTGTCTACCTTAAGGCATGAAAATTTTGAGATCCTTTTAAGGATAGACAGTGAAACATCCTAGGATTTGGACCCTTGAAAATTTCTAAAGTTTGGACCCTTTTTGACTTGGTATAACTCAAGGGAGTCACTCGTACTCTTGGTTATAAGTCGTAGGGTGCCTAGGTGGTCCAATCATACCCTAGGTAGTAAGGATGGCTTAGCTACAACCCAAGGTACAACTCATATGGGTAAGAGTAGTATAGAATCTTATGAGTGGTATAGGGAAAGTCATATGATGTTTTCTAGTATAATCTGTCCACTATATGGTTGGTGGATATGGTTAAGGTTACCAGTCGTACCCTTAGGTTCGATTTAGGGAGGGTAAGTCATATATAAACCAGTAGGTAAGGTCTTGGTAAGGTTGGATACGAGTTAGGGTACGAGATGGGGTGTCACTCATACCCTTAGATACGAATGGTAAGGTAAGTCTACCCTTGGACGTGAATTATTTTAAATTTTAAGTCAAGGGTAGGTTGGATATTTCCTATTCCTAAACCCTTATGTCCTCACGTTATATAACCCTCTATGGCCCTCCCTAACACTTATTAAAGGATCATAACACTTCAAATATCCTATAAAATACTCTCTTAGAATATTGGAGGCTAGGGTTTTTTTCATGTGTTCTTCAAAGGGCTCAAAGGTCAAGATTTCTTTCGTGAATATTCGTGTATAAGGCATGTAATCCTTTCCTCATTGTTATTTCAAAATAAAGGCACGGGTATTATGTTTTAAACGTTGGTTTATGAATCATGAATGGTGAATTTCAAATATTGTTGAGGGTCTTTATGCATATGGTTTGGTATTGGTTTAAATTATGTTTTTACATGTTTTGATACTGGTTGGATATGTGATTGGTTGTTGGTTATGGTTTAACTAAATGGGTCTTGATTAACCCTAATTATGGTGATTTACATGTTGGTTTTTGTCCTGGTAAAGGTGTGCCCTCAACATGTTAGATAAAATTCCTCAAAGAATGTTTTTACTCTATTGTTGAACTTTTATTGAAATTCTTGCATTGTTTGGTTTGGTAATGTAACGCCCCAGAAAATGGGTCCCGGAGCGTCACACGGTGCTTGAGGCTACGAGTAGCCCCAAGCTAACCCTTTGAGCCATTTTCATTCAGTTCAACACAAATCAATGGGGTTTCCATAAATAACCCTCAAATATCAACAGAGTAATCATCATCCAAGAATAAAAGAATTTCAGAAAGATAACAAAATACGATTTATTAGTCAACTCTCAACATCTATACTAGTTTGACAAGCCTCTAAGAAAATCAATAAAACCAGCGAGCCATTGAGACATGCCCCAACTGACTCATACTCAGTTATCAAATGTAAACGATTCCATGAAACCAACATCAGACATCACGTCCTCGGAACATGAGAACTCACCACAACAGAGAATGTAGAACAGCGTGCCCAACGAATCACTGTCGAACCTGGAACTGAGCACTTGAACCTACATTCTAAGAAAATACAGTCCACATCTGAAGATGTGGGTCAGTACCATGGAAAGGAACCGAGTATATGAGGGTGTATGCAGTTTTATAAACATCATCATCATAAATATTTATAAGAAATATGCAGGATGTATGAAAGACTCACATAGCCCGAAGAAAATGATCATAATCATGAGAGGATGAAATAAGTACAATAACACATGTGAGTCATCATATAATTTGTCAATCACTTTCAGTTCATCAAGAATATCAATTCTCATAATGTATATATCATTTAAATCTTTCGAAAGAATAACTTTCATAATTCCACTTTCAAATCACTTCACCATTCACCATAGACACAAGGAAACACACACACACACACACTGGGAGATCTTATAACTGACATAAACCATGTGAGCTACATGGAGTCCAACGTACAACCCATGTTGGGGAGAGCTGTCCTATCCTTGCCATCGGAGTAGGACTATCGATATCAAATCCACACAAACTAGTGATCACTATATAAATCAGCCTCAGGCTCACTCCTATGGGAGCACGTAGTTCTAGGGAAGTAAGGTCGCTTTATACCTCCCACTAGATACTAAAGATTTCTCCCGGACTTAGTTCATATCATTTCAAAGACAATCCACAATAAAGCAATTTCAGTAATATATAAATATACATCGGGAGCCATCATGCTTCCCATCTATCAAAATCAACCACGTTGTGGATTTCTTTCACACTCGAGTTCAAAACAACTCCATTAAGACCAAAAGGTCAAATCATTCAAAATATCTCAAATATTCAACATCAACGTGCTTATAACACACACTTTCTAAAAAAATACAATTTCCAATGCGGATTCACGACCCAAATACCAAAATCATGATAAATATCGTTCAAGATTCATGCTTTATATCTCCATACATGTAAATTCATCTTTTAAAATTATAAACATCAAGATTTCATAATAATCATCATAAGATATGGGTTCATGCTTTAAATTTGTAAAAGTCAAATAAAAATCATGCCTTTGTAAAGAAAATTACTTTTGGGCACAAGAATGAAAGAGAGTTCTTGTTGAAAAACCCCACATACCTTGAATGATGAACTTTAGATCGATAATCGTTTTTGAGATGTTAATCATGCCTTTGAATGATGGTTCTTGGAGTTCTTGAACTAGGAACTTGGAATCTTGAATAAATTTGCAGAATTAATGGTGAACCTTGGAGGTTCTTGAAGTTAGATGTAGGAGCTTAGGTTTTTTTTTTTTGAGGGAATTTGATGAAATATAATATATAATGCTTCTAATAGGATTTAATATAGGGTTTGGACGGATTTTGGGTGAGGGAAAATGACCAAAACGCCCCTAAAAATCAAATAATTCTCGAATCTGTCCTTTGATGGACTGTTTTGATAGTCTGAAGTAGATCAACCATAACGTTTTACTCCGATATCCAAATTGGATAAAACCAATTTCATTAGAAAGAGGAATCTCATATCTTTCCATTAATTTATAGTATCTCACCCATATCATTGTGTAGAAGGAGTTATGATCATTTGAAGTTGATCCAAAAATTCACTTTTGATAGGCAGAAGTAGATCGACCATAACTTTTTACTCCGATAGACAAATTGGATAAAATTAATTTCATTGGAAAGAGGACTCGTAGATCTTCTCGTTGATATATAGTAGATCACCCAGTTCATTATGTACAAGGAGTTATGATCGTTTAAAGTTGGAGAAAAAATACGCCAGGCCTCAGTACTTTTTCCTGCACATTTTACTGTTCACTACTATTCACGGTTCGATCGGAATGTTCATAACTCGTCGCTCAGGTGTCCGTTTTGGATGATCCACATATCGTTGGAAAGATTATTCAATAATATACCCAATGGTGGGTCATAATCTAAGACATTACACACGGAAAATTTAAATTTCATTCTAGAAAATAGAACCCGACACGTTTATGCACAAAATTTTAACGAAAAATTTCCCGGGGTATTACATCATCCCCCCTTGGAAAAATTCATCCTCGAATGAGGTTAGACATGCCAATATTAGATAGGTAATAGAGCATATAGCTGAAACCATTTGGTAGACTCATCACCATATCGTTTCTCACTCCGAATGCAACATAGAATGCATAAATTCAAGAAACTACAACTGAACACATAATAAATGACAGCTGAACTGTTCCAGCTTTTATCAAAAGTACATGATTTAGGAAAGAGCGGTACCTTCGGCTTGATCAGAGTTCATGGAAAATAGGTGTGGGTACTTGGATCGCATATCCGCCTCAGCTTCCCAAGTTGCACCCTCAACGGATTGGTTTTGCCACAACACCTTGACCTAGGGAATTTCTTTGTTCCTTACTCTTCTGACAATAAAATCAAGAATATCATTAAAAGAAAGATTTTCTTGAATGTCAGCACTCACAGAGGAATCCACTACCACAGTATCACTAATATGATTTCTAAGCATGGAGACATGTAATATTGGATGAACAGAGGACAACTCGGAAGGTAACTCGACCTCATAAGCTACCTTACCAACACGACTAAGAATTTTGTAAGGACCAACATAACGGGGACTAAGCTTCCCCTTCTTTCCGAATCTCTTTACCCCCCTCATGGGTGAAATTTTCAGATACACTAGGTCACCAACTTTAAACTCAAGGTCTCTCTTTCTAAAATCCGTATATGACTTCTGACGACTCTGCACAATTTGCAACCTTTCCTTAATAAACTTAACTTTTTCCATAGCCTCAAATACCGAATCAGGACCACTCACAGCCGCTTCACCCACCTCGAACCAACCTATGGGTGATCTATACTTTCTCCTATATAAGGCTTCAAACGGAGCCATGCCAATACTAGAGTAGAAACTGTTATTGTAAGCAAATTCTATCAACGGTAAGTGATCATCCCAACTTCCCTTAAAGTCAAGTGCACAAGCTCTCAACATATCCTCTAAGGTCTGGATGGTCCACTCAGCCTGACCATCGGCCTGCGGATGAAAAACAGAACTCAAAAGCACTTGGGTACCAAGATTCTTCTGAAAAGCTTTCCAAAATTGCGAAGTGAATTGAGTACCGCTATCCGAAATGATAGACAAAGGAACTCCATACATTCTGACTAGCTCTCAGATATATAATCTAGCATAATACTCAGCAGTATATGAAGTATGAACAGGGAAAAAATGAACAAACTTAGTCAACCTATCAACCACAACCCAAATGGAATCATGATGGCGTTGGAAAGGAGGTAAACCAATCACGAAGTCCATATTTATCTCTTCCCACTTCCAGGTGGGAATAATAAACTCTTGCATCATACCACCAGGTTTTGGTGTTCAACCTTAAAATGTTGGCATGTTGCACACTTAGCTACAAACGCTGCTATATCTTTCTTCATGCCACTCCACCAATAGATTTCCCGTAAGTCTTGGTACATCTTGGTGGCACCAGGATGAATAGAATATCGCGCCCCGTGCTCTTCAGCCATAATCCATTGTCTCAGATCATCAACATTCGGGACACACAATCTACCCTGCAATCTCAACACACCATCTCCCCCTTGGGAGGAGATCTCTACTTTTGGGTCCTTGACTGACTCCTTCAGTCTGACCAAACTAGCATCTAAGTATTGCTTTTCCTTCACTTTCGAAACCAAGGAGGATTCGGAACTACTCTGAACCACTATTCTACCTTCAGCAGAGTCAAACAACCTAACCCCCAATCTAGCCAAACGATGTACATCACGAGCCAACTTTTTCTTACCTTCTACCACATGCGAAACACTACCCATGGATACTCTACTTAGGGAATTCGACACAATATTGGCCTTTCCCGGATGGTACAACACACTCATATCATAGTCCGTTAATAATTCTAACCATCGTCTCTGCCTAAGATTCAATTCTCTCTAGGTAAAAACATACTGCAGACTCTTATGATCAGTGAAATCATCAACATGGACACCATACAAATAGTGTCTCCAGATTTTCAAAGCAAACACAACAGTAGCCAACTCAAGGTCATGGGTGGGGTAATTTTTCTCATGGGGTTTCAACTGTCTAGAAGCATAAGCTATCACCTTACCCTTCTGCATCAATACGCAACCCAACCCAACTCTCGAAGCATCACAGTACACCACAAAACCATCAACACCATCAGGCAAAGTCAAAACAGGGGCTGAAGTGAGTCGGGTCTTCAACTCCTAAAAACTCCTCTCACAAGACTCGGACCACAAAAACTTCACTTTCTTTTGGGTCAATCGAGTAATAGGAGACGCTATAGAGGAGAAACCCTCAACAAAATGGTGGTAATAGCACGCTAATCCCAAGTAAATTTGGATATCAGTCGGAGAAATAGGTCTAGGCCAATTTCTAACAGCTTCGATCTTTTGGGAATCAACTCTAATACCCTTGGAAGAAATGATATGACCCAGAAAAACAACTGACCTTAGCCAAAACTCACACTTACTGAACTTGGCAAACAACTTGTGTTCTCTAAGGGTTTGCAAGACTGTTCGGAGATGATCAGAATATTCATCCTCACTACGGGAGTACACCAGTATATCATCGATGAACACTATGACAAACATATCCAGATATGGTCTGAACACTTGATTCATGAGGTCCATAAAAGCTGATGGGGCATTAGTTAACCCAAAAGACATAACAAGAAACTCAAAATGTCCATAACGAGTTCGGAAAGCAGTTTTTGGGATTTCACACTCCCTAACTTTGAGTTGATGATAGCTGGAACGAAGGTCTATCTTCGAGAAATAACTTGCACCTTGCAATTGGTCAAAAAAATCATCTATTCTTGGAAGGAGGTACTTATTTTTTTACGGTGACTTTATTTAGTTGGCGGTAATCAATGCATATATGCAAAGAGCCATCTTTCTTTATCACAAACAACACAGGAGCACCCCAAGGAGAAACACTGGGCCTTATGAAACCCTTATCTAGTAGATCTTTGAGTTGCTCTTTCAACTCCTTAAGTTTCGTAGGGACCATACGGTATGGAGGAATAGAAATGGGCTGAGTATTGGGAAGAAGATCAATCCCGAACTCTATCTCTCTATCAGGAGGTATCACTGGGAGATCATCTAGAAAGACATCAGAAAACTCATTTACGATGTTAATAGACTGGAGAGTTAGAGTCTCAGACTTAGTGTCTTTGACTCTAACCAAATGGTAAATACACCCCTTGGAAATAAGCTTTATAGCTTTGAGGTAAGAGATAAAATGACTCTTGGGTGACACAAAATTCCCAGACCACTCAAAAACGAATGCACCCTAAAATTAAAACTTGACCACTCGGGTCTGACAATCAATAGAGGCATAAGAAGAATACAGCCAGTCCATACCCAGAATCACATCAAAATCTACCATGTCTAACTCAATCAGATCAGCCAACAAGACTCTATGAAGAACGGTAACAGGACACTTTTTATACACTTTCTGGGCAACAATCAAATCACCCACTAGGGTAAAAACTAGGATAGGCTCAAGAATAATCTCAGGACTCATTTTAAAATTCACATAAATCAAAGGTGTAACATATGAGAAACTGGATCCAAGATCCAATAAAGCATACCCATCAAACTGAAAAATATGAAGCATACCAGTAACAACATCAGGAGAGTCCTCCTGTTCCTGGTGGGATGGTAAAGCATAGAATATATTCTGGCGCTGCCCTCCAGCATTCCTAGATGAGGCGCCCTGAGCTGGGGCTGGGCGAGTCGCTGGAACTGGAACACTAATAGTCTGAGTCTGGGTTTGAGGGCTATAGTCACGATGCCCTTGTCCATCCTGTGTACAATCTCTAGCTCTGTGACCCATGGCACCACGTCGAAAACAACCTCTCTTCTCACCCCATCACTTACCCGAATGTGCCCTACCATACTTAGGACACAGGGGATGATTTAGCTTACTGCCAGTACTGTACTGGGACTTGGATGCATATGACCTGCTACCTTTCTCCTGCCTACCTCTAGGCACGGGAGCACTAGTAGATGACGGTACTGGCATAGACGAACAATCCTGATACTGAGGGCGACTCTCTCTCTACGATCTAGTCTGACCCTGTTCGTGCTGCTTGGACCTAACTCTCATTCCCTCTCATTATATCTCTCTCCTTAATCTTGTCTACCTTAATCTGTTGGGCATGAGTCATCAGCCTAGAAATATTCATCTTACTATTCAGCATAGCAGACCTACACTCCTTAACCACATAACTAGACACTCCAATCACAAACTTACTCATACTAGCCCAATTATCATTCACTAAGTCAGAAGCATACTTGGCCAACTGATTGAACTTTAGAAAGTACTCCCTAACAGTCATAAAGCCCTATCGCAGGTTAATAAACTCTTCCACCTTTGATAGACTGAAGTAGATCGACCATAACTTTTTACTCCGATAGACAAATTGGATGAAACTAATTTCATTAGAAAGAGGACTCGCAGAGCTTTCCGTTGATATATAGTAGATCAACCAGATCATTATGTACAAGGAGTTATGATCGTTTAAAGTTGGAGAAAAAATCCGTCAGGCCTCAGTACTTTTTCCTGCATGTTTTACTACTCACTACTATTCACGATTCGATCGGAATGTTCATAACTCGTCGCTCGGGTGTCCGTTTTGGATGATCCACATATAGTTGGAAAGATTATTTGATATTATAAGCAATAGTGGTTCATAATCTAAGACATTCCACATGAAAAATTTATAATTCATTCTAGAAGATAGAACCCGACACGTTTACACACAAAATTTCAACGAAAAATTTCCCGGGGTATTACAGGTAATGGAACCTTAAAGGGATTTGGATTATTTTTCATGTTTTAAATGGTTTAAATGCTTTAAATGTTTGGCATGGTCTTAAATGGTTTGGAATGGTTTAAAGGTTAAGGTTTTGGTGGTCATGGTTGGTCTATTCTTAAAACCTTGCGGGATACATGGAAATCCCCTAAGTGAATGCATTAATGGAATTGGTTTAAATGGTTTCCAAAGGCTTAAGGCTAATTGTTTATTCTTGTGGAGAACATGGAAGTCTCCTAAGAGGTTAATATGGTAAACGGAAAGGGCACTTGAAAGTCCCATTAACCTAAATGGTTTGGATATGGATTAATCTTGCAAGTATGGTTGGCATGATGATACCACTAATAATTGTACTTGGTAACAAATAATAATTGGATTGCTTGAACATGGTTTTAATTTGGGCATTAACGGCGGGATGTGAACTAGGCCATAGAAGATGGAGATTCTAAGGGAACCGAAACTGGAAACTCATATTTGCCGATATGAGGGGTATTTGATGACCACGTGCGGGTGTCACATTTTATATTGGAGGGTTGTACTAGTCATCCCATGGGATATTTCCTAGCCGTGCGGCTATATGCACTAGGACCTTTTCAGAAGAGAGAGCTGAACCCTTACGGCCCATGGGTGTGGTTAAACGACAAGGTTACATAACGCAGGTAAAGGTTTTAAAGACATCCTAAACCCAGATTCCCTTTACTGACACTTATATATATGTATGGTTGTACTTGATTTTATAAATGATATTATTTTATCCCTATCTTGAGTACATGCTAGTGTTCGCCCACTAACCTATCTACTGGAGGCTGTATACCCATGCTATACCGGAACCAACCATTCTAATTCTCTTGTTTAGTGATCGGATTTGGGTAAAGTCAATGTTAGATTAAAGTGGTGAGATTCCATAGTTTGGGAGGCATCTATTTTATGTCATGGTTTACTTTAAATATTTCTTGTTCTCCATAAACTTTGGTTTTTGTCTATAGTCAGGGGCATATCCCAACTAGGTACTCTTTGGTTGGTCTAGAGGCTTTGTATGGACAATTGTGGACTTGGGTATGGTATGGATGGTTTATGTGATTTATACATATATTGGCTTATCATTATGGTATTTGGTTTTATGGCTTCCGCATTGGTTTGGTTGGTTATTGGGTGGTTGAACTTGATTGGGTTGGTCTCGGTTATAGACTTGTCCCAAAGTCACCACAAGGTCGGATATGCTATCTTGTCATATGTTTGGACTTCAGCTGACTCAAGGTATGCATTTGGTTGTTGGGTTGGGTAACGGGGGTGGTTCCCGATCCTAGTTGGGCTTGGGATTGCCCATTACGTCTAGGCCCTAATTTGGGCTGTGATAAGTTGGTATCAAAGCTTTAGGTTTCATTATCATGGGGTGTCCACAAAGCCATTTGTAGTAGAGTCTTGCTTATGGGTATGTCTTGCACTAAATTATAATCAGGAGGCTACAAGGCATTTAGGAATGTTTTAATTTTTTGGTTGTTCTTCTTACGGGCTATGAAATCTATGGTCTTGAACTCTTCTCTGAATTTTCTCTGGTTTACTTTTTGGATCATATCTTTTCAATGATCTAAAGTTCATAGAACCTTACTGTCCCACTCGAGGACAACATGGATAGATCTAGTCCAACTCATGGAGGCCTCCATTTTCTAAATAATGAGGATGCCAATGGTATGGTGCTAAATGGTCCAAGAGGGAGAGTTGGGTGAGTCCTAACTCCTATTCTCTGGTTGGTGCTTCCTACCTGAATCCATCTAGAGGTAGATGCTTTTAGATTTGATAATGCTTCTAGGACACAAGGTGTCAAACTCGGGCTATTAGAGCCCAATCCTTGTCATCCCATTATCTTTTTAATATTTTTTGGTCGATCAAACTGAAGTTGCTGTGAGAAAGAGAGGAATTGGTGAGTTAGTTGTGGTGAATTAGGCCACATCTATCTGGGAGTGTTCCATAGGAGTTGTCTCTTCTTGGGGTTCTACTTTGGATTTTTGTATTGGTTGATATCGTCTCAATGCCCTCACTATCCCTTGGAAGTTTGAGGCATCTTTTGATGCCGACACGGTGTATTGAAAACTCTTTTCCTTATGGTGTGTATGGGTTATTTGGTTTAGGGTCTTCTCTCTTATGACCCCCACTTGTGGTTGTGCATTTTGGTTATGGTTCCAACGTTGTTTCAGACTCTTTTCTTCTTCTTATTCTACCCCGGTAGGTGACTCTGCAATTGCTAAAAGAGTCTATGGGGATGTGTGGTATTTGTTGGTAATATAAAAAGGTTTTGGTGGGATTTTTTTGACTCGAATATGGTGGATCCAATGTCATTCGGGAATGGGTTAGCTGCACTTGTGATATTCATCATTAAATTGTTAGATCCATAAAAAAATTGTCTTTAGGCTCCATGGTGAGTCGGTTATGTAATGGGAAAATAGTTTCATTCCCTAGATAATAAGGGAAAGGTTATATTCTATCTTAGAGCTCGAAGATTAGGCTCCAAAGAAGTGACTTTATTATTTAGCCCAGGTTAAATTTTTTAACTCGGAAGGTCTTACTTGGTTCGGTTTAGTGGTGAATGAATTTCCTGAGGTCTTCTTGATGAACCTCATGATGTCTTTCTAATAGGGAGGTTGGTTTGGGATCGGTTTTATTTCGAACACTTGTCCAATTTCTATTCTCTCTTGATAGAATGGTTTTGGTTGAAGTAAAGGGCCTTA
Organism: Capsicum baccatum var. pendulum; assembly: GCA_030864225.1. Lineage (NCBI taxonomy): Eukaryota > Viridiplantae > Streptophyta > Magnoliopsida > Solanales > Solanaceae > Capsicum > Capsicum baccatum. The sequence goes on along the minus strand of CM061552.1, from coordinate 72,364,071 downwards.
AGGATAAATTATGGTATCTCTTAAATGAAGGTTTCATTAGTCTTAATGTTTTTCTGTGAAGTATTTTTACTCTTTCATGCATAAGGGGGATGGTTTTCCTTGGAAATAGATAGGTTATCGGTGGGTGATTTAGGAATGTGGGGTGTCTTTCTAGTGGGGGAGGACCTTACTTACTTATTCTATTTTACCTGGGGTACTTTACTATACTAGTAATGAATAGTGGTTGATAGATGCAAAGTGTGGATCTTAGGTGTTTGATTTTGGTAAAGGGAGTATGTTAGCTCGGGGATAGCAATGCTGGAATTATGGAGGTAAATTGGTAGGTTGAATGAGGTTAATGATTTAAGGAATACAATAATGAAAAGGTTGTGACTTAGGCTGGGGATTCAGGATGAATGAATGGATATGAATTGGGGGTCTAATTATTGGATAGGTTAGATCATGGATCTGGCATGTATCTTTATCCTTATACTTGTACTTTATGGTTTGCATGAAAATGGTTATTAAAATTCATGGTTTTGAAAATGGGTTTTGGCACAAATTAAGGGTTTGACATGGCTACTTATTTAATTGATTTCCTATGGATTATGATGCATTATTCACATTTTATTAATGTTTATTAACATTGTGGGATGTATGGGAATGGTAAATAAATTTTGAGGTACTACGGCTTCCCCAATTACTTGATTTTAGTTTTGTAAAATTGCATGTCCTCAAATTATTTTGAATTTTCCAATGAAGATGATTTTGTCATATGATTTTGACTATTCTTAAATCTTTGCATTGCATAAAGGGTTAAGGGAACATGAAGTAGTTTTGGTTGGACTTAAATGATTTTGAAAAGGCCTTGGTTGCCATAGTTTGATTTTGAATGGTTTTGTTTTAATTGGAAAACCCTGGAGTCAGTTTGGTCTAATGGTTTTTGCATGCTTTGCTAGGTTCTAGGTAGCCTTTGGGTGGATGAGATTTTGGTATAGGAAAACCAAGTGTCACTAGCGTACATCCTTGGTGATACCTATTAGAGTGGAGTGTTATGCTTGTAGGTGTAATGGGCTAAAGGTTGGTGGTTAGTCTAAAATTTCCTTTTAGTAGTGGACTTTAACAGAAGGTCGGGTTACACATTTAACGATTCTCTTCTATCTCAGTTGAAAGGGTACTCAACTAGTGTTGCATGTATTGTCATAGCGTTTATGCTTAAGGGTTGCATTTTGCGTTCGCCTTGTTCTCGGGATGTGAATCTTGAATCTACATTGCATTACTTATGATATATGTGGTTGTGTTTCTTTTGGTATCCAATTCTAAGGACTTCTTTGGTGGTGACCCGGGCGGTTGTTCTGAAGTATTTCATGCCTATGGTGCTGTGTCTTATTTCGGGGTTCTTTGTCTTGCTTTAGGTGGCATGGATAACTCTTGCTCTTCGGTTCTTTAATGGCTCTTTTTTGTTATGGTGGTAGTGGCTTAGGAAGCATGGTGATGTTTTTTAATAGGGAATGTAGAAGTCTCTAAGTATGGGAGAGTCCTGGGTGACTACTGGAGTTAAGATTTTGGATGGTAAGGTAACGTTTTTGTCTGAGAAATGGTTTGGAGAGGAATTTGTTGTGAAAATTCTTTGTGAATTTATAAAGGGTGCTAGATCTTTTGATGGATAGATTATACCGAGGGTGTATGAGCAGTAGGCTTGAATGTTGGGATTGGTATATATACCCATAGTTGTGTTGGGTAGCTAAGAGGTTTAGTAAGGCATGGTTTTACCAATTTCTTTATGGCATAATAGTTGTATTGAATTTGAGTGTTCAATTATAGGTTAGGAGTTTTGGTTATAATGGTTGGACATAGTTGGTCCATGTTCTTTACTCGTGGTTTCCATATAATAATGGGATGGAAGCAGAGTAGTGTTTCGGGATAGAGGTAAGGAGTAAAGCCCGGTGGCCTAGGTTAACTCCTTTCTATTTTGAATAGGCTTGAACATGGACGTAGTGGTGTATAGTTAGACTTAAGCTTGCTAAGTGATGTGTCTTGGTAAATTCTAAGTTGGATTGGACTTACTCTCTAGCATGAGTCCATTCATTCGATATTCTATGTGTTTGTGTTGGGGTAAGGTGTGATTGGTTCCTTTGGGTAGTATATCTCGAATTCTTTGTTCTTTAAAGGGGAATCTTGGATTGGTAAGTTCGCCGGTTGTGAACAAAAGTTGTGGCTTTGGTAAAGGTTCCATGGTGGAGCTAAAAGCTCGAGAAAGCCATTTGGAATATAAAAATGAACATGGAAGTCCAAGTGTCCGCGTTGGTTCTTTGTTCCATCAATTCATGCGTAAGGTGTGTGTTCTTCAGACACATCTTTGTTTTCTAACTTGGTTAAGGGTGAGGAATGGCTGCACTTACATCTTTGTTTTCTAACTTAGTTAGAGGTCAGAATGAAAGTGTTGGGGTGTGAATCGTGCTTGGAGTATGTGGTAATCTTCTCATCTTGGTCTATGTTTTTCTCCTCCATTTTGGTTGGAGAAAAGTTTGATGTGTGTTGGTGTACTACCTCGTTCCTGTTCTTACCTTTACCCGTCATTCGAGGACGAATGTTCCTAGTGGGGGAGACTGAAACATCCTAGGATTTGGACCCTTGAAAATTTCAAATGTTTGGACCCTTTTTGACTTGGTACGACTCAAGGGAGTTACTCGTACCCTTGGTTACGAGACATAGGGTACCTAGGTGGTTGGATGGCTTAGCTACTAGCCAAGGTTTGACTCATATGGGTAAGAGTCGTATAGGAGCTTACGAGTGGTATAGGGTAAGTCGTATGGTGCATATGTATGTTGTCTAGTATAGTCTGTCCACTATACAATTGGTGGATACAGTTGAGGTTGCCACTCGTACCCTTAAGTATGAGTTAGGGAGGGTAAGTCGTATAGAAACCAGTAGTTAAGGTCTTGGCAATGTTGGATATAAGTTAGGGTGTCACTCGTACCCTTGGATATGAATTGGAGGCTAGGGTTTCTTCATGTGGTCTTCAAAGGGCTCAAAGGTCAAGATTTCTTCCGTGAATCTTCATGTATAAGGAATGTAGTCCTTCCCTCATTGTTACTTCAAAATAAAGGCACGTGTATTGTGTTTTAAATTTTGGTTTATGAATCATGAATGGTGGATTTTGAAATATTATTGAGGGTCTTTATACATATGGTTTGGTATTGGTTTAAACTATGTGTTTAGATGTTTTTGATAATGGTTTGCATATGTGGTTGGTTGTTGGTTATGTTTTAACTAAAAGGGTGTTAAGTAACCCTAATTATGGTGATTTACACAGTGGTTTTGGTCTTGGCAAAGGTGTGCCCTCAACATGTTCGATAAAATGCCTCAAAGAATATTCTTACTCTATTGTTGAACTTTTATTGGAACTCTTGCATTGTTTGGTTTAGTAATGGAACCTTAAAGGTATTTGGATTATTTTGCATGTTTTAAATGGTTTAATTAATATAAATGCTTTGAATGTTTAGCATGGTCTTAAATGGTTTGGAATGTTTTAAAGGTTAAGGTTTTAGTGGTCATGATTGGTCTATTTTGAAAACCTTGTGGGATACATGGACATCTCCCAAGTGAATGCATTAATGGAATTTTTTAAAATGGTTTCCAAAGGCTTAAAGCTAATTGGCTATGCTTGTGGAGAACATAGAAGTCTCTCAAAAGGTTAATATGGTAAACGAAAAGGGCACTTGAAAGTCCCCTTAACCTAAATGATTTGGCTATGGATAAATCTTGCAAGTATGGTTGGTATAATGATACCACTAATAATTGTCCTTGGTAACAAATGGTAATTGGATTGTTTGGACATGGTTTTAATTGGGCATTAATGGCGGCATGTTTAACTAAGCTATGGAAGGTGGAGGTTCCAGGGGAACCGAAACTGGAAACTTATATTTGCCAATATGAGGGGTCTTCGATGACTACATGCGAGTATCACAATTTATATTGGAGGGTTGTACTAGTCATCACATGGGATATTTCCCGGCCGTGTGGCTAAATGCACTGGGATCCTTTTAGCAGGGGAAGCTGAACCCATACGTCCTATGGGTGTGGTCAAACAACAAGGTTACACAACCCAAGTAAAGGTTTTAAAGGCATGCTAAATCCGGATTCCCTTTCCCGGCACTTATATATATGTATGGTTGTATACATTATGAGTGGTTTTACTTTGTTTTATAAATAGCATTATTTTATCCCTATCCTGAGTGCATGCTAGTGTTCTCCCACTAATCCATCTACTGGAGGTTGTATACCCACGCTATGTAGGAACCGACCATTCTAATCCTCTTGCTTAGTGATTGGATTCGGGTACAATCAAAGTTGGATTTAAGTGGTAAGTTTCCATAGTTTGGAAGGCATATATTTCATGTCATGGTTTACTTTACATATTTTTTGTCCTCTAAAAACTTTGGTTTTTGGCTATGATCGTGGGCATATCCCGACTAGGTACTCTTTGGTTGGTTTAGAGGCTTTGTATGGACAAATATGGACTTGGATATGGTATGGATGGTTTATGTTATTTATACATACATAGGTTTATCATTATGTATTAGTTTTATAGCTTCCGCATTGGTTTGGTTGGTTATTGGGTTGTTGGACTTGACTGGGTTGGTCTCAGTTATAAACTTGTCCCAAAGTCACCATACGGTTGGATACGCTATCTTGTCATATGTTCGGGACTTCAGTCGACTCAAGGTATGCGTTTGGTGATTGGATTGTGTAACGGGGTCAGTTCCCGGTCCTGGTTGGGCTTGGGGTTTCCCATTACGTCTAGGCCGTAGTTCGGACTGTGACAACTAGCTTAAGGTGCAAAGGGATAAATTTGTCCACCTTAAGGCATGAAAATTTTGAGATCCTTTTAAGGATAAACCCTTGAGATGCCAGCTTAAGGTGAAAAGGAACAAATCTTATCCACCTTAAGACATGGAAACTTTTTTATATCTTCTTAAAGATAAATCCGTAAAGAGACCAGCTTAAGGTGCAAAGGGACAAATCTTTCCCACCTTAAGACATGGAAATTTCGGAGGCCTTGATTTGAAGACTTGGAGATTTTTGCAACTTGTACTCCCACATTTGGTGTTTTGAGCGGTTCAACTTCCAAATTTAGGGAGTTTGGAGACTTCATCTTATGTGAACAAAGATCATAATTCATTGGAGTTTGCCCCCTATTGATCCACCAATACTTGAAGTGAGTCCAAGATTTAATTAGAATATTTTCATATTTAGTATCCATATGGAAGATACTACAGGAACATATTTTTTTTGACACTCATGCAACTGAACTCATAATGAAATTCCAAGTGCCTACGCACCTCAGTAAAGAGGATCAAGTCACAACGTAGTTCTGGGTGAGTGTTTTTTTTTGCATCCTAACTTTTTCCTAGGCCGTCTCTTTTGAGGTTTTCAACCTCGTGGATATTTTTTTTGAGCCGTACATAGTTTATACTCTTGCGGGCCTGGGGTGGACATGCAGTTTATACTCGTGCCTTAAGGAGTGTGGCATCTTCCTTCAAGGATAGTACTTCTTCAAGAACTTGGCATTAATATGACCAATTTTCATGCCATCTGCATCGACAAGCTTGTAAGCACCATTTGAATATACTTCTTGTATGACATAAGGTCCATCCCACCTCTGGGTGAATTTTCCCCCAGACTTGTGAGAAGTAATAACGGGCCTTCTTACTGCAAGAACTTGTTCTCCAACTTTGAAGTACCTTAACCGAACTCTTTTGTTGAATGATCGAGATAGACGGCTTGATAACATTCAAGATTTTGTTGAGTCTCTAGTCTCTTCTCGACAAGAGCTTCTAACTCCACAAGATGCAACTTGGCATTTTCTTCATCGGTGAGCCCTTCTTGAATAGCCAGTCTTAAAGAAGGTATTTGACGCTCAAGTGGTAGGACTGCTTCAACTCCAAAAGCAAGTGAGTGCAGTGTTGCTTGCATCGGTGTGCGGTAAGTCGTTCTATATGCCCATAAAGCTTCTTCCATTTGCTTATGTCAATCTCGTTTGTACTTAGAGACGAATTTCTTCAATAAGTTGCATAAAGTCTTATTAAATGCTTCATCTAGACCATTAGTGGCAGCATGGTACATAGAATATTTGTGCTGCTTAAAACCAAAGAGATCACAAATTTTGTTCATCAGCTTGTTATCAAATGGCTTGCCGTTGTCAGTTATTATGTATTGAGGGATTCCAAAGAGGCAGATGATATTCTCTCAAATTAAATTCACAGCATTCTCCTTCTTTACTTCTTTGAGAGAAATAACTTCGACCCATTTTGAGAAGTAATCTGATGCGGCCAAGATGTACAAGTGTCCACCAAAAGATTTTGGTAGTGGCCCAACAACATCCATTCCCCAAGCATTGAATGGTCAGGATGCTATAGTTGGGTGTAATACTTCAGGAGGTTGATGTATGAAATTCGTATGGAATTGACAAGCTTTGCATCTTCTAGAATAGTCCAAACAATCTTTCACCATCGTTGGCCAATAATATCCTATCCTTTTAATGTGAAAATGGAGCTTTTGTCCAGACTAATGCGATCCATAAACTCCCAAGTGCGCTTCTTGCAAATCTTGAATTGCTTCTTCCTATCCCAAACACCGTAAAAGTACTCATTTAAATGATTTTCTATACAGTGTGTCTTTGTAGTAAAGGAAGCGAGGTGCACGACGATGAATGCTAGTCCTTCTCCTTGGAATTTCTGGAAGTATCCCATAACATAAGTAGTCAGTGATAAGTTGTTTCTAATCTTTCTTAACAGCTTCGGACACGGCGATGAGGTGCTCAACTTTATTTTCCAAATCTTCACCCTCACTCAGTGATGGTACTACCTATTCTTGGCGGATAATAACCCGTGTCTGATTCGATAGAGTTAGGGTTGAGGCCAAAGCATCTAAGGCATCCGCTTGCTTAGTTTCTTTTATTGGTAAGTGTTGGAGTGTCACTTCTCCAAGACACCCCATCAACTTCCACGTATAATCATGATATGGTTGTAGATCAGGCTTTCTGACTTTATAGCTTCCCAAAAGCTGCTTGATCACCAATTGGGAATCAATAAACACTTGTAATTGTTGTTGTTTGATGTCAACTGCTATCTCTAGTCCAAGTATTAACGCCTGATATTCAGCAATATTATTAGAGAAACGGTTTGTTAGGGTAAAAGAGTATGGGATGACCTCTCCTTGGGGGAGGACGCTCTATCTTGATGTGCGGCACCATCAAAGTACATCTTCTACGGGGGTCTAACTTTAATAACCATTGCATCTTCGTCAGTAAGTTCATCACTCAGTTCCCAGTCATCAAGTATCGGGTGGTCTTTCAAGAAGTCAGACAATGCCGGTCCCTTTACAGCCTTTTGACGAACGTACAAGATCTCAAACTGTTGAAATTAAAGGTACCATCTTGAAAGTCGGTCGCTAAGGACTGGTTTCGACATTACAAACTTGATGGGATTTTCCCTAGACACAAGATGAACAACATGATCTTGAAATTAGTGTTTTATCTTTTGAATTGAGAAGGCCAATGCCAAAACAACTTTTCAATTGGAGAATACTTTAGCTCATTTGGTGTCATCATTCTGCTCATATAGTAAAGGGATTTTTCCATGCCTTTACTATTTTCTTATGCTAGTAGTGCTCCAACTGACCTTTTTTATGTTGTGATATATAGTATTAATGGTTTTCTAGGTATAGGTGCCGCAAGAATCGGAGGCTTCATCTAGTATGATTAGATACTTTCGAAGGCCTTACTACAAGCTTGGTCCCATTCGAAGGGAGTGTCCTTCTTTATGAGACAGATAAATGGTTGACATTTTTTGGCCAAGTTTGTGATGAACCTACTTAAATATGCTAGCCTTCCTTGAAGGCTTTCTTAATTCATAAATGTTTCAAAGATCAGGCATCTTCAAAATCACATTGACCTTGGCCTGATCAATTTCAATTCCTCGGTGTCATACAATAAAGCCAAGGAACTTTCCAGAAGTAACTCCAAAGACACATTTTAATGGATTCATCCTAAGTTGATATCTTTGAAGAAACTTGATACAAGATAAACAAGGGAAAGCACAAAACATACCCCAAACAATCCACAAATTAAAGAAAAATTGTGAGCCAAAAGGGGAACTCACTCGGATTCGACAAGTATAACAAGAATACAAGAAACAAGGGTCTATTTGACACCCTAAAACATCCAACAACACAACAATAATGAGATAAACAAGATGACAACAAGAATAACCAGATTCGGATTCCATAACAACAAGATATAACGTTATAAGATTACAAAAGACAAAGGGATAGATAGTGAGACATAAGCTACTATAATGACTAAGAACCTAAGTATAGATGACACACAAAGACCTTTAATGATGATAGTAGGAACACCTACACTCTTCAAAGAGACACAAGAGAGGACCTCAATCCTTCAAGCACCCCAAGTTCCAAGCAAACAAATAGCAAAAGAGATTCCACCCTAATGTTGTAACCTAGTTTCGGCCAAGCCTCACAAGAGAGAGAACTTGAGGGTTTCAAGTGTGTTCTACCATTTTAAAAATTTAAAAACTAAGTGAATAAACCCTAACATGTTCCTTAGGTATTACAATACAAATAGAAGTTAAAATGACCAAAAAGGCCCTTCAAGAATGGGTTGCCCCTCTAGTGTATGGAGTGGGCTATTTTGGTGTGTATTTGGGCCTTTAATTACACTTCTCTTGCACATACACTTGGTTTCTTTCAATTAACACCCACATAAGTCTATTTTCATGATTATTCTCATATCATACTCTCCATCTTAAGAAGAATTTTCCCACAAATTCACGGCTTCACTTCATTCAATTGGCCACTTAAAAAAAACACTCAAAATAGTTCGCAAAACATGAAGAACCCGAGACCTTAATATGAACAAGTCTCGGCTAACATCTTCATTTTGAACCTCAGCTTACTCTCCATCTTGATACTTGGCTTCAATCTTATCCGAATCAAGTCTCCTTCTATCATGTAAGCATCATCGTAGACTCCATATACTTCATGTCCCTTTCTTCCATACTCCTCCATATAGACATATCGGTTTTGGGGAAATAGAGTTTTGGTTGAGGGGGCTATCTTGGTAATGTGGATCTTTGATTGTGGAGCTTGGATGGGAGGGAATGGTCCTCGAAGTCCATCTTGTGGGACTTGATAAACTTACGGGAGAAGTGATCTACCTTGTTCTCGATTTTAAGGGTAATTAGTAACTTGGCTCATGGCATTTTGTGGTGAACTTGGAGGATTGAATTTTGTAGGCAAAGTATCAAAGGCAATGGTGATGGAAGGTTTTTGTTCATGAACACTTGAGGAAACATAGAGTCGAGGGGTAGAAGTATGAGAGCTCCTTCGACTCTCCATTCGATCCAACCTCTCATTCGTAGTAGACATCTCTCCTCGAATCGAGGACATAGTCGTGAGCATACTTTCCATTCCTCAGTTGATATTTTCAAGTATTTACAAGATAGCACCAAGAGCATTGTTTTCCATTGTATCCAAGAAGTTACCTACAAAACAATAAACAAGTTAGTTGTTCAAAGAATGGTCCATACACTCTCTATTTAATCCTTTGTCCCTCGTATTTTCTCACTTTTAATCTCACAATTGTTGTAAGATTTCTTGTAATCCATGAGATGTTGAGAGGTAAAATAAGAGTGTACAATGACTCAAAAGAATAAAAACACACAAAGTAACGTAAACACAGAAAAAATGGTTTCAAAACCAACTCCCAATCTAGTAAATTGTCACTAGTTTGTAAGTTAGTATTGGAATCAACAAATGACTAATGAGACAACAAAATGAAACTAAAAGATCACAATTTGAGCTTAAAATTTTTGTGTGAATTGTAACTTGGGTGACGTGGCAACACACCATTGGTCACGGCCCCACAATTAGTCACTAGTTGAAGTTTACAAACTTTAGTAACTATGTAATGGAAATAATTGGTTTTGGAGGAAAAGTATATATCTTGAATCTCCTTTAAGTCCAATCTTCAAAACGAAATACTTGACTTTGTACAATTCCCACAAAACAAGGTCCCTTGAAACAAGAAAAAGTGGTTGAAAAGTAGATGTCAAGTCAAGGAAGTGATGGCTCAAGTCTTCTTACAAACAACTTTACAACTTGTAGGTTCACCTTTTTGAATCTATATTACACTTTTGGTTGTCTTAAGTTGTAAGATGAGATGAAGAACAAAACGAACACCACAACAATACTTCAAGAACAACAACAATATTCATGAATTCAAGACCCAACCGTCAACAACAAGTCACAAATTCTCGCCCTAGGTCCTTGTTCACAACACCACTTTAACAAGTTTAAGCTCACATAGAGATCTAAACACCTTTTAGTGTTAGTGAATCATGAAACTAAAACAAGAAACAATAATACACACCAAAGGACTACTAGATCTAGACACTACGAGCAACCTCGGCCAAGATGAACAACAAGAACAACACTTTCAAGGCCAAGAACAACAAGAGCACCAATTTTTTTTATTTTCTTAGCAAGAAATCCCAAGATTGGTATTGTAAGAAAAACACCAAAGATGGATTTGATACCAAATGATATAAGAAAAACAAGGGAAAGGACAAAACATACCCCAAACAGTCCATAAATTCAAGAAAAACCATGGACCAAAAGGGGACCTCACTCGGATTTGACAAGTATAACAAGAATACTAGAAATAAGGGTGTATTTCACACCCAAAAATAGACGACAACACAATAATAACGAGATGAATAAGATGATAACAAGAATAACCAGATTTGGATTCCATAACAACAAGATATAACGTTATAAGATTACAAAAGACAAAGGGATAAATAGTGAGACATAAACTACTATAATGACTAAGAACCTAAGTGTAGATGACACATAAAGACCCTTAATGATGATAGTAGGAACACCTACACTCTTCAAAGAGACATAAGAGAGGACCTCAATCCTTCAAGCACCCCAAGTTCCAAGCAAACAAATAACAAAAGAGATTCCACCCTAATGTTGTAACCTAGTTCGGCCAAACCTCACAAGAGAGAGAACTTGAGGGTTTCAAGTGTGTTCTACCATTTTCAACATTCAAAAACTAAGTGAATAAATCCTAACATGTTCCTTATATATTACAAAACAAATAGAAGTTAAAATGACCAAAAAGGCCCTTTAAGAATGGGCTGCCCCTCTAGTGTATGGAGTGGGCTGTTTTGGTGTGTATTTAGGCCTTTAATTACACTTCTCTTGCACATACACTTGGTTGCTTTCAATGCACACCCACATAAGTCTATTTCGTGATTATTTTTGTATCACAACTCGAATACCATTCTTAGGTCTTTTAAGTCGTCATCCCATTTTCTTTGACTTTACCACTAAGTCATCCACATAACACTCAACATTTTTATGGAGTAGGCCATCAAAGATGTTTTGAATAGCCCTTTGATAAGTGGCGCTAGCATTTTTTAAACCAAAAGGCATCACCTTATAATAATAAATATCTTTAGGCGTATGAAATGCAGTAAGTTCTTCATCTTTTAGAGTCATGCGGATTTGATTAAAGCTGGATGAACCATCCATTAAGGACATTACCTCATAACCAGTGGTGGCATCAATCATCAATTCTAGTATGAGGATTGTAAAATCATCATTAGGACAACGTTGTTGAGATCCCAAAAGTCGATACAAACTCAAATCTGGCTATTCTTCTTTTGTACCCAGAACAATACTTTAAATCCATGTGGGGTATTTAACTTCACAAATGAATCCATCTCCGATGAGTTTATTAATCTCATTTTTGATCAATGGAACAAACTCTAGCCTAAAGTGCCTTTGGGCTTGCTTAACAAGACGAGCACCATTCTTGACCGCCAACTGATGGACTGCTACCTTTAGATTTAAGCCAGACATATCCTTATAACTCTAAGAGAAGACATCCATATATTCTTTGAGTATGTTTATATAAGCAATTTCCTCCTTAATTTCTAGAAATGCACTATGGTAAGTTGGTCTTGGGTCTTTATCAGTTCCAAGATTAACTTTCTTCAATGGATATATTGTGGCCTTCACTCCTTCTTCAAGTTGTAATGGTGCATCTCCATCGTATTTCTCCTCTTGAGGATCATCATCGTTGATGGATACGTGGTAACACCAAAAAGTATCTTTCATCTCTTCATCAAGCTTCATTTGAGATGAAACATTATTCTTATTTTGGGTTATAATAGGATATGAGGAGCCAACACTTTATTCATCTTCCTCATGCCTCTTAGTACAAATCACGATATGCGACTTAAATTTTAACACCTTATTGTATGAAACCACCAGTTTTGTCTATCGTCTCATTCTAGAAGGAATCAAACTTTGGAAATCCTTTTGGATGTAAGGTAAAAAGTGTATTATCATATTTCGATGACTTTTTTATGCTTGTTACTTCTCTTCTTATTTAGAGGACCCAACCTCTCAATACTGAAGTTCTTGCAGCTGATTCTCCAAGTTGGTCAAAGACAAAATACCTTTTGTTGGATGCAGTAGACTCCTCTTCTATAGTGATGTATTTACTAACTGCTATTCTTATGGAGATGAGAATTAGAGGTGGCTGTGTGTATCCTAGGCCTTCACATGCTTACCTTGTTATACGTTTTGATGGAAGTTTTTCCAACCTTGATTTCTTATTAGGATTATATCCAGCCATTACAAATAGCTTGTATGCATTTGGATCGAAAACCTCTTTCATATGCTTCATAGGAAGTGTCATATCTTGTTGCGAATTTTGAGCCACAGACTCTCCAAGTAGCCTTGAGGATGGATTTATTGCATCAATCCTCCTAATAGGTAAAATTAGCCCCTTTAGAATATTATCTTAGGCATCATATGGGTGATCTTTCTATTTCTTTACCTTTGGTACATAGCAAAGTACAGGAGTTGCCTTTTTTTGTAGGTGAGATGCTTTGTTTATTCGAAGTGGAGAGAGGCTATTTGTTGGTGACTTTTTGACAGTCACCGTGACCTTATTAGATGAAATATCACCACACTTGGTCTTGGTGACATCTTCAACCCTTTTCTCATTCATAACATAATTCTTTAAGCAGAATTTTACATCGGCGAAGTGTGACTCAACTTTAGTGAATGGCTTATCATCGGCAACTATCTTTCTTTCCACTCTACCTTTGAGGTATTTCAAGCATTGATAGTAAGAGGATGAGATAATTTTGTTCTCGAGTACCCAAGTCCTATAAAGTAATATATTGTATGAAGTTTTGGCATCAATCACATGTATCAACGTATTTAATCAAAATTCATCCTTATGAATCCCCAACTTGATGGATCCCATGGCCTTTTGGACCCCTTAGTTGAAGCCTTGGATCATTATATGGCTTTTAGCCAGTTTGTTAGTAGCGATTCCAAGTTCCTTCATTGTGCGGATAGGCAGGATGTTGACTCCGGATCCCTCATTAATTAAGATTCTATTTATCTTCTTTCCTAAAACTTAACCTACCATGTACCAAGGATTATTTGTGTAGGGTTCCTCCACGCAGAAGATCATTATTTGTAAATGTGATTTTTGCATCACATACATGTGCCTCTTTGACAAGATTTTAAGCAAGATTTTACAAAGATGAAGGAACTTTCATGGGTAGATTTTCACCCTTGCCCCCTCTTTGGCAGTATTAAAATAAGATGCCTCAAGGTTGACTTGAGCAGTCTTCGCATCGAACCAACTTGGTAAGAATTCTTCCAATGTTACTGGACACCATGGTTTTTGGTGGTGAAGCTCCATTACCTTCATCTTCTTCGAAAGTTCAACCAGTTTTTATTTTTTCTCTTCACCATTCTCCTTTTAGCTGGCTTCTTGGACGACTCCCTTTGTAGACTCGTCTTCTTGCATCTGCGCCTGGTCACCATAGTCTAACCTTCATCAACTGAAGACCTATCATGCTCTAATAGTTTCTCATTATGCTCTTCAGCACATATTTGGACTGGATCGAGCAAGCCAAAAGTGATAGAGATTGGATAAGAACTGGTCGTTTCATCATTGAAGAAAATATTCTTCGCATTTTGCCAATTACATGACTTTGTCTTTAAAGAAAAAGCACTTTTCCAGAGGGTAACTCACAAGCCTATGATACTTGTAATAATTTGGGTCATTGGTCCTTCCAGATTTATCGAGCCGCTTCATCTCTAGAAGTTAAATGATCTTATGCTCAAGGAGTTCGTTGAAAATCTCAGCAGCATCAGATCAAGGAAAGGGTATTCCTTTTCTTGAATCTCCTTTAAAGTTAACTTCTAATTTAGACGTGCTCGAGAAGTAGTCTTCATGCTTTACTTCTTGCTCACCTTTGTGGTGACCTTCATAGGAGACACGCCAACATTTATGGATTCCTTGTTGTCATTTTTGGAGACAAACTTGCCCCATCTTTTGGGTTCCTACTTATCCATTCCCCTTCGAGGGTCATGGACAGGCGTTACTCCTTTTCCAATAGAAGACATGCTCAACTACATATCATGAGCCCAAGTAGCTAACTCTTACAAGGATTTAGGCTTAATGTCTTATAAGATATAGAGAAGATCCCAATGCATACCTTGGATACACATCTCTATTGCAAAAGTTTCATTGATCCTGTCTTTGTAGTTTAGACTCGCATTTCTCCATTAATTGATGAAGTCAATGACTGACTCATCCTTTCTTTGTCGAGTATTTGTGAGCTCTACCATGCTCATTGTATGCCATGTGCTATAAAAGTAATTTAGGAACTCATGCTCCAATTGCTCCCAACTATCGATAGAGTTAGGCTCAAGGTCCGTATACCAATCAAAGACGTTTTCCTTTAGGGAACGAATGAATTATTTGACAAGATAGTCATCATAAGTTTCAGCATTATTACATATCTCAACAAAGTGTGCGACATGTTGTTTTGGGTTCCCCTTTTCCCTCAAATTATTGAAATTTGAGGGGTTGATAATCGACAGATATTTTGAGGCTATCAATTCTTGTCGTGTAGGAAAGACTTGGTGATAACATCATACTTTTCTTTAAGTGTCCCTTCAATGAACTCCCCCAATTGATCCATCGATATCAATCCCTCAGAGGAGACTTGTTCTTCCTTAGTAGATGGCATTTGTTTAATGGGATGCTCAGTCCCATGACCTTTTGGAGCTTTCCCAGGTGCATGGATATACTCTCTGTCTATTAGGCCATCCATTCTATCCACTATCTTATCAATTTGAGGATCTTGATTCAGAACATATTTGATCGGCCCTAAATTGCCTTTGTTAAATTTGCAAGATACTCCTCCATAGATGAGGCATCCGTCACCATTACTTACATGATCACTAGGGATGTTGGAGAGTAGCACTAATTTTTACATAAGTTGATCATCAAAGTTCTTAGCTTATGTGGTGTAAGTGGAGATAATGTGTTTGTTGAACGACCATAACTCTTTGCGCCAGAGTATTTGGAACTAGAATGCTCAAGTAGAGCTAGAGTCTTCTTAAGCGATTTTTCCACACTATTTTCTCCTTTCGAAGCACTCGCATTAGATTTTATTTCTTTTAGGATTGAAGATAAAAAAACTAGAGTTGGCGCGGATGATACTGGATGTGTCTGTTAGCCTAGCAAGTTTGCCTTGCTCCTTGTGAAAGCTATCAAGATTTTGAAAGTAACACCGAGGATGCTCTCTATAATACCCCACAATTATCTTAGCAATTCAGCCCATAGTACATGTATAAGAGGCTTAGAACCTAAAAATTTGGCTAAGTTTTGGAGGCTTAGTTTCATATTTGACCTCTTGATTTTGTTGGTTTTTAAGTGACCTTCCCGACCCCGAGACGTTAGTTTTTGAGTTAATTCATGTTCAAGGGTGTAAGTAGCATGTCT
The DNA here is from genome assembly GCA_030864225.1 of Capsicum baccatum var. pendulum. Taxonomy (NCBI): domain Eukaryota; kingdom Viridiplantae; phylum Streptophyta; class Magnoliopsida; order Solanales; family Solanaceae; genus Capsicum; species Capsicum baccatum. Next base: position 72,348,173 of record CM061552.1, on the reverse strand, counting down.
TGGGTAAGTTTTGGAATTTTCGGAAGAGGTTTGGACCACGTTTAAATATCTAAAATAGCAGCTCACCGCATTTAGCCCATGTCACGATGAGCATAGTAGTGGAGGAGTCACTGCATCGCAGTGAAGGTCAAAACAACAATTGTCAGTTTTCAGTGACTCACCGCGATTGCACCGTATCGTGGTGAGTATAATGATAAGGGAGTCACTGCATTGCAGTGAAGCCTTAAACAACATTCCTGTTACGAATTTAGATTCCCAAGGGTATTTGCACATTTTCTAATGGCCCCAGATCATGAAAACATAAGATTAAACAACCGAAAGGGCATATTTTGCTCACATTCTCCAATTTTATTCAAGAAGAAACCCTAAGCCCTTCTATTGTTCATCAAGTTCAACCATTGATTCTTCAAGAAAGCTCAATAATTCAAGCTTCTCCACCCAAGAATGATCAAAAACTACAATTCTCTTGTAAGATTAAAACCTTAAGGTATGTTAAATGTTCATCCATAGATCCTTTTTACTATGGAGTGCAACAACCCCCTTTTAAGTTTAAAGTTATTATTTTTGTTACATGTTCCCATGAATTTTACCTATGAATTTCCATAATTCTCGAGTGTCTATCATGTGGAGTTCAATTGTCCATTATTTTAGGTAGAGGTACTCAGTTTACCTTTCATTTTTGGAAGGCTTTCCAGAAGGGCCTTGGTACCCAAGTTCATCTCAGTATAGCCTTTCACCCTCAGATAGATGGTGAGGCAGAGAGGACCATTCAGACCTTAGAGGACTTGTTGAGATCTTATGTTATCGACTTTAAAGGTAGTTGGTATGATCACTTGATATTGATTGAGTTCGCCTATAACAACAACATCATTCCAGTATCCAGATGGATCTATTTGAGGTTCTATATGAGAGGAGATGTAGATCTCCTGTTGGTTGGTTTGAGGTAGGTGAGACTGTATCGATAGGGCTAGAGTTAGTGTTTGATGCTTTGGAGAAAGTTTAGTTGATCAGGGAGAGGCTTAAGACATCCCAGAGCCGACAGAAATCTTATACAAATGTAAGGAAAAAGGATCTCGAATTTGATATTGGTGATTTCATATATTTGAAAATCTCTCCCATGAAGGGAGTGAAGAGATTTGGCAAAAAGGGAAAGATCAGTCCCCGATATATAGGCCCTTTCAGGATTAAGAGTCGTTATGGGAAAGTAGCGTATGAGCTTGAGTTGCCTGCAGATTTGGCATCTGTGCATCAGTGTTCCATGTTTCTTTATATAAGAAATGTATTGGTGATCCAGCAGTCATTGTTACTTTCGAGAGCTTAGATATTCAGAACATCTTTCTTATGAAGAACTCCCAATCAAAATCTTAGATCAGATTCACAAACTAAGGAACAAAAAAGCTCCTTGGTCAAAGTTTTTTGGAGAAATCAGTCCGTTAAGGGAGCTACTTGGGAAGCAGAAACAGACATGCATACCAAGTACCCTCATTTTTTCTTCGCAACTCAGACTCATCTCAAGATAACAGTTTTCCTTAGAGTTTCTCTTTTTCATTCTTAGTTCCAGTCATATAATCATGTTCATGTCATTGCATGCATTCACGAATCAGTTCAGTTAGTCAGCATGTTTCAAACTCAATTTAGGTAATCATGTTTCAGTTATGCATGTTCAGTATGTAATCTCAGTACTTTTGTATTCTCATCTTAATCAGTATCATTCGAGGATGAATATTTCCAAGGGGGAGATATTGTAATACCCCGTAATTATCTTAGAAATTCAACTTATTGTACATATACAAGAGGCTTAGAGCCTGGAAATTTGGCTAAGTGTTGGAGGCTTAGTTTCATTTTTGGCCTCTTGACTTCGTTGGTTTTTAAAGTAACCTTCCCAACCCCGAGACATTAGTTTTTGAGTTAATTTATGTTCAGGGGTGTAAGTAGCATGTCTCGGGTAAGTTTTGGATTTTTTGAATGAGGTTTGGACCACATTTTGAATTTCCAAAACAACAACTCACCGCGATTAGCCGCATCGCAGTGAGTATAGTGGTGGAGGAGTCACCGCATTGCGGTGAAGAGAAAAATAGCAATTGTCAGGTTCCAGTAACTCACCACGATTGCATCGTGTTATGGTGAGTATAGCAATATGGGAGTCACTGCATCGCGGTGAAGCCTTAAGCGACGTTCCTGTTTCAAATTTAAATTCCCAGGGGCATTTAGTCGTTTTCCATGGCCCCAGATCATAAAAACATGAGATTAAACAACTAAAAGGGCATATTTTTCTCAAATTCTCCAATTTCATTCAACAAGAAACCCTAAGCTCTCCTATTGTTCATCAAGTTCAACCATTGATTCTTTAAGAAAGCTCATGAATTCAAGCTTCTCCACCCAAGAACGATCAAAAACTACAATTCTCTTGCAAGATTAAAACCTTAAGGTATGTTAAATGTTCATCCATAGATCTTTTTCACCATGGAGTCCAAGAACCTCCTTTTAAGTTTAAAGTTATGATTTTTTTTACATGTTACCATGAATTTCCATGAATCTCGAGTGTATATCATGTTTTCATGAAATTGTTGTTGTTATTAAACCCTAAATATTTTGAATGGTGTTGTTCATTGATTTAAGCCTTACTTCGGGGATTTAGTATCAAAATCGTGCTACTACCTACATGCTTTAAAAACTAATACCATGTTTAAGCCATGCATTGCAAGTGTTTGATGAAATGCCTCAAAGAATGATTTTTGAATATTGGTTACATGCCATGTTCTCAAAGTGTTGGTATGATCTTATTATCATTTCTATCGATTCCTGGGGGTTATGAATACCTGAAAACTTAGTTGTTTACTTAGTTTTCAGTATTTTTAGGATGGTTTCGTATACATATTAGAGCATTATCAGTTTATCTTGTCAGCAAGCTCAGTTCAGTTCAGTAATTAGAGTTAGTTCAGTTAGAAGTAGAATTTAGCACGGAGCAAACCCATGGATGGGAGTTGTAATGCCCCGATTCTGTACCCCAAATGCTACACGGTGCTTACAACCCCGAAGGACCACAAGCTAACTCATGACTGATATCTGTTGTGAGCACTGAATAATAATACTATAATAAATGCGAAAAATAGGCTGAAATGCCAAAAGGTTCAAAATCTAAAATACCGAAAAAGAATATCAACTGTAATAATAATCTGCAAAACTGAATACTATTTAAAAGTCTAGTCTGAAAAGCCTCTAACTAAACTGTCTGTAGGTAGAGCTGATGGGATAAGCCCCCAACTAACTCCGACCACTGAACTACTGATAAACTAAAATAAAAGCATGCCCTGGATAGATGAGGACTCACTACTGAAACTGCTGCTGATACTGGATCAGTCTATGCATGGTCAGGAACCTGGGCGTCCGAACCTATAATAGGAGACATCATATCGCAAAAATAGAAAATGCGTCGGTACGTGGAATATACTGGTATGCTAGATGAGGTAAGGCTGAATATAAGGGTTCATATGCATGAACAATAACTGACTAAATGATATAGAGTAACTGAATATGAAAGTACATGGATAACTAAAATTATTGTAAATACTGAGTATGCAATTTTATGCATATGCATGTATACTCTAGTTGAGCTTTTACTGAAGCTGAGTTCTGAGTCCTGATAACTGAGTAACTGATATCTGAGATTACTGATAACTGAGTTACTGAAACTGATTGACTGTATCTGACAGTCCTAATTCTGTAGAACTGAACTGAGTTCTATCATGAGACTGAAACTGAGATTGTGGAAAGTAATCATCTAACCGACATGCCCCTTTTATGAATAGATTTGGGGTCCAACCTGTAACCCCAGCTGGAAGGGTGTCAGTACCGTGCCACGAGTAAAGACACTGAAGAGTTACCCTTATCTGGCAGGTACTCTAATGAGAACGGTGGAACCCTCAACTGGCAAATTAAAACACCTCATCAACCCTCAACTGGAAAGTTAATGTCTCAACCTATGCTGGCTACATAGTTTTGGAATGCAGGGATTGCTTCTAAGGATCACATTCTCTACTGACGGGTGAGCCCCTATCCTTGGGTTCACTCGGTGCTGAATCGTACTCCCAACTGAATGACACTGAATTGAGTATACTGAACTAGACTGAACTGATACTGAGTTAACTGAATTTTCCTAAGTTTTATAACTGACTGAGTTTTACTGAGTTCTGTAGCTACTGAATTCTACTGATTGTGACATGACTGATACTATTCTGTAACTAACACTGACTCTAGGTAAACAGCTGAATTGTCGGGTATTAAATACCCTGGACTTGATAGCATGAAAATAAAGCATAGCATAATCTTGAAAGACATAAAAATAATTACTTATCCATAATTCATTCATTGAGATATTTTATCAAACACTTGTAGGGCATAAGCTTATACATATACTAGCATGTCATGATTGCATCATTTAATTCACATGGACATTCCAACAAACACTTGAGGAGCACAACTTTATGCACATAATCATGGATAACATATAAATATTGCAACTAAAATGCCTTAACTTGAAAATTCATGGGTTCAACATGCAATTCATATAATTTCCCATAAATACTATTCTCTTTTCATGAATCTTATCACAATCATGGAGTGAAAACTAAATTAACATCGTAGATATGCGTACAATCAATTTCAAGCATTGGAATCATGAATCTATGACTTGTAATTAAAAAAGAGGTTCTTAGGCTTCAAGGGTGAAAGGAACCCATGAATGAATACCTAACATACCTGAATTGATGAGTTCTTGGAGTTCTTAGTGAGTTTCTTGAGCTTTGTTCTTGATTTCTTTAGAGCTAGGGTTTTCTAATTGAGAGAGAATGGTTTCTTTCTTGAGATAAGTGAGCAATTAATGAGATATTAGGCCATTTAAAGCTTTAATCCCGTGTTTAGGCTGATTGGAATGAGTGAAAAAGACCTAAAAGCCCTTGGAATTTAAAACTCAGAATTAACTAAAAATTCTTGATTTTCACCCTTGGCATGACGCGGCGCTATCGCACCGTGTCACTGGAATACGATAATTGTGAACTGGAGGCTTAGTGCGATGCGGTGGGATCGCGTTGCTTCATTACATGAGAACTGAAAGCTCACCGCGATGTGGGGTTATCATGTTGGCTCACTGGTTTTTGGCAATTGCCATTTGGCATGCCTCTGTGACGTGCTGAAGTGCCAGTTGGCACACAGTTTTACTAAAATGGCTCTAACTCCTCGCTCGAGTATTGGATTTGGGTGGATCTTATATTGTTGGAAAACTGACCGAATTGTCTACGCATTACTAAGCTCAAAACTGAAAAATACTGAGTATTTTAAAAAATTATATAGGAAAACCAATGTACTAAGGGTTAATCTAAGTTAGGAAAATATGGGGTATTACAATATCTCTCCCTTGGGAACATTCGTCCTCTAATAAGATTGATTAAGCTGAGAAACACTAATAGGTTGAGCTTACACACTGAACATGCATATCTGATACACGAAATACATGACTGAAGCTACTGAAATTGAGTTCTCATACTGAACATACATATCTGATTTGTGGGTACATGACTGAATTGATTCGTGAAAGCATGATTGGATATGCAACGGTAAAGAATACCAAGTTTATAACTGTAACTAAATATGGAACTGAGTAGATCTAAGGAAGACTGTTACCTTAAGATGAATCTAAGTTTGCGGAGAAGAGGTGAGGATACTTGGTCCACATATCTTCTTCTACTTCCCAAGTAGCTCCCTCAACGGACTGATTTCGCCAAAGAACTTTGACCAAGGAAACTTTTTTGTTCCTCAGTCTATGAATCTGACGTTTGAGGATCTGAACTGGAACCTCTTCGAAAGAGATATCATTCTGAATGTCTACTCCCTCTAAAGGAACTATTACTTCTGGGTCACCAATGCATTTCTTTAGCAAGGAAACGTGGAATACTGGGTGTACTAAAGCCAGATTTGAAGGCAACTTGAGCTCATAAGCTACCTTTTCAAAATAGTTGAGAATTATGTAAGGACTGACATATCGAAAACTTAGCTTTCCCTTCTTGACGAAACTCTTTACCCTCTTCATGGGAGAGATTTTCAGGAACACAAAATCATTGATCTCAAACTCTAGATCCTTTCTCCTCACATCTGCATACGATTTCTGTTGGCTCTAGGCAGCCTTAATCCTTTCTCTGATCAGTTAAACCTTCTCTAAGGCATTAAACACTAAGTCAAGACCTACTACTGGGCCTCACCTACCTCGAACCAACCAATTGGAGATCTACATCTCCTACCATAAAGAGCCTCAAAAGGAGCCATCTGAATACTGGAATGATAGTTGTTATTGTATGCGAATTCGATCAAAGGAAAGTGGTCATCCCAACTACCTTTAAAATTGATAATGCAGGCTATGGTTCTTTTAACTTGACCATCTGTCTGAGGGTGGAAGGCAGTACTGAGGTGAACTCAGGTACCAAGACCCTTTTGGGCTGCTTTCTAGAAATAAAAGGTAAACTGGGTACCTCTATCTGAGATGACATATTCTAGGACTTTGTATAACCTGACCAACTCTCTGATATAGAGTTTGGCATAGTCCTTGGCTGAATAGGAAGTATGAACTAGCAAGAAATAAGCTGATTTGGTCATTCTATCTATGATAACCCAAATGAAATCATGCTGATGATGAGTACGAGACAAACCCGTCACAAAGTCCATGTTGACTTCATCCCATTTCCATGTGGGAATACTGAACTCCTGCATGGACCCACTAGGCTTCTGATTTTCAATCTTAACCTACTGATATGTAGAGCATCTAGCTACAAACTCTACAATATCCCTTTTCATCCTACTCCACCAATAGATCTCCCACAAATTATGGTACATCTAAGTGGCCCCTGGATGAATAGAGTATCACACATTATGTGCTTTTGCAAGAATTCGTTGCCTCAAGTCATCTACACTTGGCACACATAAATGAATGTGGACATGCAACACACCATATCCCCCTTGGGAGAAAACCTCTACATTTTGATCTCTGATTGACTCTTTAAACTTCACTAGACCGGGGCATTTATGCCGCTTTTCCTTTACTTCGGAAACTAGAGATGATTCTAAACTATTCTACACCCATACACCACCCTCTGCTGAATCGACTAAGCAGACACCTAGTCGGGCGAGCTAATGAAATTCCTGAACTAACTTCTTCTTATCATCCTCAATGTGAGCAACACTTGGCAATCTACTGAGAGCATCAACCACTACATTGGCTTTGCCCCGATGATACAGAACACTCATATCATAATCTTTAAAAAACTCTAACCACTTTCTCTAACGCAAATTCAAATCTTTCTGAGAAAATACATACTGCAAGCTCTTGTGATTTGTGAACAATCAACATGCACCCCATACAAATAATGCCTCCAAATCTTTAGGGAAAACACTACAGCTGCAAACTTAAGATCATGAGTCGGGTAATTCTTCTTATGGGGATTAAGCTGTCTAGAGGCATAGGCTATGGCCTTACCTCTCTGCATGAGGAAACAACCTAAACCTACTCTGGATGTATCACAGTACACAACAAACACATTTGAACTATCTGGTAGAGTCAAGACTGGGGCTGAGGTGAGTCGAGTCTTCAACTCCTGAAAACTCTTCTCGCAAGAATCTGACCACTGAACTGGACTTTCTTCTAAGCCAATCTGGACATGAGGGATGCAATAGATGAAAAACCTTCAATAAACCGATGGTAATAGTCAGATAAACCCAAGAAACTCCAATATCTGATGGAGAGATAGGTCTAGGCTAGTTCCTCATTGCCTCAGTCTTTTGAGAATTAATTCTAATACCATCACCAGAAATACTATGACCAAGGAATACTACTGATCTTATCCATAATTTATACTTACTGAATTTGGCAAACAACTGATGAGTTCTGAGAGTCTTAAGTATGATTCTGAGGTGATCATTCTCACTACGGGAATAGATAAAAATGTCATCGATGAAGGCTATAACAAATATGTCTAAGTACTACTTCAACACACGATTCATTAAGTCCATGAAAGTTGCTGGGGCATTTGTAAGACCAAAAGACATGACTAAAAACTCGAAGTGACCATACCGGGTTTTGAAAGCTAGTTTTGGAATGTCACATTCCCTAACTCTAAGATGATGATATCCTGATCTGAGGTCTATCTTAGAAAAGTAACGGCACCCTAAAGTTGGTCAAATAAGTCATCGATTTTGGGAAGTGGATATTTATTATTTACTGTGACTCTGTTCAACTGATGGTAGTCTATACACATTCTAACAGAACTGTCTTTCTTACGCATAAATAAGACTGGTGCACCCCATGGGGAAATGTTGAGGCTGATGAATCCCGTATATAGGAGATCTTTTAACTGCTCTTTTTTAACTCTTTGAGTTTTGCTGGTGCCATTTTGTATGGCGGAATAGATATAGGCCGAGTGCCTGAAAGAAGGTCTATTCCAAAGTCAATTTCCTTTTCGGGAGGAACTCCAGGAAGATCTTTAGGAAACACATATGAGAATTCATTTACTACTGGAACTGACTCAAGACTGGGAGTCTCTGAACTAGAGTCGTTGACTAGGACAAAATAATAAACACATCCCTTGGATATATTTTTCTAGCTCTAAGGTATGAAATCAACTAACCCTTAAGCGCTGTGGTAGTACCCCTCTAATAAAAAACTGGTTCATTTAGAAACTGAAAATGAACTATTCTATTTCAACAATCGATTGAGTCATAACATGAATGGAGCCAATCTATGTTGAGAATGACATCAAAATCTTCCATCTCTAGCTCTACAAGGTCTGCTGAAGTAGCTTTGAAAAATATCATAATCGGACAGTTCCTGTATACCCATCGAGCTATGATAGATTTACCTACTGGGGTAGAAACTGAGAAAGACTCTTCTAAGATTTTTGGACTGACTTTGAAGTTAACGGCTATATAAGGAGTTACGAAAGATAAAGAAGCTCCTAGATCTATCAAGGTATAAATATGTAAATAGAAGATCTATAACGTAACAGTGACCACATCAGGAAAATTTTCCTGATCTTATCTGGACGAAAGTGTATAAAGCCTATTTGGGCATTGCCTACTGGTGGCACTAGAAGTGGCACCCTGCTGATACGAGCAACCCGACTGAGCTGAAGGACGATTATACTGACCCTAAGAATCTGACTGAGGATAATTTCTAACTCTGTGGCATGGCTTGCCACACCCAAAACAAACATCACTGCCAGCTCTGCAGACACAGACACCCTGATGGTTTCTCCTATATGTCTGACAAAGAGGATTTGTTCGAGCACTAATGAGACTACCCTGAGATTTAGAGCCTGGCGCCCTATCTTTGTTACTATTTTTGAACTTAGGAACAGGAGCACTAGGTGAGGACGGAGCTGGAACCAAAGACTTTGGACAAAATTGGGAATGGTTACCGCCCTCTGACTTAGGTTGATTGAAATTGAAGTTACCCGTTCTAGCTGTCTTATTTTGCCTCTCTCTCTATTCTTAGCCTTTTCTATCTGCTGAGCATGGACCATGAGCTTGGATATGTCCATCTCCTTAATCAACATTGTAGTTCTGCACTCTTTAACCTCACTATCTGACACCCCAGATACGAAATTGCTCATTTTAGACCTACTGTCTGCCACTACATAGGGAGCACACCTGGATAACTGAGTAAACTTAAAGGAATACTCTTTCACGCTCATACTACCCTGCCTTAGATTGATAAAATCTAACACCTTGGCTTCTCTCAGCTCTAAGGGAAAAAATCTATCTAGAAAAGTAGTGGCAAACTTTTCCCACTCTATGGGATCTGCATCTGTGCCCCTGTCTACCTTCTACTTTCTAAATCTGATCGAGGAACTCCTGTGGGTCCTCTTCTGACTCAGATCCTGAGAAAAGGGTAGGATTCATTCGGGTGACGTCCCGAATCCTGGATGCAGCAGTATTGGCCACTGGGTTGGCCTAAACAGAAACTGGTCGTTTATTCTAAGCTATTACGTAGTTGGCTAGAGTAGTGAATATAACTCTGAATTTTGCATAGGAGATATGCTCGTCTAAGGGATCTGCCTGAATGGACTGAGGTGTTGAATGATTTTCGATCCTTCTTTCGTTAGTCTTTTTGGGAGGCATATTCTGTAAACAGAAGGAAAAACAAATTAGACTAAAAGTTTAACTTGAGCTCATGCTCACTCGCACGACATGAATACTGAAAGAAGGGAAACTTTTCCTAAAACATCTCATAGCCTCCTATCCATAAATATGGCGCACTACACACCCATGCACAAGACTCTACTCGATGTGGCTTTCAGACTCCCTAGGACTTTGTTGAACCTTAGGCTCTGATAATAAGTTTGTAATACCCCGAGTCTATACCCCAGACACTACACGGTGCTTACGACCCCAAAGGATGACAAGCTAACCCATGACCGATATCTGCTGTGAGCATTGAATAATAACACTATAGTAAATATGGAAAATAGGTTGAAATTCCAAAAGGTTCAAAATCTGAAATACAGATAAAGAATATCAACTATAATAATAATCTACAAAATTAAATACTGTCTGAAAGTCTATTCTAAAAAACCTCTAACTGAACTGTGTATAGATGGAGTTGATGGTACAAGCCCCCAACTAACTCCGACTACTGAACTACTGATAAATTGAAATACTAAAATAAAAGCATTCATTCGATAGATGAGGACTCACTAATGAAACTGCTGCTGATAACTGGATATGTCTATGCGCGGTCAGGAACCTGGGCATTCAAGCCTATGATATGAGACAACATAGCGCAAAGAAAGAGTACACATCAGTACGTGGAATATACTGGTATGCTAGATGAGGTAAGGCTGAATGCAAGGATTCATATACATGAACAATAACTGATTGAATGATATAGAGTAACTGAATATGAAAGTACATGGATAACTGAAACTGCTATAAATACTGAGTATGCAATTCTATGCATATGCATGTATACTGTAACTGAGATTTTACTGAAGCTGAGTTTTTAGTTCTGATAACTGAGTAACTGATATCTGACATTACTGATAACTGAGTTACTAAAACTGATTGACTGTATCTGACAGTCCTGATTCTGTAGAACTGAACTAACATCTATCATGAGACTGAAACTGAGACTGTGGGAAGTAATTATCTAACTGACATGCCCCTTTTCTGAATAGATTTAGGGTCCAACCTGTAACCCCAGCTAGAGGGGTGTCAGTACCATACCACGGGTAAAGACACTGAAGAGTTACCCTCATCTGGGAGGTACTCTAATGAGAATAGTAGAACCCTTAATTGGAAGTTTAATGTCTCAACCTACGCTGGCTACGTAGTTCTGGAACACAACAATTATTTCAAAAGATCACATCCTCTACTGGCAGGTGAGCCCTTATCCTTGGGTTCACTCGATGCTGAATCCTTCTCCCAACCGAGTATACTGAACTGGACTAGACTAATACTGAGTTTACTGAGTTTTCTCGAGATTTGTAACTAACTGAGTTCTGCAGCTGACTGAATTCTACTGATCGTGACATGACTGATACTATTCTGTAACTAACACTGACTCTAGGTAAACAACTAGATTGTCTAGTATTAAATACCCCCAGAACTCGATAACATGAAAATAAAGCATATCATTATCTTGAAAGACATAACAATAATTACTTGTCCATAATTCATTCATTGAGATATTTTATCAAACACTTGTAGGGCATAAGTTTGTACATATACTAGCATGTCATGATTGGATTATTTAATTCACATGGACATTCTATCAAACACTTAGGGAGCACAACTTTATGCACATAATCATGGATAACATATAAACATTGCAACTAAAATGCTCAAACTTGCAAATTCATGGGTTCAACATGCAATTCATATAATTCCCCATCTATACTATTCTATTTTCATGAATTTTATCATAATGATGGATTGAAAACCAAATTAACATTATAAATATGCATACAATCAATTACAAGCATTGGAATCATGAATCTATAACTTGTAATTTAAAAAGAGGTTTTGGGCTTCATACGTGAAAGGAACCCATGAATGAATGAACACCTAACATACCTGAATTGATGATTTCTTAGAGTTCTTAGTGAGTTTCTTGAGCTTTGTTCTTGATTTCTTGAGAGCTAGGATTTGCTAATTGAGAGAGAATGATTTCTTTCTTGAGATAAGTAAGCAATTAATAGATATTAGGCTATTTAGGACTTTAATCCCGTGTTTAGGGTGACTGAAATGAGGAAAAAAGATCTAAAAGCCCTTGGAATTTAAAACTCAAAATTAATTGAAAATTCTTGATTTTCACGCTTGGTGTGACGCGGCGCTATCGCGTCGTGTCATTGGAATTTGATAATTGTGAATTAGAGGCTTGGCACGACGCGGTGGGATCGCGTTGCTTCACTGCATGAGACCTGAAAGCTCACTACGATGCGGGTTTATCGTGTTGGCTCATTGGTTTTTGTCAATTGCTATTTGGCATGCCTCCGCGACGCGCTAAAGTGCCATTTGGCATACTATTTTACGAAAATGGCTCTAACTTCTCGCCCAAATATCGGATTTGGGCAGATCTTATATAGTTGAAAAACTGATTGAATTTCCTGCGCATTGGTAAGCTCAAAACTGAAAAATATTGAGTATTTTAAAAAAGTATATAGGATAACCCATGTACTGAGGGTTAATTTAAGTTAGGGAAATACGGGGTATTACAGGGGCAGACTTACTAGTTGAGGGTGTGACCTTTAGTAGCAGTCTATGTGTTCTAGAACTATGTAGCTAGTGTAGGTTGAGACATTAACCTGTCAATTGAGGGTTGACACAAATCTCATTAGGGCCCTACCAGTTAAGGGTGGCCACTAGTCCTTCAGTACAATACTTTAATGGATCCACACAGCCAGTGTTAGTACCCGTGGCACGGTACTGACACCCTTTCACCTAGGGTTACAGGTTGGACCCCAATTAGCTTAATTTAGGTCATGTCGGTTAGATGATAGCTCCCACAGTTTTAGTCCAGTAATCAGTCTAGTACTTAGTTTCAGGCTTGCTTGACCTTGGCATACAGTCACTAGTTGTACAGTATCAAGATTTTAGTATTTCAGTTTACAGATTATCCCAGTATCATGTCATATGTTTGGTCATGCATTATAAGTTATTATTCATACACAATATCCCATGTATATCAGCCTAACCCCATTTAGCATACCAGTACATTCAAAGTACTGGCCGCATACTCGTTTTTTGCATTATGATGTCTCATATCATGGGTTCGTATGCCCAGGTTCACGGTCGTACCTAGACCTCCTAGCACATCAACAGCAGTAGCAGTGGTGAGTCTTCATGTTTTAAGGACCGTTTATATTTATTTCATTTCAGTTCAGTACTTAGTCGGAGTTAGTTGAGGACCTGTCCTATCAACTTCAAAGTCAGTAGGTTTTCGGACACTTTCAGTCAGTCATTCAGTTATCAGTTGTTATTGACAGTCTTAAGGTATTATTTTCAGACAGTCTTTTTCAGTATTTTGATTCAGTATTATTTTCGTATTTAAAACTTTATGGCGTTTTTAGTTAAATTCCACACATATTCTCTATTATTTTATTCAGTACTCCAGCAAGTACCAGCATGGGTTAGTTTGTGGTCCTTCGGGGCTATAGGCACCGTGTGGTGTCCAAGGTGTACTCTCGAGGCATTACATACTTGGTATCAGAGCCTAAGTTTTTAAACTGTCCTTGGGAGTTTAAAAGTCGCGTTGAGTAGAGTCTTGTGCATGGGTGTAAAGCGTGTCACACTTATGGACAAGAGGCTGAAAGACATTTTAGGAAAAGTTTCCTTTCTTTTAGTGTTAATGTAGTATGATCCCTTGAACGTGCCTGTCTCTCATGCCGAATTTAGAACGGCATTCACTGTTTTATCCTTTTTCAACTTTCATTTTAAAGAAAATGATTTTGACCTTTTCAAACTATTTCAAAATATTTAAGAAAATTTTTCAAAATAATTTTAAAGAAATTGCAAAGTCGCCACTTGATTTTTTTAGAAAATATCAAGAAAACTTAATGATACTTCAAAGACTCAAAAACAAAAATAAATCTTTGAAAGAAGAGAAACTGAGTAAGAGTTCAATTAACGCCCAAAGAAGGTTTTTAAGACACTTAGGAGCGTCCGTTTAAAACGGTTCACCAAAAGATCGTTTTTTGACTAACTCACAAGAGGTGGCTAATTTTGCAAACAAGGTTGCTTTTATAAAATCGGTTATTCCCATCTTGAATTTAGGAAAAAGGGTACAACATGTTCTACTTAATCCGATATTAATTATGAGGAAAGTTATAAAATATTTGGTCTAATTTGAGAAACTTATGAGAAAAATTACAAAAGTATTCTATTTGAAAAAAGAAAAAGAAAAAAAAGTCATTTATTTTATTTATTTCATATACATTTCTAAAAAAAACTATGAAATATTCTACTTATTTCATAAGAAGAAATTATGAAACACTCTAAAGAGGAACCTATTTAAACTAAGTGGTACACTTGAATTTAAGAAAGAAAGAAGCTTGCGTTTTTATAGAAAAAGGGGATTATATCACCTTCTTTTAATTTTTATTACTATTTATCATTATTAAAAGAGGTCAATTTTATTATAAATAACGCATTTAAAAAATATTAAGAAAGTATCAGGTTAGAAACATTTTATCAATTATGAAAAAATAAAAATTATGCAAGAAATAATTTTCTTGATTCGAAGGAAACTATTTTATTCCAGATAGGCCATTAGTCAAGTGAACAAAACAAATGCCGTTTTAAATAAAATACTTAACGATTTCTTTTAGACTTAGTTCTAAGGAGGAAAATAGAAGGTAACCATTTTAATTCATTTAGACAAGTTACGTTAGGTGAGAAAATCACGAATCGACTAAAATATGTGATAAAATAAAATGGTAACGACTTAGGGAATTTATCTAAATTAATTAGTTAGGGTGTTCAAATAAGTACAAATACGGAAGAATAGGTAATAAAGGAAGAGTTAGAATTGGGCCCTTTAAGCCCATTTATGGGCTGCCCAGATTTTGGGCCTAAATCTCATGAATTTCAGTCCATTATTTCAGTGTATATCATCTGTATACTGCACCTATTTTTCCTTGCGTTTTTGTATATCAGCCATCAGGTGCATATAGGGACGTATATTCGCCCAATGTGAATCCTAACGTCAACACCTTTGGGTTCTTGACCCAATCTCATCTTTGCAAACTGTATATCAGCTTGCATGGACGTATATTCCTTGTATATCACCGCAGATCAGTTTCGTGAGATGGTGTTGGCATCTTTGGCCCTTCAGAATATGCGAGGGAAACGGAGTCCAATGGACTCAGATTCGTATTACATGCATCAAATAAAAGATAAAAGATTAGCATCAAATAGAGGATTAAGCTATATTTGTAGTGGAACATATACTTGATAAATCAAGTAATCCTCTATCAAGAAGACATCTCGCAAATTGTATTGTCAAACTAGTACTTTTACACAAAAAAACTATTTAAGTAATGCTCTAAATTATTACTGTGTGGAACATGTGAAAGACCATTATATAGTTCATGTTGCAGATTTTCAGATCAAGAGAGAGGAAAAGTGTTAAAAAAAGCACATACACACATAAAATCCTTGGTTTAAACTTAAACTCAAGAAAACATAACGTAACAGTAAGTCACTGAATTTCTAGGCAAAATCTGGTCATTCAAATGTTTAGCATGCCGATATCGCAAGTCGCTGAATTTCACAACATATTTTCCGACATACCAGCCCCTAAAAGCTTAATGCTTTCAAATCTCAATCACATATAAACACCCTGCGTCCAACATAATCAAAGACAACATACAGATCAGCGAATTCATAAAAAAAAAAAAAAAAAAAACATCGAAAAGGTGGAATTCGTACCTTTTTTTGGAGCAGGAACTAGGACAAACGAGTTTTAAACAAAACGAAATTCCACCGGAGTTTATGTTGTTTCTGCCAGAATTTCAATGTTGAATCACCGGAAGTTTCTAATTTTCGTCGGAATTGATTTTTCCACAGAATTTCCTCTTGAATCCTTTGGTTACGTGGGATTAGAGGATTGCTCCTCCAAAATCCCCAATTTTTCCCCAAAGAATTCCCCCCTCACCCTTGACTATTTCTAGGGGAAGCTAGGGTTTTAAAAGTGTGCACTTCAAATCTGAAATTTGGTTGGTTTTCTAAAGAAATTTGAATTCTAAAGTGAGAGAAAAGGGGAGCCGTTGGGTATTGATTTCTTACCCGAAATTGTGAATCATAGACTGAGTACAAAGAAAGTCTCTGATCTTTGGCCAAATATGGGATGTATCAAGAGGGTAAATTGGTAAAAGGTTGGAAACGGCTAGGTTGACTGGGCGGGTACCGTTTTTGCCGGTGTTGACGTTGTTCGATCTTGTACGCTGTTGGAGCGTTGTTCGTTGTTGCTGTTTGATGAAATTGTTGTTGTTCGCTGTTACCGTTGAATGGGGAAAAGGATTTTGTCGTTGACAACGTTATTGGGATGGTTTTTTCGCTGGTGGTTGAATGTTGTTGAAGTTGGGAATTGTACGCTGTTGGGTTATCTGTTGTATTGTCGGGTAAGGGGAATGGGCTGAAGGTGATAGCTGGGCCGGGTAGAGTTAGCTGGCAGTGGGCTGCTGTTTTAAATTGTTCTTGAGCTGCTCTTGTGGCCCCAAGATTAAAATAGAAAGGATCAAAGATATGACGACGATTTTAGTCAATTTTATTTAAGTATTAACCATTTGAACATCAATTGATCAATTGTATTGCAATTGTGATCAATTTGATTTCAATTATGGTTAATTCTAATAAATTGAATGAATTGAATTAAGGACTGAAACAAATTAATGACGGATTCGATCTCGAGTTCTTAGTTTAATAAAATCAAACACACGTTTTTCCAAATAAATTATTTTTGAGACTAAATTATAGTTGAATCAAAATTTTAACCATTTGAATTAATTTTCAAGATAACCTTGATTAAAAATTCAATTTTTGTAAAATAACTATTTAGTAATGAAATTATATGATTCCGTATATATATGAATACGGAAGTATATTACCTAGGTAAATACTTTAAAAATCTTTTATTCAAATAAAACAAAACGTTGTAGTTTTATATAAAATCGATAAATATCGAGAATAAATCCAGTCGGAGAGGGCAAAATTAGGTGTCAACATTCACTACCTTAGCTCACTCAGTAGCAGCCCAAATAATCAGTCGGTTGTCGTCCCAGCCGTTTCGATGGCTAATACTACCGCAGCTAGGATTCGAGACTTCACCCGAATGAACCCTCCTCTATTTTTGGGATCTAAGTTCTATAAGGATCCGCAGGAATTCCTCGATATAGTTCAGAAGATAACTAATATTATGGGTGTGACTTCTAGTGAGAGTGCAGAGTTGGGTGCTTACCAGTTGCAAGATATTGCTCACACCTAGTATAAGCAGTGGAAGGGAGATAGAAGGGCAGATGCAGGACCTGTTGAATGGGAGGAGTTTGCTACAACTTTTCTAGATAGGTTCTTCCCCTTGGAGTTAAGAGAATCTAAGGTGAAGGAGTTTATTAATCTGAGGCAGGGGAACATGAGTGTGAAAGAGTATTCTCTTAAGTTTACTCGGCTAGCCAGACATGCTCCTACTGTTGTGTCTGATGGCAGGTCTAGGATGAGTAGGTTTTTCTCTAGTGTAGCTGATAGCGTGGTTAAGGAGTATAAGACTGTGATGTTAATTAAGGAGATGTACTTGTCTAGGTTGATGGTCCATGCTTAGCAGATTGAAGAGCAGAAGTGTAAGGAAAGAGAGATGGAGAATAAGAGAGTCAGAATGGGTAGCTTCAGTTTTACTAAGCCAAGGCCGGAGGGTGGTAACCGTCCTTAATTCCATCAGAAATCTTCAGCCCCAACTCCATCTTCAGCTAGTGCGCCAGCACCAAGCCTAGAAATGATAATCGGGATAGGGCGCCAGGACCTAAACCCCAGGGAAGTGTGAACAGTAGTCGCACAAATCCTCTTTGACAGAATTGCGGTAGAAACCATCAGGGTGTGTATAGAACTGACAGTGATGTATGCTTCGGATGTGGAAAGCCAGGCCACAGGATCAGGGATTACCCACGGAGTGGTCAGTAGGGTCAGTCCAGTCATCCCCCTTTTCCATTCGGTCGATCAACTCAGTAGGGTGTCGCTTCTAGTGCCACCAGTGGTCAGCGCCTAAATATACTGTATGCACTTCAGTCCCGATAGGATCAGGAAAATTCTCTTGATGTGGTTACTGGTACGTTATAGGACTTTCATTTACATGTTTATGCTTTATTAGACCCCAGATCTTCTCTTTCTTTTGTAACGCCCTACATAGCTATTAATTTAGGCATTAGTCCTGAGACTTTAGCAGAACCCTTCTCAGTGTCTACCCAAGTAGATGTCTCTATTGTATCCAGGCAGGTATATTGGAACTATCAGGTCACAATATCCCAGAAAGTCACTTTAGTTGATCTTGTGGAGTAAGAGATGACTGATTTTGATGTCATTCTCGGCATAGATTGGCTCCACTCATGTTATGCTTTAGTTGATTGTAGAAACAAAGTTGTTCATTTTCAGTTTTTGAATGAACTAGTCCTTGAATGAAAGTGTGGCACTTCAGCATTTAGGGGTCAGCTGGTTTCATACCTTAGAGCAAGAAAAATGATATCCAAGGTGTGTGTCTACCATCTTATTTGAGTTAAAGACTCTAGTTCAAAGACTACAAATCTCGAGTCAGTTTCAGTAGTAAGGAAATTTCCAGATGTGTTCCCTGAAGATCTTCCTGGAGTTCCTCCCAAAAGGAAAATTGACTTCGGAATAGACCTACTTCCAGATACTCAGTCTATCTATATTCTGCCATACAGAATGGCTCCAGCAGAACTCATAAAATTGAAAAAGCAATTCAAACTCCTTCTAGATAAGGGGTTCATTAGTCCCAATGTTTCTCCATGGGGCGGTCCAGTCCTCTACGTGCGTAAGAAAGACAGTTCTCTCAGAATATGCATTGATTACCATTAGTTGAACAAAGTCACGATCAAGAATAAGTACCCACTTCCTAGAATCGATGACTTATTCGACCAACTTTAGGGTGCCAGTTACTTCTCTAAGATAGACCTCAGATCCGGCTATCATCAGCTCAGAGTCAGAGAATGTGATATTTCAAAAATAACTTTCAAAACTCGGTATGGTCACTTCAAATTTTTAGTCATGTCTTTTGGTTTTACCAATGCCCCAGTAACTTTCATGGACTTGATGAACCAAGTGTTCAAATAGTACTTGGATATGTTTGTCATAGTTTTCATAAATGATATCCTTATCTATTTTTGTAATGAAAAGAATCATGCAGACCATCTCAGAATCATATTGCAGACTCTTAAAGCCCGCCAGTTGTTTGCTAAATTCATTAAGTGCGAGTTTTGGCTAAGATAAGTAGATTTACTTGGTCATATTATTTTTGGTGATGGCATTAGAGTTAACTTTCAAAAGACCAAAGCAATGAGAAACTGTCCCAGACCCATTTCTCCATCAAATATCAGGAGTTTTTTAGGTTTGGCTGGCTATTACAGACGGTTTGTTGAACGGTTTTTGTTATCACATCCCCCATGTCTAGATTGACTCAATAGAAAGTCAAGTTTATGTAGTCAAATTCTTACGAGAAGAGTTTTCAGAAGTTGAAGACTCGACTTACCTCAGCCCCAGTTTTGACATTACCCGATGGTTCAGATAGGTTTGTTGTTTATTGTGATACTTTCAGAGTCGGTTTGGATTGTGTTTTGATGTAGAGAGGTAAGGTCATAGCTTATGCCTCTAAACAGTTTAAACCTCATAAAAAGAATTACCCCACCCATGATCTTGAGTTAGCGGCTGTGGTTTTTGACTTGAAGATTTGGAGGCATGATCTGTATGGGGTGCATGTTAATGTGTTCACGGATCATAAGAGTTTGAAGTATGTGTTTTTACAGAGAGAGTTGAATCTTCAGCAGAAAAGGTGGTTAGAATTATTGAAAGATTATGATATGAGTATTTCGTATCATCAGGGCAAGGACGATGTAGTGGCAGATGCCCTTAGTAGATTGTACATGGGTAGTGTGAATCATGTTGATGGTGATAAGCAGAAGTTAGTTTAGGAAGTTCATCAACTTGCCAGATTAGGTGTTGGTTGGTTGACTCAGATGAGGGTAGTGTATGGGTACAGAATAGTTTGGAATCTTTTTTGGTTGTCGAAGTAAAATAAAAAAAGATAGGGACCCTAATCTAGTTAAGCTGAAGTAGTCAGTCAGAGATCAGAAAGTAGAGGTTTTCTCCTAAGGGGGAGATGGTGCGTTGCGTTGCCAGGGTAGATTGTGTGTGTCGTATATAGATGGGTTGAGACAGCGAATTCTTGCAAAAGTGCATGATGCGCATTACTCTATTCATCCATAGGCCACTAAGATGTACCGTGATTTGTGGGAGATCTATTGGTGGAGTAGTATGAAGAGGGATATTGCAGAGTTTGTAGCTAAGTGCTCTATTTGTCAATAGGTTAAGATTGAGCACCAAAATCCTAGTGGTTCTATGCAGGAGTTCAGTATTCCTACTTGAAAGTGGGAAGAGGCGAATATGGACTTTATGATGGGTTTGCCTTATACTTGTCGTCAGCATGATTCGATTTGGGTCATTGTGGACAGGATGACCAAATCAGCCTATTTCTTGCCAGTTCATACTTCTTATTTAGTCGAGGACTATTTCAAGATCTATATTAGAGAGTTGGTTAGGTTTCATGGAGTCCCATTGTCCATCATTTCAGATAGAGGTACTCAGTTTACCTTTAATTTTTGGAAGGATTTTCAGAAGGGCCTTGGTACCCAAGTTCGTCTCAGTATAACCGTTCACCCTCAAACAGATGGTTAAGAAGAGAGGACCATTCAAACATTAGAAAACATGTTAAGAGCTTGAGTTATAGACTTTAAAGGTAGTTGGGATGATCACTTGCCATTGATTGAGTTTGCCTACAACAACAGCTATCATTCCAGTATCTAGATGGCTCCATTTGAGGCTCTATATGGGAGGAGATATAGATATCCTGTTGGTTGGTTTGAGGTAGGTGAGACTGTGTTGATATGGCCAGATTTAGTGTTTGATGCTTTAGAGAAAGTTCAATTGATCAAGGAGAAGCTTAAGACAGCCCAGAGCCGACAGAAATCTTATGTAGATATGAAGAGAAAGGATCTCAAATTTAAGATTGGTGATTTCGTATATTTGTAAATCTCTCCCATGAAGGGAGTGAAGAGATTTGGCAAAAAGGGGAAGCTCAGTCCCCGATATGTAGGCCCTTTCAGGATCACGAGTCATTATGGGAAAGTAGCATATGAGCTTGAGTTGCCTGTAGATTTGGCATCAGTGCATCTAATGTTCCATGTTTCTGTATATAAGAAATGTATTGGTGATCCATAAGTCGTTGTTCCTTTCGAGAGCTTAGATATTCAGAACAGTCTTTCTTATGAAGAACTCCCAGTCAAAATCTTAGATCGCCAGATTCGTAAACTAAGGAACAAAGAAGTTTCCTTGGTCAAAGTTTTTTGGAGAAATCAGTCCCTTAAGGGAGCTACTTGGGAAGCAGAAGCAGACATGCGTACCAAGTTCCCTCACTTTTTCTTCGCAAACTCAGACTCGTCTCAAGGTAACAGTTTTTCTTAGAGTTTCTCTTTTTCATTCTCAGTTCCAGTCATATAATCATGTTCATGTCATTGCATGCATTCACGAATCAGTTCAGTCAGTCAGTATGTTTCAGACTCAGTTTAGGTAATCATGTTTCAGTTATGCATGTTCAGTATGTAATCTCAGTACCTCTATATTCTTAGCTTAATTAGTCTCATTTGAGGACGAATGTTCCCAAGGAGGAGATATTATAATATCCCATAATTATCTTGGAAATTCAGCCCATAGTACATGTACAATAGGCTTAGAACCTGGAAATTTGGCTAAGTGTTGGAGGCTTAGTTTTATTTTTGGGCTATTGACTTTGTTGGTTTTTAAAGTGACCTTCCCGACCCCGAGACGTTAGTTTTTGAGTTAATTCATATTCAGGGGTGTAAGTAACATGTCTCGGGCAAGTTTCGGATTTTTTGAATGAGATTTGGACCACGTTTTGAATTTCTAAAACAATAGCTCACCGCGATTAGCCCGCATCGTGGTGCTTATAGTGGTGGAGGAGTCACCGCATCGCGGTGAAGGGAAAAACAACAATTATCAGTTTCCAGTAACTTACCATGATTACACCGCATTGCAGTGAGTATAACAATAAGGGAGTCACCGCATCGCGGTGAAGCCTTAAACGACGTTCCTATTATGAATTTAAATTCCCAGGGGCATTTAGTCTTTTCCTATGTCCACAGATTGTGAAAACACGAGATTAAACAACTGAAAGGGCATATTTTTCTCACTTTCTCCAATTTCATTCAACAAGAAACCCTAAGCTCTCCCATTGTTCATTAAGTTCAACCATTGGTTCTTCAAGAAAGCTCATGAATTCAAGCTTCTCCATCCAAGAACGATCAAAAACTACAATTCTCTTGGAAGATTAAAACCTTAAGGTATGTTAAATGTTCATCCATAGATTCTTCTCACCATGGAGTCCAATAACCTCTTTTTAAGTTTAAAGTTATGATTTTTTTTACATGTTCCCATGAATTTTACATATGAATTTTCATGAATCTCGAGTGTATATCATGTTTCCAAGAAATTGGTGTTATTAAACCCTACATGTTTTGAATGGTGTTGTTTGCTGATTTAAGCCTTACTTTGGGGATTTAGTATAAAAATCATGCTACTACCTACATGTTTCAAAAACTACTCCCATGTTGAAACCATGCATTGCAAGTGTTTGATAAAATGCCTCAAAGAATAAGCTTTGAATATTGATTACATGTCATGTTCTCAAAGTGTTAGTATGATCTTGTTATAATTTCTATCGAGTCCTGGGGGTTATGAATACATGAAAACTTAGTTTCTTACTAAGTTTTCAGTATTTTTAGGATGGTTTCGTATACATATTAGAGCATTACTAGTTTAGTCGGTTTATCATGTCAATAACCTCAGTCCAGTTCTGTAATTAGAGTCAGTTCAGTTGGGAGTAGGACTTAGCACCGAACGAACCCAGGGATGGGGGCTCACCTAGCAATTGAGGGTGTGACTTTTAGTAGCAGTCCCTGTTTTCCAGAACTATGTAGCCAACGTAGTTTAAGATGTTAACTTACCAGTTGAGGGTTGACACATATCTCATTAGGGACCTGCCAGTTGTGGGTG
This sequence comes from Capsicum baccatum var. pendulum, assembly GCA_030864225.1. Taxonomy (NCBI): domain Eukaryota; kingdom Viridiplantae; phylum Streptophyta; class Magnoliopsida; order Solanales; family Solanaceae; genus Capsicum; species Capsicum baccatum. The sequence goes on along the minus strand of CM061552.1, from coordinate 72,324,788 downwards.
ACCTCTAGTCCTTCGGGACAATACTTTAGTTAATCCACAAAGCCAGTATTAGTACCTGTGGCATGGTATTGACACCCTTCTAACTAGGGTTATAGGTTGGACCCTAATTAGCTTAATTTGGGGCATGTCAGTTAGATGATAGCTCCCACAGTTTCAATCCAGCACTCAGTTTCAAGATTTCTTAACCATGGCATATAGTTACTAGTTGTACAGTATCAGTATTTTAGTTTACAGATTATCCCAGTATCATGTCATATGCTTGGTCATGCATTCTTAGATTTTACAGCTTTCATGCATACTATACATCAGTTATCCCATGCCATACTTACAGTCAATTATTACTCATACACATGAGCCCATGCATATCAGCCTAACCCCATTTAGCATACCAGTACATTTAAAGTACTGACCGCATACTCGTTTTTTATGCTATGATGTCTCATATCATAGGTTCGGATGCTCAGGTTTCCAACCGCAACTAGACCTCCCAGCGCATCAGCAGCAGTAACAGTGGTGAGTCTTCATGTTCCGAAGACTATTTATGTTTATTTCAGTTCGATTCAGTAGTCAGTTAAAGTTAGTTGGGGAACTGTCCCATTAACTCTACAGTCGGTCAGTTAGAAGCTTTCGGACACTTTCAGTCAGTCATTCAGTTATCAGTTGTTAGTGACAGTCTTAAGGAATTATTTTCAGGTAGACGTTTTCAGTATTTAGATTCAGCATCATTTTTGTATTTAAAACCTTATGGCGTTTTCAGTTAAATTTTGCTCATGTTCTCTATTATTTTATTCAGTGCTCACAGCAGGTACCAGCATAGGTTAGCTTGTGGTCCTTTGGGGCTGTAGGCATCGTGTGGCGTCCAGGGTGTACTCTCGAGGCGTTACACTTTCTACTTCAGCAAAGAACTTTGAATCAGCAACCTTGGAAGCAGTTGATTGAGTGTTGACCTTTTTTGAAGTCATTTCAGTGTTGTTGAATTTTAAAGTTGAAAAAGCTGAGATGAGAAGTAGAGATTGTCCTACTGGGTATGCCAGAATTTATTGGACAATAAAATCTCGAGACCGAAAAATAAATAATCAAGGCAAGAAAAATATATTGCAACAATAAATCTATTGATTTCAATGTTTACAATCTCTATAAATCCTCTGATTCGTCTTTTCAAATATAAATTCAAGGGCTTAAAGCTTGATCTTAAATTTGAACTTGATTTGTTGATTTGATGGACTTGTGCTTGAATTCAAAGGCTTTTGAGCTTGTTCTTGAATTTTGCGGTCTTGATCTTGAATCTTGATGAACTGGATTTGAGTGCTTGAGCTATGTAGAGAAATTGTGGTGTTTGATCCGCGAGCTTTTTCTTACTTCTTGATAGAGTTGTTGGCTCTTTTTCTGAATTATGAGACCCCTATTTATAGTTGTGGAAAGGAAAAAGACATGAACAAATAAGAAAAAAAAAAGATTTCACACCAAAAAATAGTTGACAGTTAATAAAGAATTGCATAATCTTGTTCCATAAAATTCATTTGTAGTAATAAATGTTAATTTCCCAAATTTCTCCAATTTTATTGACTCATCCTATTTTGATGTTTCACTATCAATCAACCGATTCTTTCCACATAAATACCATATTTATATTTCTTTTTAAATCAAAATACAGAATTTTCTTTACTTTTAAAATAATAATTTGATTATAAAAGATAGTATTCATAATCTGTGCTTTGTGTCGATTTTTTACTTTAATATTTGTCTAATAGTTTTAGATAATATTTTTGGGATTAGTTTTTAAATAATACAAAGAAAAATAATTGCTATTTTTTAAAATGTTGATATAATAATTGTTTAATTTATTTTATTGCACTATAATATTGTATTAGATACTTTGGATATATGTACTACATACTTTTAATGGTGGAATCTATATCGCTCGTAACTATATAGTTAAAAAATACAATTTAAATACTGAAATTATACCATTTATATACCTTGTCAATTTAGTTAAAAGTAGAAATCAGTTGAATATTTATTTGAATAATGTAAATCAATTGGATAGTTATTTGAATAATGTTTCACACATAAAAAGTAAATTATATACAAAATTTAGTCCACATGAATTTTTATACCAATTTTCACAATCATAAAACACATCTAATACAAATGTGAACTTAAAGAAATAATTATGTGATCCATTTTCATTTAGTATATGAACTAAATTGAAGATCACAATTCATAACCATTTCAATCACTAATATGTAGATTAATAAGAACAGAAAAAATCATTTAGCATTTAAAATACACATACAAAATGGTCTCAACTTGATATCAACAAATACAGTGCAATAGAATTCATATATCATAGCATAAACCCAAAATTCAACAATTTCAGTCACTGAATATCAACTTTAATACCAAAACAATACTTGATCTCAACAAATACTATGCTATGCTATTTATCTATTTCACTGTTCGTTTTTTTTATTTGTGTAATGAAATTTCTTCTTCAAAATTCGAATCGGATACTTGCTCACAAATAATATTTTTTCTCTTATAATTTCTCTTAACATGATTCATACAATTGTGAAATCAACGCATATGTAGTACATATAATGAAATTCAAGAAAAGAAACTTGATAAAGAAAACGAAATTCAAGCCCCAAAAGTCTTGATGAAGAAAATACTAGAATCGTTTGAGATATGTCAAGGTTGATACAGAAATAATATCCCAATAAGCTTGACGCTTTGTTATGCAAATGAATAAAAAAATAATGAGTATAATCAAAAAGAAGAAACGTGTGAGAACAAGCAAAAGAATATTGTTTCAATACAGTTATTTTAGAAAAAAACTTGTAACTTTTGAAAAAGGTAAAAATTATAATAAATGAAAATATATGATATTGACCATATATACTCCTATCATAATTATCAACACATTTATTTGGGAGACATTTAATACTAAACCTACAAAAAAGGAGTTAATTGTAGTTAAAAAAAAAAAAGAAATTCAATTTCTTTTTAAAATAAAAATAATTTTTTTTTGTAAAAAGTTGCTACAACTTGCAATTAAAACCTTGTTAAAATAATTATCTAAAAGTGTTGGTTCAACTTGCAATAAAAATCTAATAAATGCATATGAGATCATTTTCACAAAATTTAATTGAGAGATGCTTTTGTTTACTTAGAAAAACATATAGAATTTTTTTAATTGAATATATATTATGAGGATTGTACACAACGGTAAGCATTCGATTTGTTTGATTCAGTTATTTAATATCGAATTGATTGTTCGATTTTCGTCTTAGCAAAAATGACAACCATAACCAAATTAAAATAAATTCGGTTTGATTTGATTTCTGCAAATTTGGTGCGATTTATTTATTTATTTATTTAAAATTTGAAGATCAAAGCAGTGAGTCTTTTTTTGTCATAACTGAAAGTGAGTAAAAACTTTTGATTTATCTTTTTTTTTTCTACTTTAATGTTTGGAACAAATTTATTTTCTTAAATTCTTATGTTACTTTCTTAATAGTTCATTTAGTCTTGAAGAGTATTTTTGTTTCTAATAATATAGTATACTTATTAATGAAAGTGAGTAGTGATTGTTGAGTATATTGACGGAAGTGAGAACTAAGAATCGAAAAATAGAACAATGATATAGAATTGTGAAGTGAATAATGAATAATGAATTAGGGTTGAAAGATTATAACTAGTATAAATAACATAAATACTAACTCTTTTGGAAATAATTACACTCTCTCCCGCTTTTTAAATTACTTTACTCTCTCTCTATTAATATACATAACATAGCCGACATATACATATCATTCTGTGTATATGTTGGTTTTTGTAATATGTTTAGGGAGTTGAGATTTTTTGTAATATTTGAAACATAAGTTGTGTATTTGTGTAATTTTTAGTTATAACTAATATATAATACGGGGTATTGGGCTTGTTGGACTTGGGCCTATTGTTGGGTTGGGTTCAAATTTGGGTTGGGTTTGTATCTAGTTTAATATGATAAAATATTAATATATTATTTATATAATTTTGGTTTAATCGAATCATTTTATTGATAATCCGAAAGCCCAACCGTTTAACCGAATTTCTAAAGTTTGAAAGAAAAATCGATCCGAGAAACCAAAAAATCGAAACCAAATAATACTTAAAAAAATAGTTTTTGCGACCATAAAAAAGCGGCATCAGCTTGTGGTCGCAATAAAAGAGACCACATGTGGTCATTTTTTAATTTTTTTGCTAAAAAAAAAATATAATAAAAAAGCGACCACATGTGGTCGCTTTTATATTTTAAAATTATCAAATAATCATTTGAAATATTTTAAATTTTTTTATATTAATTATTATGTTTATTGAAAATTAAAAGCGACCACAAGTGGTTGCTTTCGATTAAAAAAATTAAAATAATATTTTTGTAAAAGCGTCCACAAGTGGTCGCATTTAATTAAAAAATAAAAATTTTAAATATTATACAAAAACTGACCACCTTTGGTCGTTTTTTGATTAAAAAAAAATTACAAAAAAATGACCACAAATGGTTGTTTTTTGATTAAAAAAATAAAAATAAAAATATTTTGGAAAGCGACCACAAGCGATTGCTTTTTGCAAAATAAACTAAAAATATTTTTGTAAAAGCGACCACTTGTGGTCGCTTTTGAATTTTAAAAACTGAAAAAGAAAATTATTCACAAAAATCGACCACTAGTGGTCACTTTTATTTTAAAAAAGTAAACTAAAAATAATTTTTAAAAATCAATCACATGTGGTCACTTTTTGATTTAAAAATTGATAAAGAACATTATTTACAAAAAACGATCACTTGTGGTTGCTTTTATTTAAAAAAAATAAATTAAATTAATTTTTAAAAAGTGACCACTTGTGGTCGCTTTTTGATTTAAAAAAATTAATAAAAAAATATTTTAAAAAATCAACCACTTGTGATCGCTTTATGATTTTTTTTTTTCAAATGAGACCACTTGTGGTCTATTTTCTGTAAAAATTAAACTTAAATATTTATATAAAAGCAACCACAAGTGATTACTTTTTGATTAAAAAAATATATTTTCATTATTATATGTATCAAATATACTTTTAATATATATAATTTTTTTAATTACACCGACCAAACTTAGTCGATAACCTATATAATAATAATAAAATCAATTAAACTTAAATTTTGTAAAAAAATTATACTAAAAAATAAACTAAGAAATATGTTAAATAAAATAAATAAATTACGTTAAACATACTCTTTATCTTTTAATTATGTTTCAATATATAAAATGAATCTATTTTCCGTTGTATATACGTTAAACATAATCTTGGTATAATAAATATGTATACATCTTACAGTTGAGGTAATAATACTATGCTATTAGAGTTATAATAATGTAATGTACATTTTAACTTATAATTCATCAGAATATAGTGAATGTGTTGTATTATGAGGTAATATACTTGTGTACGTAATGTATATAGTACGTATTCAAGAGATTTTATATATATGTATATGTGTGTGTGTGTATGTATATATATATATATGTATATGTATGTGTATATATATATATGTATATGTATATATATATATATGCATGTATATATATATGCATGTGTATATATATATATATATATGTATGTATATATATCATGTAGTGATCGATGAGTGATGTAGTAAAAAACTAGCTGAATCTATCCAAACATATTGAACACCTTGATTTGAATCGATCGAAGTACTAATATATTGTACGTTGAAGTTATATAAATGTAAGCTAATCAAATTAATCGATAACTCATCAAAGTATATTATGAAATACGTCGCATTATATTACTAGGTAATATACTCGTGTATGTGATATATATAGTACATATTTAGAACTTGATAGTCGATAGTGTGTGTGTGTATCCATAGGTATACATGTAGTGATATACGTATTACGTAGTTCGAAGCTTACATTTATATATATATATATATATGTATGTATATGTATGTATGTATGTATATCTCTTGTGTGGTGATGTACGTAGTACATATAGTCAAAATTAAAGCTAACAAAATATATCTAGTTATATATTGAATATGTTGATATCATGCAATCGATCTATCAAGGTAATAGTATACTGTTGAAGGTGTAATAACATAAGATAAACTAGCCGATAATTTATCTGAATATATGTGAATTGTATTATTATGGGGTAATAAAATCATATATGTGATGTATATAGTACGTATTTGGAAGCTGATAGTCAATCGAATACATGTGTATATCCGTAAATCTCATGTAGTGACGCATGCAGTAATCAAAAGTTAGAAAACTGAATCTGTATATCAAAATATTTTGAATAATACGTTGATATCATACTATTTAGGAAATATATATACTACTTGTGTCAGTGTAGACAAGGGTATATTGTTGAAGTTATAATAACGTAAGCTACTTAACCGATAATTTATCTGATTAACATGTTGTATTATAAGGTACATATATAATATTGTATTTAAAAGCTAATTAACCAAAAATTTATCCTAATTTACGAAATGCATTGATATCATTATACGATTAAGGAAATATACTACTCGTGTTAATGTGATGATAAAATAACTAATTATCTAATTTATATATACAGTGCATTAAATTATTTGGATGTTATTATAAATATTATGAAATTTATTAAAATTTTAATTTTTTAAATAAAAATCAACAACAAATGATCGTCTTCATCTAGTAACTTTTTTAAAAAATAAATCGAGCACTTATAATTGGTTTTGTCAATAATTTTATAATACCCGATCATTGACCCGACCCAACCCATCAAAATACCCTTTTTTCCTTTGTAACTACCCTAATCTCAAAATACCCGACATCATAACTATCCTCACCTCGGCTCACTGACCTGACCTCTCCGACAACAACTCACCGTCGACGACAACAACTCACTGGCGATGACAGAAACTCAACGACAACAACTCAGCAACCCGACCTCGACCCGACCTCATCTCAGCGAGGACAACAACTCAGCAACCCAACCTCGTCTCAGCGACGACAACAACTTAGCAACCCGACCTTGACCTAACCTTTAACTTTTGATAATTTTTTTGGGGTTGTTGTGTTTCTCTTTCTTGATGTCTCTTTGAGTTGGGATGTGATTGAAGGCATTTTCTTATGTGGTAATTTGTCTTGGTTTAAATTTTTTGGTAAATATTGAGTTTTTATTGCTGAAAATCTTAAAAAATGGAAGTGGGATTTGAATATGGGGGATTTCAGGGTGATTGTCTTCCTCTCTGAGCTACTTTTGTTTATGGAATCTTGTTCCATTTTTTTTCTTTCTTATGGGTGTTTGAGCTATTAGAATGTTGCCTGATTTGTGCTTATATGTTAACGGGTTTATTTTCTCTTTCTTTATTTTATTATTTTGCATAAAAAGTTTGTTGCATTTTGGTGCATATGTTGAAGACATTGAGAGTACTGGATTGGCATTAGATGAGCAATGTTGTTGAAATTGACATTAAAAAAATGAATGGAAATGTAAATTAGTTAGTAAAAAATGGTTGAGTATAGTTCCTTTTTTGAAGAGATTCGTGTTATTGATTGATGTGAAGTAGCAAGTAATTTGCTATTATTTTTTGACAGAATCCGAATTCGGTGAAAGGATTACTTTGCTATTTTTCGGTGACTGCTTGTCTCTTTCTCTTCAATTTAGTCCAAGCAAAGGTAAGTTGATTTCTCTCGATTTTCTTATAATGAAGTTTTTAAATGTAGTGTTAAGGTGAGATTGTTTGCTGTAGAAGGCTTTGAAAGCCATAGAAATTTTGTGATGATTATATGGTGTGAGAGGGACATGCGACGCCTCTACTTATTTGCTTTATTAAACTTGCTGAATTGTTTGACTTATACTATAAATGAATTAGTTACTTGAAAGTGATTAAGTGCAGTGACTTGAAAATATTCAAGTGTAGTTACATGAAAGGTGAACTTGTGATTTGAATTTAGTTAAGTGTGGCCACTTGAGAAGTGAATTAGTGACTTGAAAATGTTTAAGTGTATGGACTTGAATTATGAATTAGTGACTTGTGCTTTGAATTTAGTTACTTGAAAGGTGAACTTGTGTTTTGAATATAGTTAAGTGTGGTCACTCGAGAAGTGAATTAGTGACTTGTGTTTTGAATTTAGTTACTTGAAAGGTGAACTTGTGTTTTGAATTTAGTTAAGTGTGGTCACTTGAGAAGTGAATTAGTGACTTGAAAATATTTAAGTGTAGGTACTTGAAATGTGAACTTGTGTTTTGAATTTAGTTAAGTGTGGTTACTTGAAAATGTGAATTAGTTATTTGAAAATGGTTTTGTGTAGTTGCTTGAAATGTGAATTCATGATTTGAAAATGGTTAAGTGTTACGTTGTCACTTGAGAAGTGAATTAGTGACTTGAAAATGTTTAAGTGTAGTTACTTGAAAGTTGAACTTATGTTTTGAATTTAGTTAAGTGTGGTCACTTGAGAAGTGAATTAGTGACTTAAAAATGTTTAAGTGTAGGTACTTGAAATGTGAACTTGTGTTTTGAATTTAGTTAAGTGTGGTCACTTGAAAATGTGAATTACTTATTTGAAAATGGTTTAGTGTAGCTGCTTTAAATGTGAATTCATGACTTGAAAATGGTTAAGTATTGTGTAACGACCCGGGACTACCCCCTAGTCGTCACACGGTCCTTACGACCCCGAAGGACCACAAACTAACCCATGAATGATATCTGTTGTGAGCACTGAATAATAATAATATAATTAAGGCAAAAAATAGGCTGAAATGCCATAAGGTTCAAAACATCTGAAATACTAATAAAATATAACATCTGTAAAACTGAATACTATCTGAAAATCTAAACCGAAAAGCCTCTAACTGAATCTGTCGGAAAGTGGAGTTGATGGGACAATCCCCCAACTAACTCCATCGATTGAACTACTACATCTACTGAAAATATGAACTAATAGAATATCCTCGAATGATGAGGACTCACTGCTAAATCTACTACTGCTGGCTGAATCTAAATCTACTATGATCGGGAACCTGAGCATTCGAACCTATTATATGAAACATCATAGCTCAGGAAAGTATGCGTCAGTACGTGGGAATGTACTGGTATGCTAGATGAGGTAAGGCTGAATGCAAGAGTTCATATGCATGAACAATAACTGACTAAATGATATAGAATAACTGAACATGAGAGTACATGGACAATCTGAACTACGACAAATACTGAGTATACAATACTGTGCATTTATATACATGCTGTAACTAAGCTTTTCTGAAGCTAAGTACTGAATTCTAATAACTGAGTAACTGATATCTGAGTTACTGATAATTGAATTACTGGTTTTCAATTGACTGTGTTTGACAATCCTAATTCTGTAGAACTGAATTGATTTCCCTACTAAAGACCGAAATTGAAACTGTGAAAGGTATCATCTAACCGACATGCCCCAATCTGAGCTAATTGGGGTCCAACATGTAACCCCAGTTGGAAGGGTGCTAATACCATACCACGGGTACAAACACTAGAAAACCAGAATGCCAAGCCTAACTGACGGGTGACACCTGGGCGAAGTCAAGCCTAATCTGACGGGTGACCCCTGGGAGGTAGTCAAGCCTAGTCTAATGGGTGACTCCTCATCCTGTGCTGGTTACACAGTTCTGGAGTACAGGGACTGCTACTAACGACTCTGCCTATCTAACGGAGAAGCCGTCATCCCTATACTCGCTTGGTGCTAAATCCTACTCCCAAACGAAAGACACTAAACTGAGTATACTGAACGAGGATGGACTGAGACTGAGTTTACTGAGTTTCCTGAGTTCTGTAACTGACTGAGTTCTATAACTGACTAAGAGTACTACTGGTCGTGACATGACTGATACTATCCTGTAACTGACACTGACTCTAGGTAAACAGATAAATTGTTGGGTATTAGATACCCCCAAGACTCGATAGCATGAAAAGTAAAGCAAAGCATAATCTTGAATAACATAACAATGTTCACTTGGTCATAATTCATTCATAGAGATATTTCATCAAACACTTGTAATGTATTAACTTGTACATGAATGGGATCACATAATAACATGTCATGTCTTCACTAGTCAATTCACATAAGCATTTTATCAAACACTTGTAGGGAATAAACTTGTACATGATTAAGATCTCATAATAACATCTCATGATTCCTCTATCATACTTGGGAAACATGAGTATTTCACATGATAATGATCATCACATAAACATCATGAATACAATACTTAATTGTAAATTCAAGGGTTTAGCATGTTATTCATATAATTCTCCCTAAATAATATTCTATTTTTCATGAATCTTATCATAATCATGGATTGCAAACCAAATTAACATCATAGATGCATTAATCACTTTGTACGTTCAAGGGTTTATCAAGATAATCACATATTCATCACACATGTTATTTAATTTCATGAAAACTTGCATTTAAATCATGAATTGGAACCCAACTAATATCATGAACATGAATTCAATCTAAATCAAACATGAAAATCATAAATCTGAGATCTTGTAGGTTTAAAAAGGGATTCTTGGACTCTATGGGTGAAAGAAACCCATAGATGAACATCTAACATACCTTAATTTGTGAGATTCTTGAAGTTCTTGAAGGATTTCTTGGGCTTGACCTTGATTTCTTGAACTAGGGTTTCTGCCTCTTGAGAGAGAATAATTTTGTTCTTGAGAGAAAGTGGGAAAAAAAGATATAATAGGGTATTTAAGGCATAATTTCGTGTTTAAAGGCTGATCTGGTTCATGGAAAAAGACCCTATTGCCCCTTGAAAGTTTTTAATTTTTGTCACTGAAAATCCGAGTTGGGCACCTAGCGCGGAGCGACGCTATTACGTCGTGTCACTGAAAACTGACAATTGGGAACTAGGCTAATGGCACGACGCGGCGCCATCGGGGTGCCTCACTAGTTGTGAATTTTCCCTTTGACGCGACGTGCCATGATCACAAAGTCACACTGGAAAGTGACAATTGGGAAAAAAGCTAGTGGGGCGACGCGGTGGTATCGTGTTGTCTCATTGGAAAATGACAAATGCCATTTGGACTGCCTCCGCGACGCGCTAGAGTACCAGGTGGTACACTGTCTTACTAAAATAACTCTTAACTCTTCGTCCGGGTGTCGGATTTGGGCAAATTTGATATCGATGGAAAGCTTGTTAAATTTCTCACACAATGAAAAGTCAAAATCTTGAAAATTATACATGTATAAAAGTGTATTCATATTTAAATCAAGTCTTTGATATTTTTGGAATGAATTTAAGTTAGGCAAAAGTACGGGGTGTTACATGTTGTCACTTGAGAAGTGAATTAGTGACATAAAAATATTTAAGTGTATGGACTTAAATTATAAATTAGTGACTTGTGTTTCAAATTTAGTTACTTGAAAGGTAAACTTATGTTTTGAATTTTGGTTAAGTGTGGTCACTTGAGAAGTGAATTAGTGACTTGAAAATATTTTAAGTGTAGTTACTTGAAATGTGAACTTGTGTTTTGAATTTAGTTAAGTGAGGTCACTTGAGAAGTGAATTAGTGACTTGAAAATGTTTAAGTGTAGGTACTTGAAATGTGAACTTGTGTTTTGAATTTAGTTAAGTGGAGAAGTGAATTAGTGACTTGAAAATATTTAAGCGTAGTTACTTGGAAGGTGAACTTGTGTTTTGAATATAGCTACGTGTGGTCACTTAAGAAGTGAATTCGTGAATGAAAATATTTAAGGGTAGTTACTTGAAATGTGAACTTGTGTTTTGAATTTAATTAAGTGTGGTCACTTGAGAAGCGAATTAGTGACTTGAAAATGTTTTAGTGTAGTTACTTGAAATGTGAACTTGTGTTTCGAATATAGTTAAGTGTGGTCATTTGAGAAGTAAATTAGTGACTTGAAAATGTTTAAGTGTATGGACTTGAATTAAGAATTAGTGACTTGTGTTTTGAATTTAGTTACTTGAAAAGTGAACTTGTGTTTTGAATTTAGTTAAGTGTGGTCACTTGAGAAGTGAATTAGTGACCTGGAAATGTTTAAGTGTAGTTACTTGAAAGGCGAATTTGTGTTTTGAATTTAGTTAAGTGTGGTCACTTGAAAATGTGAATTAGTGATTTGAAAATAGTTTAGTGTAGTCGCTAGAAATGTGAATTCATGACTTGAAAATGGTTAAGTGTAGTCTTTTGTGAAGTGAATTAGTAACTTGAAAATGTTTAAATGTAGTTACTTGAAAGCTGAACTTGTGTTTTGAATATAGTTAAGTGTGGTCATTTGAGAAGTGAATTAGTGACTTGTGTTTTGAACTTAGTTAATTGAAATGTGAACTTGTCTTTTGAATTAATTAAGTGTGGTCACTTGAGAAGTGAATTAGGGATTTGAAAATGTTTAAATGTAGTTACTTAAAATGTGAACTTGTATTTTGAATATAGTTAAGTGTGGTCACTTGAGAAGTAAATTAGTGACTTGAAAATGCTTAAGTGTATGAACTTGAATTATGAATTAGTGACGTGTTTTGAATTTAGTTACTTGAAAAGTGAACTTGTGTTTTGAATTTAGTCAAGTGTGGTCACTTGAGAAGTGAATTAGTGACCTGAAAATGTTAAAGTGTAGTTATTTGAAAGGTGAATTTGTATTTTGAATTTAGTTAAGTGTGGTCACTTAAAAATGTGAATTAGTGATTTGAAATGGTTTAGTGTTGTCGCTTGAAATGTGAATTCATGACTTGAAAATGGTTAAGTGTACTCACTTAAGAAGTGAATTAGTGACTTGAAAATGTTTAAAATGCATTGACTTGAATTATGAATTAGTGACTTGTGTTTTGAATTTATTTACTTGAAAGGTGAACTTGTGTTTTGAATTTAGTTACTTCAAAGGTGAACTCTTGTTTTGAATTTAGTTACTTCAAAGTTGAACTTGTGTTTTGAATTTAGTTAAGTGTGATCACTTTAAAATGATCAAGTGTAGTGTTTTGGAATGTTAACTTGTGACCTGAACTAATTAAGATTGTGATTGATTGTGTAGATGGAACGTGATTATAGCTGGATAGATCAACTAAATAATGATAATAGAGTGAGTCTTAGGGTGGAATTTGTTAAAGGTATTAATCAATTTATTGAACATGCCAAGACAGTTGATGATTGATCACTTTTTGGTGTGATTCGTTGTCCTTATATAAAATATGATGGTACATGCATTATAAAAGAAGTTGTGAATGACCATCTTTATACAAAAGAGTTTCATGAGGACTTTTCAACATTGTATACTAGTCATGGTGAAGTTGGGCAAAATAACTTTGTTGAATGTGAAAGTAGTAGGTCTGCAGGGCAAACTAACTACCAAGATACTAGGATGACAGAAATGGTGCATGATGCTTTTGGGATGCAACAAGAGGTAGAATTTAGGAAAAATATTGATTATATTCCCAATAGAGAATCACACCATTTTTATGTAGAATTGCATGTTGCTAGTCATCCTTTGTTTGATCGGTGTTCGCACCCTCAATTGTCTGTTGTCGTTAGATTATTAAGTATTAAATCAGATTGAAATATTTCTAAAGGAGGAATGGACTCTATGATAGACCTTATTAAAGAGTTAGTTGACCTTGCTTTAGAGGTTCCTGATTCTTTCTATAAGGCAAAAAAAATGGTATCAAAGTTAGGTATCTCCTCAATTAGAATTGATTATTGTGAAAATAATTGCATATTATACTTTAAGGAAGATACTGAACTAGAGTCTTGTAAGTTTTGTCAACAACCTCGGTATAAGTGTGGTTGTCGTGAAAATAAAATTGCTATTAAGGCGATGCATTAGTTACCTCTTATACCAAGGTTGAAGAGATTGTATGCATCAAACAGCTCAGCTCCTTATATGAGATGACACAGTGAAATAGAAGGCTCCCTGGTGTTATGTGTCATCCATCTGATGAGAGGCTTGGAAGCATTTTAATGCTAAACAAATGTACTATGCTCCTTATCCGTTGTGCAGATATAAGTCATATTGGTGGGCTGTAATCAAAACAAAGCCTATAGGATGGGTGGAAGTTAAGAATGTGTTGGAGACTGCATATCAAAATGAAATGCAGACTGATCACTAGTTAGTGGACACTGATTTAGTGAATAGTTTGAACCACCCAAAAAATATTTTCAAAGAAGTTAATATTGTAGAAGAAGAGTCTGAGTGGGTAGAAGATGAGGAAACGTCCGAAGAGGGCGAATGGTTTAGTGGAGAATCTTTGGGAGAGGAGGATTAGGTTGTGTAGGTTGTATTTGTTATTTATTAATGTCTCTATACATTGTACTATTTACCTTTTATGTTTCTTGTTTAAGATTGATATGTAATATCTTGAGTAAAGTTTTGAGAATTTGACTTTTGATTGCCAACCTTTTAATCTCATCTCCGCTCTCCCATTTTCCCTTCCCCTACTCCCATTTTTTTGATAGTTGCTTTTGAGAATTTGATATCTTTTAGCTGGTAATGAGCTTTCACAATACTTGATTATTCGATCTCCTGTTATGTAATGTAGGTACTTAATATACAAAGCCTTCAAATTAAGTGAACGCTAACAAAATTTGACTCATACATCACAGTTAGAACATATTGGTAGTAATATAATGTTGCCTATTTGACAATTTGGCTATATGTAATTCTTTTCATTAGTTGGTACTTCCAATAATGTTTGTTAGTTGAAGTTAAAGCTTTTGTTAGTAACAAGTCAAACTTTTGTTGCCTATGCTTCAGGATGATACCAATTTAAGAAATATAAATTTAGTTGTAAGAAGTTAAAGTAAGAAGACTTATGTGTATGTATTAATATACGTCTTGTAGTTATCTGTTTGTTGTAAATATTAGGTGTGGGTAAATGTATTTTGGAGTAACTATTGTACACTAAAAAATGTTAGTCTATTGAGTCAAATTCGAAAGAAATTTAAAAATTGTCTACTAATCTTTTTATCAAAATGTAGGTTTCAGGTTTCAACATTTAGACCATATCCTTTTACTGCAACATTTCATTCTGATTGTCTTCATGCTTGTAATCCATTAAATTTGATAGAGCTAAATCAGATTTTGTAAATTGAGCTTTTATTTCATCTACAACACAAGGAGAGTTCATATGAGTGGACAGGCTATTATGATCTTTATACAATATTGGTAGCAAATATTTTCCTTTGCCTCTATTCTCATTTGTTATTTCTCTGTGAAGATGATGTCTAAGATACCAAACTAAGTCTAATTTAAATAAAAGTATTTATTTTTATTACTTTATAAAGAAATCAAACAGAGTCATAAGAGGGGAAAAGATGGTACTTACTCAACTTCTAGCTACTTAAATAACCTTGTTTCCCTTTTCTCTTAAGACTGTCTTTGCTTTGTTTTTCTTTTTTGCTATATGTTTTATAGCCTTTAGTTGTTTGAATTACCTCTAGTATTTGTATTTGTTTCATCTTGATGAATAATGCTTTTGACCCTAAACATAATGATAAGTATGTGTATGATTTTTAGTGAATGGAGGGATGAAATTGTCCTCCTTATTTGTGTTCTTTATGTGAAGGTGTGTTTAGTGATTGAATTTTATTAGACTTTTTGGGCATGTTTACATCTTAGTTCAATTCAAAAGCATACTTTCTAGAGCTTTAGGACCAAAAAATAATAGAACATCAAATGAAATTCTAAGATGCAATATGTTTGGAATGTGTACTAATGACTTGAAAATGGATGTGTGTTGTTTTTACAACAAATCTTTCTTTTTTATAAGATTTTAAAAGGGTCATTTTCTTATATTCATTTTGTAAGGACTAACTATTTTTTAACTTTAAATAATTTAGATGAGAGGTAAAGATGACAAAGATAAGATAAAAGTTGATCCTACTAAGACCAAAAAAAAAAAAAACAACCTCCACCTTATTGACGAACGACAAAAATTCATATATATGAGGATCGGTTAGATGACGTGCCAGCACAACCCTCTTATTCTAGGTCGTCGCATCATTCAGCTACTGCTTCTACGCATGTGGTTCTACTTCATGGCACTAGAGAGACCCAGTCAGCTTTCATCGTCATGCCACCGCCATCACAGTACTACCAGACGATCGTTTGCACATACAGTCATCTACTATCGTCTGCCCTAACTTCTACTAGTAGTCATCCATGTACTCATAGTGATTCTACTGGATCCATTGGGTTGACTGATCTTCATCTTAGAGACACACAATCCAATGCTTCGGATACACCCATGCCAGTGCATTCAGAAGCACTTGTTGTGCATTCCGGAGACAGGGATGCTAATCGGAGGCGGTATATTATTCCATATAGAGCAGAGTAAGATTTTTAAATATAACATCACTATTCATTTTTTATTTACTTTATTATTATGTTATATGATATTAATATTTGATATTGTATTGAGGTTTTCGCCCGATAATAGAATTACAAAAATTACAAGTAGATGCATTCGTCGAAACTTCAGAGGCTATTGATCGAGTTGGCAGAAGGTTCCAGAATTTCATAGAGATGAAATATTTAAAGAATTTCAGGTAAAGATTGAACTTATAAACTATTTAACACATTGTTAGAATAAAAAATTAATATTAAATTATTATTTTTGTTGTATAAATATTTCTGATTTGATCCAACAGATTACTTTGCTATACGGAAGAATTTCTTTAAAAGAGCAAGACTTAGAATGAAAGGTCTGTTGGATTATGCAAGAAATACAGGAAACAACCAAAATTTATAATTAATGGATTGTGGAAAGATTTTCTTCGCTATTGAAATAGCGAAGAAATAAAAAAGTTGAGTGAAAAAGGAAAGAAAGTCGAGGCATCAGCTAAGGGTGACTCTCTACATACTGTGGGAGCTGTTAGTCGGATTACTATGGAGAAAAAAGGGTATGTAACTTTTATGAATTTAATTATTTATTTTTATTTTAATTATTTTTTTATTTTGAAGATTAATAATTTTATCATATGCAGCAAAAGAAATTGGGTAGGAAGGTAATTTAACATGAGGTATTCGAGGAGAGCCACATAAAGAAGAAAAAGAACTCCACAGATGAAGATGTCTGAATCGAGTCACGTGCAAAAGCTATCCATGTAAGAATCACATTTGTATTTATGAATTTTTTTTCCGCATAGTTATACTATTTAAGTACGAATAGTTTAATATTTTTTAGTATTAATTTTAACTTTATTTTGAATATAGGACAAATATATATAGCTGATTAATGATTATCGTAGTATTCAGCCTTTTGAAAGTCAGAGTGAAACAATACCTGAAGATATAGAGGGGGGTACTGAAACAAACTATGGGTTCTCCAGTTAGAGGCAGATACTACGGCTATCACAAAAAATGCTTTTCAGAGAATATTAGGTCTTCGTCTGGTGAATCATCCTTTACCTCATCAGTTGATAGAGAAACCATTGAGTTGCTACAAAATACGATTTCTCAGCTCAATAAAGAGCCTGCTGCACAGAATGAGAGGGCAAGAAGAAAGAGAAGGAAACATCATCACAAATGAGACTGATGTAGGAGTAGAACAATTTTTCTTCAATCTGCACGAATTATTCCTCCTTGTCCTGATGATGCACCTTGGGCAGCGAAAGGCCTAAGTCCACTATATGATTATTTACCACAGAGGATTCAGATTCTATGGCTGAAGATGAGGATGAGGATGAGGATGACGAGTTGTAGTTTTGTATGTTTTGTAGTTTACTTTTGGAACATTGATAAATTTTGTGTTAATAATTTGATTTTAATGTTTGTATTATTATGATGGTTGATTACATATTAAATTTGATTGGTGGGTTGTATTGTATAGTAGGTTTGATGGAATGTAGCATATATATTTATATATATATGCTGTAATTTATAAACTTGTGGTCGATTTTAGGAATAATAATCAGAAAAATCGACCAAAAATGGTCGCTTTTTCCAAAATATCATAAATACGACCACTTGTGGTCGATAATCTGAAAATTCTTAGAAAAGCGACCACATGTGGTCTTTTTTCTAAAAATTTTACCAGAGAAACCGACCATATGTGATCACTTTTCTGGAAAAGTTTTAAAAAAGCAACCACATGTGGTCACTTTTTTAATTTTTTTTTTTTTAAAATGACCACATGTGGTTGCTTTTCTATAATTAATTAATTATTTTTTACAAACGATTTTAATAGATAAATTGTTAAATAATTAAATTTTAAATAACACTTAATTATTCAAACATTTTTAAATAAAAAAGCGACCACTTGTGGTCGCTTTTCTTTAAAAAGTTATTTTATTAAATTTATAAAAGCGACCACTGGTGGTCACTTTTTTGAATTTTAAAAAATTGATAATCTTTTTCTTTTTAAAATTAATATTGAATTATAAATATTTTTTTAAAAAAAGTGACCACATGTGGTCGCTTTTAAAAAAGCAACCATTGTTTTGAGACCATACCTTGTAGTCGGTTTTGTGGTCGCAAAAATTGGAAAATAGACCTCATGTGATCGCTTTTCCTGTTTTTTCTAGTAATGAAAAATTAATTTCGGTTTGAACCAAAACATGTCCAACCCTAATTGTACATAGTGAAAGTTGAGTGAAATAATATTTTGGATTATTTTGCTGTCATAAAGTTAATAGTAAAATGGAATGAATATAACATTTCCCTAAAATTTTAATTTAGATTACTAATGTTAATGGATAAGCAATAGAGGACAAGAGTTTAATTATGCCAAACTTAATAAAGTCTCATCTATAAAGAAAAAAAAGTGATATTATGATAACTTAGTGCTCTATAATCAAAACAACCTATGGAATATCTTTGATCTACATTGAGATATTGTGAAAGGTGTTACGTATGTTTTGTTATAATTAGGTAAGGTAGGTCATGACACCATTATATTAGGGGAAAAAGAAGCTACCTAAACATATGCTTGGGGTAGGACCAAATAATAGTGCTCTATTAATTTTCTTAATATTTTTCACATATATAAAATGAACTTAGCTTTCTATGTTTTAAAAAGAAAAGAAAATACATACTTCACCAAGACTATAGGAATGGATTATTGATAATTTATAATCTACTTGGGATAATTATAGTCCAGTGCCTCTAGTTCACAAAATAACCAATAAATGTATAATTTTTGTATATTTAAGCCTAATATACATATACTATACTAATAATATGTATACTATGTATACGATATACATAATTGATATACAGATTATATATCTCACTATAGTAATAGAAAAATTTGGCAACATAATAAGTTTCCTGTATTAGTTTGATGTATGGTTCATTCCTATTCTCAGTTCCAAAAACATCGCAAATCGCAATTATATTCAAGTCTGCATATCTCTGTCCTCTTTCACTTAGGTCCCCTTTTATTAATGAGAAAATTGCTCTCCCTCCTTTTTTTTTTTTCTATAGCAACTTTACATATAGTATAATTGGCTTAAAACTGATTGTGATGTAAACCCCAAAAATATACACTACCATACAAATTATGTGTGGTCCAACCTTTGAAAAGGCATAACGTATATTTATCTTAGAATACGGATCTATTGACAGCACTACCTATTCATTTTGGTATAAATAATTGTGGTAGACCATTATACATATATACATTTTATAGAATAAATGAAAGATATTTTAATAAAATATCCAGACACAAAAAATCATATGAAGCTAACAAATTTACATGATATTAGTGAATTGATTTGACATTTGTGAATTATTGAAGTGTTTAAGTTATGGTGCGAGTTTAATAAATCAAATGTTATAACGAGAGACGAGTAAACAGTGGCAGAGCCACATTGTTCTGAGGGTTCATCCGAATTCCTTTCATCGAAAAATTATAATATTATTTTTACATGATTAAAAATATTTTTATATATATAATAGATGTTGAACTCCCATCGACTAGTCCGTATATTTACTTTTGAATCCCATCAATGAAAATTCTGGCTCCGTCACTGCGAGTAAATTCCCTAAATGGTCACCCGTGTTTGAGAAATTGCCTACAAATATCATTTTTCTTTCATTGGGACAAGAATATCACCCAACTCTTTCTATTTTTCTTAAATTATACTTAACACCTTAAAAAACTTCTTTCTCCTACTTGGAATGTTATGTCATTAAAATTTCCCAAGAATATCACCCAACTCTTTTTATTTTCCTTAAATTATACTTAACACCTTAAAAAGCTTCTTTCTCCTACTTGGAATATCATGTCATTAAAATTTCTTTCTTTTTTTATAAATAGATTTATTTAATTTATCAAACTGATTTAACTAAAGTTTTATCCTAATTCTTTTTAGAAAAAAATAAAATTACACATGATATACTAATCATTGAAGATTCATTTAATTACACCAAAAGCTTGAATTATTTTATTTGATATGTACATTTCAAAGTTTCTTTTATTTACTTATTTATTTCAATACTTAATAATATTTAAAACTCAAGTACTTATAAAAATTGATACTTTTTTTTATTTATGCTATATATTAAAGATTCATGTAAAAGAAATAAAAATGACAGATTTCATATTTTAGACATTAAATTTGTTATTTATACGAGAATAAAAGAATAAAATCTACTTTTTAAAATTACACAAAAGAATTTTTGAATTAATAAAATCCAAAGATATTATATTACCTTAAGAAAATTTTAATATGTATTATTTCCTGAAAAATTTAATTTGGACATAGATTACTTGCAAGTTTTTATGCAAGATAAGTTTTGATAAATATATAGTGAAAAGATGTTTTTTTTATTGCAGATTTTTTACAAGTAATTGCCCATAAATAAATCAAGTAAATCCGTAAGATGAGACATAAAAATTTAGAAAAAAATTATTATTTTTAATTTAGGTTCTTCACTTTTTTTTTTGTGATCATTATATTTATATTTTATTTTATTATATAATTAAACACCAATTTATATCCGTACTTCATACTAAATCCATCAAAAGCAAAGAATAATTAATTGAATAATATTTTTAAAATTCATTTGTAATAGCATTGAAGAAGGTATCATTTTGTTAATATTTCTTACAAAATTTAATTTGTTTCAAGACTACATAATTTGTTTTTCCTTCAAAGAAGGAGATTTTATTCTTTTGTTTTCATATAAATAACAAATTTAATGTCTAAAATATGAAATCAATTGTTTTATTTTTTTTACATTCTAAGAATTTTTAGTATATAAAATAAACAACAAAAAAATTACTGTACCAATTCGTATATGTATTTGTATTTTAAAATAATTATTAAGTGGTGAAATAAATAAGTAAATAAAAGAAATTTTGAAGATTACGTATCAAATAAAATAACCCAAATTTTTGGTGTAATTAAATTAATCTTGAATGATTAATATATCATGTGTAATTTTTTTAAAAAGAATTAGGATAAAACTTTAGTTAAATAAGTTTGATAAGTTATATATTTATCAAAAAAAAAAAAATTAATGACATGACATTTCAAGTAGGAGAGAGAAAAATTTTGAAGCGTTGAGTATATTTTAAGAAAAAAAACGTTTGATGATATTTTTGTCTTAAATAAAATAAAAGTAATAATTGTAGGTAATTTCTCAAACATGAGTGATGATTCTGGGAATTTACTCAACGAGAGACATGATGAAAGTTAATGTGCTCCTAGTCGAGAGTTTAAAGTAAATCTAGGGGCTCCAGAAAACTTAAAAGACTCATTCATTAGAAAATTATATAATATATATACGTGTAAGGTTGATTTTTATTTTATTTTTAATGTATATATAATAGCTGATAAACTTTTTTGGTGAAAATTTATTGAGGAAAATATGCATCTAAATAAATTAGATTGCGCAGAGATATTAAAAATAGATTCCATAAAATTGCTAAGTTATAAAATTGCTACTGTTTCGGTATCGTTTTAGTTGACCTTTATTAACTTGACAAATCCCTTAAGAAAATATTTAATAGATGCTAATTTTACTAAAATAATCCGATTAATTATGCATTAAAAATATGAATTTGAATATTTATACTTGACATAGTCATTTAATGATAGAAGTAATAATGACAAAATACAATAAACTTCTCTTAATTTTAGAACTTGAACAACTAAAATAAAACAAAAAATTTTAACAAGATGACCAACTAATATAAAACGGAGGGAGTATGATTTATCAGAGATTATTTCTCCCAATACTATCAAACAAATGGACGTCACCTTAGTGTCTCTTGGTATTCAATTTAAATATCAATAAGATAACTTACCTAAAACTTTTAGCTTGTCGTTTGAGTTGAATATGACATAAAAGTAATTCCATTATATAGTACTTCTGTCTGAAATATGTTTTACCTAAAAAACTACTGTACTACTGAATTGTTACCCTTTTTTTCCCCTTAACATTTGCTGTCTAGTGAGTATATTATAGGTATGTGAATGTGACATATGACATCAGTATTTGGTAAGGATAGAGCGTTGATATAATGAGCGTTATAACTTATATAGTCTTATTGTCCATGTTTTTAGGAAGTTAAAAGTGTTTTTTTAAAAAAATTTAAAAGTATTTATTCTAGAGAATTAAGACGTTTGATCGATCCTTTTTAAGGAAAAAATGAATGTTTTTGAGTATGTAGTAGGCTAGTAGATTGCAGAAGTTTTTCAAAAGACGAAAAAGCAATTTCTCCCAAAATTAAAGCACATTGTTAAAGCATAGCCAAACATGAATTACTGCACTATTATCCAAAAAAATATTTTCAAATTAAATAACCAAATAAAAATTGCTACTCTTTACAATCGTTTTTCCGAAAAACACTTATGTCAAAAATGGCATGTTATGCATATATGTTATACTAGTATTTTTCTCTTTTCTTAAAAGTTTATGGTAAACTACTAAAAAAATGATTTATACCAGATTTAAGTACTTAAAAAGTTACTTTAAGAAAATGAAGGTAAAAGACAAATTAAAATGTCAAATAAAGTGCATTATATTTGTCTTTTGGTGAACGAAAGCAGGAATTTTAGGTATTTTCCGGTCACCACTCACCACACAAAAATTGGAGGTCCACATGAGTTCTCTTTGGCACAAAATTCTGAAAAGAGATTGGACCAATTCTTATCTGGTGGGTATATTCACAGCATCACAAGTCAGAATTCCACTTATTACAAGTATCCACAAAAATTTAAAGAAAAACAATTTGTGTGATATGATTCAAAAATGGTGGATATATTTGGATTGGATCTGCAGATTTTTCCTTCTTTATATGGCTACGACCAACTCATTGCCATGCCCAACTTGTAATTCGTCATTTTTGAGCATAGTGGAGTTTGCTTTCAGCTTTGGATGTATGTGATGTTCCCTTTATTTTATTTAAATTCTTAGACAAAGACCAACTTTTTCTCCTCTCTAGAAGCAATATCATCAGTTAGAACTGAAAATTTATGAATTCTTGTGATGAATTCAAGTTAATGTACCATAATATTTAAGTTTGTAGCCATATATTTATAAGTACTTATTTATAGAGCCGTCAATATGGGTCAGGTCCGTTGGGCCAGCCCGACACGACCTGTAATTTGATGGAATTGGGCTTCAATTTTTGCAATTCATTTAAGAACATGACTTTTTAGCCCGGTCCGAATAAGCCCGTGGCCCGTGGGGCATGAGCAATATGAATTGAGCTAGCCCAAGGGCTGGTCCGTAAATTAAATAATAAATAATTTAAAAATAAAATAAAGTACTAAAAATAATAAAAAAGTTCAAATCCCACTCAAAATCTAATTAAGTAGTACTAGCTAGGTTTAAGCAAATTAATCATCAAAGACCAAAGTGTCGTCTTTTGCATTCTGCTCCTCTTTAAAACTTGTGAAGAAGATATTGTATAAGGCTTATGAACATTATGCGAGCAAGCAAGATGTTGCTAGTGCTTCTTCTAATATTCTGACTACACCAAGTGAAGTTAGAAGTAAATCCAAGGGCTTCAGAGTGTTTAGTGTAAGTAATTTTCATTTCATTAAGAATTGAATTTTTTTAACTATACCAAACAAAATGTTTCTGGCGATTCCAGAAGGCATTTGAGTGATCAGCACAATTATCAATAGTCAATAGATCAGAAATCATTTTTATTTTTTCTTGAATTTTTACAGACTTCATTGATTCATGAATATTCATACTTATTAGTTCTAATTGTAAGAAATTTACTTGTCTTTGCTTCATACTAATAAGAGGATTTATATATCTTGTTACAGGATCATTAACAAAAGGATAAGAGATTTTTTTATTTTTATAGGTAGCCTTAAAACCAGTCGCATCGATATGCGTATAAGGATAAATAACATTTATAAAAGGTGTTCCTAAAATAATAGGAGGATATAACTGGTTTTTTTACCAAAAAGAAGAAATGTGAAATGCAAACCTTATTTCGACATAAATGAGTATTAGGCAATTTAAAGTTGATGTCAAGTTTATGACCAGATGCAAACTTAATTATGTGAGTAGTTTTTTCAAAATATCTGGTTAGAATTAAACCTTCTTGAATGCAGCTGATATCAGCACCACTATCGATCATAGCAATATTAGTGATAGAAAATTCTTTATTAATATACCATTTATGAGCAATAACTAGTTGCATCATACCTAAGAAATAATCCCTTTTCAAATCATCCTTTAGACTAAGTTTATCCATCTCAGAATCTTCAGAGTTTTCAAAATCCTTTTCTTTTCCTTTCGAAGTAAAAGAAATAGTATTTTCAGGAATGTCAGAAATTTTTTCTTCAATTTTTAAAATCCTATGATCGGAGATCATCTGTTTTTGTTTTAAAGAACTAATTTTCTTTTTTAATTTTTCAACTTCTATTTTTAAATCATCAAAGGTTGTATCTCTACCTCGAATTTGACTCAACGCAAGACGTCGATTTACCTCGGATAAAGAATAAGACATATGATAATTATCGTAAGTAGTATCTTTAGAAGTACTAGCAGTATTAGTAGAAGTTTTTTTAGTAGCAAAATTAATGATTTTTTCACTTAGTTTTTCATCTGTAACTTCCTTCAGTAATTCAGGGACATTATAAGCAGTAAGAGTTTGAATATTTAAATCAAGATCTTCGAATTGCACTTGTAGTTTATACATCATCTCGTCACAATTACAAGTATCATTATCACAGTCATTGCATTTATTAACCTGATCTGGTTCACTACCAGAACTAGGTAGTTCAATATCATTTTCAGATGCAGAATCATAATCAGATTCAGAACCAAAAGTATATAATAAACCATAGACTTGGTCATACACTTCACCAGAAAGTCCTAAAGACTTGAGTTTTTGTAACTTACAGTTTGGAGCTATATGACCATATTGGTTGCACCTATAGCACTTGATTTTCGCTAACTCTCTTTTGGATCTATTTTTCGTAAACCTGGTAGACTTACGATAGTTTTTCCTTGTTTCACATTCTTCTTTGGTTCTATGTCTAGAGTGTTTATTTTTATAGGGTTTATCAGACTTAGAATATCTTTGGGTTTTTCTTGCGACCGATTTATCCATATTAAATTATTCACAAAAATCTCCTAATTGGGATTTTTCTCTAAGTTTGTCAAGCTTAATCTGTCTGGCTAATTTCAGCTCGTTACAAAGGGCTAAACCCTCTTAAGTACAAGCTACAATAAGATGACCATAAGTTTTCTCTGAATATTGAATTTCACCATAAGATCCTCTAAGTATTTTTCTAACTCTTTCATCAAATAAAGGGGGAAGACCATCAATGAATTTTGCTTTCCAATGCTCATATTTACTTTCAGGTAAATCCATAACCCTACTAAGAAAGGTGTCTTTATACTATCTAAATTCTCCTAAATGTCTGCATTTTAAACCATTAAGGAGAGTTCTAATGTTTTCATATTGATTGGTAAATATACCTCCAAAATGTTCAATTATTGTAAGCATAAGGGTATAAACAACACTGGTCGTCCTGCCCGTAGCGGTCGACCTAAATTATCTTTACCTGGTTTATCATTAGTGGCATTAAAAATAGCTTCGCGTTATCATCGTCTAAGAAATTATTCCACCAGCCTCGAAGTTGGCCAGTAAAGCCCGCAACAATCATTTTGCAAATTGTTGGGTCAGTATGGCTGCTCGCTCTTTGATCAGTGATTCACCGGCTACTAGATCGATGAAGAATCTCTCCAAAATCTGCTCTTTGATCAGTGATTCACCGGCCACTAAATCTAGGAATCCCACCCTATTCGTAAACCTTGTGGCTCGGTTGATTGGCACTCCTGTAGGCTCATCTTGCATACAAATTTTGGGAGTCCCAAGTCCTGCATCCACCAAGAACATTTCTTCCCTTAAGCGTAAAACTTCAAATTGTAAGGCGTTTTCCCTACATAAGAAAAAACTGGAATTAGATCTTGGAAATAATCGACTCAAATAGATGCTCATCATAACCTTTCCTCTGCCTAGTACAAATTGCATTTAAACCTTTAACTTTGAAAGGTCTTCCTGAAACTTTTTTAGCTGCACTTCGTGATGCTATAAATTTGAACTTTAGACAATCCCTTATGGGATCTATAGAATCTACTCTTGCTTATGGCCCTGTCTATTTTAATACTCAGCCTAATTTAACATTATCTTTGACTGATGTTAATATCACTGATGCTTTAACGTTAAATGTAAAAACTCATAGCTATAATAATGCACCTGGATTTGAGCTTATAAACTTATCTTATCGTATTTATTATCGTTTGTTGTCAACTTTAAATCCTCGTTGTAAATTAATCGATAATGCTTTAGATTATACTATGTTAATTGAAATAATTTTGCTGATAATATAGAATCTACTCAAAACGTAGGTGATACTATCTCTTCCGAGCTAAATAAGCTCAAAGGTATGGTTAGAAAACAACCGGGGAAAAATATGCTAACATTCCCCGTATGTCTACTGCGTATTATCCACGTCCAACTCCTCAAGATGTTCTGATAGAGGAAAGGGATTGGAATCAAACAAATACTTCTTATAGTGGGGATGCTATTTATGAATGTAATATTGATGGATTATCATATCGACAAATATCTATTCTTATCCACCGTATGTCAATGTACTCTACTATTGCCACAGCTACGGCATCAGCAGAGAATCGGGCCAATCGTACTGATCCAACAATTTGCAAAATAATTGTTGTGGGCTTTACTGGCCAACTTCGAGGCTGGTGGGATAATTTCTTAGACGATGATAAACGTGAAGCTATTTTTAATGCCGCTAATGATAAACCAGGTAAATATAATTTAGGTCGACCACTATGGGAAGGACGACCAAATGTTGTTTATACCTTTATGCTTACAATAATTGAATATTTTGGAGGTAGATTTATCAATCAATATGAAAATATTAGAACTCTCCGTAATGGTTTAAAATGCAGACATTTAGGAGAATTTAGATGGTATAAAGACACCTTTCTTAGTAAGGTTGTGGATTTACCCGAAAGTAACTATGAGCATTGAAAAGCAAAATTCATTGATGATCTTCCCCCTTTATTTGCTGAAAGAGTTAGAAAAAAACTTAGAGGATCTTATGGTGAGATCCAATATTCAGAGAAAACTTATGATCAACTTATTGTAGCTTGTACTTAAGAGGGTTTAGCCCTTTGTAACGAGCTGAAATTAACCATGCAGGATTAGCTAAAGTTAAACACGGAAGATTTTGAACTCGTTTTTTGATTATTTTAACCAAGTCAGTGTGAACTTAAGTCCAGGGTGTTTTATTACCCTTTTTCATTCTATCATATAAAAGAGCTATATGCGAAATTATTTCTATTACCAAAATAAGTAGGGTTTGTTTGTCCTGCGTAATATGAAGAGTTTTGACTTCTTTCACCTCTGCTACGTCTTCTGGCTGTTTGCCAGGGTGGATCTATGCTACATCAATTATCAGGAATTTGATCAGCATACCATAAGTAATTATATTATTTTTTAAACATATCAATATTATGTTGTTTGAGCAATTAAAGAGCTTGTTCATCATTATTCAGAGCAATAGATTGCTCTGTGGTTTTTATACGTTGTTTATGTTTAATTTTATCAAATAAATCATATTCATAAATAGTGCTTAAATCTACTTTTGGAATTGTCCATTTATTTAATAAATCCATATTCTGAGGTAAAATCTATTTCTTTGAGTTTTTTACTTTTAGTACTAACTTCACCTATATCCATGATTATAAAAGCCTTATACCTATGCTGAAAACTTCACCACACTTAACATAATTACTATGAAAGTTCCTAGGCTCTGATACCATTTAACAGGATCTCACTAGGCTGGGGTATGCCGCTCAGCCTGTCAGACATGTAACAATATCAGATTACGCCAAAGTCAAAAAACTGATCCAAAACACCAACCAAAATATAAAAGAATTTCAAATAGTTTAATGACTGTATGGAATTTTTTATCCAAACAAGGGGCCTGTCAGAGATTTAATAACCTTATGTTAAACCCATGTGTCTAGAAGTTCTAATTATGCAAGAGTCGCCCTTTTCACATCAATACAACGGGCTAAAGAGGCACAACTTACTAGACATAGTCACAGAGACAAAGCTAACATAAGTTTATTAAACTAGACTGTACTACCATTTTGGAACCAAGTCAAGAAACTATAGAAAAATTTCTTCATATTTTGATAGATTCTGGATCTTTCATAGTTACCATGTAAACGAAGTTAGATCTTCAACATAGATATAAGAAGTCTTTTAGCCAGACATAGTCACGGCTGGATAGGGGTAGAAGTTGTATTAAATGCACACAAATAATAAAGTAATATGTACCTTAATAGTCGGAAGCAAGGCCTAAAAATATTAACAAACAGTGGTTAGTGCCTTCTTATTTATCTTCGAGATATATTTACAAGAGGGAGGATCTAGAGAGAAGGAAGAGATTTGGAGATAGAAAATAAAAAGAAAAACTTGCTCCTCTTACAACTGAATGAGGTAGCTTTAAATAGGAAAAGAAAAAAATCTTGCACAGTACTAGGTGGGTCCCTGATATGGGAGAAGTTAGTACTAAAAGTAGTAAACTCGAAGAAATAGATTTACCTCAGAATATGAATTTATTAAACAAATGGACAATTCCAAAAGTAGATTTAAGCATTATTTATGAATATGGTTTATTTGATAAAATTGAACATAAACAAATTATAAAAACCACAGAGCAATCTATTGCTCTGAATGCTGATGAACAAACTCTTCAATTGCTCAAACAACATGATATTGATATGTTTAAAAAACAATATAATTACTTACATATTGGCCTAGTACAAATTACATTTAAACATTTAACTTTGAAAAGTCTTCCTGAAACTTTTTTAGCTGCACTTCGTGATGCTAGAAATTTGAACTTTAGACAATCCCTTATGGGATTTATAGAATCTACTCTTGCTTATGGACCTGTCTATTTTAAACTCAGCCTAATTTAACATTATCTTTGACAGATGTTAATATCATTGATGCTTTAAATTTAAATATAAAAACTCATGGCTATAATTATGCGCCTAGATCTGAGCTTATAAGCTTATCTTATCTTATTTATTATCGTTTGTTGTCAATTTTAAATCCTCGTTGTAAATTAATCGATAATGCTTCAAATTATACTATGTTAATTGAAACTAATTTTGCAAAAGCTAAACTCACTACCAGGAGACCTATTCGATCGGATGAGATTAATTTTCCAAAAAATTAGATTTTAAATTCAGTCATTTCTCTGACACAGCTTGTGGAAGAGGTGAAAAACTCAGAGTTAACTCATGTAACTCAGAGCAGCGATGGAAAAATCTGTCTTCAGTTTGATGAAGATACTTCTACATATAGAAATTTCTTGTCAAAAAATTCTTTTTTCATGCCTAAAATACTACCTGCTATGCATCATATTTCTCCAGTTAAACCAATTTATGGTCCAGCTCGAAATCGTGTTGCATCCTTACATACTTTAAATTGTGCAGATTCACCTAGAAATGTAGAAAAGATTAAAATCAATCCTAAAACAAATATTTTTTGAGATTATGAAAATCCTACCCCATCTAAGATGAATTTTGATATTAATTCTATTTAATTATGATGACACAACTGATGATAGGCGAATTTACACGCCTATATCAATATATTTTGCCCATATTTTAGCCTAGTTTTGAGAACAAATTATATATTTCATGCACTTTTAGTCCTTTTTCCTATAAGTGAGCTAACCAACATGATTAGCAAAGTTTCAGGTATAAATGATGCAGAATTCAGCATTTTATGGCTTACTTGATGCAAAAGAAAGCTCACGAAGGAAGGAAAGGGAGTTTACACGCCTAAGGACCAAAAACACTGCATGGAAAAGCTGTCCCGGGCCAAAACAGCATTTCTGAAAACTTTGGGGACTTGCAGTAACCTAGTTGGATTTGGACAATGATACATTAACCTAGTACAATTGGGTTATGTATTTCATTAGTTTATTTGGATTATGATAATGTTACATTAACCTAGTACATTTGGGTTAAGTATTTCATTAGGCTAGTAGGATTTGGTTAGATATTTATTTACCTAGTAGGATTAGGATATGGGTATTATAAATACCCTATCATGCTAGAGATTTTTATTCATCTTCTATTCAACAATTAATCTTCTTCCATCCCTCTCTTCTTCCACTACAACAATTCTACAACTCTTCTAATCTTTCCATTAATTCTATTTTTCTTCTTCCATTCATCTATTCTTAATTTCCGCAACAAGAGAAACGTTACTGTGCTAAGGAATCACGCCTCACGCCTATCACTTGAGCTACACGCCATTAACCAATATTGTGATATAATAACAATGTCAATCTTGATCTCCTTCGCATTCATGGGTAACTAAACCTCTCTGTTGGGGTTATGGAAGCCGAATGAGTTACTATCTATTGTTGTGAGTTTGTGAGTTCGCAACACGTATACTGCTTATATCATTATTCTCTTCATCTTAATCTACATTCTTTGTGGTTGCAAACGCAAGAATACGCCAGTATAACATTTAACTTGTTCGAAAGAAAGGTTATTTGTCTGGAAAAGAGATAGTGTCAAGGTAGTAGGACACCCTTTCCTATTAAAAAGCTAGTGCCGTAACTGGACTAACCTCTTGGAGAATTCGTACCGTTAGACACGCTTTAAGCTAGAAAGAGTTAAAGTGAAATAATCCTCGAATAGGTCGAAAGACGCCTGGATTTACCATCGAATACTATTCTCTATAAGCACATGCATGTCGGAATTCAACACACTCATAGCCAATAGAGACGTATACCTCAGAAGGTGGGCATAACCCCAACGCTTCAATTCTCATTGTTTACAACTTACGTAACAATCTTTCTCTTTTTACTTTGCTATTTTCAGCTTTTACTTTATTGTTTTGGTTACACATCACAATCCCCCCTTCTTACGAGACTTGCACCAAAAGTTTAGTAATTTTGCTTACTTGTTGGCCAAGCTATTCCCTGTGGGATCGATACCCAACCCAGGTTAGGTTCTATATTTGCTAACGACCGCTTTACACTCCTACGAGAGCTGTAGATTGAGCGTTATCAACAACTTATTGATTTTAGTCCTGGTTCTCAGGCAAAAAAATATATTCAAAAAGAATTTTTTTGTGAAAAATAAAAAACCTTTAGGACATGGTTTTTTGAAACTTATAGAATAGTCCTAATGAATTATGAAATATCATTGAAGAATTCTATGAAATATGTGTCTTACATAATAAAATTATCTTTTTTGTGTCATGGTTTATGTCTGCATATTTGTCATCCTATGTAAAAATTATTGAAAAATCTTATCAAAATTCTGATGGTATAATTATTCAAGCCATGTATCCTCCTCAGTCTTCCTTTGTATTACCTAATAATACTGGAATGACTTTTTCTGCTTTTCAAAAGTTTGTTGATGAGGATGTTGAAAAAATCACTGTTTCTGAAATAAATAACCTTATCGCCCAAAATATTTATTTGAGTCTTTATGTTAAAGTTTTAGGAGAACATATATCATCTCTTGATAAAAAACTTGACGAATTAATTGAGTTAGTTAAAAAACTTAGTGAGCAGATGGATTCCTCTAACATTCCTTCTACTTCCGAAACCAAAGAAGAAGAAGGATATATTCTATCTAAACCTTGTATTCAAAGACTGCCTGAAATTGAAGGATTTTTTTTTTCAATTAGAACAATTAGAAAAGCTTTTAGATAAAAAATTCTATGGTTTAAACATACAACCTCTTAATGTATCTGATGATTTTGTACAAAAACTCAAGTCTAATTTTGCTGATAATATAGAATCTACTCAAAACTTATGTGATACTATCTCTTCCGAGCTAAATAAGCTCAAAGGTATGGTTAGAAAACAACCGGGGAAAAATATGCTAACATTCCCTGTATGTATACTGCGTATTATCCACATCCAACTCCTCAAGATGTTCTGATAGAGGAAAGGGATTGGAATCTAACAAATACTTCTTATAGTAGGGATGCTATTTATGAATGGATTATTGATGGATTATCATATCGACAAATCTCTATTCTTATCCACCCTATGTCAATGTATTCTACTATTGCCACAGCTACTGCATCAACAGAGAATCAGGCCAATCGTACTGACCTAATAATTTGCAAAATGATTGTTGCGGGCTTTACTGGCCAACTTCAAGGCTGGTGGGATAATTTCTTAGACGATGATAAATGCGAAGCTATTTTTAATTCCACTAATGATAAACCAGGTAAAGATAATTTAGGTTGACCGCTATGGGCAGGACGACCAGATGCTGTTTATACCCTTATGCTTACAATAATTGAACATTTTGAAGGTAGATTTACCAATCAATATGAAAACATTAGAACTCTCCTTAATGGTTTAAAATGTAGACATTTAGGAGAATTTAGATGGTATAAAGACACCTTTCTTAGTAGGGTTATGGATTTACCCGAAAGTAAGTGTGAGCATTAGAAAACAAAATTCATTGATGGTCTTCCCCTTTTATTTGCTGAAAGAGTGAGAAAAACACTTAGAGGATCTTATGATGAGATCCAATATTCAGAGAAAAATTATGGCCATCTTATTGTAGCTTGTACTCAAGAGGGTTTAGCCCTTTGTAACGAGCTGAAATTAGCCAGGCAGATTAAGCTTGACAAACTTAGAGAAAAATCCAAATTAGGAGATTTTTATAAACAATTTGGTATGGATAAATCGTTTGCAATAAAAATCCAAAGACATTTTAAGTCTGATAAACCCTACTAAAAAAACACTCTAGACATAGAACCAAAGAAGAACGTGAAACAAGGAAAAACTATCGTAAGTCTACCAGATTTACAAAAAATAGAACCAAAAGAGAGTTAGCAAAAATCAAGTGCTATAGGTGCAACCAATATGGTCATATAGCTCCAAACTGTAAGTTACAAAAACTCAAGTCTTTAGGACTTTCTGGTGAAGTGTATGACTAAGTCTATGATTTATTATATACTTCTGGTTTTGAATCTGATTATGATTCTGCATCTGAAAATGATATTGAACTACCTAGTTCTGGTAGTGAACCAGATCAGGTTAATAAATGCAATGACTGTGATAATGATACTTGTAATTGTGATGAGATGATGTATAAACTACAAGCGCAATTCGAAGATCTTGATTTAAATATTCAAACTCTTACTGCTGATAATGTCCCTGAATTACTGAAGGAAGTTACAGATGAAAAACTAAGTGAAAAAATCATTAATTTTGCTACTAAAAAAACTTCTACTAATACTGCTAGTACTTCTAAAGATACTACTTACGATAATTATCATATGTCTTATTCTTTATCCGAGGTAAATCGACGTCTTGCGTTGAGTCAAATTCGAGGTAGAGATACAACCTTTGATGATTTAAAAATAGAAGTTGAAAAATTAAAAAAGAAAATTAGTTCTTTAAAATAAAAACAGATGATCTCCGATCATAGGATTTTAAAAATTGAAGAAAAAATTTCTGACATTCCTGAAAATACTATTTCTTTTACTTCGAAAGGAAAAGAAAAGGATTTTGAAAACTCTGAAGATTCTGAGATGGATAAATTTAGTCTAAAGGATGATTTGAAAAGGGATTATTTCTTAGGTATGATGCAACTAGTTATTGCTCATAAATGGTATATAAATTGCACTATTCTGATTAATAAAGAATTTTCTATCACTAATATTGCTATGATCGATAGTGGTGCTGATATCAGCTGCATTCAAGAAGGTTTAATTCTAACCAGATATTTTGAAAAAACTACTCACATAATTAAGTTTGCATCTGGTCATAAACTTGACATCAACTTTAAATTGCCTAATACTCATATATGTCGAAATAAGGTTTGCATTTCACATTTCTTCTTTTTGGTAAAAAACCAGTTATATCCTCCTATTATTTTAGGAACACCTTTTATAAATGTTATTTATCCTTATACGCATATCGATGCGACTGGTTTTAAGGCTACCTATAAAAATAAAGAAATCTCTTATCCTTTTGTTAATGATCCTGTAACAAGATATATAAATCCTCTTATTAGTATGAAGCAAAGACGAGTAAATTTCTTACAATTAGAACTAATGAGTATGAATATTCATGAATCAATGAAGTCTGTAAAAATTCAAGAAAAAATAAAAATGATTTCTGATCTATTGACTATTGATAATTGTGCTGATCACTCAAATGCCTTCTGGGATCGCCAGAAACATATTGTTTCTCGTCCTTATGTAGATGGATTCAGTGAGGACAAAATACCCACTAAATCTTGCCCCTGCCAGATGAATACAGAGTTAGTAGAATTCTGTAAAAAAGAGTTGATAGTCTCCTGCAAAAGGGTCTTATAAAATCTTCAAAATCCCCTTGGTCTTGTACTGCCTTCTATGTTAATAATGTTGCTGAGCAGGAATGTGGTATGCATAGACTAGTCATTAATTATAAACCACTGAATAAAGTTTTAAAATGGATAAGGTATCCAATACCTAATAAAAAGGACTTACTTTCTAGACTTTATGATGCCAACATATTTTCAAAATTTGACCTTAAATCGGGTTATTGGCAAATTTAAATTGATAAAAACCATACTTATAGAACTGCTTTTAATGTCCCTTTTGGGCAATATGAATGGAATGTTATGCTATTTGGTTTGAAAAATGCTCCTTTTGAATTTCAAAAAATTATGAACGACATATTTAATTCTTATTTGGATTTTATAATTGTTTATTTTGATGTTATTCTTGTGTTCTCAAAAACCCTTGAATTACATTTTAAACACTTAAAAATGTTCAAACAAATAGTATTGCAAAATGGTTTAGTTATTTCTAAACCAAAAATGTCCTTGTTTCAAACAAATGTTAGATTTCTAGGTCATATACCATTTAACAGGATCTCACGAGGCTGGGGTATGCCGCTCAGCCTGTCAGACCATGTAACATATCAAATTACGCCAAAGTCAGAAAATCGAACCAAAGCACCAACTAAAATATAAAAGAATTTGAAATAGTTTAATGACTGTATGGAATTTTTTAACCAAACAAGGGTCTGTCAGAGATTTAATAACCTTATGTTAAACCTATGTGTCCAGAAGTTCTAATTGTGCAAGAGTTGCCCTTTTCACATCAATAAAATGGGCTAAAGAGACACAACTTACTAGACGTAGTCACAGAGACAAAGCTAACATAAGTTTATTAAACTCGACTATACCACCATTTCGGAACTAAGTCAAGAAACTATATAAAAATTTCTTCATATTTTGGTAGATTTTGGATCTTTCATAGTTATCATGTAAACGAAGTTAGATCTTCAACATAGATATAAGAAGATTTTTAGCCGAACATAGTCACGACTGAATGAGGATAGAAGTTTTATTAAATGCACACAAATAATAAAGTAATATGTACCTTAATAGACGAAAGCAAGGCCTAAAAATATTAACAAACAGCGGCTAGTGCCTTCTTATTTATCTTCGAGATATATTTTACAAGAGGGAGGATCTAGAGAGAAGGGAGAGCTTTGGAGATAGAAAATAAAAAGAAAAACTTGTTCCTCTTACAACTGAATGAGGTAGCTTTAAATAGGAAAAGAAAAGAATCTTGCACTGTACTAGGTGGGTTCTTGTGCATAGCGTAGTAAAAGTTGTTAATAATTTAGCTGCTGGAGTTTTTAATAATTTATCTATTGGGTCCCGCCTGATCTTTCCCTTTCCATTTAATGATGAATGCTTCAGCTTTTTCAATAACTTCATCTGTTTCTCCCATAACTTCTGGTGGTTGGGACTCTGTAATATCTTCAGTGTTTACTTCATCACTTTTCATTGATGTATCTGAATTTTGTTCAACCGTTTGGGGTAATTTATGTCGTACCTCTTCTAAGTATTGTTCGATCATCTTCATTTTATTTTCATTGTGAGCTGATATTCTTTTGGAAACACAATTGAGACTTTTATCTTCAACTAAAATTGATTTTTGAGGAGTCTGTTCATATTCAGCAATTCTCTTAATGATATTTTCTCTTTGATCATGTCCATATGTGAGTTTTGTATTTGGATCTTCACTAGTTAGCTTGTCCCAAAAATTGCAATAAAATATTCTGTATAAAGCAGAAATTTGTTGGCTAGTATAACCTATTTCAACTAACCATCTATGAATCCAATGGATAGAGAATTCTATAAAGAAATACATTTGGTCAATAGTGTCGATCTTACAAATATGTTCAGAAAGGTATAGTTCAGTCAAGAAGGGTGATGATTTTTTTCATGTATGATAAAGAGAAGAATATTATGGTGGTAATATTTTAACAGTAGGTCCGTGATAAGTCCACCATTGCACAAATCAATTAGGAATGTGTTTGTCAAAAACCTTGGCACAAATTTTTATAAACCATGTATGTTTGTGTTTACTATTATTATAATATAAAACTTGAGAAAATGCCTTAATCTAATCCCAATATGTAAAATTTATCTGAGACTGTCCCATTAGTCCCATAAGCATAGATTTTGGAGTCATAGATGAAATTCCTCATTCTTCAATAGAAATAAGCCTTTTAACAATCATCTTGGAGTATCTATGTACACCTGGGGTAGTGTCTCACATTAGACTGTGATCAAAATCTGCACTGAATGTCTGAACCAAATTATTTTCATAAAAAGTTCGCGTTTTATATGATTCTCCAGTGAAATAAACATTAGTAGTTAAGTATTTTTGGAGTAATCGCCATGCTTCTTCAGAATTTTTTTGTCGAGGAATATGCATATTTTCAGTAAGTAGAATGAGTTCTCTAGCATCCAATTTCTCATATGTGGGTTTATTTTTGGAGTTTTCTTGGACTATAGATGCAAATGAATCTGCAGTTTTTTGTTGATCGAATATATAAGATTGAAGTTGTTTGTACAAAGGATGATCTTCTAGAATATCTTCCAAATGAATTGAGGAACCAATATTCTGAGTTTTTGATGATGATGATCCTTCCTGGAGAATTTTTGAATTCACCAAAGTTCTATTTCCTTGTTGTAAAACCGAAAAATTAAAACTTCCAGAGCTGTATGCAAAATTATTTCTATTACCAAAATAAGTAGGGTTTGTTCGTCCTCCGTAATATGAAGAGTTTTGACTTCGTCCAACTTCGTCCAACTCTGCTACGTCCTCTGACTATTTGCCAGGGTGGATCCATGCTACATCAATAATCAGAAATTTGATCTGCATACCATAACATATATTCGAATAGATCTTCATAAAGTGTGTCCTTTGTGATAAGATCATTAATGACCTTTTGTAATATAAGCCTGTGCATATCCACATTTAAAGGAGTTGCCTTTATAAAAGTGATTAAGAATTTTCAAGAGAAGAAGTGCAGAAAGAGATTCATTATTCCTTTTAATCCTGTAAATTAAATATTAATCACTTAAGTCAATATCAAACCAATAAATATCATTATCAAGAAATTCATCGTGGTTAAGGAATAATTCTTCTTCTATTATACCAAGAACAAGATTTTCCAAGATAAGAAAATGAATATCTTCGTTTAAAGGAATGTATTTGATAATAGTAATTATATTTTTTTAGAGAGGAAGTACGTGTAAAAATTCATGTTAATCAATTAAATATTCTCGAGATAGAAAATCAAGCAAAGAATTTTCACTACCCTTCTTATATTGTATTTCGAAATCCAAAGGGGCTAATTGAGCTTGCCATCTTGCAAATATTAATTTAGAGGCATCATGTTTAAAGTCTTTGTCGAACATGTATTTTACAGATTGAGCATCAGTCTTAACTATAAATTTTTGATCATATAAATCATCTTGAAATTTTAAAACACATTTTACAATAGTAAGTATTTCATGAGCCACCATAGCATATTTTTTCTGACTTTCAAACCATTTGCCAGAATGAAATCTAACTAAACATTTAGTGTTTGTATGGGGATTAACTTGTTTAAGTATTCCCCCATAACCAATATTTCAAGCATTATTTTCAATTATTTTTAACCATGCAGGATTAGCTAAGGTTAAACATGGAAGAGTGTGAACTCGTTTTTTGATTATTTTAACCAAGTCAGTGTGAACTTGAGTCCAGGATTTTTTATTACCCTTTTTCAGTCTATCATATAAAGGAGCTAAATCTCTGGATAGATTTTTATAAAAAGGAGATATGTAATTAAGACTACCAAGAAATCTTTGTAAATGAGTTTTATCAGTAATTATACCGGAAACTTTTTAGCAAAGTGTAAAGTTCTTTGTATGGGCTCAAGAGTACCTTGGCTAATATTATGACCTAGAAATCTAACATTTGTCTGAAACAAGGACATTTTTGGTTTAGAAATAACCAAACCATTTTACAATACTATTTGTTTGAATATTTTTAAGTGTTTAAAATGTAATTCAAGGGTTTTTGAGAACACAAGAATATCATCAATATAAACAATTATAAAATTCATATAAGAATTAAATATGTTGTTCATAATTTTTTGAAATTCAGAAAGAGAATTTTTCAAACCAAATAGCATAACATTCCATTCATATTGCCCAAAAGAGACGTTAAAAGTAGTTCTATAAGTATAGTTTTTATCAATTTGAATTTGCCAATAACCCGATTTAAGGTCAAATTTTGAAAATATGTTGGCATCATAAAGTCTAGAAAGCAAGTCCTTTTTATTAGGTATTGGATACCTTATCCATTTTAAAACTTTATTCAGGGATTTATAATTAATGACTAGTCTAGTAATACCACGTTCCTGCTCAGCAGCATTATTAACATAGAAGGCAGTACAAGACTAAGGGAATTTTAAAGATTTTATAAGACCCTTTTGCAGGAGACTATCAATCTCCTTTTTATAGAATTCTACTAACTCTGTATTTATCTGGCAGGGGCGAGATTTAGTGGGTATTTTGTCCTCACTGAAACCATCTACATAAGGAAGAGAAACAATATGTTTCTGGCGATCCCAGAAGGCATTTGGGTGATCAGCACAAATATCAATAGTTAATTGATCAGAAATCATTTTTATTTTTTCTTGGATTTTTACAGACTTCATTGATTCATGAATATTCATACTCATTAGTTCTAACTGTAAGAAATTTACCTGTCTTTGATTCATACTAATAAGAGCATTTATATCTCTTGTTACAGGATCAGTAACAAAAGGATAAGAGATTTTTTTATTCTTATAGGTAGCCTTAAAACCAGTCGCATCGCTATGCGTATAAGGATAAATAGAATTTATAAAAGGTGTTCCTAAAATAATAGGAGGATATAACTGGGTTTTTTACCAAAAAGAAGAAATGTGGAATGCAACCCTTATTTCGACATATATGAGTATTAGGCAATTTAAAGTTGATGTCAAGTTTATGACCAGATGCAGACTTAATTATGTAAGTAGTTTTTTCAATATATCTGGTTGGAATTAAACCTTCCTGAATGCAACTGACATCAGCACCACTATCGATCATAGCAATATTAGTGATAGAAAATTATTTATTAGTCAGAATAGTGCAATTTATATACCATTTATGAGCAATAACTAGTTGCATCATAGCTAAGAAATAATCCCTTTTCAAATCATCCTTTAGACTAAGTTTATCCATCTCAAAATCTCCAGAGTTTTCAAAATCCTTTTCTTTTCCTTTCGAAGTAAAAGAAATAGTATTTTCAGGAATGTCAGAAATCTTTTCTTCAATTTTTAAAATCCTATGATCGGATATCATCTATTTTTGTTTTAAAGAACTAATTTTCTTTTTTAATTTTTCAACTTTTATTTTTAAATCATCAAAGGTTGTATCTCTACCTCGAATTTGACTCAACGCAAGACGTCGATTTACCTCGAATAAAGAATAAGACATGATAGTTATCGTAAGTAATATCCTTAGAAGTACTAGCAGTATTAGTAGAAGTTTTTTGAGTAGCAAAATTAATGATTTTTTCACTTAGTTTTTCATTTGTAACTTCCTTCAGTAATTCAAGGACATTATCAGCAGTAAAAGTTTGAATATTTAAATCAAGATCTTCGAATTGCGCTTGTAGTTTATATATCATCTCATCACAATTACAAGTATCATTATCACAGTCATTGCATTTATTAACTTGATCTGGTTCACTACCAGAACTAGGTAGTTCAATATCATTTTCAGATGCAGAATCATAATCAGATTCAGAACCAGAAGTATATAATAAACCATAGACTTGGTCATACACTTCACCAGAAAGTCCTAAAGACTTGAGTTTTTGTAACTTACAGTTTGAAGATATATGGCCATATTGGTTTCACCTATAGCACTTGATTTTTGCTAACTCTCTTTTGGATCTATTTTTCGTAAACCTGGTAGACTTACGATAGTTTTTCCTTGTTTCACGTTCTTCTTTGGTTCTATGTCTAGAGTGTTTTTTTAGTAGGGTTTATCAGACTTAAAATATCTTTGGATTTTTATTGCAAACGATTTATCCATACCAAATTGTTTATAAAAATCTCCTAATTGAGATTTTTCTCTAAGTTTGTCAAGCTTAATCTGTCTGACTAATTTCAGCTCGTTACAAAGGGCTAAACCCTCTTGAGTACAAGCTATAATAAGCTGACCATAAGTTTTCTCTAAATATTGGGTCTCACCATAAGATCCTCTAAGTGTTTTTCTAACTCTTTCAGCAAATAAAGGGGGAAGACCATCAATGAATTTTGCTTTCCAATGCTCATACTTACTTTCGGGTAAATCCATGACCCTACTAAGAAAGGTGTCTTTATACCATCTAAATTCTCCTAAATGTCTGCATTTTAAACCATCAAGGAGAGTTCTAATGTTTTCATATTGATTGGTAAATATACCTCCAAAATGTTCAATTATTGTAAGCATAAGGGTATAAACAACATCTGGTCGTCCTACCCGTAGCGGTCGACCTAAATTATCTTTACCTGGTTTATTATTTGTGGTATTAAAAATAGCTTCGCGTTTATCATCGTCTAAGAAATTATTCCACCAGCCTCGAAGTTGGCCAGTAAAGCCCGCAACAATCATTTTGCAAATTATTAGGTCAGTACAATTGGCCCGATTCTCTACTGATGCAGTAGCTGTGGCAATAGTAGAGTACATTGACATACGGTGGATAAGACTAGAGATTTGTTGATCTGATATTCCATCAATATTCCATTCATAAATAGCATCCCCACTATAAGAAGTATTTGTTTGATTCCAATCCCTTTCCTCTATCAGAACATCTTGAGGAGTTGGACGTGGATAATACGCAGTAGACATACGGGGAATGTCAGCATATTTTTTCCCCGGTTGTTTTCTACCCATACCTTTGAGCTTATTTAGCTCGGAAGAGATAGTATCACCTATGTTTTGAGTAGATTCTATATTATCAGCAAAATTAGACTCGTGTTTTTGCACAAAATCATCAGATATATTAAGAGATTGTATGTTTAAACGAGAGAATTTTTTATCTATAAGTTTTTCTAATTGAGAAAATTGAGAAAAATTTTCATATCTTTCAATTTCAGGCGGTCTTTGAATGCAAGGTTTAGATAAAATATATCCTTCTTCTTCTTTGGTTTCGAAAGTAGAAGGAATGTTAGAGGAATCCATCTGCTCACTAAGTTTTTTAACTAACTCAATTAATTCAT
The DNA here is from genome assembly GCA_030864225.1 of Capsicum baccatum var. pendulum. Taxonomy (NCBI): domain Eukaryota; kingdom Viridiplantae; phylum Streptophyta; class Magnoliopsida; order Solanales; family Solanaceae; genus Capsicum; species Capsicum baccatum. Next base: position 72,282,655 of record CM061552.1, on the reverse strand, counting down.
CAAGTTTTTTATCAAGAGATGAAATATGTTCTCCTAAAACTTTAACATAAAGACTCAAATAATTATTTTGAGCGATAAGGTTATTTATTTCAGAAACAGTGATTTTTCCAACATCCTCATCAACAAACTTTTGAAAAGCAAAAAAAGGCATTCCAGTAGTATTAGGTAATACAAAGGATGACTGAGGAGGATACATTACTTGAATAATTGTACCATCAGAATTTTGATAAGATCTTTCAATAATTTTTACATAGGACGGTAAATATGCAGACATAAACCATGGTACAAAAAGATAATTTTATTATGTAAGACACATATTTCATAGAATTCTTCAGAGATATTTCGTAATTCATCAGGACTCTAAGTTTCAAAAAAAACCATGTCCTAAAGGTTTTTCATTTTTCACCAAAAAATTCTTTTTGAATATATTTTCTTGCCTGAGATCCAGGAGTAAAATCAATAAGCTGTGTCATCATAATTAAACAAAATTAATAACAAAATCCATCTCAGATGGGGCAGGATTTTCATAATCTTGAACAATATTTAGTTTAGGATTGATTTTAATTTTTTCTACATTTCTAGGTGAATCTGCAAAATTTAAAGGATGTAAGGATGCAACACGATTTCGAGCTGGACCATAAATTGGTTCAACTGGAGAAATATGATGCATAGCAGGCAACATTTTAGGCATGAAAAAGAATTTCTAGGCAAGAAATTTGTATATGTAGAAGTATCTTCATCAAACGGAAGACAGATTTTTCCATCACTGCTCTGAGTTACATGAGTTAACTCTGAGTTTGTCACCTCTTCCGTAAGCTGTGTCGGAGAAATGACTGAATTTAAAATCCAATTTTTTAGAAAATTAATCTCATCCCATCGAATAGGTCTCCTGGTAGTGAGTTTAGCTTTTGCAAAATTAGTTTCAATTAACATAGTATAATCTGAAGCATTATCTATTAATTTACAACAAGAATTTAAAGTTGACAACAAACGATAATAAATACGATAAGATAAGCTTATAAGCTAATATTCAAGCGCACAATTATAGCTATGAGTTTTTACATTTAAAGTTAAAGCATCAGTGATATTAACATCAATCAAAGCTAATGTTAAATTAAGATGAGTATTAAAATAGACAGGGCCATAAGCAAGAGTAGATTCTATAGATCCCTTAAGGGATTGTCTAAAGTTCAAATTTCTAGCATCACGAAGTGCAGCTAAAAAAGTTTCAGGAAGACCTTTCAAAGTTAAAGGTTTAAATGCAATTTGAACTAGGCCAATATGTAAGTAATTATATTATTTTTTAAACATTTCAATATCATGTTGTTTGAGCAATTGAAGAGTTTGTTCATCAGCATTCAGAGCAATAGATTGCTCTATGGTTTTTATAAGCTGTTTATGTTTAATTTTATCAAATAAATCATATTCATAAATAGTGCTTAAATCTACTTTTGGAATTGTCCATTTATTTAATAAATCCATATTCTGAGGTAAATCTATTTCTTCGAGTTTACTACTTTTAGTACTAACTTCGCCCATATTAGTTGTGGGACTTCGGTGCCTTAAGCGGAAGAGGGGACTTATTTCTTGCAAAGGCAGCCTTTAATCTTTCCCAACGTTTAGATTGAGTCGAGAAAAGACGCTGAAAAACAACTTCATAGCTAGAAAACAGAAAACGTAACCCGATGACCTACCAATTGTAGAAGTAGGATTTTTGGCAAGCAATAGCATTGGAGGATGTGTTCTCACCAAATATAAAAGTTGCATTAATCATGAAAATATCCAAACACTTGTTACTACTCGAAATTGGCTGCATGATTTCTCTCAAATTAGTAATATTTTTTGCATACATGTAAAATATTATTAGTTCTTAAATTTTCATTATATCTTAATATTTAATTAATTAATATTATATATAAATTTTAGATGAAAATAAAGATTTTGAGACAACTTTGTAAGAAGATGATTCAAAGATGCTTGATGAAGAAAAAGTGATGATGTTAGATACATAATAAGTGTCATCAAAGCTTTTCTTGAGGAGTTCATTTTTATTTTTAATAAATGAAATATTGACATTTTTTATGTTTCATTTATTTTGATATATTGAAACAAATTTAGGTTAATATTTTAAATTATCAATAATATTTTTATTCATTAACTATTTAAATTATTTATTAGTTTTTTTATTTGGTTTGAAAGATATCATGTTAAAAGTTATTTAATTTTGCTATTAGGATTATTTTTTTGGGTGTTGGAGACTGATTATTAAGTATTAACACTATAGTATTATCTGATAAATATTTATGTTTATTAAAATTCTAAAATTAAGTTACAAAATATTATTTTTTTAAAGTGGGCTGGCCCGTGAGGCCTGCAGCCCACAAAGTAATGGTGTGGATTTGGTGTTTTTTGGCCCATCATTTTGATGGGTCAGCCCGGCCTGATCGTTAAATTCAAAGCCCGTGTGGGCTAGCCCGGATGAGTTTAGCCAACCCGTATTGACAACTCTACTTATTTAATAATAGTCAAAATTCAAAAATAGCATACTTATCTCCTTAATTATGAGTTTCATAGCAATAGTTTCATAATTACATAGTATAGCAAATTGTATTTTGTATTTTAGCAAACTATTGCTACAAAATACAAATACATATGATTTTTACTGCCCTTATGATCGATATATATTTTTTACTTTCGCAAACTGTTGCTACAAAAATACAAATATATACAAATTCATATGATACAAAATGTAATTTGATAAAAGTATTGTTATTTTTTATAATTTAATACTTAAGTATGCTACTTTATGTATTTTGTCCTTTAATAAATTTCTTTATAAAAGTACAGAATTTACACTTTACAAAACTATGGGGTTTCCATAAATTCATAATTTAACCAGGTTTAAGATTCGCACGCCATACTCTTTAATTAGTGTTTACCACGTATTACTATTAGGTTGTTAAGTAAATTATGTTACATAATGCTCTAAACAAAGGACTAGAAACCAATTAAAGTTGTTATGTAAAGTATTTAACATGGCAATTCCAAAGTTTAATTTACTAAAGTTTAGTGTAACTTAACCAATAATAGAGGAAGTAATTACACCATTTTAGTGAGTATGTTAAAAACAAATCATGAATTCATATAACACATGTTTAAGGTGTTAATTAGATGCATTCTCTTTTTTCATTTTTGTTAAGAATTCGTGCCCTACTTATTATCTAATTTTCACCTAACTGTTGCTTATCGATGGAACGGGTTGCCTAACGTATTTCAAGGAAGTAGTAAAACAGAAAGTAAAGAACACAATAATTTTTACGTGGAAAACACCCAGCTCAAAAAGGTGTAAAAAACCACGACCTGTACTTCTACAGAATTTATCCCCAACTTCACTAAATAACTCTGAGCCTCAACAACAACTGATTACAAAAATCTTGTAACCAACAAATAGGAATTATAAACTCTAATCCCTATAACTCAACAACTAGGAATTATAAACTCTAATTACTAACTACACACACCTCCGAAGGTATGCTTTTCCAAAGTCTCTGAGTTTTCCCCAACTCAAAGACTAGCTCCTAATTCAGTTTATAACACACTGAAACTAATATTAGATCAATAGCTCAAACACAATGAACAACTCTAAAAATCAACGCTAAAACTCTATCTGGATTCTGTACTGACGACCAGGTTCTTCAACGTGTTTCTTCAGTGATTGAGTAGCACTTCGTAAAGTTAATCTGTTGATTGTGCTTTTCTGCTTTTTAAGTGTGTGAATTATTCTGACTGATGCATCTTCTTTTAAAGTATAGCTCTTCAAAGAATCATTTTTTATTTCAAACTCCTCCTTTAATTAGAACTCTCATTGCATAGAGTTCTACTTCAAGTGAAACTCTTTCTTTAATTTCAACTCTTGTTTCCTTAGTGTTGTAGTAAAACTCCAACTCTTTTAAATCAACACATGATTATTTATCAGAATCTTTCGCCTCCCACACATAGGACTCTTCAAGATATATTCAGAAGTGAAACTCCTTCTTCACGTAGGACTCCTTTTTCAACTCAAATTGCTTTCCCTTATCATTAAGTGTTTGAATCAAATTCAAATTGTTATATTCCCCACATGATTAGTAGCTTGAGTATATTAGAATTAGGCTTGCTTATTCGTTCTTGTCTTTAAGCAATCTTGTGTGTATCTATCAGTGAAACTGAAAATCTGCTTTCCTATGCGGGGACCAACTCAAGTAACATGTTTCATTCATGTGTCAGTTTGTTAATCATAAAAAATACATAGTACCCAACAAATTCCCCCTTTTTGATGATGACAAACCTCTTGTCTTGTGCATTCAACCATCTTCACCTGTAGGTACTAAAGTATAAAACGCTAGAATAAAATAAGTTAGTCAATGGGTTATAAATATTGCACAACCCTATTATCTTCCCCCTTTTGGCTTCATCGAAAAATCATTTCAATGCAATAATATACTAGCTAAAGTAATTTGTTATGCTATCCATGGCCACTGGGGCTATCAGCAAAACAATCAGACAAAGACTCTAGCCAACATAGTAATGTGTTAAAGAGAGCAAAAATGAGTAAATTTAGCAAAGATAACCATTCCATTTAACTGATAGAGCATGTTCCATATTAACCTAAGTTAGTACTGAACAAAGCAAAACAACTGAGCATTAATAAAAAAAATATGGTATAAAAGTGGAACATGGCTAAGGAAACAAATAGTGAAGAGAAAGGAGGAACAGGTGATATACACTGTGTCAATTAACGAATGACTTCAACATTTTCATCCCTCACTTAATCAAGGTCAAGCTTCAAAGTCATGATCCAAGCCTGAAGGGCCACTTATTCCACTTCATGACTGTCTTGTGCAGCTTTAAGTTCAAGTATTTTTTTTTTAGCCAAATCATTTTTTTCAAATTTTTTTTTTGTGTTAGCCCTCCTTATTGAAACTGGTAGAGCAACATGATTCATCTGTGCAAGAACATCTATTGTTGTTTTCTAAGTCAACCTGAACCAAGACTGAGAAATCCAATAAAATAACCAATTAGGAATTAAAAGGGAGATCATATCCCTTTTTATTTCTCAGAAAACTTATGCTGCATATGATTGATGATCAAGCTTGGCAAATTCATGGTACACAACTGATATTTTGGTTGAGAGAGAAGAAGAAATTTCTGGTGTAGGATTAACATATTTGTGCACAACCATTTGGAGAGAATCAAAAAAAGTTTGGTCAACCAATTCGTCAGCTTTATAAGACAAGGGGAGAATGAAGTGTGAGGAATTGAACAGGTGTGCTCAACTGTTTCAACTTAGACAACCTATACTTATGTCAGTGAAGAACATACCTGCTAAGAAGAACTTTGTAGTCACCATTGCTTTCTTGTAACTATTTTTCTGTACAATCTAATACAAAATTAGGTTAGAAAAGTCAAAAATCTGAAATTGGGACACACAACTAAATGTGCAAGACTGAATAGAATAACTTTTTAGCTAATAAGATTAAGAAAAAAAATTATTCTAGTCAATCATTGAGGGGAGTTCATGCAATTTTAATCATCCCCAAGTCTAACCTATTCCTTTCAAAATGCTCTCTACTTAGTGCCTTTGGTGCTTACATAATCAACATTTTTATAGCCCTCAAGAGTGAAATTGCTTTTCTTTGGATACCATAGTCTCAAGCCATTAATTTCCATGGGATATCTCAAGATCCTTTTGACAACACCAATTCTTATAAACTACCAACAAAATTACCAGCAACTTGTGTTGGTTTTATTGATGTATCCATTTCTTTATTTGTTGTTCCCCCTGTCAATATGCCCTCAGTCTGTATAACAGTTGGACCAGGTAGTTAACATGTTCCTGTGCATGCTCATCAGTTTCATTGTCATCCTTTTTTTAATTCTTTTTAATCTCCCTTGCTTCCCCCTTACACGAGTACTACAAATCTGGCCATCTTTCACATGATCCATTTCCCCTTTAAATGTGGTGAGTGAAAGAAACTTTATTTTCTTCTAGTCTTATGCCTTGAACAAGATTTATTTATGCACAAATTTTGCTTACCTCCTTTCACTCTCACCTGCAAAACAAATTAGGGGTTAACTTTAGGCACCCAGACAAGCTTGGGTCCTTTCTTATGAGTAAATGAATGAATCAAATTTCTTCTAACCCATGCAGGCAATAGGTTATGTGACTTGTTTCTCTGATCAGGTTTAGTTATCCTTTTCTTGGTTTGAGATAGTTTATTTGTCAAATTTAGACTGCTAGATCTGCTTTTGGCAGCAACTGGACATTCAGTAGTCGGATGTCCAAGGTTTCTACAGATATAGCACAAGTTTTGATAAACATCAAGACTTTTGTGAAAACCCAAATCATCTTTTTCACTGTGATATCTTTCACTCAACTTATGAACGATTCTTGAGGAATTTGTCCCCTTGTTTGCTCTTTCAAGGTCAAGTTTTAGTTTAAAGACTTCTTGACTCAGTTTATTCACCATTTCTGTTGCATTATTGCACTCTTCTTTGTATTTGATCAATTCAAGTTCAACTTTTTCTTGTTCTTTACTCTTGGTGTTTTTTCCTTTTTCAGAGAGTGTCAATTTTAGAACTTCAGACTTAAGATCATTATTTGAAGAATCAAGTTGCTCAACCTATTTCTTGAGAGAGCAGTTTTCCTGTTCAACAATGTTCTTGCAAGCTTCTAAATCAATAAAATCAAATTTGATTCTTGCAAGACAGTTGAACAACTCATCCCTATCAGAAGTTGATTCTTGGAAGTCATCAATTAGTGCACTCAGCAAGGAAATAAGTTTTGTTTTAGAAAACAAATGCAACTTTTCTTTAAGTTCAAGTATACTTACCTCAGAAACATCATCTTCTTCCTCCAAGTCTGAATCTCCAAGAGCCATGAGTGCTGCTTCATCAACTTCATCATCATCTGATTCAAATCTCCAAGCTGCTACCATTGCATATTCTTTCCTCTTTTTGGTTTTTTCTTTCAATTCCTTTTTAGCCCTTTCTTTTCTCCATTCTATTTCCCAGACGGGACAATCCTTGATATGATGATCAGTCTTACCACACTTGTAGCATCCATTTAGATTATCATTTGACCATTTTTTGCTACCTGTTCCCTTTTTCTTTTTAAAGAATTTATTGAAGTTCTTAGCTATAAAGGCAACTTGTTCTTTATCAAGTTCAATTTCTTCATCACTGTAAGATTCCTTCAGAGCTAAGGTATCCTCTGGGGCTTCTAGCACTTTAGTTCCATCAATTTCCATTTCATAAGTTCTTAAATTCCCCACTAATTCATCCAGGATCATGTCTGCAAGATTCTTATTTGCTTCCCTGATTGCAGTCACCTTAACATTTCACTTTGATTTTGGTAATACCCTCAGTACCTTCTTGACTTGTTCTTCTTCAGATATAGCTTTTCCTAAGGAGGTCAGCTCATTTGTTAAGGCAATAAGCCTTGTCATCATCTCATGCAAGGTTTCATTCTCCTTCATCTTAAATGCCTCATACTTAGTAAAAAGAAGAGAAATTCTGAATTTTCTTACTTGAGATGTGCCTTCATGAGCATTTACTAGAGCATCCCAAATTTTCTTAGCAGTGGTGCATGTTGATACCCTGTTGTATTCAACAGGTCCTAATCCACAGACCAAAATTTTTTGGCCGTAGCATTTTTCTTTAATGCCAATAAGTCATCAAGAGTGAATTCACTTCTTACTTTCTTGACCTGTTTCCCATCTTCTAACTTCATTGGAATAGTAGGACCATCAGTGATCCTATCCCATAACTCGTAGTCTTTCCCTTGAATGAATGTTTCTATCCTGGCTTTCCACCAAATGAAGTGAGAACCATCAAAGAGTGGAGGTATAATAGTGGATTGACCTTCACTGTGACCAGTAGGTGGTGCAGAATTCATCATATTGATCTTTATCTTAGGTGCTATCCCTTTTTAAGACAACCTGGCTTTGATACCACTTGTTAAGAATTTGTGCCCTACTGATTATCTTATTTTCGCCTAATTGTTGGTTATCGATGGAACGGGTTGCCTAACGTGTTCCACTGACGTGTTCCAAGGAAGTAGTAAAACAGAAAATAAAGAACACAATGATTTTTACGTGGAAAACACCCGGCTCAAAAAGGTATAAAAAACCACGACCTGTACCTCTACAGGATTTAACCTCAACTTCACTAAATAACTCTGAGCCTCAACAACAACTGATTACAAAAATCTTGTAACCAACAAATGGGAATTATAAACTCTAATCCCTATAACTCAACAACTAGGAATTATAAATTCTAATTCCTAACTACACACACACCTCCCAAGGTATGCTTTTCCAAAGTCTCTGAGTTTTCCCCAACTCAAAGACTAGCTCCTACTTCAGTTTATAACACACTGAAACTAATATTACATCAATAGCTCAAACACAATGAACAACTCTAAAAATCAACGCTAAAACTCTTAGCTGGATTTTGTACTGACGACCAGGTTCTTCAAAATGTTTCTTCAGTGATTGAGTAGCACTTCGTAAAGTCAATCTGTCGATTGTGCTTTTCTGCTTTTTAAGTGCGTGAATTATTCTGACTGATGCATCTTCTATTTAAGCATAGCTCTTCAAAGAATCATTCTTTATTTCAAACTCCTCCTTTAATTAGAACTCTCATTGCATAGAGTTCTACTTCAAGTAAGACTCTTTCTTTAATTCCAACTTTTGTTTCCTTAGTTTTATAGTAAAACTCCAACTCTTTTAAATCAACACATGTTTATTTATCAGAATCTTTCTCCTCCCACACATAGGACTCTTCAAGATATACTCAGAAGTGAAACTCCTTCTTCACGTAGGACTCCTTTTTCAACTCAAATTATTTTCCTTTATCATTAAGTGTTTGAATCAAATTCAAGTTGTTATATTCCCCACATGATCAGTAGCTTGAGTATATCAGAATTAGGCTTGCTTATTCGTTCTTGTCTTTAAGCAATCTTGTGTGCATCTATCAGTGAAACTGAAAATCTGCTTTCCTATACGGGAACCAACTCAAGTAACATGTTTCATTCATTGTCAGTTTGTCAATCATCAAAACTACATAGTACCCAACAATTTTCGATAAGGTAGCGTGCATACAACGACATATCCAATGTATTATCATATATATAGAGGGCTCAGAAGAGGGTAAAGTATATGTAGTCTATACCACTATCTACAAAGAAGTAGAGAGACTGTTTTCGATAGACCCCCGACTTAGGAAGAAAAAGACAGTAAACAAAGTCATAATAAAACATGAAATAAGATGAAATAACAGAAATAAGACACTCACAGAGTAGTACTATACACTATCTAACCCAAAACACACACCTTACCCAAAACCTCCGAACTAGAAACTCCAACCTAAGTGCATAGCCCTATGACTACTAGCATGGCTACACCAAAGCAGTCCTATCTACTAGCTACACCTCACTCATACGAACTAGCCCTCTAATCTAATTTGTGTCCTCCATACCTTCCTATCTAGGATCGTGTCCTCAGTAAGTTGTAACTGTTTCATGTCATGTCTAATTACCTCCCTTCAGTATTTCGTCGGCCTACATCTACTCCGCCTGAAACTATTAATAGCCAACCTCTCACACCTACGAACTGGGGCATCTGTATCCGCCTTCATCACATGTCCAAACCATCTCAATCTAACTTCCCGCATTTTGTTTTCCACCGAAGTCACTCCTACCTTCTCCCGAACAGTCTCATTCCTAACTCTATCTCCTTTAGTAAGTCCACACATACAATACAACAGCCTCATTTTTGCCACCTTCAACTTTTGGATATGAGAATTCTTAACCGGCTAACACTTCACTTCGTACAATATGACCGGACAGATTGCCACTTTATAAAATTTGTCTTTAACCTTAGAAAGTACCTTCTTTATCACATGAAACATAAGGTAGCATGCATATTAATTATTTTACATTATGCTGTATCTCCCTGATATTAAGTATATAAAATAACTCATTCCCATAATTTAAACCTATTTCATTGACCGGATATAACACTATAGAAGTACACATATATTCCCCTTTCCACCACCACATTCTTTCAAGTTTCCACTTTAATTTCCACTATACCTGCTCAATGTACGACTGTACGTAGACCCTTTATTCCACTTGCTCTGTCTTTCTTTCTAGGCATGCACTCGTTTATTACACGCTTTATTATGTCGTACGTAAGCAAATTGCACTCAAGTGCGCTTCCTTGGGTTCGACAAATTAAACACCTTCGATTCGAATTGAATCCTTGGATTATGATATTATACTCGCTCCGTTTCATATTAGTTGTTTGCCTTATGATAAACAGTTTTTCCAAATTACTTGTTCATTTACTTAACTAAATTTAAAAAAAATCATTTTATTCCTTTAATTAATATATTTTTTGAAAAACTAAATAAGTTTAGAAAAAAAAGTTTTTTTTCAACTCGCCTTTTTAATGATTTCTTAAAAGGCATGTAAAGGGAAAGGGGCCAGAGGGAGTTTATATTATTATATTCGTGTTTTTTAATGCTTAGTTTGCACGGCGTCTTTTCTTTCATATGGAACAATGTGAACGCTTCATTCTTGTTTAGACAATTGTACATTTGTTAACGTAAATTTCAAGCAAAATTAGTGCCAATGCTTAGTTCGTGTTGCATAAAGAAAGAATGAACACAAGAATGAACACACTTTTATGCTTAGTTCGTTCTGCAAAGAAAAAGAAATAACACAACTTAAGTGTGATGACCTAGTAGAAAATGAAGAGGCTGATCTCTCTTAGAGATCATGGTTTTATTTAGATGACTTATTTTTCTAAAATAAAATTAATCACAATATCATACATGATATATTTAAGATAATAACATTCAAATACTCTCTTTGTTCTACTTTACTTGTGATACAACTTACAAGAATAACATATATACTCAGTAATTTCATAAGCGAGATCTAAAAAGAGTACTCTATATGTATATGCAATCTTAGTTTTACTTTGTGAAGGTAGATTATTTTCGATAAATTAATGCTTGACCTAAGTAAAGACAAAAAAAGACATGATATTGCAAAATAATAGCATTTGAAGAAATGTTGAAAAATGAATATTTCTAAATTGAATTCTGCATGAACATGCGTTTAACATGAAAAACAGTTGAAATTATTAAATCAAAGTAACAGAAAGCATGAATATTTATTTGAAAGAAAAAACAATCTTCCCATTTAAGCAGTGTGCAATGTGCAACATTGAGCATGCACTTGAAACATATTGCTTGTTAAGCTTGTCCTTTCTCACGCCTCATGAAAAATTATTAATTAAAAGAATTATTTGAGTAAATTACCTTTATTTATTCGACAACAATAATGTATACAATATGTTTACATAAGTGAGATTTAGGATGATGGTATATACACATATCTTATTGGCCTTATTTTTTATGGTATAGAAAAGTTATTTCAATAGACTCTCATCTGAACTAATTTTAATTTACAGTACATATTTAAAAGAAATGCCATAGTTTAAAGTAAATATTAAGTATTGATATTAAAAATGGTAAAGATAACCAATTTAAAATCACAAAAGTTCAACAATCTCTCGCCACTCTTTTTTTTAACTCCGCATTCAATCAAATTAATACATCGTTTGACCATGATTTTTATTTTTCCGGAATTGGATTTGGAGTTGAAGATGAAGTTGAAGTTGGAGTTGGAGTTGTGTTTGACCATGAATATAAATTAAAGTTGTTTTTTAAATTTTGTAAGAGAAGTGTGAGTGAAAAAAGTGAAAACAAGTACTAAAACTTGTTTTCACTTTTTCAAATAATTTTCCGAAGTTGGATGGAAAATTCATGGCCAACGAAGCGTGTTTTCACTTTTTTCATTAAAGTAAAATAATTTTCGAAAAAAATAAAAAAAATTCTATGGCCAAACGGCTACTAAGTAGCCCTTTTGACCATGAGTATTTTCTCACTTTTTACCAGAAAATTATTTCACTTAGGGTGTGTTTGGTATGAAGGGAAATGTTTTCCATGGAAAATATTTTCCTAGAAAATGTTTTCTTGGAAAACAAGTTGATTTCTTACTTGTTTTCCCGTGTTTGGTTGGTAGATGGAAAATATTTTCCAAAAAATATTTTGTAGTATTTGGCTGGTGAATGAAAAAATATTTTTCAAAAAATACATTTTAATGTTTAGCTAAAGCGTAAAAATACTTTTTAGAAAAATATTTTTTAATCTCAAAAATTATTTTTTTGGGTGTGTTCAATATGAAAGAGAAATATTTTCTAGAAAAATAAATCATTTCTTACTTATATTTAGGGGTGGGCATTCGATTTGTTCGGTTTGATTGTTGAATATCGGTTCGGTTTTTTGGTTTTCGGATTGACGAAAATGACAATCATAACCAAACCAAAATTATTTCGGTTTGGTTCGATTTTTAAAAATTCGGTTCGATTATTTCGTATTTTATTTTCGATTTTGAAGATTAAAGTAGTGAGCATTTAAAATTGGTGATTTTTCTAGAAAAATAATCTTTTTTTAAACCTAGTTTTCATTCTCAAATATAATTAATTCAACACGAATGAAATAACCATAAATATCGACTTCACTGAGTAATCACCGTTGGCATGACGACAGTGGCCGCGCGCGGCAGCGACTGTCGACGGTAGAGACGAACTGAGCAAATAAACTGAGCAAACGACTGCAACTGTTGTCGGTGATGTTGAAATTTCAAATGAACTGACGAACTGAGAATGGATGAGCGTCGCTGCAGCCTTCACGTTATTATTATGGTCTAAAGCAAAACAGTATATTAGGATTTGGATTACTAAATGATTATAATTTATATATTTATATGTTATATCAGATTATATTATATTTTTAGTAAATTTACATAGATAATGAAATATATATATATATATATATATAAATTATAATACATTATTTATATAATTTCGATTTTTCGGTTCATCCAATTTTTTTTTTGAAAATCCAAAAACCAAACCGTTTAACTAAATTTCTAAAATTTAAAATCAAAATCAATTCGAAAAACCGAAAAACCAGACCAAAATTAAATTTTGATTCGATTTTTTGGTTTTCTGGTTTAAACCAAAATATGCCTAGCCCTACTTATATTTGTGTGTTGTTTTACAAATTTGATAAGTATATATTTTCTAAAAGTATTTGTATATATTTAACGAAAACACTGAAAACGAATATGATAAAAAGGATGGGATAAGAAAAAAGTTTTAAGTATTTTTTAAAAAACAAATTAAAATAATTTTTTTTTTAGTGAGGGTTGGGGTTGTCAAAATAGGTAGTAAGGGTGGGTAAGAATTTTTTTTATTTTTTTTTTATTTTTTTGCTGGGCGGGGAGGGGGGGTCTAGTACGGGGTGGGGGTAGGGGTAGGGGAGTATGAGTCGGGTTAAAAAAAATTGAAATATTTTTTTTTTAAATGTGGGTGGTAGGGGGTGGAGGTTGGGGTAAGGGAGTAAGGGTGTGGTAAGGAAAAAATTAAATTTTTTTTAAAAATAAATTTTAAAAACTTAATTTTTTTAAAGGGGGGGAGGTAGTTGGTAGGGTGGTCGGGTAGGGAAGGCAAGAAAAAAGTTTGATTTTTTTTTTTTTTTTTTTTGGTTCTTTTTGGAAAGGGGAAGGGAGTAGGGTTTTGGATAGAGGTGAGGTAAGAAAAAAATCAAGGTGAGGGTGAGCGTAGGGGTGGGGGATTGAGGATCGGAGTAGGGATGAGTAATTTTGAGAGTTATATGAATATTTCAATTTAAGAGTGAGGTTGAAAGAGAGTTTTGAAAAATGTTTTCCTTACTTTTCGAAGGAAAATCATTTTTCTTAATTTTAAGGAAAATGAGATGATTTGAAAAATATTTTTCAAAACCTGTAAGCCAACCAACCAAACACACCCTTATTGAAAAAAAGGGAAAATCACAGTGTTTGACCATGACAATTTCAAATTCAATTTGTATTTTGTAAAAGTAAAAACAAGAAATACTTATTTTCACTTTTTTTTTTCACTCCTACTTCTCTTATAAAATTTCAAAAATAACTTTCATTTATATTTATGGTCAAATACAACTCCAACTTCAATTTCAATTCTAACTCTAAAAAATTACATTTTAATGGCGAAACGAAAAATAAGATACATATAGAATGAAAGAAAGTGTGAACAAATTAGTTAGGACACCATTATATTATATCAAAAAAAAAAAAGAAAAAGGACAGTAGCTGCTCCGTCAAATAAAAAGGACTAGCGGAGTAACGTGGTGCATACTGAGGTCCTTTTAGCAAACAAGAAGTTCGATTAGTCATGTCGAGTAAAGGTGACACTTATGGTTCGTTTGGTAGAGTGTGCTAAAAAATTTAATGCATGTATTATTTTTGTGTATTAATAATACTTTATTTGGTACATCTTTTAAGCTTATGTACAACAACAAATAAAGAAAGTAGAGAGGTATTTTAGTCATACAATTTTTTTTTTTATAAAAATTATACAACATATATTATTTTTAATACATATAACCAAACACTACATAAAAAAAATATAAGCATAACTAATGCAAGTATAACTAATACAAGCATTACTAATACAAACATTACTAATACACTATATTTTGTATTATTCTTATACACTCTACCAAACGATCCCTTATACCAAACGATCCCTTAAGAGTGGTAAAATCGATTCATAAAATTATACACTCTACTCTTCCTACTACTCTTACTACTTGTATTAATAGCTCTCTTTCGGGCTCTGCTGCCCAAATATCATGTAATGAATATTATTATCTATTAATAAAGTTCCTCTTTTACCAAAAAAAATAACTCATTTATTTTAGTAATAGCTTAATTTATTTTAACTCATTTAGATCCGCTTAAAATTTGAATTGACCCATGAAAAATTTATATGGATGTTTTTTTAAAGAGAAAATACATAAAAATCCCCTGATTTTGTCCGACTTTTTCAAAAAGACACTTTAACTATACTTTTGACCGATTACCCCACGAATCTTACTTAAATCGTTACAAATACACCATTTTGATCCTCTGCGTGTATACACGCACAATAGGCGCGTGAAAGACTCAAAATTGACTTTTATTGACCAATTAAAAGCTGTCACGTGTAAATAATTTCATATATAATTTATTTTCTCTTTTTTAAAAAAATATTTATTTACTTTTTAAAATTATTTCATATACCCTCTCCTCCTCCCCCCCCCCCCCCCCCCGAAACATCCCCACCCACCATTGTCATCTTCAACAGCTCCATTAAAGATTTTTTTTTTTATAAATAATCATTGAACTATTTTTATTAAGAATCATAAAACTCCATCAAAGTTCCATTAAAGCTTAATTAATGGAGTTTTATGATTCAAGTAGAATGGACCATTGTCTTCTTCAACACCACCATTAAAAAATTTTTTTTTTGAAATAATCATTGAACTATTTTTTGAAACACCATTAAAGCTCCATTGTCTTCTTCAACACCATTCTACTTGAATCATAAAACTCCATTAGTGAAGCTTTAATGGAGTTTTATGATTCTTAATAAAAATAGTTTAATGATTCAACAACAACAACAACAACAAACCCAGTGTATTCCCACCTAGTGGGGTCTGGGGGGGTAAGATGTACGCAGTCCATACCTCTACCTCTGAAGAAGTAGAAAGGCTGTTTCCGATAGACCCCCGGCTCAAGACAGTCGCCACACAAATATAAATATAAATATAAATATAAATATAAATATAAAGTAACGCATGGTAGTAGGAAACATCGGGAAGCACTCAGATACATAATAAAACATGGAACACCGAAATCGTAACAAGAAGCAGAATAGGAATAGGAATAAAAATAAGAGTAGGAAGAATAACAGGAATAATCCCCCACTCCCTACCCTTGCGCCCCCAAACTGGCCCTAGTCTTCTGCCCTAATCCTCGCCCTCCAGACCTTCCTATCTAGGGTCATGTCCTCGGTGAGCTGTAACTGCTCCATGTCCCGTCTAATCACCTCTCCCCAGTACTTCTTCGGCCTACCCCTACCCCGCCTAAAACCATCCAACGCTAGCCTCTCACACCTACGGACCGGGGCATCCATGTCCCTCCTCTTCACGTGTCCAAACCAACTCAATCGGACTTCCCGCATCTTGCACTCCACTGGAGCCACCCCAACCTTCTCCCTGATAGTCTCATTCCTAACTCTGTCCCCTCTAGTCATCCCACACATCCAGCGCAACATTCGCATTTCCGCCACTTTCATTTTTTGGATGTGGGAGTTCTTAACTGGCCAACACTCCGCTCCATACAACATGGCCGGACGGACTACCATCCTGTAGAATTTGCCTTTAAGCTTGGGCGGCACCTTCTTATCACACAACACCCCCGACGCGAGCTTCCACTTCAACCATCCCGCCCCAATACGGTGCGAGACATCCTCGTCAATCTCACCGTTACCCTGAATCACGGACCCGAGATACTTGAAACTATCCCTCTTACATACCTCCTGCGATTCCAGCTTCACTACCACCTCATCCTCCAACCTCACGTCATTAAACTTGCATTCCAAATACTCTGTCTTGCTTCTGCTCAACCTGAACCCTTTAGACTCAAGAGTTTGTCTCCACACCTCTAATTTGTCATTCACACCCTTTCGGGTCTCGTCAATCAGAACTACATCGTCTGCAAAAAGCATACACCAAGGCACTTCCCCTTGGATACTCCGCGTCAACACATCCATTACCAAAGCAAACAAAAAAGGACTAAGAGTAGATCCCTGATGCAATCCTGTCAAGACAGTAAAATGCTCTGAGTCTCCTCCCGCCGTCCTCACCTGAGTTTTCGCTCCATCATACATATCTTTAACTGCTCTGATATAGGCCATCGGGACTCGACTCACCTCCAAGCATCTCCAAAGCACCTCCCTGGGAACTTTGTCGTAAGCCTTCTCTAGATCGATAAACACCATGTGCAGGTCCTTCTTCCTTTCCCTATACTGTTCCACCAGCCTCCGTACCAGGTGAATTGCCTCCGTCGTCGAGCGCCCAGGCATAAATCCGAACTGATTTTTCGAAATAGACACTATCCGTCTCAGCCTTCCCTCGACGACTCTCTCCCAAATCTTCATAGAGTGACTCAATAACTTAATCCCCCTATAGTTATTGCAACTCTGGATGTCTCCCTTATTCTTATAGAGAGGGATTATGGTACTCCACCTCCATGCCTCGGGCATCCTTGCCGTCTTGAAGATTTCGTTAAACAGACCAGTCAACCACCTTACCCCAGCCTCTCCAACGTACTTCCAAAACTCCACCGGTATCTCATCCGGCCCCGTCGCCCTACCCCTCCGCATCCTGCGAACAGCCTCTCTAACCTCCTCTACCCTAAAACGTCTACAATAACTAAACTCCCGACACTCCTCTGAGCGCTCCAGTTCCCCTAACACAATAGCTCTATCCCCTTCGTCATTCAAGAGCCTATGGAAGTACGACTTCCATCTATTCTTAATATGGCTGTCCTCCATCAACACTCTGCCGTCCTCCCCCTTAATGCACCTCACCTGATCGAGATCACGGCCCTTCCTCTCCCTAGCCTTTGCGAGTCTAAACAACTTTTTCTCCCCTCCCTTCCCCTGTAACCCCGCATACAGGCTCTCAAACGCGGCCGTCTTAGCTGTCGTGACTGCTGACTTAGCCTCCTTCCGAGCTTGCTTGTACTCTTTTCTGTTTACCCGCTTCTCTTCTTCGTCTCTGCTCTCAACCAACTTAGCATACGCCTCTTTCTTGGTCCTCACTTTCATCTCCACCTCATCATTCCACCACCAATCCCCTTGATGGTGCCCAGCCCGGCCCCTAGAAACACCTAACACCTCACTAGCTTTCTCCCTGATGCACCTAGCCGCCCTATCCCACATAATGATTCAAAAAAAAAAATTTTAATGGAGGTGTTGAAGAAGATAATAGTGTTTTGCGTGGTAGGTGGGGGTGTTGCAGGGGAGGGTGGGGGGTAAGGGAAATGCTAGACGGGGGTTATGGGAGATGGTGGATGGGGGGTGAAGGTGGGGGAGAGGGGGGTGGGGTAGGGTGATAAATAAAATAAAAAAGAAGATTTTATTAAAAAATATAAACAAAATATGAAATTAAATATATTTACACGTGGCAACATTTGATTGGTGCGTACATTTGCTCTCTTTGTTGTGACTAAAATTTAGCGAAAAATGGTGTATTTACAATGGATTAAGGAAGCATCGTGGGGTAATATGTCGAAAGTAAAGTTTAGATATCTTTTTGAAAAACTCGAATAAGATCAGGGGGTCTTTACGTTTCTCTTTTTTTAAAAGACAATTTTAAATTTTTGATATGTCATAGCATAATATAAGATTTTTTGTTAATTAGATACTCAAACAAAATTATAAGAAATCAAACAAAGAATTAAGAACTTAGTATAGATTAAGAGGGTGTTTGGATGGGTTTAAAAGCCGGTCAAATCAACTTAAAAGCATCTTTTTGACTTATTTAGGTGTTTGACAAATAATGAAAATGCTTAAAAATAAGTGTTTTTAAGCTAAAAATAAACCAAAAGCTATAAGTTGTCTACCCCAACTTATAGCTTTTGATTTAAAAATTATTCAAGTTTAATCAAATAATTTACTTTATTACCCCTTACATGTTCTTGAAACTCCTAAAATGTCCTTCATTGTCCCAACTTGTTCTTCCATTACTTGCTCTCTTCCATGACCGTTGCTTTTCCTCCATAGCAAGTTGCTCTCTTCATAATTTATATTTCTTTTTCTTTGCACTTTATAAAATTATGATTGATTAGTTCTTTTCGTCATTCAAATTTTATTATTCAAAGATTATATTAATTAGAAAAAAAAATATTACAAATTATTTGAAAAGGTCCGTGGGTGGAGGCTGAGCATGTTCCTCTTCCATTATGGTGAATGTCACTTTGATTTAAATTTTCTCCTGATAAAAAAAATTGGCATGAGAATTCTTTTTATATTTGTTGTAATTCATAACTTTATATTGCAGCGAAAATCAATTTTTTTTAGCTGTTTTTCACTTTCATTCAATGTTTTCAACAAACAATTTGAAATTGTTCAAAAATAATTTTATCTAATTAATTTGAAATATAAAATAAATTATATTTTAACTAATTTGAATTAAAAAATTTGCAATGATCAATTTTATGAACTTTCACAATGAAGGATATTTATGTCATTTCAACAAAAAAAATTGCTTATCAACATTTTTTACCAAACACATGAACCGCTTATTTTCAGTTTCAGCACTTTTATCAAAACACGTAACTGTTTATCTCTAGAATAAGCTCCAGCACATCAAAAGTGCTTTTCATGCTTGTTGCTTAAAAGCTACTTATTTTAAGCTAATCCAAACGGGCTGTGATTTTTAATACATTTAAACCCGGTCACCTTCAACTCAGCTCATTTTGACATGACCAGTGCGATTGCATTAGTACGTGAGCCTGCATCTCGTGCAATCACAGGGGAATACGATTACAAATTAAGCGTGGTTACAACAACAAAATCAGACTTTCAATTTCGATCAAATCCATCCATTTGACATCTTTGGTCAGTGACATTAATCACCAGGGACCATATTGCTACTTGATGGATAATCAACTTCAATATATATTTTAATGAATTGTACTCATCTTTTCTGCACTGTGGGGACGTTCTTTGTGTGTATATGATCTCTCTGTGCATAACATATTTGACCCACAATGTCCATCGTTTAATTTACGTGTATAAGTTTCTAAGCTTCTCCTTAATCGACGGCAAGATATTCCTTTATGCTTTTATCTACTTGTGAGCTAGTCTAATTTTTTGTGAGGTAATGCAAATATTTCTACAATTTGAATTTGATTTCTTTGGTATTTTTTTTCTTCACCTATAGTTTTCAATGCAGGTTGACAAATTTGTTATATTTATTGAGTATTGATAGAGACTTGTTATATATGTTAATATTTTTCATGGAAGGGAAAATATCTTGTAATATTAATTGGTAACAGGTTGTTTTTGTTGGCACCTACTGGTTCCGTTGATCTGTATTATATTTATAATGTTAATTTGTTGATGATTATATTTATAAACTAGTTTATTTGGAGAACTCTGGAATATATATATTTTTTTCTTTTTTGTCAAGAACCTCCGCTGTATCGTGTTCTAACAAGTACAAAAAGATGAGGTAATTACCAAACCTGCATTCTTACAATGCTTAATTAGTTTACTTGCCAAAATAAAATACAGTATTAAAAATAATAAAAGCTGCCGTAATACAGTATTATTTTTGAGCTGTCTCTTTCTTCAATTTTATTTAAGTGATTTTTCTCATTAATCGTTATCTTCTTTTGTCATAATTTGACTTGCTAAATTAATTATATACCTAGTATTTTAGGGTTAAGAGTTGGTATGATTCACATAGGCAAGTTGCAATTGCAATTGCAATTGATGGTTCGTGATCTTATCTCTGTGTTTGACATTAACGGGTGGCGGAATTAGAGTTCTAGAAAAAAATTCAGAAAAATTCAATAATTTTAACTAAAATATTTTATTTATATTAGGAAATTCATGAATATATATAGATAATTTATTCATAATTTAATAAATTAATTACTTTTTGAAAAAAAACAAAATTAGAACATATAAACTCAAAAAGTTTTGGATCTACCTCTAAATCGTAGTTGTTGTTTCTTGGTCTCTATCTTGTAGTAATCTTTCAGAAAGGTGGCGCAATTGTTCCTTAATTTAATAGTACTATCATTTTTTTTTGACTTAAAGCAATTTAATAGTATCAATTTGTCTGAAATTTTGATATAATTTTGTCCAACTCTATGCTTTGCTTATTATATACGTTGCTCTGCTTATTCATTAGTTGGCAAATATTTGAAGTCAAACCCATTCTCCAGTCAATGGAGGACAAATGTTCAAGTTGTACTTTCTATATTCACCTACCATTATATTTAAAATTTAAATTTAAATTAAATACACCGATTAAATAAAAAATAGTATAATTTAATTTTAGGAAAAAATGACATCATACCACAATTTAATTTATCATAATTTATTTAAAATTTCAATCTTTTTAAATAATTATAAATTCGTGACTTTATTTTAAAGCTCGGATACATCAATAAAGAATGTGATGTATGTGTTTAAAATTAAGTGATGTATCTATATAAAATTAACTGATGTAATCGAAAGAATATGATGTGATGTATTTGGATAAAATTAAGCGATGTATTCAAAAGAATGTGATGCAAATTAAGTACTGATGCATCCGAAAGAATGCAATATATTGGTATGGATTAAATTAAAAGTTTTAGTAAATTTTAAAAAGAGTTGAGATATGAAGTAACTAGTTGCAAAACATGTAACCTTTACTTAATTTTATATATTAGGTTAATATTTTATTTATCATATAACCATATACAGGAGACCGGAAAAAAGAGTTACCTCCTTTAAATTTATGTGACACAAGATACATATATTGAGTAACAATTTGAAAAAAAAAAAAAGTAGTAACAATTTGACTCACAAACTTCCTATTTTGATTTAATGAAATGATTTATAATCACGGAACATTTTTACCATTTATTTTAGATTTCAAGTCTCAAAAATTATTTTTTATTTTTTTTCTAAAATTTCATATCCAATTAAATAACTTAACATAAATTAAGACGGAGAGTATATATTACTATTATATACTATCAATTTGATGATACTTTTATATAGCGTCAGTGCAAAGAACTTAAATCTTTTGTTCAACTTTCTTGTCGCATATGTGGTTTTATGTATTGTTGAACGGATTATTATCCTTCGTACAATATGGCAGCTGTAATAACATGTTATGACGTGACTGATGTCTGCTTCCAAGAACATTGCATGACTAATTAAAATTCTATTTATACTCTTTCTTTCGCTGGCAGACTCGTGTTCTTTTTTCTCAACAAATTTTGGTCCTTCCAAAGTTCTCCATTAATCTAGTCTTCCTATATATATGTTCCCACTTTCATCCCCCTCCAAAAAAATAAAAAAAGGAGAAGATCTTTTGAGTGCCACAATTTGGATCTTTAATCAGTATCAATACTGTAGACTCTGGAAAGTTGCTTAGAAATTGACATAAAAATCTCATACTCCCATTGGATTATTGCATTGTCTGCATTTAAGCAACATAACATTTTAGAAAGGTAAAAGTAGTGATTTTCTTGTCTTGGTCTTTTTTTTTTTTTTTCAGAAAAAATGTCTGCAATGAAAGATGTCAAAATTCTAGGGAGGTCACCTGCTTTCTAGAGACTATTCGTTATAGAAAACTTTAATGAATCTTAGCTTTTTAAAATTTTTCTTCTTTTATGGCGTAGTACTTATTTTGAAAATGTTGATTACTCATGATAAATATATATATATATATATATATGATACCCCTTTTGATTTGTGCTGTTGAGAACTTGTCCATGTTTGTCAAAATATATGCGTGCTGAAGTTTCTTTCTTAATATGGTTGAGCATAATAACAACAGTAAGAATTAAGTTATATTTACGACGGTAATGAGCCTTTTTACACTGTCAGTGTGATTTAACTTGTTCTGTTTCTGTTAATATGTGCTATTTCTTGTACTTCTGTTTGTGGGATTATATTAGATTTGTTGTTGTTTAATGTAATTTAACCTGTTACATAGAGTACTGTAATTACCTTTTAAATGACCTAATTGCGTAAGTATCTAAGTGTATATCTTAAACTCAAAAAATAATATGTTTATGTACGTTCTGTGGCGACTAACTAGAAGACACCGAATAATTAATTAATGATCTTGTTCATACAGGTGTATTAAATAAAGATGGGAACAAGTGAACAAATTCATCCTGCAAACGAAGCTTCATCATCAGGACTTCCATCACTTATCAGATTCATCAGTTCTGAAATGGACCATGATTTTGATAGCATAGTCAATGACCATATTAATAATCTGTCTGCACCTGCACTGGATTCTCACTCTCCAAACTCATCAATTATGGTGAGTATTTCTGATTTTTCTTAAAAATGTTTATCCACCTTACTGGTTAGCTAAATGTTGTGTTCTTCTGTTGCGTTGATTTTATCGCGGCGACTAGTAGATTTGATCGATTGCTCTGCATCTTTTGCTGATAAAGAATATATATAGTACTTACTATTAGATTGAGATTTATTATGCTGTTGAAGCTAAATAGAATTACTTCAACACCTTTGAAGTAATTTACAGTTTATCACCAAAGAAAAAAAAGAATTACTTTTAGGACTCCTTTTTCCTTTTTTTCCCCAATCCCCCTCAGATGTATACTTTATTATATGTATCCTTTTACAAGTTTGAGCCTGTTTGTTTAATGATAATCTAACTTAAGTATTTGAAACAAAAAAAGTTCAGACTGATATACTTGCTAGTTTGGATTGAACTTTAGATTAAATTTGGTGATTTATTTGAAGATTTCTAACTTGTAAGTTGCATTTATGATCTTGAAACTTTTCAAGTTTCAACATCTTCCTCTGTTGTTGATCATAGCACAAACTAGGACGTATCATGGTTGCAACTAGTGTATCGATTTGACCTTGACCTTAAGCCTTGATCTGTAACATGTAGTGTGACACTTCAGTGGCCTCAATATTTTCTGTGATATTTCTATAGGTATCTGAAGCTGCTGCTGAGCGCGAGAGCAACAGAATTCATTCAGTTTCCATTAGCATGCCACCCACTCCAAAAAGAGTTGGCTTCACCGATAACAATGAGACTATAGATGCTCCTGATTCTGCTGCTGCTACATCAAAAGATAAGAAAACAAGGTTCTATTCTCAGCCTATGCCAAGTGCTACTACAACTGAATCTTCAGCTGGAGCTCCTGCAAGCGGCGAACTTCCTAGGCATCCCAGGATTAGCAAGCTGAAGGATAAAAGATTTGACAGTTTCAAAACATGGTCTGGTAGGCTTGAGAGACAATTATCAAATTTGCGCGGAAACAAAATTCAGGAAATAGAACAAGAGTCCGTCTCTCAGCCCACTGCTGAACCGCAGCCTAATACTCCTATTAATATTCCTGTGGACCGATTTTTTGATGCCTTGGAGGGGCCAGAACTTGATAAGCTAAGGGTATGCTTTTTCTGCTTTTTTACATTAATTTTAGTTCACTGTTTTGGGTTAAAAATTTGTCTTTTTTATTTATTACCATCTGAACATCGAAGAAGTACATAGAAATCTAGCAAAACCTCGTGAAAAATAAATGGTGATGTGATACCTATTTGATCTCTCAAGCTGCAATTTAGTGTAAAGATTCTTCACCTGCTCCAATTTATTCTCTAATCTATAGTTGTGGAATCAATATGCTTACTTGGTTAATTCTAGGTTGCATGCTTGTTAGAGGACAACAATTGATTTTCCTAGCTGTGTATGCTGTGGGATCTAAGATAAGTGCAACTACTTAAAGGGTAATCCTTAAGGGTGTTAATGCAAAGATGTTTCATGCCTTACTTGGAATCGATTTACATTGTGAACTTGTTTCCTATTGCTTCTTTTTCATTTGTATCTTTATCTGTCAATACAACTATGGTGAATCAAGTTAGTGAATTGGAATTTTATTTGTTTCCTCTACAGGCTTCTGAGGAAAGTATTCTTCCAGAGGACAAGACGTGGCCATTTCTACTACGTTACCCTATTTCATCATTTGGTATCATTCTTGGTGTTAGCAGCCAAGCTATAATGTGGAAAGCCTTAGCCACTTCTGCCTCGACCAAATTCCTCCACATAAGCATGGACGTAAACCTTGTGCTCTGGTGGATCTCTATTGTCCTGATGGCCATTGTTACTTTCGCGTATGTGCTGAAAATCATTTTCTACTTTGAAGCAGTACGTAGGGAGTACTACCACCCGATACGTGTTAATTTCTTCTTTGCTCCATGGATAGCACTCCTATTCTTAGCACTTGGACTTCCACCTTCTGTCTATCAAAACCTTCCTCATGCTTTATGGTATGTCCTTATGATCCCATTCTTATGTTTGGAGCTCAAGATTTACGGGCAATGGATGTCTGGTGGTCAACGAAGGCTCTCAAAGGTAGCCAATCCATCAAATCATCTGTCAGTTGTGGGGAATTTCGTTGGTTCCTTGCTTGGTGCATCCATGGGACTAAAAGAAGGGCCAATTTTCTTCTTTGCTGTTGGATTGGCTCATTACACTGTTCTGTTTGTAACTCTCTACCAAAGACTTCCAACAAATGAGACACTTCCAAAGGAGCTACATCCTGTGTTCTTTCTATTTGTCGCTGCTCCTAGTGTTGCTTCTATGGCATGGGCAAATATCCAAGGGTCCTTTGATTTTGGTGCTCGGATCGCATACTTCATTGCCTTGTTCCTTTACTTCTCACTGGTAAATATTACTCATTTACAATATTTTAGAGCCTCTTCTTGAGTTATGTCTTCACAGCAAGCTGATTCATTTCTATTGTGTTTTTCTTATTCGTTTACAGGCTGTTCGCATTAATTTCTTCCGAGGCTTCAGGTTTTCATTGGCTTGGTGGGCTTACACTTTTCCAATGACCGGAGCTGCTATAGCCACCATCAGATACTCAAACATGGTTAACACGGTTGTGACAAAGTCTCTGGTCGTCATACTTTGCATCCTTTCTACACTTACAGTGACAGGACTGCTTGTGACGACCATCATTCATGCTTTTGTTCTAAGAGACCTCTTTCCAAATGACATTTCTATTGCAATTAGCGACAGGAAGCCTAAAACACATCGACGATGGTACCATCATAGACGAGCTGGAAGCACGGACATAGATCAATTCCTTAAGTATGCCGATTCTGCTGAAGCCAAAGATATCGAAGCAGCTCTCTCTGGCAGCATAGAGTTACAAAGCACCGCTGCTCCAAAAGAAGTTAGCCAAGATTGACTCGTTCTGTTCGATGATCCTGTATTAAAATTGCTTGTAAAGCCTTAAGCTTTTAGTCAAGTGAGGAACACCAAAAGTTCGGTGATCCTGTGAACTTGATATAGGTGAAGGCGCATGAAGAGTCTTGTAAAAAGAAGTGAAGCACTACGAGAGATGCAAGGGGACGAATGTTGTTCCACGTTTGAAAAGTTTTCCTTTTTTGTATAAAGTGTTTGAGATGAGTAACTATAATAAAAGGGTCCTTAATAGCTTTTTTCGCCTCTGAGGATTGCTGTCTTTGTTATGTTTTGTACAGAAGGACTGAGACTTTTAAGCATTCACCTAGGAGAACAAAGCATCTAAGTTATTAACTTGGATAATCAGATTATCTAACATACTTCCTATAGTAACAAGTCTAAGTACCTGAAGCCAAAGAGAAGATGTTTAGCATCTAACTCGAACGTCTTAGATAATCGAAGTGATTAGTAAGCTGAAAAGGAGGATAAATGTCTTCAGAGAAAGAAATTACTCTCCCTTAATGTGGTAGGACTTTGTTTCAGGTCTTGATAGTGGCTGATTCAAGAAGGCAGTTTCATCTCAGCAAGGACCTATCTTCTCAGCTGCTTGATACAATTTAATCTTTTCACTCCATGAAACTCAGAGCACTTCACAGCTTTGATGGAGTTGCACTATGAATCAGTCTTTAGCCCATTTTTATTTACTTTGGTGATGGATACTTTGACGCTATAAATTCAAGGTGAGGCGTCATCATGTATGTTATTTATGGATGACATACGTAGTTTTGATGGACATGATTTGCAGTGGCGTTAAAACTAAGCTGGAGGTTCGAAGACAAACCCTGGAGCACAAAGGGTTCAGATGACCAAGTACAGAACTGAATATTTGGAGCGCAAGTTCAGTGAAGTAATGCATGAGACTGATGTGGAAGTGAGACTTGAAACACATACAGGTCATCCAAAAGAGATTAAGTTTCTAGTATTTTGAGTCTATTATCCAAGGAAATGGGAAGATCTAAGAGGATCTCACTTAGCATATTGATTTTGGGTGGATGAAATAGAGGCTCGCATTTGGAATCTTGCGTCATAAGAAGGTGCCACCAAAACTTAAAGGTAAATTCCATTAAGTGGTAATTAGACCAATTATGTTTTTTGGGGCAGAGTGTTGGTCAGTCAAGAATTCTCATGTTTCAAAAGATGAAGGTTGTGGAAATGAAGATGTCTGATGTATGAGTGGCTCTGATAAAGGACAAGATGTAGGAAACATGGTTGAGATGCTTTAGGCATGTGAAGAGGAGATACATGGATACTCTAGTGCGGAGATGTGAGAGGTTGACTATGGAAGGTTTCATGAGAGATAGAGGTAGATTGAAGAAGTATTGGGGAGAGGTAATTAGATAGGACATGACACAATTCTAGCGTATGGAGTACATGACCTTAGATTGGAGGGTGTGTAGGACATAAATAAGGGAAGAAGGTTAATAGAAAGTAAGGCGTTGTCTTGTTGTCACTTTATATAAATAGTCGTAGTATTAATCCTGTAATTTCTTGTCTTCGATTTCTATTACGATCTGTTATATCTTGTACCTCGATTATTGTATTGTTGTTCCAGTTTCTGTTTTGTTACTATCTGTTATTTTTGTTATTATCTGTTGTTTCTTGTACTTTATTAGTTCCTATTTGGAACTGCTTTGGACTTTTTTTTTTGAATTGCGGATCTATCAGAAACAACCTTTCCACCTTTGACATAGGAGTAAGGTCGGTAACCGCTCTACACTACACTGGATATGTTGTTGTACTCCATGACACCGCGTCTCCACTATAGTCAATAGTTTTATATATGAAAAACTACTTAATCACTTATTGCCATTACTATCCAATTTTCTATTGAGGTCTATTCCACAAAAGGTACTCGATCAAATTTGGATGATGATCAAACGTATATAGGTGAAAAGCTAAGAGAGGCAGGGGTTTCATCGTGCATATATCTTCTTTTCCTACTTTTTTAAAGGGCAATCGGATTAACACGTTTTCTGAGAAGCAAGTAGCAGGACAACTCATTGATAAGCTACCCTTCCAGTATGTCCACAATGAGATGTTTGGTCACATGAACATATTTGTATTTTTGGTTGTCCTATGTATACCTTCAAACAAGTACCTTAGGTGGTCGAAAATGTTATTGATATGAATAACTCTAAAAGATTTTGTTCCTCGAAAGTGCTGTTTCTTTTATGTCTTAAAAGGAATTTAAACCTACACAATATACCGAGTGAAATTCCACAAAAAGGGGTCTGTTGGGTTCAATTGGTGTGAATGAAAAATGGAGGGACATAACCCTTCGAGGAAAAGACACATTGTTTTGGAAAAGGAGTGACTGTTCGGATAGTTGTGTCTGTTCAGAAAAAAGCCACAATATTTCGAATGAACAGACATGACACTTGATACACCTTTTCGGATGAACCATTGCCACCTTTCGGTAGGGGCACTTTATGGCTATATAAACCTGCATTTTTTTCATAGGTTTAGTTTGAAAAATTTCTGCATAAGAAAAATATTCTCTTGCTTCTAAAAACTCTGTGTGATCATCTCCCGCTGAGTGAGTTCGAAGAAAATCAGAAAGTTTGAGGTACCGCTACATTCTGGTTGTGAAGTCATTTTATTCTGGGAGGAAAATTTCACAACCTCGGGTACTTGAGGGGAATTATTTCTTTAAGGACACTCCATGAATTCGGAGGACTTGGCTTTTTTCTGCTTCATCTATTTTTCTTTAAGAAACTGAAAACATACTTCTTTGAAAGATCATTTTGATCTTGTGTTGAAGGTGTAGGACAACTTCATAAGTGCTTGATTTATTCTTGAACTTGTGTTGAAGTAGTGTTGTGAAAATACAGATTTTGTGTACTCGAAAAACAACAATCTTAAAGAAATATTTTACTAATCTGTATTGTTTCGTTTACTGTTTTTGCAGTAAATAGTTGAACTTCATATTGATAGTTTTTTTAACTTTTTGAACTTGTGTTTGAAGTTCTTGAAACTTCATTTTGATAGTTCATAAGTTGGTTGAACTTGTGTTGAATTTCTTAACATTTGCTTTTGCTATTTTCCAGAAAATAGTTTGAACTTCATTTTGTTGATGTTCATAAGTTGGTTGAACTTATTGTTAAAAGCTCAAAGTTGTAAATACAGAATTAAACTTCATTTGATTGTTCATATATTAATTTGAACATGTGTTTGAAGTTATTATTAAAAAATACAGATTTTATCAAAATTGAGAAAAATAACAACATTAAGGAAAGTATAAAAATATTTATTTTTGTGCTTGTTTGATGAAAGAAGAAAAAAAAATTATCGCCACTTATAAATCAAGTATTTGGTTAATCTGTATTGTGTCTGATTTTGTGGAGACTAAAATCTTTTGATTTCTACTCTCTCGATTAGAAGAATATAAAAACTTCATCGAGAAATCAGTATGAGAATTTGGTTCGAAGAATATAAAAACTTCACCGATTCGTTAAGATCTCTGTATTGATTTCTAGAGTTTAAAATTCGTGGGATTTCACTCCGTTTGAATTTGATTATGATTTGAAGTCATAAAAACTTCGTCATGTTTCATAGTTCATTCGGTTGATGATTTAAAGATATAAAAATTTCATCATTAACTAGAAACAGGTTGGCTAAAGATTAAATTCTTTATTATTAGTATTCTGAAATACTAAAGAGTATGTCAAAGATTGACAAGAAAAAGATGAATGAAACTACACAATAAATTGATTTGGTTGTGAATTGTGTCAGCCCAGTGACTACCAATGTTGCGTCATTAAGTCGTTCAGGTATTGCTCTAGCAATGAAAACGACAAAGAAATAGAAAAATATTTTGGTGTGAACTTCAAAGAATGACAGCAAATGATGTCATTTTGACTGGCCAAACTTGCAATCCAAATGTTCACAAGTATAGATCCTAATATTCTTAAAATAATAATAATAATAACGATTGGAAATCAATTGTCTGATTTGAAAGATCTTATGAGTCATTTCAAGATAGACGAGGATAATAAGTTGAATGAATTGTTTTTTATCAATGATGGTTGTAAATCCTGTTAAGGATGATGCTCCAAATAATAAGAAGATGAAGAAGTCTTTTGGACAAGAAAAAAGATTAGATAAATATGTTGGAAATAACTAGAAAGATTGAAAATCTATGTGATATGATCACTGAAAGCAGTCTAATTGGATATCCAAATGAATGTTGGCTTAATTTAGGAGCCACTGAAAGCAATCTATGTGACATGTTTGAGCGGACAAAGAAGCTTTTGCTACTTCGTGATTCCGTTGGTCCCAAAGAAGTGATCTTCATGAGAAATAATACAACAACCAAGGTTGAAGGAAGTGGAAAGATGTTCCCAAAAGTGACTTCTGGCAAGGTGTTGACTCTCAACAATGTTCTCCATGTTCCTACTATTAGGAAAAGCTTAGTGTCGACAACACTTCTCATTAAAAATGGGTTTAAGTGTGTGTTTGCTTTGGAGAAAGCTGTAATAAGCAAGAATGAAACATATGTAAGAAAGAGCTACCTCAATGAGGGCCTTTTCAAACTTTATGTAATGGTTGTTGAAATAAAGAAAGTTGAGGCTTCTTTTTACTTGCTAGAGTCAAATGATTTGTGGCATAGTCGTTTAGGACATGTCAACTTCAAAACCTTGCAACAAAATGTCAAATGTGTGTGGAATCAAAATATTCTAAGCATCCGTATAAGTCTGTTGAAAGGAATTCAAATCCCTTAGACTTAGTCCACACAGATATTTGTGATATGAAATCAACACCATCTCGTGGTGGAAAAAAGTATTTTATAAATTTTATTGACAATTGCACTAGATATTGTTATGTTTATTTGCTAAACAGTAAGGATGAAGCAATAGATGTGTTTAGGCAATATAAAACAGAAGTTGAAAATCAGTTAGAGAAAAAAATCAAAACGATAAGAAGTGATAGGGGCAGAGAATATGAATCTCCCTTTGCGCAAATATGTATAGAAAATAGAATTGTCCATCAAACTACAACTCCATATTCACCTCAATCTAATGGAATTGCAGAAAGGAAAAACTGAACCTTGAAGAAAATGATGAATGTCTTACTAATAAGTTCAGTTTACCGTAAAACTTGTGGGGGGAGTTATCCTTACGGCTAACCAAATACTCAATAGAGTGACCCATAGTAAGACACAGTCAATTCCATATGAAAAATGAAAAGGAAGAAAACCCAACTTGAAATATTTCAAAGTGTGGGGGTGTCTAGCGAAGGTCCAAGTTCCTATGCCTAAAAGAGTAAGGATAAGACCTAAGACGGTGGACTGCGTGTTCACAGGATATGCTAAAAGTAGCAAAGCATGTCGGTTTTTGATTCATAAATTCAAATATTTGGATATCAATGAAAATACGGTAATTGAATCAGATAATGTTGAATTCTTTGAACACATTTATCCGTATAAAACTAGACATAAACAGTCTAGTGGGGGGTCTAAACGACCTCTAAATGAAACAAGTGAAGATGAACATAATGATGAGAATCCAAGATGTAGTACACGATAAAGAACGTCAACTTCGTTTGAATCGGATTTTGTAACTTTTCTCTTAGAAAATGAGCCTCAAATATTTAAAGAAGCAATGACGTCTTCGAACTCATCTTTTTGGAAAGAGGCAGTCGATAGTGAGATTGATTCAATCTTGAGCAACCATACATGGGAGTTGGTTGATCTTCCTCCGGGAAATAAATCTTTAGGTTTTAAATGGATCTTCAAAAGGAAAATAAAAGTGGATGATACTATTGACAAATACAAGGCAAGACTTATAGTAAAAGGCTTCAAACAAAAAGAAGCCTTGATTACTTTGATACATACTCGCCAGTAATAAGGATAACGTCGATTCAAATGTTAATTGCCTTGGCGGCGGTATAGGGTCTTGAAATTCATCAAATGAATGTAAAAACAACATTCCTGAATGGAGAATTGGAGGAAGAAATCTATATGGAACAATCCGAGGGTTTTGTGATTCCAGGAATAGAAAATAAGGTGTGTAAACTTGTAAATTCGCTGTATGGACTAAAACAAACACCTAAACAATGGCATGCAAAGTTTGACCAAACTATGTTGACAGACGGGTTCAAGATAAATGAATGTGATAAGTGCGTCTACATTAAAGACACTCCAAATCACCAAGTCATTATTTGTTTATATGTGGATGATATGTTGATCATCAGTAGATATATTTCTGACATAAAGGCCACAAAGCGAATGCTCGAGAGTAAGTTAGATATGAAATATATTGGAGTTGCAGATGTGATCTTAGGAATAAGAATCCATAGAACTCTACAAGGGTTGGCATTATTACAGTATCATTATATGGAAAAAGTACTTGACAAATTCAAGTATTTGAAATTTGATATTGTCAAGACTTCATTGGATGTGAGCTTCACACTTCAAAAGAATAAAGGTGAAAGTGACTCACAATTGGAGTACGCAAGAGTATTGGGATGTTTAATGTATATAATGAATTGTACACGATCAGACATAACATGCGCTATTAGTAAGTTGAGTCGGTATACGAGTAATCCCAACAAAACTTATTGAATGGCAATGAAAAGAGTTTTGGAGCATCTTAAATACACCCAAGACTGTGCTTTGCATAATAATAAGTATCGTGTGGTACTTGAAGGATATAGTGATACAAACTGGATCACTAATTCAAATGAAGTAAAATCCACGAGTGGATACGTATTTATAATAGGTGGAAGCAGTCTCTTGAAAATCATCCAAACAAACATGTATTGCTCGCTCTACGATAGAATCAGAATTTATCGTGTTAGATAAAGCCGGTGAAGAAGCAAAATGGCTCTGAAAGTTCTTGGAAGATATTCCTTATTGGCCCAAACCATTGGCACCAGTATGCATATACTGTGATAGTCAAGCAATAATAGGTAGGGTAGGGAGCATGATGTACAACGGTAAATCTCTTCACATAAGACAGAGACATAATACCGTTAGAGAACTTCTCTCCAGTGAAATTAGCACTGTTGACTATGCAAAGTCAAAGGATAATATATCAGATTCACTTACAAAAGGCCTATCTAGAGAAGAAGTTGAAAGGACATCCAAGGGAATGGGTTTATGTCCTAGGACAAGTTAGCATGACGGTAACTCTACCTAGCAGACTGGAGATCCCAAGAGCTAGGTTCAAGAAGATCAAATAAAGTTGTGTCTGGAAGGTTCAACATTATCAATATACCCAACCCATTCTCGTGATGTAAACAATGTTTAGTAAACAAGGATACGACTTAAGGTGAAAAGTCTTTTAATGATTATCTAAATTTGGTCATTCTGCCAAATAGTTTAATCTATAGGATTGAACATCCAAAAATCACCTATGTGAGGGAGAAGTTGAATCCGCTTCAAGGAGAATGTTAGTAAAGGTATGTTCTCTAGGCTCTCATAAAATCGGGACGTGTTCATGGATGAAACGAACAAAACCATGAGAATCATAAATGGTAAAAGGCTGGTTATGTGACATGTGTTGTCTAGGTGTACATTAAAGCTCGACGGTTCAAAGATATCAAATCTACCGATTGATCGAGTGCATCCGATGTATGTTCACTACGGAAATTTCAAAGGGAAACCCACTTATCCAGATGCAATCAGTCTTTACTTGACGATCACATACTTGTCTGTAAAGTTTTACAAATAATAGCTATTCCCCATTCACGTGGGGGATTGTTGGGTTCTATTGGTATGAATGGAAAATGGAGGGACATAACCCTTTAAGGAAAAGATACATTGTTTGGAAAAGGAGTGACTTTTAGGATAGTTGTGTCTGTTCAGAAAAAAGACACAATATTTTGAATGAACAGACATGGCTCTTTCAAATGATACACCTTTTCGGATGAACCATTGCCACCTTTCGGTAGGGTCACTTTATGGCTATATAAACCTGCATTTTTTTTACAGGTCTAGTATGAAAAATTTCTGCATAAGAAAAATATTCTCTTGCTTCTAAAAATCTGTGTGATCATCTCCCGCTGAGTAAGTTCGAAGAAAACCAGAAAGTTTGAGGTACCGCTACATTCTGGTTGTGAAGCCATTTTATCCTGGGTGAAAAATTCGACAACCTCGTGTACTTGAGGAAAATCATTTCTTTAAGGACACTTCGTGAATTTGGAGGACTTGGCTTTTTTCTGCTTCATCTATTTTTCTTTAAGAAACTGAAAACATATTTCTTTGAAAGATCATTTTAATCTTGTGTTGAAGGTGTAGGACAACTTCATAAGTGTTCTTGATTTATTCTTGAACTCGTGTTAAAGTAGTGTTGTGAAAATACAGATTTTGTGTACTCGAAAAACAACAGGGTCTAGGGAGGGCAAAGCGTACGCAGACTCTCTACCTTTTTGGAGGTAGAGCAGTTGTCTCCGAAAGACCCTCAGGCCTCGACTCCAGTGAAGCAAATTAAATTAGTAACGGAAAGGAGGGAAGACGGTAAGTGAAGAAAAACATGACAACGAATAGAAAAGAATAGAAAAGCGGGAAGGAACCATAACACAAACAACAAAGTGTGACCACTTAAACATAGTAAACACCAGATGATAACAAGTACCAAAAGACAAAGATTATATGATTAGGCTACTACTACGATGCACATGGCGCTCTAGATTACCACCAAACTAAAGATAACTAGAATAGGTTAATGCTAAGACAACGCTCGATTACCTACTAACTTTCTATCCTTATCCACAGCCTTCACACCCTGTCATGTCCTCAAGTTGAAACGTAGTTGATTGAAAATGTTTCTTGCCTTCTCAAAATAGCCATTTAATAACTTCCAAAACATGGAAATTGATCTACAAATTAATACTAGCCAATAGGTTGAAGATGTCACTGTTGGCACACAAACATGTTGCTAATAGTACATGTACTGTCGTGACAAGTAAATCACCACAATGGCGACTCAACTTACTTGGTGCTGGTGATACTTATAGTAGCTAGTTACACATATGATGTGTTCTGGTCCCCCCATTCCCATCCCCATCACCATTGAGATTATTGACAAGGCAAAATTTAGTGTATGGGAACACAAAATTATTTGAAGAGGCCACTATTTGGTTGTGCTTCTTTTGGCTCTCCATGAAGTCGAGTCAGAAACTCTAATAACAAAATTCAAAAGGCCAAAGATGCAACCGAAAAGAACATGAGTTATTTTTGGCACTACAAGATGAAACTTTCTTATGTTACATACATACACAAAAAATTATATATTAATTTTATTCTATTTGGGCGATATAAATATTTGACAACAAAAGATTCAATTGAACCCCTTCAATACAGGTAGCTCCAACCCTGAAAAGAGAAAGAAATAGAGACCATTTGTCACGTGACTTTTCTAATAGCACCTTTTGTCTGTGTTTCCTTTTTCCTCCTTTTTACATGTTAATCAACTTAATTTGCCCAAATTATGGGCCCTGCCCTGAGTGAAGCCCATGATTCCCTTATTTGGGTAAACAAGCAAATTAGTTCCATTTGCAATGGGCTTGTTTGGAAATTCCTTGGTCTTTGTATCCCTACTAGTGGAAAATTCCTGAGTTTTTGATTAGGAAAAATAACATAAAACTTATTATATTTATATAAATTTTCATCCTTAAAAAATAATTACAAAAATCTCAACTAATTATGTATCTTCGTTGGATGTATCGGGAGCTAATTATGTATCTCAACAGACCTAAAATTAAAAAAAAAAATATATCGGGAGCTAATTATGTATCTTCACAAAGGAAAAACTGTATCATCATTGGATGGATTATGGATCTCGATAGATCCAAAATCAGAAAAAATGTATCGGAAGCTAATTATGTATTTTTACAAAGGAAAAATATATCTTCGTTGGATGTATAACTAATTATGTATTTCGACAGAATCAAAATCAAAATTTTCAGTAATTACATAAATATCAAAATTTTTTATTATGAAACTCCAATCTGTCGGAATTTATGTTGTTCTTTTAATTATTAAACACTATATGTTTGAGGTAGATCTGTTTTTATCCCCTAAATATATCCTTGCAAATTCTCAAT
Source organism: Capsicum baccatum var. pendulum (assembly GCA_030864225.1). Classification (NCBI taxonomy): domain Eukaryota; kingdom Viridiplantae; phylum Streptophyta; class Magnoliopsida; order Solanales; family Solanaceae; genus Capsicum; species Capsicum baccatum. The sequence continues at coordinate 72,246,580 of CM061552.1, read as the reverse complement.
CTATTAAGCTTGATAAAGTGGTGCGTCTTTGATCTAACTAATAAAATAGGATTAACTCTTCTTGAAAAAATGAGTGGTAATGAGCATCTCCTGTAGCCGATAAAATAAAACATTCAATAATAAACAATAAACTATTTTCATTATTCTCAATTTCCCCAAATTTCACAATCAAAAACTCTATTATTGTGAAGAAAAACATGGATTGAGCGATAAAGCAAGAAAATGATACAGAGAAGGAAAGGAGGGAGTCATGGGAATAGTTTTTGGATAGTTTGATATTTGACTTAGACATTTATAATGATAGTATTTCAAATCTTCATGTTAGACAAGCAAAAAGGCCAGCTTGAGCCTTGAAGCATTTAATAAGATATCGCCATAGGTTATATATTTATTGATTATTGATCTTGTGTGAGACACTTGCATAATTTAATAACTTCAAGGAGGTCGGATTCTATGATACCATACCATCAGTTCATTACCATTATTCGTAGTCTTTATAACTAAATCAAAACTTTTTTTTAACCAGAATGAAATTCGTGATTGTATAAGTCAAAAATTTAAAAATAATAAAAAAAAAGTTTACGTTTACCCCTGATATTATCTTTCTTAGCGATCATGTGACATGTTCATATATGATCACCAGTCATTAATTCTTAACAAGACTTATCCTATTTTGTTGGTTGGATCAAAGGTGATCCATTTTAGCAAATTTAGCCGGCCAATATCGCACAAGGGTATATTTAAAAGACAAAAATGAGCATACGCTCAATATATCACAGGGACAATTTTCATGTTCAAAGCTCAAAAATTCATCTTAGAAAATTAGATTAACAATATTATTTTTAGCTATAGTCAGATGCTTTTTTGTAATTTTTAGTTTCCTTTTTGTTAGATTCTTATTTACTTATGAGTTAATACATAAAAATGACCATAAACTTGACACCAAATTATAACTTTGACTTTAAACTTTGATAGTGCACAAATAGGACCTTTAACTATTCAAAATCTGAACAAATATGACCTCCGATTTTGCAACCCCATGCGTGAGTCTCACTCGCGTCTACGTGGAAAGGCAATCCAATCACACGGTGCCACGTCGTTAAAAAGGCTGACTTGGAGAGAAGTCATATTTGTGCACTGTCAAAATTTTGATTCTTGTGTTAAAACGACGTCGTGGTTGTTGTTGTTGTTGTTGTTATAATTTTTTTATTTATTTCTATAGTAGCAGCACCTAACTTTTTTTTTTTAATTTTTAAAAATTATTATTATTTTTTTATTTATTTCTATAGCAGCAGCACCTAGTTTTTTTAATTAAAAAAAAACAGCCACTAGAAGGGATCGAACACGCACAGTAGGCTGAAGGAAGCACCCAAGAAGAGCAAATAACACCACTGGGCTATCTAAGTGCCTTGTTTCATGTTGTTGTTGTTGTTATAATTTTTTTATTTATTTCTATAGTAGCGGCACCTAACTTTTTTTTAATTTAAAAAAATTATTCTTATTTTTTTCTTTATTTCTATAGCAGCAACACCTAACTTTTTTTTAATTTTGAAAAATTATTATTTTTTATTTATTTATTTCTATAGCAGCAACACCTAGCTTTTTTTTAATTAAAAAAAAAATCAGCCACTAGCAGGGATCGAACACGCACAGTAGGCTGAAGGAAGCGCCCAAGAAGAGCAAATAACACCATTGGGTTATCTAAGTGTCTTGTTTCATGTGGTTCAACGTTAATATACGTACATAAATATACATTTTCTATCTTATATATATACAACGTAATTTTTTTACCGAGGGGGTTCGGGTGAACCCCATGGCAACCACGTAGGTCCACCCCTCGTTTATTTAATAAAATTTTAATAAAGTTAATTTAATAACATTTTAATTACGTTAATTTAATATACTACTACTACTATCCTTAATAACATTAATTTAATAAAGTTTTATTAAAACTATAATTTTTTTACTATTAGCATAGTTTCATCTTTAATTTAATATTTAAATAAATGATATTTAGATATATTATATAACTTAAATTCGTCATCTGCTTTATAATATATATACATACCCGTTCGATTTTTTCATATGAGGCTGACCCGCCTAATTAATAGCTCTTTTTCCGCAATGACAAAAGAAATTAGATGCCATTTTCATCTTTGAGCCGAAAATAATTAAAAAATAATAGTGAAGAGTCATTTAAAACTCATATTTGTGCAGTTTTGAGTAGTTAAAGGTCATATTTGTGCACTATCAAAGTTTAAGGTCATATTTATGTATTATGCCCTTAGATTTTAAGCTAGACGCGTCCAGTTTTGCGTGTTGAACACGTGTTTTGTCACGTAGTATTGAAGGTCATATTTGTGCAGTTTTGAATAGTTAAAGGTCATATTTGTGTATTGTCAAAGTTTAAGGTCAAAATTATAATTTGGTGTCAAGTTTAAGGTCATTTTTATATATTAACTCTTTATTTATTGGTAACCATACTCCATATTTAAGAAGTTAAACTTAAAGAATTATTAAATTAAATTAAATTTTTAAATCAGAAATGTAGGCTCATTATCTATTTAATGCTAATAGTAATCTTTTTATGGTGTGTATATTTTACAACTCTCTTTTTTTCCCCGAAAAAGGATAAAAAGTGCCTCTAATTTATTGGAAATTACCTAAATTTGCCCTCGTTTCACATGTTGAATCTCAATTGTCCTTATGTTAAATTCGAATTAAAATTGCTCCCCCTTCCACTTTTTGATCCCAATTGCCCTTTACGTTAATTTTTCGAATTAAAATTTCTCCTCCCTCCATTTCTTGGACCCTGATTGCCCTTAACGTAATGTTCCTCCTTTTAACAGAATTATTAGATGAAACGTGCATGGGACTTTAATGAAACTTATGGTATGCTTTATTGCTCCACATGAATATTATACTCAATTCATTAACAACTCGACCCATCCGAATTTGTTTGTTCGGTAATTATTGGGGCTGTTTTCTTAAAACTCACCATATTTGTTAAATGACGAAGATGTTGAGTTAAACCTAGATCTATAGAATTGGTTGGAGCTTATTGGTACCCACTTCAAATCACAAACGCATTTTCTAACGAAAAAAAAGACATTTTGAAGTTTCTGCTTTTGGGAAATATTATTTTGTAATAAAACTATGGAATATATATAATTGGACAATAATGAAGGAAAATTAGTGGTGGAGTGGGGAATTGGTTTAGAATTATATTGTCAAGAATTGAGGTTTCAGAAAAACATGGTGGAATGGGCAAACGAACCATAAACCATAACCAATGTCCAATGTTGAACATACAAAGCCAAAGGGATAAGGATTCTTACGCTATTGACTTTCACATGGTGGGTCACTCAATCACATTCCATATAAACTAACGTTTCCTTTTAATGTCAAGGAAGTGGTTGGATAATGTACAACATCAATATACAACATATGCAGACCATACCTCTCTATTCTCGTAAAGAGGCTATTTCGAATAATACATGTATTTCTTTAAAATTTTGTACTTATATGGATAAGGGGGGAATTAATGGGTCTTTTATTTTTGTAAGAAAGAAAAAGGAAAGCTAAGAAGAAGGAAATTATTTCAAGAGAAAGTTGCACTTTTCGACCCTTACATACATATTGACAAATTTTAGTTCTGACCCTCATGATTTTTCATTAAGTAATTTAATCTTAATCAGTTGTTATCTATAGACTACATTTTTGATCCCTCTTGGTGTAAAAATTTCATAATGTTATTAGTGCCTACACTTCTCTAAGAGGGCTTAGATGAGGAGGCGAAGCAGAGCTTTTGGGTGAGGTGGTGAGAGGTGTGCCAAGTACTGAGAAGTTTTTTGTAGGAGGTGATTTCAATGGGCATATTGGGTCTTTGGCAAGAGGCTATGATGATGTTCATGGAGGCTTTAGTTTCGATGAGATAAATGAAGGAGGAGCCTCTCTTTTGGATTTCGCTAGGGCCTTTTGGATTGATGGTAGTGAATTCAAGCTTTCCGGAGAAGGAAGAACACCTTATTACCTTTCATAGTTCGGTGGCCAAGACTCAAATAGATTTTTTTCTCCTTAGGAAGGGTGATAGAGCGTTATGTAAGGACTGTAAGGTCATACTTAGTGAGAATCTATTGACCCAACAAAAGCTTCTAGTAATGGACTTGGCAATCAAGAAGGGTAGAAAGAAGAGGGGTGGGGAGGACCGACTCAGAATTAAATGGGGTAGCTTAACTCTGGCTAGTGTTCGGGAGATAAGGGAGAAGGTGACAACTACGGGGGCTTGGGAGAGTAAAAGGGACGTGGATATGATGTGGGAGATGACAACCAGTTGCATCAGGGAGACATCTAAAGAGGTATTGGGTATCTCGAAAGGCCGATCTAGCAGGCATCGACAGGGATTGGTGGTGGAACAAAGAAGTTAAAACGAAAGTGGAGACTAAGAAGGAGGCTTATGTTAAGTTGGTTGAGAGCAATGATGAAGAAAAGAAATGGATGAATATGGAGGAGTATAAGTTAGCCGGAAAGAGGCTAAGTTAGCGGTTAAAGCAGCTATGACAATAATTTTTGAGAGCTTATATGCGACACTAGAGGAGAAAATAGGGAATAAGAAGTTCTATAGGCTTGATAAGGTTAGGGTGAGAGGGCTCGTGAGCTTAACCAAGTGAAGTAAATTAAAGGGGAGGATGACAAGGTTTTGGTGGAAGACGCTCTCATTAGGAAGAGGTGGCAGTCTTATTTCCATAGACTTTTGAACGACGAGGGGGACAGAAGCTTAGAGCTCTCAGAGATATGTCGTGATTATGGTTATTGTAGTCAAATAAAAGTTGAGAAGGACAATGGTGATATTAGTAGGATGTGTAGGGATAGGACAATTGGGCCAGATAAGATTCCAGTAGATTATTGGAAGAACACTGGCTGGTCAGGTATGGAATGGCTAACATAGTTGTTTGACATTTTTGTAGGACTGTGAAGATGCCTAAATCTTGGAGATAGAGTAGGACGATCCTATTATATAAGAACAAGGGTAACATTCGGAGTTGCAACAACTATAAGGGTATCAAGTTGTTGAGTCATACTATGAAGGTTTGAAAAAGGATGATAGAGTTAAAGCTGAAGAGGATCGTGACTATTTTTGAGAATTAATTCTGATACATGTCTGATCGCTCGACCATTGAGTTCATTAATCTTGTGAGGAGATTAGTGGATCAGTATAGAGAGAGAAAAAAGGCTTTACATATAGTTTTCATTGATCTGGAGAAAACATATGACAAAGTTCCCAGGGAGGTTCTGTAGAGGTACTTGAAGGCTAGAGGTATTCCCTTAGCGTACACTCGGTCGATTCAAGATAGGTACGATGAAGCAAGGAATTGCGTGAGGATAGTGGAAGGAGATTCAGATGACTTTTTAATTTTAACTGGGTTATACCAAGGATCAACTCTTAGTCCATTTTTTATTCATCTTAATGATGAATTTTTTGACGCGACATATTCAAGAGAAAGTGTCTTGGTAGATGTTATTTGCTAATGATGTAGTTCCCATTGATGAAACCCAGAGATGAGTTAATGATAAGTTTTTGGAGATAACATCTAGAGACTAAAGGGTTTAATTGATCGGGATCAAGCCGAAATACTTGAAGTGCGAGTTCAATAATTTGACGCATGACGTGGAAGTGAAGTTGGAGTCCCAGGCCATCTGGAAGAGAGATAATTTTAAGTATCTTGGGTCTATGACTTAGGAGAATGGAGATATTGACGATGATGTCACACAAAGTATTGGTACAGGGTGGGTAAAATGAAGGCTCGTTTTAGGAGTCCTATGCGGTAAGATAGCGTCTCCTAAGCTTAAAGACAAGTTTTATATCGCGGCAGTCATGTTGTATGGTACAGAGTGTTGGCCAGTCAAGAGTTTCCACATTCAAAAATTGAATGTGGTGGAGATCACTACTATAAAAACGACCACAAAAGTGGTCGGTTTTTTAATTTTCTTGCGACCACCGGTGGTCGCTTTTATATTTTAAAAAATTAAAATAATTATTTCAATAATTTTTATATTAATTATTATTTATTTTACAAATAAAAATTAAAATAAAATAACAAAACCGAAGACTAGTGGTTGGTTTTAAAAAAAAAAAGATAATTGAAAAATATTTTTAAAAACCGACCACTTGTGGTCGGTTTTTAAAAATTCTTTTTTAATTAATTTTAAAAAACCCGACAACTAGTGGTCGGTTTTAAACTAAAAAAAAAAATATTTTTACAAAAACCGACCACTTATGGTCGGTTTTTTAATTAAAATAAAAAATAATTTTAAAAAATGACCACTAGTGGTCGGTTTTGAACTAAAAAAAATTAAAAAGTAAATAATTTTTAGTAACCAATAATTATCTATATGTAATCAAATATATATATTATTTTCATTAAAAATAATTATATATATAATGTAATATATATATATATATATATATATATATATATATATATATAATTTTTTGAAATTACACTGATCACACGTAGTTGATGACCAGTATAATATTAAAAAAAATCAATCATTCTTAAATTTTGTGAAAAAATTACTCTAAAAAATATATCAAATAAAATAAACAAATTAGGTTAAACATAATCTTTATCTTTTACTTATGTTTCAACATATAAAATAAATATTTTCCTTCCTATATATGTTAAATGACGTTCAATATGCATAATCTTTGTATAATAAATATGTGTGTATATATATATATCATACCGTTGAGATAATGATATTATGTTACTATTCCAGTCATAATAATGTAATATATAACCGATAATTCATCAGAATATAATGAACGTGTTCTATTATAAGGTAATATACTTGTGGATATAATATATATAGTACGCATTCAAGAGTTCATATATATAAATGTAGTCAAAACCTAGTATATTAAGCTAATCAAATATAATTAATCGACCACTCATCTGAGTATGTATAAGAAACAAATCGCATTATATCATTGGATAATATACTTGTGTACGTATGTGATATATATAGTACGTATTTAGAATTTGATATAGTCGATAGTGTGTATATGTGTGTGTATGTATGTATATATATATATAGTATATACGTATTATACAGTGAAAGTATATTAATGACATAAGATAATATAATCTATAATTCATCTGAGCATTTGTGAAATATGTTGTATATTATTATGGGTAGTACAATCGTGTATGTGATGTTTATAGTACGTATGTGAAAACTGATAGACAATTGAATATATGTATATATACGTATATCTTGTGTAGTGACGTATGTAGTAATCGAAAGTTAGATAACTGAATCTATATATCAAAATAGTTTGAATGATACGTTGATATATATCATACTATTGAGGAAGTAGATATACTATTTTGGGTCAATGTAGACACGCGTATGTTGTTGAAGTTGTAATACCGTACGACTAGTATTACGAGGTATATATATATATATATATAATATTCATAATACTATATATATATATATATAATATTCATAATACTAATTCCTCTGTTATTGGTATTACAGGTGATAAAGAAAAACTAGCACATGAAAAAAAATGTAGAAATAATTTTGGGATCTAAAATTATTTCTATAAAACATGTTTTTGCATACGATAAGCTTGAAACTGATTTGTTATTAGGAAATGATTTTATACAACAGTTTCAAAACTATCATCAAACAATATACATGGTCAGTTTTAAAACCCCATGTAATCAATTTATAAAAATTTCAAGGAAACACAACCCATGTATTTTGATAAAAGAAAGGGATTCTTTAAAAGGAAATTTTAGATACCCCTAAAAACTATTCTTGTAAATGTCTCATCCTAGGAAAAATAAAACAAGATTTACAAGTTTCTTATGGAGAAAATTCATTAGAAAAATGGAATAATAACCATGAAAAAACAGTCTTAACTCTTAAAGATCCTAGTATCATCATAAGAGTTAAACCAATGTTTAAAACGAAGAAGATAAAACTGAATTTAAAATTAAGATACAAGAACTCATTAATCTTAAATTAATAAGAGCGAGTAGTAGTCCACACAGTAGCCCTGCATTTATGGTAAGGAACCACGCAGAACAAAAAAAAAACTCGAATGATCATAAACTATAAAGAGCTAAATAAAAATTGTGTTTTTGATGGATATTTTATTCCAAATAAAAATAATTTAATTAACCTTGCTAAAGGAAAAAACTATTTTTCAAAATTTGATTACAAAAGTGGATTTTGGCAAATTAAACTATCAAAGGAATCAGTTCCTCTAACAGCGTTCAGTACTCCTAATGGGCATTATGAATGGTTAGTAATGCCTTTTGGATTAAAAAATGCACCATAAATTTTTCAAATGGATAGAATATTTTCTGAAAAGAATTTCCTAATCATCTACATAGATGATATTTTGGTCTGTTCAGAAAGCTATCAAGAACATCTAACACATTTGAAGGAATTTTCAAATATTTGTGTTAAAAATAAAATTGTTTTAAGTCAAAAGAAAGAAGAAATAAGCAAAAATGAAATAGATTTCTTAGGAATGATAATTTCAAAGAATGGAATAGAATTACAATCTCATAGTTAAAAGAAAATAACAGAATTTCCTGATAAACTAACAACAAAACAAGAAATACAAAAGTTTCTTGGATGTTTGAATCATGCAGGAGAATTTATTTCGGATCTTGCAAAAAAGAGAAGTCTTTTGCAAAAACTCATTCGAAAGTCAAATCGACTTGGATGGACTAATGAGCATACCCTTTGTGTTCAAAAGTTAAAGGAAGAATCTGCTAAGCTACCAAAGTTTAGATTACCAGTACCAGAAGATAATTTGGTCTTACAAATTGATGCTTCCAGCTATCATTGGGGAACATTATTACAAACAGATTTAAATGAAATCTGTATATACACTAGTAGAACATTTAACGAAGCTGAAGTTAACTATTCCATAAATGAAAAAGAATTATTAGCGGTAATAAAGGGAATACGAAAGTTTTCTACGTTTTTATTACCAAAATCATTTGTCATCAAAACAGACAATACAAAAATATCAGGACTGATATTCAATAAACTTTCTTCAGAGCCACAATACAGAAGGTTACACAGATGGCAAGTATTTTTGTCATTTTATACTTTCAAAATTGACAATATTAAAGGATCTAATATATTTTTGCAGATTTTCTTTCAAGAAATGTCAAATATGGACGATAGAACTCAAGTACTGGCCAACAGAATATGGAAGAAGATAAATAACATTGATGATGCCATAAATGGAAAAAGCAACATGCTATTCAAAATTCAAGACGAACTAGTAACCTTGTCTGAAAAGGCAAAAAAATTACAATTTGAATTGAGTCGGCTTAACACTGATCAAGCTGAAAGCATGAGAGAATTCCAACTCCTATGCGAGCATCTGGAAACCAGACCAAAGGGACGACAACTCATCCCTAAAAAAGTGGCAGGAGATGTCCCACTAGCACCTAGTGCCAAAAATATCTCGTCGGTAAGCACAGATATGCCGATGGACAAGTCTATGGACAAAGCTAAAAGTCGCGCACAAACACAGAGAAAATTCTTTGAAGTAGTAACATCAGTAAAAATTGAAACAATCTCTGAGAAATCAGAAAAAAGGACTAACTTTTCCTCAGGAAAATAGTTTATTTTTTTCAGGTAGGAAAAATTCATCCGAAGAAAGAAAAATACATGACTTTCACAAAAAGCATATACAATCTCCCAGAAACCTATGGAGAAACTTTTGGAGTTATCGAAATAAAGAGTTTTTATCCAAGGATTTCTATATTTCCAGGAGGATTGGTTGATTTCACGACCAAATAATTTGAATTCGGTTATTTAGACCGTGTTTATTTAAAACCAGATCTATCTGAACTGGAAGGACTACCAGTACATCTGACTAGTTCAATAAGATATTACGCCGAAGAGGAAGCAATCTATTGCAGAGTCTACAGCATAGCTATGGATCTCAAGATGATCAATTATATTTTCTCACTTTTAATTACATAACAGTGGAAAAATTAAGAGACTTTAATATCAGCACCACAGGAGTTGATAAAAAGATTCCATATTTCAATAAAAAATGAATCCAAAGCAGGAGAGATTTAGGGATAAAGGTCGTTTATCACATCCTTAAAAATAGTATGAAGAAAATTACAAGGTACTAAATAGGGATACACACTGGATCCCTATGACCAAAGGAAAATCAAGATCAGTAGTCCTAAGGGATAAAATTGCTGAATTCGAAACACATCAATTTCCAGCCACTCCAGCAATATGGAATATGGCATGCAAATTCTGGAACATGGACATCTCAAGAAGAATGATGGAGAAAGCTCATCAATGTCCGAAGAAATATAATCCAAGATGTAAAGATAAATCCAACAATAAAAGAAAAGACATAAAGCAAAAACAACTACATCAACATAATTGTCGGTACCAGACGACAAAAAGATAAAGAGGATGGACCCCACGGTCCAAAAAGTAGCAAATCAGAGGAAAGAAAAATCTTATCTCTTATCTTATCCTACCAAGATGATAAGGGACCAAAAGATAAATAAAAGATTTCTGAAGGATGATCCTAAGAAAAATAAATATTGTAATTCTACCCCTCCTTGTATCTATAAAAGGAGAGATAGAAACTCATAGAGGACAAACTGCATTTCTCCGAATACTTCTTTCTTAGAAAATGCTAGGTATCTTCTATATTAGTTAGTAAAAGCACTTCTCCCGTCAGGGAAAAGTAACTATAATTTGTGTGTAGGTATAAAGAAAGATATGATTACAGATTTTTCTTATGTTTTAATATTTTCATGAATTAAAAGTTTGTTTCATATACCCTTTGTCAATTTTTATGTTGGTTATAAATGAAGGTTGCGATCTTCAGCCTCGACGGAGGAAGAACGGCACAGTAGCATGAGACAGTGAGTCGCAATAGGCTAAACAGTTCTTCATAGCCAGAAGGAGAAACACTGCGGTGTTGATACAACCAATTTAAAGAAAGTCGAAAGGTAAATACATAAACTCTATCGTTTCATGAACATATTAGCATAGAAAAAATTTGTTTTCATATCTACTTTATACATGCATACATAATATATGTTACGAAATACCTATAAGGAATCAAAAATCATGAATTGTTTATATTTATTATTATGAAAATTATACAGCCAAAATTAATAAACCTTAAAAAAGAGTTTTGGGAAGCCAAAATAATTATCAAAAGGCTTGAGGAAGCTATAATAATTTGGAGTTATAATTTGATAAACTTTTCTCAAATGGTCAAACATTGGAAAAATATTTCAAACAACTCCAAAATTAGCAAATCATTTCAACAAGTTAAATCTTTTATTATTCAAAGCCCTCGAAAGAGACAATTCTGAAAGGAAAAGATAATTTGGAAAGTACAACAGGCTAAAAACTTCAATAAAGAAATACATTCTTTATACTGCCTAATGGGTTATTATACTATTTTCTTAAATGAAAAAATATTAATTACTATTTTAAAAGTAATAAAATTAAATAAAGATTTACAAGAAAAAAATCGTGAAAAAATTATAGATCATCTTGTTAAAAAATAATGGTCTAGCCATGACTATTCGTATGTAGATAGTGATAATGATCCATACTATTGGTATGATGATGATTATTTCACTAATTAAGTAAATAAAAATTTCGCATGGAGCTGTTCGCAAACAGGGTGTGCATGCGGAATTTATTTAACTCTTTATAGTTTATGACCATTGGAGCTTTTACTCTTTTTCGTTCTGCGTGGTTCCTTACCATAAATGCAGGACTACTGTGTGGATTCCTACTCGCTCTTATTAATTTAAGATTATGGAGTTCTTGTATCTGAATTTTTAATTTAGTTTTATCTTCTTCATTATAAAACATTGGTTTAACTCTTATGATGATACTAGGATCTTTAAGAGTTAAGACTGTTTTTTCATGGTTATTATTCCATTTTTCTAATGGATATTCTCCATAAGAAACTTGTAATTTTTTTTTATTTTCTCTAGGTTGAGAAATTTACAAGAATAGTTTTTAGGGGTATGTAAAAATATCTTTTTAAAGAATCCCTTTTCTTTTATCAAAATATATGGGTTGTATTTCCTTGGAATTTATTGATTACATGGGGTTTTAAAACTGACCATGTATATTGTTTGATGATAGTTTTGAAAATGTTGTATAAAATCATTTCCTAATAACAAATCAGTTTCAAGCTTATCGTATGCAAAAACATGTTTTATAGAAATAATTTTAGATCCCAAAATTATTTCTACATTTTCTTTTTCATGTGCTAGTTTTTCTTTATCACCTGTAATACCAATAACAGAGGTATTAGTATTATTAATATCCCAATTTTTTATTAGAAAGGATTTTACTAAACTGGCTTCGGAGCCATTATCTATTTGACAACAGGAAGTCAGTTTTATTTTGTAGGCTGTAAATTCTACGAATACTGATACTCTAAAAGTGATTTTTTTAGGCATTAGATTTTAGGAATAAAACAAGTTTCATTTCTTAAGGTTATTTGGATTCCTTCTTTTTGGATATTGTATTGATCTAAGTTATTGAGAAATGTTACTCCTAAAATTATATTGTAATCATTTTCATGACTACTAATATAGCAAGGAACTCTTAATCTAATAGTTCCGAGTTGTATTGGTAATTCTATCATTTTTGAACATTCGTAACTATTTCCTTCAAAAGTTTTGTAAATATAAGGTTTACCTTTAAGGCTAACTAATCCGTCTAGGATACTTTCCTTGACAAGATTTGCTGATGATCCTGACTGCATTAGGATTGTTTGCTTGTTCTAGTCACTTCCGTTAAAGAATCTTCCTAAAACTTCTGTAACATTGTTAGAGCTTTCGCTATTAAATCTCATGGAATTACCTTTTCGTATGGAGTTTTTTCCATATTCTATAGAGAGTCTTGTATTTGTAGCTGTGGAACTCCCTATTTTTATAGCTTTTCCCACATGAATTTCATATTCTGTAGGAATATTTGGTTGTTGAGTTTCTTCTTCAACTATTCTGGCTATTCCTGTGCATTCTTGGTCAATCTCGACTAGGCTTTTATTTTTATAGACATTTTCATAATTTGAATTTATAACCGTATACAGAGCTTGGTAATATATACTCATAATATGATTACCTGGTTTAAATAAATCCTTTCTTTTTACTTGAAAGTGCAAAGTTAGAGCTTCGTTAAAATTTACATCTTTTAATGATATACAATACCTGGGATAATAGGTGAATAATAATTTGCTATAAGCCAAATTTCCTTTAACCATACCTAAATTCCCTTCTCTGGTATTAATAAATCTTTCATATGAAAGGTTAATTACTATTAGACATTCTATTTCTTTTTTAAAAGTGGATTTAACCATTATTTGGATTCCTCCAAGATGAACATAATTCATCTTTTTCTTATTCTTTTCTGGATTTTTTTTTTAAATTTGGTCGATCATAGGCTTTGTTAATAAGTTAAGCTTATGTCTTTCAATAGTTTGAGTGATTTCAATTGCCTTTTCAATTTCTTGATACTCATTATAATAGATTTTATTTCTTGAAAAAGTTCTTTGTAATCTATTGAACCTACTATCTTCTGCTCAAAGATTAAATTTTAATCCTTGAATTTTTCTTAGCAATTCTCCATCGAATGTTGCTTTAAATGCATATCCTCATTGATCTTCTTTAGTTTCTATAACCTTAGTGGTTTCTTCTACGTTCTCAATTTCTTGATTCATTCTTCTGAATCAGTACTAGATTCTGAGAATTTATTGTACAGTTCTACATAAAAGTCTTCACTTTGAATAGACGAAACTAACTCTAAGTCTGACTCAATTTCTTCTCTATCTATTTTGGATATTTTTACTCTTTTCTTGTTACATTCATAGCTTTTGTGGCCTTCTTCTCCACAATTATAGCATTTGCATTTATCAATTGATTTTTTCTTGAAATTTCTTCGCTTTTTAAAGTATTTTTTTCCTGGTACATAATTTTCTTAGAAATATTTTTTCTTTTTATTAATCCTTTGATTTTTCTTTTTTTTATGACACCCCCATTGAGATGCTGCTTCTGTGTCTTCATAGTAAATTTGAGTGCCAATTCTTTTAGCTTTTCTTTGCATATTATGTATCATACAGATCTGGCTAAATCTTTGGTTTAGGAAGGAAATCCTTCTTCCTAAAGAGTCATACGTTTGATCTTCTTTAGCATATTCTTCTCTTAAATAGCTTGCCCAATATCCTGGTAGCTTTTGATAGTATTTTTCAATATATGGATTCATATTTTTACTACTATCATATAGCTGGTAGTAGTATGTTTCAAACTCACAAGTATATTCTTGAATATACTTCATTTTGCAAATTTGAAGTTTTTCTAACCATTCAGCAGCTAGAAATCTTTGTTTTTCTTTTCCTTTATAAATATCTCCTTGGCTTCTTAGGAATTCGAATCCTATGTATTTCACTATGTGATCTATTCCTGCTCTAGTTGATTCTTTAAATTTTTCTAATACTTCTATTTTGAATACTTTTTCAGATTCTTCAGAGACTCTTCTAAACCAATTATCTACCTTTCATGTGAAGGTGTTTACGACTATCAAGTATTTTTCTTCATCAATATAGTTTCTTCCTTTACGTAGGATAAATAATAATTCTAGATTCTTGGCCCATAGATCTAGAAATTCTCCAGGTTCTCTTTTACCGTCCAAATCAAGGAACTGGGTAGATCCAGCGTCTTCTACTGGGAGTCTATTTGGCATAAATTTAGCTTTAGAATTTATATGGTATTGACTATTATAGTCTTTCCATTTCTTATATTTTGGTAGGAAGTTACTCTTTGGTACTGGCTCGTCGAACAAGCTTCCTTCTTCTTTAGGATCTCTAAAGTTTCCTTGGGATCCTCCTGTATCCCCATGGTTTGTGTGAACACGATAGCTTTGATCATTAAGATCAAGCTCTTCTAGAGCATAGACTAGTTCGTCTAGTTCATTCATTTTCTGTAAGATCTTCTATTTTGGTTAGGTTGAGGTTTCTTCTATATTTTTATCCTTAGAATTTTTTCAAATTTCTTCTATTTTTTCGAGTTCTTATCTTTGTCTTCTTTCAATAAATTTAGATATAATTTTTTCATCTGGACCTCCATTCTGATAGATACCTTTGTTGGAGATTCTTGGAATAGATATTTCATCCCTAGTTCTTTTTCCTAACTCCTTATTAAAAGAGTTGGCTTTTTCAATAAGATTGTTTATTTTAGTAGGCGAGCTATGTTTAAGGACTTTAATTTCTTCTTCTATCAGATTTATTTTGAGAACTATATTCCTTTGCATATCTAGAAGATCATCTAGCTTTTCTAAAATTTCTTTATTACTCATTTAAACATGTTGTATTCTAATTTATACTCTAGATGTCAGATTTCTTGTTCTAGCTCAGAAATAATTTTCTTTTGAAAGAATAATGATTTTTTTGCAGACTTCTGCAAATGAGTTATAAGTATATCTTTCCTTTCGGATGTTAAGTTCTTGCTTTAATTCTGGTAATAATTTTAAAGCCTGCTCTTTATCCATAATATTTAGGTGGATCCCTAAACCTAATTTTGTCATAATTAGGTGGTATGCACCTCATTCTTCTAGACTTTAAATGTATTAATAATTTTGCCTCAATACTAGAGATCAAAGTAATTAAATAATCTAATCTATCAGGGTCTTCTTTTGTTTCATTTAATCTTTTATATTCTAAATAATTACTATTTAGAGCTCTTTTGACTTCTCTGAAAGCCTGAATATTTTTATATGGTCTTCTCATAATTAGTTTATATATACACATATATATATATATATGTATATATTGTATTTAAAAGTTAATTAACTAAAAATTTATCGTAATTTGAAAAATTCATTGATATTATTATACGATTGAGGAAATATACTACTCGTGTTAATGAGATGATAAAATAACTACTTATCTGATTTGTATATATACAAATTGTATTAAATTAATTGAATGTTGTCCCGGTCCCATACACAGTGTATGTATATATATACGAATTGTATTAAATTAATTGAATATTGTTATAATTATTATAGAATTTATTAAAATTTTAATTTGTTAAAAAATAATTTTAATTGATTAACTTATTTTTGTAATTTATTAATTGTAATTTGTTAAAGTTTAATTTCAATTTTTTTTTTAAATATTACGAAAACCGACCACATGTGGTTGATTTTCGTAATATTTTAAAAAAATATATTTGTGAATAACCCGACCCGACCCGTAATACATAATAATAACACAAAACACACCAAAAATCCTCCATTTCACCCGTCCAAAACAGCAAAAACACTCCAAAACCCTCCAAATCTCACACTTTAACATTAAACCTTCCAATCTCCATTGTTATTTCTCTTTCAAGGAAGTTTCTACTCAACTTTTTGGATTCTTTTTGTCTTTAATCAAATTTTCTAGGAACTATTCCATCCTAACTTTTAATTTTGGGTAAGGTAACAATTAACTACAACTCATTAACTAAATTTAGCTTATTTTAGTATCCACAAACTCGTTTTTTAATATCTAGAAATGTTAAAGGTCTACATACAAATATCTTAGTATTACTTTCGTCAATTGATTGTGGTTTGAGTTCTAGGGTTTGGATATTTATTTTATTTAGCTAATTTTAGGCTTGTTCCTACATTAATTTGATTTTGAATTACCTAAATTTTGATTAGTTTTCACACTTACTTCTCCATTTTACTCATTAATTGTTTAATTTTTTTTTGGAAAAATCTTATTCGTATACCTTTACTGAATTGTTGTAATAATTTAAGCAAAATATTAGTCTTTGTAATAATTTTACTATTTGACAGATTCCGAATTTGGTATAAGGATTGCTTTGCTATTTTTTTCGATGACCGCTTATCTCTTTCACTTTAATTTAGGCCAAGCAAAGGTAAGTTGTTATCTTTTTGTTATTGTTCATATTGAAGTCTAGTGAAGCCATGTGTGGCCTTGTTCGATTCACTAGCATTGTTGTTAGCTTCTTGTTATTGTTCATATTGAAGTCTAGTGCAACCGTATGTGGCCTTGTTCGATTCACTAGCATTGTTGTTGACATCTTGTAGGTCTTGTTGTTACTTATTTTGAATGTGGTTTGGTTGTTGACTTAGTTACTTGAAAATGATTAAGTGTAAGGACTTTAAAGGGGATTTTTTTATTTTGAATGTGGTTTTATTTTGATACTTAGTCACTTGAAAATGGTTAAGTGTAGGGACTTTAAAGGGGATTTTTTGTGTTGAATGTGGTTTGATTGGTGACTTAGTTACTTGAAATTGGTTAAGTGTAGGGACTTTAAAGGGGATTTTTTGTTTTGAATGTGGTTTGGTTGGAGATTTAGTTACTGAAAACTGATTAAATGTAGGGACTTTAAAGGAAATTTTTTGTTTTGAATGTGGCTTTGTTTTGATGCTTAGTCACTTAAAAATGGTTAAGTGTAGGCACTTTAAAGGGGATTTTATGTTTTGAATGTAGTTTGGTTGGTGACTTAGTTACTTGAAAATGGTTAAGTGTAGGGACTTTAAAGGAAATTTTTTGTTTTGATACTTAGTCACTTGAAAATGGTTAAGTGTAGCGACTTTAAAGGGGATTTTTTGTTTTGAATATGGTTGGGTTGTTGACTTAGTTACTTGAAAATGATTAAGTGTAGGGACTTTAAAGGGTATTTTTTGTTTTGAATGTGGTTTGATTTTGATACTTAGTTACTTGAAAATGGTTGAGTGTAGGGACTTTAAAGGAGATTTTTTATTTTGAATGTGGTTTGGTTGGTGACTTAGTCACTTGAAAATGGTTAAGTGTAGGGACTTTAAAGGGGATTTTTTTTATTTTGAATGTAGTTTGGTTGGTGACTTAGTTACTTGAAAATGGTTAAGTGTAGGGACTTTAAAGGGGATTTTTTATTTTGAATATGGTTTTGTTTTGATACTTAGTCACTTGAAAATGGTTAAGTGTGGGGACTTTAAAGGGGATTTTATGTTTTGAATGTGGTTTGGTTGGTGACTTAGTTACTTGAAATTGATACATGTAGGGAATTTAAAGGGGATTTTTTGTTTTGAATGTGGTTTGGTTATTGACTTAGTTACTTGAAAATGGTTAAGTGTAGGGACTTTAAAGGAGATTTTTTGTTTTGAATGTGGTTTGGTTGGTGACTTAGTTACTTGAAAATGGTTAAGTGTAGAGACTTTAAAGAGGATTTTTTGTTTGAATGTGGTTTGATTGATGACTTAGTTACTTGAAAATGGTTAAGTGTAGGTACTTTAAAGGGCATTTTTGGTTTTGAATGTGTTTTTTTTTATACCTAGTCACTTGAAAAAGGTTAAGTGTAGGGACTTTAAAAGGATTTTTTTTTTGAATGTGGTTTGGTTGGTGACTTAGTTACTTGAAATTGGTTAAGTGTAGGGACTTTAAAGGGGATTTTTTTGTTTTGAATGTGGTTTTGTTTTGATACTTAGTCACTTGAAAATGGTTAAGTGTAGGGACTTTAAAGGAGATTTTTTGTTTTGAATGTGGTTTGGTTGGTGACTTAGTCACTTGAAAATGGTTAAGTTTAGGGACATTAAAGGGGATTTTTTGGGTTTGAATGTGGTTTTGTTTTGATATCTAGTCATTTGAAAATGGTTAAGTGTAGGGACTTTAAAGGGGATTCTTTGGTTTGAATGTAATTATGTTTAGTGATAATTAAATTTTTGTGACTTGATCTAATTAGTTGATCTGATTGATTGCGTAGATGAAACCTGCTTATAGCTGGATATATCAACGGAACAATGATAATAGAATGGGTATTAGGGAGGAATTTGTTGAAGGTGTCAAACGATTTATTGAACATGCTAAGACCCTTGATGTTTGGACACATTTTCGGAATATTCGTTGTCCTTGTGTTAGATTTAATGGTATAAATCTTGTAAATGAAGAAGATGGAAAGTAACATCTTTATAGAAAGGAGTTTCATGAGGACTTTTTAAGATTTCATGGTCTTCATGGTGATGTTGCGCAAAATAACTTTTTTGTTGGAGAAAGTAGTAGGTCTGTAGGGCATAATAAATATCAAGATACTAGGATGACAGAAATGGTGCATGATGCTTTTGAGATGCAACACGGGGGTGACTTTAGGAAAAATGTCGAAGATGTTCCTAATAGCAAAGCGGGCAAATTCTATGAATAATTGCATGCTACTAGTCATCCTTTGTTTGATAAGTCTTCGCACTCTCATTTGTCTATTGTTGTTAGATTATTAAGTATTAAATCTGACTGGAATATTGCTGAAGGAGGAATGGACTTAATGATAAACCTTATTAAAGAGTTAGTTGACCCCGGCTTGAATGTTTCTGATTCTTTATTTAAGGCAAAAAGATTGGTATCAAAGTTAGGTCTCTCCCTGGTTAGAATTGATTGTTGTGAAAATGGCTGCATGTTATACTTTAAGAAAAATGCTAACTTAGAGTCCTGTAAGTTTTTTTCGCACCCTCGATATAAGCGTGATTCTAGTGGAAATCAAATTGCTATTAAATCGATGCATTATTTACTCTAATACCAAGGTTGTAGAGGTTGTATGCTTTAAACAACTCAACTCCTTATATGACATGACACAGTTAAAATAGAAGGCCCACTGGTGTTATGTGTCATCCATCTGATGGAGAGGATTGGAGCATTTTGATGCAAATTATTCAGATTTTGCAGCTGAGCCACAAAATATTCATTTGGAATTATGTACAGATGGCTTCTCTCCTTTTTCAGTTGGTGCTGCGCCATATTCATGTTGGCCTGTATTTATCACTCCTTGTAATCTTATTCCTGAAATCTTGATGACTAGTCCCTATATATTACTGAATTGTGTTGTTCCTGACCCGCGTAGTCCAAAAAGCGGAATAGATTTCTACTTGCAACCTTTGATTGATGAACTTTAAATTTTATGGCATGAGGGGGTTGAAACTTGGGACATCTCACTTAAACAGAATTTCAATCTGCGTCCATATCTAATATGGACTGTTAATGATTTTACTGCTTATGAAATATTTTTGGGTGGATGACAGCTGGAAAGCTGGCTTGTCCATATTGCATGGAAAGAACAAAATCTTTCACATTGATACATGGCAGGAAAAATTCATGGTTTGATTGTCATCGTTGTTTCTTGCCACCTGATCATGAATTTAGGAGACTCAAGAATGCATTTAGAAGGAATAGAAGGGAATATGATGGTCCACTTCCAAGGATGTCTGGTCATGACATCTGGGAGATAGTTTAGGATTTGCCTAAAGCCTGTGAGGAACCATTGTTCAGGCTTGATGGATATGGAGTTTCGCATAACTGGACTAAGCAAAGTATATTTTGGGATTTAGAATACTGGCCAGATAATTTACTTAGAAATAATATTGATGCCATGCATACTGAGAAGAACTATTTTGACAACTTGTTCAACACAGTTATGGATGTCACCGATAAAATAAAGGATAATCCTAAGGCCAGACTTGACTTACCAGAATATTGCAAACGCAGAGAATTACACTTACAGGAGGGCCCAATGGCAATGTTTTTAAGCCCAAAGATAGTTTTACATTCAAGTTGGACCAAAAGCGTCAAATATGTGAGTGGGTCCAAATTTTAAATATGCCCGATGGATATGCCTCAAATTTGGGACAGAGGGTTGATATGACACAAGGAATCTTGTATGGAATGAAAAGCCATGATTGTCATGTTTTCATGAAACAATTACTTTGAATTGCTTTTATCGGTTTACCCGAAATCATATGGAAACCAATAACAGAGATCAGTTTGTTCTTTAAAGACTTATGTTCCATCACATTAAAAGAAGAAAATCTGACGCGAATGGAGAGTAATATTGTTGTTATCACCAACAAGACGGAGAAGATTTTTCCGCCAACTTTCTTTGATGTGATGGAACATCTTCAAATTCACCTTGTGCACAAAACTCGGCTAGGCGGTCCAGTTCAAACTAGGTGGATGTATTCTTTCGAACGGTAAGCAATTGCAATATATTTAAATTCAAACGTATCTTTTTCAAATATAGTAAACATCTAATCTTAAGATTGTGTAGGGCAATAGAAAATTGAAAAGGAGTCCCAAAAATAAACATAGGGTGGAAGGCTCTATAGTTGAGTCATATCTTGCAAGAGAAACGTCTCAATTTTGTTCATACTATTTTCATGATGAAGTTGTTTGTTCAAGAAATCAACCGAATCGTCATCAAGAAGAAGTGAATGGGCCTCATTTGCAATCGATATTAATTTTCAATCAATCTGGTTGTAATTCTAAAAAGATCATACGTCGTCGGTTTACTCCCATGGAGCGCAAATCAACAACTTTGTATGTTTTGCTGAATTGCCTGGAAGTTGAGCCTTTCTGAAGTAAGAAGATTAAAATTTTAACATATCTTATTTGTTTACACATTCCCTTAAAAAAACTAATTGTGTTTCGCATGTTGGATCTTCAGTTCATTTAAGACTCAATTCCACGAAATCAAGTGTATGCATCCTTTGCAACATGGTTTATCTATGAGGTTTGTAAGTGTATTAATATTTCTAAGAATTTTACACATTTACACATTCCTCAACTAACATATATATAATATATATATGTATAATATTTTTAGGTACACCAGTCACCAAATACAGTCGCATACGATCAACTCTTGAGAGATATTTCTTTGGGTCCAGTTGAAGCTCATGCAATATCCCATTATACAGTAAATGGATTCAAATTTTCCACCGAACAACACTCCAGAACAAGGAAAACAAACAATAGTGGTGTTTGGGTTAAAGGTAATGATGATGTTGATTACTTTGGCATCATACACGAGATCTTAGAACTGGAGCATGCTGGTTTCCCAATGAAAAAATTATCCTCTTTCGATGTAAGTGGTTTGATCCAAGCACAAGAGGCACAAGAGTACACAAGGAGCATAAAATCATTGAAGTGAAGCACAATAGATTGTATCCTGTTTACGATCCATTTGTTCTAGCGCAAAATGCTAAATAAGCGTATTATGCTCCTTATCCGTTGCATAGTGATAAGTCTGATTGGAGGGTGGTAATCAAAATAAAGCCTATAGTACGGGTGGAAGTTGAGAATATGCTGGAGACTGTGTATCAAAATGATATGCAGATTGATCACCAGCTAGTGGACATTGAATTAGTGGATACTTTGAATCACCCAAAAAATATATTTGAAGAAGTTAATTTTGAGGAAGAAGAGGCTGAGTGGGTAGGAGATGAAGAAACCTCCGAAGAGGGTGAATGGTTTAGTGGAGAGTCTTCAGAAAAGGAGGATTAGTTTGTGTAGATTGTATTTATTATGTATTGATCATGTCTTTATGCTTTGTACTATATATTTACCTTTATGTTTCTTGTTTAAGATTTATATATAATATACTGTTTAAGATTGTTGTTTTTTCTTTTTCATGATTTATATAGTAATAAAAATATTCCATTCTATCTCGTGTTGTTGGAGTGATTTGAAATGTGAACTAGTAACTTGAAATTAGTTACTTGTAGTGTTTTCTTATATATTCATTTTGTAGGAATTAACTACTTGTTAACTTTACATAATTTAGATGCCAGGTAGAGGTGACAAAGGTAAGGAAAAAGTTGTTCTTCTGAAAACAAAAAAGAAAAAACAACCTCTGTCGTATAGATGACCGAAAGAAATTCATATATCTGAGGGTCAGTTTACTGACGCGACAGCACGACCCTCATATTTTAGGTCGTCTCAGCAGTTGGTTCCTACTCCTACGTATGTGGGGCCATTTCATGGGTCTACACTGACTCATTCTGCTCCTATCACCATGTCGCAGCCATCACAGTACTATCGGATGACCGCTTGCCCATCAAGAGTACTACCATCGTCAGTACCCTCCTATAGCAGTCACGCACCTTCACATAGTGGTTCTACAGGATCTATTGGATTGTCGGATCTTCAACTTGAAGGCACTCCATCTGGTGCTTTAGATCCGCCCACGCTAGTGCATTCATCATCACTTACTCCACAGCTAGGCGATAAAGATAATTTTGAGAGGCGTTACCTTACTCCATATGAGACAGGGTAAGATTTCTAAATATAATAATATTATTTATTTTTTTATTACTATATTATTATGCTCTATGAAATTACTGTTTGATCTTGTGTTATAGGTGTAGGCTGGATGCTGGAGTTGGACAAACTGCAAGAAAATGCATTTGTCAGAACTTCAAAGGCTACTGGACTAGTTGACAAAAGGTCCCAGAAATTGACAGGGAAAAATGTTTCAAGAATTTAATGTAAGGATTTAACTTATTGACTACTTAACACTTTTTTAGAATAAAAGATTGAAAATTATATTTTTATTTTTATTGTAGAAATTTTACTGGTGGGATGATGTGAATATGTCTTATAAAGATGAACTTTTTCAGAAGATGTAGATCCAGATTTAACGGTCTGTTAGATTATGCCCGAACCAACTTAGTACGACCTGACTGGATTAGTGAATCCTTATGGCAATGGTATATTCGCTATTGGAATAATGAAGAATACCAATTGCTGAGGGACAAAGGAAAGAAAGCCCGGGCATCATCCAGGGGTGGCTCCCTACATACTACGGGTGCAAAAAGTATAATTATTGTGGAGGAACAAATTGTATGTAACTTTTACAGTTTTAATTATTTATTTCTATTTACATTTTTAATTATGTGAACATTGATAATTTTTTCATATGCAGAAAAAAAAGGGTAGGAGCATACCACAGGGTGAGCTTTTCGAGGAGACTTATCTGAAAAACAAAAAGAACCCGACTGATGAAGATGTCTGGGTTAAACCTCGTGCAAAAACTGCCCATGTAAGAATCAAATTTTGAATTTATGAATCTTTTTCTCAAATTTGTTATTATTCAAGTATAAGTACTTTAATATTTTTTGACTTTTTGTTATAACTTTACTTTGAATATAGGACAAATATACGCAGCTCGTTAGTGAGTATCGTAGTACTCAGCCTCCTGAAAGTCCCTGTGACCCACTACCTCAACATGTAGAGGAGGAATTATAGGATAAATTTGTGGGTCCTACAGTTAGAGGCCATTACTACGGATACCACAAAAAATTTTGGTGAGAATATTAGGTGTTCGTCCATCCCTACATACTCTAACTCTTCAGTTGATAGAGAAACCATTGAAAAACTAGAAAACATGATTTCCAAACTCACTGAAGAGCTTGTTGAACAGATAGAGAGGGCACAGAAGAAGGAAGAGAAAATATCATCACAAATCAGGATGCTGCAGGAGTAGTTTGGTTCTTTCATTCAGATTGTAGGGATTATTTCTCCATGTTCGGGTGATGCAATTCGGGCTGTAAAATGTCTACGATCCTGGATGATATCAGCACAGATGAGGATAAGGAAGACGAAGACGAATTCGATGAACATGAGTTTTAATTTTCTGACTTTTGTATGTGTTGTACTTTGAATGTAGACATTTTGTTATAGTTTGTACACTTTTGAAACTATTGTTGTAGTTTTTACACTTTCACTTTTGTTGGACATTTTGTATGTGTTGTAAACTTCAGAAAGTATTTACATTTGGTTTGTTGTTGTTGTATTGCATGTTGGATCATTTGTTGATTTACATTTTTTAAAGAAAATTCTCAGAAAAAACGATCAGAAGTGGTCGATTTTTTTTTTTTTTTTACAGAAAACCGACCACAAAGGTCGGTTTTCGATTAAATTAATTAATTAATTTTAATAGAAAACCGATCATAAGTGGTAGGTTTTCTGTAATTTTTTTTTAATGCGGGAATTTTGTTTTGAATATGGCTTGGTTGTTGACTTAGTTACTTGAAAATGGTTAAGTGTAGGGACTTTAAAGAGGATTTTTTTGTTTTGAATGTGGTTTGGTTAGTGACTTAGTTACTTGAAAATGGTTAAGTGTAGGGACTTTAAGGGGGATTTTTTGTTTTGAATGTGGTTTTATTTTGATACTTAGTCACTTGAAAATGGTTAAGTGTAGAGACTTTAATGGGGATTTTTTGTTTTGAATGTGGTTTGGTTGTTGACTTAGTTACTTGAAAATGGTTAAGTGTAGGGACTTTCAATGAATTTTTTTGTTTTGGATGTGGTTTGGTTGGTGACTTAGTTACTTTAAAAGGGTTAAGTGTAGGGACTTTACAGGGGATTTTTTGTTTTGAATGTGGTTTGGTTGATGACTTAGTTACTTGAAAATGGGTAAGTGTAGGGACTTTAAAGGAGATTTTTTGTTTTGAATGTGGTTTGGTTGGTGACTTAGTTACTCGAAAATGGTTAAGTGTTGGGACTTTAAAGGGGATTTTTTGTTTTTAATGTGGTTTTACTTTGATACCTAGTCACTTGAAAATGGTTAAATGTAGGGACTTTAAAGGGGATATTTTGTTTTGAATGTTGTTTGGTTGGTGACTTAGTCACTTGAAAATGGTTAAGTGTAGGGACTTTAAAGGGGATTTTTTGGTTTGAATGTAATTATGTTTGATTATAATTGAATTTTTATGACTTGATCTAATTAGTTGAATCTGATTGATTGCGTAGATGAAACCTGATTATTGCTGGATATATCAACGGAACAATGATAATATAATGGGTATTAGGGAGGAATTTGTTGAAGGTGTCAAACGATTTATTGATCATGCTAAGACACTTGATGTTTGGATACATTTTTGGGCTATTCATTTTCCTTGTGTTAGATGTGATGGTATACATCTTGTAAATGAAGACGATGAAAAGGAACATCTGTATAGAAAGGGGTTTCACGAGGAGTTTTTAAGATTGCGTGGTATTCATAGTGATGTTGAATAAAATAACTTTGTTGTTGGAGAAAGTAGTAGGTATGCAGGGCATAATGAATATCAAGATACTAGGATGAGAGAAATGGTGCACGATGCTTTTGGGATGCAAAACAGGGGCGACTTTAGGGAAAATATCAAAGATGTTCCTAATAGCAAAGCGGGAAAATTCTATGAACAATTGCATGCTGCTAGTCATCTTTTGTTTGACGAGTGTTCGCACTTTCATTTATCTATCGCTTTTAGATTATTAAGCATTAAATATAACTTGAATATTGCTGAAGGAGGAATGGACTCAATGATAGACCTTATTAAAGAGTTTGTTGACCCCGGCTTGGATGTTACTGATTTTTCCTATAAGGCAAAAAGATTGGTGTCAAAGTTAGGTCTCTCCTCGGTTAGAATTGATTGTTGTGAAAATGGCTGCATGTTATACTTTAAAGAAGATTCTAACCTAGACTCCCGTAAGATTTGTCTGTACCCTCGATATAAGCGTGGTTTTAGTGGAAATCAAATTACTATTAAGTCGATGCATTATTTACCTCTAATACCAAGGTTGAAGAAGTTGTATATTTTAAACAGATCAGCTCCTCATATGAGGTAGCACGGTGAAAATAGAAGGTCCATTGGTGTTACGTGTCGTCCATCTGATGGAGAGGCTTGGAAGCATTTTGATACAACTTATCCAGATTTTGCAGCTGAGCCACGAAATATTCATTTGGGATTATATGCGGATGGCTTCTCTCCCTTTTCAGTTGGTGTTGTTCCATATTTATGTTGGCCTGAAATGTTGATGACTAGTCCCTATATATTTTTGAGTTGTGTTGTTCCTAACCCGCGTAGTCTAAAAATCAAAATAGATTTCTACTTGCAACCTTTGATTGGTGAACTTCAAATTTTATGGCATGAGGGGGTTGAAACTTGAGGTATCTCACTTAAATAGAATTTTAATCTGCATGCCTATCTAATGTGGACTGTTAATGATTTTTTTCTTCTTATGGAATATTGTCTGGGTAGATGACAGCTGGAAAGCTGGCTTGTCCATACTGCATGGAAAAAACAAAATCTTTCACATTGTGACATGACAGGAAAAATTCGTGGTTTGATTGTCATCGTTGTTTCTTGCCACCTGATCATGAATTTAGGATACTCAAGAATGCATTTAGAAGGAATAGAGAGGAATATAATGGTCCACTTCCAAGGCTGTCTGGTCATGACATTTAGAAGATAGTTCAGGATTTGCCTAAAGCCAGCGAGGAACTATTGTACAGTCTTGATGATATGGCGTTTCACATAACTGGACTAAGCAAAGTATATTTTGGGAGTTGTAATATTTACCATATAATTTACTTAGAAATAATGTTGATGTCATGCATACTGAGAAGAACTATTTTGACAACTTGTTCAACACAGTTATGGATGTCACCGGCAAAATAAAGGATAACCCTAAGGCCAAACTTGACTGACCAGAATATTACAAACACAGAGAATTACACTTACAGGAGGGGCCCAATGGTAATGTTTTTAAGCCCAAGGATAGGTTTACATTCAAGTTAGACAAAAAACGTCAAATATGTGAGTGGGTCCAAAGTTTGAAGATGCTCGATGGATATGCCTCAAATTTGGGAAAAAGAGTTGATATAACACAAGGAATCTTGCATGGAATGAAAAGCCATGATTGTCATATTTTTCTTGGAATAATTACTTTGAATTTCTTTTATTGATTTACCTGAAAATATATGGAAACCAATAGCAGAGATCAGTTTGTTCTTTACAAACTTATATGCCACCATATTAAAAGAAGAAAATCTGGCGCGAATGAAGAGTAATATTGTTGTTATCACCAACAAGCCGAAGAAGATTTTTCCGCCAGCGTTCTTTGATGTGATGGAGATTCTTCCCATTCACCTTGTGCATGAAGCTCGGCTAGGCGGTCTAGTTCAAACTAAGTGGATGTATCCATTCGAACAACAAACAATTTCAACATATTTAAATTCATACATGTATTTTTTAAATATAGTAAATATCTAATCTTAAGATTGTGCAGGACAATTGAAAAATTTAAAAGGGGTCCCAAAAACAAACATAGGGTGGAAGGCTCTAGAGTTAAGGCATATCTTGTAAGAGAAATGTCTCAATTTTTTTCATACTACTTTCATGATGAAGTTGCTTGTTCAAGAAACCGACCGAATCGTCATTAGGATGATGTGAATGAGCCTCATTTGCAACCGATATTAATTTTTAATTAATCTGGTTGTAAGGATAAAAAGATCATACGTTGTTGGCTTACTCCACGGAGTGCAAATCAGCAACTTTGTATGTCTTGCTAAATTGTCCGGAAGTTGAACCCTTTCTGAAGTAAGGAGATTAAAATTTTAACATATCTTATTTGTTTACAAATTCCCTTAAAGAAACTAATTATGTTTCGCATGTTGGATCTTCAGTTCATTTAAGACTCAATTCCACGAAATCAAGTGTATGCATCCTTTGCAACATGATTTACATATGAGGTTCGTAAGTGTATTAATATTTCTACAAATTTTAAACATCTACACATTCCTCAACTAACATATATATATATATATGTATGTATAATTTTTTTAGGTACACTAGTCACCAAATGCAGTTGCATACGATCAAATCTTGAGAGATATTTCTTTGGGTCCAGTTGAAGCTCATGCAATGTCTCATTATACAGTAAATGGATTCAAATTTTCTACCGAACAACACTCCAGAACAAGGAAAACAAACAATAGTGGTGTTTGGGTTAAGGGTGACGATGATGTTGATTACTTTGGCATCATACACAAGATCTTAGAAATGGAGTATGCTGGTTTCCCAATGAAAAAAATTATTATTTTTCGATGTAAGTGGTTTGATCTAAGAACAAGAGACACAAGAGTACACAAGGAGCATAACATCATTGAAGTGAAGCACAATAGGTCGTATCCTGTTTACGATCCATTTGTTCTAGCACAAAATGCTAAATAAGTATATTATGCTCCTTATCCATTGTGCAGTGATAAGTCTGATTGGTGGGCTGTAATCAAAATAAAGCCTAAAGGATGGGTGGAAGTTGAGAATATGCTGGAGACTGCATATCAAAATAAAATGCAAATTGATCACCAGTTAGTGGACGTTAACTTAGTGGATACTTTGAATCACCCAAAAAATATATTTGAAGAAGTTAATTTTGAGGAAGAAGAGGCCGAGTGGGTAGGAGATGAGGAAACTTCCGAAGAGGGTGAATGGTTTAGTGGAGAGTCTTCAGAAGAGGAGGATTAGTTTGTGTAGGTTGTATTTATTATGTATTGATCATGTCTTTATTCTTTGTACTATATATTTACCTTTATGTTTCTTATTTAAAATTTATGTGTAATATACTGTTTAAGATTGTTGTTTTCGCTTTTTCATGATTTATATAGTAATAAAATTATTCTTTTCTATCTCGTGTTGTTGGAGAGATTTGAAATGTGAATTAATAACTTGAAATTAGTTACTTGTAATGTTTTCTTATATATTCATTTTGTAGGAACTAACTACTTGTTAACTTTATATAATTTAGATGTCAGGCAGAGGTGACAAAGGTAAGGAAAAAGTTGTTCTTACGAAAACGAAAAAAAAAAACAACCTCTGTCGTATAGACAATCGACAGGAATTCATATATCTGAGCGTCGGTTTACTGACGCGATAGCATGACCCTCATATTCTAGGTTGTCTCAGCAGTTGGTTCCTTCTCTTACATAAGTGGGGCCATTTCATGGGTCTACACCAACTCATTCTGCTCCTATCACCGTGCCGCCGCCATCGCAGTATTATCAGATGACCGCTGGCCCATCAGAAGTACTACCATCGTTAGTACCCTCCTGCAGCAGTCACGCAGCTTCGCACAGTGGTTCTACAGGATCTATTGGGTTGTCGGATCTTCAACTTGGAGGCACTCCATCTAGTGCTTCAGATCCGCCCATGCTAGTGCATCCACCATTACTTACCCTGCAGCCAGGCGACAAAGATGATTTTGGGAGGCATTACTTTACTCCATATGCGACAGGGTAAGATTTCTAAATATAATAACATTATTTTTTTTTATTACTATATTATTATGCTCAATGAAATTACTGCTTGATATTGTATTGTAGGTTTAGGCCGGATGCTGGAGTTGGAAAAACTGCAAGAAAATGCATTTGTCAGAACTTCAACGGCTATTGGACCAGTTGGCAAAAGGTTCCAGAATTTTACAGGGAAAGAATGTTTCAAGAATTTAATGTAAGGATTTAACTTATTGACTACTTAACACTTTGTTAGAACAAAAGATTAAACATTATATTTTTATTTTTATTGTAGAAATTTTACTGGTGGGATGATGTGAATACATGTCTTATAAAGAGGAACTTTTTCAGAAGATGTAGATCCAGATTTAACGGTCTGTTGGATTATGCCCAAACCAACTTGGTATGACCTGACTGGAATAGTGAACCCTTATGAAAACCGTATATTCGCTATTGGAATAGCGAAGGATACCAATTGCTGAGGGACAAAGGAAAGAAAGCCCGGGCATCATCCAGGGGTGGCTCCCTATATACTACGGGTGCCAAAAGTATAATTGTTGTGGAGGAAAAAATGGTAGGTAACTTTTATAGTTTTAATTTTTTGTTTCTATTTACATTTTTAATTATTTGAACATTGATAATTTTTTCATATGCAGGAAAAAGAAAAGGGTAGGAGCATACCACAGGGTGAGCTATTTGAGGAGACTCATCTGAAAAAGAAAAAAAATCCGACTGATGAAGATATTTGGGTTGAACCTATTGCAAAAGCTGCCCATGTAAGAATCAAATTTTGAATTTATGAATCTTTTTCTCAAAGTTGATATTATTCAAGTATAAGTACATTAATATTTTTTTACTTTTAATTTTAACTTTATTTTGAATATTGGACAAATATACGTAGCTCATTAGTGAGTATCGTAGTACTTCGCCTCCTGAAAGTCAGGGTGACCCACTACACCAACATATAGAGGAGGAGTTATGGGATAAAGTTGTGGATCCTGCAGTTAGAGGCCATTACTACGGATACCACAAAAACATTTTGGCGAGAATATTAGGTGTTCGTCCGGCCCTACATACTCTAACTCTTCAGTTGATAGAGAAACCAATGAAAAACTAGAAAACACGATTTTCAAACTCACTGAAGAGCTTGTTGAACAGAGAGAGAGGGCGAGAAGAAGGAGAAGGAAACATCATCACAAATCAAGATGCTGCAGGAGCAATTCAGTTCTTTTATTCTGACTGCAGGAATTATTTTTTCGTGTCCTGGTGATGCAGTTCGGGCTGCAAAAGGTCTACGCCCCTTGGATGATATCTGCACAGATGAGGATACGGAAGACGAGGATGAATTCGATGAAGATGAGGTTTAATTTTTTGACTTTTGTATGTGTTGTACTTTGAATGTAGACATTTTGTTGTAGTTTGTACACTTTTGAAACTATTGTTGTAGTTTTACACTTTCACTTTTGTTGGACATTTTGTATGTGTTGTACACTTTTGAAAGTATTTACATTTAGTTTGTTGTTGGTGTTGTTGTATTGCATGTTGGACCATTTGTCGATTTTTATTTTTTTAAAAATTTTCAGAAAAACCAACCATAAGTGGTCGATTTTATTTTATTTTTTTGCAGAAAATCGACCACAAGTGGCCGATTTTCTTATAAATAAATTAATTAATTTATTAGAAAACCGAACACTTGTGGAAGTTTTTTTTGATTTTTTTTTAAAAATTATTTTTTAAATTTTAATTAAATTATAATAGTTTTTTAAAATATATATATATATATATATATATATATATATATATATATATATATATATATATATATATATATATATATATATATATATAACAAACCGACCACAAGTGATCGGTTTTTAAAAAACTACCACTATTTTACCGACCACGTGCTTTGATCGATTTTGTGGTCGGAAATTGGGAAAAACCGACCACTTATGGTCGGTTTTTGTGGTCGGTGTTCCCTTTATTTTAGTAGTGGATAAGGATGTTGCGATGGATGTATGGACTTACTAGGAGTGATAGAGTTAGAAATGAGTTTATCCGAGAGAAAGTGGGAGTGACTTCAGCAGAATACAAGATGCGGGAAGTGAGGTTGAGATGGTTTGGACATGTGATGAGGTGGACAAGGACACCCCAGTACGAAAGTGTGAGATATTGACTGTGGATGAATTCACGCAGGGTAGATGTAGGCCTAAGAAATATTGGAGGGAGCTGATTAGGCAGGACATAGA
This sequence comes from Capsicum baccatum var. pendulum, assembly GCA_030864225.1. Lineage (NCBI taxonomy): Eukaryota > Viridiplantae > Streptophyta > Magnoliopsida > Solanales > Solanaceae > Capsicum > Capsicum baccatum. The sequence continues at coordinate 72,214,413 of CM061552.1, read as the reverse complement.
GCAGTTATAACTTATTGAGGATATGACATTAGATAGAAAGTTGTGGAGGACGCAAATTAGGATAGAGGGATAGTGGGTAGAAGTACGTCCTTGGTAGTAGGAAAGAGTGTTCTATTTATAGTTGTGCCTGTAGTCACAGAGTTATGAGTATGTCTTGTAGTTACTTGTTCATGGTGTTCTCGTGGTGTTTGTGATTTTTGAATAGATTGTATAAAGTATTACTTCGTGAGTGTCTGATTTCTTTTATTTGTCTATTGACATGTTCTTTCATTTTGTTTATTATTTCTCTATTTTTTATACTATTATTTGTCCTGAGATGGGGATCTATCGAAAACTGTCTCTCTATTTCTTTGAGATAGTGGTATGGACTGCATACACTTTACCCTCCCTATACCCCACTTTGTGGGACTGCATAGGTATGTTGTTGTTGTTAATAAATAAATCATCAAGTGCTAAATCATTTAATTATCGATGCGTTATGCTATTATTTTTAATTAGTATTCTATGTTTGTAGGTAATATATTTTTTACTGTGGTTTAAAAATAAATTTTCTTATAAATGGACCAAAATACATAGTTCATTTTAATTTAAAGTTGTGTGTTTAGTAAATACAGAAAGGACCGAAATTAGAATTTATCAATAATTTACGGATTAAAAGTGCTGTTTTTTTAATCTTAAATTTTCTTTAACTTTTTACGAGGCTCGATTTGGAGTTCTCTCTCGGTAATTGGTTTATAAAGTAAAAAAAAAAAAATATCTTTTTTCTATTTCCAGGCAATTAAATTCAAACAGAGAATATTTTTTTTTTTATTTCACTCAGGTCTGAGGATGGGGTGCGGAGATAAAGATACAGACTTTCCTTTTACAACATAGGCGGGCGGGGAACTCGTTCCTAAAAATCCTTTGCCATTGCCTCTGCCTCTATCTCATAAAGCTATGACATCCTAGTGATCTCAAATCTGCTCTGCTAGTTGGCTTTATTGCTATCGAAGCATAGCATTCTATGGACTTATTTCCACGTTAGGGTGGGGTGGGGTGGGGATTGGGAAATAGTTGAACTAATTGTAATAGGCTATTTATCGTAACAACATCAATCGTCATGTCAATAAGCTGCAGGAGTCTAGAAAAAGCTATTTGCATTATTATATCCTTAGAGCACCATCAAAACTTTAAAAGTAAATGAGAATAATGACTATTTAATATAAAAAATAATGTTAGCAATGATTGCCAATAAATCACAGGTGGAATAAGAGACAATATAATAATGACTAATAAGTAAACCAAACTTTTAGCTTATTGTCGAGTTAAAATAGACCATTATATCTCTTGTCGAGTTTTTGTGAGGTAATAGAATAGAGCTTATCAAGCTAGTTACTTATTTTTTTCCTAAAAAGTTATAATATGTATTCTCATGTTGACTTGTACAAGGAATTTCAGAAAAGTATGGTCTCAACGTTCTTTGTTGATTGTTTTGAGTTGGATGGTGATGGATAGAATATTTACTCAAGTTTATTATAAGCCCTTATACACTTGATATATGTATTATATATTCTACAATGATTCTTCTCAATATATATGATATCAATTCTTAACATCATGCCTTATCCCTAGAATTTGCCGCGCAACAACAATATACCCAGTATATTTTCATATAGTGAGGTCTGAAGAGGATAAAATATATGCAGTTCATACCACTACCTCAAAGATGAGGTAGAGATGCTATTGCAAGCACACTAGAAAATAAAAAAAAAAAAATTCTTGGATTTTCGATTGAGATATTTTTTTTAACATGTTACGTTGAATTTGCAAAACAAACAAAAAAAAGTATTTGAAGCTTTTAATCCATGTATAAATTCACTACGAAATAAAATCATAACAAAACCCTAAATCTAAAACTTTCAAAATTGCAAATAGTAAATAAACTTAAAACTATAAAGGGACAAGTAAAAAGCTCCAGTATTGTGGGTTGCAATACCTGAAAGTAAGCTAACTAGTAATTAGTATCCTCGTTAACTAATAAAAATGCATTAAGTATAAGTTATTAATTCCATAAAATAATAAACTGTATCTTTTCCAATGATTAGTCGTTGAGCAAGAGAATATATGTAAATCATTTTTAACCACATCATATTTGTCTTTTTTGGGTATGGAGACGGTTGCCCAAAGGATGATTAGATTATTACGACTCATTAAAAATGGAAATTTTCTTCAACAATAGGAGTGACAGATGAAATAATTAATAGTATATAGTTTTTATATATGATCAATATCCATTCAAAAAGAATAGTTTTAAGATATTACTTGTTAAGATTTGTCCTCAATTTCTTACCTTACGTGGATTCAACCATAATTATATTTTACTTCAGAAAGTATTTCTTAGTAGAAAAGAAAGATTTATTAGATTTCTATTAGGTTTATTCTTTGTTAGAAGAAGAGTTTTGTAACTCTATAAATAGAACAATTCTCTTCTCAAGTCACAACACGATAATATTCACAATATAGTCCTTTAATATTTGATAGTTTTATTTAGGGAGATTTTCTCTCTAAAGTTTTTATGATTTCTTTTATATTGAATTTTATAATATGTAGTCCAATTGGCCAAAATATATAATAATTTTATGTTTTTTTAGTATTGTTTTATTTATCGTCTGATTTATTGTCTCATAGTTTGCAACTAATAGCTTCCGCATGACACTCTCTCAATTTTGAACCCAACAAATGGTATCGGAGCTTATGGTTCAAAGGTCCAATGGTGTGGTGAGACGAGATTAAACAGGTTTAAAGCAATTTCAAAATCAAGCTGCAACATGTAATGATCATCTTAGAAATTATTAGTAACGACGTCGTTGAGGTGTGGCTTAACCAACCTAATGACCCTTAAATAAAGGACCAACAGTTAATGATGGATGACTTAGATTCATTGCAATGAAGGGTCCAGATTGATCAATCAATCCATTTAAATGGGAAAGATCAACATGGAAGGAGTGTGTGAAAATTGGTATGTTCTATACACACGCTCTTCTTCTCAAAACTCCCTTATAATCTCTCTTTCTAAATCTCAATTCATTTCTTTCCTCTTTCCCCTTCTCTTCTCCCTTCTAATCTCTTTTTCTAAATCTCAATCTATTTCTTACCTCTTTCCTCTTCTATTCTCCTTTCTTCTCAATTGTATCCATCTAAGTTCTCTTCTCCATTCAGGTATGGAGTCGATTCGAGTTGAGTAATGATTCTAAGCTGAAGAATTGAGCTGCTGGATTAGGAAGTTTAGCTCTAGTTGTTTTTGAATTTTTTTTCCTAGTTTAAATTATCGTTAATTTCTGTTTTCGAAATTCTGTTTTTACTGTTGCGCACTGTTTATCGAGGAGTTAGCAATATTATAGATTTACTGTTCGATTAAATTACTGTGCGTTAGCTGAGTTCATTACAAAGTAGTATTAGAAAGATGATTTTGACTGTACTATAGGATAATGACTAGGGCTGAGGCTACACGAGCTAAGCAAGTTGAAGAACACTTGAGGAAGATAGATGCTCAAGTGCAGGCTAATAAGGCGGAGGAGGAATCTAAGCTCAATGTTATAAAGTCAAGATTAGCAGAAATGAACTCTAACCAAGAAGACATGAAGCATATAATGGAGGAAACCCATGGGGCCTTGATGCGAATGTTAGGGCAAGGAAATGACAAGTCTCCGGTTACTCCGGAAAGCAGCAACAGAGGCGATGGGCTATTACCCAGGCCTAATAGACCAGCCGAGGCCATGGGAAGTAGACCCAATCAGGATCATGAGCTCCACCCAAAGCTTCAATTTCCAACTAATGGAGGGGCTGAACCCCGGGCTTAGGTAAGAAGATATAATAAGTACTTTAGCATTTACAAGATTTTGGATCTAGTTAAGAAACTGAAAATGGCCACTTTACACATGAAAGGTGATGCTGAGGCTTGGTACTTCTCATATACCTTTACCAGTAGGATGGTGAGGTGGGAAGAATTTTATGATAAACTGATAATGAGATTTGAAAAGAATCACAATGATAATGTGGTAACCGAGTTCAAGATGCTCAACAAGGGACAATAGATGAGTATTTGCAGAAATTTGAAGACCTTAGGGATCTAGTGCTGATGAAAAATCCCAGGGTTCCAGAGGATTTCATTTTAGAGTGTTTTATTGGAGGGTTAAAGAAAGAAATAAGAGAGACTGTCAAGATGTATGAACCTGTCAACTTGTCACAAGCTGTATCATTTGCCAGGAAGACGAAAAATGTTATCAATAATAGAGAAAGAGGGGCAAGGTGGTTGCAAAAGGAACCAGTGGCACCAACTAACAAAGATTTGAACAAAAGGGGAGTTACCAGAGCTCAAGGTTCAGTGGCCAAACCTGAGGTCAAACCAGAGTTCAAGACGATACCAAGTGCATGTTGGAGATGCGAGAAGAGGTATTTCCCAGGGCATGTATGCAAATATAAATAATTGAATGCTATCACAGTCGAGGAGGAAGACCATAGAGAGATAATATTGAAAGATAATAAAAATGGACAACAAGGAGGTTGAACGACACCAGAACAGACAGAAAAAGAGGTAGTATGCTTAAATACTATGTCAGGAACACCAGAGCCCAACACTTTTAAATTGAAAGGGTGGATAAAAAAGAGAGCAGTAGTCATGCTAGTAGATTCAGGTAGTACTCATAGTTTCTTAGATAGTCAGACTGCAAAGTAGCCGGGATTGATTGCAGAAGTGGACACCCTTCTAAGAGTAACAGTGGCTAATGGTCAGCAAATGTACAACCACCACAGTATCACTAATGTTAATTGGAGAGCGAATGGAGTTGAGTTTGAAGATAAGTTTAGGTTATTGAACTTGGGAACCGTTGATACGGTTTTAGGTGGAGATTGGATGAGAGCACATACTCCAGTCACTTTCGATTATGATCTTTATGAGCTGAAGGTCAAGCAAGCTGGGAAAATAATGACTCTCAAGGGAAAAAACATGTCAAGCAACACTACATCAGATATCAACTAAATCTATGGGTAAGCTCCTGAGAAAGGGACAAACATTACTAGCTCATTTATTTCTTATGATAGATAGTACCACTAAGGTTGAAGAACCAGTACCTGAAGAAGTACAAGAGGTGCTGGAAGATTATGCCAATATTTTTGAAGAACCTAAATCCTTACCTCCTATCAGAAACCATGACCATGTAATTCTAATCATGCATGGAGCAAAACCAGTGTCCCTGAGGCCCTACAAATACAACCACTACCAAAAACTAAATTGGAGAAACAAGTATCAGAAATGGAGTTGCGAATCATCCAGCCAAGTCACTCTCCATACTCATCACCAGTGTTACTTGTTACGAAAAAGGATGGAAACTAGAGGTTTTGTATTGATTATAGGGAGCTGAACAAGATTATAATCAAAGATAAATTTCCTATACCCATAGTTGATGATCTATTGGATGACTTACAAGGTTCAAGCTTATTTTTCAAGATTGATCTAAGGTCTGTCTATCACCAGATCAGGATGAAGTCATAAGACATTTACAAGACTGATTTCAAAACTCATCATGGTCACTTTGAGTTTAAAGTAACGCCATTTGGGCTAACAAATGCCCCTGCTACCTTTCAATCTCTGATGAACTCTATATTCCAGCAACACTTAAGGCATTTTATTTTGGTTTTCTTTGATGACATACTAGTATACAGTAAGAGCTTGCAAGAACATGTGGAGCATCTGAAGATAACCTTCAATATCTTTCAAAAGAATCAACTATATGCAAAAAGATCAAAGTGTAGTTTTGTTAAACGTCAGGTGGAGTAACTGGTGCATATCATCTCTATAGAAGAGATAACAACAAACCTTACTAAAGTAGAAGCCATGAAATCCTGGCCTGTCCCAAAAAGGTTGAAAGGTTTGAGAGGATTCTTGGGACTTACAGGCAACTACAAAAGATTTGTTAAGGATTATGGAACCATTCGCAAGACACTAACCACCTTATTAAAGAAAAACTGTTTTCAGTGGAGTGTTGAGGGTGGGAAGGCGTTTGCAAGATAAAGATGGCTATGAGCACTGTACCTGTGCTTGCAATGCCAAATTACCACAAGAATTTCACTATTGAAACTTATGTCAGTCACCTAGGTATAGGTGCTGTTCTGATACAAGATAATAAACCCTTGACTTATTACAGCAAAGCCCTGGCTCAAAGAGATATAGGGAAATCAGTTTATGAAAAATAGTACATGATGATATTAGCAGTAATAGATAAGTGGAGACACTATGTACAACATGGACACTTTATCATTAAGACAGACCATTTCAGCCTTAAGTATCTACTAGAATAAAAAGTGACCACTACAATTCAACAGAAAGGACTCACCAAATTATTAGGACTGGATTATGAAATTATTTATAGGAAGAGAGATGAGAATAGAGTGACAGATGCCCTCTCTAGACTTTCTGAGGAACAAGGTGAGGTTAATGCTATCTTTGGGGTGCAACCTGCATGGATACAAGATGTGGAGAAGAGTTATGAGGGTGATGAGCAAGTTCTAAACTTAGTGACTATATTAGCTATTCAATCGGACAACTATCAAGATTATAAGCTGACTTCAGGGGTGCTCAGATACAAGAGAAAGATTTATGTGGGTAAGGCTACTAATTTGAGACAACAAATGCTAGGCATAATGTATACTTCATTCTTAGGAGGACATTCAGGCTAGCTAGGAATATTAAAGAGGCTACAACTGTATTTCTATTAGCCAACTATGAAGAAAGATGTACAAGTCATAATATTTACTTGTGATATATGCCAAGGGTGCAAGGATGAAAATGTGGCTCCATCGGGGCTCTTACAACTCTTGGCTATCCCCACTCAAGCTTGGAGTGACATCAGTCGAGACTTCATAAAAGGACTGCCACTGTTTGGAGGTAAAAATATGAATATAATGATTGTGGATAGATTCAGTATGGTTACTTCTTAGCCTTACACCATCCTTATACAACTGTGCAAGTGGCCGATTTATTCATCAAAGAGATCTACAAGTTACATGGCTACCCTAAAACCACGGTGTCTGAGAGAGATAAGGTTTTCACTAGTATGTTCCGTCAGCACTTATTCAAGTCTTCTGGTACTACCTTATGTATGAGTACAACTTATCATCCATAATCAGATGGACAAACAGAGAGACTTAATAGATGCTTAGAAAGATACCTTAGGGCTATGGTGATGAGCAATCCTAAGTTGTGGTCTAATTGGTTACACCTGGCTGAGTGGTGGTATAACACTAACTTTCACACTACACTTCAACACACCCCTTTTCATGCCTTGTATGGTTATGATCCACTCCAACTACCTATAGGACCCTACAGTAAGACCCAGTACAAATAGTGCAAGATTTTCTACAACAAAGGGTGCAGTTCCAACAAATACTGAAAGACCATTTAGTCCAAGGTCAAGCTAGAATGAAGTGGTACGCAGATCAAAGGAGGAGTGAAAGGGAACTGCAAATAGGCGATTGGGTATATCTTAAGTTGCAGCCTTATAGACAGACTACTGTGGCATTGAGGAGGCATCTTAAATTGTGTCCTAAGTTCAACAAACCGTATTTAGTGCTGCAAAGGATTGGCCAGGTGGCTTATAAGCTGCAATTACCAGCTGGTTCTCTTTTCCATCCTGTTTTTCATGTCTCACACCTCAAGAAGAGAATTGGACTTGTTGTCATCCCTTTTCAACAACTACCACTAGTGGGTGTTGATGGTCAAATCTTAGTACATCCAGTTGCCATCCTACAGAGGAGAACGGTTAAAGAGAACAACCAGGTAGCTGTCAAGGTTCTCATCCAATGGGCTAACTTATCTCCTGGAGAAGCAACCTGAGAAGATTGGTCATTTATCAAGTCTCAGTTTTCAGAATTTATACAATTGTAGGCATCACATTCTTGTGGACAAGAATCCTTCGATGGGGGTGGAATGTAATGACCATCTTAGAAATTATTAGTAACGACGTCGTTGAGGTGTGGCTTAACCAATCTAACAACCATTAAATAAAGGACCAACAGTTAGTAATGGATGGCTCAGATTCAATTGCAATGCAGGGTTCAGATTTTCTCTCTAAAGTTTTTATGATTTCCTTTATATTAGATTTTATAATAAGTAGTCCAATTGGCCAAAATATATAATAATTTTATGTTTTTTTAGTATTGTTTTCTTTGTCGTCTGATTTATCGTGTCATAATTTACAACTGATAGCTTCCACATGATGCCCTCTCGATTTCGAACCCAACAATACTAATACATAATACACAGATATGACATAAGAATTAGCGCCTAGAGGTGGAGATTCTAGTCTGCAAGTTGCATCAACAAAAGGACAATGTTAGTGTTGTATTATTCCTTCTATATATCCCAATTTATACATTATTTGTGATTTAGGATGTATTTAAAAAACACACTAATTAATATATAGTATTATTACAAGTTTCATAAAATTCAAAATAATTTTGTATTTGAATTCATGTTATGTTCTCTTATTGAATTAAATTTTTCTGATTACTAAGAAAGGAATTAAAGAAATGGTTTCCGCATGTTAATTCATTTATTTTAGGTCCTACGATTTTCGTGAGTTTTTTAATGCTATTAGAAAATTATTATGCCAATAGCAAATATAGAAAAAATTTAGTATTTTTATTTTTTGAATTATTAACATGCATTTAATTTGAATAAACAACATGATTAGTTAGGATCCTCACAGTAGTTTTGTGCATGCACCTTATAAGGAAAAAGTCTTTGCAATTGAACCAAGCCGATCGAGGAGGTGAGTGACGTGCCAACATGACTAATTGAGTGCAAGCACCTAGCTGTAGTGTTAGTTTAGAGGGTAGCGACTCCTTTTGAAAACCTTTCTATTTTTATTGTTGAGTTTAACTTATTTAGAATAAGCGATAATTATCGTTATATTTTTTAAAGAACAGATTTTGCTGATGTAAATATACTACGCTAGCGTTTAACAATAGATTTTGGATCAAATTATATAACTTTCTTTAAATATTTGTTTGACTGTGAAATTTGATCAGATTTTGAAAATTGATAGTTGATTATCTTCATGTTGCCAGTTTTTGGGACTTCTAATAATTTTTTTTTTAAAATTTTTTGAAGTAAAATACTTATCAAATACAATTTTACATTTCAAAATTTACGACTTCTAAATCCAATTTTTAAGTTTTAATTTTAAATTTTATGATAAAATGGGAGCTACTAATACTGGTTTTCCTGAAAAGTGATATTATCTGTAGTATGTACTAGAGACCTCATGATTTAAGCAGTCATTTCATCAAATAATCGTAAATACTTTGGAGGGCACATGCAATTGGTTGGCTGACGTGGATTCTTTAAATGTCATAATTATGTGGTTTTAGTCTTAAAATCTGAAAGAACATGAAAAGGAAAACTAAAAGAAAAGGAGGAAAATAAATATCTATTCAAATGCCCCCCACCATACTCGCACCTTTTCTTTTTCGAATTTCATTAGAGTATTATTTGTTCCTCTAGTTTATTTTACTTATTAATATTGATTTGACCCTTTCCTAAAAAATTATATTTATTTTATTAAATTAATTTTAATAATTATATTTTAAATCTGATGATATTTTATGTAGCTAGGTATTTAATTTAATGATAAGGATGTCATTGAAAGGAAATAATAAGTTTCTCTTAATTTACTAAAATGAACAAAGTAAAAGAAAAATTATTGATAGAGGTTATTCTAAAGTCTTTGCTAAGAATTGGTAGTAAAATGTCGATGGTTAAAGCTCAAGCTTATTTGATATTGAAGTGGTGGTGCAATTGTATTAAATTAAAGTTAAAATTTGTTTGAATTAGCCCTCAAGAAAAGAGCTTGAAATAGACTAGCTGTTGAATGTGACCAATTTAATTGTTCTTAAATAGTTATATCACTTTCGCTTGGGGCAAATTTATTTTTGTCGACCATTTAAGCCGCCATTAATGGCATGCATAGAAGGAATATTTAAGTTCTCTTTCTAAAATCCCTATTTGAAACTTGTAGTAGTACTAACTGTTCCAATCCCATGAATAATAAATCCAAGTCTTAATTATATCACTAGTACTTTCATCGTAGGAGTATAATTATTATCATTATAATATATTCTAGTGTATGCTTTTCATAACAATTAGATCAAAAGGTTGCACAGAGGGAGGGGAAGAATACGGAAGAATCGGTTTTATAGTCCACTTGTAATTTTATATATTTTATTTTATAAGAGATTTTTATTTGTACATATATTTTAAAATGATCATTCTTTTTAATTTAATTTATGCGTGATTATAAGAAATCATTTTCATGTGAGAAAGTATTTAATGGTGACATACAATATATAAATTCTGGAATATTATTACCATAAAACTTTATACAAATCACAAAGCAATACAATTTCCGGATTGGAATTTGTGTTCTTCCTCAACAGAGAGGAGAGAGGAAAAAAAAGACAAAAAAAAAGAGTCATCATGAAGATATGTGGTTGTCTTCAAAAATTCCAAGAATTTCTTTTTTCTCATGGCTGACACTTCTCTTGATACAGCTTTTTCCACTTCCTTCAAGAAGACAAAAAATTCACAATCCCATTCTTGAAGAAGAGAGAAACAGCAGTATAGAAGGTGACAAATGTACTCAGTGACATGTGAGCTTCTTCACACCTCTCATCTTCTTTCTTTGTTCTTTACCTCCCTCACATTACTTGCTTCTCATTTATTGCTATTTACCTGAAATATAACAAATTAAGCCAAAAACAAAGTTATTATTTGAGTGACTCTCAATAAATCTTTCTAATGTAACTACAGTGCATAGATGGATCTAGAGAAACTGATGAGAAAATTAATAGAACTCAAGACTAATTCAACCCAAAAGTTAGCTCGTGAGATGAGATTGTTCAAAAAAGATCAAACACGCACCCATCTCACAACTAATGTGGGACAACCTCAACACATCTTGCATGTGCCCCGAACCTATCAACTGTAGCATGAACAATATAATATGATGACCTACTTGATAAATTAAGAATTTGGAATGAGCCTGATTTTAATATCAACTCGATCCCAAAAGTTGACTCATGAAGTGAAAATATATTGGTGAGGATCACAAAAGAAACCAAACATCCATCTCATAATTCATGTGGGACAAACTTATCAACAAGTTCTATGAGTTCAACTGAAAATTATTGCCTTCTACTCGAACTATGTATACACATACATATGCAAAACAAATTCTATTAACTTATTTTGAACTCGCTGACTCTAGATCCTAAATTTGTTAGTTGATGACAAGAAAAAGAAGAAGAGATTTAGGGAAAACAGTCACATACCATTAATGGTTCTTTTGCAATGTAGAACAGCTTCATAAATGGAGCTTTCAGAATCACAAGACCTGCGCCAATTATCAACAGAATAAGCTACACTTGTCCTTGGAGATGTTGCTGCTGAACAGTATTCCCACTTCTTCATCACTTCCTTTCCACTACTTGTTCTGCACCTACCAATTCTACTACATCTCCTTATTTTCTGACAAAATGGCCTAAGAAAATCCAAATATTTCACCAAAATCCGCCTCGACAAACTCCGGCATCTCCTCAACGATACACAACGATTCACCCTCCTACAGGAGGACGACCGCGACTCATTCTGCACGAGTGAAGATGCCGGTGAATCCATGATGGAGTCTGAGTTGTTAAACTCCAACTCCATCTTAATCGGCTTCTTGATGAATAAAGGCATCAAGAAGCCGTTTGAGATGAGTTCATCAGCATGAACAAGAGTTAAAGGTTCAGATGTAGGAAAATCGAAATTCAAATCTTGTGGATTCACATTAAAAAACCTCTTTGAAGGAGGAAGTGTAGGATCCATTTCAATAAATGCACTTTCATAATCATCTGCAGATGCATCCATAGAAGCTCTAAAAGAATCCCCCAAATCTACTAACCAACTATACGAAAAACTCTCGATAGAGAGTGACTGTGACGAAGTTTCCATATCGATCTTCTTGATATTGAAGTAGAGTACAGAAAACTAAAAAGATCAGAGGAAAGGACTATGTAAAGATTTAATGAAATCGAAAATGGAACAACTCTAGCTTCATGCATATAAGAAATAAATACTGTGGATATATATAAATAGAAACAGTATTGATTGAAGGATGTACTATCCTTTTTCTAACAATAACATATGGGGTGGTCTACATCAGACAAAATTCAATTAATAACTGAAAACGAAATGAAGAAAGAGTAAATAAAATAGAAAGACAAAGCCCATATATATATATATATACACTCATGGATGTTGCCTTACATTACCTTACCATTTTAAGTTTATCATATGCTACAATTTAATATTCAAACAAGTTAGCTTCACATACAAGTTGATGATTAAAAGTTTTATTCTTGAAGAATTATGTCTCCCCTATAATGCTTATATAATGACTTCTAGATCACCCATAAAGAAATGCAAAAATTTTATCTAATTAATGCTTTATCCTAGTAGTACTAGTTTATACTTTATGCTACATTGGAATTTTGATATATTAATCTGCTAAAAGTAACATTCTCATACAGCCAATCATAACCTTGCAATATACATATGATTCGTAGATTTCTTTATACATAAACAATGCTAGACAATTACTGAATTCTCGTGAATCCACATGTCATGCTCTGAATCCACCAGTGCATATAGGACATAAAAGTTACAGAATATTTCCTCTGTTTCCAATTCTACTGTCAAAATCATTAGTGCTTCTTGTGGTAAATACTCCTACTATTCTTATGGAGATTTCCATTTTTTTTGGATGTCATAGGCTCATAGCCAGAGAAGTAACATGTTATGCTTCAGTGACAAAATAATATAAGAAGAATATGATATTTTAAGTATCTTATTTTTGTTTATGATATATCAAGAAACAAAGATCTTTGGTTATATTATTGGTTTGTTATTAATATTCCCTTTTCCTTTTCATGACAGCAAATACAACAATCATTTCAGTATAAATGTGAAAGCATATCTTGATTTTACATATTATAAACTATAGCCATATTAAGAACTTTTGTACCATTCTTTGGTGGATGCATCTACAATCCAAACAAATGAAATATCAAACTTCTCTTGGTAAAGAAATCTCAGGCTTTTACATCCACCAAATGCCTTGAGTGGTAGCAATTTTTCAAGAGGGGTTGTCTTTTTCATTTTTTTTTAATATTTTTTTGAAATTTTGAACAAGTTACTCAATAATTTACAAACAGCACAGAAAAACAAAAATACCAGACAAGGTCCCCATTAGTGTTGGAGAAAGAGATCGACATTAAGGAAGTCCTTAGGGAGCAAAAACAGTAACTTGAAAGTGACTTAAAACCAAATGGTCCCCTCACATGTCTCCCTTGAGACTAAAAGCAAATATAAAAGCATACAAATATTCTCAAACAATTAAGTTATCATAGAATTGTCTTCTAATGTGGACCATAACAAAAGACTTTATCACCACACAAAAAGTAACCTAAAAAAAGATTTTGAGTATAATAGACACTCATCAAAATCAAATACTTTAGGACCGTAAAGAGTCATTTGATTTCCAATGAGCAGAGGACAATTGAAAAAGTATGAAAAATACAATGTATGTGGCCAAGTCTTCAAACTAGGGCTGTGCTTATTCGAATTGGATATGAAAATTTCTATTTAGAATTTTGGTTTTTGATTGGAAGAATTTGCAATCTGAATAAGCTCGGATTGGATTGGATTGGATTTTATAAGTTCGGTTTGGATATTTTAGATTTTCGATTTTGACTTTTGAGCATGTAAGAAATCCTATTATAATTAACAACTTCAATTCACCTAATAGTTTGCTCATTTAGATGTATAACTTTCTAATGTTGTCAAGGATTGAGACTATCCTGCCGCCCATGCCGTGTATTCAGCTTTACTCACGGGTGACCTGAGAGTGAGACATTAAAAAGAAGAAATTCATAAATTTTAAAAAATAACCCGAAAACAAAGATTTGAGTATAATAGACTTGACTCTCATCGAAATCACATACTTTAGGACTGTAAAGAGTCATTTGATTTTCAATGAGCAGAGAAAAATTAAAAAGTATGAAAATAGTCATCTATAAAAATGAATACAATGTATGTGGCCAAGTCTTGAATCTAGGGGTACGCATAGAATTTTGGTTTTTGGATTGAAGAAACTATCATCCAAGTAAGCTCTAAGTAGATTGGATTTTCTAAGTTCAGTTTGGTTTGAGCCTTTAAGACATGTCATAACAATTAACATAACAGTTTGCTCATTAGGATGTATAACTTTATGTTGTTAACCACCCATGCCGTGTATTAAGCTTTACTTACTCATAGGTGACGTGAGCGTGAGGCATTAGTAAGAAAAAATTCATAAATTTAAAAATAAAATCCGAAATTCAAAAATCCAAACCAAATATCCAAACGTTTGAATTTCACGTTGACACAAACTATGCCCACCCTAATCGGGTCAGTATGTTAATAGGGTGTTCTAGGAATTAGCTCCCTATATTCCAGTGTTACCAAACAACAAAAACTAGCCAGTTAACTATCATATCATGTTTCTCTTTATGTTGTGAATCTCCCGTTCAATGACTATTTAACGTAGGATCCCCTAACAGAAGTTGGAAAAATATATTGTCCAATAATGTTAACAAGCATGAAATGTGGTCCAGAAAATACAAAATCAAATATCGATAAAGACAGGGTATCTCACTTGTATAAACCAACATATTCAAATAAAAGATTCAAACAAGAAAGATGATTTCATTAAGTGTAGAAATACAATGATATTCCAAATTCTGTGCAACAACATGGATGATATTAAGTTCCTTGGTCCTGAATACAAGTGGCAGCAAACTTCGCATACATAGATAGACAACGGACAACTGAATGCTTCAACTTTGAGGATGCACATTAGACATCTCAACTGGCAATTGATTACTCCAACTTATAAAATGATCATCTAGATGCCTTCAAGATTTATGGGTCACGTTAATGCGGGAGTGTCCGCGATACACAGTGGGACGAGTTGAGGTGTCTAGATACAATTCTCAATGTTGGAATGTTTCGTTGCCAGTTGAGTCCATGTAATGACTTGTTTTGTGAAATTTTAAGTTTTATGCGTTTTGACTATTTTGTCTTTCTCCATAGTTGCTACATGTTGATTTTGGGGTGTGAAAATGGTTGTCACGGTCCCCTATGCGATCGAGAATGATTTGGGTGAATTTGTGTTTTCTAGACACTTTAAAAGTCATATAGTTGACTTTAGTCAACATTTATTGTTCCGAGTGTTGGATGATGATTTGGACCATTCCATTAGGTCCGGAATGTCGAACTTGGGTTAGTCGCGAAGCTGGTTCCAGTTCAGAACCTTTATTTTGCACTTCGACCCTTAGTTTGGAAAACATTTAAAAAGGGGTCTCAGAGGGTTAATTTATTAAAAATAATAGTTTTAAAAAATGTAACATTGCCACTGAGTTCGAAACATCAAAAATAACATAGTAGCATTTATGGTTTGTTTCTTTCGAATCCCGAATGAATCTTGAGGGTCCGATCAAAAACTTGATAAAATGCAAGTTCGCTGGTGCAAGGCATCAACTGGTGAAGCTGCTTAAGCAGCCAATTGGTCGCTAAAATGAAATCTGCTTAAGTGCCAATGGACCACTAAAGCGGACGCTGCTTAAGTGCCAAATAATCTCTTTAGCGGTGACCGCTTAAGCGGTGCCCGATCTCTTTAATAGTTATTTAGCCATTAAAGCGGCAACCGCTTCTCAATTCTTCATTATTTTTAGACTTGAGTTTCGAGTTTTGGCGATTTTTAGGAGTTTCTTCACCATTTGAGATTGGATAAGCTCCAAGACCTCAATTCCATTACTATTTATTGATTTATATCATCAAGATACTCGTTAATCTTGGTTTTAACATGGGATTTTGAGAATTTTTTTGATAAAGCTTAGAAATATTTTTTTCGATTTGGACCTCATTTTTAGCTCGTTTTTGCGTGAATTTTCTTTTTAGCTGTAGATTCCTTTAACCTTGGTGAATGTATTTCTAAAATAAAATTTTAATTTTACCTCTTTTATTTTTGAACATATTTTTTTCAAACTCAATTTGGATTCGGCTCAAATATCGGTATCATTAGCTTTCTTTTAACACTTAGATGCTATATCTGAATGTTGTAGTTAATTCCGAGACCGTTCATAAAGGAAAGCTCCCTGTTGAAGCACTTTAGGATTGAATTTCATTGTTTAAAAGTTGACTATAACTTAAATTCTTTCACATTGAGATGGATAATTAATAAATAGGTAAATCATGAATGGATTGGGAAAAATAAATATGGCATTTATATTTCATGACTATTATTACTGTTGTGTGCCCGTGTGGGGGCTTACATTCTATTGTTATTGACTTGTGATCTGATATTGTGTGTTGTTTGTGTGAGGGATTTTTTGACATCATTGACCTTATATGTGCATTAAATGCCTTCATTTTGAATACAACGTCCGTGCGGGGACTTGAATTGTCATTATAAGCCTTTTTGAGCATCGATTGCCTTTATCATGACAGAAATGCACGAGTTAGAGTTGATATGATAATTATGGTGTCTTGCATGCATATTTATTCCGATGATGCCTAATTAGAGTTGATAATCATGAGTTGTGGACATATTGAGTTGATTTGTGGTCTCTCTCTCTCTCTCTCACACACACACAATATATATATATATATATATATACACGTATTAATAGATTTGATATCTTCATATTGAGATGATTGTGAGTATTATATATATATATACACATATTGAATAGCTTTGATATCTTCATATTGAGACGATTGTGAGTATTACATCCTCATTCTATATATAGCAATTCATGAGATACTGGTACCATTGGGGAATACTGTTTTTGAAGGAAATGAGATACTTTTATGAAAACTCTCTTCGTGAACACGAGCCGTAGAGGTGGATTGAGATTTGAGATATGAGATATAGTATATGAGTTTCGAAACCCCATGAATCCTATCTGGGAGTTGCAAGCTTGGTAGGTTTATATAGAAAGTCATGTGGCGACTTTCACAATCGACCCCATCTTCATTGCATTGTATTACATACACACTTTCATGATTTCTGTAGTTTCCTGACTTGTATTTAGTTTCGTGTACTTTTTCATGTGTATTTGCACTTATTTTCTTTTCAATGTTTATATTTAAAACTTTTAGTGGAGACAGTATAAGCTACCATTTGAGACTTTTTTGTTTGTAGGTGACGTGTTCATATTTTTTTTGCTTATATATTATTTTCTGTTTTGCTCAGTAGGCCTATTATACCTACTAAGTATAAGTGGACCGTACTCATTTCTACTGTGCTTTTGGTGCAGACCCCAACTTGAGCACCACGTGTGGCAGTTGATTTGTGCGGAGATTCATATTTCAAGCTACTAATTCACTCCAGAATTTGATGCTGATTCGAACCTCATCTATCCTTATATATATTTATTTTTAATTTAGTGATAAATGTGTATTTTCAGTTTTCAAATGTTGTACTGGATGCTTTTGCTCTATGTCACTAGGTTTTAGGATATATGACATTTCTTTTAGACTTTCACTATTATTGTACTTGTACTGGTTTGATCGTTGTAAAAGTCCCGCTTTGGTTTATGTTACTGTTGATTTTGATTTTTCCTTTATCAATTTAGGTGATTGACTTACTTATCAAGGTTAGTTATGATAAATGATGTCCATCATGACCCATTATGGGTCATGATAGTTCAGGTTATGTCACTACTTGAGCTGAGGCCCTAGTTGTGATGGGTATCCTGAACTGTAATGTGATACCTTGTTCCTTAACGCTCAAATAATGCTATTTAAAATGACCTTTAGAATCCCCATATCGATGGTAGCCCATGTTTAGACGTTATGGGATGTGTTGGGGGTGTTGTAGGATCTTGAAATTGAGTGTGCATCGTAAGGTAGACCCCATGCCATGGTCGTGCATTGCATGGCCATCGCCAACATCCATTGGAATAACTAGGTGATTGGCATGAGTCGACCACTTGGAGATAGGCAATGGGCATGCGTCTTCCACTTGGGGGCTATACAACGGGTTGTGCGTCTCACACCTTTGCCTGTGCTATTGATGTGCGCCACATGGCAAAGACATAGCGGCGTAAAGTGCTTTGTATTGTATTATGTGAGGGCAATAAGGTCTTTTCATCCTCCCAAATATTTTTAATTTAATAGGGATGAAATTAAAGTCCTTAAGCAGGTTTTATCACTCACCAAATCCTTAATTCATCTTCCTTAAGCAAGAGAGGGGAAACTAACAAGGGTTGGAGAGATTAATCCCCAAGGGTCAAATTTCCCAACAATTTCGCCATTGATAAGGTACATGGGGCTGTCCTAAACTCCATGGGCATAAATTTATTATTCAAACAAGTTTTTAATGTATATAGTTTCGTACATGAGGTGGGTTTTGAAATGGTTGATGTAATGCCCCGAATCTGGTACCCAAAATGCTACACGGTGCTAACAATCTCGAAGGACCACTAGCTAACCCATGATTGATATCTGTACCTGAACACTGCATAATATACTATATAAGAAATGCGGAATTATAGGCTAAAAGGCCATAAGGTTCAAATCCATACATAACTGATAAAATAATGTCTGAATAATGTAGTATCATAATACCAAAAGAAAACTGAAATAACTATCTGATCATGCTAGTCTGAAATCCTCTAAACTGTCTGAATAAGGAGTTGATGGGACATGTTCCCAACTAACTCCATCTACTGAAATGTCTAAATACTGAATGAATGAAATAATCGAATAGTAATATCCTCGAATGATGCGGACTCACTGCTAAGTCTAGCTGTTGAAATTTGGAATGCTAGTGGCGCTCTGGATCTCGTGCTTCTGAACCTATGGTATAAAACACCATAGCACAAGAGAAAAGTATGCGTTAGTATGTGAGAATGTACTGGTATGCAAATGAGGTAGGCTGGATGCATGGGGTTCATATACATGAACAATATTAACTACTGACTAACATGAACGTGAAAATACATGCATGACAACTTTTTAATATTGTGGAAAAGGAACATGGGATGTGATATGGTGGGAAATGAAAGCGTAAAAATAATTTGAGGGGCAACAATATCATTTAACAAGTTAATACATGTGTTAAAAGTCTTTGTATTATTAATGGGATAACTACATAACTCACCAAACATAGACTCTTAATCATCCTATTTAGCATAAGTTTCAATCAATTACAATTCATAGACCCCTCTTGCCTATTAATTATTTCTAATTACAATTCATAGTCTCTCTTGGGGCTTTGAGCTAAAAGTGACAAAAGAGTGTGAAAATGAGGTGTAGATGGCTTAAGTCTTAATAATTGAGTGTAGGTGACAACTACTTTATTATAGATTAAGAAAGTTGGGGAAATTTAAAAATAACCCACAAGTTTTTAAATTTATACTTTGATCCAAATATTAATAAATATAACTAGAAACAGAGGGAAAAAGGAAGCATTTCTCTCTTTTCATCAGTTGTTGTTTTCTCTCTCTTCGCAATTTTTGTTGTCCATTGTTGCTGCTGCTTTATTCATCATCTTTTGCTTTATTATCATCATCTTCTACTTCATTATCATTTTCATCTTCTTCTTGTCGACTATTGTTGTTGTTTTTACCGCAACTGCTGCTACTTGACCAATTTTTTAGGTGAAATTTTATCTCGTACATCACTTTCCACTTTGTCATTACTTCATAGGTGACTTTGAGAAGTAAAATTATAATTTTTAATTGAATTTGTCATTTGGGTACACTGCTACTGCTGTTTTTTCAATAATGGATCACTACTAAAAAATAGGGATTTTTCGACGTCCAGTGTAGTCAGAATTTGGTCGAAAAATAAGGTAGTTCCAACTACTTTCCGACTGTTTCATGGTAGTCGGAATATATCTTTTCGAGAAAACATTTCTGACCAATGTAGTCGGAAGTTTCCGACTACTGTAGTCAGAAAAGTAGTCGGATATTTAATAAATATTTATTTAATAATTATAAATATTCTGATTGCGGTAGTTGGAAATTTAATAAATAATTATTTAATAATTATAAATTTTTTGACTGTGGTAGTCGAAAATTTAATAAATAATTATAAATTTTCCAACAGTCGTAGCTTGAAATTTAATAAATAATTATTTAATAATTATAATTATTCTGACCACTGTAGTCGTAAAAGTAATAAATAGTTATTTAATGACTTATATTTTTCCGACTACTGTAGTCAAAAATTTAATAAGTAATTAATTAATAATATTCTTCTGGCTACTTTAGTAAGAATTTTAATAAAAATATACGCTCAATAATTATATAATTAAATCTTGCATTAGCTTACACTGCTCTCAGTTTATAAATAATGTAACTAATGTATTTTCACAATAGGATCAAATACGACAAAAATTTATATATACAACCACTTTAAAACATCTAAAACAAATATCAAATCAAATAGTTTAAACATCTAATTGTCACAACCAAAACAAAAATAATAACTACTATCTAATTATCATCAGATTCATTATCTTCCTTGTCATGAAATACTTGTGGCATGTGGTTCTTAACCAACTCCTCAAACTTAGAAAACTTAGCATCATTAGCTGCACATTTCTGCATCAAATCCAAAATTTGCTTTTTCATCGATTCCATTTCTTCCACAGTTTGTAAAGTAGAAGAGGAACTAGAAAACAATGAAGGACTACTCGAGGATTGGAGAACCCCTGTCCCGTAGGTTCTACCTTTCTTTGGAACACCTATCACAGTTGTCCACATATTATTCATATCTGCAGGTGATGGTTGGACAAGGGTACCATCCTCTCAAGTAGGTTGGGTTTGACGCCACTCTTCTAAGTTTTTTTGAAATTCTTCCCGAAAGAAAAACTATTTGTCAGTATGTAAACAAGCAAAGTTGAGTAATAGTAAGAAAATGTATGTAAAAGTTATTATCTTACATATGCATTCTTAGCATGTGTTTTGACCCAATCTCCCCTTGTACCGTCTTTGTTTTTCTTCCAATGCGTCTTTTCGTAGACCTGAATAAAAGGGGCTCTTTTCCCCTATTTTCATATTCCTGCAAAATTTTAGAAAAAGAGATAATGCAAGTAGGAAGAAAAGTCCAAGCATCATAGACCAAAACATCTTAAGAATAATACAAATAGATCATGGATTCCATGATTCGAAAATACTCAAATCCAACAGAAGTAGTAGTTTAGGTGGATTCTTTTCAATTGTTTAAGCTTTGATGGTAGAGAAACTCTTCTTTTCCTATTGGAATAGGTTTTTACCTACAAATTGGAGCGATAAAAGTGTCAAAACTCAGTAGATCGTGGCAGCACCACTAGTCCATTGAATTTCTATACATATTTGCACATTGGAAAATTGAAAGAGATAGAAATGGTCCAACACCTTACATTTTTATAAAGTAGTTAGTCATCATGCGCAGGACATGTTAAGAGCAATAATTGAAGGGTAGTTTTGCAAGTGTTTACTTACTATGTTAGTGACATATAGGAATTAAGAGGAGTAATGCAGAACCAAACAACAGCAAGTGTGAACAATAACACAAGAAGACACATGAGGTTGTTCGGGGTTAACTTGGAATACGAGGTCGATGAGTCATCATAGTCGGAGCCACCCACAAACCCAGATGGTGGTGGATCTTCCACATTGAGCCACCACCATGGTCATGATCAAGCCAAACAACACTATTATCAATACCAATCTCAGTATTCAAAGCCTCATGTTCCAGCTGCTGCATCTTTCTATAATAATAACCATCATAATCACACGGTACATGAATCTTTATTTATTAATGAAAATTTTATTTTGGTAACCTTCATTTTCTCCTTAATCTAATTAAAATATGGTTAAAGATGTGACTAGTCCTAATTTCCAACTATGATTTTCCTGTTTTCTTTACTGAGACAGATACATACAAATCTCTACAGTTACCCTAGCTAGTTATAACATATATAGTATATGGTAGTAGTAGTAGTATTTAATTCAAAAACTAGTATATGCTTAAAAAGTGGATTAGTTAAGCCAGAAAAAGGTCAGAAATTTTAAAACAAATTTTCAGAAAGACATTTCAATATAACTTCATCACAGATATACAGATCATGTATTTGACTAAGACGTAGGCACCAACACTTCATTAAATAGAGAGAATGTGACCCTAATCAACACCAAATATAGTGTAAAAGAGTTTAAATGTACTCTACCAAGCCTAATCGATGCTTAAATCTCTAATTTTTAAGAAAAGTTTGAAATTCCACATGGGATGGATTGGTCTGGTGCTGGATGATGGCACAAATGCATTGGTGGTTATGTTACTATAGTGGCACAACTACAATGAGGCATTTATTGTTGCTACGATTAAAGCTTTACTAAAACAATTTTAGAAGGTTTTGACCCAAAACTTTTTTATTTCCCTTACTTTATATAGCATCCCAAATTGGTTTCTAAACTCTATGATTGTGATGTTGTTGGGATAATACCTTGACTATCCATCCCACATACTGAAGGTTCCCTAATACCTCTTTTCATGAGTGTTACAAAGAAGAGAAAGCACTAGGGAATTCCATCATGATAGAGGGTTTGTGATAAAGGACGTGGATAACGAAGCACCTGAATTCTATAGTCAACTATGGACTTTTGGTTTGGAATGATGACAAAGTCTATCCATGTATGCAACCTGGACACAGTTAGGCACCCTCCCCATACAGACTAATTCTCTTCTTCTTACTTTCTAAAACCATCAGCAGTGTGATACAAGATTAAGTTCACAACAAAAGAAACATGGAACAACAAGATAAAAAAGATGTCAACAACAATGCTAGTGAATCAAAATAGGCCAAACAAGACTTCACTAGAATTCAAGATGAACAACATCAAGAAGATAACAATAATAGAGAATCGAAAGATACCCACACGACTTCACTATGTCACGGTTTAGAACATTGAACTAAATCGAACAAATAAAAAATTTAAGCTAATACTGCCAGTCTTCCTTGGTGGGTAGCGAAACTCATCGAACCTCCAGTGTTCAATGAGCCACCCCTTTGAGATGCTCTATTTTTCTTTGCTCGTTCCCTCCTTACCCTATCTTCAAGAGTTATCCCATTTTTCCAAAAACTGGACTCACACATTAGCATTCAACCAATTAGGTTTTTTCAAGTTCCTCCGGGCCTCATACAAATGTTCTTTGATTCGTAGAGCTGCTTTCAACTTGAAAATACATTATATTTCATTTTCATGACAAGAATTCCATGCACACTTTGTCTGCAAAATAGTTTAATATAAAGTCATGAAATGAGTTGAGGGATACAAAGGTAAATTCATTATTGACAACATATTGAAATGGTAAATACTTTGATTTTGATTATACCATAAATTGATTCCACATAAGAATTCCGATGTCGAGTCGAATCTCGTTCCAACTACCCCATGACTCCGTGTAAAATGATTTAATTGCATCTATAACCATATATACGCCGCTATATGCGGGAATGAACCTGTAATAAAATTATATTAAATTATCTTAGCTTTCAAAAATTTTAAAAACATAAGATTTACTTAGCCATTACCATCAGAGAAGATAATTAACCTCCCGTTGCTGTCATATTCTACTACCTCTTTAAATTTTAGAATCCGAATGTTAGATTCCAAAAATTTTCCTAGTTGTTAAAGCCTTTAAAGCATGTCAAGAGAAGTCTCACACTTAGAGAATTTGGCTAAGTGTTGGGACTTAGTCATTTTTCAAGCCTCCATACTTTGAGGATTTTATTTTCGACCTTCCCGACCTTCGATAGTTTATTTTTGTTGATTCACGATGGGGCAAGTCAAGGGTACGTCTCGGGTGAGTTTCAAAATTTTTGGAAGGACGTAAGGGCATGTTTGATGTTCCAAAATAGTAAGCTGGGGAGATTAACCCATGGTGCCTCGCCCAATCCGGTACCTGAAGGTCACCGCGACGGGTAAAGCAGCGCCCTGGCCAGTTCGACGAACTAGCCTCCGCGGCGCCTTGGCTAGTTCGGCTGGAGTAAATTTCTGCATTCAAACTCCGAATCATTAAGGGAAAAAGGGGTATTTTCCACCCCCTATTCAGCCATAACACGGGATTTAGTCCCCAAAACGCCAAAATATAGTATTTTTTCACTTTATTCCCTCAAGAACACACCTTAGGGTTTCAATCAAAGTTCAAGAATCTCAAATATTTCACCGTTCATTTTCCAATTAAGTTCAAGATTCAAGACTAGCATATCAAGAATCCCAAGAATCAACCTTCAAAGGCTCAAAAAATATCTTAAATCAAGTTTGTTCTTTAATTGAGGTATGTGGGATTTGAACAAGAACACAACTTTTGTTCTTGTGCCCAAATATTTGATTTTTATTAACAACTACATATTTTGAAAGTTGGGGTTTATGCCCAAGTTATATTATCTTGAGTTTATGAAATTATGAGTTGTTTAGGTTGGGATTATCTATCGATGGATTCACTCAATTTTCTATCTTAGCTACACCATATTCATGTTGGCCAGTGTTTGTGATTCCTTATAATCTCCCTCCTGAATTGTATATGATGAGTTAGTATATATTTCTAACTTGCATAATTCCAGGTCCTCGCAATCCAAAAGTTTTGATTGATGTATATCTACAGCCAATGATTGATGAGTTGAACTTATTATGGAATGAAGGTGGGGAAGTATAAGATGTATCAATGAAACAAAACTTTAGATTGTGTGCTACTTTGATATGGACTATAAATGACTTTCCTGCTTATGGAATGATGTTTGGGTGGTCGAATGTGGGGAAGTTAGGTTGCCCTTGTTGTATGGAATACATAAAAGCATTCACTTTGAAATATGGGGGTAAGAACTCATAGTTTGACTGTCACTGTTAATTCTTGCCAATGGAGCATGAGTTTAGGGGAAATACTAGTGATTTTATGAAGAATAAGACTAATTTTGAGGAGCCACCGCCAATTTTGTCGCGAGAAGAAATTTGGGATAGAGTGAGTAATCTACCTAAGGTAACAGAGTCTTCACTATCCAGGATACCTGGTTATGGTTTTACACATAACTGGACTAAACGAAGCATATTTTGGGAGCTAGATTACTGGAAGGATAATCTTCTGCCTCATAATTTGGATCCCATGCATATTGAAAAAAACTTCTTTGACAACTTATTTAATACTGTGATGGATGTAAGTAACAAAATAAAAGATAACTTGAAGTCCAGGATGGACTTCAAGGAGTATTATCGGCGTAGTGAGTTATACCTGACATACTTAAACAATAAGATTCATAAGCCCAAGGCCAGTTACACATTCACTTTGGATGATAGAAGAGTGATTTGTGATTGGGTTAACAATTTGAGAATGCCAGATGGATATGCATCAAATTTTTCTAGGTGTGTTGACATGAAGGAAGGAAAATTGACTTCTATGAAGAGCCATGACTATCATATTTTCATGGAGTCATTGATGCCTATTGCATTCTGTGCATTGCCCTATAGAATTTGAAAGCCCATAACAGAGATAAGATTATTTTTCAAAGAATTATGTTCTAACACATTAAGGTAGGAGAACCTATCTTTGATGGATATCAACATTCTCTCAACCTTAAAAAAGTTTGTAAAAAATTTTCCTCCTATTTTTTTTATGCTATGGAGTATCTTCCATTTCACCTAGTACGAGAGGCATGACTTGGAGAGCCTATTTAGTGTCGATGGATGTATCCCTTTGAGAGGTATTGACTTTTAATATTTACCTTCATGTGTTTTAATTAAATATTATTTCATCTAAAAGATCATACTATACAGGACTATTGGTATATATAAGCGGGCCATAAAAAACAGATCCCGAATTGAGGGATCAATATGTGAAGCATATTTGGCTTAAGAGACCTCTTATTTTTGTTCATATTATTTTGAACATGATAAACCATGTATGATAAACCGATCTAATAGGCATGATGATGGAGACAATACAGAGCCTTCAGCACCACCATTTTCAATATTCAATCAACCAGGTAAAGAAAGTCTGAAAGGTGGTCCATTTCGATATTTGAATGAGGTAGAGCTTAAGTCGGCTACAATACATGTATTATTAAATTGTCTCGAGGTCCTGCCTTTTTATAAGTGAGTATATTTATATTAAGGACAATCTTTCAAGGTCTATCTAAGCATTAACTAATGAAAGTCATAACTTTGTTGGACAACTACTCGTGGGTTTACACAGGGATGATGCTGTTTATCCGATGTTTTCAGTGTGGTTTAAAGAATATGTAATTGTAACTTAAATATTTAACACGATTTACAACTTTGTTCAATCCCATGTATATTTAAATTCTAAATTTTTTTGAACTTTTTATAGGTTCCTAATCCACTTAATTATAACCCAAATGGCCAATTTTTTCGTGATATAGCTTGGGGACCTGATGCTAAAGTCAGAAATTTTTCTAAATACGCTTTCAATGGGTACAAATTTCATACAGAAGAGTTCTCTAAGGGCAATAAAACCAACAATAGTGGGGTTTGGGTGAAAGGTGATGGCGGTGTTGATTATTATGGTATTCTTCACGAGATTTTAGAACTCGATTATCATGTTGGTTGGCCAAAGGAAAAATTGGTTGTATTTCAGTGTAAGTGGTATGATCCTACTCTTAGGTTAGGTACAAAGGTGCACCCTCAGTATAAAATAGTTGAAATTAAGCGTACAAGGGAGTATGGTCTCTATGATCCATTTGTCATTGCATAAAATGTGAAACAAGTGTATTACTCTCCTTATCCTTCGTGTAAGAAAAAATCTTACAGGTGGGTACTTATAAAAACAAAGTCTATGGGTAAATTTGTAGTGGAGGATGTATTGGATATAGTGTATCTGAATGACATTTCAAGTGTTGAAGAAGGGTGAATGATGAATTAGCAGGTAAGTTGCAGCATAACGAAGGCCTATATGAAGAATTTGATCCTTCTAAACTTAGATTGAATATTCATAATTATGGAGAAGGAACATCCGAGGTAAATAATGAGGAAGATCCAATTGATGAAAATGAAATAAGCGAGGAAGAGTTACTTGATGAAAATGAAACTAGTGATGAGGAAGAATCGATGAATGAATATGAAACAAGTGATGAGGAAGAATTGAGGAATGACTACGAAACAAGAGACGAGGATTGAGTTGTTATTAATAGTAGTAATGTGTTATAACAAGGTCTTGAATTGTATTTTAGCTGCTGATTTTTGCTATTTTTCTTGACAATATAGTGTCTTTTCTTTGTTAACATTTGTAGTGCCAGTAAGAACATTTCTAGTTGTTTGATTAAATATCAGTGGTAAAACTACTGGTACTATGCATGATTTCTTGAGTGTTGTCTTTTGTTTCATTCAGATTATACATTCACTTCTCTTGTGAGGTCTTGGTTTGAAAACATGTTTTACGTTGAACAAAATAATTTCACTCCATTGCCTGTTTGTATGATATTAGATCCATATATAGACCTCTTGGAAGTTCTTCTATCTAGTATAATAATACTGCGGATTTGTAGTTTTCTAACCTTTTCTTTACAAGCTTTTTGGAAGAAAATCCCTTGTTTTGTTTAGAGATTTTTTTTCCTTTGCAATAATGGTGAATAAGGTGTAATTTCTTATGTGTTTATTTTGCCAAATTAAAGTTTGGAGGGATATAGAAAATGGGAAAGATGTGATGTTCTTGTTACTTTTCATAATATTTGCAGATTCCCCTCATGTTTGCACATTAGATATGGTTGTTCACAACAAAAGAACTTATAATAGGGAATTTTGGAGGTTGCTTGGTCTGATAATATGATATATGATAGTAAATGATGTGGAATTTATGGCCTATGAGTGGATTATCATATTGTTAGATATTCTATTTTGGTAGTAAATAGTACCATTGTTGTACTAATGATATGACAGACAGTGAACTATTGGCAAGGTAATTGTGGTTAGATAACTTAATTGATTGATTCATTAGATTAGGAATATCAGTATTCGTGATTCAATTATGTTTTCAGAATGACTATTTAATAAACTAATATCTCAGTAATTATCATATTTCTTCATGTACTTTATTTCATTTGGATTAAGCTTTTTTTAGTGTTAACAAAAAAGCTCCAAGCAGCCTACTAAGCCAGGAGTTTGGAGAGTTGATACCAGTCCTGCAAACAAAATACCTTCAAGGCTTAAATAAGCCAACTGGGAAGAGAATGTTGACATCTTCCATTACTTTCTCAAACGCATCTACCAAATGAAGTATATAATACCATCTCTAGTGAATATTATAGACATTTTAGAAAACTGAAGTTGTTCCAAAATATTTGACATTACAGGAAAACAAAAAGCACTTTATGGCTTTCTTTCACTCAGACTAACTCTATTTTGTGTTTTTCCCAGGTGGTTAATAAAGAAAATCAATGGCATCAAAAGGTCATGCTAAAAGACGGCATAAGAAAGGACCTAATAATCTTCCCACAAATCAATATACAACACCACCACCACACCACCACCTATTACCACAACTCTTCAACCAGCTACTACAAATATTTTTCCTCCTCTAAGGGAAAATATTTCACTGCCAAATGCATTTTTCATGCCCCCACCGCCCCACCAGTTCCAACCCTATTCTCCTCATAATAGTCTTCATAGTAGATCTTCATATGTACCTTAACCATCATCCACACCTAGCCTTTCTAATTGAGAATTGAAGGTCCTAGCACATCAACATCACCATCCATTGATAGTTCTACAACGTCTAATGCTACAACAGCTGCTTCCCAGTATAACGCCTCGAAATCTCATCCCGAAATGTCACACGGTGCTCAAGGATACAAAAAGCCCCAAGATAACCCTTTGAGCCTGCTACTAGTATGGAACTCACTTCAAAGTAGTCAAATCAAATAAAAGTGCTATATCTTATTAAGTCATAACTGAAACAAACTAAATAAACTGCCTGATCATCAAATATTGAAAAGCCTAAAGAAAACAGCTGATAATCCAACAAGCCTCTACTACTAAAGATCTAGAGAGTCATTGGGACAAATCCCCAACTAACTCGGACTGAATTGAAAATAATACTCAAACCACTGTGAACGTGGGAAAGCTGCAGAAATAGGTCCTCAAACCATGAGGACTCACCAAAGATAAGGATGTATATGAGATGCTTGGAGATCAATGTCGCTGCTAAGACTGAGCACCTGAACCTACATTATGAGACAATATAGCACATAGACATATCTGTGGATCAGTACTTAGAGGATGTACTGAGTATATGGGGGTGCATGTAGTAAGTAAACAGTAACATCACAGTTTAAGAAAATATGCATGCTAATGTAAATGACTCACATAGCTCGAGTAAATCTGAAGTCATGGAAAGTAAAACATATCCTTAAATCTTGTGAGTCATTGTACTTGGTTCTCAAATCTGAATTCTCTTATTATTCTCAAATCATGTAAGCTAGATGAAGTCTGAAATCAGTTTGCATAATGAACACTTTATCTCAAGACTTTAAATCTACAAACTCTTTAAAAAGTAGGGGACAACTTTTGAGAGGTTCTTCTAACCAACATAAATCATGTGATCTGACATGGAGTCAAATATCTTACCTCCGTTGGGGAGAGGTTTTCTACCCTTGCCATCATAATATAACCTTAAGTGATCACTATCTTAGCCACTATGGGCAGATGATAAACCTATGTGGGTACCTAGTTCTGGGGCATGAGACCTTGGAATCATACCCAACTCGGTACTAAATACTATTCCCATAATTATTGCTCAGAACTTTTAGGAAATCCACCTTAAAATAATACAAGGTTTATAATGAAAACCAAACATGCTTCGCTTCACTTTAAATCATAACTGTATAAACAATGTTGATCCCTATCTTAACTTGGAATTAAAAGAATCAATCTTTATTGAAAATCTGAATATTTACTTGTTAAAGTATAACAATAAAATTGTTCTTCATGAACTTTCAAAATTCATACTTCAATTGTAAAGCACAAGTACTTGAATGATCACAATATCATAATGAGGCTTAATTCACAACAATTAACATAAAAGTATTTGGAAATATCAATTCTCAATGGGAAATTACAATTCATGACATGAATCCTCAATTCAAAGCATAAATGGATGAGATAAACATGCAATTCAAGACATAAAATAACTCATAATTTCATAAACTGAAGATAATATAACTTGGGCATAAACCCCAACTTGCAAAACATGTAGTTGTTAATAAAAATAGAATCTTTGGGCCCAAGAACTAAAGAAGTGTTCATGTTCAAACCCCACATACCACAATTAAAGAACAAACTTGATTTAAGATGCTTTTTGAGCCTTTGAAGGTTGATTCTTGGGATTCTTGATATGCTAGTCTCGAATCTTGAACTTAATTGGAAAATGGACGGAGAAATCTTTAAGATTCTTAAACTTTTGGTTGAAACCCTAAGGTGTGTTCTTGAGGGAATTGAGTGAAAAATGCTATATTTTGGTGTTTTGGGGACTAAATCCCATGTTATGGCTGAATAGGGGGTAGAAAACACCCCTTTTGCCCTTAATGATTCGGAGTTGGAATGCAAAAATTTACCCCAGCCATACTAGCCAGGGCGCCGTAGAGGCTAGTCCGCCGGACTAGATGGGGCGCCGCCTTGCCCATCGCGATGACCCCTAAGTACCGGACTAGGCGAGGCGCCGCAAGCTAATCGTCCTAGCTTACTGTTTTGGAACATCAAACACGCCCTTATGCTCATCCCAAAATTTTGAAACTCACCCGAGACGTACCCTTGACTTTCCCCATCACGAATCAACAAAAAAATCAACTATCGAAGGTTGGAAATAAAATCATCGAAGTTTGGAGGCTTGAGAAATGACTAAGTCCCAATACTTAGCTAAATTTTCTAAGTGTAAGACTTCTCTTGACATACTTTGAAGGCTTTAATGACTAGGAAAATTTGCTGGATATTACAATATCTCCCTCTTAGGAAGATTTGCCCTCAAATGTCACTAGTTAGGCTAAGAATACTTAGAGGTCTGAGGGTATAAGCTAACACTCACAACTGGAATAAGGTATTACTTTGATTTTAAATCTTTCTAAGCTTTTGGGTATCTCTATGAGTGCATGATCTTACAAGAGGACAACTATATAGCTGAATATATGATTAGAAAAGAATTGAATCAAGGAAGAGTAGTACCTTAGGCTAAATCTGAATTTGTGGAGAAGAGATGAAGGTATTTGGCTCGCATATCTGTTTCAGCTTCCCAAGTAGCGCCCACAACTGACTGACTCATCCAAAAAACCTTGACCGAGGGAACTACTTTGTTCCTTACTCTACAGATATGGTAATCTAGGATCTCAACTAGAACCTCTTCATAAGACAAGCTGTTCTAAATATCTGAGCTTTCTAAAGGATCTACAACAACGGAGTCACCAATGCACTTCTCAAGCATAGATACGTGGAATATTAGATGGATAGCTGATAAATCTGCAGGCAACTCAATCTCATAGGCTATTTTCCCAACACGTTTTAGAACTCTATAAGGTCCAAAATAGTGGGGACTAAGTTTTTCCTCCTTGCCAAATCTCTTCACCCCTTTTATGGGTGAAATTTTTAGGTACACTAAATCATTAACTTCAAACTCAAGGTCTTTTCTCATCATATCTGCATATAATTTCTGACAGCTTTGGGCTATTTTAAACCTTTCCCTAATCAACTTGAATTTCTCCATAGCTTCAAACACTGTGTTCGGCCCAAGTAAAGCAGCCTCATCCACCTCAAACTAACCTATGGGTAACCTACATCTACTCTTATAAAGAGCCCCAAATGGGTCCATTTGAATGCTAGAGTGATAACTGTTATTATAAGCAAACTCAATCAATGGTAAATGCTCATCCCAACTACCCTTGAAATCAAGACCACATGCCCTCAACATGTGTTCTAGAGTCTGGATGGTCCTCTCCTCATGACCATTTGTCTAGGGATGAAAAGATGAACTAAGGTGCTCTTGGGTGCCGAGACCCTTCTGAAAAGCTCTCCAAAACTAAGAAGTAAACTGAGTACCCCTATCCGATATGAAAGACAAAGGAACTCCATGAAATTTGACTAACTCTCGGTTATATAACTTGGCATAATCCTCAGCTGTATAAGATGTATGCGCGGGGTAAGAAATGCGCTGACTTAGTCAACCTCTCTACAATCACCCAAATCAAATCATGATGATGACGCAAACGAGGCAACCCAATGACAAAATCCATATTTATCTCTTCCCACTTCCAAGTAAAAATGCTGAACTCTAGCAACGTGCCACCAGGTCTTTAGTACTTTACCTTAACCTATTGGCAAGTCACACACTTTGCTATAAACTCCGCTATATCCTTTTTCATACCACTTCATCAATAGATTTCCCGCAAATCGCGGTACATCTTGGTAGCACCTGGATGAATAAAATATCACGCACCATGTGCCTCAACCATAATTCTCTATCCTAAATCATCAACACAAGGAACACACAATCTATTTTGATATCTTAACACACCATCTCTCCTTTGGGAGAAAACCTTCACCTTTTGGTCTTTTACTGACTCCTTTAGTTTAACCAAACTAGATCCATATCTTGCTTCTCCTTCACTTTCGAAAGTAGGGAAGCTTCGGAATTACTCTGAACCCAAATATTCCCCTTGGCTGAATCAAGTAGCATAACACCTAATCTGTCCAAACGATGAACTTCCCGAGCTAACTCTTTCTTATCTTTCTCCACATGAGTAACACTACCCATAGACAACCTGCTAAGGGCGTTTGCCACTATATTGGCCTTGCTCGGGTGATACAACACACTCATATCATAATATTTTAGCAATTATAACTATCTCCTCTGGCGAAGATTCAACTCCCTCTGAGTAAACACATACTACAAGCTTTTATGGTCCGTGATCACATCCACATGAACACCATATAGATAGTGTCTCCAGATTTACAAAGTAAACACAATAACAACTAATTCCAGATTATGGGTTAGGTAATTCTTTTCATGGGGCTTCAACTGTCTTGAGGAATAGGCTATAACCTTACCTCTTTGCATTAACATACAACCCAAACCAACTCTAGAGGCATCACAATACACCATAAAACTATCTGAACCATTGGGTAACGCTAACACTGGGGCTTAAGTGAGTCGAGTCTTCAATTCCTGAAAATTCTTCTCACAGGAATCCGATCATAGGAACTTAACTTTATTTTGGGTCAATCTACATATAGGAGAGATGATAGATGAGAAACCTTCAACAAAACCGCGGTAATAGCTAGCTAGACCCAAGAAATTCCTAATGTCTATCGGAGAAATAGGTCTAGGCTAATTTCTTATGGATTCTGTCTTTTGAGGATCAACTCTAAAGCCATCGACGATAATAATATGGCCAAGAAAGGCTACCGACCATAACCAAAATTCACACTTGCTGAATTTGGCGAACAATTGATGATCTCTAAGAGTTTGCAAGACAACTCAGGGATGATCTGCATGGTCATTCTCACTACATGAGTACACAAGGATATCATTTATGAACACTATGATAAAAATATCTAGATACTGTTTGAACATTAGATTCATGAGGTCCATGAAGGTTGCTGGAGCATTGGTTAGCCCAAAAGACATGACTAGAAACTCAAAATGACCATAGTGGGTTCTGAAAGCTGTCTTTGGAATATCACATTCCCTTACTTTAAGTTGATGATAGCCGAATCTAAGGTCAATCTTTGAGAAATAAATTGCACCTTGCAACTGATCAAACAAATCATCAATTTTAGGAAGAGGGTATTTATTCTTAATTGTGACCTTATTTAGCTGACGATAGTCAATGCACATATGCAAAGAACAACCTTTCTTTTGCACGAACAAGACAGGAGTGACCCATGGAGAAACACTAGTCCTTATGAAACCTTTATCTAAAATATCTTTGAGTTGCCCTTTCAACTCCTTAAGTTTTGCGGGAGACATGCGATATGGAGGAATGGAAATAGGATGTGTATCAGGAAGAAGGTCATTCCCAAATTATATTTCTCTATCATGAGGTACCCCTGGGAGATCTTCTAGAAAAATATCTAGAAATTCATTATCTATATTGACTGACTAAATAGTTGGAGTTTCAGACTTAGTGTCCTTAACTCGAACTAGATGATAAATGCAACCTTTGAAAATCAACTTTTTAGCCTTAAGATAAGATATGTAATGACCCTTGGGAGATACAAAATCACCTGACCACTCAAAAACTGGCTCATTTAGAAATTGAAACTTAACCACACGGGTACGACAATCTATGGTTGCATAGCAGAAATGGAGCCAATCCATACCAAGAATAAGATCAAAATCAACCATATCTAACTCTATTATGTCTGCTAACATGACTCTATGGAGGACAGTAATAGGATACTTTTTGTAAATTTGCTTAGCAACAACTGACTCACCTACTAGGTAGATACCAAGAAAGGCTCAGGGATATTTTCAGAACTTATCTCAAAATTCACAGTAACTAATGAGGTCACATAAGAGAAAATCGACCCAGGGTCTAGCAACACATATACATCAAAATAAAAAACACGAAGCATACCAGTAACAATATCTGGCAAATCCTCCTGCTCCTGATGGGATGATAAAGTATAGAACCTATTCTGGCACTGCCTGCCAGCAGTGCTGGATGAAGCACCCTGGGGAGGGGTTGGACGACCCAGAGGAACTGGAGCACTAGTAGCCTGAGTCTGGGGACGAACATCACGGTTTCCCTACTTAGCATATGGGCACTCCCTATGTTTGTGGCCTAACTTGCCATAACTTAAACAACCCTTCTGCTCAACCAAACAATCACCGGGATGGGTTCTACCACTCTTAGCACATGGAGGATAACTGGGCTTACCACACACTATTCTGGGACCTGGACATGGAAAACTTACCCTACTGTTCCTGCCTGGTTCTGGGTGCGGGAGCACTAGATAAAGATGGCACTGGCAAAGACGGATGACTCTGAAACTATGAACGATTCCCTCTATGAGATCTATCCTAACCATACTCAAACTGTCCAGTTCTGGCCTTCTTATTTACTTTCTCTCTTTCATCTTATCTGCCTCAATCTGCTGAGCATGCATCATCAATCTAGAAAGATCCATATCTCTATTAAGCATAGCAGTCCTACACTCTTTAACCACCAACCCAGACACACCAGTCACAAACTTACTCATACTAGATCGGGTGTCAGCTACCAAATTAGGTACATACTTAGATAAATGGTTGAACGAAAGAAAGTACTCCTTTACTATCATAGAGCCCTGCCTCAGGTTCATGAACTCTTCTATCTTCGCTCTCCTCATCTAAAGCAGGAAAAACTTGTCTAAGAACACTTCCTGAAAACCTGCCAAGTCATGGGAGTTGCTCCTTCCCTATACTCTTCTTCCATATCACTACACAATCATAAGCAATATCTTGCAGCCTATAGGATGCCAATTCTACACTCTCTTCCTCAGTAGCATGCATAACTTGGGTGATCTTTTTCTCCTCATCAAGATATAACTGTGGGTCCTCACCTGCCTTCGACCCAAAGAACTCTGGAAGGTTCATCCTCATAAAGTTAGAAAGTTTGGCTATAGCGATATCACATCCTTGCTAACACGTAACTACAGCCTAATTATTAGTTTGAACATTTTCGATCACAGCTTGGGTTAATGCCTGAAAGGCAGTCCAAAATTTGGCATGAGACACATTCTCATTTAAGGGATCAACAGGTTGAGGTGGCTGATTATCATTCCTACGGGCATTAGCTCTTCGAGGAGGTATATTCTATCATAAAACAACATAAGTTAATAGAAGATAGAGATATCTGTAAGCACAATGTATTACGAATGAAAAAGAGGATTTTTCTAAAACTCTTCATAGCCTCTTGATCATAGATGTGGCACGCTTAACACTGTTGATCAAGACTCTATGTAACGCGGCTTGTCAGACTCTTTAGGACTCTCTAAACCTTAGGCTCTAGTAACAAGTTTGTAACGCCCTAAAATCTCATCTCAAAATGTCACATGGTGCTCAAGGATACGAAAATCCCCAAGCTAATCCTTTGAGCCTGCTACTAGTATGGAACTCACTTTAAAGTAGTCCAATCAAATAAAAGTGCTATATCTTATTAAGTCATAACTGAAACAAACTAAATATACTGTTTGATCATCAAATACTGAAAATTCTGAAGAAAACAAATAATAATCCGACAAGCCTCTACTACTAAAGATCTAGAGTCATTGGGATAGACCCCCAACTGACTCAGACTGAACTGAAAATAATACTCAAACCACTGTGAAAGTGGGAAAGCTGCAGAAATAGGTCCTCGAACCATGAGGAATCACCAAAGATAAGGATGTAGATGATATGCTCGGAGATTAATGTCCCTGCTAAGACTGAGCACCTGAACCTACATTATGTGACAATGTAGCACATAGAAATATATGTGGATCAGTACTTTGAGGATGTATTGAGTATATGGGGGTGCATGTAATAAGCAAACAATATCATCATAGTTTATGAAAATATGCATGCTAATGAAAAGGACTCACATAACTCGAGTAAATCTAAAGTCATGGAAAGTAAAGCATATCTTTAAATCTTGTGAGTCACTATACTTAGTTCTAAAATCAGAATTTTCTTATTATTCTCAAATCATGTAAGCTAGATAAAGCCTGAAATCATTTTGCATAATAAATACTTTATGTCGAGACTTTAAATCTGTAAACTGTTTAAAAAGTAGGGAACAACTTTTGGGAGGTTCTTCTAACCGACATAAAATATGTGAGATGACATAGAGTCCAACGTATTACCTACGTTGGGGAGAGAATTTCTACCCTTGCCATCGAAATAGAACTTTAACTTAAGTGATCACTATCTTAGCCATTATGGACAAATCATAAACTTATGGGGCACCTAGTTCTGGGGCACAAGACTTTGGAATCATACCCATCTTGGTACTAAATACTACTATAATACTTATTGATCAGAACTTTTAGGAAATCCACCTTAAAATGATACAAGGTTTATAATGAAAACCAAGCATGCTTCACTTCACTTTAGATCATAACTGTATAAACAATGTCGATCCTTATCTTAGATTGGAATTAAAAGAATCAATCTTTCTTGAAAATATGAATATTTTCTTTTTAAAGTATAGCAATAACATTGTTCTTCATAAACTAGCGAAATTCTCACTTGAATTGTAAAGCATGAGTACTTGAATGATTATAATATCATAATGAGGCTTAATTCACAACAATTAACTTGAAAGAAATGGGAAATGTCAATTCTCAATGGGAAAGTATAATTCATGATATGAACCCTCAATTCAACTTGGTTCACTAGTAAAATTTGGACATGCACTATCAAAATGCTACCATGCTTCTCCATCTGACGGATGACATAAAACACCAGGTGGTATTTTATTTTTATAGTCCCATCCCATATGAGGGGAAGAGCTCATTGATGCATACAACCTCTTTAACTATGGTATAAAGGGTAAGTAATGTATCAACTTCACAAAAACCTTCTTCCCTTTGGCATGTGTGACTTCCTTATAACGAGGCTGATTACAAAATTTGCAATGTTCTAAATTTTCATCTTCCTTATAGAATAACATGCAACCTTTCACACAATAGTGAATCCTCTCTAATGAAAGTCCTAACTTAGAAACCAACTTCTTTGTTGTGTAGAAATCTTTGGGTAAGTCAAGTTTATTTGGGCTAAGTTCATTCATTAGTCCAATGATAGAATTCATGCCCTCTTGAGAAATAGAATAATTTGAATTAATACTCAGTAACCGAACAACAACAGATAACTTAGAATGCAGTGATCCTTCATACAGTGGATGAATAGCTTCCTTTTACTGTTCATAAAAGTGCTTAACCTCATTATTTGGTTCATTTTGAGTCCCTGAGTGTGTCCCATAAGTATCCCTGACCATCTCACTATATCATGAAATTTTAACATTATTCTTTCTTATTGGACTTTCAACATAATTTTGGAAAGAAAAATTATTAGCAGCACTACTTTCTCCATGAGCTGTCCACACAGTATAGTTCAACATAAAACCCTTCTTATAAAGATGTAATGTAACAGCATCTGGACTCAATAACTTGTAATACTTGAAATTCCAACAAGGAAACCTAATTATCCCTTTAGTAAGAAAATCATTAAGTGTCATTTCTTTAGCAATAAATCCATCTACCCCATGTTTATATTCCTCCCTCAACCCCGCACGGTTAGGATAAAGTCTATTGCATATCCATGTATGATCATCATTTTCCATCTACATAAGAACAACAACAATAATAATAGAGAAGAGGAACAATACAATAACAGGTTTGTTTAGAGATGCTACTATGTAGTGGACACAAAAAGAAAACTAAGAGATTCAATACAACATAGTAAAGCAGCCAGCAACGAACCTTTTGTTTATGTCTCTACAATGATATCATTACAACTGGTTCAACACCATATCAGTTTTCTCATCACACCTAGACTAGTTACATCAACAACAAGCACATACCTATAATTGACATATAAGTTATATCTATGCATCGTCACTCGTTCTTAAATAGTCTTGGTAAAGCCCAAGCTACCCGTTCCTTATCTACTATTACACATTATAGTGAGGTGCCTACTTGTTATTTGCTTTTGTTCTGCCTATATTCAAACCCTTTTAAGGTTGTTATGCATCATATAACCATTAAAACTAGAAACAAACAGAAAGATGTGGATGAAACAGATAAACTTTTGAGTTCTACATTTCTGAACCTATTGATAAGAAAGGGAGAAATGGAATCCAAAGACAAACAGGGAGCAAGTCACACAACAGATAACTAGCAGTAAAATATCACAAACCTGTTGATAAGAAAGGGGATGAATAACTGCACCACTAACTTCCAAGAAGCATTCAGGAATAATGGAATGCAAATACTGGACCTAAAGAAAACACAAGCAGATGAGTCATATAGGCAGCTCGATGAAAGCTCGATATTAATGTCAATGGTATTTTTTCTATCATGGCTACTGATAAGGGTGCAGGAAAGAAGCAGGAAAACCCCCTTTTTAAACTAAAGGAAGTACCAATTCTCGCAGTTTCATATCTAATAGTAGAGGCCAAATTTTGATATACAAAAATTAAAGCCGTATTTAGTGATCAATATGTATTGATCTATACAATAGCTTACATAATAATATAACAAGAAACTATAGAAACAAAAAATAAGTAACACCAACAGGTTTGAATCAAATAAATCATCAGTTTATCATCTATATGTATAACCGTCTATATACTCTAAATGTAGAAATTTTCTATATCAAACATGGATTTGAACATAGAAGCGCACCTATCTCAATCTCATCTTTGTTTCCCAGCACAGTTTTAGTTACTACGTTCCCTTTCTGATCAACTCCAGTAGTAACCGTGCTAGTTGTTTGAACTATTTATACCAGTTTTGGTAATTTTTTCCACCACAATAGCTGCGTTTTTGATGAAATCATCTGAATCAAAATTCAGACTTGAACGATCAACACTCAAATCATCAAGATCATCACCATTACTGAATTTTCTCTTCCTTTCACTCACTTCATTCACTTCTTTGTTGCTTACAGATTGGCCTATTTCAGTACGCAAAACCCCCAAATATCCACCATTATTCCCTAAGTTTTTTCTAAGTGCAGGCCTTTTTTGGAATAGTGTGGGTCGTGCACCAATCGAAGCAAAGTAATCAAGAGGCTTTAACAACTTAGAATGATTAAGAATCAGCAAATTGCCAACGCTCTCATTGATAGGATTAACCCCAAACCCAATTAAACCAAACCCACGAGATGGTTGAGGTATTGGAAGCAGATTAGAACAAGCTAACGGAGGAAAAGAACTTAAATTGTTCTACCCCCTTTGGTTTTGTGAGTTTAAATCCTGAAAAAAAGAGTTATTATTATATCACATAGAGCTTAAGAAAACATTTTCGTTATAGATAAATGTACCCGACTCTAATTAAACCTGAGCTGAACCACATCAAAAACTAATCGAATGAACCACAAAATGTACTCGACTGAACCTTTTCTAAAGACTTAAACCTAATCTCAACCACTTGACTCTGATTGCCTAAAATTTATAGGTCTACACGTTATGCTTGAGTAAAATGATTCAAAATTAGGACTCTCCCACTTTGTAAAATTAAAGCAAATAAAATTGGAGAAAGGAATTTTACCTTGGAGAACAAAATTGAAGCAGCACTGTCGCCGGTCACTAAATTTGAAATTTTACCTTCGATCGAAATTTGTAGTTGGAAAAAACTAAATTTCTGGTAGTGGATAGAACTCGGTCACGAATAAAACATAAGATCCCATAATTTAAATAGATCACTTAGTCTATTGGAATAGATAAATATGTTGTTGCAACAGAAGACTCATATATTGGATTCATACTTAACGTCCTATAGACGAGTTATCTATTGCAATAGACTAGTTATCTGTTGCAACATATTACTTATCTATTGCAACATATTAGTCATCTGTTGCAACAGAAAATTATTTGTTGCAACAGAAAATTATTTGTTGCAACAGATGAGTAATCTGTTTGGAAGAACAAACCCAACAGATAACCAATATGCTTCAACTCTTTCTATTGATAATGGATTCAAATTACGTAACACCCCGCATTTTCGGAATAGACTTTAAAACATCGTTCCTACTTATGTGAACTATAATCCCATGATTTAATGTTGAATACATTTGTCATGATCTTTATCCTAGTGTGTGAAGTGATTGCAAAGTGAAAAAATATTCATAGGAATCACTAAGAATAAACTTGAGCTAAGAGCCATTGATTCGTCCAAAGTTTGTCTTTGATTCTACAAGGGTCTAATTTGAATATGTATAAATTTTGATATAGTAGAATTTTTCAACTCAGGACTTACCAAATTGTAGATAATTGAGTTAGCATTTCAACAATACAAATTTTTCTTTAATCCGCTACCCGAGTGAAAAGTTATGACCTTTTTTGTGAGAGTCAGTAAGGGGTCACGATAGCCCCGTGTCACAATGGCTATTCAACTCGGCTAGGGGTCGCATCACGAGAGATGCTTAACCTGACCAGGAGTCACACCACGATGGTGATTTCCATGGGAAAAAAGGCCAAGGGACAGTTTAGTCCTTTCCCCTCCAACCCCAGCCGTCCAAACACGATTTATAACTCACAAATGGGCATTATTTTCCCATCTTCCTCACAACAACTCACGTAAGAACCCTCCCCTTCCCAAGAATGAAATATTCAAATTTCACTTAAAGAATTCAAGTATTCAAGATCCAAATTCAAGTTTTTCTTCAAGAGTTCATCAATTAAGGTATGTGGGGTTTGAACAAGGTAAACATTTCAATCTTTTGTCCAAATTCATGACTTTACAAGATAAATTTACATGTTTTAAGGTAGAATTCCTGCCCAAATCCTTATGTGTGAAAATATAGCATCGTCATGTGATTAAGGGACTAAAAAGCATAAGAGTTGTATTTATTCGTGTTTCCAACTACAAGTTTGATATCTTATATTGAATTCCATAACTTTGATGAGCAATTTCTAGTCCTTTAAGTTTAATATGTTTTTATGCTCAAATTCACGTATTATGCTTATATACTAAAGTGTCCACGTAAGATCCCATGAAAGGCCAGTATTATATTGTGATTCATGTTCCAACTTCTTATGTCATGTTCAAGTAAATTTCATGTTAAATCACCAATTTATGAATTTATCCATGTAATCATGTTGATTTCCCATGTTTAACACCTTCCCATGTTCAAGTTCATTATTCTCACATGGTTGACAGAATGTCTATGTTTTGGGTCTTTGAACCACGATTCTCATCCTACAGTTTTAAGTGTTAATATCATGATTTATGGACAATCGGTGTTGGTGAGTTATGAACATCTGATACCTAAGTGTTTTACATGATTTTAGATTTTCAAGTAATAAATCAGTTAGACTATGTCTTATCATTATACTCAGTAGTTATTTTCATGTCGAGCACTATCAATTTACATGCTTATGATTACTTCAGACTATGTACGCACTGATGGTTTTTGAAATACCATGAACTGAGCTTATCTTATCAACTTCAGTGTATGCACCAGTTAGTATTTTAGTGTCTTTCAGTTGGGAGTAGGATTTAGCACCGATTCAGAAGTGTGGTTTCAGTGCATCCTACTTCCCAAAAAACTATGTGCCATCATAGGTTTAGGGGCCTCATCAGAGAGTGTCACCCCTTGCCTATTATGGGCTCAGCTTAGTGATCACTCAAATCTAGGATATATTTTGATGGCAATGATAGAATAGCCCTCCTCAACGTGGGTCAGAAGTTGGACTTCGTGATAGCTCATATGGCTTATGTCGGTTACATGATAGCTCCCACAGTCTCAGTCAGTATTCAATGTATTTTTAGTTCAGGTTTGCTTAACTAATTGTACA
The DNA here is from genome assembly GCA_030864225.1 of Capsicum baccatum var. pendulum. Lineage (NCBI taxonomy): Eukaryota > Viridiplantae > Streptophyta > Magnoliopsida > Solanales > Solanaceae > Capsicum > Capsicum baccatum. Next base: position 72,171,763 of record CM061552.1, on the reverse strand, counting down.
GACTTTCAGATACTCAGTTTTATAGCTTTTAGTCTTTCAGATTTTAGATTTATCTCAGTAACATAACCAATATACACTTAGTCTTGCATTCTCAGAAATTAAAATTTTCATGCATTCATACTCATCTATCTCATGTCGTTCAGTTGTTCCTTACCATATATATATAGTACTCCACAGTATCAGTTCAATTATTCGTACTAAGTACAGTTCAATCTTACATAACCCAATATTCATATAATATCCATGTTTTACTATTTTTCAACTTTAGTTATACTTATATTACAAAAGTATAGTTTTTAAGAAACTAAGTGTAGTGATTCACCAGCTTAGAAGATTTTGTTTGTAAATCATGTTTTAAGATATATCATCTTTTAACCTGTTTTAGTCTCTTGGTGAGTCCACTTACACTTAGCATGCATGTTTAAGATTATGCATGAACTAAGCATTATTTATTGCTTTCACCTTTACTCACTTAATACATTCCAAAGTACTGATCCTCATATATGTCTATGCGCTACATTATCTCATAATGCAAGTACCAGTTATAGCCTATGCATCATAATCAGACACTTACAGCTTCTAGCAGCAGATAATGAGTTCTTCTATTTCGAGGACTCCAGTCAAATTTAGTTCATGTACTGTGTTGTATTTCTGATTTTCATATGTATTGATTAGTGGTAGTTGGAGACATGTCCCAGCTATTTATATTCATATACTAGAGGCTTCATGGATGTTAGTCAGAGTCAGTTATGTAATTTGAGTTCTTATAATACCCCGAGAGTACACCCTGGGCGTCACATGGTGCTTATGGTCCCGAGGGACCACAAGCTAACCCATGAGCTGGTACCTACTGTGAGCATTGAATAATATAATCATAAATACAAAAGAACAACTAATATGCCATAAGGTTTTAACAGCTGAAACAATACAGAATTATGAATCTAGAGAAAATAATTGTCTAAATATGATAAATAAAGATAAACTGAATGACTAACTAACATGTCTGAAAGCCTCTAATATGACTGAATATGAGTAGATGGGATAAGCCCCAACTAACTACTAAACTAAAAGCATAAAATAAAATAATCTGTCCTCAAAATATGAGGACTCACCACTGCTACTGTTTAGAGCCTGAGAAGTCTAAGCACGATCAAAGAATTGGACGTTCGAACCTATGATATGATACGTTATAGCGCAAGAAAAGAGTATACGATTAGTACTTTGAATGTACAGGTATGCTAAATGAGGTAGGAAAATGTGCATGGCTTCATGAACATGAATAAATAATCATCTGAATATGTATGTATAACATAAGGAACTAAATAGAGTGCATAAAATCTATAGATACTGAGAATACATGGGATCTATAATTACTGAGGATGCATAGAAACTATAAATACTGAAGATACGTAAAATCTGTAGATTCTAGGGATGCATGGCTAATCATATGACATAAATTGACTATAATCTATAAACTAAAATACTAAAATACTGAAAATCTGATGACTGAAAATCTGATATCTGTATGCTATGGTCAAGCAACCTAAAACTGAGTTACTGAACTGATTTTTGAACTAAGACTGTAGGAGGTATCATCTAACCGACATGTCCCAATCTAAGATAATAGGGGTCTAACTTGTAACCCTAGTTGGAAGGGTATTAGTACTGTGCCATGGGTACTAACGCTGGCTGTGTAGATCTACTAAACTGGTGTACTGTATTGTTCTGAAGGACTAAGGGTGTCAAGCCTAAACTGACGGGTGACCTTTGAGGATAGTCGAGCCTAAACTGATGGGTGACTTCTCATATCCTACGTTGGCTAAATAGTTCTAGAGTATAGGTATTGATACTAATGACTCTGCTTATAAGACGGGGAAGACGTCATCCCTGCACTTGCTCGGTGGTAAATCCTACTCCCAACTAAATGACACCGGATTACTAAACTGTTTTGAGTTTAACTGACTGATTTAGTTTTGCTCATAATATATTCTGAAGTTATTCTGAAGATACTAAGATGAGACTAAATAAACAGTTATGGTTTTTGGGTATTCTAAACCCACAGGACTCAAAAGTAATAATAGTAAAATAATCTCAAGCTTAGAGGACATTGCATGAAAGCTTTTAACAAATATTCGTTCTTGTAGGCATTTTATCAAACACTTGTATGCATAACTCAAGAAAATCATAGGAATAGTATTAAACATAAAGTAATAGCATTATTTCAAGATCAATGACACCTAATTCATGATTTAATTCAATGAATAATAACAATAGAACATGTGGGACTTGACAGCAACAATAATTTCATTGAAACATGGTGAAAATGAATATTCATAGAGATTCATGGTGACTCATAGTTTAAAATCACAATTTAATATCATAAATATTGGTAAAATCATAACTTTTATAATTAAATTGGGTACATGGACTCCATGGGTGAAATGAACCCATGGATGAACACTTAACATACCTGGGTTGACGAATTTGTGAGAATTGATGGTGAGTTCTTAGGATTTGATCTTGAATTTGAGAGCTAGGGTTTTTGTTCTTAAGAAAAGGGTTATTTTAATTTGAGATACATTGAATAATGATGATTACTTAGGTTATTTAGGTGTTAAATCTCGTGTTTAGGTTGATTTGGGCAGTGGAAAAAGACCTAAATACCCCTAAGAGAATGTAAAAACTCGGGACTGGAAACTGAAATCCCAATTTTTAGCTCCGGCATGATGTGGTGGAATCGCGCAGGGCCACTGGATAAGGGAAAAATTCCCATTTTTCCGAACGACGCAATGCGGCACCATCGCGTTGACACACTGGAAAATGACAACTGGGAAAATGGCTAGTGGCGCGATGCAGTGGAATCAAGGTCTCTCACTGGTTGGGACTTGGAAGTTCACCACAACGTGGTAAAATTGCGTTACTTCATTGGAATTTTCCAAATGCCTTTTGGACCTTCATCGAGATGCGGTGATGCACCATTTGACACATTATTTTACAAAAACGGCCATAACTCTTCACTCGAGTATCGAATTTGGGCTAATTTTATATCGTTGGAAAGATAATTCAATTTCCCATGACTTGGAGGGATTTGAGAATGAAAATTTTGAGTATAAAAAAGATATACTTGTTTGAAATTGATTAAGGCATTATTCTTACACGAAATTAAGTCGGTAAGGACCAGCTAGGAGTTATTTGAGACCTAAATATACCTGAAACTAACTTATGAAATTATAAAGCATCTATAATGCACTATGCATGAGCTCAAAAGATGACTCTAAAATTGGTTTTGATTTTTGGGGCATTACAATATCTCTCCCTTAGGAATATTCATCCTCGAATGAGACTGGCTAGACCGGAAGCACTAATAAACTGAGAGTATATGATGGATATTCGTGATGAAAACATAGTTTGATAACATAGTCTAAGACGTGATTTATTACTGAACTGGGTCTGTATATGCATGGCTGACATGAACATGATATGCATATGAAACTGAGCATGATAAAGAGAAATCTTAAGAAGATTAATACCTTAAACCGAATCTGAGTTTGCGGAGAAAAAATGAGGGTACTTGGTCCGTATATCTGCTTCTTCTTCCCAAGTGTCTCCCTCAATGGACTAATTCTGCCAAAGAACTTTGACTAGTGGAACTCCTTTGTTCCTTAGTCTTTGAACACTATGATGAAGAATTTCGACTGGAACTTCCTTATAGGAAAGACTATTATGAGCATCTACACTTTTTAAGGGAACAACTACATCTGGATCACCAATACACTTCTTCAACAGCGAGACATGAAACGCTGGGTATACTGAAGCTAGATCTCAAGGAAACTTAAGCTTGTAAGCTACTTTTCCAAAACGACTGAGAATGCTATAAGGACGGACATATCGGGGAATAAGTTTTACTTTCTTGTCAAACCTTTTCACTCCCTTCATGGGAGATATTTTCAAGTACACCAAATCACCAACCTCAAACTCGAGATCCTTTCTCCTTATATCTGCATATGATTTCTGTCAGCTTTGGGATGCCCTAAGCCTTTCTTTAATCAACTGATCTTTCTCTAAAGCATCAAACACCAAGTCAGGCCCTACTACTGTGGCCTCACCCACTTCAAACTAAACAATTAGAGATCTACATATCCTACCATAAAGAGCCTCAAACAGAGCCATCTGAATACTGTAATGATAATTATTATTAGATGCGAATTCGATCAAAGGCAAATGAGCATCCCAACTACCTTTAAAGTCAAAAACGCACTCTCTTAACATATCTTCTAGAGTTTGAATGGTCCTTTCTTCTGGACCATCTTTTTGAGGGTGAAAGGTTATACTATGGAGGACTTAGGTACCAAGACCCCTTTAGAATACTTTCCAAAAGTGAGAGGTAAATAGTGTACCTCTATCTGAAATGATAGACACTGGTACTCCGTGTAACCTGAAAAACTCTCTAATATAGAGTTTGGCGTAGTCCTCGACTGAATATAAAGTATGAACTGGCAAGAAATAGGCAGATTTTGTCATCCTGTCTATAATAACCCAAATCAAATCATGCTGATGATGAGTACGAGGCAAACCCATCACAAAGTCTATGTTCACTTTTTCCTATTTCTAGGTAGGAACACTAAACTCCTATATGGACCCACTAGGTTTCTGGTGCTCAGTCTTAACCTGCTGATGCATAGAACACTTAGCTACAAATGTTGCAATGTCTCTCTTCATCCCACTCTACCAATAGATATCCCGCAAGTTGTGGTATATCTTAGTTTCCCCTGGATGAATCAAGTATCACGTGCCATGTGCTTGTGAAAGAATTTGTTGTCTCAAGTCATTTACACCTAGCACACATAGCTGACCCTGGAAATGCAACACACCATCTTCTCCTTGGGACAAAACCTATACTTTTTTTATCTCTGACTAACTCTTTTAGCTTAACTAGACAAGGATCTCTATCCTGCTTTTCGTTTACTTTGGAAACCAAAGATGATTCTAAACTATTCTTCACCCACACACTATATTCTACTCAATCGACTAAGCGAACACCTAGTGTAACGCCCCAAATATGGTAATGATACATGGTGATAACAATCTCGAAGGACCACTAGCTAACCCATGACTGGTACATGCCTGCAATAACTGTAACATAACACTGAAATATGCAGAATAATAGGTTGAAAACTTCCATAAGGTTGAATACTGAAATACTAATAAAACATAACATCAAAAAATGCAGTATATCAATACCAAAAATGAAGTAAATGTTTGAATATACTAGTGTCTGAAACATCTAGTCTGAAAGCCTCTAAACTGCCTGAACTAACTGAAAAAAAACTTAATGGGACATGTCCCCAACTAACCCCATCTACTGAAATAGCTAAGTACTGAAAGAATGAAATAATCAAATAATCATGTCCTCGAAAAATGAGGACTCACTTCTAAGTCTACTGCTACAAACTGGATCTGAACTGCTAAGGATGCTCTGGAGATCGTGCTTCTGAACTTAAGGTATAAAACACCATAGTGCAAGAGAAAAGTATGCATCAGTACATATAAATATACTGGTATGCAAAGTGAGGCAGGGTGAATGCACGGGCTTATACATGAACTATAACTGGCTGATAACATGAATATGACTGTGTGAGAATACATGCATGAATACACAACTGTAACTGAAAACATAAGCAGTCTGAGTACTGAGTTTAATAATAATATGAAATACTGATAACTGATATTACTGATAACTGAGTGACTGTATTTGACAGTCTTGATACTGATGGAACTAGCTAAGTCCCGTACTGAACTGAGTTGACTGTATCTAACAGTACTAAATCTAAAGAACTATCTATGTTCTATTACTGAGACTAAGACTGTGGGAGTAGTCATCTAACCGATATGCCCTTTTTCTGAATAGAGTTGGGGTCCAATCTGTAACCCCAATTAGAAGTGTGTCAATACCGTGACACTAGTAAGGACAAGTTGTAAGTGACCCTCATTTGTCAGGTACCCTAAGAAAAATGGTGGGACCTTCATCTGACAGTGTTAATCCACCTCATCGACCCTCAACTATCAGTGTTAATGTCTCAACCTATGATGGCTACATAGGTTTTGAACACAAGGATTGCTTCTAAGGATCACAGCCTCTGCTGTCAGTATGTACCCTCATCCTTAGGTTCACTTGGTGCTAAATCCTACTCCCAACTAGATAGACACTGAACGAACTATACTGAATTAAATTGAACTGACTTTCGTTGATTGACAGAATACTACTGAGATCTGATAACTAATTGAGATTATTGAGATTACTGGACTGATACTGGATTTGCTGAGTTTTTCCTGAGATATGAGACTGAATGACTTCTACTGATCATGGCTTGACTGAGAGTATCTTGAAAACTGACACTAGCTCTAGGCACATAGCTTAATTGTCAGGTACAAATACCCCCAGGACTCGACAACATTAAACTAGTAAGAAATGACACTTTATGAACACATGACCATAGTCCAATACTTATAATACAATCATTGGGGATATTCTTGAGACACTTGATAATCATAACATTGTACATGGGCAAGAATACATATAAAAATCTCATAATTTCATAAATATAACCTCATGAGCATTCCATAAAACAATTAGAATGCATAACAATGGCATGGGAGTTATTTGAATATTAAGGCAAAGCTTGGATTTATCATTTAGGTCCTATTGAGTCATAATGCACAAGTATTATTCTCATAGGCATTTTATCAAACACCTAGTGTGCATAACTTAGGGCTTAGGCATCATTATAAATTTTTATACAAGATGATTCCACAATTCAACTCAATTTCATAATTTCAACCCACATACTAGCATAGTTTCATGAACAACACATAAGGATTCCAACTTGGGAATCAAATAACAATAACCAGATGAACATAATTCCACTCATAACATGGGATTTATCATTCAACTTTCAGTAAAGGATTCTTGAGATTCATAGATGAGAGGAATCCATGAATGAACACTTGACATACCTTAGATGAAAGCTTCTTGAAAAATTATGGTGAAATCCCCTTGAATTTGAATCTTCTATGAAAACCCTAGGCTTGTTCTTGAGTAAATTTTGTCGAAACAATGAGTGGTGAGGTTATTTGGGAGTTAAATCACGTGTTTGAGAGCCATAGGGTGAAGGGAATTGACCCTATTGCCCTTTAAAATACGGAGTTGGAATGCTGAAAAATTCAGGTGCGTGCGATGAAGCATGCGTCGCATGCTATATCGCATGCTCTGTGGTTTGAAATGGAGCATGTGACGCACGTTTATCACATCATGAATCAACTAAAAAATCAAAGTTCTGAGGTCATAAAGGGCATCAAATAAATCCTCAAAGTTTGGAGGCTTAAAATAAGACTAAGTCTTTAACACCTAGTTAAAATATTCTAAGTGTTAGATCTTTAATAGATCTTTAAGGAGCTAAATTAGACTTAGTATTTTATGGGGTCTTATCATATCTCCACCTTGAGAACATTCATCCTTGAATGAGACTGACTAAGAAGGGAGAAATGATAAACTGAAGTACATAAAGGACATGCACAACTGAAACATGATTTCATGACTGACATAACTGATAAGCTGAATATCTGATACTGAACATACGTATCTAATGCATGAGTAACTGATTCATGAATACAAGACTGGGATTATTGATAAGCTGTGTACACTAAACATGTATATATGATGCATGAATACATGACTGAATGGACACATGAATGAATATGCAATGGTACTTGGTACCAAGTTTATAGTGGAATTTTGAGCGTGAAACTGAATACCGAGTTGGTAATAAAATTGAACATGAAAACTGAGTAAGCTTAAGATAAGCTATTACCTTGAGCTGAGTCTGAGTTTACGAAGAAGAGGTGAGGATACTTGGTTTGCATGTCGGCTTCTTCCTCCCAAGTAGCTCACTCAACGGACTAATTCCACCAAAGAACTTTGAATCGAGGGACTTTTTTATTCCTCAGTCTACGAATCTGGTAGTCAAGGATTTCGACTGAAATCTCTTCATAAGAGAGGCTGTTCTGAACATCTATGCTCTGAATAGGGACTACAACTGTTGGGTCACCTATGCACTTCTTGAGAAAGGAGACGTGAAATACTGGATACACTCAAGCTAGATCTGAAGACAATTCGAGCTCATAAGCTACTTTGCCGAAACGACTAACAATCTTGAAGGGACCAACATATCGGGGACTGACATTTCCCTTTTTGCCAAATCTTTTCACTCCCTTCATGGGAGAGATCTTTAAATACATATAGTCACTAATCTCGAACTCGAGATCCTTTCTAGGCATATCTGCATGCGACTTTTGTCGGCTCTGAGAAGCCTGAAGTCTTTCTCTAATCAACTCAACTTTTTTTAAAGTATCGAATACTAAGTCAGGCCCTAAAACTGCAACCTCACTTACTTCAAACCAAACGATTGGAGATCTACATCTCCTACTATAAGGAGCCTCAAATTGATCCATCTTAATACTGGAATGATAGCTGTTGTTGTATGTGAATTCAATCAGAGGCAAGTGGTCATCCCAACTACCCTTGAAATCAATCGCACACGCTCGAAGAATATCTTCTAAAGTCTAAATGGTCCTCTATGCTTGACTATCTATCTGAGAATGAAAGGCTGTACTGAGATGATCTTGGGTACCAAGACCCTTTTTGAATGCTTTCCAGAAATAAGAAGTGAACTGGGTACCTCTATCTAAGATAATAAATAATAAAACACTGTGTAATATGACCAACTCTCTGATATAGTGTTTGGTGTAATCCTCGACTGAATATGAGGTATGGACTGAAAGGAAATGAGATGATTTGGTCATCCTGTCTACAATGACACAAACTGAATCATGCTGATGACGAGTCCGAGACAAACCTATTACAAAGTCCATGTTCACATCTTCCCACTTCTAGGTGGGAATACTTAACTCCTACATGGACCCACTAGGATTCTAATGCCTTATCTTAACTTGCTAATATGTAGAGCACTTGGCCATAAACTCTACAACATCTCTCTTCATCCTACACCACCAATAGATCTCCCGTAAATCGCAGTACATCTTATTGGCCCCTGGATGAATAGAGTAGCACGCACCATGTGCTTCTGCAAGAATTCAATGCCTCAATTCATCTACACCTGGAACATACAGACAACCCTGACAACACAAAACACCATCTTCCACTTAGGAGAAAACCTCTACTTTTCGATCTCTGACTAACTCTTTCAACTTGACTAGACTGGGATCTCTATCTTGCTTTTCCTTAACTTTAGAAACTAGAGATGATTCTTAACTGTTCTAAATAAACACACTACCTTCTGCTAAATCAACTAAGCGAACACCTAGTCGGGCAAGCTGATGGAATTCTTGAGCTGACTTATTCTTACTGTCCACAATATGAGCAACACTACCCATAGACAGTCTACTGAGAGTGTCGTCCACTACATTGGCCTTGACCAAATGATAAAGGACGCTCATGTCATAATCTTTCAAGAGCTCTAACCACCTTCTCTGACGAAGGTTAAGATCTTTCTGAGAAAAGACATACTAAAGGCTTTTGTAATCTGTGAACACATCTATATGAACCCCATATATGTAGTGCCTCCATATTTTCAAGGCAAAAACTATGGCTCCTAACTCATGATCATGATTCGGATAATTCTTCTCATAGGACTTGAGCCGTCTAGAGGTAGCTTATGACCTTACCATGCTTCATGAGGACACAACCCAAAACTACTATGGATGCATCACAGTACACTACAAACCTATTTGAACCATCTAGAAGAGTCAAAACCGGGGTTAAGGTGAGTCGAGTCTTTAGATCCTGAAAACTCTTCCCAAAATGATCTAAGCACTAAAATTTGACTTTCTTCTGAGTCAATCTGGACATAGAGGATGCAATAGATGAAAATCCCTCAACAAATCATCTATAATAGACAGCTAAACCCAAGAAACTCCTGATATCTGAAGAAGACACAAAGCGTGGCCAATTTCTTACAGCTTCGGTATTTTAGGGATCAACTCTAATGCCATTACCAAAAATGATATGACCATGGAATTCTACTAAAATTAGCCAAATTTTGCACTTACTAAATTTTGTGAATAGCTGATAATTTTTGAGAGGCTGCAATACCATTATGAGATGGTCTGCATGATCATGCTCATTGCGGGAATAGACAAGGATGTAATCTATAAAGACTATGACAAATATGTCCAAGTAATGCTTGAAAACATGATTCATTAAGTCCATAAAAGTTGCTGGGGCATTGGTAAGAACAAATGACATGAATAAGAATTCAAAGTGACCATACCGAGTTCTGAAAGTTGTCTTCAGAATGTCACATTCCCTGACCCTGAGTTGATGATAGCCTGACTTGAGCTCTATCTTAGAGAAATAATTAGCACCTTGAAGTTGGTCAAATAAGTCATCGATTTTGGTAAGTGGATACTTGTTCTTGACTGTGACTTTATTGAGCTGACGGTAATGTATACACATTCTGAGGGAATCATTTTTCTTGTGCACGAATAAAACTGGTGCACCCCACGGGGACATACTGGGTCTGATGGATCCCTTATCTAGGAGATCCTTCAACTGTTCTTTCAGTTCTCTAAGTTCTGTTGGTGCCATTCTATATGGCGGAATAGATATAGGCTGAGTATTTGGAAGAAGGTCAATGTAGAAGTCTATTTCCCTTTCGGGAGAAATTCCTAGAAGATCTTCGAGAAAGATATCTGAATATTTATTAACTATCGTAACTGATTCAAGACTAGGAGTTTCAGAACTAGAGTCCTTAAAATGAACAAGATGATAGATACATCCCTTAGATATTATTTTCCTGGCCCGTATATAGGAAACAAGCTGACCCTTGAAAGCTGAAGTACTACCCTTCCACTCTAGGATGGGTTCATTCAGAAACTGAAATTAAACTATTCTGTTTCTGCAGTTGACTGTGGAATAGCAGGAATGAAGCTAATCCATGCAGAGAATGACATCAAAATTAGTCATCTCTAATTTGACTAAGTCTACTGAAGTGATTTTCTGGGATACCATAGCCGGACAGTTCCTATATACCTATCTGGCTACGATGGTTTTACCCACTGAGGTATACATTGAAAAAAGCTCTGATAGAATTTTGGGACTGACTCCAAAATCAACTGCTATATAAGGTGTAACAAAAGACAAAGAGGCTCCTGGATCTAGCAAAGCATAAACATGTACATGAAAGATCTATAACATACGAGTGACCACATCAAGATAATTTTCCTAATTTTTTTAGGATTGATGAGCATAGAATCTATTTGGACGTTGCCCACTGGTATCACTGGAGGTGGAAACCGAATTATTCATGTGACCGGACTGAGCTGAAGAACAGTTATGCTAACCCTGATAACTGGACTGAGGACAATCTCTGACTCTATGGCCTTTTTTGCCATATCTGAAATAGACATCACTGCTAGCTCTGCAAATACCCTTGTGGTTCTTACCACAAGTCTGACAAAGGGGATTTGTTCGGGCACTGCTACCACTCCCCTGAGACTTAGAGCCAACCACCTTTTCTCTGTTGCGGTCTCTGAATTTTGGCACAGGAACACTGGCTAAGTAAGGAGCTGGAACGGAAGACTTAGGATGAAACTGAGACTGATTTCCTCTCTCTTACTTAGGCTAACTAAAATTGAAGTTACCTTTACTAGCTCTCTTTTTCTGCTTCTCTCTCTTCTTAATCTTCTGCTCTTCTATCTACTGATCATGGATAATAAGTCCTGCTATTTCCTTATCACTATTCAACATCATGGTCCTGCACTCCTTGACCATGCTGTCATTCACCACAGAAACCAAGTTACTCATCTTAGACCTACTGTCTTCCACTATATGAGGAGCATATCTAGCTAATTGAGTAAACTTGAGAGAATACTCTTTCACTATCATGTTTCCCTATCTGAGGTTGATAAATTCTAACACCTTAGCTTCTTTAAGCTCTATGGGAAAGAATCTATCTAAGAATGCGACGATAAAATCCTCCCACTCAATGGACCCTACATCACCTGCTCTCTCTGACTTCTACTGTTTGAACCAAGTGTTAGCCACATCCTGCAACTGATATGCAGCTAGCTCTGTACTCTTATAAGCAAACACCTCAATGATGTCTGTAACCTTCTAAACTTGATCAAGGAATTCTTGAGGATCCTCTTCTGACTTAGACCCGGTAAAGAATGAAGGATTCATTTGGGCAAAGTCTTAAATCCTAGCTGCAATAATATTGGACACTGAGTTGGCTGGAATAACAGCTGGTCGTTTATTCTGGGCAGCAACAGAATTAGCAAAAGTAGTGAATGCATCTCTAAATTCTACATAATAGATGTGCTCATCCAAAGGATCTTCCTGGACAGGCTAAGGGGCTAACTGATTTCCACTTCTCTTCTTGGAAGGCATGTTCTATAAATGAAAAAGAAAAAGGATTAGAATAAGAGTTTAACTTTGAGCTTATACTTACTGGCACTACATGAATATTGAAAGAAGGAAAACTATTCCTAAAATATCTCATAGCCTCCTGTACAAAAATGAGTAGCGTAACACACCCATGTACAAGACTCTACTATATACGGCTTTCAGAATTCCTAGGACACTGTTGAACTTTAGGCTCTGATACCATGTTTGTAACAACCCAAATCTGGTACTCAAAATTCTACATGGGGCTAACAATCCCAAAGGACCACTAGCTAACCCATGACTAGTACATATCAGCAATAACTGTAACATAACACTGAAATATATAGAATAATGGGATGATAACTACCACAATGTTCAATACTGAAATACTGAAAAAATATAGCATCTAAAAATGCGATACATTAATACCAAAACTGAAGTAAATGTTTGAATATATTAGAGTCTGAAACATCTAGTCTGAAAACCTCTAAACTGCCTGAATAAGGAGTTGATTGGACATGTCCCCAACTAACTCCATCTACTGAAATAGCTAAGTACTGAAAGATTGAAATAATCAAAAAATCATGTCCTCAAAAGATGAGCACTCACTACTAAGTCTACTGCTGCGGACTGGATCTGAACTGCTAAAGATGCTCTGGAGCTCGTGCTTCTGAACCTATGGTATAAAACACCATAGCGTAAGAGAAAAGTATGCGTTAGTACATATGAATGTACTGGTATGCAAAGTGAGGTAGGCTGAATGCATGGGCTTATGCATGAACTATAACTGACTCATAACATGAACATGACTACGTGAGAATACATGCATGAATACATAACTGTAACTGAAAACATAAGGAGTATGAGTACTGAGTTTACTGATAATATGAAATACTAATAATTGATATTACTGATAACTGAGTGACTATATCTGATAGTCCTAATATTGATGGAACTAGCTGAGTCCCGTACTGAACTAAGTTGACTATATCTGACAGTCCTAAATCTGAAAAACTATTTGAGTTTTATTATTGAGACTGAGACTGTGGGAGGTAGTCATCTAACCGACATGCCCCTTTTCGGAATAGAGTTGGGGTCCAACCTGTAACCCCAATTGAAAGGGTGTCAATACCGTGCCACTGGTAAGGACAAGCTATGAGTGATCCTCATCGGTTAGGTACTCTAAGGAGAATGGTGGGACCCTCATCTGGCATTGTTAATCTACCTCATGAACCCTCAACTATTAGTGTTGATGTCTCAACCTATGCTGGCTACATAGTTCTGGAATGCAAGGATTGCTTTTAAGGATCACAACCTCTGCTGTCAGTAAGTTCCCTCATCACTGGGTTCACTCGATGCTAAATCCTTCTCCTAACTATATAGACACTAAACTGATTATAATGAATTGAACTGAACTGAGTTCTATTGACTGACGGAATACTACTGAAATTTGATAACTAATTGAGATTACTGGAATGATACTTGATTTACTGAGTTTTTCTAGAGTCATGAGACTGACTGAATTCTACTGATCATGGCTTGACTGAGATTATATTGAAAACTGACACTAGCTGTAGCAACACATCTAAATTATCGAGTATGAATACCCCCAGGACTCGATAGCATAAAACTAGTAAACATGATACTTCTTGAACACATGACCATAGTCCACAATTTATAATACAATCACTAGGGATATTCATGAGGCACTTGATAATCATAACATTATACATGGGTAGGAATGCATATAAACATCTCATAATTTCATCAATGTAACCTCATGAGCATTCCATAAAACAATTACAATGCATAACAATGGCATGGGAGTCATTTGAACATGAAGGTAAAGCTTGGATTTATCATTTAGGTCCTATTGAGACATAATATACAAGTATTATTATCTTAGGCATTTTATCAAACACCTAGTGTGAATAAATTAGGGCTTAGGCATGATTATCAATTTTTATACAACATGATTCCACATTTCAACTCAATTTCATAATTTTAACCCACATTCTAGCATAGTTCCATGAACAACACATAAGGATTCCAACTTGGGAATCATATAAAAATAACCACATGAACATAATTCCACTCATAACATGGGATTTATCATTCAACTTTGAGATAAAGATTCTTAAGCTTCATGGATGAAAGGAATCTATGAATAAATACTTGAAATACCTTAGATGAAAGCTTCTTGAAAAATTATGGTGAAATCCCCTTGAATTTAAATCTTCTATGAAAACTCTAGGATTTTTCTTGAGTAAATTTTGTGGAAACAATGAGTCATGAGGTTATTTGGGAGTTAAATACCATGTTTGAGAGCCATAGAGTGAAGGGAATTGACCCTTTTTACCTTTAAAATACAGAGTTGAAATGCTAAAAAATTTAGGTGCATGCGATGAAGCGTGCGTTGCATGCTCTAGTCCTCCAGACTGGAGCATGCGTTGTATGCTATATCGTATGCTCTCAGGTGTGAAATAGAGCATGCAACGCATGCTTATCGCATGCCGCTACTATTTTGAAATCCAAACATGCCCTAATGAATTCCAAAAATTCCAAAACTCACTCGAGATATATTATTGGCTTTCCCCATCATGAATCAACTTAAAAATCAAATTTCTGAGGTTGGGAAGGGCATCAAATAAATCCCTGAAGTTCAGAGGCTTAAAATGAGACTAAGTCTTTAACACCTAGCTAAAATATTCTAAGTGTTGGAGCTTTAATAGAGCTTTAAGAAGCTGAATTAGACTTAGACTTTTATGGGCTATTACACCTAGTTGGCCAAGCTGATGAACTTACTAAACTAACTTATTCTTACCATTATCAACATGATCCTCACTTTCTATAGACAACCTACTGAGAGCGTCAGACGCTACATTTACCGTGCTCAGATGATACAGAACGCTCATATGATAATCTGTCAACAACTCTAACCACCTTATCTAATGTAAATTCTAATATTTCTTATAGAACACATACTACAAGCTTTTTTGATCTTTGAACACATCAACATACACCCCATACAAGTAATACCTCCAAATATTTAAGGCACAGACTATAGCTTCTAACTCCAGATCATAGATAAGGTACTTCTTCTCATGGGGCTTAATCTGTCAAGAGGCATAGGCTATGACCTTACCTCTTTACATGAGGACACAACCCAAACCTACCCTGGATTTATCACAGTACATAACAAACCCATATAAACTATATAGTAGAGTCAAAACTGGGACTGAGGTGAGTCGAGTCTTCAACTCTTAAAAACTCTTCTCACCGAAATCTGACCAGTGGAAATTGACTTTCTTCTGAGTCAATCTAAAAATGGGGGATGCAATAGACAAAAAACCTTCAACAAATCGATGGTAATAGCCAACCAAACCCAAGAAACTCTTAATGTTTGACGGAGAAATTGTTTTGGGCCAGTTTCTCACCACTTTGATCTTTTGAGAATCAACTCTAATGAAATTACCAAAAATAATATGGCCAACGAAATCTACTGATCTTATCCAGAATTCAAACTTATTGAATTTAGCAAACAACTGATGGGCTCTAAGAGTCTGCAATACTATTCAGAGATGGTCTGCATGATCATTCTCCTTACGGGAGTAAATAAGAATATCATCAATGAAGAATATGATGAACATGTCCAAGTACTGCTTGAACACTCAATTCATTAAGTCCATGAAGGCTTTAATGAATTTTTAAGACCAAATAACATGACTAGAAACTCGAAGTGACCATTCTATGTTTTGTAAGCTATTTTCAGAATGTCGCATTCCCTGACTCTGAGCTTATGATAGCCTGATCTGAGGTCTATCTTTGAAAAGTAACTGGCACCCTTAGGTAGGTCAAACAAGTCACCGATTCAAGGAAGTGAGCATTTTTTATTGACTGTGTCTTTGTTTAACTGACTGTATTCAATGCATATTCTAAGAGAATTGTCTTTCTTATGCACGAATAGAACTAGTGTGCCCTACGGGGAGATGATGGGCCTGATAATTTGTAATACCCAAAAAAAATCCAACCCAATATTAGCTCCATGTTTCAAGCTCATGCATAGTACATCATGGTTCCTTGGTACTTTCATGATCAAGTTTGATGTGAATTAAGATCTCAAATATGTCCTAGCTATTGTGTGAATCAAAACATTCTTTGCCGATTGAATTCTTGAGAAGGATATTGGTATAGTCAACTTCAAATGAGCATATCTATCATTATACTACCAATTTTTTATCTCATAACCTACCAACAGATAGATAATTAAAGTATCTTTCCAACGATACCAAATTCGCCTAAATCGGATAGCCGAGTAAGAAGTTATGGCCATTTTAAGTTTCAATTGTAAGAAGAATGCCATTTCAGTGCATGGCGCATCGCGCTGGAGGCCAAAATGGAAATTGTCAATTTACAGGAAGCCTCTGTGATATCCCCGCATTGCGGTGAGTTTCCAAGTCACAAACAAGTGGCAATACGACCATCTCCGCATCGCGCCAGGGCCCAAAATCGGGATAATTTTGTATAGTTTTAAGCTTTCGTTTTAAACTTCTCAAGGGCAATATGGTAACTTCCCAAAACCCTATATATACTCTTTAAACACGAGATTTAGATATAATTCAGCAACTTATTCTCAATTACTCTCAAAAACTCTCAAGAACAAGCCCTAGGGTTTTTATAGAAGGTTCAATTCCAAGGGAATTCACCGTTAAATTTCAAGAATCTCTCCATCAATCTTCATAGAATCACAAGTTAAGATATGCGTGTGTTCATTCATGGACTCCTTTCATTCATGAAGTCCAAGAACACAATTTTAAACTATATGCCATGATTTTATGCTTTGATTTGATTGTTTATCATGTTTATGTGTTAAATCATGCCAAGATAGAATCTTTATATATTTGTATGAAACTAGGATAACATGTTAGTTGAAATATATGAACTTTGGGTGAATTGAGTTATTGAATTCATGTATAAAACTATGACCAAAGTGGTGCATGAAAGGTGTTTGATAAAATGCCTAGGATGATAGAAATCATGTCTTATGACTCAATAGTTCTTAAATGACGAGTACATGCTCCATGCCTTATGATTTCACATGAATTCCATGTTATTATTATGGGTGGTTGTTGCTGTGATATGGAATGAGCATAATATTGAAGCTATGCAAGTATATACATGTCGTATGCATTCCCTTCTATGTATGTGATGTTGAGAACTATGTATAGTATGAAATCCCCTACTTATGATGTTATAAATTGTGGACTCTACTCTTATGACCAAGTCAGTCATGTGTGTCAGTTTCCTTCTATCGAGTCCTGGGGGTACTTGTACCCGAAAAATATAGTTTTGTGCCTAGAGCCATGTCATGTTATCATGATACTCTCAGTCAATACATGATCTATAGAATTCAATCAGTCATGTGACTTAGGAAAAACTCAGAAATCTCAGCAGTCTCAGTAGTTTAGTAATCTCAGTAACTACAGTACTCTTAGTCAGTCCTCAGATATCAATATATTCCGTCAGTCAACAGAACTTAGTAAATTCAGTTTAGCTCCGCTAAATAGTACCAGTAGCATCAGTTCAGTTAATCAGTTCAGCTCAGCTAATCAGTTCAGTGTCTTTCAGTTGGGAGTAGGATTCAGCACCGAGTGAGCCTAAGGATGGGGACTCACCCACTAGATAGAAATGAGATCCCTAGAAATAATACCTAAGTTCCAGAACTATGTACCTAGCATAGGTACAATATGTCACCCATTAGATAGGATTGACATATCACCTGTTAGAACATTTATATGTATAGGGATGGTCCCAGGGGTCACCTACTAAATTAGGACTGACTCTATAGTAGTTGTCTTTACTGGTGGTGCGGTACTGATACCCTTCCAACTGGGGTTACAGGTTAGAACCCAGACTAGCTAGAAAGGGGAATGTCGATTAGACGAATTCATCCCATAGTTTCAGTTATAGAAATTAGGACTGTCAGATACAGTCAACTCAGCTTAGTAGTACAAATTAAGGACTGCCAGATACAGTCAATCCTTATCATTATGAATAGACCTCGAGATCACCCATTACACACAACTGACCTTACTTTTGGCCAATTAGTATTAGTATTATCAGATTTAGAGTCACCTGTTAGGTAGGACTGATCTGAGACTAAGTCAAGTCATCTTGATTATCAGTATACTCAAAGATCGCTCACTAGCTAGGACTAATCTCAAATTCAGTTACTCAATACAGTACGAAACTTAGATAGTTCTATCAGGTTCAGAACTATTGATACAATCACTCATGTTATCAGTTATATTAGTTATTAGAACTCTTTTATCAATCATGTTAGATATTAGTAAAACTTATTCTATCAGTACTCAGTTTTAGGACTGTTAGATACAGTCAATCAGATCAGTTCTTCATAATCATAACTGTCAGAACAATCATTTCTTTATTAGTAATATAGTATTAGTTTTTTAGTTATTTAGTACATCATTATCAGTAAACTCACATTGTCAGTATTCGAACTCAGTAGTTAGTGTCAGCATGAGTTCAGTAGTAGTTACATGTACATGTATGTACTATCACGTTCATATTAGTCAGTCATTCAGTATTGTTCATGCATATGAACCCCATGCATTAGCTTACCTCCCATGCATACTCAGTACATTCCAAAGTACTGATGCATTTGTGCTATGGTGTTTCTTTTATTGTGCATTATAGGTTCAGAGGCACGAGTTCCAGATCAGTAGTAGCAGTCCAATTAGCAGTGAGTCTTCATCCTTCAAGGACATGATTATCATCTTTACTATTTTAGTATTTTAGTTTAGCTTCAGTAGTTGGGAGTTAGTTGGAGACATGTTCGTTCAACTCCCTATTTCAGACAGTTTAGAGGCTTTCAGATGACTACAATGTTTTCAGATTTAGACTTCTAATTTGTTTTGGTATTATGATACCTCTTTATTCAAACATTATCATTATTCAGATTATATTCAGTATTGAACCTTATGGGCTTTCAGAGTATGTTTTTGTATTTTCATGTTATTATGGAGTGTACAGGTACAGATATCAGTCATGGGTTAGTGATGATAGGCGAATTTACACGCCTATATCAATATATTTTGACCATATTTGTGCCAGCTTTTGAGAACAAATTATATATTTCATGCACTTTTAGTCCTTTTTCCTGTAAGTGAGCTGAAGAACATGATTAGCAAAGTTTCAGGTATAAATGATGCAAAATTCAGCATTTTGTGGATAACTTGACGCCAAAGAAAGCTCACGAAGGAAGGAAAGGGAGCTTGGACGCCTAAAGGACCAAAAGTGATGCATGGAAAATCTGTCCCGGGCTAAAACAACATTTCTGAAGACTTTGGGGACTAGCAGTAACTTATTAGGATTAGGATAATGATACATTAACCTAGTACAATTGGGTTAAGTATTTCATTAGTTTATTTGGATTTGGACAATGATAAATTAACCTAGTACAATTGGGTTAAGTATTTCATTAGCTTAGTAGGATTTGGTTAAGTATTTCATTAGCTTAGTAGGAATAGGATATGGGTATTATAAATACCCTATCATGCTAGAGATTTTTATTAATTCCTCCCTTAGTGGAGAGATACATTCCTCTCTTAGTGGAGAGATTCATTCACTTACTATTCCAACAATTCTAATTCTTCCATTAATTCTATTTTTCTTCCATTCTTCTATTAAATTCCACAACAAGAGAGACGTTACTTTGCAAAGGACTTCATGCCATCCTCACCCTTACACCTAACGTGCAAATCTTTATTGGGGTACAATGATCATGTTTATTGTGACTTCCTTCGCACTCATGGGTAACTAAACCTCTCTGTTGGGATTATGGAAGCCGAATGAGATACTATCTATTGCTGTGAGTTTGTGAGTTCATGACACGTATGCTGCTTATATCATTATTCTCTTCATCTTAATGCAAATTCTTGTGGCTGCAGACGCATAGAATAACGCCAGTATAACATTTAACTTGCTCGAAAGAAAGGTTATTTGTCTGGAAAAGAGATAATGTCAATGTAGTAGGGTCACCCCCTAAATTCCCTACTAAACAGTTAGTGCCGTAACTGGATTAATCTCTTGGAGAATTCATACCATTAGACACGCTTTAAGCTCGAAAGAGTTAAAGTGAAATAATCCTCGAATAGGTCAAAAGACGCCTGGATTTACCATCGAATACAATTCTCTATAAGCACATGCATGTCAGAATTCTACACACTCATAGTCAATAGAGACGTATAACTCAGGAGGTGGACATAACCCCAACGCTTCAATTCTCATTGTTTACAACTTACGTAACAATCCTTCTCTTTTTACTTTGCTATTTTCAGCTTTTACTTTATTGTTTTGGTTACACATTACAATCCCCATTCTTACGAGACTTGCACTAAAAGTCTAGTAATTTTGCTTACTTGTTGGCCAAGCTATTCCCTGTGGGATCGACACCCAACCCAGGTTGGGTTCTATATTTGCTAACGACCGCTTTACACTCCTACGAGAGCTGTAGATTGAGCGTTATCAAAAATTGGCGCCGTTGCCGGGGAATACGAGTGTCAATTAAGTTTGTGATAATTACTAGACCCTTTGGTCAAAGATTCTCGTACTTTTACTTTTAGTTTTTGTTTTTGTTTTCTTTAGGTTTGTTCAGTGCATCAATGGATGCGCAACATGAAATTGAAAGTATGGCAGCTCAAGCGCATCAACAGAATATTGATAACCCAGTGTGTGCAACAAATCCTGATGATGAGGATCTGGGCGATGAGGAGCTACTAAACCCACGGCATACTGCTGAGATGGCGGCACCCATGCAGAGAAGAGATCGTCAAGCTAGGTTTAGGCCTGAACGCCGAGACATGCAAATTCCTTTTGATGATGATGATGACGATCTGGACGAAGCTGGTGCCACAGGAGCCATTATTCTTCCACCATTAGCGCCCGGAGCCAAGTTCAACATCACTAGCACCATGATTCAGCTTTTGCAACTCAAGGGATTATTTGGTGGACTAGCAGGCGATGATCCGAATATGCATCTGATCAACATTATTTCTACATGCAAGTCATTCGACAATCCTGGCGTTGGACAGAATGCAATTCGACTATGCTTATTTCCATTGTCTCTGTTTGGGGAGGCAACTCTATGGTTGAATGGGCTGACTCCTGATTCTATTACAAATTGGAGGCAATTGAAAGACGCTTTCCTAGAAAGATTCTTTCTGCCATCCAAAAGAGCACAATTAAGAGATGAAATCAGCAATTTTCGGCAGCTTCCAACTGAAGCCCTTTATGAAACATGGGAGAGGTTCAAGACGAAGCTAATGAGGTGCCCAAACCATCACTTGACCAATGTCCACCTAATGGAGATACTATACAGAGCCTTGAATTCAATAACTAAACCAGTGGTGGATAATGCGGCTGGAGGATCATTTATGGACCTCACCTTTGGTCAAGCAAGCAATATGCTAGATCGTATGACGAAGCAAAGTAGAGCTTGGCATACCAGAAATTCTGAGGTAGCAAGCCCCACTTTATCTATTGGCATGACTGCTGAACAAAAGAGAAGAGAAGAAGAACGTGATCAAGGCATGGCGCACATGAAAACACAAATGGATCTTCTTACAAAGCATTTATTATTAGGAAAGACCGAAAAAGTTAAGGCCGTGGTATCACATGGAAGAGACGAATCTGACTCTGAGGAAGAAGCTAACTACTCGAATAATCAGGGGGGTTTCCGAGGCAATGCCCAAGGAAACCAAGGTCGGAACTATTATGATAATTCAGGATATAAGGACCGTGATCAAGGTAGTTGGAAGGATAAGACTGATAGGAGTGGTTTGTATGTTCCTCCTGGAAGACGTGACGCCGCTGCATCTGGTTCCGAAAAGATGTCTATGGAAGATATGATGGCCAAGCTGCTGAAAGGAGTGGAGGCAACCAATATGGGCGTAACTGAGGTGAAGAATGATTTGTCTTCAATGAATCAGTTGGTTGACTCACATTCCATTGCAATAAGACAACTAGAGCAGCAATTGAGTCAACTTTCAGCAGCAATTAATCAAAGAAAAGCCGGCACACTACCTAGCGACACTGTGCCAAATCCAAGGAACGAAGGATCATGCATGGCTATCACTACCCAAAGTGGTAAGGTGCTGGAAACTTCAGCAAAAGGCAAGAAAGTGGTTGACGAAGTAGTGGACATTGATGATAAGGCGACAGAAGGAGCATCCACAGAAAAAGGCCACAACGGCCATGACGTCGACTCCAACAGATTGCAACCTGAAAAAGCTAAAAAACGGAAGCAAGAGGACAAGAAAGCCATGGAGAGAACAATTGCATACCCACCACCACCTTTTCCTCAAAGATTGAAGAAGGTGGCGGATGACACGAAGTTCAACAAATTCATGACTATGTTGAAACAGCTGACCATTAATGTTCCATTGGTGGAGGCACTTGAACAAATGCCTGGGTATGCAAAATTTATGAAGGATCTTTTGACAAAGAATCGGGCAGCAAGTTATGAGTTGAAAGATGATGTTCATCACTGCAGCGCAATTGCTACAAGATCGCTAGTTCAGAAAAAGGCCGACCCCGGTGCTTTCACTATTCCTTGCACTGTTGGATCTATGAATTTCGCCAAGGCATTGTGCGATCTGGGTGCTAGCATCAATTTGATGCCACTATCCGTCTACAGGAAGTTGGGGTTAGGCGATCCAACACCAACCAATATGAGACTCGTGATGGCTGATAGGTCGGTAAAACGACCTGTGGGTATCTTGAATGATGTGTTGGTGAATGTTTCTTCATTCATATTTCCTGCAGACTTTGTTATTCTGGATTGCGAGGTGGATTCTGAAGTTCCCATAATCTTGGGATGTCCTTTCCTTGCAACTGGAAGTGTGATTATTGACATGAGGGATAATGAGCTTTTGTTTCGGTTAAATGACGAAGTGGTCCTCTTTGATATATGCAAAGCAATGAAGCAACCCAGCGATATGGATGTGTTCTCCGTAGCTTATGAGGATAAGAAAGCATTATCTGTAAAGAAACATCTTACTGTTGATCCATTGGCTACTGCCCTGCTGAATGTTGAGCATGAGGATGATGAAGATTATGAAGAAATTATGGGTGCTCTAACAGGAATAAGGTCCTATTCTCATACTCCTAAACAGCTGGACCTTGATCTTACGAATCAACCATCACCAACAGCAAAGACTTCTAGCGAAGAGCCACCAATGCTAGAATCGAAAGAGCTCCCCGATTATCTAAGGTATGTGTTCTTGGAAAGTGGAAGTATACTTACGGTAAGTGTGGCGGATGATTTAAGTGAACAACACGTGGAGGCTCTCATCTCTGCTCTGATGAGGTACAAGAGAGCTATGGGTAGGAAGATTGATGATATAATTGGTATCCCTCCTGAGGTATGTATGCACAGGAATCATATCGAAGAAGATTGCATGCCTAAAAGTAAGTATCAGCGTCGTCTGAATCCATTCAGAAAATGATGCCCCATCTATCTCGATGAAGTCTAAGTAGTCGAGATAGCTATGTCGTGCCGCGATAATAAATCAAGCGCTTGTTGGGAGGCAACCCATCGTTTTTAATTGTTTTTGTTGTTTTGAGTGAATGTAGGTACAAGAGGTATAAAACGAGGAGATCGGTTGCAAATTTTGATTTGGACATATTGCATGTTAAAGGTGGTAAGTTAGGAATAATGATGCATAAGGCTATGGATTGAGCATTGCTCATGCCAAAATAGGTATCGAGGAAGGCTAGGCCTAGGTAAAACTAGGCCACGAACAATGCAAAACCTATCCTATAGCCCAAGGTCTCAGAATCTAGTGTGCTATACACTATGCGCCGCCCATTCTTAAGTGTGCTATACACTATGCGCCGCCTATGCTATAGCATTAGGTCTCAGTATCTCAAATGCTATACACTATGCGGCGCATATGTCCCTAAATGCCATGACCTATGCGCCGCATATGTCCATAAATGCACTACACTATGCGCCGCCTATACTATGATTATGCAAAGCACTATGCGCCGCATAGAGGTCAGTTTTGTCTCCAAAACCATTTGTAAATGGGTCAAAACCCGGCCCATTCTTTTCCTATATAAAGGGGACTTGGTCTTGAAACATAACCACATTGAAACCTGACCTAAAGCCGCATAATCTCTCCAAATCATCTCAAACTTTTTCTTTTTGCTCTTCCAATTCACAAGAACATCTTCAAAGGCTTCAATCACGTAAGTACTCTTTTAATCTTCATCTATTTCTCGTAAGTACTACGTTGCTATGTCTATCATGAATTGCTACATCTTGAAGAAATATTGGTGATGTTAAAGTGTTTGAATTGTTGATGCAAAACCATGTGAGTGAATATGTACGTTAGGATAATCTTAACTTGTTTCCGACTTGAATCTGATTTTAATGCATTGTTATACTACTTGCGAAATTGCTATAGTCATGAACATTGCATAATCTTGTCACTTGAATACTTGCATGTTAGAAGATCCCGTTCATCGGAATAAGACTTATAAGTGCCTACCGACATAGGAGGTTGAGATTATTGATAGAAACTATACCATGATGTAATCCCTATGTAGTAGTCTTGTTATACCTAACATGAAAGTATTTCAAAGGTTCGAAGAAGTGATACATCTCTGATTTTCTTGTCGAAATTTAGCCCCTAAAACGTATGTCGATCAAGTCTAAGTAATCAACCACTTTCACTTCACTAGTTTGTGCCAACAACCTAAGTGTGGGGTGGTACCCCTACTGCTTGTTCATAGATTGTATCCATTGAGATGATGCTAACATGACTCTATTGAGATCTCATGTACAATGGCACCAAAAGACAAGGCAAATATAAGGCTACCACGTCACAAAAAGGCAAGAAAAGAGGCAAAAAAGAGCAAGGAGAACCCTCCTCGATGCAAACACCTCAACTCACTCTTGGAATTAAGTGGGATACTTATGAGGAACTTCTAAGGATGACGACTTTGATTATGATTCCGATGCAAGGGGTATGACCCTAGACATAGAGAATGAGTCCGACTAACCAGGTTCTTCTTATTTATTTCCCACTGAGGATAGTGTGTCCCGTCTAAGTGTGGGGTGATGGTATTTGCATGCTATACTTCTCTATCCTTTGCATTTCTTCATGTTTGTTTGCTTAGTTTTTTTCACGTTTTGGTTTTTTAGTAGTAAATTTTTTTTAACGTAGCTTCGCATGAAATTATTCTAATAGGCATCATGATATTATAACAAGAGTATGTGCTACAATTATGACTATTGAGACGTTTTAGGCTCTAGTTGTGACTCATTATGTGATATTGTGTGGTTCAATTCCTTCACCTGTTGGGTCACGAGTCTATATTACTTCCAATAAAGTCGACCATGTGCCTTGTGTGTGTGAGATTAATAGTATATTCTATGTTTGTAGCTGATGCTAGAACTTGCCTGGTATGTATGCAAAGCGAAAATAAGGAGTGTAAGTTTAGGAGATGATTTAGGCATTTCTTTGGCAACCTACATATGTTTACCTTCATTTTACCTACCCTTGGACATCATCCTAGTTAAACCATTTTGAGCCTTTAGCCTATTTTCTTTGACGAACCTCATATGTAAGCCTAATCCATTTTTTCAAGACCGTAATTTGATCCAAAATCCTAAGTGCTTTAAAGTGAAAAAGCCATGTGACGAAATAAGAGGAAATTGGGTGAGTGTGATGCTCTAAATTGTAGTGATGCTTGAATGTGTTATGAAAAAGAAAGTGCTATCATAAGAGGTATGTTATGAAAAGAAAAAGGAAAAAGAAAGCTGAAAAGTGAGTTATGCTTAAAATTGAAAAACAAAAGAGGAGAACAAGGGTGGTAGAATAAAAGAAAGAAGAAAGGTTGAAAGAAAAAAATGTCAATGATAAAATGTGATGTATTAAAGTGCTTAGGAACTTAGTCACTATTTCTGGCCAAAATAGTCCTACCCGTCCCTTAGCCTACATTACAACCATCAAAAGACCTATTTGATCCTAATCTTAGCATTCTGACATTTAGTGGAGTATTACACTAAGGGCAAGCCTATGGTCATCAGTTGTTGCATACGAATTCTTTGTGAGAGCGAGAGCAAGGATATTTTGATACCCATGTTTGAAAAATATGCTATACTTGTGAGTGACTATGGGTAATATATTGTGAGACACACATGGTTGATGAGTTTTGGATAGTTGTACATGATTCTTTATGCCTTAACTTTGAATATGAGTTGACCACCATCACGAGTCTATGCTAGAGGTTAAATGGTTTCTACTAATGATCGGAAAACTACTCTTTGTTGATAATTGTTGTGCTTGTCTTAACGAATGTTTTGTGTTGTTGCTGTGAAACCCTAAGTTGATGTTTAGAGGGACATGATATTTTGTTTGAGGACAAACAAAGCTTCAAGTGTGGGGTGTTGATGATAGGCGAATTTACACGCCTATATCAATATATTTTGCCCATATTTGTGCCATGTTTTGAGAACAAATTATATATTTCATGCACTTTTAGTCCTTTTTCCTGTAAGTGAGTTGAAGAACATGATTAGCAAAGTTTCAGGTATAAATGATGCAGAATTCAGCATTTTGTGGATAACTTGACGCCAAAGAAAGCTCACGAAGGAAGGAAAGGGAGCTTGGACGCCTAATGGACCAAAAGTGATGCATGGAAAATCTGTCCCGGGCTAAAACAACATTTCTGAAGACTTTGGGGACTAGCAGTAACTTATTAGGATTAGGATAATGATACATTAACCTAGTACAATTGGGTTAAGTATTTCATTAGTTTATTTGGATTTGGACAATGATACATTAACCTAGTACAATTGGGTTAAGTATTTCATTAGCTTAGTAGGATTTGGTTAAGTATTTCATTAGCTTAGTAGGAATAGGATATGGGTATTATAAATACCCTATCATGCTAGAGATTTTTATTAATTCCTCCCTTAGTGGAGAGATACATTCCTCCCTTAGTGGAGAGATTCATTCACTTACTATTCCAACAATTCTAATTCTTCCATTAATTCTATTTTTCTTCCATTCTTCTATTAAATTCCACAACAAGAGAGACGTTACTTTGCAAAGGACTTCACACCATCCTCACCCTTACACCTAACGTGCAAATCTTTATTGGGGTACAATGATCATGTTTATTGTGACTTCCTTCGCACTCATGGGTAACTAAACCTCTCTGTTGGGATTATGGAAGCCGAATGAGATACTATCTATTGCTGTGAGTTTGTGAGTTCATGACACGTATGCTGCTTATATCATTATTCTCTTCATCTTAATGCAAATTCTTGTGGCTGCAGACGCATAGAATAACGCCAGTATAACATTTAACTTGCTCGAAAGAAAGGTTATTTGTCTGGAAAAGAGATAATGTCAATGTAGTAGGGTCACCCCCTAAATTCCCTACTAAACAGTTAGTGCCGTAACTGGATTAACCTCTTGGAGAATTCGTACCATTAGACACGCTTTAAGCTCGAAAGAGTTAAAGTGAAATAATCCTCGAATAGGTTGAAAGACGCCTGGATTTACCATCGAATACAATTCTCTATAAGCACATGCATGTCGGAATTCTACACACTCATAGTCAATAGAGACGTATAACTCAGGAGGTGGACATAACCCCAATGCTTCAATTCTCATTGTTTACAACTTACGTAACAATCCTTCTCTTTTTACTTTGCTATTTTCAGCTTTTACTTTATTGTTTTGGTTACACATTACAATCCCCCTTTCTTACGAGACTTGCACTAAAAGTCTAGTAATTTTGCTTACTTGTTGGCCAAGCTATTCCCTGTGGGATCGACACCCAACCCAGGTTGGGTTCTATATTTGCTAACGACCGCTTTACACTCCTACGAGAGCTGTAGATTGAGCGTTATCAGTTAGCTTGTGGTCCTTTGGGGTCATGAGCACCATGTAGTGATCCGGTTCAAAAAATTAGGGCATTACAAACTTGGGATCAGAGCCTAAGGTTCAATAGTATCCTAGGAAGTCTGAAAGACGCATCTAGTAGAGTCTTGTACATGGGTGTATTGCACGCCACTTTTATGTGCAGGAGGCTATAAGATGTTTTAGGAACAGTTTCCCTTCTTTCAGTATTCATATCGTGCTAGTGAGCATAATCTCATGTTAATCTCTTAATCTAATCATTTTCTCTTCCATTGACAGAACATGTCTCTCAAGAAGAGAACTGGAACTTGGTTAGTCCCTTAGCCCAAAGATCTTTTGGGTGATCATGTTTCCCATGTGGAATTTAGAACTACATTTACAACTCTTTATCAGTCAGTTGATGCTCAGAATGAGCAACTAGCAGTTGCTCAGGTGAACCCAATTGCCAACTCAGCCGCAGCTAGGATTCAGGGCTTCACCCGAATGAAACCTCCATTCTTTTTTGGGTCCAAGTCAGAAGAGGATCCCCTAGAGTTCCTTGACCAAGTTCATAAGGTCACAGATATCATGGGGGTTACCTCTTGCTAGAGTGCTGAGTTAGCTGCATATCAGTTCTAGGATGTGGCTCATACGTGGTACAAGTAGTGGTTAGCAGAGAGGACAGAGATGCAGGGCCAGTTGAGTGGGAAGAGTTCTCTGCTGCTTTTTTTGATAGGTTATTCCCCCTTAAGGTTCGTGAAGCTAAGGTGTTAGAACTCATCAACCTCAGACAGGGAAATATTACGGTGAAAGAGTATTCTCTGAAGTTTACTCAATTATCCACGTATGCCCCTCATATGGTAAGAGACAACCGTTCTAAGATGAGTAAGTTCCTTTTAGGGGTGAATGACAGCGTGGTGAATGAGTGTAGAACCGCCATGCTGAATAGTGACATGACTTTAGCTTGGCTCATGACACATGCTCAGCAGAATGAGAAGGCAAAAATCAAGATAAGGGAGAGGTAGAATAATAGAGCGAAGACAGGTAGTTTTAGCTTTGCTAAGCCCAAATCAGAGGGAGAAAACCGTTCGCAGTTTAGTCCTAAGTCATCAGTCCCAGATCCATCCTCATCTAGTGTACTCGTACCTCTATTCATAAATGTCAGTCATGATGGGACGCCGGGCTCCAAAACCCTGGTCAGTGTGAGCAGGGGTCTTACCTATCCTCTTTGTGGCGAATGTGGTAAGAATTACCTAGGTGCATATAGGGCAGGAAGTGATGTATGTTTTGGGTGTGGAAAGCCAAGCCATAGGATGCAAGAGTGTAGAGTCCTAGCATAGAGGGGTAAATATTTACATCAACAGGGCATCAATAGTGGTCAGCGTCAGAATAGACTTTATGTACTTAGACCCATCATGATTCAGAAAATCTCCCTAATATAGATTCGGGTACGTTATAAGTCCTTCATCTTTATGATATGAATTGTTAGATCTCTTGCTCTATTTTGATCTTATGTTTTAGAATGAGTTAGTTAATAGAGTTAGCATGACAGTTTAGTAACCAAGCAGTCAGGTTTATATAGTTGTTTCCTCATCTTTTCATCTATTCATGATATCCGAAATCTCAGGGAATGTAACTATTCCAATGTAGAACCTCCTAGTAGTTGCAAGTTCAGTTCAGTTCACACCTCATGCATTAGTTTCAGACTTACGAGGTTAAGTTATAATCTAGTTCATAGATGCCCTGTGCATCACCCAGTATCTCAGTAAGATGTGTGTTCTTAGAGGGACACAGTGTCCCAAGGGGGAGATACCCCATAATTTCTTAACGCTCTCATGCCTCAGAATCTTCAGTTTCTCTTCACATAACGAATTCAGTCTATTATAGTGGGTACTCATAAGATGACCCTCAGAGTTCCAACCACATTCGTAAGCCATGTATTCAGAGATTCAGTTCATTTTATGATATTCAGTCTATATGTTATGTATCGGACTCAGTTACGTTCTCATGTTACCGCTCATGCATGTTTAGTAAGCGATCTTAGGTGCAATAGCATTTTCTTTAAGCCAACAATTCCCCTTAAGCTTATTCAGTTTTTTGTTCAGTATTCATTACCAACTTGGTATTCAGTTCCATGCTCAATTTTCAGTTCAAACTTGGTACCTTTACTGTTGCATGTTCAGTCGCATGTTTATGAGTCATAATCATGCTTCAGATATACGTGGTCAGCTTATCAGTACTTCCATTCATGCATTCATATATCATGATTAGTTATGTAATCATGCATTAGATATGCATAAATTTAGTTTATCAGCTATGCATTAGATATGCATGGATTCAGCTTGTCAGTCATGCATCAGATATGCATGTTCAGCATAATATGTTCATCCTATCATTCTTGTCAGTCATGAAATCATGCTTCCAATTGTGTATGTTCCATACATACCTCAGTGGTCTTTTCCCCTCAGTCAGTCTCATTCGAGGATGAATGTTCCCGAGGGGGAGATATTGTAATACCTTGAAAAAAACTCCAGCCCAATATTATCTCCATGTTTCAAGCTCATGCATAGTACATCATGGTTCCTTGGTAGTTTCATGATAAAGTTTGATGTGAATTATGGTCTCAAATATGTCCTAGCTAATGTTCGAATCAAAACATTCTTTGCCGATGGAAACCTTGTGAAGGATATTGGTATAGTCAACTTCAAACGAGCATATCTCTCATTATACTATTAAATTTTGATCTCATGACCTACCAACAAATATATAATTGAATTATCTTTCCAACGATACCAAATTTTCCTAAATCGGATAACCGGGTAAGAAGTTATGGCCATTTTAAGTTTTAGCTGTAAGACGAATGCCATTTCAGTGCATGGCGCGTCGCGCCGGAGGCCAAAATGGCAATTGTCAATTTCCAGCAAGCCTCTGCGATATTCCCGCATCGTGGTGAGTTTCCAGGTTTTAAATAAGTGGTAATATGACCATCTCTGCGTCGCGCCAGGGCCCAAAATCGGGATAATCTTGTACAGTTTTAAGCTTTCATTTTAAACTTCTCAAGGGCAATATGATAACTTCCCAAGACCCTATAAATACTCTTTAAACACGAGATTTATCCATAATTTTGCAACTTATTCTCAATTACTCTCAAAAACTCTCAAGAACAAGCCCTAGGGTTTTTATAGAAGGTTCAATTCCAAGGGAATTCACCGTCAAATTTTAAGAGTCTCTCCATCAATCTTCGTAGAATTACTAGTTAAGGTATGCGTGTGTTCATTCATGGACTCCTTTAATTCATGAAGTCCAAGAACCCTACTTTAAACTATATGCCATGTTTTTATGCTTTGATTTGATTGTTGATCATGTTTATGTGTTGAATCATGCCATGATAGAATCTTTATGTGTTTGTATGAAACTAGGATGACATATTAGTTGTAATATATGAACTTTGGGTGAATTGAGTTATTGAATTCATGTGTAAACCTATGCCCAAAGTGGTGCATGAAAGCTGTTTGATAAAATTCCTAGGATGATAGAAATCATGTCTTATGACTCAATAGTGCTTAAATGACAAGTCCATGCTCCACACCTTATGATTTCACATGAATTCCACGTTATTATTATGGGTGGTTGTTGTTGTGATATGGAATGAGCATTATATTGAAGCTATGCAAGTATATACACGTCATATGCATTCCCTTCTATGTATGAGATGTTGAGAACTATGTATAGTATGAAATCCCCTACTTATGATATTATAAATTGTGGACTCTACTCTTATGATCAAGTCAGTCATGTGTGTCAGTTTCCTTCTATTGAGTCCTGGGGGTACTTGTACCCTAAAAATATAGCTGTGTTCCTAGAGCCATGCCATGTTATCATGATACTCTCAGTCAAGCCATGATATATAGAATTCAGTTAGTCATGTGACTCAGGAAAAACTCAAAACTCTCAGCAGTATCAGTTGTTCAGTAATCTCAGTAACTACAGTACTCTCACTCAGTCCTCAGATATTAGTACATTCTGTCAGTCAACATAACTTAGTAAATTTAGTTTTTCTCCTCTAAATAGTATCACTAGCATCTGTTCAGTTAATCAGTTCAGCTCAGCTAATCAATTCTGTGTCTTTCAGTTGGGAGTAGGATTTAGCACTAGGTGAGCCTAAGGATGGGGACTCACCCACTAGATAGGACTACGTAGCCAGCGTAGGTACGAGATGTCACCCGTTAGATAGGACTGACATACTCAGGGATCACTCGTTAGCATATTTATATGTATAGGACTGGTCCCAGGGGTCACCCGCTAGATTAGGACTTACTCTACAGCAGTTGTCTTTACTGGTGGTGCGGTACTGACACCCTTCCAACTGGGGTTACAGGTTGGACCCCAGACTAG
This sequence comes from Capsicum baccatum var. pendulum, assembly GCA_030864225.1. Classification (NCBI taxonomy): domain Eukaryota; kingdom Viridiplantae; phylum Streptophyta; class Magnoliopsida; order Solanales; family Solanaceae; genus Capsicum; species Capsicum baccatum. The sequence goes on along the minus strand of CM061552.1, from coordinate 72,138,964 downwards.
CTAGAAAGGGGCATTTCAGTTAGATGAATACATCCCACAGTTTTAGTTACAGAAATCAGGACTGTCAGATATAGTCAACTCAGCACAGATTCTGGACTATCAAATACAGTCAATCCTTATAGTTACGAATAGACCTCGAGATCACCCATTAGACAGAACTAACCTTACTTTTGGTCGATCAGTATCAGTATTATTAAATTTAGAGATCACCCGTTACGTAGGATTGATCTTAGACTAAGTCATCTTGATTATCAGTATACTCAGAGTAGCCCGCTAGCTAGGACTGATCTCAGATTCAGTTACTCAATACAGTACGGAACTCAGAAAGTTCCATTAAGTTTAGAACTGTTGATACAATTACTCATATTATTAGTTATATTAGTTATTAGAACTCTTTTATCAGTCATGTTAGATATCAGTAAAACTCATTCTATCAGTACTTAGTTTCAGGATTGTTAGATACAGTCAATCAGATCAGTTCTTCATAATCAGAACTGTCAGAACAACTATTTCTTTATTAGTAACATAGAATCAGTCTTTCATTTATTCATTACGTCAGTATTAGTAAACTGACATTGTTGGTATTCAGACAAAGTAGTTAGTATCACCATGAGTTCAGTAGCAGTTACATGTGCATGTATGTACTCTCACATTCATATTAGTCAGTCAGTTAGTATTGTTCATGCATATGAACCCCATGCATTAGCTTACCTCCCATGCATACTCAGTACATTTCAAAGTACTGACGCATTTGCGCTATGGTGTTTCTTTTATTGTGCACCATAGGTTCAGAGGCACGAGTTCCAGATCAATAGTAGCAGTCCAGTTAGCAGTGAGTCCTCATCCTTCGAGGACATGATTATTATATTTACTATTTTAGTATTTCAGTTTAGCTTCAGTAGTTGGGAGTTAGTTGGAGACATGTTCATTCAACTCCCTATTTCAGACAGTTTAGAGGCTTTCAGACGACTACAGTATTTTCAGATTTAGACTTCAGTTTTGTTTTGGTATTATGATAGCGCTTTATTCAGACATTGTCATTATTCAGATTATGTTCAGTATTGAACCTTATGGCCTTTCAGAGCATGTTTCCATATTTTCATGTTATTATCCAGTGTACAGGTTTAGATATCTGTCATGGGTTAGCTTGTGGTCCTTCGGGGTCATGAGCACCGTGTAGCGATTCAGTTCAGAAAATTGAGGCGTTACATAATCTCTTATATAAGAGATCCTTCAACTGTTCTTTTAATTCTTTAAGTTTGGGTGTAGCCATTCTATATGAAAAAATAGAGATAGGTTGAGTGTCTGGGAAAAGGTCTATTCCGAAGTTGATTTCCCTTTTGGGAGGAACTCTAGGAAGATCTTCAGGGAACACATCTAGAAATTCCCTGACTACTAAAACTGACTCAATGGTTGGAGTCTCTGATTTAGAGTCTTTGACTCGCACAAGATGGTAAATACACCCCTTGGATATCATCTTTCTCGCTCTAAGGTATGAAACAAGCTGAACCCTGAGTGCTATTGTACTACCCCTCCACTCTAAGACTGGTTCATTTGGGAACTAAAAATGAACTAGTCTGTTTCTACAATCAACTCAAGTATAGCATGAGTGGAGCCAATCCATGTCGAGAATGACGTCAACATCCATCATCTCTAAGTCTACAAGATAACGAAAGTAGTTTTTTGGGATATTGTTACCAAACAGTTCCTGTATACCTACCTGGCTACAGTGGAAACACCTACTGGGGTAGACATTGAAATGGGCTCTGGTAAGATTTCATGACTGATTCTAAAATTGATGGTTATATAAGGGGTTACAAAAGAAAGAGAAGCTTCAAGTTCTAGTAAAGCGTAAATATGTAAATGAAAGACCTGTAACATACCAGTAACTACGCCAGGAGAATTTTCCTAATCTTGTCAGAACAAAAAAACATATAATCTGCTTAGACACTGACCACTGGTAGCACTGGAAGAGGCACCCTGCTGAGTTGGATGATTGGAAGGAACTGACGACTAATGGGACTGACTTTATTGGCACAAATCCCTACCTTTTTGAGAAACTACCCCACACTTCCGAATCTGATGGCCTGGATTGCCACACCCAAAGCACACATCACTACCAACTCTATACTCACCCTGATGGTTTTTACCACATTTCTGACATAGAGGGTTCATAAAACCACTGTTCATACTGCCCTGAGACTTAGATCCTGCGCCCTATCCTAATGATCATTATGAATTTAGGTACTGCAGCCCTAGATAATGATGGAGCTAGAACTGAAGATCTCTGATGGAATTGAGAATGGTTACCATCTTCTGACCTTATTTGACTGAAATTAAAGCTACCTGTTCTAGCCCTCTTTTCCCCCTTTTTATTTTTAATCTTATGCTCTTCAATCTGTTGAGCATGGACCATTAAACTAGACAAGTCCATCTCTCTAATCAGCATTGTGGTCCTACACTCCTTAACCACACTATCAGATTTGTTAGATACAAACTTACTCATCTTAGACCTGCGGTCAGCGACCATATGAGAAACATACCTAGCTAACTGAGTAAACTTGAGTAAATATTCCTTCACGCTCATGCTGCCCTTTATAAAGTTAATAAATTCTAACACCTTGGTATCCCTTAATTCCAATGGGAAAAATCTATCTAAGAATGTTATAGCAAACTCCTCCTATTCTACAGGCCCTGTATCTGCGCCCTATTTACCCTCCACTACTTAAACTACGAATGGGCTACATCCTATAACTGATATGCAGCCAACTCAGAGCTCTCACTAGATATCGCCCCCATAATATCTGTTACCTTCTGAACTATGTCTACGAATTCCTACAGATCCTCTTCATATTTGGATCCTGTGTAGGAAGGAGGGTTTATTCGAGTAAAGTCCCGAATCCTGGCTGCAACAATATTGGCAACTGGGTTGGCCAAAACAACAGATAACTATTTATTCTAGGCTACTATGAAATTGGCTAGAGTGTTGAATGTAGCTCTGAATTCTACATAGGATGCATGCTCGTCCAGAGGATCTACCTGAAAGGGTAGAAGTTCTGGATGGTTTCTTGTTCTTCTTTCATTGTTTGTTTTGGGAGGCATTTTCTATAAATGAAAGGAAGAAATGAATTAGACAGAGAGTTTAACATGAGCTCATGCTCAGTCACATGATGTGAATACTGAAAGAAGAAAAACTTTTCCTAAACGCCTTGCAGCCTCTTGCCCATAAGTGTGGTGTGCTACACACCCATGCAAAAGACTCTACTTGACACATCTTTCAGACTTCCTAGTACACTTTAAAATCTTAGTATTTGATACGAGGTTTGTAATGACCTGAGAGTACACCCTGGGTGTCACACGATGCTTATGGTCCCGAGATACCACAAGCTAACCCATGAGCTGGTACCTGCTATGAGTACTTAATAATATAATCATAAATGCAAAAGAACAGCTGATATGCCATAAGGTTTTAACAACTGGAAAATACTGAATTATGAATTTGGAGAAAACAATTGTCTAAATTTGATAAAATAAAGATAAACTGAATGACTAACTGGCATGTCTGAAAGCCTCTAAACTGACTGAATATGAGTTGATGGGACAGGCCCCAACTAAATCCAACTAACTACTAAATTGAAAGCATGAAATAAATAATTTGTCCATGAAATATGAGGACTCACCACAGCTACTGCTTAGAGCCTGAGATTTCTAAGCACGATTCAGGAACTGGACATCCGAACCTATGATATGATACATTATAGCACAAAAAAAGAGTATGCGACCAGTACTTTGAATGTACTGGTATGCTAAATGAGGTAGGCAGATGTGCATGGTTTCATGAACATGAATAAATAATCGTCTGAATATGTAGGTATAACATAAGGTACTGAATAGAGTGCATAAAATTTGTAGATACTGAGAATACATGGGATTTGTAATTACGGAGGGTGCATGAAAACTGTAAATACTAAAGATACATAAAATCTGTAGATAATAGGGATGCATAATCTTGCATATGACATGAACTGAATATAATTTGTAAACTGAAATACTAAAATACTCAAAATCTGACGTAGGGCTATTCAAAACCGAACCGTATCCAATAAGCGAACCTCAAAATTGACTTATTGGCTTATTGGTATTGGCTTACAGGATAAATGGTTAGTGAACGGATTAAATTTTTTTAACTAATGGCCTATTGGTTCTGGGATGGATAACTTAATTTTCTTGTCGGATAAACTGTTAACCCATTAAGAATTACCATATGTATTTATAATTTTCCACCTAGATATATAAAAATTAAAATACATATTATATTATTATAAAATATAAACTATAAACCTATTTATTCAAATTCTAGTGGAATAACCTAAAGCCCATTCCAAATTAACCTTAATAAAAATTAACAAATAAAGTTATTACTTATCACGAGTATAGTAATATACCGTATATAATTTGCAAAGCAAAAGTTCTGAACTTCTAGTTGACTGTTTGCTTCAGTGTGCTTTGGTTCTTCTACTGGTAGTCTCACATGCACATCTTCATCTCTATATCTTTTCTTTATTAATTCAGTCCTTGTTTTTTATCTGCTTAATTTTCTTTTTATGTTTATTTAATTGTCTTTTTTTCTAGTGAATTGTGGACTTGTTATTTACTTTCATATTTTCTCTGTTATTTTGCTTCAAGTTTTTATTTTGATGTGAATGGTGATGTGCATGTAATTGGGTATGTAAGTATAGTCTACTGCATGTATTTTGTTATCCAAATTTTGTATGGGTCACTAATCCCTATTGCATTACTATTAATTTTCATGTTCTTTGTTTCAATACTATTAATTCTTGAATTGATTTTTCTTATCACAGCAACTCAAAATCAACTCATAGCATATCTAAAAATGTACAAGCTGATAAGGTGATGGGTGAAAGTGAGGATTCAAATTGAGCAAGTCAATCTGAAATAACTAAAATTCAGAAGGCTATTGCTAAAAAAAGGGTCAGAAGCATGGAATCATTTTACAGAAATCGCTAGTCCCGAAGGTACAAAATCAAAATGTGTCCATTTCTCCTATGAGTGTTCTTTTAAGTCAAGAGACGGTGCATCCACTATTCTTGGTCATTTATCGATGTGTCCTAAGTGCACTCCTACTAGTGTTGATAAAAAACAATCAAATTTAGCTTTTAAAGTTATTCCGGGGGGTAGTCAAGATGATGTAGTTGTTGTGCCTTGGAAATTTAACCAAGAAAAGCGTAGGAAGACTTTATGTTGTATGGTGATAATTGATGAGATTTCTTTTAGCTTTGTTGAAAAATAAGGTTTTCGAGCGTTTATGAAAGTGACACAACCTCATTTTTGAATCCTTTCCTGTAGTACTGTCACTACAGATTGTTTTAATCTTTATAATAAAGAAAAACAAAAGCTGAAAAAGGTATTTCATGGAAAAAAATAGAGAATTTGTATAACCACCGACACCTGTACTTCCATATAAAAAATCCATTACATATGTATAACTGCCCATTGGATTGACAGTGAATGGAATATGCATAAGAAAATTCTCAATTTCTGTCCTATTATTAGCCATAAAGGTGAAGATATGGAAAATGGTATTGGTAGGTGCTTACGTGAATAGGCAATAACTAAAATATTCACTGTTACTATAGATAATAAGAGCTCAAATGATGTAATGGTAAAAAAACTATCTAAGCATTTGACAAAGATGGGAACTAATCTGATGAATGGTGATTACCTCCAAGTGAGGTGTATGGTGCACATTATGAATCTTATTGTCCAGGATGGCTTGAAAGAAAGTTCTTTGTCTATTGAACGTGTTACACATGCAGTGAGATATGTTAGGCAATATCCTGCAAAGTTGAAAAGGTTTCAAGAAAGTTGTGGTGATGAACAACTCAGTTGCAAGAAATATTTATGCTTAGATGATCCAACTAGGTGGAACTTCACCTACCTAATGTTGAGTAGTACGGTTGAATTTGAGAATGCATTTACAAATCATTCTTCTTATGAAATTGGCCTGAGACATTATCTTGAGAATTCTTATATTGAAGTTGGAGTTACTACTTGTGAACTTTTGAGTAGTGATAGGGTGCGCGTGAGAAGGATTACAAATTTCTTGAAATCTCTTATCTTCTCACTTTTAAAATATCTGGATCACTTTATGTTACATCTAATATTCATTTTCTTGAAATTTGTGTTGTTCTTGTTTATTTGAATCAATTGATTACAAGTGAAGATACTGATTTAAGTAATATAGCAAGAAAGATGAAAGAAAAAATTGATAAGTACTGGGGTGATCCAACAAAAAATGAATAAGATAATTTTTATTTCATGTGCTCTAGATCCTCATTACAAGCTTGATTCAGTTAGCTATGCCTTGTAAAGATGTTTGGGGAAAATCAAGGTCTATCTTTAAAAGCAGCAGTAAAGGAATACATGATTTTATTATTTAATGAATATATAAAATCTAGTTCAAAAGGGCTTGGGTTTGTTGTATTTTCACCTTGTTCTTTACTGGAGATGTCTACTTCAGTGATTTCTGGCAGTCAACTAAGCACCTAAGGTACAGGACCCTTAGATTCACTCATGCAAGATCTAAATCAGTATAAAGTTGTGAATGGAGGTGTAGCTGCAAGAACAGAGTTAGATAAATATTTTGGAGTAGAAACTGAAGACGATACTAAAGATTTTAACATCCTTCTCTGGTGGAAAATAAATGCAGCAAGATTTCCTGTTCTTGCTATGATGGTTTATGATGTATTAGCTATTCCGATTTCAAGTGTTGCATCTGAACCTACATTTAGTACAGGAGGACGTCTTCTTGATTCATTTAGGAGTTCATTGACTCCTAAATTGGTGCAAGTTCTAGTGTGTCTTCAAGATTGCTTCGAAGCGAGCAATTAAAACAACCTAATAGTATTGAGGAAGATCTTGATAATCTCGAGCAAATTTAAAAAGGTAATAGTATAATTTTTACGTGTGTTGTTATTATAAATGATATTTATGTATTAGTTTACTCATTATATTATTCTTCTCTTCAGATTTAGCTAGTGCAGGAAAAAACCCTACTTTATTTGATGTGTAATACAACTATACAAGCCTACAAGACGGCTTTTCTTTCACAAGGTTAGTATAAAAAGAAGAATATAAAAGTCATCATGTTATGTTTATTTTCACTATTCATATTCTTCTTAGATATTAATTATGTTTTAGAATTGATTCGTGAGGTGGGGTTGTTATGTTTTTAATTTAAATATGTATTATATATTTATATTGTCATGGTTGTGGTGAGCTGAAGAGTTGCTCATCTTACTTGTTCTTTGAGGTATGTTGTTTTGTTTATATTTTCTAGTTTGCTTTTGACAATCTCATTGAATATTGTAAGTATTACACATCACACTGTGTGTTTATGATGATGCATTAGTAAAATCTACTTATAGTTTAGCCAGTATTCATAAACTTTAGACCGTCGTCATTGTTTTTGCTTTTTCTAACCTCTTCTTGTACATATTTTGATTCTCTTTATGTGCATATATACCTATAAATGACAACAAATATAGTACCATTATGTTGCAAATTCTTTCAAATAAAATTTAAGTATCTCTAGGCGCTCAAAGCAAAGTCTTAAGATTGATCTGGTTCACATACAATAGTCTCTTGTTTCCCAGTGTGTATTATACCACATACCCACAATGTTGGAACTGAAAATCATTTTGAAATAGAAGTAAATGTCCTAGATAAGTAAGAAATAAGAGGACGAATGCTTAGGAGAAGGGAGTGAGAAGGGTGCCACTCCAAGTCTTAGAAGTTTTACTTAAATATTATCAGATAAAAACCTACATAACTCTACCAGTTTCATTAGACATTTATCTAGTCTGCTGGGAAATCATGAACTCATGATATATCACCACAAGACAAACAAAACAAAATAGAAATATGGAGAACCATTAAAAGAAACATTACAGGCCCATCTACAGTGCACCCTTCTCCCTCCCTTCTAATTCTGTATGGAAGAACATAAAAATCAAGACCATCAAGCCCTCTTTAATTCTGTGTTGCTTTCCTAGAAAGTTTATTCCTTCTCCAACTTCGTCAATGCATCCAGTGAATATCTCGGATGCTCGGTCTTTGTATGTTTATGTTCTAGTTTAACAAAAGAGACGGGGTTGCTACTATTATTTATTATTCACTTAGCAATCATTATGGTGTAATTTCTTATTATGTATTAGTTTGTGATGGTAGAAGCTTCTCAAGTTGATGATTGAATTTAACTGATTGACAAAAATAAAGATTGAGTTCCAGCAGGAGAATCTTGGTGTTTGTTATTAGTGGGTAAGAGAAAGGGGGTCTTGGAAGTACGCCTAATATTTTCAGTGTTAGTAATCTGCAACCCATAATTTTTATCATATTTTTTGAGTATTTGAACTAGTAGCTTTCCTTCACTAATCTCTATAAGGTTTTAGTTTTAGTTAAGTTGGTATGTTTACTGGTGGTCAAAACATTCTTAAAAACTTAGTAGAAAATGTGTTTCACAAAGCCAATACATGTTAGGACACAAGAAATTATACGTTTAATGATTCTATCAATAAGTATACATCTACATAAATTCACTTCTTACTTTGTTTTAAACCTGCTCAAGCAAATGAGAGTTGTCCACTCTTCAGCAATGGAGAAGTTTACTGCTACTATCCTTCCGCTAGCCACTTCCGTCTAGCTGTCCATTAAAAGTGAGGTGCGCCATGTATTAAGCATTATATGCATATGGTAATTTTTCTTGACGTTCATAATATTTATCCAGGATGTATTATTCAACTAGTCCCCATTCATCTTTTTTAAAAACATCCCCCAGTGCAGCTTTATGTAATTTAGTGGTGTCCATAAGAAGCTCGGTTTCAGCCGGATAAGAAGCATAGAACTGGTTATCAGCTCTCGAGTACCCGACTCTAGTCGTGTTATTGGTGTACGCATATGTGATTACTGCAACAAAGGAATAGAATCCAGTATAGGACACAATTCTTCAGAACTTTTGGATCTTTAAAATCTCTTTCCATCCTTCATACAGCTGCCATATTCTCTATTGAGCCGCTGAGCACAGAAATTCTAATTTTCATGTGAGGACTCGCAGCGGACTGGAGGTCTAATATATGCTAGGAGTTTTTTGGTCTTGTTAGAGAATATATTGGTACTTCTAATGCTAGGGAACCTAAATCTTCAACTATTGGATTGAGACAGAGTTAAATAGAGCATGAATATGAGAATTCATACAGTCGAGTCTAACTAGATTGAGATTGAGGTGTAGTTATAGTTATTGTATTCTCAGGAGATTCCAAGCTGGGTGTTTTCTTTGGCTTTACTTTTCCCTCTCTTCTTTATGTAGGTGAATATATAAATATGATAATAGAAGATCTTTGCAATCAAATAGAACCTAAGGCTTCTATGAGGTTTTGTTGTTGTCATCATCATTGTGTACATTTGCATCTTGTTAAAGATTTATATACCAGCAATATATAGAGAACCTAAGTTTTTAACTATTGAATTAAGATGGGTTTAAATGGAGTGACATGTATTCGTACTCACTTATAATTTTTCTTGAGTTATATTTTACTTGAAAATGTTTATTAATATTTGATTTTCATTGTCAATGACAGAATTATGGGACTATTATCAATCAAAAGTGTGGAAAAGCAGATTCCTGTGTAAAAGTTAGTCTTATGGCTACTACATCTTTCAAAGTTGAGACTTGAGATTGTTCAATTCAAGGAAAAAAAGCACTTTGCTGAGTATATTGTGCAAAAGTTATAGCCCAAAAGAATTGATTCTTTTCTAAGAGAGCTGATTATTGATATGGTTTAGGTGGAGTGACATAACTTAGTATTTTATTTTATTTTAGATAAATATTGAGATTCTTAATTTCTTTGTTTGATGGAACCTTTTTATATGAACCTATTCTAACTCTCCCAATATCTTTCTCCATTTTTGCCTTTATGAATGACTACAGCTTGTAACTTGGTTGATCCTACTGTGTTCTTAAAGGTAATGTTCACTGCAATAAATCCTTTCCATCTACAACTACATAAGTGATTATATACATTTAGGTTCATGAGAAAAAAAAATCAAAGGTGTGCATTGTGCCTAACTAATGAATAAAAAATCAACGTATGTGCCTAACTAATGAATGACTTTTCATAATTATATAAGTAGCTACAACAGATAAATGCAAAAACTATTTACTATGTCCATGTAGTACAATTTAAAAGGAATGTTTTATGTTTTTTTCTGAAGGGAAACTTGAAAAGAGTTGGTTTTGAGACTTGAGAGACAAGTGCTTATTTATAGCACTAGTATTTCTATGGTCAAGGTGAAAAGAAAAGAATGTTATATTTTGTTTTCTTTTCTGGTTTTGAGATGCATTCAAGTAGGAATTTTGGATGTCCGATAAACCATCCGATAATCGCCCGATAATTTTTTATCTGTTATTGAACCAACTGATATCTTATCGGTTTACTAGTGGATTTGTATATTTTAAAATCGATAACCGTTAAGACAAACCATTAAGTGTAATGGTCCATTTGATTCATCCGATAAGTAGCCCTAATTTGATAATTAAATATCTGATATCTGTATTCTATGGTCAAGCAACCTAAAACTGAGTTACTGAACTGATTTTTGAACTGAGACTGTAACTAAGACTGTGGGAGGTATCATCTAACTGACATGCCTCAATCTGAGCTAATCGGGGTCCAACATATAACCCCAGTTGGAAGGGTGTTAGTATCGTGCCACAGGTACTAACGTTCGTTGTGTGGATCCACTAAAGTAGTATACTGTATTGTCTCGAAGGACTAAGGGTGTCAAGCCTGAACTAATGGGTGACCCCTACGAGATACTTAAGCCTAATCTAACAGGTGACTCTCATATCCTGCGCTGGCTACGTAGTTCTAGAGAACAGGGACTGCTACTAATGACTCTACCTATCTGACGGGTAAGCCATCATCTATGCACTTTATCGATGCTAAATCCTACTCCCAAGTAAATGACACTGGATTACTAAACTGTTTTGAGTTTAATTGACTGATTTAGTAATGCTCATAATATATTCTGAAGTTATTCTGAAGATACTAAGATGAGACTAAATAAACAGCTATGGTTTTCGGGTATTCTAAACCCACAAGACTTAAAAGCAATATTAGTAAAATAATCTTAAGCTTAGAGGACATAGCATGAAATCTTTTAGCAAATATTCGTTCTTGTAGGCATTTAACAAACACTTGTATGCATAACTCAAGCAAATTATGGGAATAGTATTAAACATGAAGTAATAGCATGATTTCAAGATCAATGACACCTAATTCATGATTTAATTCAATAAATAATAACAATAGAATATGTGGGACTTGGCAATAACAATAATTTCATTGAAACATGGTAAAAATGAATATTCATGGAGATTCACGGTGACTCATAGTTTAAAATCATAATTTAATATCATAAATCTAGAAAGATCATAACTTTTGTAATTAAATTAGGTACTTGGACTCCATGGGTGAAAGGAACCCGTGGATGAACACTTAACATACCTTGGTTGACGAATTCGTGAGAATTGATGGTGAGTTCTTGGGATTTGATCTTGAATTTGAGAGCAAGGGTTTTTGTTCTTGAGAAAAGGGCTATTTTAATTTGAGAGAAATTGAATAAATGATAATTACTTAGGTTATTTAGGGGTTGAATCTCGTGTTTGGGCTGATTAGGGTCGTGGAAAAAAAAATCCAAATACCCCTAAGAGAATTTAAAAACTCGAGATTGACAACTGAAATCTTGATTTTTAGCTCTGACGCGATGCAGTGCAATTGCGTCGGGCTACTGGATAAGGGATGAATTCCCATTTTTCCCAATGGTGTGATACGGCGCCATCGCGTTGACACACTGGAAAATGACAACTGAAAAAATAGTTAGTGGCGCGATGCGGTGGAATTGTGGCCTCCCACTGTTTAGGACCTGGAAGTTCACTGTGACGCGATACAATCGTGTTGCTTCGTTGGAATTTTCCAAATGCTATTTTGACCTTCACCGTGATGCGGTGATGCACCATTTGACACATTGTTTTACCAAAACGGCCATAACTCTTCACCCGGGTATCAAATTTGTGTAAATTTTATATCGTTGAAAAGCTAATTAAATTTTCCACAACTTAGTGGGATTTGAGCTGGAAAATTCTTGGTAGATCAAAAGATATGCTCATTTAAAGTTGATTAAGGCATTATTCTCACACGAAATTCAATTGGTAAGGATTATTTGGGTTCGTTTATCAGTTGGGAGTTATTTGAGGCCTAAATATACCTCAAACTAGCTCATGAAATTATCAAAGAGCTATATTGCACTACACGTAAGCTCTAAACACGATGCTAAAATTAGTTTGGATTTTTAGGGCATTATAGTTCTATTCCTCAATTTTATCAGATTATAAATTATATCAGTATTATAATTCTTTCCAAATTTTGTCATAATTATATTTCAACATAGCAGAACCAGTTATTTAATATATTATAAATTAGTTGCTCAAGCAGTATGCTAAATCATGGGTTAGCTTGGGATCACTTGTGGTTCGAAGCACCATGTTACGACTAGATGGTAGTCTCGGGTCATGATAAACTTGGTATCAGAGCCCAGAGTTCAAGTTTTTTGGGGTGTCTATGAAGTCGTGTCTAGTAGAGTCTTGCGGAATGGTACGGAGACATCGGTACTTTTCTTCTAGAGGCTACAGGGCATTTAAGAAATATTTCCATTCTTTCATGTCTCAAATCATGCAGTAGAAGTGTCCTCTAAGAAATTTATATATATTCTCATCTTGCTTCATTCATGTCAACTCTGCCTTGTTTTTAAGGTAACAAAAATAATGAAGCTTAAATCCTTACAGATAGAGGTATACAAACCAAATCGTCAAGTCAAACCAAATCGAAGAACAAAACCAAATTGAGAAAAAAACCGACTTGTGGTTTGGCCTTTGCAAAAAACCTACCATTCTTTGTTTGGTTTGGTTTTAATCAAAAAAAATTCAAACCGAACCCAAATCAAACCGACATAAAATATTAATTATAATCTACTTTTAAAATACTTTTTCAATTAGTTTTATTAATTTTCAATATTTAGAAAGTAGATGTGTGTGTGTGTATATATATTCATATTTGGGCCCTTAAGTTGTAATATTTGTCCATTAATTGCTAATAAAATAATCCAAAACCCAATATAAACTTAAAACCTAAACGTTTCACTCTTCATCTTACTTTTTAGTTTCAAGGGAGTTTTTTGCTCCTCAATTTTTCATAATTGTGGTTTTTCATTAGTACATGAGTGAAAACATACTTGATCTAGTCTTCAATTATAATATAATTGTAAAAAATAAAGATTATAAAAAATCAAGAAAACCTAAAAAAAAACAAAAAAAACAACTAAAACCTAAACCCAAAAAAATGATTTTAAGTTGGTTTGATTTGGTTTATAGTTGTAATAAACCGACATAATTGATTTGATTTTTCCAATAAAAAATCAAACCAACCCGACCTATGTACACCCCTACTTACAAATTGAGTTTTCTTAGATAGTCCCCACATGCAGTTATGGAATTGCATGTTGGCTCAAAAAGTATCCCATCAGCACCCATATTTTCTAAAGTTTTAAGGAATTCATTTATGTTTATGAAAATTGTGTATTGATCCGAAGTTATGTGTGATTTTAGATCCCTTCTCAGAGTCCGATGACATCATGTGATCTAGAATTAGAAGCATGAACCTAGAAGTTTAGCAGTAGTAGAGTTGGGGTAGTGTTATCCAGATTGAGCAGATTATGCATTCAGGGGGCTAGTTGTATAAAGGGTGAATCAATAGGCTTGAAACAGTGTATGCAAGAATTTATATAGGTTGATTCGAAATTATATATTGTTGATGTAAGGTATGTTGGTATAATGGTAATTCTCATGGTTTAGGGGAAAATGTAAGTGTAGAGGTGTGATATTAGTAGGCTATGAAGTAAGTTAGTTTGGTTCCTTAAAATTTTGGGGAAATCCATGTTACCTGTTAGAATCTAAGTTTTAATCTTAGATGACTGAGCTACTAGAAAGAAGAGTTGAAATTCTAGATGGTGTGAACTCAGGGTATGGTGATACTCATGAATATTCTAAGTTAGTAAGTGTTTAAGTTATTATATGATGACTATTGGGGCTATAAAAGATAAGAGTTGTATCTCAGAAGAAAGTATTAGCAGTGGATTTTACACTTTCAGGTGTAGTCTTTTAGGGTGAGTTTAGTATTTATATGCATTGTTATATCTTAGACTCTAGAGTATGGTGATTGTAGTTTAGTTTAGATTTATTTAGAAGGGTCTCACAGACTTAGGATGATGGCTTAAAGCTAAGGGGGAGATGATAGAACAAGAAACCAAGTCAGGCTCTTATATTCTAGTAGCAAGGCTGGTGTGTTATAGAGCAAAAGTAGGGGAGGAAGATGTCCAACCCATTCTTATCACAGTGCAAAGTTTTCAGTCATCACAATATCTACTCATGCCTTACATGTCAGCTCCATGATCATAGATCATGTTCATGTACATTATAGAGAATCATGTACGCTTTCAGTTCCTAGTATGAGGAGTTCCAGTTCACTCAATAGTACGAATCATGTTCCATGAATTTATGAACTCAAAACTCAGTCCATGTAGCTCATAACTCATGTACTCATGCTTTATAGTATGCTCGGTTCCCATAACTCATGCTACGCTTTTAATGATCAATGAAATTCAGATTATGTCATATATATACTCAGTTTTGATCTATTTAATGAACCCCAGTCATGGAGACTTTATTCCTTAGGCCTCAGTTAAGTATCCAAGTTATGCATAGTATCCTTCCATTCTTCAGGATCTAGTGTTCTAACCTTTTTGTGACCTCTCCTTAGGTCAAGATAGTGATGATGCATAATTTTTTTAGTTGTGAGAGAGCAAATTTTTCATGTTAAGTAAATATTATAGTATTCTTGTTTTATTTAAGGCTATAAGTGTGAAGGAAGATTGAAGATAAAATTGAATGTCATGTTTGTATATAAATGGATAAATGCATTGTGCGTTAGTAATTTCCTAGTAAGAGACAGAATGTAGTTGTTGAAGGGGTAAGAAGATTATTCATGAGATCAAAAGTTGTACAAATGCAGGAGATATTGAATTCATGATTCAGACTAGTATTACAGTGTTATGTGTGCACTATATAGATTTGAGTAGGCTTGAACATAGTGACAGAATTAAGTTCAGCTCAGACTTAAGTGGATAGAGTTATCAGTTCCCATGTGAATATTTTAAGTAGCCTCAAGTGAAGTATAGTTTTGAAGTGGAATTTATAGTTGACTATAATTTTTTAGTCTGATTCAATTCGTATAACCAGCAATCCAGTCTAGCAGTTAGACAGACAAGTTTCTATGGTCTTCTATCTTTTCATCTAGTCATACTATCCAAAGTTTCATGAATATGGGTATTCCATGCGGTAATTCATTCACGTCCATATAAGTTTTAAATTCAGTTCAGTTCATGCATCATGTTTCAGATTCAGATATTCAGTTCGGAAGTGTTCCATGCATCATCTCATTCTTTTCTTAGTATTTCATCCAAGTCAGTATTATTCGGGGAACGGAATATCCCAAGGGGGAGAAGTATTGTAATACCGCGAGTATTAATGTACTAATACTTTCAGTTTTTTCTTCACGAAATAAGATTCAACTTTAAGTAATGGTTACTCAAAAGGTGACTCTCTCATTTCTATCTCAGCCTTATAATCATTCTCATGTCATTGCATATATTCATGAAATCAGTTTAGTTCACGTATCATGCTTAGACTTAGTTATGCAGTCATATTCCAAGTCATGCATGTTTAAAATATGATCTCAGTTTCCTTAGTACTCTCAGTCTAACAAGTCTTATTCGAGGATGAATGATTCTAAGGGGGAGATAATGTAACACCCCGTATTTTTGGGCTAGAGATTGAAGCATTGTTCATACATGTGTGAAATATAATCCCATGACTTACTTTTGAAAATATTTGTCATGATTTTTATCCTAGTGTGTGAAGTGCATTCGAAGTGAAAAAATGTCCATATTAATCACTTAAAACAAATTTGAGCTAAGAGTCGTTGATTCGTCCAAAGTTTGGTATTTGATTCTACAAGGTTATACTTTGAATATCTATAAATTTTGATATACATAGAATTTTTAAGACTAAGACCCTTAAAACTGTATATAATTTAGTTATCTTTCCAATGATACCAATTTCGCCTTAATTTGATACCTGAGTGAAAAGTTATGACCTTTTTTGTGAGAGGCGGTAAGGGGTCGCGATAGCCCCATGCCACGATGGCTATTCAACCCGACTAGGGGTCGCGTCGTGAGGGCTGCTTAACCCAACTAGGCATCACGCCAAGATGGTGATTTTCATGGGAAAAAGAGGTCAAGGGGCAGTTTAGTCCTTTCTACTCAACCCCAACCATCCAAACACGATTTATACCTCAAAAAGTGCATTATTTGCCCATCATCCTCACAACAACTCACGTAAAAACCCTACCCTTCCCAAGAATAAAATATTTAACTTTTTCTTCGAGAATTCAAGCATCAAAGATCCAAATTCAAGGTTTTCTTCAAGAGTTCGTCAATTAAGGTATGTGGGGTTTGAACAAGGTTAACCTCTCAACCTTGTGTCTAAATTTATGACTTTTCAAGTTAAATTTACATGTTTTAAGATAGAATTCTTCCCCAAATCCTTTTGTAAGAAAATATAGCATTGTCATGTGATTAAAGGACTAAAGAGAATAAGAGTTTTATTTATTCATGTTTCCAACGACAAGTTTGATGTCTTATCTTGAGTTTCATTACTTTGATGAACAATTTATAGTCCCTGAAGTTTATTATGTTTTCATGCTCATATTCATGTATTATGCTTATATACTAAAGTGTCCACGTAAGATCCCATGAAAGGTCAGCATTATCTCGTGATTCAAGTTCTAACTTCCCATGTCACGTTCAAGTGAATTTCATGTTAAATCCCTAATTTATGAATTTGGCCATGTAATCATATTGATTTTCCATGTTTAACACCTTCCCATGTTCAAATTCATGATTCTCACATGTTTGATAGAATGCTTATGTTTTGGGTCTTTGAACTATGATTCCCATCCTACAGTTTTAAGTGTAGATATCGTGCTTTATGGTCATTCAGTATTGTCGGGTTATGAATACCCGATACCTAAGTGTTTTACATGATTTTATATTTTCAAGTAATAAGTCAGTTAGACCATGTCTTATACTATACTCAGTTGTTATGCCCATGTCGAGCGCTATCAATATACATGGTTATGATTACTTCAGACTATGTGTGCACTGATGGTCTTTGAAACACCATGACCTGAGCTTATTTTATCAACTTCAGTGCATGCACCAGTTAGTATTTTAGTGTCTTTTAGTTGGTAGTAGGATTTAGCACCGAGTGAGAAGTGTGTGTTCAGCGCATCCTACTTTCCAAAAACTATGTACCATCATAGGTTTAGGGGAATCATCAAAGATTGTCTCCCCTTGACCAGTATGGGCTCATGTAATACCCTACAAAATCGCGTGTCAAATTGAGCTTGTAAAGCTCCATGAAAGATCCCAAGACTTAGAAAATTTTGCTAAGTGTTCAAGATTCAACACTTAGTCTCAATTTTAAGCCTTCAAACTTTAAGGATTTATCTGACGACCTTCCCGACCTTCGTTTCCCAATTTTCAAGTAGCGTTGCAATGGGACAAGGTCGTAGTACATCTCGGGTGAGTTTCGTAATTTTTGGAGTAGCGTAAGGGCATGTTTGGGTCCCCAAAATAGTAGCTTAGGAAGATAAGCCCGTGTCGCCCCAGCTATAGCACCGCTCTAAGCCAAGCATCGCCTGGGATTGAGCGGGGGACTAGCTGGGCGTCGCCTGGCAACTCTAGTGGGGGCCCAGTTTTTCAGCATTCCACCTCCGTGTTTCCAAGGGAAAACGGTCATTTTCCGTACCTTATAAATAGTCTTAAACACAGGATTGAGTCTCCAAAACACCAAAACATACTACTTTTGCTGAAATTCTCTCAAGAACAAGTCTAGGTTTCAATTGGGGGTTCCAAGATTCAAACCGATCTCACCGCTAACTTCATGAATTCTTAATCTCAGGTATGCATAGTGTTCATCTATGGATCCCTTTCATCCATAGAGCTCAAGAACCATGTTTTAAATAATAAATTATGATCTTTATGTTGTTGTGTGATGATGTTCATGTTGATGGTTGTTAATTATGTTTCAAGATGGTATCTAAATGTGTTTCCATGAAGTGTATGAGCATGTTAGTTGAAAACCCATGAATTTGGGTGGTTCAAGATTTCAAAATTTGTTAAGTACACCTATGCTCAAGATTGTGCATGTAAGGTGTTTGATAAAATGCCTAAAATGATAAAAATCATGTATTATAACTTAGGGGTGAACTATATGATAAATTCATACTAGTCTATTATGTTCAAAGACCTCACATGTCATTGTTGTGCAATAAATATGTTAATGGAATATACATGATGATTGGAGAATGGATTCATAGTGTGTCTATATGCATTCCATGCTATGAACAAGATCAAGATTTTGAAGTATCACATGAGTTATCCCCAAATTATTACAATATGAATTAAATGTTACATGTTTGCCATTCCCTTATGCTTAAATAATTTCCATACTATCGTTATGAACAATATATGTTGTCGGAATGCCGATGATATTAGAATATGAGATTTATGACTTGATTATAAGAATTCATATTCATGTTATATATTATGATGACCATGTACTTCATGAAATCCCTCACTCATGTATTATGGATTGTTATTGATGGTCATGTACTCAAGAAATTCACGTTGTGTCAGTTTCCTTCTATCGAGTACTGGGGGTACTTGTACCCAAAAAATATAGTTGTGTGCCTAGAGCCATGGCATATTTTAATGATAATCCCAGTTAAGCCATGTTCCATAGAATTCAGTCAGTCATGTGACTCAGGATATTTCATAAATCTCATAATCTCAGTCAGTATCAGATATCAGTAGTGTTCCGTCAGTCAACGAAATCCAGTAAACTCAATTCATGTACAGTTCAGTTAATCATGTTCAGAGTCTAATCAGATGGGAGTAGAAAGTAGCACCGAGTAAACCCAAGGATGGGGACACACACTGTCAGATGAGGGTGTGATCCTTAAAGGTCATCCTTGTGTTCCAGAACTTTGTATACAACATAGGTTGATACATCAATACCGTAAGACGAGGGTTGATGAAGTGGATAAGCACTGTCAGATAAGGGCCCCACTATTCTCTTTTAGGGACACTGTCAGATGAGAGTCACCGACATCTTGTCTTTACCAGTGGTGCGGTATTGACACCCTTCCTATCAGGGAAGCGATTGGACCCCAGCTCAGCTATATTAGCATACATGGGGTATGTTGGTTAAATATCTACTTCACGCAATTTCAGTTCTAGAATAAGGACTGTCAGATACAATTATTCAGTCTTAGTAAAAAAACTTAGATAGTTCTTCAGAATATCACGACTGTCAAATACAGTTAACTCAGATACAATATGAAACTCAAATAGTTTCATCAGATTTAGGTCTATCAGATACAGTCACCCATTTCATCAGTATCCAGTATCAGGTCTATCAGATATAGTCACTCATGTTATCAGTTATATCAGTTATCAAAACTTATATTATTAGCTATTTCAGCTATCAGAATTCAATTGTCAGTCATATTAGATATCAGTGAACTCATGCTATCAGTACTCAGTTTCAGGACTGTCAGATACAGTCAATCAGACCAGTTCTTTATAATTAGAACTATCAGAAACAATCATTCCTTTATCAGTAATTTAGTATCAGTCTCCCAGTATTCAGTAATACAGTATCAGTTCCTCACTTATTAGTGATTTACCTATCAATATCAGTAAACTCAATCATTCAGTATCACAGTACCAGTAAATTCATGTGTCAGTATTCAGACTCAGTAGTCAGTATCTTCATGAGTTCAACAACAGTTACTTATGTGTATGTGTTATCACATTCATATCAGTCAACATTGTTCATGCATATAACCCTTTGCATTTAGCCTACCTCACTTGCATACTCAGTATATTTAATTGTACTGATGTATTTGCGCTATGGTGTTTCCTTTATTCTACACCATAGGTTCAGAGACACGAGCTCCAGATCAGCAGTAGCATTCCAGTGTTTAGAGTTGTAGTGAGTCCTTCTCATTCGAGGACTATGTGATTATTTTTTCATTATTATTTTAGTTCAGTTGCTAGATGGAGTTAGTTAGAGACATGTTCCTTCAACTCCTTATTCAGTACAGTTAGAGGCTTTCAGACTATAGTATGTCAGATAGTTTTTACCAGTTGTTAGGTATTGTTATACCATTTTCAGGCATTATTTTTATCAGATGTTTATTTAGATTGAACCTTATGGCCTTTCAATACATGTTTCTGCATTATCATATTATATTATGCAGTGTACAGGTACAGATATCAGTCATAGATTAGCTTGTTCTCCTTTGGGGTCATGAGCATCGTGTAGCATTTCGATTCAGAAAATTGGGGCGTTACAGTTCAGCTTAGTTATCACTCCAGTTTAGGTTCTATTCTGATGGCAAGGATAGAACATCCCTCCTCAACATGGGTTAGACATTGGACTCCATGATAGCTCATATATTTTATGTCATGATAGCTCTCACTATCTCAGTATTCAGTGTATTTTTAGTTCAGGTTTTCCTGACTAAGTGTACAAACTCAAATCCTCTGTTTTACAACTTTTAGTCTTTCGGATTTTAGTTTTATCTGAATGGCGTAACTGGTATAAACTTAGTCTTGCATTCTTAGATATTATAGTTTTCATGCATTCATGCTCAGTTGTCTCATGTTATTCAGTTAGTCCTTCACTCATATGCATAGTACTCCACAGTTTCAATCCAGTTATTCAAGCTACTGACTGACTTTTTGATTATTGTGATAAGTTATGACTTTTCAGCTTATTATTATTAATTAGTTCTTTCCAATAACCGTTTTTATTGAGTTGTGACAACAGATTCTATATCTGTTGAATCAGATAACCCATTTGTGACAATAGATATACCATCTATTGCAACAAATCGATAATTTGTTGCATCAAATAATCTATCTATTGCAACATATAATCTATCTTTTTCACAATCTCTTATCATTAATCCAAAATAGGTGACTTTTTATTATATAAATTAAAAAAGTAGATTTAAAAACAAAATGGCAAAAAGTCACTACTTGTCGTCTATTTAAAATTACATCCATTATTCAAATTAAATAACCATTTTTTACGGTTATAAATTATGTTTATCATTTATTTCCTTATTGTTTTTTATGAAAATGAAATAACTTAATTAAATCAAGCTGATGAGTTTTTTATTATTGTGACAAGTCATGAATTTTTAGCTTATTATTATTAATTAGTTCTTAAATTTAATAATTATTTTCTCAATTAAAAAATTGAAGACTTCTCACCTTTCCAATAACCGTTTCTTTAATAAAATAATAATAATTTTTATTGGGTTATGGCAACAAATTGTATATATGTTGCATCAGATAACCCATCTGTGCCAACAGATATACCATCTGTTACAACAAATTGACCATCTTGTTTAGGAACTTTTTTTTATTTCTTCTAATAGTTGTTTCATCAGTCCCAACAGATGTAGAATTTCATGCATCAACTGTTTTGAATGTGTTAGACAAAAAGTCATGATTATTCATCTTTTTTTCAACAATCATCATATACCTTAATTAATCCAAGGTTGTGACTTTTTTTATTATAAATAAATAAATAATTTAAAAAATAGATTCAAAAAAATGGTAAAAAGTCATGATCAGTTATTAAAATTAAATAACCACTTTTTTATGGTTATAAATTGTGTTTTTCATTTGTTCCCTTATTATTTATTTACGAACCATTTTTCATATTAAATAATCAAAAAGTAATGACTTTTCACCCTCTCAATAACAATAACCTTTTTTTATTAATTACTGACTATTGCAACAGATGATCCATCTGTCGCAACAGATTAACTATTTGTTGCAACATATGGTTCATCCATTGCCACAAATACTCAATCCCCACCTCCAACCATCGACATATTGAGAATAAGGAATAGACATAATGAAAATTAAATATTAAATAAGAATTAAAAATCTAAAGTCGACCAAACATAGATTTTTGAATCCATTATATACAAATATATACAATAAAAAAAATATCCTTGGGTAGATCCGATATATAAAAAGAAAATGCACACACTAAAGGAAAAAACATAACCTAATTACTATTACTAATATTATTATTATCATCATCATTAGTAGTAGTAGTAGTAGTACTAGTAGTAGTATTAAAATTAGTATTATTATCAATCGATCAATCGTTATCCAGCAGTAACAGGGCCATCTTCAACCTTGCTCTAAAGTCGCCCAACTCCCTCTAGAGTTTATGAATCTGACTTTCAAGTTCCCCCAAGGACTCAAGATGAATCACCTTTACAAATCTAGATCAGCCATATTTAGAAGTGGAGTAGAATGAACGAGTAAGGAGGGACCTATTTATAAAGGATTGAATTCAAATGGGTTAGTCAAAAATTCACAACTGTTCACGTCTTTTTTAATGATTACATCCCTTAATTGAATAAAACTAGTGACTTTTCGAATATGTAAATTAAAAAGATAGATCTAAATGCAATATTTTATCTTGTTGTATTTTGGAAAGAAAAGAAAATTGCTTTAAAATAAATCTAACAGATGGGAAATCAATTGCTAAATATATTCTATCTGTTTGATAATTTGCAATATATTGATACTCTATTGTAACATATGGATATATCTGTTTGATTTTTCCAACAGATAAGTCATACGTTGTAATAGATTAATCATCTGTCAAAACATATATCTATACTTGTTTGATAATTTTAATGGATGTGTCATATGTTGCAATAGGTTAGTCATCTATTTATTCAAATTAAGCCATAGATGGGCTAGAAATAATAAGGTGCGTGTAGATGGATGGATCCACTTTCATGTGTGGGAGTAATGTATTACTGATAAGGTCATCGGGACAACACACATAAAGTACAATGATTTTTTGTGAATGCAGTTCTTAACCGATTAGGCATTGATCATTCAAACAAGATCCTGCAATGTACATTTAAGTTTGATAGGTTTGTATTGATAAGGTTGAGGGGGCCATGAAGATGGTGCTGATATCTTGTTATGAATTAATGATGGTTATTCCTCATGTTTATGTGTGTCAAGTTTTGAGAAGGGGTCAATATTTGGTGTCATTACAGAGATCCAATAGCGATTGGACTTAACTTTAAGTGTGCATTAGACTCAGAGAAGGCCTTCGAAGACTCGTACTGCATCAAACAAGAATGAAAAATCAATAGAAAATGCCCTGGCCCAAATTTATATGGAAATGTTGTTCTAAAAGATAATTATACGCCAGAAGGAGCCGTTGGAGAATACCTGCGAGGGTAAGTGGAATTGATGAAAGACTATATCATCTGAGAGCTAATTGAAGCAAATACATAGGGTACCAAGGAACTTCTAGCAAATCTAGCCGATGAAGCTGAATTAACACATGAGAAATCTGAATCAAGTTCAAATATGAATGTGTATCTAGTAATGAAAAATTGTTTGTTGTCTCTTTCAAAGAAAAATAGTGTAGATGGACATTTTTCTAGGGAGTTGTGACAAGGTAGCTTGGTAGGGATGATCACCTACATAGAAAATAATAGAACACCAAGAAATAAGATTTGTGGACACCGAGGATTGTAATGACATACAGTAAGTCAAGAAAACTTGTGCCAAGAACAACTGCATTTAAAATAAGGAATAAAGCGGAGGCAACAATTTCTGAATTTTAAATTTCATCCCATTCTCTGTTGTTTTTTGTTTTGATTAGGTCTACAGTTATTGACATGATTAGAACCACAAATAAGATTGAAAGATAGATTGAGTATCATTACTTTCTTAGCAATATGGATATAATTGACTGTATTTTCTTTCCTTAACATACTTTTAACATATCTTGGAGAAGTTCATAGGCTTGTTGTAGTATGTGAATCACGATAATTTTCAAGCTTGACTGCAACTTTCTGATTCGGTATTCAAGTTTGTCATTGCAGTCTTTGAGGTTAGTATAGATTTCTTGGTCTTTTGTGAGCTCGTCAATGAGGAAAAGTTTCTTTGGTGTTATGGAATTGTAAAAGGCCATCAGAAGTATTCTAGAATACTTTCTTTAGAAGGCTTAAATGATACATGGAGGGTTGATATGTTTGTTTTAGGTCAACGTGTTGATGCACACTCAAGAAGTGGTCCCAACAGTTGAACAACTCATTTTCTAGAGTGTTTTTTAAAGAATCTTGTTCAACCAACCTTCAAGGGATTTGATAGGTAAATGAGTGTAATACCCTATACTTTCCTAACTCAGTTCAGCTCATTGTGTATGAGAGTTTCTAGGTCAAACTTTTAATATACTTAGTATTTTCTAGCTTAAGATGCACCAAAGTTTAGAAAATTCAATCAGTTTTCCAACGACACCAATTACGCCTTAATTTGATAACCATGTAAGAAGTTATGGCAATTTTTATTTCAGGCAGTGGGACACTGCGATAGAACCGCATTGCGGTGATAGGCCAAATGGCACTTGTCCTTCGGTTGGCATAATCCAGTAGCTCATTGTGAAAACTTTTTGTTGCATCAAAAATAG
This sequence comes from Capsicum baccatum var. pendulum, assembly GCA_030864225.1. Lineage (NCBI taxonomy): Eukaryota > Viridiplantae > Streptophyta > Magnoliopsida > Solanales > Solanaceae > Capsicum > Capsicum baccatum. Next base: position 72,114,114 of record CM061552.1, on the reverse strand, counting down.
AGATAAGACCAGTACCGCATCACGGTAGAGTGCAAATCTGCACTCGTCAGCTTTTAGTGATGCAACACGATAGAACTGCATCGCGCCAGAGTGCCAGTTTGCACTCATAAATTTCCAGTGATGCAATACAATTCTACCACGTCACGTCAAAGTGCATTTTTGCACTTGTCTGTAGAATACAGTTTTGGCCAAATTCAAATAGCTCACCATGATGGCACCGTTTCACGGTGAAGCCCAAAAAAGGGATTCCAGTGATAAAATTTTTTAATTATTTCAAGGGCAGTTGGGTCTTTTTCCCATGACCCTAATCAGTCTAAAACACAAAATTAATTCCCTAAAATCCTACCTAGTCATTATTTTATTCAATTCCTCTCAAATCAACAACATTCTCTCTCAAATAGAAAACCTTAGCCTTCAATAATCAAGATCAATTCCTAAGAAAATTTTCATGTAACTTCAAGAATTCAACTACTCAAGTATGTTTGGTGTGCATCCTTGAGTTTCCTTTTACCCTTGGAGTTCAAGAATTACTTTTGAGATTTTAAACTATGAATTACATTCTTAAATTGAATTGTGTTCATGTATGTGTTAATTTTATGGGTTTTAAACAAAAAAGATAATGAATTTCAAGTAAATAAACTAGAATGTGTGTTGATTTATGTACTCCTCATGTCATAACCCATGAATTGAAAATTTAATGTTTTAATCATGATATTCCCATATTATTTTCCCTCATGAACAAGAACCATGCTCCCCAAGTGAATGACAAAATGTCTATGTGAACAAATTGTGCATGATATCTTGGTTGTAATACTTTAGACTTGTAGTATGGTTCCATTAATTATGCTATCAAGTCCTAAGGGTATTGTATACCCGATGTTACCTGCTTACTTAGTTCCAATCATAATAGAATGATTTCGTAGTATTCCGAACAGTAGTATTTGGTTAGTTAATAGAATTAGCATGAGTTCAGTCAAGCTTAGTACAATCTAATGATCAGTGTCAATTTAGTTAGGAGTAGGATTCAGCACCGAGCGAGCCCAGGGATGGAGGAATTCTGTCAGTGTAGGGTTTGACCCTTAGTAGCAATCACTGAGTTACAAAACTATGTATCCAGTGTAGGGTAAATATTCTTCCTACCAGACTAGGGTTGACGTAATCATATACATATCATGAGTCTTCCTTCCAGATTAGGGTTGACCCAGCCAGTGTTAGTAACCCGTGGCACGATGCTAACACCCTTCCAACTGGGGTTATATAGGCCCCAAATCAGAATATACTTGGGGTATATCGGTTAGATGATAACTCCCACAGTCTCAGTTTCAGTATTCAGTAGTCATTAGTCAGTATTCAGTATTCAGTATTCAGCATTAAGTACAGAACTCAGTTCAATTCTGTATGATCATAAGTTTATCAGTAATCGGTTATCAAAAACTCAGTATTTTAGCTTTAGTCTAATTCAGAAAGACGATATATATTTAGTATTACGTGTTTAGTACTTTAGTAGTCTCAGAATTGCCTATGGTACTTTAGTAGTCTTAGAATTGCCTATACTTTCATCCCGTCACATATGATAGTTAATTATTATTACTCATGCACATGAACCCATGCATATTAGCCTAACCTCTCCTAACATACTAGTACATTCAAAGTACTGACACATACTTTCTCTTTGTGCTTCAATGTTGCATATCATAGGTTCGGATGCTTGGGTACCTGACGATACTCACCCAGATTAGTTGATTAGCCGTAGTTACAGTAGTGAGTCCTCATCCATCAAGGATGAGATTCTTATGTAGTCATTACATTATTTTAGTTTTTTAGTTATTTCAGACAACAGTTATGGGTTAGTTGGGGCCTGTCCCATCAAATCCTTTAGTTCAGATATTAGAGGTTTTTTAGACATTATCAGATTTCAGTTGTTCTACAGATGTATTCAGTTTGATACAGTTTTGACGAACCTTATGGTATTTTCTATTTTACTTTCACATATACTTTATGATTAATATTCAATGCTCTTAGCAGGTACCAGTCATGGGTTAAATTGTGGTCCTTTGGGGTCGTAAGCACTATGTGGCACCCAGAGTATAGATTTGGGGTATTACAAAGAGCCTGGAATTACGTCTAATGCCCCGAGTTTGTACCCTAAACACTATATGGTGCTTACGACCCTAAAGGACCACAAGCTAACCCATGACTGATATTTGTTGTGAGCACTGAATAATAATACTGAAATAAATGCACAAAATAGGCTAAAATGACATAAGGTTCAAATTTTTAAAATACTAATAAAGAATATCAACTGTAATAATCTAATAAATTTAATACTCTCTGAAAGTCTAGTCTGAAAAGCCTCTAACTGAAACTATCTGAAAGTGAAGTTGATGAGACAAGCCCCCAACTAATCTAAATATGAAAATACTAAAATAAAACATATCCTTGATAGATGAGGACTCACTACTAAATCTGACACTATTGGCTGAATCTGAATCTATCTATGCGCGGTCGGGAACCAGAGCATCTGAATCTATGATACAAGTCATCATAGAACAAAGAAAGAATATGTGTTAGTACGTGGAATGACTGGTATGCTAGATGAGGTAAGACTGAATGCAGGGTTCATATGCATGAATAATAACTGACTGGATGATATAGAGTAACTGAATAAGAGTACATAGATATCTAAAACTGCTGTAAATACTGAGTATTCAATACTGTGCATCTACGTGTATACTGTAACTGAGCTTTTCTGAAGCTAAGTACTGAGTTCTGATAACTGAGTAACTGATGTTTAAAGTTACTGATAACTGAGTTATTGATATTGATTGACTGTGTCTGACAGACGTGATTTTGTAGAATTGAATTGAGTTCTATACTGAAGACTAAAACTGAGACTGTGGGAGGTAATTATCTAACCGACATGCCTCTTTTTTTGAATAGATTTGGGGTCCAAGCCTGTAAACCCAACTGGAAGGGTATCAGTACCATGCCATGGGTAAAGACACTGAAGAGTTACCCTCATCTGGTAAGTACTCTAATGAGAACAGTGGAACCCTTAACTAGCAGGTTAAAACACTTCATTAACCCACAATTGGTAGGTTTATGTCTCAACCTATGCTGGCTACATAGTTCTGGAATGTAAGGATTGCTTGTAAGGATCACACCCTCTACTAGCAGGGAAGGACCCATCCATGGGTTCACTTAGTGCTAAATCCTACACCCAACTAATAGACATTGACTGATATGCTGAACTGAACTGAATTGATACTATTTTCTTGAGTTCTGTACCTGAGTGAGTTTACTGAGTTTTGTAACTGACCGAGTTGTACTGATCATAACATTACTAACACTATTTTGTAATCACTGTAGCTCTAGGTAACAGTAAGATTTTTGGGTATTGAATACCCCAGGACTTGATGGCATGAAGAGTAAAGCATAGCATGATCTTTAAAGACATAACAATGTACACTTGTCCATAATTCATTCATAGAGACATTTTATCAAACACTTGTAGGGCATAAGCTTGTGCATCCACTAGCATGTCATGATTTCACCATTTAATTCACATGGACATTCTATCAAACACTTGGGGAGCACAACTTAATGCACAAAATCATGGATAACATATAAACATTGCAACTATAATGCCCAAACTTGCAAATTCATGGGTTATAACATGGGAATTACACAATTCAATATACATGCTATTTCAATTTCATGGAATCTACAATTAATGATGGATTGAAATTCAATTAGTGTCATGAACATGAATACAATCCAATTTCAAGCATGTAAATCATGAATCAACAATCTTGTAGTTTTAAAAATGGATTCTTGGACTCTATGGGTGAAACGAACCCATAGATGAACACCTAACATACCTGAATATATTAATCCTTGAAGTTCTTGGAGTAATTCTTGAGCTTTGTTCTTGATTTCTAGAAGTTAGGGTTTTCTATTAGGGAGAGAATTCTTTTGATCTTGAGGAAATAACGAAATAAGGAGCAATTAGAGCTTCGTTAGGGTTAAATTTTGTGTTTAAGACTAACTTGGGTCATGGAAAAATACCCAATTACCCCTAGAAAGGATTTAAAAATAGTCACTAGAAAAAACCTAATTTTTAACCCTGGCACGATATGGTACAATCGCGTCGAGCCACTGAAAATTGACAATTGGGACCTGGAAGCTTGGCATGACAAGGTACAATCGCGTTTCTCCACTGTATGCGAATTTCACCCTTGGCGTAATGCGCCATGATCATGGAGTCACACAGGAAAGTAGCAATTGTTAAAATGACTGGTGGTGCGATACGGTGGTATCGTGGAGCTTCACTGTAAATTGCCAAATGTCATTCGGCCTGGCCCCATGACGTGCTGAAGTGCCAGTTGGCACACTATCTTACGAAAATAGCTCTAACTAGTCGCCTAGGTATCAGATTTGAGCGAACTTTATATCGTTGGAAAGCTTACTAAATTTCCTACGCATTGGTAAGTTCAAAACTAAAAATACAGATTATTTCAAAAATTTTATATAGGATAACTCATGTACTAAGAGTTAAAATGTGCTAAGAAAATATGAGGTATTACAATATCCCCCCCTTGGGAACATTCGTCCTCGAATAAGACTGAATTAAGCTGAGAAACATTGATAGACTGAGTTTACACACTAAACATGCACAACTGAAGAATGACTACATGACTGAACTACTAACAAGTTCAGTTCTTATACTGAACATGCATATCTGATGCAAGAGTACATGTTTGAAACTACTGATACACTAAATTTTTATACCAAACATATATATTTGATGCATGAGTAAATGTCTAAACTGATTCATGAATGCATGACTGAATATGCAAAGGTAACGAATACCAAGACTGCAACTGTATCTGAACATGGGACTGAGTAAAGCGAAGAAAGATTGTTACCTCAAGCTGGGTCTGAGTTTGCGGAGAAGATGTGAGGATACTTGGTCCTCATATCTGTTTCTTCTTCCCAAGTAGCTCCCTCAACGGTCTGATTCCTCCAAAGTACTTTGACCAAGGAAACTTCTTTGTTCCTCAGTTTGCGAATCTGACGATCGAGGATTTGGAATGGAACCTCTTCGAAAGAGAGATTATTTTGAATATTTACATCCTCTATAGGAACTACGATTGGTTGGTCGCCAATGTATTTCTTTAGCAAGGAGACGTGGAATACTGGGTACACTAAAGCTAGATCTAAGGGCAACTCAGGCTCGTAAGCTACCTTTCCAAAATGGCTAAGGATTCTGTAAGGACCGGCATATTGGGGATTCAGATTTCCCTTCTTGCCAAACCTCTTTACTCCCTTCATGGGAGATATTTTCAGGAACGCAAAATCACTGACCTCAAACTCAAGATCCTTTTTCCTTATATCTGCATACGATTTCTGTCGGCTATGGGCTGACCTAAGCCTTTCTTTGATCACCTGAACCTTCTCTAAGGCATCAAACATTAACTCCGGCTCTACTACTGCAGCTTCACCTACCTCAAACCAGCCATTGGAGCTCTGTATCTCTTACCATAGAGAGCCTCAAATGGTGCCATTTGAATACTGGAATGATAGCTGTTATTATATGCAAATTTGATCAAAGAAAAGTGGCCATCCCAACTACCTTTAAAATCAACAAAGCATGTTGTTAGCATATCTTCTAGGGTTTGACTGGTCCTTTCTGCTTGACCATCTATCTGAGGATGAAAGGCTGTACTGAGGTGAAATTGGGTACCAAGACCCTTTTGGAATGCTTTCCAAAAATAGGAGGTAAACTAGGTACCTCTATCTGAGATGATAGACATTGGGACTCCGTGTAACCTGACCAACTCCCTAATGAAGAGTTTGGCATAGTCCTAGGCTGAATAAGAGGTATGAACTGGCAATAAATGAGCTAATTTGGCCATCCTATCTATAATAACCTAAATCAAATCATATTGATATTTTGTACGATGCAAACCCGTCACAAAGTCCATGTTTACTTCTTCTTATTTCCATGTGGGAATACTGAACTCCTACATAGACCCATTAGAATTTTGGTGCCCAATCTTTACCTGCTGACATGTAGAGCACTTAGCTACAGACTCTGTGATATCCCTCTTTATCCCACTTCACCAGTAGATCTCCAACAAATTGCAGTACATCTTAGTGTCCCCTGGATAAATCTAGTAACGCGCACCATACGCTTCTGCAAGAATTTGCTGCCTTAAGTCGTCTAGAACTGGCACACATAGATGACCCTAGCAATGCAACATACCATCTCTCCCTTGGGAGAAAACCTCTACTTTCTGATCTCTGGCTGACTCTTTCATCTAAACTAGACGGGAATCTCTATCCTGCTTTTCCTTCCCCTAAAAAACTAGAGATGATTTTAAACTATTATTCACCCATACACTACCCTCTTTTGAATCGACTAAACTGACACCTAGTCGGTCAAAATAGTGAACTTCCTACACCAACTTCTTCTTATCATCCTCAGCATAAGCAACACTACCCATAGACAACCTACTGAGAGCATTTTCCATTACATTGGCCTTGCTCAGATGATACAGAACAAACATATCATAATTTTTTAACAACTCTAACCACTTTCTCTATCACAAATTCAAATCTTTTTGAGAAAATACATACTGCAAGATTTTTTTATCAGTGAACACATCAACATGCACCCAATAAAAATAGTTCCTCTAAATCTTTAAGTCAAACACTACAACTGTTAACTCAAGATCATGGGTAGAGTAATTCTTCTTATGAGGCTTAAGCTATCTGGAGGCATAGGCTATGACCTTACCTCTTTGCATGAGGACACAACTCAAACCTACTCTGGATATATCACAGTAAACAACAAACCCATCTAAACCATATGGTAGAGTCAAAACTGGCTAAGATGAGTTGAGTTTTCAACTCTTGAAAACTCTTCTAGCAGGGATATGACCACTAAAACTTAACTTTTTTTGACTCAATCTAGACATGGGGGATGCAATAGATGAAAACCTTTCCATAAACTGATGATAATAGCCAGCTAAACCCAAGAAACTCCTAATATCTAATGGAGAAATGGGTGTAGGCTAGTTTCTCACCACCTTAGTATTTTGAGGATCAACTCTAATGCCATCACCAAAAATAATATGACCAAGAAATACTACTGACCTTAGCCAAAATTCTTGCTTACTAAATTTGATGAACAACTGATGAGTCTAAGAGTCTGAAGTAGATTCTGAGGTGATCTGTAAGATCATTCTTTCCATGAAAATAGACAAAAATGTCATCAATGAAGACTATAATGAACATGTCCAAGTACTGCTTGAACACACGATTCATTAAGTCTATGAAAGCAGCTGGGGCATTTGTAAGACCAAAGGACATGACTAGAAATTTGAAGTGACCATACTGAGTTCAAAAAGATATTTTGGGAATGTCACATTCTCTGACTCTGAGCTGATGATAGCATGATCTGAGGTCTATCTTAGAAAAATAACTGGTACCTTAAAGTTGGGCAAAAAAGTCATCAATTCTAGGATGCGGGTATTTGTTCTTGACTATGACTTTGTTCAACTGACGATAGTCTATACATATTTTGAGGGAACTGTCTTTGTTACACACGAATAGAACTGGTGTGCCCCATGGAGAAATATTGGGTATGATGAATCCTTTATTTAGGAGATCCTTTAACTATTTTTTTAACTCTTTGAGTTCTGTTGGAGCCATCCTGTATGTCAGAATAGATATAGGTTGAGTATCTGCAAAAAGTTCTATTTCGAATTCGATTTCCCTTTCGAGAGAAACTCCAGGAAGATCTTTAGGAAACACATCTGAGAATTCATTTACTACCAAAACTGACTCAAGACTGGAAGTCTCTAAACGAGAGTCTTTGACCCGCACGATATAATAGACACATCCTTTAGATATCATATTTCTTTATCTAAGGTATGAAATTAACTAAAACTTAAGCGTTATAGTACAACCCATCTATTCAAGGAATGGTTCATATGGAAACTGAAATTGAACAATTTTGTTTCTACAGTTAACTGAGGCATAGCATGAATAAAGCCAATCCACACCGATAATGATATTGAAATCTGTCATCTCTAACTCTACTAAGTTCGTTGAAGTTAATATATGAGATATCATAAACGAAAAGTTCCTGTATACCCATCAGGCTATGATAGGCCAACCTACTAGGTTAGAGACTGAAAATGGTTCTGTTATGATTTCTGGTTTGATCTTAAAGTTGATTGCTATGTAAGGAGTTACAAAAGACAGAGAAGATCCTAGATCTAATAAGGCATAAATATTTAAATGGAAGATCTGTAACGTACTAGTGACCACATCAAGAGAAATTTCCTGATCTTTTCTGGACTGAAGTGCATAAAGTCTGTTTGGGCGTTGCCCACTGGTGACACTGGAAGTGGACCCTGCTGATTTGGGTGACCGAACTGAGATGAAGGATGGTCATACTAACTTTAAGAACCTAACTGAGGACAATCTCTGATTCTATAGCCTGGATTTCAACACCTGAAGCAAACATCACTGTCAGCTCTGCAGACATCCTGATGGTTTCTTCCACATGTCTGACAAAGAGGGTTTGTACAAGCATTGCTAACACTACCCCAAGATTTATAGCCTGGTGCCCTATCTTTGTTATGATTTCTGAACTTATGGACAGGATCACTAGCTGAGGATGGAGCTAGAACAGAAGATTTTGGGCAAAGCTGGGAACTGTTCCCACCTTCTGACTTAGGCTGATTGAAATTGAATCTACCTATTCTAGCTCTCTTGTTCTGCCTCTCTCTCTTTATTGTTAGCCTATTCTATCTACTGAGCATATACCATGATCCTAGATATGTCCATCTCTTTAATTAGCATTGCGGTTCTGCACTCCTTCACCATACTTTTTGACACCCAAGATACAAACTTGCTCATTCTGGACCAATTGTCTCCTACTACATGGGGAGCATACTTGACTAACTGAGTAAACTTGAGGGAATACTCTTTCACACTCATACTTCCTTGCCTGATATTGATGAACTCTAACACCTTGGCTTTCCTCAGCTCTAAGGGAAAGAATATATCTAGAAAAGTAGTAGCAAACTCTTTCCACACTATGGTCTCTGTATCTATACTCTTGTCTACCTTCCAGTACTTAAACCATGTATAAGCTACATCTTATAGTTGACGAGCAGCTAACTCAGGAATCTCACTGGAAGTCACTCCCATGATATATGTGACTTTTTGAACCTGATCAAGGAACTTCTGTGGATCCTCTTCTGACTTAGATCCTAAGAATAGGGGAGGATTCATTTGGGTGAAATCTCAAATCCTTGCTATAGTAGTATTATCCACTAGGTTTGACTGAGAAACAGCTAGCCGTTAATTCTGAGCTGCTATGAAATTGACTAGAGTAGGGAATGCAGCTCTAAATTCTGCATGAAAGACGTGGTCGTCCAGGGGATATGCTAAACAGGCTGAGGTGCTAACTGAATTCCAATTCTACTTTCGTTAGTTTTTTTGGGAGGCATGTTCTGTAAACAAAAGAAATAAATAGATTAGACTGATATTTTAACTTGGTATCATGCTCACTCACATGACATAAATATTGAAAGAAGGGAAACTTTTCCTAAAACATCTCATAGCCTCCTGTCCATAAGTGGGGCACGCTATACACCCATGTACAAGACTCTACTTGATATGGCTTTCAGACTCCCTAGGACTCTGTTAAACCTTAGGCTCTAATACCAAGTTTGTAATGGCCTAAGTCTATACCCCAAGCACTACACGATGCTTACAACCCTGAAGGACCGCAAGCTAATCCATGACTGATATCTGCTGTGAGCACTAAATAATAATACTAAAATAAATGCAAAAAATAGGCTAAAATGCCATAAGGTTCAAAATATGAAAATACTGATAAATCAACTGTAATAATCTACAAAATTGAATATTGTCTGAAAGTTTAGTCTGAAAAGCCTCTAACTGAAATTATCTGAAAGTAGAGTTGATGGGACAAGCCCCCAACTAACTCAAACTATGAAAATACTGAAATAAAACATATCCTCAATAAATGAGGAATCACTACTAAATCTGATACTATTGTCTGAATCTGAATCAGTCTATGCACGGTCGGGAATCTGAGCATCCAAACCTATGATATTAGACATCATAGCATAAAGAAAGTGTATACGTTATTATGTAGAATGTACTGGTATGGTATATGAGTTAAGGTTGAATACTAGGGTTCATATGCATGAACAATAATTGACTAAATGATATAGAGTAACTGAATAAAAGAACACAGATATCTGAAACTACTATAAATATTGAGTATCGAATACTGTGCATATAAGTGTATATTGTAACTGAGATTTTCTAAAGTTAAGTACTGATTTTTTATAACTGAGTAATTGATGTCTGAATTTACGGATAACTGAGTTACGGATATTGATTGACTGTGTCTAACAATTCTGATTTTATAAAACTGAACTGAGTTCTATACTGAAGACTGAAACTTAGACTATATGTGGTAATCATCTAACCGATATGCCTATTTTTTGAATAAATTTTAAGGCCAAGCTGTAACCCTAGCTAGAAGGGTATCAGTACCATGCCACAGGTAAAGACTCTGAAGAGTTACCCTCATGTGGCAGGTACTCTAACAAGAATTGAGGAACCCTCAATTGGTAGGTAAAAACACCTCATCAACCCTCAATTGGTAGGTTGATGTCTTAACCTACACTAGCTACGTTGTTCTGAAATGCAAGGATTGCTTCTAAGGATCACACCCTCTACTGGTAGGTGAGCCCCTATCCTTGGACAGTTTGGTGCTGAATCCTACTCCCAACTGACAGACACTGACTGATATACTTAATTAAACTAGATTGATGTTGAGTTTTCCTGTGTTATTTAACTGACTGAGTTTATGTAAGACCCCGCAAACTCCTAAGCTTAAAGCTTGTTAAGGGGTCCTATACTTAGAAAATTTTATCTAATTATTCATACTTAGAGTTATTTTAACCTTCATAAATTGACAATCTTATTCCGCAATCTTTACAACTATTAAATGCCAATAGTTAAGTTAATTCATGATCAAGAATATTAGTAGGTGTTCTTAGACGAGTTTTTGATTTTTTGGACCTCATTTGAGCCATGTTTGAGTGACCAAAATAGTGAGCCGATGCATCACGTCGTCCATCATATTGATAGTTAATTTTGCCCCGAGCTCAGTACAATTTCCAGTGAACCGATGCAGACTCAACGCAGCGCGTTGGTTTGTGCGTCGCTAGGCTAGTTTTTAGTCATTAAAAAGTTGCATCCTTAGGGGTATTCGGTTCATTTTCCAATGTCTATCATCCCCCAAAACACGAAATTAAACCCTTCAAAGAACAAAAATCATTCATTCTTCTCAAATTGCTCTCAAGAACAAACCCTAGGAGATTTAAATTCAAATTCAAGACTCAAAAATTCACCATCAATCTTCAAGAATTCAAGCATTAAGGTATGTCAAGTGTTCATTCAAAGGGTTCCTGCCATCCTTAGAGTTCAAGAAACTCTTTTAAACTTTAAATAAATTGATTTCATGATTGGATTTAAATATATTCATAATCTTAATGCTAATTGGATTTCTAATCCATGGTTTATTACATGATTTATGTGGATTTGATTATCATGTGTGTAGTATTCATGTGAATTTATATTAAATCCCTGAATGTGTGAATTGAGAATTGAAATTGTGATGCCTACATGTTGTTTAGTATCTTGTGCATAGATTATGTTCCACAAGTGCTTGATAAAATGATCATGTGAACTAAATGGGAAGAAATCATGATATACTAGCATATTTGCAAACTTATATCTTACAAGTGTTATATAGAATGTCTCTATGAATGAGTTATGAAACAAGTGAACATTTGTATGCCTTGCAAGTTTATCCTATTCTTTACTTCTTATGTTGTCAAGTCTTGGAGGTATTCAATACCCAAAAACTTAGTTGTTTATCTAGAGCTACATTAGTTATAGAACAGCATCAGTAGTGTCATGAACAGTAGTATTTAGTAATCAGTTATAGTTTAAGTTTAGTATTTAGTTTAGACCTCAATAAATTTTGTTATTTAAAAAAACTTGGTAGTATTCAATTAGTTAATAGAATTCAATAGTACTCCCTCAGTTAACGGATCCCAGTGTACTCAGTTCAGATCAGATAAATAGTACAATTAGTAACAGCTCAGCCAAATAAACTAGGAATCAGTTATATGTCTATTCAGTTGGGAGTAGTATTCAGCACCAAGCAAACCTAGGGGTGGGGGCATTCCTTCCAGCAGAGGATTTGACCCTTAGTAGAAATCACTATATTACAGAACTTTATAGCTAGCGTGGGTTGAGATAACTTCCTACCAGACTAGGGTTGATATATCTAATATAAGTTTTCCTTCCTGCAGGGGTTGACGAAAGAGCTTTCTATCAGAGAGGGTTAACTCGTAGCTTGTATTTACTCATGACATGGTACTAACACCCTTTAAACTAGGGTTACAGGTTGGACCCCAATCTATTTAGAAAAGGGAATGTTAATTAGATGATTATCCCCTATAGTTTCAGTTTCAGTTTCAGATTCAGTCTCAGTATAGAACTCAGTGCAGTTCTACAAATTTACGACTGTCAGACACAATCACCTAGCTCAGTTCTAAAGAAATAGAACTATCATAAATAGTCACTCAGTTATTCAGTGTTATAGTATCATTAAACTCAGTTATGAGTTAATCAGTATTCAGAACTCAGTAACTAGTGTTAACGTAATCTCAGTTACAGTTCATGTATTCATGTATGTACTCTCATTTCATCTATGTTCATGCTACTCAGTTAGTCATTGTTCATGCATATGAACCATGCATATCATCCTACCTCACTTAGCATACCAGTGCATTCAAAGTACTGACACATACTTTTTTTTGCGCTATGATATTTTATATAATAGGTTCAAATACATGGGATCCTGATCACTTTTAGTAGCCTAGATTATTAGTAGTAGGTTTAGTGGTGAGTCCTCATAGTTCGAGAACAAAATTATCATTTCAGTTGTCAATTAGTATTTTGTTTATTTCAGTAGTCAGAGTTAGTTGGGGACTTGTCCCATCAACTCCATGTTCAGACAGTAAAAGTTTTTCATACTAGAGTATTTCAAACAAATGTATTAGTATTCAGTTCTAAGTATTGATATTCAGTATTTATTTTAGATTTGAACCTTATGGCAGATTTTTGCCTAATTTTTACATAATTACAGTATTATTATTCAGTTTTTGTAGAAGGTACCAGTCATGGGTTAGCTTTGGTCCTTTGGGATTATGAGCACCGTGTATATTTTGGGTATAGACTCGAGGTATTACAAACTTAGTATCAGAGACTAAGGTTTAACAGAATCCTAGTAATTCTAATATATGCATTTAGTAGAGTCTTGTGCATGGGTGTGTAGCGTGCCACACCTATGGACAGGAGGCTATTGGATATTTTAGGAAAAGTTTCCCTTCTTTCAGTATTCATGTTGTGCGAGTAAGCATGAGCTCCAATTAAACTCTCAGTCTAATCCTTTCCCCTTCCATTTACAGAACATGCCTCCAAAAAGGACTAAGGAAAGAGGGATTGGAGAGCAGCTGGTGCCCCAGCCTGTCTAGCTAGATCCCCTGGATGAGCATATCTCCCATGCGAAATTTAGAGTAGCTTTCACCACCTTAGTTCATTCTGTAGTATCCCAGAATGAACGTCCAATTGTTATTCCAGCCAACCTAGTGGTTAATACTACTGCATCCAGGATTCGATACTTCACCCAAATGAACCTTCCATTTTATACCGGGTCGAAGTCAGATGAGAACCCACAGGAATTTCTTGATCAGGTACAGAAGATTACTGATATTATAGGGTCACAGCTAGTGAGAGCATTGAGTTAGCTGTATATCAGTTATAGGATGTGGATCACTCATGGTTCAAGCAGTGGAAAGCCGAGAGGGCCACAGATGTAGGGCCCATAGAATGGGAGAAGTTTGCCATTACTTTTCTGGATAGGTTCTTCTTTCTAGAGTTGAGGGAAGTGAAGGTTTATGAGTTTATTAATCTGAAGTAGGACAACATGACAGTACAAGAGTATTCTCTCAAGTTTACTCAGTTAACCAAATATGCCCCTCATGTGGTAGCAGATAGTAGATCTAATATGAGTAAGTTTGTGTCTGGCGTGTCTAGTAGTGGGGTCAAGAAGTATAGGACCACAATGTTGATTAAGGGGATAGACATATCCAGGCTCATAGTCCATGCTCAGCAAATAAAGAAGGCTAAGAATAAAGAAAAGGAGAGAGATAACAAGAGAGCTAGAATAGGTAGCTTTAACTTTACTCAGCCTAAGTCAGAGGGTGAAAATCATTCTCAATTCCACTCAAAATCCTAAGTTTTAGCTCTTTCCTTAGCTAGTGCTCTTGTGTTGAAATTTAGAGATAGCAATAGAGATAGGGCATCAAGCCCTAAACCCCAGGGTAGTGTTAGAAGTACCCGAACAAATCCTCTCTGCATGAAGTGTGGTAGAAACCATCAGGGTGTCTGCAGAGCTGGTAGTGGTGTATGTTTTAGATATGTCAAGCCAGCCCATAGAGTCAGACAGTGTCCTCAGGTGGGTTCACAGAGTTAGCATAATCATCCCTCAGCTCAGTTCAATTGCCCAAATCAGCAGGCTACTACTTCCAGTGCCACCAGTGGGAAATGCCTAAATAGACTCTATGTACTTTAGTCCCAACAAGATCAGGAGAGTTCTCCTAATGTGGTCACTGGTACGTTACAAGTTTATCATCTGTATGTTAATGCTTTGCTAGATCCAAGAGCTTCTTTATTTTTTGTAACTCCTTATATAGCTGTTGACTTCGGAATCAGTCTCAAAATTCTAGCAGAGCCTTCTCAGTCTATACCCAAAGGGTAAATCTATCATAGCCCGATGGGTATACAAGAACTGTTCGACTATGGTATATTTGAAAGTCACTTCAGCAGACTTAGTAGAATTAGAGATGACAGATTTTAATGTCATTCTCGGCATGGATTGACTTAATTCATGCTATGCATCAGTTGACTGTAGAAACAAAATTGTCCAATTTTAGTTTTTGAATGAACCTATCCTAGGGCTAGTACCTCAGCACTTAGGGGGGTAGTTTGTTTCATACCTTTGGGCAAGAAAAATGATATCTAAGGGATGTATCTACCATATCATTCGAGTTTAAGACTCTAGTTCCGAAACTCCTAATCTTGAGTCAGTTCTAGTAGCATGTGAGTTTCCAAATGTATTTTCTGAAGATTTTCCCAAAGTTTCTCTCGAAAGGGAAATCTACTTTAGAATAGACCTTCTTCTAGATACTCATCCCATATCTATACCGTCAAATATAATGGCACCTATAAAACTCAAAGAACTAAAAGAACAATTGAAGGATCTCTTAGAAAAGGGATTCATCAAACCCAGTATGTCCCTGTAGGGTGTACCAGTTCTGTTCTGCGTAAGAAAGATGGTTCTCTCAAAATGTGCATTGACTACCATCAACTAAATAAAGTCATGATTAAGAAAAAGTATCCCCTTATTAGAATTGATGACTTGTTTGACCAACGTCAGGGGGCTAGTTACTTTTCTAAGAAAGACCTCAGATCAGGCTATCATTAGTTTAGAGTCAGAGAATGTGACATTTTGAAAATAGCTTTCAAAACTCCGTATGGTCACTTTGAATTCTTAGTCATGTTATTTGGTCTTACCAATTCCCCAGCAGCTTTCATGGACTTAATGAACCATTTGTTAAAGCAGTACCTGGACATGTTCGCCATAGTCTTCATAGACGACATTCTTGTCTACACCTGTAGTGAACATGATCATGTAGACCATCTCAGAATAGTATTGCAGACCCTCAGAGCCCATCATTTGTTCACCAAATTCAGTAAGTGCAAATGTTGGCTAAGGTCAATATCTTTTCTCGGCCATATAGTTTTCGATGATGGCATTAGAGTTGATCCCCAAAAGACTGAAGATGTAAGAAACTGGCCCTGGCCCATCTCTCCAATAGATATTAAGAGTTTCTTAGGTTTGGTCAGCTATTATGTAACGCCCCACAATTCAGGGTACAATATAGACCATGATTTCGATGCGTTGTTAATCCTGAAGCCATAAAATCCTATTCCAACATGGCATGTTAATTATCATGTAGCATGTGAAATCTACTCAAGCTTTAATTTAGACCATAGAGGTCCCTCAACTCAAGGACGAGTTGAAACTATTTTGATCGACTAAGTTTTAGTGGATGTTGTAAAGTGTGTCAGCTTTCTTCGACTATAACTCTCTATATATGTCGAATTAGGGAACCTACTATGTGTCAAATGATAGGTATTTGAGTTAGCTTTCCAACGATACCAATTTGGCTAAAATCCGATACCCGAGCAAGAAGTTATGGCCTTTTAAAGTGATAAGCGACGCCTAACCAATCGTCCATGGCCACTGGAAAGCATAGGCAATAGCCTAGGCGGCGCCTATGTGAACATAGGCGATATCCTAGGCGGCGCCTATGTGAATATAGGCGATAGCCTAGGCGGTGCCTATGTGAAGATAAGCGATCGAATGGGCGGCACCTATGTAAGGAATTCTAGTGATTTAAACACTCCGTGTTGAGGACAAATTGGTCCTTTTCCACCCTTACTTAGCCCTAAAACACGAGATTTAGTTCCAAGGACCCCAAAATACATATTCTTTCATCAAAAGTGCTCAAGATTCTCCTTAGGGTTTCAAAATAAAAACCCAAGCTACTCAAGATTCAACCATGGGTTTTAGAAACTAATTGCATATTTGGAATCCTCTCAACGTAGGCTTCAAGAAGCACTTAATATTCATAGTAATCGAGGTATGTGGGGTTATCCAAAAAATCTCATAGGTGTAGTTTTATGAACATGCATGCTTTTAAATGAGGGTTTTCAATCAAATGCTAATATCTTGCTTTCAATATGATTTCTAAGTCATTTTCTTTATGTCATGGGAATTATTTGCCTATATACTTCAATGGTTGAAACCATGCATATGTGATTTGAGATTTTCCATGGAAGTTGATAAATATGAATGATAAATTGTTTTTAAACTCCCATGATAATGTTTCGATACTCCATATTATATTGTGATCAACAAAAGAGAGCATGAATTTGAAATAAATATTGGTCACCACTTTTAAATGATGAAGCACCTTGTTTTTTACATGATTATGCGTATGTGGATGTGATATTGATGACTTGCAAGTCGGGTATGACAATACCCTACAAAATACGATATGTGATTGAAAAAAAAATGAAATTTGAATGCATTGATTTTACATGAGAAAGGTGGATGCCCGAAGAAGGCGTTTGAGACACAAGGGCTCATCGCTGGAATAACATGTTTGCCAGCACGGAATATTGGTACCAGGCTAAGCGATCTGTGTACTTGACTTCATATCATTCCCAAATTGGGACTATAGGTAGGAGCCCGAGCCAAGTGATCTTAGGCACAACCATTGGGTCGAGACACCATGTTGTGTGGTCTTGAGTGTCTCTCCCTCACTTATAGTCTAATCTCTCCAGCAACTGACATTTGACAGTTGGTGTAAATTATGTAGGTTATTCCACCTAGCTCATTTGCATTTCATTATTGTTGAGAAAACTATTGTATTACACCCATGTGCTTTCAAATGATTTGATACGAAATTGCTTTATAATGGCTCTCAATTATACTTTGTAAAAATATTATGTTTTGTTTTGATATCTCTATGTGCTAGTACTTTTGTGCTGACCCCCTCCCCTCTCCAGCCTCTCAGGTTCAGAGGCCCAGTCTAGGGGACAAGAGAATCAGTAGAACTTTCAGACAAAGCTGTAGAGACAAGTGGTGAGCCTTCTATGTTTCGGAAGGTCTTAAGTCCTACAGTCCTTTTATCTTATATTCAGTTTTTGGGTCTACTGGGGGCCTTGTCCCAGTTTTCAGATAGTTACTTGTTTCAGTCATGTATTAGAGATTTCACAGATGATTTTCAAAATGTTGATTGAGATTATGGGACACTATTCCCCATTATTGTTTTCATATGATTCTTGACCATGTTTCCATTATATTATATTTCTTCCGCATTACTTTGATCATATGAATTAGGTGCATGATTACCAGATAGATAGGGGTGTTTTGGGCCTCAAAGGTTCGAAATGCTCGTCATGGCCAGTCCCTGGTTCGGGTAATGACAAACTTGGTATCAAAGCACGGTTCATGGTCCCAGGGTGTCTGCAAAATCACGTCGGGTAGAGTCTTATTTATGGGTGTGTAGCCCGCCACACTTATAAGCAAGAGGCTATTAGGCGTTTAGGAAATATTTCCCTTCTTTGTGATTTAGTTCGTGCTTCAGAGTCTGAACTGTCCCCTAATCAATGATCACTTGTGTTTCAGAAAACACAGTTATGCCTCCACGTCGTATCGTCGATCAAAATGCTCAGGCAGATGAGGTCTGTCCCACCCATGGGATGTGGACCCATAACAGGGCTCACACTCCAAAATTTATCCTTACTCCAGGAGTCCCTCTAGTCCCGACCAGTCTACCTCGGACTCCGCGGACTAATGTCAACCGTCCCCCAACTACTCAGGGAGATATTTCAAATGCTGAATTCAGACGGTCTATTCATATGCTGACGCAGTTGGTAGCCAACCAAGCTCAACGATCAAAAGATGTTGGGTATGCATCTGTTACATCTGAGGCTACTAGAGTCGGACATTTCATGAAGATGAACCCACCTAAATTAACTGGCACCAAGGTGGAGGAAGATCCACAAGAGTTCGTGGATGAGATAGAAAAGATCTTTAAGGTGATGTATGTGGATGAGTTTGAAGAGGTGAAGTTAGCAACCATCAGCTCAAGGACGTTGTGAGTCAGTGGTATACCGACTGGGAAGATGAAAAAGGAGAAAGTGCTTAGCCCACAGTTTGGGGCAAATTTGTGAAAGCCTTTCTTCATCAATTATTTTCTCTGGAGTTGAGGGAGGCCAAAGCGGAAGAGTTTATGAATCTGAAGCAGGGCAGTATGAGTGTCCAGGAGTACACTTTGAAGTTTAATAAACTAACCCTCTATGCACCAGAGTTGACTAGTAATATGAGGGACCGAATGAGGAAATTTACATCTGGCCTTGCTGATGACCTGGTACTTAATTGCCAGAGGGCTATGTTGAATAAGGAGTTAGACTTTGCTCGACTGACCGTTCATATACATCAAGTGGAAGAGAAGAAGAGAAAGATTACTGAATCTAGAGAGAAAGACAGATAGGCTAAGAGAGCTAGATCTGCGGACCAACACCAGAGTCAACCGCAGAGTGGTAACTGGGGGTAATAAGTGGTTGAAGAAGAAGAAGTTTTGGAATAATGCACAGTCAGCAGCCAGCACCCCAGCAACCACACCACCGACAGACAGACAAACTTAGATTTTTCAGACTCCTCATGGGTCCAAAGCTCTAGGTACACAGTCTCAGGGCAGTATGGCCCAGCAGCGTCATACTCATCTACAGTGTGAGGTTTACGGAAGGAATCATCTAGGGAAGTGTTGTTTTGAGGGAAGAAACTGCTATAGTTGTGGCAAAGTAGGTAACTTTCTGAGAGATTGTCCTTCTGCTGGAGTAAATACGGGGGGGCTAAGTCCCAAGCTGCCTCCATAGCTCCTTTTCCTAAGGGTGCCCCTTCAGCTGCCGGAAGCGGTCACAACCGGTTATATTCTTTAACTAACCGCCAGGAGGCAAAATCTTTACCAGATGTTGTCACCGGTATGTTACGAATATTTTCTCATGATGGTTATGTATTTCTTGATCCCGGGTCTACTTTATCTTATGTGACCCCTTATGTGGTTGTTGGTTTCGGGTTTAAGCCCAAAGTTATTGTAGAACCCTTCTCTGTTTCTACTCCTGTAGGTGATTTTGTTGTTTCTAAAAGGGTATATAGAAATTGTGTCATGTCTATTCATGGTAGGGAAACTGTGGCAGACCTTAAAGAAATGGATATGATAGACTTTGATGCCATCCTTAGGATGGACTAGCTCCATTCGTGTTATGCCACCCTTGATTACAGAAACCGAAAGGTCACTTTTTCTTTCCTGAATGAGTCACCAGTTGTTTGTCCAGGGGGTTCTATGGAACCTAGAGGTCAATTTATCTCTTATCTTAGAGCCAGAAAGCTTATCTCTAAAGGTTGTATGTATCATCTAATCCGAGTAAAAGATTCAAAAGTTGGAAACCTTCCTCTGCAGTCAGTCCCTGTAGTGATTGAATTCCTAGAAGACTTTTCCAAAGATCTCCCAAGGATACCCCCTGATAGGAAGATAAATTTTGGCATTGATGTGTTGCCAGACACTCGTCCTATTTCTATTCCGCCATATAGAATGGCTCCCGCGGAACTAAAGGAGTTAAAGGAACAGCTTGCAGACCTCCTAGACAAAGGTTTTATTCGTCCTAGTGTTTCCCCATGGGGTGCACCTGTGCTCTTCGTGCAAAAGAAGGATGGGTCCCTTCGGATGTACATAGACTACCATCAACTGAATAAGGTCACGATTAAAAATAAATATCCTCTTCCTAGGATTGACGACCTTTTTGACCAGTTTCAGGGTGCCAAGTGCTTTTCAAAAATAGACCTTCATTTGGGTTATCATAAGTTGAAAGTTAGGAAGTCAGACATACCCAAGACAGCCTTCCGAACCCGATATGGTCACTATAAATTTCTAGTCTTATCTTTCGGGTTGACTAACGCCCCTGCAGCCTTCTTGGATCTTATGAATAAAGTGTTCCGTCAGTTTTTTGACTTATTTGTCATTGTATTTATTGATGATATTCTGATCTATTCTAAGAGTAAAGAGAATCACGCCAATCATCTCCGAATTATCCTTCAGACCCTTAAGGATCATCAGTTGTATGCCAAATTTTCTAAGTGTGAATTCTGGTTAGATGTTATTGCCTTCCTGGGGCATATTGTGTCCAGTGACGGGATAAGAGTGGATCCCAATAAAGTTGAAGCAGTGAGAAAATGGCCTAGGACCACGACTCCAACTGATATTCGGAGTTTCTTGGGTTTGACGGGGTATTACAGAAGGTTCGTAGAGAGTTTTTCTTCCATAGATGCTCCGCTTACTAAACTGACTCAAAAAAAGATAAAGTTTGTGTGGTCGTACTTATGTGAAAATAGGTTTGTGACATTGAAGGACAAGCTGACTACTGCTCTTGTTTTGACCCTTCCCGAGTGTATAGATGATTTTGTGGTTTAATGTGATGCATTCCGTGTGGCACTTAGTTGTGTATTGATGCAGCGTGGTAAGGTGATAGCTTATGCATCTAGGCAGCTAAAGGTGCATGAGCGCAATTACCCCACTCATGACTTAGAGTTAGCAGCCGTGGTGTTTGCACTTAGAATCTGGAGGCACTATCTCTATGGAGTTCATGTTGATATTTATACTGACCATAAGAGTTTACAGTATGTTTTCTCACAGAAAGAATTAAACCTCAGGCAAAGGCGTTGGATGGAGCTTTTGAAAGACTATGATATGAGTTTGCATTACCATCCGGGCAAGGCAAATGTTGTAGCCAACGCCCTCAGCAGGTTGTCTATTCACCACCTTTCAAATCTGGGAGTGCGAATCTCAGATTCCGAAGATGGAGGGGTGATTGTTCATGAGTTGGCTAAGTCATCTCTTTGTGCTGAAGTTAAGAAGAAGCAAGTTGAAGATCCCATCTTGATGCAAATCAAGAAAGATATGGGTCAATAAAAGGTTATGACGTTTGAAATTGGTGGCCATGGTATTCTGAGATTTCAGGGTAGGTTGTGCGTTCTGAATGTCGATGGGCTACGTGAAAGAATCCTTAATGAGGCGCATACTTTGAGGTATGTCATTAACCCATGCTCTACTAAGATGTAGCATGATCTGAAACCTTGTATTGGTGGAATAACATGAAACATGATGTAGCTGATTTTGTGTCCAAGTGTTTGAACTGTCAACAAGTGAAGATAGAACACATGAGGCCAGGTGGTACTTCCCAAGAGATAGCCCTTTCTTTATGGATATGGGAGATGATAAACATGGACTTCATTACAGGACTTCCGAGATCCCGAAACTAGTATGATTCTATATGGGTGATTGTAGATCGGTTGACCAAGTCAGCCCACTTTTTGCCTGTGAGGACTAATTATTTGGGAGAGGCTTATGCTAAGATTTACATTGAGGAGATAGTTTGATTGCATAGGGCACCAGTGTCTATTATATTCGATAGAGGTACATAGTTTTCATCTCAGTTTTGGAGATCTTTTCAGAAGGGTTTAGGTACACAAGTGAATTTGAGCACAGCTTTCCACCCTCAGACGAATGGGCAAGTTGAGCGTACCATTCAAACCCTCAAAGATATATTGAGGGCATGCATCATTGATTTCAAAGGTAGTTGGGTAGATCACCTGCCACTGGTTAAATTTGCTTACAATAATAGTTACCATGCCAGCATCAAGATGGCCCCTTTTGAGGCTTTGTATAGGAGGAGATGTAGGTCTCCGATAGGATGGTATGAAGTGGGTGAGACTCAGTTTTATGGTCCTAATCTTGTTCATCAGGCGATGGAGAAAGTGAAGATCATTAGAGAATGACTCAAGACTGCTCAGAGTCGTCAGAAGTCCTATGCCGATGTTCGGAGAAGAGAACTAGAGTTTGAAATTGGTGATTGGGTGTTTCTCAAGGTTTCTCCTATGAAAGGAGTTATGCGGTTTGGAAAAGGGGGTAAATTGAGCCCTCGTTATGTAGGGCCATATCAGATTTTGAAAAGGATTGGTACAGTTGCGTATGAGTTAGAATTGCCTGCAGGTTTGGGTTTCGTTCATCCGGTATTCCATGTATCCATGTTGAACAAATGCATTGGAGATCATTCTATGGTATTTCCAGTAGAGGGTATCAAAGTGACAGACTCCTTGTCTTACAAATATGAGCCCGTTGAAATTTTAGATCGCCAAGTTCGAAAGCTGAGGAGCAAAGAGATGCCTCAGTAAAGGCACTGTGGAGGAATCAAAAAGTCGAAGAAGCAACTTGGGAGTCAGAAGATGACATGAGAATTAGATATCCTAATTTGTTTGCTTTGATGGGGGAGGAGACAAAAGGTACTATTCCTATCTTATCTTTCCTAGTCCTTTATTATGCTTAAAATTGTGTCTGTCTGTGTCCCGCATCATCATTCGGGGATGAATGATCCCAAGGGGGCGATAATGTAACGCCTCGCAATTCAAGCTAAAATATAGACCATAATTTCAATGCGTTGTTAATCTCGAAGCATAAAATCCTATGCCAACACGGCATGTTAATTATCGTGTAGCATGTGAAATACACTCAAGCTTGAATTTAGACCATAGAGGTCCCTCAACTCAAGGACGAGTTGAAACTATTTTGATCGACTAAGTTTTAGTGGAGTTGTAAAGTGTGTCAGCTTCCTTCAAACATAACTCTTTGTATATGTCGAATTAAGGAACGTACTATGTGTCAAATGATAGGTATTCGAGTTAGCTTTCCAACGATACCAATTTGGCTAAAATCCGACACCCGAGCAAGAAGTTATGGCCTTTCAAAGTGATAAGCGACGCCTAACCAATCGCCCATGGCCACTGGAAAGCATAGGAAATAGCCTAGGCGGCGCCTATGTGAACATAGGAGATAGCCTATGCGGCACCTATGTGAACATAGGCGATAGCCTAGGCGGCGCCTATGTGAACATAGGCGATAGCTAATAACGCTCAATCTACAGCTCTCGTAGAAGTGTAAAGCGGTCGTAGTCAAATATAGAACCCAACTGGGTTGGGTATCGATCCCTCAGGGAATAGCTTGGTCAACAAGTAAGCAAAGATTACTAGACTTTTAGTGCAAGTCTCGTAAAAAGGGGGGATTGTAATGTGTAACCAAAATATTAAAGTGAAAACTGAAATAGCAAAGTAAACAGAAAGAATGTTTAGTTGGTTGTAAAACAATGAGAATTGAAGAGTTGGGGTTATGTCCACCTTCTGAGTTATACGTCTCTATTGGCTATGAGTGTGTTGAATTCCGACATGCATGTGCTTATAGAGGATTGTATTCGATGGTAAATCCAGGCATCTTTCGACCTATTCGAGGATTATTTCACTTTAACTCTTTCGAGCTTAAAGCGTGTCTAACAGTACGAATTCTCCAAGAGGTTAATCCAGTTACGGCACTAACCTTTTAATAGGGGATGGGACCCTACTACCTTGACATTATCTCTTTTCCAGACAGATAACCTTTCTTTCGAACAAGTTAAATGTTATATTGGCGTATTCTTGTGTTTGCAACCACAAAGAATTTAGATTAAGGTGAAGAGAATAATGATATAAGCAGCATACGTGTCACGAACTCACAAACTCATAGTAATAGACAGTATCTCATACGACTTCCATAACCACAACAGAGAGGTTTAGTTACCCATGAGTGCGAAGGAAATCACAATTGACATTGTTATTATACCACAATAAGAATTTCGTGTAGCACAAGTATGGTAGGCGTTAGGCGTGATTTCTTGCAAGTAACGTTTCTTTTGTTGCGGAAATTAAGAATAGATGAATAGAAGAAGAATAAAAAGTAGAATTAATGGAAGAATTAGAAGTAGTAGTGAATGTATAATACAAAGATGGACAGAAGATATAAAATCTCTAGCAAAATAGGGTATTTATAATACCCATATCCTATTCCTACTAAGCTAATGAAATACTTAACCAAATCCTACTAAGCTAATGAAATATTTAACCAAATCCTACTAAGCTACTGAAATACTTAACCCAATTGTACTAGGTTAATGTATCATTATCCTAATCATAATAAATTACTGCTAGTCCCCAAAGTCTTCAGAATTGCTGTTTTAGCCCGGGACAGGTTTCCCATGCATCACTTTTGGTCCTTAGGCGTCCAAGACTCCCTTTTCTCCCCCCGTGAAGCTTTCTTTGGCATCCAGTTATCCATAAAATCCTGAATTCTGCATCATTTATACCTGGAACTTTGCTAATCATGTTCGTTAGCTCACTTACAGGAAAAAGGACTAAAAGTGCATGAAATATATAATTTGTTCTCAAAACTAGGCTAAAATATGGGTAAAATATAGAACTATAGGCGTGTAAATTCTCCTATCATCAACACCCCACACTTAAAGCTTTGTTCATCCTCGAACAAAATATCATGTCCATCTAGAACATCAACTTAGGGTTTCGCAGTATCAACACAAAATATTCATCAAGACAAGCACAACAATTATCAACAAAGAGTAGTTCTCCGATCAGTAGTAGAAACATTTTAACCTCTAGCATAGACTCGTGATGGTAGTTAATTCGTATCCAAAAGTTAAGGTACAAAGAATCATACACAACTATCCAAAACTCATCAACCATGTGTGTCTCACAATATATTACCCATAATCACTCACAAGTATAGCATCTTTTTCAAACATGGGTATAAAAATATCCTTGCTTTCACTCTCACAAAGAATTCATATGTAGCAACTGATGACCATAGGCTTGCCCTTAGTGTAATGCTCCACTAAATATCAGAATGCTAGGCTTAGGATCAAGTAGGTCTTTTGATGGTTGTAATGTAGGCTAAGGGACGGGTAGGACTATTTTGGCCAGAAATAGTGACTATGTTCCTAAGCGCTTTTAATACATCACATTGTATCATTAACACTTTTCTTTCAAACAACCTTTCTACTTTCTTTTATTCTACCACCCTTTTTCTCCTCTTTTGTTTTTCAATTTTAAGCAACTTTTCAGCTTTCCTTTCCTTTTCCTTTTCATAATATACCTCTTATGATAGCACTTCTTTTTCATAACAAATTCAAGCACCAATACATTCTAAAGCATCATACTCACCCAATTTCCTCTTATTTTGTCACATGACTTTATACTTTAAAGCACTTAGGAATTTGGATCAAATTATGGTCTTAAAAAAATGGATTAGGCTTACATATGAGGTTATCAAAGAAAATAGGCTAAAGGCTCAAAAGGGTTTAACTAGGATAATGTTCATGGGTAGGTAAAAAGAAGGTAAACAAGTGTAGGTTGCCAAAGGAATGCCTAAATCATCTCCTAAACTTACACTCTTTATTTTCGCTTTACATACATACCAGGCAAGGTCTAGCATCAGCCACAAGCATAGAATATACTATTATCTTACACACACAAGGCACATGGTCGACTTTATTGGGAGTAGTATAGACTCTTGCCCCAACAAATGAAGGAATTGAACCACACAATATCACATAGTGAGTCACAATTAAAGCCTAAACGTCTCAATAGTCATGATGTTAGCACAAACTCTTGTTATAATCTCATGCTGCCTATTAGAATAATTTTATGTGAAGCAAAGTAAGAAAAATTTTACTACTAAAAAAAATTGAAAACAAAAAAAAAAAACAATACCAATTTCGAAAAACAACAAACTAAGCAAACAAACATAAATAAATGCAAATGCGGATAGAGAAGTAAAGCATGCAAATACCACCACCCCACACTTAAACGTTACACTGCCCTCAGTGGAAAATAAATACAAAGAACCTGGTCAGTCGGACTCCTCCTCTATGTCGGGGGTCATGCCCCCTTCGTCGGAATCATCATGGGAGTCGTCGTCATCAGAATTCTCCTCCATGTCGGAGTCTGGCATGCGTCGATCATCATCGGTTGGCACATCATCATCAAGAGGTTCCTCAAAGTAGGTACCTACTCCACACATCTCCCTCGCATGCATATTCATTGGATAGTCATGGTCCAGCTGTTGGAGCTCTGCAGCGGTTGGAACACGTCCACCACTCATCATTGTGAACCGAGTCATGCCATAAAGATGACGGAAGAAACTCTCATCTCGAGCATGTCTCTCTACAGTAGTAAGGTTGACGCCATGTGTTGTTTCAGCATCTTTGACCTTTGTGAGGTCAACCTTTTTCGGGTTATGTGGGAGTTTGTGATCAGCTGGTTCCTCTTCGATGTCCTCCTTCCACAAGATTGTTGTCAACAGGTTGCCAAAGGTGAAGTGGGACCGCTTGTGTAGTCTGGTCTTCCGCATTGTAGAACGAATAATTGCCCCAATGTTGATAGGGACATTCGTCATCAAAGCATAGACCAAACACACTCTATCTCTTGTTATTTTGGTGTACTGGGTCCCTGGTATGAGGCAAGAGTTGACAATACGCAACCATATTCTTGCTTTCCTATACAAAGGAGCATAGGGAAGGGTGTTGTGTCGTCCGGTGTCTTTATGTCTGCTCCACCTTGCCATGGATCTACTTCCACAAAGTGTGTGTCGAATTGCTCTATAAGGAGGTCTACTGTACAGCTCTTTGAATGGTGCTGGATCGACTGAAGGAAAGCCAAGAAAGGAGTTGATCAAATCCGCATTGAGTTGTAGAACTTGGCACCTAATCTTGACTTCGCTACCTGTGATTTTCGGCGACCAATTGGCATAAAATTCCCTTGTTAAATCAAGATTACATTCTCCCATGTCACGGAAGATGAAATCCAGATTTAATGTCATGATTTTCGCCAACATGTGCGGCTCCTTCTTCGCTAGGCTGTCCTTGTTGATCAAGTCGACATGAACATATTTTCTTTCCTTATTGTTCCTATACCATTCCTTGGCTTCCTCCTCAAGAACCCATTTTATTCCAAACATGCGGCGTGGTAATTGCATTGAGGATGATTCTCCTTGGTCCTTGCGACCTCTTTTCTTGCCCTTTTGAGAAGTGGTAGCCTTGTCTTGTCTTGCTTTAGGAGCCATTGTACCTGAGACTTAGAACAATGTTCATGTTAGCATCATCTTAATGGATACAATCTATACACAAGCAATAGGGGTACCACCCCACACTTAATTTTGTTGATACAAATTAGTGAAGTGGAAGTGGTCGATTACTTAGACTTCGTCGACATACGTTTTAGGAGCTATATTCCGACAAGAAAATCAGAGAGGTATCACTTCTTGCAACCTTTGCAATACTTTCATATTAGGTATAACAGTACTATTACATAGGGATGACATCATGGTATAGTTTCTATTAGTAATCACAACCTCCTATGTCGGTAGGCAACTAATGAATGGGATATTCTAACATTTAAGTATTCAAGTGACAAGACTATGCAATGGTTATGACTATATCAATTCCGCAATTAGTATAGCAATGCATCAAAATCAAATTCAAGTCGGAAACAAGTTAAGATCATTCTAACGTATATGTTTACTCACATGGTTTTGTATCAACAATTCAAACACATTAACATCACCAATATCTCTTCAACATGTAGCAATTTATAATAGACATAGCAACGTAGTACTTACGAGAAATAGATGAATAACAAGAGAGTACTTACGTGATTGAAGCCTATGGAGATGTTCTTGTGAAGTGAGAGAGCAAAAAGAAAAGTTTTGGGAGGATTTGGATGCTATGTGCGGCGCCTAGGTCAAGTTTTCAATGTGTTTATATTTCAAGACTAAGTCCCCTTTATATAGGAAAAGGATGGGTCGGGTTTGGACCCATTTAAAATTGGTTTTGGAGACAAAAAGTGACCATAGGCGGCGCCTTTAGCTTTGCCTATGCATGGTATAGGCGGCGCCTAATGCAAAGCATTTGCTAGCATAGGCGGCGCCTAGTGCAATGCCCTTAGTGACCATAGGCGGCGCCTTTAGCATGGCATATGAGATTCCGAGACCAAATGCTTTAGCATAGGCGGCGCCTATGCTATAGCATACTTGAGCATGGGCGGCGCCTATGCCTTTGCACACTAGATTCCGAGACCTTAGGCTATAGTATAGGCGTTGCCTTGTTCGTGGCCTAGTTTTACCTAGGCCTAGCCTTGCTCGATGCCTATTTTGTCATGAGCAATGCTCAAACCATAGCCTTATACATCTTAACTCCAAACTTTCCACCTTTACCATGCACTACGTCCAAATCGTCATTTGAAACCAATCTCCTCGTTGAATACCTCTTGCACCTACATTTGCTTGAAACCAATGGAAACGATTAGTACGATGGGTTGCCTCCCATATAGCGCCTTAGTTTTGGTCATGGCACGACTCTTATTTTTGGATTTTTCTTAATCAAAAGCAAAACACATACTAAAAAAATTGAAAAATGATACACGATGGGTTGCCTCCCATCTAGCGCCTTATTTATTGTCGTGGCTCGACATAGTTACCTCGAGTACTTAGACTTCGTCGAGATAAGTGATGGACATATAATTCATCGATTCAAGAGGACCGATGTAAGGTTTAACACGTTGACCATTCATCTTAAAGACAACACCATTATTGTCTTCCAATTCAACTACTCCAGACGAGTAGACTTGGATAACTTTGTATGGACCAGACCACTTGGATTTTAACTTACCTGGGAATAACTTCAATCTGGAATTGAAGAGAAGCACCATATCATCCTTTTAAAAGTTTTGTCGAACAATCTGCTGATCATGATACTTCTTCATCCGCTCCTTGTATAGGTCCGATCTCTCATAAGCATGAAGACGGAATTCATCTAATTCTTTCAGCTGCTCCAACCTCAGATTCATTGCATCATCCCAATTCAAATTCAATTGCTTCAACGCCCACAATGCCTTATGCTCAAGCTCAATGGGTAAATGACAAGCCTTTCCATAAACTAGTTGATAAGGGGACATGCCGATGGGTGTTTTGAATGCAGTCCTATACGCCCATGTGCATCATCTAGCTTCCGAGACCAATCCTTCCTATTAGCATTTACCATCTTCGCAAGGATTTGCTTGATCTCCCGATTGGAAACCTCTACTTGTCCACTCGTTTGTGGGTGATAAGGCGTGGCTACCTTATGTTTCTTGACACCATACTTGGCCAACACTGATTTGAATAGCTTGTTGCAAAAGTGAAATCCTCCATCGCTTATGATAGTACGTGGTACTCCAAAGCGAGAGAAGATATTCCTCTTCAAAAATGCTACAACACGCTTTCCCTCGTTGTCGGCCAACGCTACAGCATCAACACATTTTGAGACATAATCTACAGCAACTAAGATGTACTTCATTCCAAACGAATTCACGAATGGACCCATGAAATCAATGCCCCACACATCAAAGAGTTCTACCTCAAGAATTTTCGACATGGGCATCTCATGGTGTTTCAAAATAGCACCTTGTCCTTGGCATTGGGCGCATCTTCTAACAAAGTCATAGGCATCTCTAAATATCGAAGGCCAATAATATCCACTTTGCAATACCTTTCTTGCCATCCGATTACCTGCGTGATGTCCACCAACTTGGGAAGTGTGGCATGCTTCCAATATAGTAGGCACCTCTACCTGGGATATACATCGTCGAATAATACCATCTGCACATCGTCGAAACAAATATGGCTCATCCCAATAGTAGTGTTGTACGTCATGCATAAACTTTCTCTTTTGATGGTATGATAAATTGGCAGGTATTACATTACTCACCACAAAATTTGCAAAGTCGGAATACCATGGTAACTTTTCTGTTATCGTCGCTAGGATCTCCTCGTCAGGGAATGCATCATCAATCTCGATATCAGGCTGCGCCACATGCTCGTTCTCGAGTCTAGATAGATGGTCGGCCACTTGGTTCTCGCAACCTCTTCTATCTTTAACTTCGAAATCAAACTCTTGCAGCAGCAATACCCATCGAATTAATCTTGGTTTTGCATCCTTCTTTGTCATTAGATACCTAAGAGCTGCATGGTCTGTATGAACGATCACCTTAGTACCCAATAGATAGGCACGAAACTTCTCAAACGCATACACAACCGCTAGGAGCTCTTGTTCTGTCACAGTGTAGTTCCTTTGGGCTTCATTGAGGACCTTACTCGCATAGTAGATAGGATGAAATAATTTATCCTTTCTCTGACCAAGCACAGCTCCAACGGCTACACCACTAGCATCGCACATAACTTCGAATAGGAGAGACCAATCTGGTGCTACCATGATAGGGGCTTCAATGAGTTTTCCTTTGAGGCATTCGAATGCCTTTAAGCAATCTTTATTGAAGTCAAACTTCGCATCTTTCTCCAAGAGTTTGCACAATGGACTATCAATTTTGGAGAAGTCTTTGATTAACCGACGATAGAAACCTGCATGGCCGAGAAAACTACGAACTCCTTTCACCGAAATTGGAGGTGGTAGCTTCTCAATAACTTCAATTTTTGCTCGATCAACCTCAATCCCTCTTTCGGAGATTTTGTGACCAAGAACGATTCCTTCTTTTACCATGAAGTGGAACTTCTCCCAATTTAGCATTAGGTTGAATTCTACACATCTTTGCAACGCCATACTTAGGTTTGCCAAGAACGCTTCAAAAGACTCACCAACAACTGAAAAGTCGTCCATAAATACCTCCAAAGTGTCTTCAACCATATCAGAAAAAATAGACATTATACAGCGTTGAAAGGTGGCTGGTGCGTTACATAACCCGAATGGCATACGTTTGAAAGCAAACGTACCATATGGGCATGTAAACGTCGTCTTCTCTTGGTCTTTGGGTGCAATACAAATCTGATTATAGTCTGAATATCCATCTAAGAAACAAAACCATCCTTTCCCCGCTAATCGATCTAGCATTTGGTCCATAAATGGCATTGGAAAGTGGTCTTTGAGTGTCCAAGAATTCAGCTTTTGGTAGTCCACGCAAACTCTCCATCCAGTGACGGGTCTAAGTGGAATAAGCTCATTTTTTTCATTCGCGACCACCGTCATGCCTCTTTTCTTGGGAACACATTGTACCGGGCTTACCCATGTACTGTCAGAGATTGGATACACAACTCCTGCGTCTAACCACTTAATTATTTCTTTCTTCACCACTTCTTGCATAGGTGGGTTTAGACGCCTTTGATGCTCAATGGTGGGTGTGCACTTCTCTTCAAGCTGAATCTTGTGTGTACAAATCCCAGGTGGAATACCAATAATATCCGCAATGGTCCATCCAATGGCTCTAATGTACTTCCGTAGAATAACAATAAGAGCTGCAACTTGGTGCTCACCCAAATCTGCTGCAATAATGACTGGAAGTGTGTTTCCATTTCCTAGGAATGCATACTTTAAATGACTTGGCAGCTCCTTCAATTCTAATGTGGGTGGCTCTTCAATAGATGGCTTAGCTGGTGGTGTGGGTCGATTCTTGAGATCAAGGTCCATCTTCTTGGGAGCATAGCGATATGTCCCTAATCCTGATAGAGCACAAATAGCTTCTTCACAATTTTCAGCATCCTCATTCTCTCCATTTATGAGCACAACTGCCAAAGGGTCATCAATAATTTGCTCTTCTTCAAGTAATTCTTTCTCATCATCAAAGAAAACATCAGCCACCGAAAATACACTCAGATCTTTGGGTTGCTTCATTGATTTGCAAACATCAAAGCGAACTACCTCGTCATTTATTCGGAATGAAAACTCATTAGCTCTCAAATCAATGAGCACACTTCCTGTAGCAAGGAAAGGGCGCCCCAAGATTATGGGAACTTCTGAGTCTGCGTCACAATCCAAAATAACAAAGTCTGCCGGAAAGATAAATGAAGAAACCTTTACCAAGACATCACATAGAATACCAACAGGTCATTTTACCGACCTATCCGCCATTACGAGCCTCATATTGGTTGGAGTAGGATCACCCAACCCCAACTTCTTATAGATAGATAATGGCATCAAATTGATGCTGGCTCCTAAGTCGCATAATGCTTTGGCAAAATTCAAAGACCTAACGGTGCAAGGAATAGTGAAAGCTCTGGGGTCAGCCTTCTTCTGAACTATTGATCGGGTAGCGATTGCGCTGCAGTGATGAACATCATCTTTCAACTCATAACTTGCTGCCCGCTTCTTTGTCAAAAGATCTTTCATAAATTTCACATACCCAGGCATTTTTTCAAGTGCCTCCACCAATGGAACATTAATGGTCAGCTGCTTTAACATAGTCATGAATTTGCTGAACTTTGTATCATTCGCCACCTTCTTCAATCTTTGCGGGAAAGGTGTTGGTGGGTATGGAATTGTTCTCTCCACGGCTTTCTTCTCCTCTTGCTTCCATTTTTCAGATTTTTCAGGTTGCAATCCATTGGGATTGACGTCATGGACATTGTGCCCTTTTTTTGCGGATTCTTCTCCTTTCGCCTTATCATCAATGTCCACTACTTCGTCATCCATTTTCTTGCTTTTTGCTGAAGTTTCCAGCACCTTACCACTTCGGGTAGTGATGTCCATGCATGACCCATCATTCCTTGGGTTTTGCACAGTATCGCTGGGCAATGTGCCAGCCTTTCTTTGATTGAGTGCTGCTGAAAGTTGGCTCAATTGCTGCTCTATTTGCTTGATTGAAGTGGAGTGAGAATCAAATATTTGTTTCATAGAGGACAAATCATTTACTACCTCCGTTACTGCAGTGCTTGTTGCTTCCACTCCTTTCAATATTTTGGCCAGCATGTCTTCCATACTTCCAGAACTAGATGTGGTGGCGTCACGTCTTCCAGGGGGAACGTACAAACCACTCTTATCATTCTTGTTCTTCCAACTACCTTGGTCTTTGTTTCCATATTTATCATAATAGTTCCGACCTTGGTTTCCTTGGAAATTCCCGCGGAAACCCCCCTGATTGTTCAAGTAGTTGGCCTCTTCTTATGAATCAGATTCGTCTCTTCCTTTTGATGCAATGGCTTTCACTTTTTTGGTATTCCCTGATAATAAATGCTTTGTAAGAAGATCCACTTGTGTTTTCATGTGAGCCATATCTTGGTCACGTTCTTCTTCTCTTCTTCTTTGGTCTGCAGTTATGCCAATAGATAAAGTGGGGCTTGCTACCTCAGAATCCCTGGTATGCCAAGATCTACTTTGCTTCGTCATACGATCTAGCATATTGCTTGCTTGACCAAAGGTGAGGTCCATAAAAGATCCTCCAGCTGCATTATCCACCACTGGTTTAGTTATTGAATTCAAGGCTCTGTATAATATCTCCGTTAGGTGAACATTAGTCATGTGATGGTTTGGGCATCTCGCTAGCTTTGTCTTGAACCTCTCCCATGTTTCATGAAGAACTTCAGTGGGAAGATGATGGAAGTTGCTGATTTCATCTCTCAATTGTGCTCTTTTGGATGGCGGAAAGAATCTTTCTAGAAAAGCGTCTCTCAATTGCCTCCAATTTGTAATAGAATCAGGATTCAGCCCATTCAACCATAGAGTTGCCTCCCCAGATAGAGATAATGGAAATAGACGTAATCGAATTGAATTCTGACCAACACCAGGATTGTCAAACGACTTGCATGTAGAAATAAATTTGATGAGATGCATATTCGGATCATCGTCTGCTAGTCCACCAAATAATCCCTTGAGTTGCAATAACTGAATCATGGTGCTTGTGATGTTGAACTTGGCTCCGGGCGCTAATGGTGGAGGAATAATGGCTCCAGTGGCTCCGGCTCTATCAAGATCATCATCATCATCGTCAAAAGCTGGTTGCATGGGTTGGCGATCATACCTAAACTGAGCTTGACGACCTCTTCTGTTGGCAGGTGTTGTGATTTCAGCATCACGCCTCGGGTTTAGTAGCTCGTCATCACCTAAATCCTCATCGTCAGGATTTGTTGCTCGCCCAGGGGTATCAATGTTTTGTTGCTGAACTTGAGCGGCGGCAAGAGCAGCTAATCTCGCCTGTTCCTGTTGAGAAACCATCTTTTTGATTTCATGTTGTGCCTCCATTCTGCCAATACGTTGTGGTTCAGGATTGATAGGTAATAACGGTTGACCAGAACTTCGAGTATGGGGCATGCACTAAATAAAAACCTGCAGTAAACAAAAACAAAAACTAAAAGTAAAAGTACGAGAATCTTTGACCAAAGGGTCTAGTAATTATCACAAACTTAATTGACACTTGTATTCCCCGGCAACGGCGCCAATTTTTGATAACGCTCAATCTACAGCTCTCGTAGGAGTGTAAAGCGGTCGTAGTCAAATATAGAACCCAACTGGGTTGGGTATCGATCCCTCAGGGAATATCTTGGTCAACAAGTCAGCAAAGATTACTATACTTTTAGTGCAAGTCTCGTAAAAAGGGGGGATTGTAATGTGTAACCAAAATATTAAAGTAAACACTGAAATAGCAAAGTAAACAGAAAGAATGTTTAGTTGGTTGTAAAACAATGAGAATTGAAGAGTTAGGGTTATGTCCACCTTCTGAGTTATACGTCTCTATTGGCTATGAGTGTGTTGAATTCCGACATGCATGTGCTTATAGAGAATTGTATTCGATGGTAAATCCAGGCGTCTTTCGACCTATTCGAGGATTATTTCACTTTAACTCTTTCGAGCTTAAAGCGTGTCTAACGGTACGAATTCTCCAAGAGATTAATCCAGTTACGGCACTAACTTTTTAATAGGGGATGGGACCCTACTACCTTGACATTATCTCTTTTCCAGACAGATAACCTTTCTTTCGAACAAGTTAAATGTTATATTGGCGTATTCTTGTGTTTGCAACCACAAAGAATTTAGATTAAGGTGAAGAGAATAATGATATAAGCAGCATACGTGTCACGAACTCACAAACTCATAGTAATAGACAGTATCTCATACGACTTCCATAACCCCAACAGAGAGGTTTAGTTACCCATGAGTGCGAAGGAAATCACAATTGACATTGTTATTATACCACAATAAGAATTTCGTGTAGCACAAGTGTGGTAGGCGTTAGGCGTGATTTCTTGCAAGTAACGTTTCTTTTGTTGCGGAAATTAAGAATAGATGAATAGAAGAAGAATAAAAAGTAGAATTAATGGAAGAATTAGAAGTAGTAGTGAATGTATAATACAAAGATGGACAGAACATATAAAATCTCTAGCAAAATAGGGTATTTATAATACCCATATCCTATTCCTACTAAGCTAATGAAATACTTAACCAAATCCTACTAAGCTAATGAAATATTTAACCAAATCCTACTAAGCTACTGAAATACTTAAACCAATTGTACTAGGTTAATGTATCATTATCCTAATCATAATAAATTACTGCTAGTCCCCAAAGTCTTCAGAATTGCTGTTTTAGCCCGGGACAGGTTTCCCATGCATCACTTTTGGTCCTTAGGCGTCCAAGACTCCCTTTTCTCCCCCCGTGAAGCTTTCTTTGGCATCCAGTTATCCATAAAATCCTGAATTCTGCATCATTTATACCTGGAACTTTGCTAATCATGTTCGTTAGCTCACTTACAGGAAAAAGGACTAAAAGTGCATGAAATATATAATTTGTTCTCAAAACTAGGCTAAAATATGGGTAAAATATAGAACTATAGGCGTATAAATTCTCCTATCATCAACACCCCACACTTAAAGCTTTGTCCGTCCTCGAACAAAATATCATGTCCATCTAGAACATCAACTTAGGGTTTCGCAGTATCAACACAAAATATTCATCAAGACAAGCACAACAATTATCAACAAAGAGTAGTTCTCCGATCAGTAGTAGAAACATTTTAACCTCTAGCATAGACTCGTGATGGTAGTTAATTCGTATCCAAAAGTTAAGGTACAAAGAATCATACACAACTATCCAAAACTCATCTACCATGTGTGTCTCACAATATATTACCCATAATCACTCACAAGTATAGCATCTTTTTCAAACATGGGTATAAAAATATCCTTGCTCTCACTCTCACAAAGAATTCATATGTAGCAACTGATGACCATAGGCTTGCCCTTAGTGTAATGCTCCACTAAATGTCAGAATATTAGGCTTAGGATCAAGTAGG
The DNA here is from genome assembly GCA_030864225.1 of Capsicum baccatum var. pendulum. NCBI lineage: Eukaryota > Viridiplantae > Streptophyta > Magnoliopsida > Solanales > Solanaceae > Capsicum > Capsicum baccatum. The sequence continues at coordinate 72,077,303 of CM061552.1, read as the reverse complement.
TCTTTTGATGGTTGTAATGTAGGCTAAGGGACGGGTAGGACTATTTTGGCCAGAAATAGTGACTATGTTCCTAAGCGCTTTTAATACATCACATTGTATCATTAACACTTTTCTTTCAAACAACCTTTCTACTTTCTTTTATTCTACCACCCTTTTTCTCCTCTTTTGTTTTTCAATTTTAAGCAACTTTTCAGCTTTCCTTTCCTTTTCCTTTTCATAATATACCTCTTATGATAGCACTTCTTTTTCATAACAAATTCAAGCACCAATACATTCTAAAGCATCATACTCACCCAATTTTCTCTTATTTTGTCACATGACTTTATACTTTAAAGCACTTAGGAATTTGGATCAAATTATGGTCTTAAAAAAAATGGATTAGGCTTACATATGAGGTTATCAAAGAAAATAGGCTAAAGGCTCAAAAGGGTTTAACTAGGATAATGTCCATGGGTAGGTAAAAAGAAGGTAAACAAGTGTAGGTTGCCAAAGGAATGCCTAAATCATCTCCTAAACTTACACTCTTTATTTTCGCTTTACATACATACCAGGCAAGGTCTAGCACCAGCCACAAGCATAGAATATACTATTATCTCACACACACAAGGCACATGGTCGACTTTATTGGGAGTAGTATAGACTCTTGCCCCAACAAATGAAGGAATTGAACCACACAATATCACATAGTGAGTCACAATTAGAGCCTAAACGTCTCAATAGTCATGATGCTAGCACAAACTCTTGTTATAATCTCATGCTGCCTATTAAAATAATTTTATGTGAAGCTAAGTAAGAAATACTTTACTACTAAAAAAAATTGAAAACAAAAAAAAACAATACCAATTTCGAAAAACAACAAACTAAGCAAACAAACATAAATAAATGCAAATGCGGATAGAGAAGTAAAGCATGCAAATACCACCACCCCACACTTAAATGTTACACTGCCCTCAGTGGAAAATAAATACAAAGAACCTGGTCAGTCGGACTCCTCCTCTATGTCGGGGGTCATGCCCCCTTCGTCGGAATCATCATGGGAGTCGTCGTCATCAGAATTCTCCTCCATGTCGGAGTCTGTCATGCGTCGATCATCATCGGTCGGCACATCATCATTAAGAGGTTCCTCTACTCCACACATCTCCCTCGTATGCATATTCATTGGATAGTCATGGTCCAGCTGTTGGAGCTCTGCAGCAGTTGGAACACGTCCACCACTCATCATTGTGAACTGAGTCATGCCATAAAGATGACGGAAGAAACTCTCATCTCGAGCATGTCTCTCTGCAGTAGTAAGGTTGACGCCATGTGTTGTTTCAGCATCTTTGACCTTTGTGAGGTCAACCTTTTTCGGGTTATGTGGGAGTTTATGATCAGCTGGTTCCTCTTCAGTTGTGATTGTCCAGTATGTACATCCAGTCTATCTATTCTCCCATCTTAGTCAGTCTTAATCGAGGATGAATGTTCCCAAGGGGAGATATTATAAGACCCCGCAAAATCCTAAGCTTAGTTTAGTCCTTTAAAGCTTGTTAAGAGGTCCCAGACTTAGAAACTTTTAGCTAAGTATTCATACTTAGAGTTATTTTAGCCTTCATAAGTTGGAAATCTTATTCCGCGAACTTTACGACCATTAAATGTGGATATTTAAGTAAATTCATGATCAAAAATGTCAGTAGGTGTTCTCGAACGAGTTTCTGATTTTTTGAATCGCGTTTGAGCTATGTTTGAGTGACCATAATAGTGAGTTGATGCAATCTGTATGCATCGCGTCGTCCGTCATGTCGATAGAAAATTTTCCCCCACCTCAGTGCAATTTCTAGTGAACTAATACGGACTCGATGCGGCACATCATCCATCGCGTCGATCCCTCACTAGGCCAGTTTTCAGTGATTAAAAAGCAATATCCTTAAGGGTATTTGGGTCATTTTCCCACATCTATCTGCCCCAAAAACACGAAATTAAACCCTTGTAAGAGCGAAATTCATTCATTCGTCACAAATTGCTCTCAAGAACAAACCCTAGGAGAATTAAATTCAAATTCAAGAATTCATGATCAATCTTCAAGAATTCAAGCATTAAGGTATGTCAAGAGTTCATCCAAGGGTTCCTTCCACCCTTGAAGTCCAAGAAACTCTTTCAAACTTCAAGTAAACTGATTTTATGATTTCCATGGTTGGATTTAAATGTATTCATGATCTTAATGTTAATTGGATTTCTATCCATAGTTTATTACAAGATTTATGTGGATTTGATTATCATGTGTGTAGTATTTATGTGAATTCATATTAAATCCCTGAATGTGTGAATGGGAAATAAAATTGTGATGCCTACATGTTGTTTTGTATCTTGTGCATAGATTATGTTCTCCAAGTGCTTGATAAAATGCTCATGAGAACTAAATGGGAAGAAATCATGATATACTAGAAAATGTGCAAACTTATATCTTACAAGTGTTTGATAGAATGTCTCTATGAATGAGTTATGAAACAAGTGCACATTTTTATGCCTTGCAAGTTTATACAATGCTTTACTTCTCATGTTATCGAGTCCAGGGGTAGTCAATACCCAAAACCTTAGCTATTTATCTAGAGCTACAGTAGTTAAAGAACAGTCTCAGTAGTGTCATGAACAGTAGTATTCAATAATAAGTTTTAGTTTAGTATTCAGTTCTGACCTCAATAAATTCAGTCAGTTAACAAAACTCCATAGTATTCAGTTAGTTAACAGAATTCAGTATTACTCCATCAGTTAATATAACCCAGTGTACTCAGTTCAGTTCAGATAGACAGTACGATTATTAACAGTTCAGTCAAGCCTAGTATGAACTAGAAATCAGTTCAGTGTCTATTCAGTTGGGAATAGGATTCAGCACCAACCAAACCCAGGGATGGGGGCATTCCTGCTACCAGAGGGTTTTACCTTTAGTAGAAATCCCTGCATTATAGAACTACTTAGCTAGCGTAGGTTGAGATATCTTCTTACCATACTAGGGTTGATATATCTCATACAAGCTTTCCTGCCAGCGAGGGTTAATGAAAGAGCTTCCTGTCAGAGAGGGTTAACTCACAGCTTGTCTTTACCCGTGGCACGATACAGATACCCTTCCAACTGGGGTTACAAGTTGGACCCCAATCTATTCAGAAAGGGGCATGTCGGTTAGATAATTGTCTCCCACACTTTTAGTTTCTGATTCAGTCTCAAAATATAATTCAGTTCAGTTCTATAGATTTAGTACTGTCATACACAGTCACCCAACTCAGTAGAGAACTCAGTTCAGTTCTATAAAATCAGGACTGCCAGAAATAGTCACTCAGTTATTCAATGTTACAGTATCAGTAAACTCAATTATCAGTTAATAAGTATTCAGAACTCAGTAACCAGTGTTAACATGATCTCAGTTATAGTTCATGTATTCATGCATGTACTCTCATTTTAGTTATGTTTATGTTACTCAGTCAGTCATTGTTCATGCATATGAACCCATGTATAACATCCTACCTCACTTAGAATACCAGTACATTTAACGTACTGATGTATACTTTGCTTTTGTGCTATGATGTTTTATATAATAGGTTCAAACGCATGAGCTCCTAATCACTCTTAGTAGCCCAGATTATCAGCAGCAGGTTTAGTGATAAGTTCTCATAGTTCAAGGACAAAGTTATCATTTTAGTTGTCAATCAGCATTTATTTTATTTCAGTAGTTAGAGTTAGTTGGGGACTTGTGCCATCAAATCCATGTTTAGACAGTAGAGGCTTTTCAGACTAGAGTATTTCAGACAGATGTATCAGTATTCAGTTCTCAGTATTGATAATCAGTATTTATTTTAGATTTGAACATTATGACATATTTTTGCCTAATTTGTGCATAATTACAGTATTGTTATTCAATTATTGTAGCGGATACCATTCATGGGTTAGCTTGTGGTCCTTCGGGATTATGAGCACCGTGTAGCGTTCTGGGTACAGACTTGGGGTGTTACAGTTTATAGAGTTCTTTAACTGACTGAGTTCTACTGATTGTGACATGACTGGAACTATTCTCTAACTACTATAGCTCTAGGTAACAGCTAGATTTTTGGGTATTGAATACCCCCAGGACTCGATAGCATGAAGAGTAAAGCATAGAATAATCTTAAAAGACATAACAATGTACACTTGTCCATAATTCATTCATAGAGACATTTTATCAAACACTTGTAGGTCATAAGCTTGTACATGTACTAGAATGTCATAATTTCGCCATTTAATTCACATGGATTTTCAATCAAACACTTGGGGAGCACAACTTGATGCACATAATCTTGGATAACATATAAACATTACAACTATAATGCCCAAACTTGCAAATTTATGGGTTATAACATGGGAATTACACAATTCAATATACATGCTATTTAACTTTCATGAAATCTACAATTAATCATGGATTGAAACTCAATTAGTGTCATGAACATGAATACAATCCAATTTCAAGCATGTAAATCATGAATCAACAATCTTGTAATTTTAAATAGAGATTCTTGGACTTTATGGGTGAAAGGAACCCATAGATAAACACCTAACATACCTAGATATATTAATCCTTGAAGTTCTTGAAGGAATTATTGAGCTTTGTTCTTGATTTCTTGAAGCTAGGGATTTTTATTAGGGAGAGAATGCTTTTGATCTTGAGGAAATAATGAAATTATGAGCAATAAGTGGTCCGTTAGAGTTAAATTTCGTGTTTAAGACTGACTTGGGTCATGGAAAAATACCCAATTACCCCTGGAAAGGATTTAAAAATCGTCACTAGAAAAACCCTGATTTTTTGCCCTAGCACAACATGGTACAATCGTGTCGGGGCACTGGAAATTGAAAATTGGGACCTGGAAGGTTGGCACAATGTGGTACAATCTCATTGCTTCACTGTATGTGAATTTTACCCTTGGCGCAATGCGCTATAATCACGGAGTCATACTGAAAAGTGACAATTGGGAAAATAGCTGGTGGTCTGATGTAGTGGTATCGCAGAGCTTCACTGGAAATTGCCAAATGTCATTTGGCCTGACCCCGCAATGCTCTAAAGTGCCAGTTGGCACACTATTTTACAAAAAAGGCTCTAACTCTTCACCTGGGTATCGAATTTGGGCGAACTTTATATTGTTGGAATGGTTACTGAATTTCATACGCATTGGTAATCTCTAAATTGAAAAATGCTGAGTATTTCAAAAAAATTATATAGGATAACTTGTGTACTGAGTGTTAAAATGAGCTAAGGAAATATGAGGTATTACATTATGTAACATTTGATCTAAACTAATTTCACTAATCCTATAGCCTAAATGCAAGAAAACAACTTATTTGACTCCAAACAATAGTAACAAACAATTTAGATCAAGTAAGGTACTACAGTATTTATAATGTACTCCAATTTTATTTGCTATCTATTTATAATATCTATTTGGAGTCAAATAAGTTATTTCCTAGCATTCAGGCTATAGGATTAGTGGAATCAGTTTAGATCAAATGTTACGAAATTCTAGGCTAATTAACTTATCAAATCCTTTGAAGGTTGCGTTGAATAAGCTGCATTGAACAACGCTCGATAAAGTGAGTTGTTGAACTGTTGGGACCACTGCTTGAGTGAGCATCAACACATTGACCTAAAACAAACATACCGAACATTTATGTATTATTTAAGCCTTCTGAAGAAAGTGTTCCAGAAGCCTTCTGAAGAAAGTGTTCTGAAAGACTTCTGAAGGCCTTTTACAATTCCACAACTTCAAAGGAAGTGTTCCTCATTGACGAGCTCACAAAAGATCAAGAACTATATACTAACCTTAAAGACGGCAATGATAAACTTGAATACTAAATCACCAAGGTGGAGGAAAGCTTGCAAATTATTGGGATTTACATACTAAAAGAAGCCTCTGATCTTCTCCAAGATATTTTGAAAGAATGCGAAGGAAATAAAACATAATCAATTATATCTATATGGCTAAGGAAGTAATGATACTCAACCAGCCTTTCATTTTTATTTGTGGTTTTGATTAGGTTAATAGCAGTGGACCTAATCTGAACCACAAACAACAAGGCATGGGATGCAATTTAAAATTCAAAAATTGTCGCCTTCGCTTAGATTCCTTATTTTAACTACAGCTGTTCTTGGGGAAAGTTTTTGACTTACTGTACATCATTTCAACCCTCGATTCCTGCAAAGCTGCTTTCTTGGTGTTTCATCAATTTCTATGTAGGTGATCATCCCGACCACGCTACCTAGTCGCAGCTCCCTAAAATAGTGCCCAGTTATACTATTTTTCTTTGAGAGGGACGACAGACGGATTTTCATTTTTGGATACACTTTCATATTTGCACTTGATTCAGATTTCTCGTGTTCTAAGTCAATTTCATCGACTAGATTATCTATAAATTATCTCTTATCCTATATTTCCTCTTTAGTTAGTTCTCAGATGATATAATCTTCATCAACTCCCCTTTCCCTGCATATGTATTCTCCTACCGCACCTTCTGGCGTATAATCATAACCCTGAGCAACCCACCCATAGAAAATTTGGCTAGGGCAATAACTATATTGATTTTCATTCTTAGTTGAAGCAGTGGGAGGCTTCGAAGTCGCTCTCAGAGTCCAATGCACCCTAAAAGTTAGTCCAATCGCTATCGAATCTTTTTATAATGCCACAAAAACTTGATCAATTCACAAATCTTGACAGATATACATGAGCAACAACCGTCATTAAATCTTAACCAGGTATCAGAATCATATTCATGGTCCCTCAGCCTTATCAGTTTGGACCTATAAAACTTAACTGTAAAATTGAAAATATCTTATTTGAATGATAAATGTCTAATCAAAAAAAAATAGCATTTACAAAATCAGTGTACTATATGTATGTTTTCATGAAAATATTATCAATAATACATACCTCCTACATATGAATGTAACGCCCAGAAAATGGATCCTGAGACGTCACACGGTGCTTAAGGCTACAAGTAGCCCCAAGCTAACCCTTTGAGTCTGTCACTACTTCTAATAGTTACTTTAAGATAACTGAGAAAAGTCAGAGTTCTGTCATATCATAATCATGGAAAGTGTGAAGGAAATACTTTGTCCAAATGGACAAAAATACTAAAAATCAAAACTACAAACAACCTGGTAAACTAGTTTGACAAAGCCTCTACTACTCATAAACTAGAGAGCCATTGGGACAGATCCCCAACTGACTCGAATTAGACTAAAAGTAATAAAAGTATCAACTCAAAATAATGAAGCACCTGAATATAGGTCCTTGAACCATGAGGACTCACCACTATGGAGATATAGATAAAGTGCTCGAAAATCATTGATGAGACTGGGACAGAGCACCTGAACCTACATTATGAGAAAATGTAGCACACATACAAGTATATGGATCAGTACCTTGGGAATGTACTAAGTATATGGGGGTGTATGACACTAAATATTCAATATCATAATCATTATAGGCATGCTATAACAGATGACTCACAAAGCTCCAAAATAAAAGCTCAAAATCATGAATAAGGAAAACATGTAATGAAAATCATGTAAGTCATTGCATTTTAATCCTATGAAAGCAAGAACTTCTGTAAAACTCATGAACTTCATACTTTTGGAATATTTAAGACTTGATACTCTAGAAAACTTGGGACACATGGTAGTTTCTTCTAACCGACATAAACCATGTGAGCTACATGGAGTCCAACGTCTTACCCATGTTGGGGAGAGTTGTCCTATCCTTTCCATTAGAGTAGGACCTTAAACTTTTAGTGATCACTATCTTAACCCACATGGGTAAATCAAAAACCTACGGGGGCACGTAGTTCTGGGGCATGAGACCTTAGAATCAAGGCCAACTAAATGCTAAATACTACTCCCTTACTTAGCTCAGAACTTTACAGAAAATGCACCTTAAACAATTCAACAATTTGAAATGGGAGCCAATATGCTTCCCTTTATCTTAAATCAACAGGATGTGGATTTCTTTCTTAGCTTAAGATCAAAACTCAATTCTTTTCTTGAAAACTTGATAAACTTATCATCAAAGATTTAAAATCTCAACAACATGGGGATATAAGTACACTTCTTGTAACACCTTAAAGAGTATCAATAATGCATTCTCAAAACTCACAATTTCACAATAAGGCTTAAATCATAATAATAAATCTTGGAAATCCTTGAAAATATAATATCAATGTAGGAACATGTAACTTATAATATGAATTCTCAACTCAAACCATGATTAAACAAGATACTCATGTAATTCAATACTTGAATAATTTCATAATTTCATAAACTTGAAACATAGCAATTTAAGCATAATTCAACTTGAAAAGACGAAAATCTTTAAGAAAAAATAAAGCTTTTGGGCACAAGAATGGGAATGTGTTCTTGTTCAAACCCCACATACCTTAAACTTGAAGATTTGAATGAACTCTTAACTTAGGGACTCTATTCTTGAAATATTTGGGTGCTTCTTGTAGCCCTTGGAAAGGAAAATTCAAATCTTGAAAAATTGCCGAAAACTTACGATTGGATCTTGAGATACTTTGATCTTTGGGATGAAACCCTAATGGAAGTTCTTGAGGGATTTTGATGAAAATAAACTTATTTTGGTGTTCTAGTGATTTAATCCCGTGTTAGAGTTGATAGAGAGTTGGAAATAACCATTCCTACCCTTAACGAGACGGGTTAAGAATGCTGAAATTCCCAGGCATGTAGCAGAGCATGCGTCGCATGCTCAATCCCACCGGACTGAAGCATGCGTTGCATACTCCATCGCATGGTACTAGGGGCGCGATGCACCATGTGACGCATGCAAATCGCATGGTGCTACTGTTTTGAAAACCAAACAAGCCCTAAACAAGGTCCGAAAATTACGAAACTCACCCGAGATGTTCTATAGACTTGCCCCATCGCAACGCAACTAAAAATTTAAGAAACAGGGGTCGGGAAGGTTGCAAAATAATTCAAAGAAGATAGAAGGCTCAAAATAAACTAAGTGTTGGAACACGTAGCTAAAATTCTAAGTGTTAAGATTCTTGTGACTCATTTTGAAGGCTTTAATGATGAGGAAACTTTATGGGGTCTTACAATATCTCCCCCTTAGGAACAGTCATCCTCGAATTTCATTAGATAGGCTAAGAATGGAGAGAAAAGTAAAGATACACAGCTGAAACATCTTGCTAAACTGACTTTACTTTATTCTAAACTTTCGGATAATTCAAAGAATGCACAAACTCATAAGAGGAATAGCTATACAGCTATAACTTTATTAGAAAGGGACTGAATAAAGAAAGAATGGTACCTTTGGCTTGATCTGAATTTGCGGGGAAGAGGTGTGGGTACTTGGATCGCATATCTGCTTCAGCTTCCCAAGTAGCACCCTCCACTGACTAATTTCGCCATAACACTTTGACCAAGGGTACTTATTTGTTCACTAGTCTCTGGACTTGATAATCTAAGATTTCAACAGGGGCCTCATCAAATGAAAGACTATTCTGAACATTAGGACTTTCCGAAGGATTTATAATAATAGAATCACCAATATGCTTCTTAAGCATGGAAATATGAAAGACAGGATGAACAGCTGACAACTCTGTAGGCAACTCAACTTCATAAGCTACTTTTCCAACCCGGTCTAGAATTCGGTAAGGGCCAACATAACAGGGACTAAGCTTCCCTTTCTTTCCAAACCTTTTCACCCCTTTCATGTGTAAAATTTTAAAATACACCAAGTCATCAACCTCAAACTCAACATCCCTCCTTCTCACATCCGCATAGGATTTCTGACAACTCTGAGCGGTCTTCAACCTTTCTCTTATTAATCTTACCTTCTCCATAGCCTCAAATACTGCATCAGATCCAATCATAGAAGCTTCACCCACTTCAAACCAACCTATGGGTGATCTACACCTTTTACCATACAAAGCTTCAAATGGTGCCATCTTAATACTAGCATGGTAACTGTTGTTATAAGCAAACTCTATCAAAGGCAAATGCTCATCCCAACTCCCTTTAAAATCAAGAGCACATGCTCTCAACATATCCTCCAAAGTTTGGATGGGCCTATCAGCCTGATCATCAGTCTGCGGATGAAAAGCGAAACTTAAATGCACTTGGGTACTAAGACCCTTCTGAAAAGCCCTCCAAAACTGCGAAGTAAACTGAATACCCCTATTCGAAATGATAGATAAGGGAACTCCATGCAATCTGACTAACTCCTGAACATATAATCTGGCATAGTTCTCAGCTATATAAGATATATGCATATTCAAGAAATTCGCTGACTTAGTCAGCCTATTGACAATCACCCAAATGGAATCATGATGGCGTCGGGAAAGAGGTAAGGTAGTCACAAAATCCATATTTACCTCTTCCCACTTCTAAGTGGGAATACCGAACTCTTGCATCACACCACCAGGTCTTTGGTGCTCTACCTTAACCTGTTGGCAAGTTTCACATGCCACAAACCCGACTATATCCTTCTTCATACCACTCCACTAATAGATTTCCCGCAAGTCGCGGTACATCTTGGTAGCGCTAGGATAAATCAAATATCGCACACCATGCACTTCAGCCATAATTCTCTACTTCAGATCATCAACACATGGAACACACAATATACCCTGCAATCTCAATACACCATCTCCCTCTTGAGAGAAAACCTTTACCTTTTGGTCCGTAACTGGCTCCTTTAGTTTGACCAAACTAGCATCTAAGTTTTGTTTCTCCTTTATTTCCGAAACTAAAGAGGATTCACAACTACTCTTTACCAAAACATTCCCCTCTGCAGAATTAATCAACCTAACACCTAGTCTAGCCAAATGATGCATTTCACGAACTAACTCTCTCTTACCCATATCTACAAGCACAACACTACCCATGGACAACTTGCTAAGGGCATCTGCCATTATATTGGCCTTGCCAGGATGATACAACACACTTATATCATAATCTTTTAACAACTCTAAGCACCTTTTCTGCCTAAGATTCAACTCCTTCTGAGAAAATACATACTATAGACTTTTGTGATCAATGAACATATCAACATGAACACCATAAAGATAGTGCCTCCAGATTTTTAAAGCAAATACGATAGCAGCTAATTCAAGATCATGGGTTGGGTAATTCTTTTCATGGGGCTTCAACTGTCTAGAGGCATAGGCTATAACCTTACCTCAATGCTTTAATACACAACCCAAGAAAACTTTAGAAGCATCACAGTACACTAAAAAACCATCAACACCATCAGGAAAAGTCAACATAGGAGCTGAGGTGATTCGAGTCTTCAACTCCTGAAAACTCTTCTCACAAAAATCCGACCACAGAAACTTAACTTTCTTTTGGGTCAATCGGGTCATGAAAGACGCAATGAAAAAGAAACCCTCAACAAAATAGAAGTAATAGACAGATAGACCCAAGAAACTCCTAATATCAGACGAAAAGATAGGTCTAGGCCAATTTCTTACAGCTTCTATCTTTGGGGGATCTACTAATGCCTTCGGCTGAAATGATATGACCCAAAAAAGCAACTAACCTTAGCCAAAATTCACACTTGCTGAATTTGGCGAATAATTTATGATCTCTAAGGGTTTGCAAGACAATTTGGAGATGGTCTGCATGGTCATCCTCACTATGGGAGTACACAAGAATATCATCAATGAATATTATGACAAACATATCAAGATACTTCTTGAACACTCGATTCATGAGATCTATGAAAGCTACTGCAGCATTGGTTGGCCCAAATGACATAACAAGAAACTCAAAATGATCATAACGGTTTCAGAAGTCTGTATTTGGGATATCACACTCCCTAACTTTGAGTTGGTGATAGCCGGATCGAAGGTCTATCTTTGAGAAGTATCTTGCACCTTGCAATTGGTCAAACTGGTCATCTATTATCGAAAGAGGGTACTTATTTTTTACTGTGACTTTATTAAGATGACGATAGTCAATGCACATACACAAAGAACCATCTTTCTTTCGCAGGAATAGGACAGGTGCGCCCCAAGGAGAAATACTGGGCCTTATAAAACCTTTGTCTAAAAGATCTTTGAGTTGCTCTTTCAACTTCTTAAGCTTTGTGGGTGCCATACGGTAAGGAGGAATCAAAATAGTCTATGTATTGGGAAAAAGATCAATCCCAAATTCTATCTCTTTATTGGGAGGTACCCCTAGAGATCATTCGGAAAAACATCTGGAAACTTATTAACAATGTTGACTGACTGAATACTTGGAGTCTCGGACTTAGTGTCTTTAACTCTGACTAAATGATAGATGCAACCTTTGGAAATAATCTTTCTGGCTTTAATTTATGAAATAAAATTACTCTTGGGAGATATTGAACTCCTAGACCACTCAAAGACTGGTTCATCAGGGATCTGAAACTTAACTACACGGGTACAACAGTCTATGGATACATAACAAGAGTGAAGCTAGTCCATACCCGGAATAAGATCAAAGTCTACCATATCCAACTCCATCAGATCAGCAAATATGACTCTATGAAGAACAGTAATAGAACACTTCTTATACACTTACTTAGCAATAATTTGACTCACCAACGGGGGTAGAATCTAGAATAGGCTCAGGAATATTTTCAGGAATCATTTTAAAATTTACAGCAACCAATGGTGTCATATAAGAAAAAATTAACCCAGGTTCCAACAACACATAAACATCAAAGTGAAATACATGGAGCATACCAGTAACAACATCGGGAGAATCCTTCTGCTCCTGGCGAGATGGTAGGGCATAGAATCTGTTCTGGTGCTGACCGCCAGTAGTACTAGAAGAAATGCCCTGAGTAAGGGCTGGACGGGCTACAGGAGCCGGAGCACTAGCAGTCTAAGTCTGAGGGCAAACATCACGTTCCCTCTGTCATGTGGACACTCTCTAATCCTGTGGCTCAACTTGCCATAACTAAAGAAACCTATCTGCTCAGCTAAACACTCACCCAGATGAGTCCTACCATACTTAGCACACTGGGAAAAATTAGGCCTGCTACTCAGTGTGCTCTGGGACCTGGACACAGTAGACCTATTCCCCTGCTCCTACCTACTTCTAGGTGCAGTAGCACTAGTTGACTATGGCGCTGGCATAGATGAATGGCTCTAAAACTGAGGGAGGCTCCCTCCATGTGATCTGGTCTGACCATACTCATGCTGTTCTGATCTGGCCCTCATGTTCCCTCTTATTCTATCCCTTTCCGTGATCTTATCTGATTCAATTTGCTGGGCATGTAATATCATCCTAGGAAGATCCATATCCCTATTCAACATAGTTGTCCTACACTCTTTCACCATAAAACCAGATACTCCAGTCATGAACTTACTCATACTGGATCGGGTGTCAGCAATCAGGTTAGGAGCATACTTGGTTAACTGGTTAAATTTAAGACAACACTCCTTAACAGACATGGTGCCTTGTCTCAAGTTCATAAACTCCTCTATCTTCACTTTCCTCATCTCGAGCGGGAAAAACTTATCCAGGATTGCATCCTGGAATACTAGCCAAGCTATAGGGGTAGAATTCTCCCCTCTACCCTTCTTCCATGCAACAACCCAATCATAAGTAAGGTCTTTCAACTTGTAAGATGCCAGTTCAACACTTTCTTTCTTAGACACATGCATCACCTACGTGATCCTTCTTACCTTCTCAACATACAACAGAGGGTCCCCACCTACCTTAGACCCAAAGAACCCTAATGGATTCATCTGCATGAAATCACGAATCCTAAAAGCAGCTAAATCACCACCCTATTGAGGTGGAGCTACAGCCTAATTATTAGCCTAAACATTTGCAGTGACTGCCTCGGCTAGCGCGTAAAAAGCTGCTCGGAACTCAGCATAAGACATATTTTTGTTCAAGGGATCAGCAGGCTGAGGTTACAGAATATAATTATTTCTGCGGGCTCGATGAGGAGGCATTTTCACTAAAATAAGAAAGCATGAATTAATATCTGAGAGAGAAAACTTTAAACATAATAGACTCTGAAAAAAAGAAACGACTTTTCCTAAAACATTTCTTATCCTTTTTCTCATACATGTGGCACGCTACACACCGATTATCAAGACTCTACTTAACGCGGCTTGTCAAACTCCCTAGGACTCCTTAAACCTTAGGCTTTGATACAAACTTTGTAACTCCTCAAAAATGGGTCCCGAGACATCACACGATTCTTAAGGCTACAGGTAGCCCCAAGCTAACCCTTTGAGCCTGTCACTACTTCTAATAGTTACTTTAAGATAACTGGTCAAAATTAGAGTGCTATTATATCATAATCATAGAAAGTGTGAAGGAAATACTTTGTCCGGATGGACACAAATACTGAAAATCCCAACAACGAACAATCTGGTAAACTATTCTGACAAAGCCTCTACTACTCATAAACTAGAGAGCCATTGGGACAGATCCCCAACTGACTCGAACTCGACTGAAAACAATAAAAGCATCTACTCAAAATAATGAAGCATCTGAAGATAGATACTCAAACCATGAGAACTCACCACTATGGAGATATAGATAAAGTGCTCGAAAATCATTGATGGGACTGGGACTGAGCACCTGAACCTATATTACAAGAAAATATAGCACACAGACAAGTATGTGGATCTGTACCTTGGGAATGTAATGAGTATATGGGGGTGTATAACACTAAATATTAAATATCATAATCTTTATAGGCATGCTATAACAGATGACTCACAAAGCTCCAAAATAAAAGCTCATAATCATGAATAAGGAAAACATGTAATGAAAATCATGTAAGTCATTGCGCTTTAATCTTATGAAAGCAAGAACTTCTGTAAAACTCATGAACTTAATACTTTTGGAATCTTTAAAACTTGATACTCTATAAAACTTGGGACACTTGGGAGTTTCTTCTAACCGACATAAACTATGTGAGCTACATGGATTCCAACGTATTACCCACGTTGGGGAGAGCTGTCCTATCCTTTCCTTTGGAGTAGGACATTAAACTTTTAGTGATCACTATCTTAACCCACTTGGATAAATCAAAAACCTATGAGGGCACGTAGTTCTGGGGAATGAGACCTTAGAATCAAGACCAACTCGATGATAAATACTATTCCCTTACTTAGCTCAGAACTTTAAAGAAATGTACCTTAAACAATTCAACAATATGCTTCCCTTGTATCTTAAATCAACAGGATGTGGATTTCTTTCTTAACTTAAGATCAAAACTCAATTCTTTTCTTGAAAACTTGATAGACTTATCATCAAAGCTTTAAAATCTCAACAACATGGAGATGTAAGTACACTTCTTACATCTCCATGTAACACCTTAAAGAGTATCAATAATGCATTCTCAAAACTCACAATTTCACAATTAAGCTTAAATCATAATAATAAATCTTGGAAATTCTTGAAAATATAATATCAATGTAGCAACATGTAACTTATAACATGAATTCTCAACTCAAACCATGATTAAACAAGATACTCATGTAATTCAAGACTTGAATAATTTCATAATTTCATAAACTTTAAACATAGCAATTTAAGCATAATTTAACTTGAAGATACAAAAATCTTTAAGAAAAAATAAAGCTTTTGGGCACAAGAATGAAAGGGTGTTCTTGTTCAAACCCCACATACCTTAAACTTGAATCTTTGAATGAACTCTTAACTTAGGGACTCTATTCTTGAAATTGTTGTGTGCTTCTTGTAGCCTATGGAAAGGAGAATTCGAATCTTGAAAAATTGCCGAAAACTTACGATTGAATCTTGAGATACTTTGATCTTTGGGATGAAACCCTAATGGAAGTTCTTGAGGGATTTTGATGAAAATAAACTTATTTTGGTGTTCTAGGGATTTAATCCCATTTTAGAGTTGATAGAGGGGTGGAAAATACCATTCCTACCCTTAATGAGACCGGTTAAAAATGCTGAAATTCTCAGGAGTGCAGCAGAGTATGCGTCGCATACTCTATCCCACTGGAATGGAGCATGCGGTGCATGCTCCATCGCATGGTACTAGGGGCACGACGTACCATGCGACGCATGTAAATCGCATGGTGCTACTGTTTTGAAAACCAAACGCGCCCTAAACGAGGTTCAAAAATTCTAAAACTCACCCGAGATGTTCTATAGACCTGCCCCATCGTAACGCAACAAAAAAATCAAGAAACTTAGGTTGGGAAGGTCACAAAATAATTCAACGAATATATAAGGCTCAAAATAAACTAAGTGTTGTTACACTTTGCTAAAATTCTAAGTGTTAAGCTTCTTGTGACTCGTTTTGAACGCTTTAATGATAAGGGAACTTTATGGGGTCTTACAATTAAGTGATTCCATCTGCAAGCAGCTTATTCCTTTGAACCCATCTTTACTATAGTAGCCTCTTGTGTTGGTCGGGCAAAAGTTGATCAACTTTTGTTTCCTTATATCTACAAATAAGAGAAAAGTAATTGATATCAAATAAGAGAAGAACAGAAAGAACATTATCCATCTGTTGCAACATATTACCCATCTGTTGCAATAGGCTCTATATCTGTTGCAACAGCTTCCTATCTGTTCAACCAATTATAAATATGTTGTAACATATGTGGAGCCTATTGCAATAGATGTGGATTCTGTTATAATAGATGTGCAAACTATTGGAATACATCAAACCAGTCTTGCTAGTGGTTTGATTATTTCCAACTGTTGCTCCATCTATTTCAACATCAACAATAGCATCAACAACAAACAAATAATATAAACAACAGTATCAATAACAAAGAAACAACATTATTTGTTCCAACACCATCAACAACACACCACAATTTCCAACAACACCAACCCCACTAACAACATCAATAACAGCATCAACAATAAAGAAACAAACAAAATACATACAAAAAATAATATTGCCAACAAGGCTTTTAAACTTCTTCCAACAAATGACTCTTTCGCATATTTTAATAAAAACAACGGTTCATTTATTAAAGACTTAAAAGTAACCTTTCCTTCAAATTTTTTAAATAAATATGATATAGGTAAAAGGTAGTTAAATTAAAAACATATGTAAATAACTAATTTAAATAACTTGTAAAGAAGAAGACAAGAATGAAAGAGTAATAGTGAACCATACCTGCCATGTAAAAAGCAAGGGGATCAAAACAGTAATTTTAGTCGAGAAAAGATCTAGATCAGTTGAGATTCGAAAGGATCCTTATATGAAAGAGGAGAGAAAAAAAATAAAAAAAGTTGTTGTGATAACCCTAAATAGGAGGAAAAAAAGTGAAATGAATAAATTTAGGGTTTAAGGAGAGATAATTCTATAGATGGATTTAAATATTCATTAATAACTTAAGGGGCATATGGAATATGGGTGACAGTGAAAAGACAAGATAAGACTACTCAAGGAGGAGATTTTTGAGTTATCCAATAAATATTTTTTACCGCCTTAGTAGTATTTTATCTTTCTTCTTTCAGACTAAAGATTGCTTTAAAATTTAAAAAAAAATTCAAATGGATATGCCATCTATTGCAGCGGATATCAATATCTGTTTGAAAATTTCCAATAGCTCAATTGTCTGTCGCAACAGATGCAAATGTATATTTCATAATTAAATCAGATATATAATCTGTTGCAATAGATCTCAATATCTATTTGAAAATTTCCAACACCTCAGTTGTCTATTTCAACATATTTATTTGTAATTGAATTATCTAGAACTAGGGATGAGTACATAGGATCAACTACAACTTCAATTGAGTCTTTGCAATTGCATGATGTTGGTATTGCATTCCTCTCAATTCGATTCGTTAATCCATCACTCCGAGTTGAAACAATTCATATTAAATTAATGTTAAGATAATACCTAAATTGATTTATCTAGAAATAGGGATGAGTACATAGGATCAACTACAACTTCAATAGTGTCTTTGCAATTGCATGATGTTGGTATTGTGTTCCTCCCAACTCGAGTCATCAATCGATCACTCTGAGTTGAAATAATTCATATTAACTTAATGTTAAGATAATACCTAAATTGATTTAGCTATAATAAGGGATGAGTACATAGGTTCAACTACAACTTTAATTGAGTCTTTGTAATTGCATGATGTTGGTATTGCGTTTCTCTCAAGTCGAGTCATCGATCGATCACCTTGAGTTAAAATGATTCATATTAACTTATTGTTAATCTAATACCTAAATTGATTTAGCTATAACTAGGGATAGGTACATAGGTTCAACTACAACTTCAATTGAGTCTTTTTAATTACATGATATTGGTTTTGAGTTCCTTCCGACCCGAGTCGTCGATCGATTACTCTGAGTTGAAATGATTCATATTAATTTAATGTTAAAATAATACCTAAATTGATTTATATAGAATTAGGTATGAGTACAAAGGGACAACTACAACTTTAATTTAGTCTTTGCAATTGCTTGATGTTGGTATTGCATTTCTCCTGACCCGAGTCGCCGATCGATCACTCTGAGTTAAAATAATTCATATTAACTTAATGTTAAGATAATACCTAGATTGATTTATCTATAATTATGGATGAGTACATAGGTTCAACTACAACTTCAATTGAGTCTTTGCAATTACATAATGTTGGTATTGCGTTTCTCCCGACCTGAGTCGCTGATCGATCATACTAAGTTGAAATTATTCATCTTAACTTAATGTTAAGATAATACCTAAATTGATTTAGCTATAATTAGGGAAGAGTACATAGGGTCAACTACAACTTCAATTGAGTCTTTGTAATTGCATGATATTGGTATTGCATTTGTACCAACCCGAGTCGTCGATGGATCACTCAGAGTTGAAATGATTCATATATTTTAAAATTTAAAAAAATAATTAAGATCAATTCAGACCAAATTTATAATTTTAAAACTTTTCATTCTTTTCCAAAAATACTAATACAAATCATCCATTTGTAGGAAAAATATTTCATCATTTCAAATCTTGAGTTCTCTCTCTTTTCTTTGTCTCACAATAATATAGACAACAACTACTCAACATATTACTCAACCCTTTAAAAAATATCAATTTTCCTCCCATTTTCGACCACGTAGTTGTTATTTTTGACTTCATGCTCGCTTGTATTCATCATTTTCCCTGTCTTCACAGGTAATGGAGTTCGAGAAAAGTTCTACATTTGTTCTTTATTCTAAAAATTAGGGATTTTTAGTTAATGATAAAAAAAGAAGACTTTTAGTTGTATTATCTTCGAGAATGGGTTAACAATTTTAATTTTGATGCTAAAAAATATAGGAAGAACCTAAGAAAATCCTACTTTTTATCACAGTGATTCATTGATTGTCATGGTATTATTAGGAGGTGTTTGTGGTGTTGGTGGTGGCTGTTGGTGGTGGTCCCGGTATTAGTGGTCTTGATGTTGGTATTGGTAGCATTGGTGATGATGGCGGTCTTGGTGGCCTTAGTGCGAGTATTGGTAGAATTGGTGGTGGTTTTGGTGGTATTAGTGGTTGTATTGGTATTGGTATTGGTGGTGTTGGTGATGGCGTTAGTGGTCTTGGTAGTGGTCTTGGTGGTCTTGGTAGTGGAATTAGTGGTCTTGGTGGCATTGATGGTGGTGGTTGTGGTCTTGGTGGTCCATCTGTTGCAACACGTGGAACATCTATTGGGATATATTAAATAGGTCTTCAAACAGAATCTCCATTTGTTCCAACTGTTGGGTGATCCATTAGAATATGTTTTCTAATATGGTGTATATAATTTATTAAAATATCTTACCTTTTTTAAAAAAATTATGCACACATCAAATATAATGTATTTTTTATTTTTCTGTTGTTTGTAATTAAAAGATGTCTCTCAAAATAAAAGAAATAGAAAGTGGATCAACATCTGACCACCCAACAAAAAGGCTAAAGTACAGATGGATTCAGTGGAACTTTCTAAACAATCTCACTCAGGGAAAAATGAAGTTGAGGAAAGTTATGAAAAGGGTGGTGGAGAGGGGTATATAGAGGCTGGTGAGGAAAATAAATGTGAGGATGAAAAATAAGATAAATAAAAAGAGGAAGAAGTAGAAAGTGAAAAAGAGGATATTGACAAACATTATGATAAATAAGAAGGGGAAGAAATAGAAAGTGAGAAAGAGAATGATGATCAACATGATGATACTGCATCACCAATGGGGCATGAATTAAGATCGAAATTCCAGTATAAGGCTGTCAAAACTATAAGTATTAACAAGTTTTAAGTTGTGATGTCGATAGACAACCCTGCAGAACTAACTGGTGATCTTGTACTTCAATGCCAGTTGAGGAAACCTTTTGATCACTTTAGGAATATTAAGAAGAATGAAAACATAGACGAAATTTTTAAGAAGAGCTATTTTGGATGCTTACTTGAGTTACCTGAGGACCATACTTCCCATTTCCAAATGATCATGGTATATGGTCTTCTCAAGTGCAGGATCAAGTACGTAGGGGATGATAAAGATTTGAACAGGGGGGAAAAAAGATGGATGAAAATTGGATCAACTACTGTGGCATGCCGGTTTGTTTTAGATTGAAAGAGTTTTCCATAGTGACAGGCTTGAGATGCAATAGTCAACAAGAACCTCTCATCAATAGAACAACCTACAAAAGGTCCAAGGCAAGTAGGACAGCCAAAACACCACCATCAAATAGAGGAAAGGCATTGTGCAAGCAACTACCCACCAAAACCAACAAACGCAAGGAAAAAATAGATAAGTTGTTGGACATTGCTGGATATAGCTACAAAGTGGTGGATTTGATAGAATATCTCAAGAATAAAACCATACTAAAGAAGTAATGGGAGCATTTGTGATTAGTTTGGTTTTCCCATTCTTTATATTGGCAAGAGACGCCAAGAAAGTCATAGAAGATGATTTATTGGCGCTTACTAAAGATTTTGAGAAATTCAATGAATATCCCTAGGAATATGACGCTACAACTTGACTGTCAAATATTTACTGACAAATTTATCCCCAAAGACGATCATATTATACTGCTTTCCTTGGGCTTTCATGGTAAATTTAATCACTATTTGTTTACTCATCCATTATTTTATATTGAATAATTATCATGACCTTTATTTACTTGCTTCTTGTTTACATATTTTAGGCTTGGGCATTTGAAGTCATTCCTTCCCTACGAAAGTAGGTCAAAGATTACTCGGATGAGGTTTCCCATCCAAGTATCCTTAGGTAGTTAGATGCAAAGAGTAGCACAAGAATTAAGGAGGCTGATCTCTTTAACCCTCCGATAATGCAGAACGTCTTCTTTTAAGTAAAATAATTTGAATCAAAGAAAGATATTGAAATAGATGTGTATATATTGTGAAATATGGGTCATATATTACAACAAATTACTCATATACTGCAACTGGTGCAACATATGGGTAATATATGATGATAGATGATTCATATTTCACAATAGATTAACCATTTGTTGCTATAGTACTCTGAACCCGACTCAAAAAATTACCCATCTACTTCAAATTATGTAACATATTGGTAATCTAATGCAGCATATTGTTAATCTTTTATGACATACAAATTAGTTGTTGCGATAGATATATCATCTATTCCATAAGTTAACTGTGTTAACATATAACCCAAATGACTGCAAATTATTATTATACATTTAAATGTATCTGTCTTTTTTATAAGTTGTGCATCCTTAGATCGTGCCTACTGAGCAGGAGTTGGGGATGACTTCTTTTATTACTCTACGTCTTATTAATACAATAGCAAACCTAAAGGTGAAGTTAAGAAAGAAGGAATTGGCTGGAGAAACAGTCATAAGAGGAGCAGCTAGGCAAGGTCAGCCTAATGTTGAAGCTCTTCACGACCAACCTACTATAACAGATTCGAGTGCTTCTTCTAGGGGTATTGCTGGTGGAGTTGTTGATGTTGGTGGCAGTCATCCTTATATTGATGTCATTTTCAGTCGTGATGATGAGCATGTTGATGCTCAAGAAAAAATAAATACGTTTGAAATCACCCCTTACACAGGTCCCTCGTACCCTTACACCAGTCCCTCTCACCCTTATAGTGGTCCTTCTTACCCCTTTTCACCCTCATGTTCTCATTGCAAATGCAAAGTATGCAAGGACAGACAGGATAAACCTCTTAAAACACTAGAGGCTATCGCTGAAGCTGCCGAGGAATTGAAATGTAATAGGGGTGTCATACCATCCAAGAAGGTAAGGGAGCCATACACTCCTACAGTGGCGGTTAGGAGGAAGAAAAGAAAAATTAGCCAAATACTCTCCAGTCTGAAAACAAAAAAAAATTGCAACTCCTTTCTCTCCAAAAGTTATTGAAGTTCAAGGGCCACTAAAGAAGGTAGATATAT
This sequence comes from Capsicum baccatum var. pendulum, assembly GCA_030864225.1. NCBI lineage: Eukaryota > Viridiplantae > Streptophyta > Magnoliopsida > Solanales > Solanaceae > Capsicum > Capsicum baccatum. The sequence continues at coordinate 72,054,960 of CM061552.1, read as the reverse complement.
ACGCGGCACTTGGCAACGAAGAGAGGAAGGAACTGTAAAATACCACGTATACCAAGAAAAATAAACTTGCACAAAAATACACCATGCATATGTTTGAGGCACAAGACTTCAAGAGTATGAAAAATATGCATAAGTAGTACGTGGACAAGGTAAGTTTACTTTTCCTAACCCAACCTTCTAATCTAATCCATGAAGAAGAACCAATGCAACAGATGTGCAATCTATTACAACAACTAGGTATTCTGGTATAACTGGTGGTGGTTCTGTTCTAACAGATTAAACATCTATTTCAAAAGTTACGTTAGCTGGGTAATTTGTGAACAGATTTAGATAACCCTCAACAACTTATGGACTATCCGTTGCTTTTTTCCACTATGTTTTTCTTTTTTACAATTACTAATCTATTTAAAAATTATCTTCTTATATCATAGTATGTTGATGAAATTCTCTGCCTCATGAGGGGCAGGCAATTAGCATACCTGAATGCTTATGATGTTGTTGATAGGATAATGGACCTCAACTTCTACAATAATTTCAATAATAGGTACAATGAGCTTAGTAAGAGAGCATCAACTCTCAATGGCCCGTTAATTAGTTATTTTCTAGGTTCCAATGGGATGAAGATATGATAAACTATGTTAAAAGGAAGAGGTCATATCCACACAGTAAGAGATAGACCAAGCCAAAGATAATTCTTGCAGTCATGAACGTGGAAGTCAAGTATTTTCTCTCTGTTGAGATACTTATCGGGGAGGGAAAGATTAAGGTTTATGACTGCAACTTACCTGTCTTCGACGACCACAATTTTTTTAACCACATGCAGACACTGTTGGAGTTTATCCCCAGCTTGTTGAGGTAGAGTAAACTGATGGATCATTTTCCAGCGAAAGTGTTGAAGAAGAAAGAATGGGATTTTGAAGGTTGAAACAAGGACATGGACCTTCAAAAAAATAAAATTGATGTCGCGTGTAGGCCGTACGCACTTGCATACATCGAATGTTTGCTGACCGGCACAGAAATAGCTGGTTTGGGCGACGCCATTGTGGAAAAGATGCAAGAGGTCTGGGTTTATGGGGTAATAACTAGATGCTTAGAGCCTGTGTGTAAAGAAGATGTACAAAGACAAACACCATAGTATTTTTTTATTTCAAGCCACTTCACTTTACATGTAGTGGCAAATTTTTATGTTTGACAAAATTTGAATTTTTTTATAATGCAACAGATTGTCTATGTGTTGTTACAGATAGTATATATGTTATGACAGACTAATTATCTATTGTAATGGGTTGTTCATCTATTGCATTATACAGATATTTCTCAGTTTATCTGTCGCAACAGATATACAATTTATTGCAACACATAGTTTATCTGTTACAACTGATAGGTAATCTATTGAAACAAATCAAAATTGTAGGAAGTCCTATTTGATAATTTCCAATAGCTAACCTACATGTTGCAACATATGTCTAAATCTGTTTGATAATTTCCAATAGATATGTCGTCTGTTGCAACAGATGTATTATCTGTTGCGATATTTGAATCTAGTATTCTACTTTAATTTATAAGTTCAAAACTAAGGGTTAAATTATATTCATAGATAACATAAAATAAATCAAAGCCTTCAAAAATTACATGAAATAACTCAACAAATAAATGAAATATAAAAAAATTATTATGGGTACAAATGATCTACTCTACAAACAAATCAACAATTTAACCTATAGTGCCAACAATTCCCAAGGAGAGATTATTACTTTAACAGACTCAAGCTATAAAGATCTACCCTATATGGATAAGTTGTTCTTCATCCAGTGTTATGAAATTCGTCTTTGGTCGTCGTGGATCTTTAATGTCGCTTGCGGTTTTTGTGCTTTTGTTTCTCTATATTTCCATAAAATAAAAGCATATCTTTTGCGGAGTAATCTGGCATTAAGTCCATCATTTGGTAATTATAATCCATTGCTCAAATACTCAACGTAAGCTGTAACAAAGAGACCGCAATCTCTGAGTTTTAAAAAAATGGATAATCCATATCTTGCAATTCATGTAAGCGTTGTGAAATTTATGAAATGAAACTAAAGCATGATACATACAGGTTACCAATGGGTTGTTGAGCAATTCTTTCAACATATTCGACATCAAATGGATTACCCATTTTGTCCCGGTATGCTTCAATCGTCAATCAATCAATACAAACTTTTTGATCCAAAAAGTCACTCATATCAAGGTAAGTAGGTAATATTTTGGCCAGCTTTTGTATCTCAAATGAAGGCGCGGAACATCTCCTTCGCGACATCGAGTCATAAACTCGGATGTGCCTCTCTTTTAGAATGATGACAGTCAATACCCAATGGAATTTATCACCATAATTGATTGGGATGTACACTTCATCGACCAAATGCCAAGGTAAGCTAGTTGGAATGCTAAAACTTTTTATGATGTTGATTAAGCATTCCTTATTTCGGGAAACTTTTAGCTGTTGTTGACAAAACCTATCATAGACATTATTAATGTAAACTTTGTACAAATAATTATTTGTCGTGTATCTGTATTTTTCTTGTGTTTGTAACTTGAACTTTTTTCAGAGGTAATAAAAAATGGCATCGATGTGTTGCACATATTATTAAACATTTTAGATTACGTGATGAAAAATTAATACACAGATGCAATTAAAAAAATTATTAATTAATAGTAATATGTATGGAATTTAAACCTCACCAATCCAGTAAGTTCGGGGCTGTGACATCAAATAGAATCAATCCTTCATTTCGGGATGTGCAACAACAAAGTCGAACATATCAAAACCAAGACTCAATTTGTTCACTTTGTAGTGTTCGGCATTTTAGTTTCTACATGATTTATATATTTTGATGTCATGTTTTTACAACAAGAAATGTATAAATCAATATTTTTCAAAATTATTTATGTACCTGCCGGCATAATGCTTTAATAGCCCATCGGCAATCCATTCTGAATAGTAATTGATTAACTTTATTAGTTTTTTTGGAGCCTCATCTGAGATGTTGAACCCTTCAAATGGGTAATTATTTTGTTCTCCCAAATTCACAGGCTCTACTTTTTCTTCTTCCATGAAAGCAGTTGATGGATTATCAATTGGGATATTATGTTGTTCAGCAGTAGCTTCTACTGTGACATCCACCTAGAAAGACAGAATTATCAATGCTAATCATAGATATACAATAGAATATTTATTTGTTGCATCAGATGGATCATCTGCTGGGATAAATTTAAATAGGTAAAATAGAGTTGTACAATAATTTTGAATAGATGACCCATCTATTGAAATATATGACTCATCTGTTGGTACAAATTAAAATAGTACAAAGGCCTGTTTGATTTACTGAAACAGACGGTCATATGTTGCAACAAATAACGTAATCTGATACAACAAGTTAGATGACAGTTGCAACAAATGTATATATCTGTTTGATAATTTTCAACAGATATATCATCTGTTGAAACAGATATGTGTTTGTTTGTTTGTTGAAATAGATGATATACATTTATCTTATTTATCTCATGTTGCTCTCTTGTGGCCCTTGTACATTGATCAAAGGTGCAAGATAAAGACAGGGGAATTGCAATTTTGCTTTTTCGATGCTTGATAATGCCTTGAAAATTTCTTTCCTCTCCTCTTAGCCACCTTGATCTCTAGTGGAGAGTATGGATATGAAATCCTCTTTAATGGAATGACACTCTTCTTGGATGTCATTTTCTTTACAAAAATAGTTAATTTATTAATAGCATTAATCACTCCATCATGTTTCGCCTTGCAGTCTTCACATTTGCATGCCAAAGATTCACTGGAAGTGGCAAAATTTGTATAACCAATATGATCATAATCATAATGTTTTTTTGTTTCAAAAATTGTAAGAGGAGCATCATTAGCCCCAACAGCAGAACCACTACCACTACCATCATTAACAACAACAAGTCCACCCTCCAAAATTATTTTTCTTGTGATAGTTGTTACTCCAAACAATTCCTTCTTTATTTTATCAATGACCTAATGGTCCGATAAAGTTTACACGGACCGTAAAGTAAGGAAAAATAGCATCTTTAACTCTCGATTGGTCGAAACAAGCCATAGATGGACAATCTAAAATAAATCAGTACATATATTAGAATGATGATGAAATCATTTTAAAAAATCACTAATTAAAACAAAAACTTAATTAGGATTAGACTTACTACTTCCTTCGGGCGTTAAAGAGATCAAGAAATTTTGTATTTTTATCAGTTTTGGCCGACAGCTATCTCAGGATTCTTGGACAGAAAACTTTTTCCTGGTAGTTCACTTATTGTCTCAAATAAGAAATGGCTTCAAATGCTCAAACTTATAAAATAACGCCAATAAATCAAAAACGTTATTGAATAAAAAAATGAATTATCATAATAGAAGAAATATTTACCATCAAAGCCCATGGAAAGCTATAAAAGTTGACTGTCTTTGGCGTTAACGGAGTCAACAAATATTTAACAGTCAGTTTGAAGTTTTCATACCCCAAGGATAGATGTTAACTGCCTCAAGATCCTTGGAGAGCTTTAACAAACTAAGTGGTATATTGTTATTAACGTCTCTCGCCCAAAGAATATTATGTACAAACCAAACCAAGCACAATGATTGCTTGAGCTTCTTTGAAAGTCTTTTATCTTTCAATGCTTCTATCAAATTTTTGTTTTTGAAGTTTGAACCAACAAGGGACACAAAGTCAACATGATCATTCGACTTTCCTTTGCCTTTTTGGGGTGTGCGGGGTGCTTTTTGGGGTTAGAATATGTATATCTTGAGAAGGGGAAGAAGGATATCATTTTAATCCAGTAACTATGGGAAACTCCTTCCAACCAAAACAAACACGCATACCACAGTAATTTATCCACAGCTCATCCATCTTATCTATATTTTCATACATAAACCTACACTTGAGAAGATCATATACCATTTTCATTTGAAAACGAGCATTGTTGTCCTCCGGCAAATCAAGATATTGCTCAAAGAAGATGTCCCTGAAATAAGCTGCCAAATTTTTTTCTCAAAGTATTTTTTTGAAGTCGCCAAAAGGTTTTTCCATGGATGACTTAACCACGAAATCACCTATTAAATCTGTGTCACCATCACACTGTATTCTTACAGGATAACTATCAATGCTAAAGGTTTTGACCAACTCTTCGGTGGAAGGGCTATTAGTATTTGGATCGTCTCTTTTGAAATATTCCTCCCCCCTCCATGTTCATTATCTTCTATTTCTTATTGAGATAAGGCTTGTAAAGCAAGCTCATAGCGTGGTGGATGTAGCCTGACTGCTTTACTTGTTCCTTTACTTAGACTTAATTCGGTTTCATTTCTTTTGGGAGCCATACAATCTAAAAATAACAGGAACATAAAATATATTATAATTGATTAATGCATCGTTAAAAAGGGATAACAGTATATCTAACATATACAATAATAAAATAACAGTTCCAACATATCACACATCTGTTGCACTAGGTAGGTTATTTGTTGCAACATATAACTAACTTGTTACAATAGATGAGTAATTTGTTGCAACGACAAAAATAGATCACTCATCTGTTGAAATAGATGACTGGTCTGGTGCAGCAGATATGTTACTTGTTGGAACATATAACCAACCTGTTGCAATGGATGAGTAATTCATTGAAAACAATAAAAAAAGATCACTCATTTATTGAAACAGATCACTTCTCTGTTGCACCAGGTAGGTTATCGGTTGCAACATATAACTAACTTGTTGTAATGAATGAGTAATACTTTGGAAACAATAAAAACAGATCACTCATCTGTTGCACCAGGTAGGTTATCTGTTGCAACATATAACCAACCTGTTGCAACGGATGAAAACATTATTGGAAACAATAAAAACAGATCACTCATTTGTTGCCAAATGAGTTATCTGTTGGAACTGTTTCAACTATCAATATTGTTTAGGTTTCTTCTAAACAGAAGAGTCTTCTGTCACAATAGATGAATGATCTATTAGATTGTTCATCTGTTGCATCAGATTTTTATTGTTGTATTAAATTTTAATTTGTTGCATCAGATTTTTATCTGTTGCATGAAATGGTTCATCTTTTGCATCAGATAATTCATCTATTGCAAAAAAGTAGTACCAGGATTTTGTTTAATAAAACAACAACACTATCACTGTTTAATATCAAATACATCATTTTTATCAAGATAAATAAAAAATCAAACCAGCAATACCAACATACCACACACACTACGAACATCAATGGTGATCAAAAATCACCAACATTGTTGTTTTACGTTTGTACAAACATAAACAATAAAAATTAAACTTCAAAAAACTCAATAGACACCAACAAATCGAATCAACAGTTTGACAACAAGTACTACGATAAAAATAAAAAATTATATTTCACTCCGGAAAGAGTAGAGAAGAAATGTCAAAAATTAGGATTTTCTTCAGTCCACATTTCAAATTTAAGCAAGAAATATTGAAATTATTAACCAATACTGGTAGAGAAGTTGGCTCAAGTTTCTTTTTTTCTCCATAACTAAAAAGACATATTTTTTTACCTGTGAAAGAAGAAATGGAACGACGAAGAACTCGAAGTTGTTGTCGTCGGAGAATACTGTTGTCACGTCGATTGACGGTTGAAAGTCGAAAAGGAACTCGCCCAACTATTTTTCACCAAAGGTTGAAGGAAGAAATTTTGTAGAACCATTAGCTAGGAGAGAGAGGGGGAGGGAGAGAGACGGTTCATTTGGAGAGAAGAGGGATGTGGGTTGATTTGTATTTTTGAAAAGATTAGAAAATTTTAAAAATATTAATCAAGTCCACAATTAACTTAATCAAGTTTCCTAATTATGTTTGACCTTTTAAGTTGGTCAATTTCACTAATCCTTCATTCAAGACTTAAATGACACATTTCCTTCAATTTTCTCGTCTCTCATATGTATTTTCTTTTTTTATTATTTTCTATCACTATTTTTTTTTCAGCTTTTTTCTTCATTCTTTCTTTTCCTTTTTTTTTTCTCTTTCTTTATTCTTTTTTTCATTTTTTTCTTTTTCATTTTTTTTCATTTTTTCTTTTTATTTTTTGTTTTTTGTTTTTTCTGTATTTTCTATTACTCTTCTTTTTCTTTTGTATTTTCTTTTTTTCCTTTTTATTTTTCTCCTTATTTTCATTTATGCAAACTAGCAACACAAATATAAGTGTGAACTATAAAATACAAATACAAATGCGAACTATAATATACAAATACAAGTGTGAACTATCATTTGTAATTTTTAACTATTGAAAAGGAACAATTAATTTTCTTTCTACGAATATTTTTTTGCATTTATTGATGCGAGTTGTATTTATTGATACAAATAAACACACTTCAATTTTTTATATGTATTTGTAAAATCATTTGTTTCATTTATTTGTAATTGTATTTGTATCAAGTGATATTTTTTTATTTACAAACACGAATGATAATTTTGACATACAAATACAAAACGGTACATTTGTATCAAATGAAACATTACATATTTATATATTTTAGAATTAGAAAATACAATTAATGCATTTACTTATTTGTACACAAATACAAATGATAAATTGTACATAATCACGGCTAAATATAATATGCAATCAACTTACAAATACAAACACAAAATAATTATTTAAAAATAAAAAGGCATCAACAAAAATAGAATACAAATACAAATATAATCTAAATACACAAACACAATAAAACCACACTACAAATATATTTCAATATAATAGACAGTCAATTATAAAATATAAATACAAAACAATTCTTTAAAATACAAGTGTGAATTATATTAATATAAATGATGGTGTGAACTAACAAATACAAGTGCAAACTATAGAATACAAATATAAATGTGAAATACAAAATGCAAATACAAGCGTGAACTTTAAAATACAAATACAGTTGTATCAATGAATACAAAAATATAAACAACGATGCGACTACAAATACGATAAACAATTGTGGTATTTACGTTATCATCCATGACTAATGCTTGAGTAGTCGTATTTTTCAAAAATATAAAAAATATAAAATAGAACAAAAAAATGATAAATAAAATATGTACAAAAGGGAAAACGAAAAAGAAAAGAAGAAAGAGAAATAGAAGTTAGAGATAGAAGAGAGAAAAAAATAAAACGAAAAAATAAAAATAAGAAAAAATAGAAAAAAGAAGAAGAAAAACAAGGAAAACACAAAAAAAGAAAAAATATAAAAATGAAAAAGAAAAAAATATAAAAATGAAAAAGAAAAAAAAAAGTAGTATTTTTGACAAGACTAAATTGTAGTGTATTTATATTTTTTATGAATATGGACCACTAAGTAAAAGTGAATACAGCGACTATAAATCGAATACAGCAGCTAAATAGGTAGTATTACATAACTCAATACACAGTAGAGTGCATAATTAGTACAAGTATTAGTTATGCATAGTCTAAAAAATGATACCAAACATGATACTACTAAGAGAAAATGCAATGTTTTCACCCTAAACTATACACGAAATTATTGAAACACATTCGAACTTTAAGCGGGTCCTATTACCCCTGGACTAATTAAAATCGTATTTTTGACAACCTTGGTGCCTAAGTGGCACATACGTGTGCCTACGTGGACCTTCAATATGTTGATTCACTGATGTACCATGAAGGCACTAATTAAAGTTGCCAAAAATACAGTTTTAATTAGTCCAATGGTAATAGGATCCTCCTAAAGTTCGGGTGTGTCTCAGCAATTTCGTGTATAGTTCAGGGTGGAAGCAGAGTATTTTCCCTACTACTAATACACAAAGAATAATGCGTGCATATATTTTTAATACACTCTACCAAACGACCGACCTGCAAAAGTTTAATAGTACTTCAGATAATGCTTTCCAAACGTGGTTCTCCATTTTCACACCCTGAGATAATTCAATTTTGTTAACCAAGAAGTAATTCCATGAAACTTTAAACTGAAATCAGTTGCAATGTGAAGTGAGATTTTAGTGCAAATTACACTATCATTTTGAGAAACTAGCATACAAATATACGTACTTTTGTCAAATACATGTTCATAAATCATAGCTTTAATGACACTAGTGGTGCAAACCAAAATGAAATAAAGAAAACGACTAAACCGTGGCAGCTGAATAACCAGAACTGCGTAGGGAAGGGAATTAGAAAAATACTGGACATAACTGAGGTAGCTAAAGATTTAACTTTTGGTAGTAAATGAGCTGAAGTAGCAAACAAGTTCATGCCAACTGGGTTTTGTGATACTTTAAGCATGTTGCTTATTTGTACTCCATCTATTATTACTTCCTGTGCACTCATATTTGAGAATTTTAATATTCCCTCCGTCCCATTTTACTCGTCCCAAATTTTTTAATTTGATTTTTCACTTTACTTGTCATTTTTCATTAATCAAGACAAGACAATTTTTTTTTCTTTTTTACCCTTAGTATTAATTGTTTTTTCTCCAAATTTAAATATAAACATCATTTAATAGGAATACTATAGTAAAGTAATCATGTTATTAATTATTTTTCTCAATATGCAATGTCAAATTAGGACGAATAAAATAGGACGGAGGGAGTAGACACCAGTGGTGATTCAGATATGGGAATTCAAAAAGTCTCCAACTGTTGACCAGATCTACACTTGATGGAATTTGTTTTTTGTTTTTTTTGTAGACAAAATAAGTGTGAGATATGCAACACTTACAGCTACGGACACTTCCCAATCTTATATATACACGGCAGTACTGTATTATAGCACTGGATGGGAAAATTACTAGCAAGGCAACTTTGTTTATTTATATAGGTCAAGAACATGCCCTCTTCTCAGGCCATATTCTTTTGACCAACCATGTGAAGCATTTTGTCAACGGATGGTCGCAAGACTAGAGCTCAGAGGGAACCGCCTCATCTAAAAGCTCAAAGTGTTGAGAATGGATATTATTTGTTCAGGTCCTTAGGGAATGTCCCAAGCCACATTCCACAAATTCACCATTAGATATCCATAATTCCAACAAAGATGCATGCATCTCACACCCGTCCATGTGATACAGGACAGTGTCCATAATTTATAAGGAACAAAACTGAAAAGCGTCAAAGACAACCTGCAGCAATAGTTGAAGTTATCTGACACTCATCAGGAACTTCCCACCAAAGTTGACAAATTACTAAGGCATCTAAACTACAGTAATAACAATGGTTTATACCTAACTACCCCTAAGTTTTTTAATCAATCTAATCTTGCTAAGTAAGTCATTAATGATAGCACCTCTAACACTAATATCCAGAATAACTCTAGTCCTCCTATGTGGCTAGTAATGGCAAGTCGACAATACTATAGATTCTACAAATTAAAAAGTACACAACATTACACAAATTCACCATTAAATATCCATAAATCCAACAAAGATGCATGCATCTCACACCCAAGTCCATGCGATACAGGACAGTGACCAAAATTTATAAGGAACAAAACTGAAAAGCATCAAGACCTAACCTGCAGCAATAGTTGAAGTTATCTGACAGTCATCAGGAACTCCCCACCAAAGTTGGCAAATTACTAAACTACTATCTCTCAAAGTAATATTGTGTGGATACCCAGACAGACATCAGATAACTAACAAGTGGTTCAACTTCTAAGGCACTAGTCATAGCAGTAGCTTGTCTAAAAGTTTCCTTCACATAAAATAAGAGCATACAAAAGACAGATAACAGTATAACCAATAAACAAGCAAAAAACATAAAAGCGCACATCAAAAATGGAATAACATACCGCTAGATAATAATGAAAACAAGGCACCCACAAGGTAATACTATAAAATATCCACTCGAATTCGAAAACAATATCGAAACACCACTAACAAGCAACTACAGGCGTAGATACAAACAAAAGCACTCTACCTACTATGACGGACGAACTACTATCCACTTATTATTTTCAATGTGTTTCGGGTACAAGAATATATATATATAGGCAACAACAACTTCAACACAAGATCAAGTCTAAAACAAGAACACTTATGAAGTTTCTTAACACCTTCAACACAAGATTAAAAATAATCTATCCAAGAAGTGTGTTATTTTTTCAGAAATAAGATGAAACAGAAATGTAAAGCCAAGTCCCTCGATTTCACGGAGTGTTCTTAAGGAATAATTCCTCTCACTGTACCTGAGGTTATGAAATCTTCCTCCCAGGATAAAATGGCTTTCAATCCAACTATAGCGGTACCTCAAATAATTGGATTCGTCAAACTCACTCAATAGCTAATGATCACAACGATTTTTTCGAAGATATTAAGAGTTATTTTGTTGTCAAAAATCATTTCTATACCTGAGAAATATGTCGGGTATTTATAGCCTTTAATGTATCCTTTTGGAAAGGATGCATTGGTTCAGTAGAAAGATACCTATTCATGAAATAGAAATGTTTAAGGCCAAGTCGTCCGATTTCACAGACTTTTCTTAAGGAATAATTCCCCTCACTGTACCCGAGGTTATGGAATCTTCCTCCCGGGATTAAATGGCCTTCAATCCGACTATAGCGGTACCTCAAATAGGCGGATTCTTCGAACACACTCACGGTTTGAATGATCACACTTAGAGTATTTTTAAGACAAGAAAAATGTTTTGTAATCTGAAAATTTCTGTATTTTCTATGTCATAAACCTGTGGACGAAACCAGGTTTATATAGCCACTAGATGCCCCTTTGAAAAGGCGGCATTGGTTCATAATAGAGGTGTATGACTCTTCCTGAAAATGCATGTCTATTCACTTATAACAATGCAGTATTTTTCTAAAATAGTGCACTGGTTCACTGAAACAGTGTGTATTTTTATTGAAGGGTTGCAACTTTCTCAAACTGTGCAATCTTCTGTAACAGAAGCAACAATCTGAAATAGTGCAACCTTCTGTAACAGAAGCAACAATCTAAACTAGTGCAACAATTTCAAATAGACGCATCAGTTCTGAAATACTATTACTACGTATATATATATATAAACGGAGGCCGAAACAGTGCAGAAAAAATTTACTGCATTTTTCCTTGGCATTCTTCGGAATTCAAATAAATTTTGACCGAAAAGATAGATCTCATCGATCGATCATTTGCCAAATCCAAATCCAAAGCCGAGCCGAGCGAGCGACGACGACGACTGCGCGAGGCATCATTTATTTCTTGCCCCACTTGCTATGTGGAGTAAGTGTTTCTCATTATAAACACTCTCAAGTTCTCTTCTTTCACCGATGTGGGAGAAAGAGTAAACTTGCCATTTGGGGAGTACACTTTCCATTTTTAGTGTCTCCTTTCCTCCACCCTTTTACTCTCTATTTTTCCATTCACACCCTTTCATTACTATGAACCCAACAATCCCCCACATGAATGGGGAATGGCTATTTTTCGTAAAACTTTTATGGACAAGTATGTGATCATCAAGCAAAGACTGATTGCATCTGGATAAGTGGGTTTCCCTTTGAACTTTCCGTAGTGAACATGCATCGGCTGCACTCGGTCAATCGGTAGATTTGATATCTTTGAACCGTCGAGGTTTAATGTACACCTAGACAACACATGTCACACAACCAGCCTTTTACCGTTTATGGTTCTTACGGTTTTGTTCTTTTCAGCCATGAACACGTTTCGGTTTTCATGAGAGCTTAGAGAATAGGCCTTTACTAACATTCTCTTTTAAACGACTTCCACTTTGCCCACACATAGGTGATTTCTAAACGTTCAATCCTATAGATTAAACTATTTGGTCAAATTTGCCAAATTTAGATAATCATTAAAAGACTTTTCACATTAAGTCTTATCATTGTTTACTATACATTGTCTATATCATGAGAATGGGTTGGGTATTTGACAATTTTGAACCTGTCAGACACAACTTTGTTTGATCTCCTTGAACCTAGATCTTGGGATCTCCAGTCTGCTAGGTAGAGTTACCGCCATGCTGACTTGTCCTAGGCCTTAAAACCATTCCCTTAGATGTCCTTTCTACTCCTTCTCTAGATTGGCCTTTTGTAAGTGGATCTGATATACTATCCTTCGGCTTTACATAGTCTACAGTGATAATTCCACTAGAGAGAAGTTCCCTAACGGTATTATGTCTCCGTCGTATGTGATGAGATTTATCGTTGTACATCATGCTCCCTGCCCTACCTATTGTTTCTTGGCTATCACAGTGTATACATACTGGTGCCACTAGCTTGGGCCAATACGAAATATCTTCCAAGAAATTTTAGAGCCATTCTGCTTCTTCACCGGCTTTATCTAATGCAATAAATTCAGATTCCATTATAGAGTGAGCGATACAAGTCTGTTTAGATGATTTCCTAGAAACTGCTTCTCCACCGATAGTAAATACATATCCACTTGTGGATTTTACTTCGTTCAATCCGGTGATCCAATTTGCATCACTATATCCTTCAAGTACCGCAGGACATTTATTATAATGCAAAGCATAATTTTTAGTGTATTTAAGATACCCCAAAACTCTTTTCATTGCCATCCAGTGAGTTTTGTTGGGATTACTCATGTACCGACTCAATTTACTGATAGCGCATGCTATGTCTGGTCGTGTACAGTTCATTATATACATTAAACATCCCAATACTCTTGCGTACTCCAATTGCGAGTCACTTTTACCTTCATTCTTTCGAAGTGCAAAGCTCGCATCTAATGGAGTCTTGGCAATACCGAATTCCATATACTTGAACTTGTTAAGTACCTTTTCGATATAATGAGACTGTGACAATGTCAACCCTTGTGGAGTTCGATGGATTCTTATATCTAAGATCACATCTGCAACTCCAAGGTCCTTCATATCAAACTTGCTCTCGAGCATTCATTTTGTTGCATTTATGTCAGAAATGTCTCTACTGATGATCAACATATCATCCACATATAAACATACAATGACTTGGTGATTTAGAGTGTCTTTAATATAAACACATTTATCACATTCATTTATTTTGAATTCGTTTGCCAACATGGTTTGGTCAAACTTCGCATGCCATTGTTTTGGTGCTTGCTTTAGTCCATATAATGATTTGGTGAGTTTACACACCTTGTTTTCTTTTCCTGGAACCACAAAACCCTCAAGTTGTTTCACGTAAATTTCTTCTTCCAAATCTCCATTTAGGAATGCGGTTTTCACATTCATTTGATGGATTTAAAGATCATATACCGCCGCCAAGGCAATTAACATTCGAATCGAGGTTATCCTTCTTACTAGTGAGTATGTATCAAACTAATCAAGGCCTTCCTTCTGTTTGAAGCCTTTTACTACAAGTCTTGCCTTGTATTTGTCAATAGTACCATCCGTCTTTATTTTCCTTTTGAAGATCCATTTAGAACCTAAAGGTTTATTTCTGGGAGGAAGGTCAACCAATTCTCATGTATGGTTGCTTAAGATTGAATCTATCTCACTATTGACTGCCTCTTTCCAAAAGGATGAGTCTGACGACGACATCGCTTCTTTAAATGTTTGAGGTTCATTTTCTAAGAGAAATGTTACAAAATCCAACCCAAACAAAGTTGACGTTCTTTGACGTGTACTACGTCTTAGATTTTCTTAATTATTTACATTCTCACTTGGTTTATCTCGAGGTCGTTTAGATCCTCTACAAGAATATTCATGTCTAATTTTATACGGGTAAATGTTTTCAAAGAATTCAGCATTATCTGATTCAATTACCGTATTTTCATTTATATTTGGATGTTCGGATTTATGAACCAAAAATTGACATGCTTTACTGCTTTTAGCATATCCTATGAACACGTAGTCCACCATTTTAGGCCCTATCTTAACCCTTTTAGGTATAGGAACTTGAACCTTTGCTAGACACCTCCACACTTTAAAATATTTCAAGTTAGGTTTCCTTCCTTTCCATTTTTCGTAAGGAATTGATTGTGTCTTACTATGGGGAACTCTGTTGAGTATACGATTGGCCGTAAGGATAGCCTCCCCCCATAAGTTTTACGGTAAACCAGAACTTATAAGTAAGGCATTCAACATTTCCTTCAAAGTTTGGTTTTTCCTTTCCGCAATTCCATTAGATTGGGGTGAATATGGGGCCGTAGTTTGATGGATTATTCCATTCTCTACACATATTTGCGCAAAGGGAGATTCATATTCTCCGCCCCTATCACTTTTTATCATTTTGATCTTTTTGTCTAACTGATTTTCAACTTCAGTTTTATATTGCCTAAACGCATCTATTGCTTCATCCTTACTATTTAGCAAGTAGACATAACAATATCTAGTATAATCGTCAATAAAAGTTATGAAATACTTTTTCCCACCACGAGATGGTGTTGACTTCATATCACAAATGTCAGTGTGTATTAAGTCTAAGGGATTGGAATTCCTTTCAATGGACTTATAAGGATGCTTTGCATACTTCGATTCCACACATATTTGACACTTTGATTTATTGCACTCAAAGTTTGGCAAAACTTCTAAGTTAATCAGTTTTCGTAACGTTTTGTAATTAACGTGGCATAAACGTTCATGCCATAAATCATAAGACTCAAGCAAATAAGATGAATTCAAACTTTTATTCATTTCAACAGTCATTACATTTATCTTATAAAGGCCCTTCGTGAGATAGCCTTTTCCTATATACATTTCTCCTTTGCTAACTATAATTTTCCCAGAAACGGTTATACATTTGAATCCGTTCTTATCTAGGAGTGAAATAGAAATTAAGTTCCTACGTAACTCTGGAATATATAACACATTGTTCAGTGTCAAGACCTTGACGAAAGTCATCTTTAGGCAAATTTTTCCTGTTCCCTCCACCTTAGCAGTAGCGGAGTTGGCCATGTAAAGCATTTCTTCTGCTTGAGCCGGAGCAAATGACTAGAACAACTCTTTGTTTGTGCAAACATGGCGTGTGGCACCAGAATCCATCCACCATTTGCGTGGATTCCCCACTAAGTTGCATTTCGTGAACATAGCACACAAATCATCAGATTCTTTATTGGACTCAATCATATTCGCTTGGTCATTTTTCTTGCCTTTCTTCGGGGCTCGACAATCTGTGGACTTGTGGCCAATTTTGCCACAATTGAAGAATTTTCCCTTGAACTTTTTCTTGGGTTGATTGCTTCCATGTTCAACTTTCTTTCTTTTCTTCGAGTTGTTTTGGTCATCTTCTACAATATGTGCTCTATTCATTGTAGAATTTCCCTTTGACCTTCTTTCGACATCTTTATTTTCCTCTTTAATACGAAGTCGGACAATAAGATCTTCAACGGTCATCTCCTTGCGTTTATGCTTTAAGTAGTTTTTGAAGTCTTTCCACAAAAGTGGTAGCTTCTCAACTATCGCTGCTACTTGGAAAGCATCATTCACAATTAAACCTACAAAACAGTCTTTGTGAGTATTAAGAACATTTTTAATTTGTTCAACTACGGTATTTTTTAAAAATATACCTTCTGCTAGTAGATCATGTATGATGACTTGCAACTCCTGTACTTGAGAGACAACAGATTTGCTATCAATCATTTTGAAGTCCAGGAACCGTGCAACAAGGAATTTCTTAATTCCCACATCCTCCGTTTTATATTTTCATTCAAGTGCCCCTCACAGTTCCTTTGATTTCTTGGTTCCACTATAGACATTATAGAGGTCGTCTTGGAGACCACTCAGAATATAGTTCCTGCAAAGGAAATCCGAATGTTTCCAAGCTTCTATAATAATGAAGCGGTCCTTGTCTGAGGTTCCCTCGGGCACCTCGGAAGTGTCTTCACTAGTGAACCGTTGTAGACATAAAGTGGTGAGGTAAAAGAACATCTTTTATTGCCACCACTTGAAGTCAATGCCAGAAAATTTTCCAGGCTTCTCCGTCGGTGCCATCATTGGCGGAGCATTTTTGTGACTTGATGTGGCAATATTATTTGCCCCCATAGACGTTGTCGTATCCATCATTTGACTTTCAGTTGACATTTTTCCTGTTACCACAAGACAGAAAACTTAGTATTTTTTGGAATACTATTTATAAAGTTAAATAACTTTAAACTCTTCTTCTTGTTTGTAGTTAACGATAAAGTTTTTATTACTTCGAATCGTCAATCGAGTGAACCTTAACTCTTGATGAAGATTTTATGTCTTCTAATCACTAGTTAAATTCAAGCAGAGTAGAAAACCTAAGCTTTAATCTCCAAAAACAAGCAATACAGATTCTGTAAGAGATTATTCCTTAAGATTATTATTTTCCACAATACGGGTACGTAGAATCTGTATAACAGAACAACAAATTCAACTCGTGTTCAAGTATGAACAAAAACACAATGAAGTTTTAAATACCCTCAACACAAGATCAAAAGGACCTTTCCAAGATGTGTTTTTATCTTTCAGAAAATAAAGATGAAACAGAAATGTTTAAGGCCAAGTCGTCCGAATTCACGGACTTTTCTTAAGGAATAATTCCCCTCACTGTACCCGAGGTTATGGAATCTTCCTCCCAGGATAAAATGGCCTTCAATCCAACTATAGCGGTACCTCAAATAGGCGGATTCTTCGAACACACTCACGGTTTGAATGATCACACTTAGAGTATTTTTAAGACAAGAAGAATGTTTTGTAATCTGAAAATTTTTGTATTTTCTATATCATAATCCAGTGGACAAAACCAAGTTTATATAGCCACTAGATGCCCTTTTAAAAAGGTGGCATTGGTTCATAATAGAGGTGTGTGATTCTTCCTGAAAATGCATGTCTATTCACTTAAAACAATGCAGTATTTTTCTAAAACAGTGCACTGGTTCACTAACACAGTGTGTATTTTTGTTGAAGAGTTGCAACTTTCTGAAACTGTGCAATATTCTGTAACGGAAGCAACAATCTAAAACAGTGCAACCTTCAGTAACAGAAGCAACAATCTAAAATAGTGCAATAGTTTCAAACAGATGCATCAGTTCTGAAACACTGTTACTGCGTGTATATATATAAACGGAGGCCGAAATAGTGCAGAAAAATTTTACTGCATTTTTCCTTGGCATTCTTCAAAATTCAAATAAATTTTGTCCAAAAATATAGATCTCATCGATTGATCATTTCACAAATCCAAATCCAAATTCAAAGCCGAAGACGAGCCGAGTGAGCGACGACGATGACGGGGCGAGGCATCATTTATTTCTTGCCTCACTTTCCATGTGGAGTAAGTGTTTGTCATTATAAACACTCTCAAGTTCTCTTCTTCCACCAATGTGGGAGAAAGAGTAAACTTGCCATTTTGGGAGTACACTTTTCATTTTTAGTGTCTCCTTTCCTCCACCCTTTTACTCTCTATTTTTCCATTCACACCCTTTTATTACTATGAATCCAACTGTCACGTCCCAGTCTGTGCTGGACCTGCGCCTGATCTGCGGCCGCAGGTGACTTTATGCAAATTCCAGTAGCTTCTGCGCTACATCTGCGCCCGCAGGTCGCGTACCTGCGCTACATCTACGCTCGCAGGTCGAAACAATGTGTCTTTTGCCTCGAAGGATCGCATCCCTTTGTTGGGAAAATACTACAATATTGATGTTAGATAGGAATTAGTAATAGTAAGAGAGTTGTCACAAACACTGTGTCGTGGCAAGCCACTTCCTTGAAAGCGATTTTGGCCTGATTCCAGTGCAAATCCTTCTAGCCAGTCGCTCCCCAAGGTTCCACAGCTACTTCCAAACACGTGCACTCGTGGCTAGAAGTTTAGAAGTTCCCTAAACCAATTGCCCAAAATAATGCAAGAAGAGGAAAGGCGGAATGCTCTTTTTCTTTTCCTTTCTATTTGTTGTATTTCTTTTTTTTGTGTTATCTTTTGTTCTCCAAAGATGTATGCTTATGTAGGGATACCAAATATACGTTTACAAGAAGAGAATTAATGGCATCATTAAATCAAAGTATAATTAAATGAAGTTTATTACAGACTTTTGTTTTTTATTCATTTGGAACCGAATGTAGGTTCATCTTCTTTGTAACGTAATATTTTATTTTCCTTTATTCTTTGCATTACAAAATGCTTTATGAAGCATTAACTCCACAATCTCCCACTAATGCAAAGACAAATAGTATGAATAAATTTTGGGCAAAAGGAAGGAACATGTACTTAAGTGTCAATATCTTTCGATTTGAATTGACATGTAGTGATATGAGGCAACAACAAATATCCAAAAAGTGAAGTACTCTTGAACTAGATGGACATAAGTTGAGACCCCACAACACATACCATATCCTTGAATTTAAGCAACCTCCGTGATACTATAAAGTGATTTTTATGGTCATGCACACAAACCTTGGATCTCATGAGTGCTCTAGAAAGATAACCCAAGTCTTTCATAAAAAGGTGACCAACCTTTTAATCTCACGTAGGTGATCCATCAAGTCTATCTCATAGACCACCTTAAGGCTATGGATCATTAAGAGCAAAAATAAGTTCAACCTTATAATACACTACCTTACGCCATAGGGATAGGATATGTAGCGTTTATTGAAGGCCTATATGTCTTCGTTTGACCGCAAATGGGTATCCACCATATTACTGCAATCTATGGGCTTTAGCCCCATCCCCCTCGACGATTCAAAGACTATTTTCCTTGTCAAACCCTTGGTCATAGGATCCGTTAAATTTCTTTTGGACCTTACATGTTCCAAGGAAATAACACCATATTTCAACAATTGTTTAACTGCACCATGTCTGATGCGAATATGTCTCTTTTTACCATTGTACACACTATTTTTAGCAATTCCAATTTCCGTCTGTGAGTCATAATGTAAAGAGACTGGTGACACTTGTCTTCCTCATAAAGGCACATCTGCCAAAAGATTTCTCAACCACTCGGTTTCTTACCCTGCCAACTCAAGAGCAATGAATTCAGATTTCATAGTAGAACATACTATACAAGTCTGCTTTGAAGACTTCCACGAAATAGCACCTGCACCCAAAGTAAACACATAGCCACTGGTCGAGCTAACTTCATCATTGCCAGTCACCCAGTTTGCATTACAAAAACCTTCTAAAACAGCAAGAAATTTATTAAAATGCAAACACCAATCCATAGTACCTCTCAAGTACCTTAACAAGTGACGAAGAGCATGCCAATGTTCATTACTGGGACTATGAGTATATCTACTAACAGCATAATCTATATCAGGCCGAGTATAGTTCATGAGAAACATTGCACTCCCAATTATTTTAGCATATTCAGTTTGAGAAACACTAGAATCTCTATTCTTTTGTAAGTGTATGCTAGGATCATAAGGAGTTCTCACTGAAACTACATCAAAACAATCAAATCTTTTCAGCATTTTTTCAATATAATGAGACTGACACAAAGAGAAACCATTAGCAATTCTTTTGATTTTCATCCCTAAAATTACGTCAGCTTCTCCAAGGTCTTTCATTTCAAATTTAGAAAATAAAAATTTTTTAGTCTCATTTACAACATTCACATTATGGCCAAAGATTAACATGTCATCCACATATAAACATATAATCATACAATCCTATCCTATTATTTTAGAATAAACACAGGTATCAGATGAATTAACAATAAAGTCATTATCCATTAATGTGAAATTAAATTTTTCATACCACTGCTTAGGTGCCTGCTTAAGTTCATATAAAGACTTTCTCAATTTGCATACTTTATCCTCTTGTCCTAGGATCACAAAACCCTCAGGTTGAGTCATATAGATCTCTTCCTCTAAATCACCATTTAAAATTATAGTTTTGACATCTATTTCGTGTACCACTAAACTGTGAATAGCAGTTAAAGCAATAAGAGTTCTAATGGTCGTTATTTTAGTCACATGAGAATAAGTATTAAAATCATCAACACCTTTCTTTTGGTTACAACCCCTAATCACAAGTCTAGCCTTATATTTATCAATTGTACCATCAAGCCTCAATTTCTTCTTAAATATCCACTTGCTACTTATGGGTTTACTACCTTTAGGAAAATCATACAAGTCCCATGTGTGATTAGATACTATAGAGTCTAATTCACTTTTAATAGCCTCTTTCCAAAACATTGCATCTATTGAACTCATTGCTTCATCATAAGTTTTAGGGTCTTCTTCTATTAAGTAGATAGACACTAATTCCTCATTTAAAGTGTCAATATCAAAACCCTCAGTTAAGAAGGTGGTGATAAAATCAGGACCAAAACTAGTCTCAATGCTACGTCTTTTACTCCTTCTAAATTCATTTTCATGCTTATTAGCAATATCATCAGAAGCAGGCGTAATATGAGAGTTAACAGACATAGATACAAAAGTATTGTTTTGCACATCACTAGGCACATCATTTTGCAAAGGAAAAACATGCTCAAAAATTCTGCATCTCTAGATTCACAAATAGAATAATCATTTAATGACACAAATTTATATGCAGCACTATTTTAAGCATAACCAATAAAGATGGTATCAAAGGTCTTAGAACCTATATTTACTCGTTTAAAATCAGGTAGACCAACCTTAGCCAAACGCCCTCACTCTTTCAGAAATTTCAAGTTAGGGGCAAATCTTTTCCATAACTCATATGAGGTCTTTTCTAACTTTTTATGAGGGACTCTATTAAGAATATAACATGCAGACAAGACAGCTTCCCCCCACATATAGTCAGGTAGACCTGAGCTTAAAAGCATAGAATTCATTATTTCCTTAAGAGTTCTATTCTTTCGTTCAGCTATACCATTTTGTTAGGGAGTATAAAGAGCACTAAACTCATGGATAATACCATTTTTCTCACAAAAATCTTCTAGATCTTAAGTATTATATTCACAGCCCCTTTCAGATCTAAATCTCTTGATTTTTCTGTCTAATTGATTTTCTACTTCTGCTTTGAATTTTAAAAACATGTTTTCAGCCTCATCTTTAGACCTAAGGAGGTATACCTTAGTGTACCTACAAAAGTCATCAACAAAAGTAATGTAATACTTCTTTCCACCTTTACTAATAGTGTTCTTATAATCTACTAAGTCTGAATGTACTAGTTCAAGCAATTCGGTCTTTCTACTAGTAACATATTTAAAAGGTTTCTTGACATGATTTGCTTCTACACACAGAGGACATTTAGAAATATCATCAATATTTACTATAGGAATTAATCCCATTTTTATAAGTCTTTTAATAGAAGCAATATTAACATGACTTAGCCTACCACGCCATAAATTAATAGACTCAGCAATATAAGCAGAATTAGGAATATTTGTATTATTGAGAATCTCTTGATCAATGTTCAGTACAAATAATCCCCCACTAAGGTATCCATTCCCAAAAAAGTTTCATCCATAAGAAATAATTATTTTATCAGCTTCAAAAACAAGTTTAAGGCCTACTTTGTTGAGAAGTGCTCCAGAAACTAAGTTTCTACGGAGCGAGGGAACATACAGAACATTGTTCAAGGCTAAAATTTTTCCAGAAGTTAATTTAAGTAAAAATTTTCCTTTACCCATAACTCTAGCAGTAGTGGAGTTACCTATGTAGACGCACTCGCCATTGGTGGATTCCTTAAAGTCATTGAATAATACTGTGTTAGCACAGAAGTGTCTTGAAGCGCCTGTGTTCAGCACCCAATCAGTCTTCTTAACTGCCAGATTTGCCTCGACGATTACTGCAGCAACTACTTCATCACCCTCTCTAAGATGAGCTTGGGCATCACCTTGTCCTCCCTATTTCGGCTTTGTCCTTTTCTTAGATAACACTGGACAGCCCTGTGGCCAAGTTTTTTGTAGACAAAACAAGGCGTTTTTGATTTTTTAATTTGACTCTTTGGCTTGTTGAAATTATTTTTGTTTTTCACTTGTTCCTTATTCTGAACATTCTTTTGTTTGCCTTGGTACCTATCTTTTGCAATATTAACATAATATTCCACAAGGTTAGCTTTAGAAGAATTAAGATAAAGAGCTTCCATCTTATCTTTGAGACGGTTTGCCTCCTCGGTCCTCATGTGACTGATAAGTTCTTGGAGAGTTAAAAAAAAATTATTATGTTTCAATTGATTTCTGTAATCACTCCAAGATGGTGGAAATTTTTCAAGCAAAACATTAGCCTGAAAAATCTCGCATATCTTCATGCCCTCATTGAGTACATCAGCAGTTAAATTTTCATATTCGTGGACTTGTTTCATGATTGATTTATTGTCAATCATTTGGAATTTAATCCACTGTCCAACAACATATTTTTTTTCCTGCATCATCAGCACCATATTTCTTTTATAAACTATCCCATATTTCTTTAGCAGATTTATAGGTAACAAATAAATCAAACAAATGATTAGTCATATGGTTCAACAAATGTCCTCTAATTGTTTTGTTATCCTTTTCAAATTTATTTTTAGCAATATCATCAACCATAATAGTGTTAAATCCAGTAGTAATGTTAGAACCATCAGTTGGAGGTTCATTAAACAAAACATAATCAACTTCTAATTGTTCGAAGAAAATTAAAATTTTTTGTGACCAACGTTTAAAATTATTTCCGTTTAATGGCTCTAGTTTTGACAAATCAGGGAAAGTTTTATTCAAAGAAATAGCCATTTATCAATATTGTATGTAAGGAAATCGCTTTCAAATTGTTGGAAAAAATACTACAATATTAATATTGGATAGGAAATAGTAATAGTAAGAGAGTTGTCACAAACACTGTGTCGTGGCAAGCCACTGCCTTGAAAGCAATTTCAGCCCGACTCTGGTGCAAATACTTCTAGCCGGTCACTCCCCAAGGTTCCACATCTACTTCCAAACACGTGCACTCGTGGATGGAAGTTTAGAAGTTGCCTAAACCAATTATCCAAAATAATTCAAGAAGAGGAAAGGCGGAAGGCTCTTTTTCTTTTCCTTTCTATTTGTTGTATTTCTTATTTTTGTGTTATATTTTGTTCTCCAAAGATGTATTCTTATATAGGGATGCCAAATATACGTTTGCAAGAAGAGAATTAATGGCATCATTAAATCAAAGTATAATTAAATGAAGTATATTACAGACTATTTTTTTATTCATTTGGAATCGAATGTAGGTTCATCTTCTTTGTAACATAATCTTTTATTTTCCTTTATTCTTTGCATTACAAAATGCTTTATGAAGCATTAACTCCATACTTCGAGGTGCATTACGTATGCGTTTGTATGGCATTCGAAATGCACCCGCACTTGGAGAAAAATAATTATATCAGATTTTTGGATTAAATTTTTCACTTGTAAAACAAGTTTTAAATAAAATTCTTCTAAAAAGATAAATCTCATCAATCGATCATTTTTCAATTCCAAATCCAAAGCCGAAGCCGAGACGAGCTAGCGAGCAATGAAGACGGCGTGAGGCACTACGTTGTTCTTGCCTCACTATCCATATAGAGTAAGTGTTCATTAATATAAACACTCTAAAGTTCCCTTCTCCCGCCATTGTGGGAGAATTAGTGAACTTTTCAATATAAGAGTATACTTTCCAATTTGGTGACTCTCTTTCTCTCCACTATTTTTCCTTCATTTTTCATTCACACATACACCTTGAACTCAACAATCCCCCATAAAAAATAAAAAATGGCTATCTTTTAAAGAACTTACGGACAAGCATGTGATCATTTAGCAAAGACTGATTACATCTATATAAGTAGGTTTTCCTTTGAACTTTTTCGTAGTAAACATGCATCGGATGCACTCGGTTAATTGGTAGATTTGATATCTTTTAATTGTCGAGCTTTAACATACACCTAAACAACACATGTCACACAACCAGCCTTTTACTGTTTATGGTTCTCACGATTTTGTTTGTTTTAGCCATGAACACGTCCCGGTTTCATGAGAGCTTAGAGAATAGGCCTTTACTAACATTCTCCTTGAAACAGCTTCCACTTCATCCTCACATAGGTGATTTCTAAATGTCAAATCCAATAGATTAAACTATTTGGTCAAATCTGTCAAATTTAGATAATCATGAAAAGACATTTCATCTTAAGTCTTATCCTTGTTTACTAAACATTATCTACATCATGAGAATGGGTTGGTATATTGACAATGTTGAACCTGTTGACATAACTTTGTTTGATCTCCTTGAACCTATCTCTTGGGATCTCCAGTCTGCTCGGTAGCATTAACGCCATGTTGACTTATCCTAGGCCTTAAACTCATTCTCTAGGATATCTTTTCCACTCCTTCTCTAGATAGGCCTTTTGTAAGTTTATCAACCACATTATTCTTTGCATTTACGTAGTCAACAGTGATATATCCACTATAGAGAAGTTTTCTAATGGTATTATGTCTTCGTCTTATGTGATGAGATCTATCGTTGTATATCATGCTTCCTGCCCTACCTATTGTGTAATGCCCCGATTTTGTAAACCATAATGCTACACGATGTCCATGACCCCAAAGGACCATAAGCTAACCCATTACTGATATTTGTACCTGTTTACTACATAATATCTCATAAAATACGGAAACATGAACTAAAAGTCCATAAGGTTTAATACTGAACATATCTAGTAAAATAATATCTGAAATAGGGTATATCAATATCCAAAACAAAGCTGAAGAAACTATCTGAACATGCTAGTCTGAAAGCCTCTGAACTGATTGTCTGAATAAGGAGTTGATGGGCCATGTCCCCAACTAAATCCATTTAACAAAAACTGAACTGAAATAATAAATGGAATAAAATCATATTGTCCTAGAATGAAAAGGACTCACTGCAACTCTGGGTACTGGAATGCTACTGCTACTGCTGATCTGGAACTGGGACTCGTGTCTCTGAACCTATGAAAAAACATAAAAAGGAAACAATATAGCTCAAATGCGTCAGTACGTTGGAATGTACTGAGTATGCATGGTTGGTAGGCTAAATGCATGAGGTTCATATGCATGAACAAACACTAACTGACTGACTAACATGAACGTGAGAATACATGCATGAAATCATAACTGTAACTGAATTCGTGATAGGACTGAATACTGATTTCAGACTACTGAATCTATGAATGATATAGATTTATTAATGAGTAATGACAGTTCTGATTATGAAGAACTGATTTGATTTACAAAAATATACTTATCTCATAACTGTATCTTATAGTTATAATTTTTAAAGAATTGATCTGATTGGTTGTATCTGACAGCCATAAGTATGAATACTGATAATATAAGTTTCGGACAACCAATATAAACTGAGTGCTGAGCAACTTTATTTGACAGTCTAAGTACCGATGAAACTAACAGAGTTCCGTACAGTACTGAGTCGATTGTATCTGACAGTCATAAGAATCTGAAGAACTATATGAGTTCTTTTACTGATACTGAGACTGAGACTGAAACTGAGACTTGGGAGGTAATCATCTAACCGACATGCCCCAAAACTGAACTGGTGGGGTCTAACCTATAACCCCAGCTGGAAGGGTGTCAATACCGTGCCACGGGTAGAGACAACATGTGAGTAAACCCTTTTCTGATTTGGGAGATCTTTCCGTTTGCCCTTGCTATTAGGTGAACTCAAATGAGATGTATTGGCCCTATGTGTAGGGATATCTCAACCTACGCTGGCTATGTAGTTCTAGAACACAAGGATTGTTACTAAGGATTGTACCCTCTGACTCAGGTGTCTCCCCATCCTTGGGTTCACTCGGTGCTGAATCCTACTCCCAACTGAATAGACACTAAACTGATTTAACTGAACTGGACTAGACCAAGTTTATGGAGTTTTGTTGACTGACGGAATACATCTGAGATCTGATAACTGACTCAGATTACTGAGATTACAGACATCACAATTTTTAATGAGATTATTGAACTGAGAGTACTGAATTACTGGGATATCTGAATTACTGAGATGACAGAGTTTCTGAGGTGACTGAATTACTCAACTTTCCTGAGTCACATGACTAACTGAGTTCTACAGAACATGGCTTAACTGAGAGTATCGTGAAATCATGACATGGCTCTAGGCACACAGCTATATTTTTTGGGTACAAGTACCCCCAGGACTCGATGGAAGGAAACTGACACACATGACTGACTTGATCATTGGACTAAAGTCCATATTTCATAGCATCATAACTTGAAGATTTCATACTATACATGGTTCTTGAAAATCCTATACATGAGAGGGATTTCATATAACAACATGCTATGAGTTCACCCATCTAGTTTCATGAATCATCCCATCAACAATCACAACAATATAATAAGTTTCTCATACATCTTCAAGTAAAGACAATAGCATGGAAATTATGTTGAACATAAGCATAGAACATAGACTAGTCATTTAGGACCTACTATGCCATAAAAGCATGATTTCTAGTCTCTTAGGCATTCTCACAAACACCTTACATGCACATCTTAGGCATAGGTAGATTCATCAAGATTACAAGTATTCAACCACCAATTTCATATATTTATACATCATACACCACCATAGTCTCACACAAACACATAAAGATCCTATCTTGGCATCATTCGACACATAACCATGATCAATAATTAAAGCATAACATAAAAACCATGATATATAGTTTAGAATAGGATTCTCGAGCTTTATGGATGAAAGGAGTCCATGAATCAACTCACGCATACCTTAGATGGAAAAATCCTTGAAGATTCACGATGGAATTTCTTGATCTTGGAACCTCTATGAAAAACCCTAGGTTATTATTGAGAGCTTTTTGAGAGAAGAGAGTATGTTTTAGTGTAAATGGGCACAAATCCCGTATTATAGAGTATATATATGGTGGCAAAATGACAAAAAATCCCTTAAGGACACAGAGATGGAATGTAGGAATTTAGCCTGGGGCTATCCAGCAGGCGACGCCTGCCTTATATCCCGCGATCCAGTGGGCGACGCCTAGCTTATAGCCCGTGATCCAGTGGGCGAAGCCTGCCTTATATCCCGCGATAACTTGGGCGGAGCAGGCTTATCGCCTGCTGCTACTATTTTGCACATCCAAACTCGCCCTTATACTATCTGAAAAATTCCAAAACTTACCCAGGATGTACTACAACCTTTTCTCATCACAATGCAACTTGAAAATCTAAAAATAGAGGTCGGGAAGATCGTCAAATAAATCCCCAAAGTTTGGAGGTCTAAAATGAGACTAAGTGTTGAACACTAGCAAAATTTTCTAAGTCTTGGGACCTTTCATGGAGATTTACAAGCTGAATTTGACACGCGGTTTTGTGGGGTATTACAATATCTCCCCATTGGGAACATTTATCCTCGCATGAGACTGACTGAGAGAGGAGAAAAAATCAACTGAAGTACGTACAAGACATACACTACTGAAATGTGAAATCAGGACTGACGTGACTGTTAAGCTGAACATATTATATTAAATATGCGTTTATGACACATGACTGATAAGCTGAACTCATGTATATCTGATGCATAATTACGTGACTTACCTGATACGTGAGTGCATGACTGACTATGAAATGGTAATTGGCACCACCTTGTAATGAGAATCTGATATCAAGTTTGTAATGGTAGTTTGAACATGGAACTGAGTAAGTTCAAGGAAACATCCACTACTTAAATAATAATATTGATGAACCCTTAATTATGCTAGGGGTATGCATAAACGTGAATATGTGATCATGAGAACATGATTCAGACTGAAATGTGATGCATGAATGAATTTCATGAACTGAATTGAGTTTTAAATACATGGCTTACGACTGAGGTTGGAGCTTGAGGGTCAAATTATGAGTACCCACTATGCCAGACTGGATTCATTATGTGAAAAGATATTGGCATGTTTATTTCATAAAAGTTTGGAAGATTATAGTGTATCTCCCCCTTGGGACGTTATGTCCTTTGAGGAAATACTGACTTGGCAGAGCTACTAAGGAAAACTGAGAAGATGTACAAGGCACCTAGGAACTGAGTCGTGACTGATTATCTGAGATATAATACTGAGGCATGATATATGAATTGAGCTGAGCTTGCATCTACTTGATTGGTTCATCTGTATAAGAAAGCTGAGTAAGGAAATTATATCCACTTTAAGATTCAGTAACATGAGTTGAGGCCTATGATCATCTTCTAAGATAATGTAACTAAGCCTTAGGTACTGCAACTGAAACTACTAAAATATTCACATTGACGCTGAGCGCGAATGCATAAATATGTTAACTTACTTGGCTATCTGAAGGACTGATAGCTGAAAACTAAGCATGTAAGACTGAACTATACTTAGTCCGAATAACTATACTTAGGATATGGAGTTTTATGCATAGAGGGTAACAACTGACTTGATAAAATGAGGTGACTGAGCATAAGTAAGTAAAAATTATATTACCTCAAAAGTGATAGACTAGGCGTCTAACATGATTTGAAAACATTCTGCAAATCGAGGGATCGAAATACTACTAAGTAATTGATAACTATAATGTTGGTCAAGCGATCCTGAAACTGGAATAAAATTATTATTTTTGGCCTAATAACTGGACTAGAACTGGGACTGGGATCGTGGCTAAAATGGTAAATAAGGCTGAAACCATAACTAAGACGGTAACTGAGATTGAATGCTGGTTACTGAAAACAAATACTGAAACTGTAATTGAGTTCTGATAGCTACTTGAGAGAGATTGACATATATCAAGGATTTGATGCCTGAATAAACACTATGCCAGACTCGACCCTTAATTGAGGCTTGAGGAACCGAATATCAACATCATGGATTTATCAAGAGAGTTAAACCGATGGTATATAATGACGTAATCTGAGTTTGGGCTGATCACTAGGAATGGAGCATAAGACATATGAGTTGAGTATACTGTAAGGCTCGACATGAGTACATGATTCATGAGCTGTATAACCTGAGTTTTGGAGTTTCTATATTCTTAGAATATGATTCGTGCTACTGAATGTACTGTACCTACTCATAATGGGAACTGGAATCATATATGATTTTATGAAAAGTACCTAAACATGGTTCGTGACCATAGAGTTGACATGCAAAGGCTAAGTGGAGGTTGTGATAGCTGAAGTTCAAAACTTTGAACGAAGGTAAAGATAGGTTGGGAACCATATTCCCTTACTGATTTGGCACAACTACTGGAATTTTGAAGGCCTGACCTTCTGAGGTATCATATCCAGACAGGTCCTGTATACCTGTCGGGCTATGATTGACCGACCCACTAGGGTGGAGACTAGGAAAGGTCCTGTTAATATATATATATGGTCTGACCTTAAGGTTTACTACTATGCAAAGAGTTACAAAAGAGAAGAAGATCATGAATCTAAAGGAACGTGAACATATAAATAAGGGATCTGTAACATACCAGTGGTTGTATCAGGAGGATTTTCCTGATCCTGTCGAGACTGAAGTACATTGAGTTTGGTTGGGCGTTGCCCATGGGTGGCATTGGATGAGGCACCCTGCTGAAATAGGCGACCGGACTAAGCTGAGGGGTGACTGTGCTGACTTCGTTGACCGAGTTTAGGACAATCTCAAACTTTGTGGACTATATTTCCACAACCAAAGCAAACATCACTACCTGCTCTACACATACCCTTATGATGCTTACCACAAGCCTGACAAAGGGGGTGGGTAAGGACTCTGCTCTCATTACCCCCTGACTTT
This sequence comes from Capsicum baccatum var. pendulum, assembly GCA_030864225.1. Classification (NCBI taxonomy): domain Eukaryota; kingdom Viridiplantae; phylum Streptophyta; class Magnoliopsida; order Solanales; family Solanaceae; genus Capsicum; species Capsicum baccatum. Next base: position 72,024,363 of record CM061552.1, on the reverse strand, counting down.
GGCTTAGAAAAACTGCAACTATCTATTCTAGCCCTCTTACTTTCTCTCTTCTTCTTTTTAAGATTATGCTCCTCAATCTTTTGAGTGAAGACCATCAACCTAGATAAGTCCAAATCACTAATCAACATCGCAGTCTAACACTCCTTAACCACTTTACCTGATACCCCAAACACAAACTTATTCATTCTAGATCTACTGTCTGCTACTACATGGGGAGCGTACCTAGATAACTGGGTGAACTTAAGGGAGTATTCTTTTACGCTCATCGCACCCTGCCTGAGATTGATGAACTCTAACACTTTAGCCTCCTTCTACTCTATGGGAAAGAACCTATCTAAGAAAGTTATCGAACTCTTCCCTATCTATGGGCACTGTATCTGTACCCCTGTCTACCTTTCACTGTTTAAACCACATATGGGTTACATCTTGTAGTTGATAAGCGGCTAGCTCAGCACTCTCACTGAAAGTCACTCCTACAAACCAAAGAATAGGGGAGAATTCATTTAGGTGAAGTCCTGAATCCTGGCTACAATAATCCTGGCTACAATAATATTGGCCTCTGGGTTGATCAAAACAGCGGCTGGACATTCATTCTGAGCTGCAACTGAACTAGCTAGAGTAGTGAATGCAGTCCTAAATTCTGCATGGGAAACATATTTGTCCAGGGAATCTGCTTGGACGAGCTGAGGTGCTGATTGATTTTCAGTTCTTTATTCGTTAGTCCTTTCTGAAGACATGTTTGTAAACGAAAGAAAGAAATATGTTAGACTGAGAGTTAAATTTGAGTTTTTGCTCACTGGAATGATATGAATACTTGAAAGAAGCAAAACTATTCCTAAAACATCTCATAGCCTCCTGCACATAAGCGTGGTGCACAACATACCCATGTACAAGACACTACTAAATACGGCTTTTAGACTTCCTAGGACACTATTAAATCTTAGGCTCTGATACCAAGTTTGTAATGCCCCAATTTTCTAAACCGTAATGCTACACGGTGCCCATGACCCCAAAGAACCATAAGCTAACCCATAACTGATATTTGTACCTGTATACTGCATAATATCTCATAAAATGCAGAAACATGAACTGAAAGGCCATAAGATTCAATACTAAACATATCTGGTAAAATAATATCTGAAATAGGGTACATCAATACCCAAAACAAAGCTGAAGAAACTATATGAACATGCTAGTCTGAAAGCCTCTGAACTGACTATCTGAATAAGGAGTTGATAGGACACGTCCCCAACTAACTCCGTCTAACAAAAAGTGAACTGAAATAATAAATAGAATAAAATCATATTATCCTTGAATGAAAATGACTCACTGCAACTCTAGATACTGGAATGCTACTGCTACTGCTGATCTGGAACTGGGACTCGTGTCTCTGAACCTATGGCGTAACATAAAAAGGAAACACCATAGCGCAAATATGTCAGTACGTTGGAATGTACTGAGTATGCATATTTGGTAGGCTAAATTCATGGGTTTCATATGCATGAACAAACACTAACTGACTGACTAACATGAACGTGAGAATACATGCATGAAATTATAACTGTAACTAAATTTATGATAGGACTGAATACTGACTTCGGACTACTGAGTCTACGGATGACATGGATTTATTGATGAGTAATGACAGTTCTAATTATGAAGAACTGATCTTAGTTACAAAAATATGTTGATCTCATAAACTGTATCTGATAGTTCTAATTTTTAAAGAATTGATCTGATTGGTTGTATCTAACAGCCATAAGTATAATACTGATAATATAAGTTTCGAATAACTGATGTAACATGAGTTCTGAGCGACTATATTTGATAGTCTAAGTACCGATGGAACTAGCTGAGTTCCGTATAGTACTGAGTTGACTGTATCTGACAGTCATTAGAATCTGAAAAACTATTTGAGTTCTTTTACTGATACTAAGACTGAGACTGAAACTGAGACTGTGGGAGGTAATAATCTAACTGACATGCCTCAGAACTGAACTAATGGGGTTCAAACTGTAACCCCAGCTGGAAGGGTGTCAATACCGTGCCATGGGTAGAGACAACAAGTGAGTAAATCCTTTTCTGATTTGAGAGATCTTTCCGTTTGCCCTTGCTATTAAGTGAACTCAAATGAGATGTATTGGCCCTATGTGTAGGGATATCTCAACCTACACAGGCTACATAGTTCTGGAACACAAGGATTGCTACTAAGGATCATACCCTCTGACTCAGGTGGCTCCCCATCCTTGGGTTCACTCGGTGCTGAATCCTACTCCCAACTGAATAGACACTAAACTGATTTAACTGAACTGGACTAGACCAAGTTTATGGAGTTTTGTTGACTGACGGAATACATCTGAGATCTGATAACTGACTCAGATTACTGAGATTACAGACATCACAATTTTTAATGAGATTATTGAACTGAGAGTACTGAATTACTGGGATATCTGAATTACTGAGATGACAGAGTTTCTGAGGTGACTGAATTACTCAGCTTTCCTGAGTCACATGACTAACTGAGTTCTACAGAACATGGCTTAACTGAGAGTATCGTGAAATCATGACATGGCTCTAGGCACACAGCTATATTTTTTGGGTACAAGTACCCCCAGGACTCGATGGAAGGAAACTGACACACATGACTGACTTGATCATTGGACTAAAGTCCATATTTCATAGCATCATAACTTGAAGATTTCATACTATACATGGTTCTTGAAAATCCTATACATGAGAGGGATTTCATATAACAACATGCTATGAGTTCACCCATCTAGTTTCATGAATCATCTCATCAACAATCACAACAATATCATGAGCTTCTCATACATCTTCAAGTAAAGACAATAGCATGGAAATTGTGTTGAACATAAGCATAGAACATGGACTAGTCATTTAGGACCTACAATGTCATAAAAGCATGATTTCTAGTCTCTTAGGCATTCTCACAAACACCTTACATGCACATCTTAGGCATAGGTGGATTCATCAAGATTACAAGTATTCAACCACTAATTTCACATATTTATACATCATACACCACCATAGTCTCACACAAACACATAAAGATCCTTTCTTCGCATCATTCGACACATAACCATGATCAATAATCAAATCATAACATAAAAACCATGATATATAGTTTAGAATAGGATTCTTGAGCTTCATGGACTAAAGGAGTCCGTGAATCAACTCACGCATACCTTAGATGGAAAAATCCTTGAAGATTCACGGTGGAATTTCTTGATCTTTGATCCTCTATGAAAAACCCTAGGTTGTTCTTCAGAGAGATTTGAGATAAGAGAGTATGCTTTAGTGTTAATGGGCACAAATCTTGTGTTATAGAGTATATATATGGTGGCAAAATAACCAAAAGGCCCTTAAGGACATGGAGCTGAAATGCAGGAATTTGGCATAAGGCTATCCAGCAGGCGATGCCTGCCTTATAGCTCGCAATCCAGTGGGCGACGCCTGGTTTATAGCCCGCGATCCAGTGGGCGAAGCTTGCCTTATATCCTGTGATAACCTGGGCGGCGCGGGCTTATCGCCTGCTACTATTGTTTTGCACGTCCAAACTCGCCCTTATGCTATTCAAAAAATTCTGAAACTTACCCGAGATGTACTACGACCTTTCCTCATCGCACCGCAACTTTAAAATCTGAAAACGGATGTCAGGAAGGTTATCAAATAAATATCCGAAGTTTGGAGGTCTAAAATAAGACTAAGTTTTGAACAGTTAGCAAAATTTTCTAAGTCTTGGAACCTTTTATGGTGCTTTACGAGCTGAATTTGACATGCGATTTTATAGGGTATTACATATTGTCTATTGGATATCACAATGTATACATACTGTTGCCACTGGTTTGGGCTAATAAGGGATATCTTCCAAGAAATTCCGGATCTATTCTGCCTTTTCATCAGCTTTATCCAATGCGATAAATTCATATTCAATTATAGAGCGAGCAATACAAGTCTGTTTAGAGGATTTCCAAGAGACCGCTCCTCCACCGATAGTAAATATCCACTTGTGGATTTTAATTCATTCAATCTGATCATCCAATTTGCATCACTATATCCTTCAAGTGCCATGGGATATTTATTATAAAGTAAAGCATAGTCTTGAGTGTATTTAAGATACCCCAAAACTCTTTTCATTGCCATCCAATGAGTTTTATTGAGATTACTCGTGTATCGACTCAACTTACTAATAGTGAATGCTATGTTTGGTCGTGTACAATTTAATATATATATATTAAATATCCCAATACTCTTGCGTACTCCAATTTTGAGTCACTTTCACCTTTATTCTTTCGAAGTGCAAAGCTCATATCCAATGAAGTCTTGGCAATACCGAATTCCATATACTTAAATTTGCCAAGTACATTTTTGATATAATGATACTCTAACAATGTCAACCCTTGTGGAGTTCTATGGATTCTTATTCCTAAGATCGCATCCACAACTCCAAGGTCTTTCATATCAAACTTGCTCTCAAGCATTCATTTTATTGTACTTATGTCAGAAGTGTCTCTACTGATGATCAACATATCATCCATATATAAACAAATAATAACTTGGTGATTTGGAGTGTCTTTAATGTAAACACATTTATCACATTCATTTATCTTGAACCCATTTGCCAACATGGTTTGGTCAAACTTCGCATGCCATTATGTAGGTGCTTGCTTTAGTCCATACAGTGACTTAATAAGTTTACACACCTTATTCTTTATTCCTAAAACCACAAAACTCTCAGGTTTTTCCATGTAAATGTCTTCCTCCAATTCTCCATTTAAGAATGTTGTTTTCATATCCATTTGATGGATTTCAAGACCATATACTCCACCAAAGCAACTAACATTCAAATCAACATTATCCTTGTTACTGGCGAATATGTATCAAAGTAATTAAGGCCTTCTTTCTGTTTGAAGCCTTTTAATAAAATTCTTATCATATATTTGTCAATAGTACCCTCCATTTTTATTTTTATTTTAAAGATCTATTTAGAGCCTAAAGGTTTATTTTCTGGAGGAAGGTCAACTAATTCCCAAGTATGGTTGCTTAAGATTGAATCAATCTCATTATTAACTACCTCTTTCCAAAAGGATGAGTCTGACAATAACATCGCTTCTTTAAAAGTTTGAGGCTCATTTTATAAGAAAAATGTTACAAAACCTGATCCAAGAAAAGTTGACGTTCTTTGACGTGTACTACGTCTTGGATTCTCATCATTATATACATTCTCACTTGGTGCATCTCGAGGTCGTTTAGACCTCCCTCCCCACTGGACTGTTCATGTCTAGTTTTATACGGGTAAATATTTTTAAAGAATTCAGTATTATTTGATTCAATTATCATATTTTCATTAATACCCGAATGTTTGGATTTTTGAACCAAATATCGACATGCTTTACTACTTTTAGCATATCCTATGAACACGCAGTCCACCGTCTTAGGTCCTATCTTAACCCTTTTAGGAATAGGAACTTGGACCTTCACTAGACACCTCCACACTTTGAAATATTTCAAGTTGGGTATCTTTCCTTTCTATTTTTCATAAGAAATTGATTGTGTCTTACTATGGAAAACTCTATTGAGTATTCGGTTGGCTATAAGGATAGCCTCCTCCCACAAGTTCTGCGGTAAAGCAGAACTTATAAGTAAGTCATTCATCATTTCCTTCAAAGTTTGGTTTTTCCTTTTCGCAATTCCATTATATTGAGGTGAATAAGGGGTCGTAATTTGATGGACGATTCCATTCTCTACACATATTTGTGCAAAGGGAGATTCATATTCTCCGCCCCTATCACTTTTTATATTTTTGATCTTTTTCTCCAACTGATTTTCAACTTCTATTTTCTATTGCCTAAACGCATCTATTGCTTCATCCTTACTTTTTAGTGAATAGACATAACCATATCTAGTACAATCGTCAATAAAAGTTATAAAATACTTTTTTCCACCACGAGATGGTATTGACTTCATATCACAAATATTAGTGTGGATTAAGTTTGAGGGATTGAAATTCCTTTCAACGGACTTATACGGATATTTCGCATACTTCGATTCCACACATATATGACACTTTTATTTATTTCACTCAAAATTTGGCAAAACTTCTAAGTTAATCAGCTTTCGCAAAGTTTTATAATTGACATGTCCTAAATATTCATCCCACAATTCATTAGACTCAAGTAAACAAGAAGAAGCAGAACTTTTAATGATTTCAATAGTCATTACATTCATCTTATAGAGGCCCTCAGTGAGATAAACTTTTCCTACATATACTTCTCCTTGGCTATTACAACTTTTTCGGAAACAGTTGCACATTTGAATCCATTTTTATCTAGAAGTAATACGGAAATCAAGTTCTTTCTTAACTCTGGTACATACAGGACATTTTCGAGTGTCAACACTTTGCCTAAAGTCATTTTCAAGTATACTTTTCCTGTTCCTTCTACTTTTGCAGTAGCAGAGTTTGTCATGTAGATCTTTTCTTCTACTTGAGCTAGAGAGAACATCGAAAACAACTCCTTGTAGCACAAACATGGTGGGTGGAACCGGAATCCATGCACCATTCACGAGGATTTCCCACCAAGTCGCATTCGGAAAGCATAGCACACAGATTATCCATATTTTTCTTAGACTCAGCCACATTTGTTTGGTCCTTTTTTATTGCCTTTCTTAGAGGCCCGACAATCTATTGATTTGTGTCCAATCTTTCCACAGTTGAAGCACTTTTCCTTGAACTTCTTCTTGGGTTGATTGCTTTTATTTCCAGCTTTTTTGTGCTTTTTAGAGTTATTTTGATCATCTTTTACAATGTTTGATCTATTCATTGCAGAATTTCCACTCGACTATTTTTTTTGCAGCCTTATTATCTTCTTTAATACGCAGTCATACAATCAGATCTTCAACTAACATCTCGTTACGTTTGTGTTTTAAATAGTTCTTGAAGTCCTTCTACATAGGTAGTAGCTTCTCTATTATTGCTGCTACTTGAAACGTTTCATTCACGATCAGACCTACAATAAAGGTTATGGGAATATTAAGAACATTTTTAAATTTTTCAACAAAGGTATTTGTCAAAATCATACCTTCCGCAAAGAGATCATGGATGATCACTTACAGTTCCTGCACTTGAAAAACAACAGACTTGTTGTCTATCATTTTATATTCCAGGAATCTTGCAATGAAGAACTTTTTTTGTTCTGGCATCCTCTGTTTTGTACTTCCGTTCTAGCGCCCCCATAATTTTTTTGTTGTATTTGTTCCACTATACACATTGTAAAGATCATCTTGGAGACCACTCAGAATATAGTTCCTGCAAAGGAAATCTCAGTGTTTTCAAGCCTCCACAATCACAAATTACTCTTGTTCAGAGGTTTCCTCGGGCACCGCCAGAGCTTCCTTAAATGTGAAAATTTGAAAATAAAGAGTTGTGAAGTAGAAAAACATTTTCTGTTGTCGCCTCTTGAAGTCAATACCCGCGAACTTTCCGGGTTTCTCCATCGGAGCCATAGCCTGGGAGCATTAGTACTACTTTTCGTAGCAATACTAGTTGCCTCCACAGTCGTTCCAGCATCATGTAATTGTCTATCGGTAGTCATTTTCCTGTAACAACAAGACAGTAACTTTAGTATATCAAAATACTATTAATAAAATTGCAACAACTTTAAACACCTCTTGTTTCTAGTTTAACGATGAAGTTTTTATGACTCTCAATTGTCAACTGAGTGATCTTTAAATTGTGATGAAGATTTTATGTCTTCAAATTGCTAGTTAAGTTCAAACGGAGTAGAAAACTTAAAGCTTTAATCTCCAGAAACTAAGCAATACAGAGTCTGAAAGTTATTCCTTAAGATTGTTATTTTCAATGTGTTTCAAATACAAGAATCTGTATACAGGCAACAACAACTTCAACACAAGTTCAATCTTAAAACAAGAACACTTATGAAGTTCCTTAACACCTTCAACACAAGATTAAAAATAATCTATCCAAGAAGTGTGTTATTTTTTCAGAAATAAGATGAAACAGAAATGTAAAGCCAAGTCCTTCGATTTCATAGAGTGTCCTTAATAAATAATTCCCCTCATTGTACTCGGGGTTATGGAATCTTCCTCTTAAGATAAAATGGCTTTCAATCTAACTATAGCAGTACCTCAAATAATTGGATTCGTCGAACTCACTCAATAGCTAATGATCATAACGAGTTTTTTGAAGATATTAAGAGTTTTTTTGCTGTCAAAAATCATTTCTTTACATGAGGAATATGTCGGGTATTTAAAGCCTTTAATGTGTCATTTCAGAAAGAATGCATTGGTTCAGTAGATAGGCACTTATTCTGTACAGTCACATCCCAGTCTGTGCTGGACCTGAGCCTGATCTGCGGTCGCAGGTGACTTTATGCAAATTCCAGTAGCTTCTACGCTACATCTGCGCCCACAGGTCATGTACCTACGCTAAATCTACGTCCGCAGGTCAAAACAATGTGCCTTTTGCCTCGAAGGGTCGCATCCCTTCGAGGTGCATTGCGTATGCATTTGCATAGCTTTCGAAATGCGCCTGCACTTGGAGAAAAATAATTATATCAGATTTTTGGATTAAATTTTTCACTTGTAAAACAAGTTTCAAAAGAAATTCGTTTAAAAAGATAGATCTCATCGATCGATCATTTTTCAATTCCGAAGTCGAGCCGAGCGAGCGACGACAACAAAGGCACGAGGCACCACCTTGTTCTTGCCTCACTATCCATGTGGAGTAAGTGTTCCTTATTATAAACACTTCAAAGTTCCCTTCTTCCACCAATGTGGGAGAACTAGTGACCTTTTCAATATAAGAGTATACTTTCCAATTCGGTGACTCTCTTTCCCTTCACTATTTTTCCTCCATTTTTCATTCACACATACACCTTGAACCCAACACCACTAACCTTCTATCCTAATTCGCGCCCTCCACACCTTTCTATCAAGAGTGATGTCCTCTATAAGTTGAAACTGCTCCATATAATATCTAATCACCTCCTTCCAATATTTCTTTGGCCTATCTCTGCCCCACCTAAAACCATCCATAGTCAGCATGTCACACCTCCAAACTAGAGCATTTGTGCCCCTCCTCATCACATCTTCGAACCATCGCAACCTCACTTCCCGCATCATGTCCTCTACAGAAGCCACTCTCACCTTCTCCCAAATCAAACATTTAGATACTTATAACATACAAAAACTAACACAAACATTTAGATACCTTAAACACATAAATGAAATTCCGCAAAACTAACACAAACATTTAGATATTTAATAACACATAAATGTAGGGTGTGTTTGGTATGATAGAAAATATTTTTCATGGAAAATGTTTTCATGGACAATAAGTTGGTTTTCTACTTATTTTCTCATGTTTGGTTGGTAATTGTAAAATATTTTTCGAAAAATATTTTATAGTGTTAGGTTGGTGATTTGAAAATATTTTTTAGAAAAATATTTTCTAGTGTTTGATTGGTGAGTGAAAAAATATTTTTTAGAAAATACTACTAACTGTTAACTAGTATATCAGTGTCTCTACCAACTCAACAATTTGTAAGAACTAATTTAAGCATAGCAAATAATATTAATATCGAATACTAAAATATTTCAATCACTAAATTTAAGAAACTATTAATTACCAAATATAGGAGACACTTTTCAACATTTTGCCAGTACAATCTCAAGATACTACAAGCAATAGAAATATAACGAAACAACAAGCTTATTCATTACCTCGATGACAAAATGAAATATGAAATTAGAAAAAGTAACATAGGTAAGTCTTCCTCTATGCATTTGAAAATAACAATACATTCAACGAACATTGAAAAAAGAAAAAATTCAGGTTTCACTATTTTTTATTTCAAGCAGTGAAGAATTGAAACAAAGCACAGTAAAAAATATTTTCGAGTAATGTAATTTTTTGAGAAATGTGAATTTTTTGAGTCATATGAATATGAGTGTTGTTGGGGTGGGGAAGAGGGGTGAGGGTGGGGGGCATAAGTCACATTTGTCATTTTCCGAAAAATGACTTCCCTTGGTCCATGAGGGAAGTCATTTTCCTTCAAGTAGAGGAAAATAAGTTATCTTGAAAAATATTATTCCAATATTTTACTACAACCAAATAAGGGAAAATAGGAAAACATTTCCCAGTAAATATTTTCCATCATACCAAACACACCTGTAATTCCGCAAGAACCGAAAAAATAACCCAAAACTTTACATACTTAAAACACAAAATGAAATTCCTTTCTTATCTAATACAAGAAAATAAAAAGACAATGTATAAATTTCATTACATCAAGAAATTTTATAGAAGAATCTCTACTCCATGAAGATTGAAATAGTAAATTGTACAAAACAATGTACCTATAGAACGAACAGGTAGAATAAAGTTGCGATTGCAAGGGTTTTAGGTAATGTCACTGTCGAGTAAGTGTAATAACAATCCTCTACTCCAACACTTAAAGATTATGATCGAATGAAGCAGTGTTTGAATAAAGAATGTATCTTAGTTGAAAGAAACTTTGATCAGCAGCAACCAACAGAATGCAACCGATAAAAAATGAACAAAAAGAAATCTTCATTGAAATTTAAAATTCTTGTTTTGATTTGGCTTGTTTGACTCAAATGGTGAAAATTATTACCACTGTGATTGCTTATTATCTATTATTAAGGCAGTGTAATAATCCAAATCCACCTGAAGGAAAAAAAATGTCGATTGCAGGAGAAATAAGGAATAATTAATCTCGAGATACACTTTTTAGGATGAGACTAAAAAATCAACTACATGCTGGCTCATGTCTCGAAAAAGACTTGATTGAATTATCCATGTCAAAAGTGTTGATTATGACGACTTAGATAGAATACTGTGCGGAAAAAAGTTAAGAATCAAGAATGCACTGATATTTGAAAAAAGAGGAAAATCATATGCGTTTGTTGGACAAAAGAAAAGCTTAAACTTTGAAAAACGAGTCCATTAATCCTTATATGCTTAGTGAATTTATCACGTTGATCATGCATACCTCTTATCCTTTAAACATCACAAATAAATTTAATTGCTATTTTAATTGGATAAACAAGTTTAGCAATGAAAGCATATGTCAAAACATGTATTATATATTTAATAAGTTTATATAAATATCAATATATATGTTGTAAATATTATTTTTATCTTGTGATTGTGGATGTCAATAACTCCTAAATGCAATTTTCACTATTATGTGTAGTGTTGGAGAAAGTTAAAAAAAATGACAATTGAAAACACAAAAAGGAAAAAATAAAATGTGTGGATATCTCGCTCTCTTTAAGGAGATTTAAGTCCACTGCAACAATTATTTTTCACCGATCGAGCACTATTCTACTTGACTTGTCCCCTTCATGATACAACATCTTTCTCACAAAGTAAAACTCAATAAATTCTAAAGAGGAGTTGAGTTCAAAGCTCATTAAAAAAACACACCTTCCTTCAACTAATAAATTCTCTTTTTCACTAATTTTTATGCACTTTATATTTCCATGTACTTAAAAAATAATGAAAGACCATCATTATTTATAGGTGATGACACCTTTTCATGCAATAAATAGAAAGAAGATCGGTAGTGAAGTGGGAAAATCAATGGCCTGGAGGTTACAAGAGTTATAAGAATAAATAGGTAAAATAATCGTAAAATTTACAAGAAAAATTATGTCACATTCTTACCACTAATATAATGCAACCAAAAGGACCATGTATATGGACTGCATGATGCCACTAACTTCCAAAGAATGATAACACTTAGGGGTCATTTGGTAGAGTATATTAGAAAGTTAATGCATGCATTAGTTTAATGTGTACTATTAATATCTTGTTTGGTATACTTTTTTACCTTATGTATAACTAATGTTTGCATTAGTTATACACTCTATTGTGTATTGAGGTGTCTATTACTAATAACTCAAAATTCATGGTATTAGCAATGCAATGGATCCAATGCAAGCATTAACATAATTAAAGACACTATTATCCCTCGAAAAATTTCCACATTCTTTCCAACATATATATGGAGGATGTTTTTGTAATAAAAAAAATAGAAATTATTTAATTCGTGTTATTTTTAATACATCAACCCAAACACTGCATAAGAAAAATACAAGCATAACTAATGTAAGCATAGCTAATACAAGCATAGCTAATACAAATATTTCTAACACACCATATTTTACATTATTCTTATACACTCTATCAAACGACCCCTTAAAGACACCAAATAAATGAGAAATAGTTGCTGCCGAATTCAGCAATGCAATGGAACGAGTAATTCAACACAATGTAAGAAAGTGAAACAATAGAAACTCCCACACCCCTTTGCTTTAATATGGTTACTTACTGCCATGATAATGAGGCATTAAAATATGTTATTATTAATATAAAGAATACTACAAAATCAACACTTTTTCGCTTGTTTTAATATTAATAAGAGAGTCTACTAGTTGAAAGAAGATTACTATGCATTATGAAGACGTGCTCTGCATTGAGCCTCTACTTAGTAAATTGATAATGTTTGGTCCATAGTCGTAGTGGTCTTAGACATGAATTATAACTATTTGAGGGAAATAAAAAGTCACTACTTACACATAACAATCAAGGTGTTGACATGAAATTTATAGCCAACATACTATGGCCTTGTGTTATTCCGATTTCATATATTTTTTAGAATGAACCAAATTCTTATAGAAAGTAGCTTACTTCCACACTTACATAGGTGAAATTTATAATGCTCCTATAATTTTAGCACTCCGCACATACGATTTACAGCCTTTCATTAAGAGTTTTTAAAACTCAACCTCTTCAAATTATTACATGAATAATGCAGCACATCATAGGGAAGGATAAAAAATAGTGCATTATTTCACAATAAGTCATCATGTGATTCGTTTTTCTCATTCAACCTGACTATAGGATATGTAGTCCCAGGTTGGATTTCCGCACATATGACTTAGGAATTTATACACTTCAATCCCATACCCCTCGACATACTCTAGACTTTTTCTCTTCCTAAAGTCTTAGTCAATGAATCTGCAAGATTATCACAAAATTTGGCATCATCGACATTAATGATATTATTTGTCAAATATGATCTTACATTAGTATGTACTATGTTTTCTCCTTGTGGGTCATGGATTTACCATTGTAATGACAATTTTGAACTCTACCAATTGCAGTGGTGCTATCACAATGAATTAAAATACGAGGAATTAATTTTTCAAAATAAGGTATTTGAAATAACAAATTTCTCAAGCAATTTATTTTCTCACTAGCTGAAGTTAAAGCAATTACTTCAGTCTTCATCATAGAGTTAACAATGACTATCTTTTTTGATTTCCAACAAATAGCACCACCTCTCAAAATAAATATACAAAACGTCGTAGATAGAAGATCACCTAATAATTTACTTCAACCCGTATCACATAAGCGTTCAAGTACAACAAGATATTTTCTTAGAACGAACCATAAGTTTTTGTCCCAATTAAATATTCCATAATTCTCATTGTAACATGTCAATATTCCTGACTTGCTAGTAAACCTGCTTAGTGCTCCTACTATCTATGTGATATTAGGACTAGTGCAATCAATCACATGTCTCAACTTTTCAAGTATGGTAGCATATTTCTTTTGATTAATAACATCATTTTCACTTTTAATAGGAAACAAGTGAACACTAGAATCAAATGGAGTTACGACCTGCTTGCATTCAAAGGAATTATATTTTTTCAAATTTTTCTCAACATAATGTGATTGGTCAAGAAAATTTCATTACATGTTCTGGTAATTTTTATTTCTAGAATAAAATTTACGTTACCAAGATCTTTATATAAAAATAGATTTTAAGAATATTTTTAGTCTCTCTAATAAAAGTTGTGTTAGAGCCACATATCAATAAATCATCAATATATAGACAAACATCTATGTCAAAAGTGTTGATGATAAGAGACGCTTCGATAGAATATACTGTATGGAGAAAATTAGAAATACTGAATGCACTGAGAAAGGAGAAAGAATCATGTGCATTTTTTGGATAAAAAATCTTAAAATTTAATGAATGTGGGGACTATTTATATATAGGATAAAAATAATCAAGACAAATTGCTCAATCAAATTATGACAGATGGATAGTGATATGAATTATGTGGAATAAAGTCAGATGAAGTATACATTCAAATCATACAGAGACATATGGAAGCAAGAAGACGAAATTTTCATCAGACATATCAGACACATGATTTATGATAGTAGTAAATAAATGATCTCGAGACCAAAATCCTAGCCGTCGTAAAACCCTATATTTGCCTACCTTTCCGATGGCAATGGCCACAAATTCTCCTGGTCTAGTTCTCACCAACAATCACTCTCACCTTAATTATGCTGCAACATTACGACCTAAGCTAATAACGACAAAACCTATCCCATTAAAGCCTGCTAGTTATTTACATGGAGAACCAAGAGTGATATGAAAAAAAAAAAGTAGAGCAGATGATCATCACTGAAAATCTTCAATATGCTGTTATAGAAAAAAATTTGTATTGATGGAAGAAAATTCAAGATTTGCGTCATTTAATATCTGAATAATGTAAATTGAAGGGTGAGTTTAATATGGAATTATTGAGTAATAGACATGTGTTAATACGAGCATCCACATTAGAGGATTATGTGAACTTACTATCCAAGCCTACTTTTTACGTCATGCATAGGGGATGGACATATCCAATGAGGACATTGAACTGGGATCCAATGTTTAAAATCCTGAAGAGGAAACAACCATGGCTATTTCTTGGATTTCTTTTCCAGCTTTTACACCCAACTTTTTGGGAAAGAAAGTGGTGTTTTCATTAGCAGTAGCAGTGTGGAAGCCATTAAAAGTTTACATGGAAACAAAAAAATCAAAAAAAGTCAAGTTGTGCAAGAGTAAAGGTAGAAGTGGATCTTATAAGCGAATTTCCTGATAGGATTAATGTAGGTTTGAGGAAACAATCAGGAGAGATGTAAAAAAATGGGTTAGAATCAAATATAATTATGTACCCTAATATTGTAAGACATGGATATGATCTAGGGGCATAATGAACAACAATGTTATGTGATTTACCCAAAATTATACCCAAAGAAGGAGGAGGAGGAATAGCGAGAGGACAAAGAAAAAGAGAAGGGTGTAACACAGGAGAAGGTAGAAAATGCAATGAAAGAAAAAGGAAAGCAACCTCAGAAAGAGGATCAGAATGAAAATAGAAAGAAGAATGAAGAGAAATTTAGAGAAAAGAAGACAAAAAAAGAAAAGGGAATATATCAAGGGAGATAGAGGCAAGAGCATGTCTAGAATATGAAGCAATCATAGCAAAATCCTAAAAACTTACAGATCACAAATCAGTTTGAGGCTCTGAATAATGAGGACAAAGGAAACAAGTTGACAAATCAAGGTATACAACATCAGCAAAACAAAGAACACATGGCTTCAACAAAGGAATGGGTGCAGGAAACTTTGAAAGATATGGAAAACAAAAACCCACAACAGAACAATGTAGAGGAAGCTACTCTAATAAAGAAACCAGCAGCAAATAAGCATAAGGAAAGCACAAAGAAAAATTTAACTGATATGGGTAGTACAAATAAAGAGGTGGACAATATAGAGAAACAGGAAATTTAGAGTACTGAAGATAGAATTAAAGATGGCAATTCAAGCACTACTCCAGCTAAGCAACAAGATGGTATGGAGATTCCTGATATTCAAGATCCATTGGTAAAAGAAATATAAAACAAATAGGATAATGAAGAAGATGAAGACATGAAGGAAAATATTAATTAGATATGGAGAGAAGAGGATCTATCCTACGATCAATAAGCAAATTGAAGAGTGGTATTAAAATAAAGCAGCCTCTAATACCTCTTTAGGTACAGACAAGGAGCAGTAAGGATACATTATCAAATGGTAATCAATGATTGACAAAATAATATTCTAGAACATAAGATCAATTAACACTCAAAATGCTTTTGAAAAGTTAACTGATCTGAACAGAAGACATCACCACTCACCTATAGCTCTAATGGAACCTTTTTAAGGCCCTGAACAGAAAAAACGGTATAAAACAAGGTTAGGAGTAGAGAAGGCACTCAGTAATTATTCATCTAAGATATGGGTCTTTTGGGATGAAACATGGAAGGATCAAATAATATCATATTCTATTCCACAAATCACTTTGAAGTTAAGTAGCAGTTTGACCAAATTCATAATTACTTTACTATAGTATATGCAAGATATAAGGTTTTAGAAAAGTTAAAATTATGGGATGACATAGAAGCCATTGCTCATAATAGTCAATTAACATGGGTGATTGGGGTGACAAATTAAGGTATACAATATCAACAAAACAAAGAACACATGGCTTCAACAAAGGAATGGGTGCAGGAAACTTTGAAAGATATGGAAAACAAAAACACACAATAGAAGAATCCAGAGGAGGCTACTCCAATAAAGAGACCAGCAACAGATAAGCATAAGGAAAACATAAAGGAAAATTTAACTGATGTGGATAGTATGAATAAAGAGATGGACAATATAAAGGAACAGGAAATTCAGAGTACTGAAGATAGAATTAAAGATGGCAATTCAAGCACTACTCCAACTAAGCAACAAGATGGTAAGGAATTTCCTGATATTCAAGATCTATTGGTAGAAGAAATATAAAACAAGTAGGATAATGAGGAAGATGAAGACATGAAGGAAAATATTAATTAGATGTGGAGAGAAAAGGATCTATCCTAAGATTAGTAAGGAAATTGAAGACTGGTATTAGAATAAAGCAGCCTCTAATACCTCTTTAGGTGCAGGCAAGGAGCAGTAAAGATAAATCATCAAATGGTAATCAATGATTGACAAAATAATATTCTAGAACATAAGATCAATTAACACTCAAAATGGTTTTGAAAGGTTAACTGATCTGAACAGAAGACATCACTACTCACTTATAGCTCTAATAGAACCTTTTCAAGGCCCTGAAGAGCAAGAATAGTATAAAATAAGGTTAGAAATAGAGAAGGCACTCAGTAATTATCCATCTAAGATATGGGTCTTTTGGGATGAAACATGAAAGGATCAAATAATATCATATTCTATTCCACAAATCACTTTGAAGTTAAATAGCAATTTGACAGAATTCATAATTACTTTACTATAATATATGCAAGATACAAGGTTTTAGAAAAGTTAAAATTATGGGATGACATAGAAGCCATTGCTCATAATAGTCAATTAACATGGGTGATTGGAGGCAACTTCAATGTAATTCTTAGTGAAGAAAAATAAGGTGGACTTTTCTTCACACAACATGAGTCTAGATTTCAATCAGTGCATAAATAACTGTGGGCTGGCGAAATTGAAGTTTAAGGGTAGTAATTTTACTTGGTGAAATGTAAGAGTGGAGAATGGTTATATATTTAAGAGATTGGATAGAGTTCTAGTAAATCAAGAATTTCTTAATATACTATAATCAAGTGAAGTTAATAAGCTAATTAGACAAGAATCACATCATGCACCTCTGCATGTGGCGTGTAATTTAGAGAAGGAATCAATAGTTAAGCCTTTCAAATATCTCAACTTCTAGACGAAGCATAAATAATTTAAGGAGATTTCTGAGTAGAACTAGAAGGCATACTTTTGTGGCAGTCCTTTTTTTATGTATCAGGCAAAATCAAGAAGGTGAAAGCAGCATTGGTGTGATACCCCGTATTTCTCTAGAATGATTTAAGTCTCAATATATGAGAATTCATATATAAAAAAATTCAAAACAATCAGTATTTTTCAGTTTAGATCCTTCCATTACGTAGGAAATTCAATTATCTTTCCAACAATATAAATTTGTCCAAATTCGATAACCAGGTAAGAAGTTATGGCAATTTTAAGTTTCAGTCGTTAAACACCATCATTTTAGTCACCAGCGCATATCTTAACCAGTGTAAATAGCAATTATCATTTTCCAATGAAGGTGCGCGATCCTAGCATATCGCGCCAAAGTCCAAATTGGCATATGTCAGTTTTTAGTGTCTCTCCGCTATTTCACCGCGTCGCAGAGAAATTCCAGGTCCCAATCAATAAAGGACTGCGATTTCCCCGTGTCGCGCCATTGTCCAGTTTTCCAATTATCCCTTTTTTAGTGGCTTGGCGCGAAAGTGGCCCGTCGCACCAAGGCCAAAAATCGGGATGGTTAGTTTTCAGCTTGCATTTTTAAATTCGTTTAAGAGTATTTGAATTTTTTTCCTAAGACCTAAAATCGTCCTATACACAAAATTTGACCCCTAATTGACCTAAATACTCATAATAATTTAATTCCTCTCAAATTAAAGATCTCCTTTTCAAGAACAAGAAACCCTAGCTCTCAAATTCAAGACCAATCTTCAAGAATCCACCAAGAACTTCAAGAAACTCGTTAATTAAGGTATGTTAGATGTTCATCCATGGGTTCCTTTCACCCGTGGAGTCCAAGCATTCGATTTAAATTTTACAATTATGATATTTTCAAGTTGTTTGATTTTAAACAATGATCTATCCCACGAATCTCCATGAACTATGATTTTACACCATGTATGATATCAATTATTGTTATTATTCAATTCTCCATGTTTTAATGTTATTGTTCATTTAATTAAACCATTATTTAGTCCTATTTATGTTGAATTCATGCTATTTCTACAAGTTTTATATTATTCCCATGATTTGACTAAACCATGAATTACCAGTGTTTGATAAAATACCTATAAGAACAAATGTTTAGTAAAAGCCTTCATGTTATGTCTTCCAAGTTTTGGTGTCATTTGATTATTTGAGTCCTGAGGGTATTTAATACCCAAAAACCATAGCTGTTTATTTTATCTAGTCTCAGTACATACAGAATAGTCTTCAGAACATACTATGAGCATTATCAGAACAGCCAGATATCAGTCAGTTAAACTCATAATAGTCTAGTATTTCAGTGTCTTTCAGTTAGGAGTAGGATTTAGCCTCTAGTGAGTGTAGGGATGGAGACTTACCCATCAAATAGGCAGATTCACTAGTACCAAACCCTATACTCCAGAACTACGTAGCCAGCATAGGATATGAGAAGTCACCCGTCAGATTAGGCTTGATTATCTCACAGGGTTCACCCGTCAGTTCAGGCTTGACACCCTTAGTTCTTCGGATAATATATCAGTTTAGAGGATCCACACAACCAGTATTAGTACCCGTGGTATGGTATTAACACTCTTCCAACTGGGGTTACAGGTTGGACCCCAATTAGCTCAGATTGGGGCATGTCGATTAGATGATACCTCCTATAGTTTCAGTCCCAGTTACAGTCTCAATCCAATAATCAGACCAGTAATTCAGTCTCACTATTGTTTGACCAAAGCATACAGATATCAGTTATTTCAGTATTTTAGTTTATAGATTTTATTCAGTTCATGTTATATGCTTGGTCATGCATCCTCAGTATCTGCAGATTTCATAATCTTCAGTATTTTTAGACTTTTATGCATACACAATATTTACAAATTTCACATACTTCCAGTATCTGCAAATTACATGTATTCTATTCAGAAAACCATGTTTTACATATATACTCAGACGGTTATTATTTTTGTTCATGAAACTGTGCATATCAGCCTACCTTATTTAGCATATCAATATATTAAAAGTACTGATCCTATACCTTTTTCTTGCGCTATGATGTATTATATCATAGGTTCTGACGTCCAGTTTTCGGATCGCATTTAGACTTCTTAGGATATCAGGCAGTGGTGAGTCCTTATTATTCCAAGGTGGATTACATTATTTAATAATTTCAGTCTAGTAGTTTGTTAGAGTTAGTTGGGGCCTGTCCCTTCAACTCACAGTCTTACAATTTAGAGGCTTTTCAGACACTATAGTTAGTTATTTAGTTTATCAGTATTTTATCATATTCAGATAGTTGTTTCTCTAGATTCATATTTCAATATTGATTCAGTAATAAAACCTATGGCATATCAGTGATTCTTCCGCATTTATGATTATGTTATTCAATGCTCACAGCACGTACCAGCTCATAGGTTAGCTTGTGGTCCCTCAGAACTATAAGCACTGTGTGACGCCCAGGGTGTAGAGATGGCAATAGTGCGGTGCGGTGCAGTTGCGGTGTGGGTTTTTTCTAAACCCACAAGTTTTAAAACCGCACCGTACCTCACCGCATCACCTTTAAACCCGCATAAACCCACCCCACACGCATACCCGCACCGCAGTACCCCATGTTTTTGTTTTTATTTTTATTTTTTAAAAAAAAATTATAACTCCATTAAAAATCATAATATTTTCAAATCTACAACTAGAAAATAATAATTAATTTCTACTATATCACTTTTCACTAAGAAATTCTCAAAAAGTATCACGTGTACAAGTAATGATCGAATATCATATTTTTATTAAAATGAATAGAGATATTAAAAAAAACTATAAAATTATTTATTTGTAGTCATATACATGTCGTTTTAAGTATCATAAAAATTTAAGTAAAGAATACATATAATTTTAGGTATATTTACGAGAATAATACTAATTTTTAGCTTTTTAAATTTAAACCCGTATATACCCGCAACCCGCACCGCACCGTATCATTTTAAAAAAACTTACTTTAACCCGCCCCGCAACCACACTGCACCGCATATCTAAAAACCCGTACCACCCCACATAGCTTAAAATTCGCACCGCCTCGCACCGCCCCGCCCCCGCCCCCGCACCGCCCCATTGCCATCCCTACCAGGGTGTACTTTCAGGGCATTACAAACTTGGTATCAGAGTTAAGGTTTTAAAGTATCCTAAGAAGTATAAAATTTGCGTCAAGTAGAGTCTTGTGCATTGGAGTAGTGCGCCACACTTATGGACAAGAGGCTACAAGGCGTTTAGGATAAGTTTCCCTTCTTTCAGTATTCATGTTGTGTGAGTGAGCATGAGCTCAAGTTAAACTCTCAGTCTAATCCATTTCTTTCTTTTATTTACAGAACATGCCTCCCAAGAAGAACGAAAGAAGAACAGGAAATCAGCTAGCCTCTTAGCCCGTCATGGCAGATCCTCTGGACGAGCATGTCTCTCATGCAGAATTCAGGGTTGTGTTCACCACTCTAGCAAGTTTTGTAGCAGCACAGAATGAACGGACAGTTACTGTTTCAGCCAACCCAGTGGCCAATACTGCTGCAACCAGAATTTGGGACTTCACCCGGATGAATCCTTCTTTCTTCACAGGATCCACGTCTAAAGAAGATCCACAAAAATTCTTAGATATGGTTTAAAAGATAATATATATTATGGGGGGTAACATCTAGTGAAAGTGCTGAATTGGCTACATATCAGTTGCAGGATGTAGCCCGCTCATGGTTTAAGTAGTGGAAGGTTGATAGGGGTGTTGATGTAGGGCCTGTAGAACAGGAAGAGTTCTCCATAACTTTCTTAGACAGATTCTTTCTATTGGAATTGAGGGAGGCCAAGGTGTTAGAGTTTATTAACTTGAGGTAGGGCAGAATGAGCGTGAGGGAGTATCCCTTCAAGTTTACTCAGTTAGCTTGATATGCTCCTCATGTAGTAACTGATAACAGATCCAAGATGAGTAAGTTTGTGTCTAGCATATCCGATAGTATGGTCAAGGAGTGTAGAACCGCAATGCTGATTAGCAAGATGGACTTGTCTAGGCTGATAGTCAATGCTCAACAGATAGAGGAATAGAAGATTAAAAAGAGAGAGAGAGGAAATAAGAGGGCTAGGATGGGTAGTTTTAATTTTAGTCAGACAAGGTCAGAAGGTGGTAATCGTTTTCAGTTTTATTAGAGGTTTTTAGCCCTAGCACCCTCTTCAGCCAGTGACCCGGTACCCAAATTCAAAAATGATAATAAGGATAGAGCATCAGGCTCTAAGTCCCAAGGCAATGTTAGTAGTACCCGTATGAATCCTCTATGTTAGAAATGTGGCAGACACCATCAGGGTGAGTGTGGAGCAGGTAGGGATGTGTGCTTCAGATGTGTCAACCCAGGCCATTGGATTCAGGAGTGCCGAGTAGTTGCTCAGAAAGGTAGGGATTTGCATCAATAGGGCCAGTCCCATCAGTCGTCGACTCCATCTAGTTGCCCAACTCAGCAGGGTACCGCTTCCAGTGCTACCAGTGGTCAGCGTCCGAACAGATTATATGTTCTTCAGTCCCGCTAAGATTAGGAAATCTCTCCTGAAGGAGTTATTAGTATGTTGCAACTCTTTTACTTACATGTTTATGCTTTATTATACCCTAGAGCTTCTCTTTAAAGCCTCGAATCTGGTACTCGGAATGCTACACGATGCTAGCAACACCAAAGGACCACTAGCTAACCCATGACTGATATTTGTACCTGAACACTGCATAATATATCATATAAATGCAGAAATAAAGGCTGAAAGGCCATAAGGTTCACAACTGTAACATAACTAATAAAAATCAAAGTCTGAATAATGTGGTATCATAATACTAAAAGTGAAACAAAGTCTAAAAACATTGCAGTCATCTGAAAGCCTCTAAACTATCTAAATAACACAAAGTCCAATCTATGCCCTAATTGGAAGGGTGTCAATACCGCGCTACCAGTAAGGACAAACTGAGTGACCCTCAACTAGCAGATTACTCTAATAAGAACGGTGGAAACCCTCAACTAGCAGGTTAAGCCACCTCATTGACCCTCAACTAGCAGGTTATGATGTGTCAACCTATGCTTGCTACATAGTTCTGTAATACAAGGATTGCTTCTAAGAATTACACCCTCAACTAGCAGGTGAGTTCCCACCCTTGGGTTCACTCGGTGCTGAATCCTACTCCCATCTGAATAGGCACTGAACATGATTAACTAAACTGAACATAGACTGAGTTTACTGAATTTTATTATATGGAATACTACTGATATCTGATACTAACTGGGTTCGCGAGATTACTGAGATTTCCTGAGTCATAAGACTGTTTGAAGTCTAAGGATCAATGGCTTGACTGAGATCATCGTGAAAACATGACACTGGCTCTAGGAACACAGCTAAATTGTCGGTTACAAGTACCCTTAGGACTCGATAGAAGGAAATTGACAAGGCATGACATTCTTGAATACATGACCGACATCAACAATCCATAATACAATGAGTTGGGGATTTCATGAAGTAATGGGTATCATAATTATCTATACAAATAGGATTGCAAGTAGACATGGCATAATTTCATAAGGCGAATTCATGAGCAATCCAACAAACATCATAATACACAACAATGGCATGGAAGTCAATTTGAACATAAGGGAATATCACACATTTATCATTTATGTCACAATTTAGCTAATAGGCATGATTTCTAGTCTCTTAGGCATTTTATCAAACACCTTGCATGCACAACTTAAGGCATAGGCATGATTATCAATTTACTACTTCAAAAACCATCCATATTCATGGATTTCAACTAACATGTTATCCTTATTTCATAAAATCACAAAAAGATTCCAACTTGGAAATTATTCAACAACATTATATGATTAAAATTAATTCACAACATGAACATCATGATACATAGTTTAAAATAGGGTTCTTGAGCTTCATGGACGAAAGAAGTCCATGAATCAACACTTAACATACCTTAGATAGAAGATTCTTGATGATTAACGAAGAAATTTACTTGAACTTGAATCCCCAATTGAAAACCCTAATGTATTCTTGAGAGGATTTTGAGAAGAATGAGTATATTTTGGTTGTAATAGGGCTTAATCCCGTGTTTTTAACTTCTATAGGGATGGGATAAATGACCACATTGCCCTCAAAAATACTAAACGGGAAGCTAAAACATTCGGCGGCGTGCAATGGAGCGTGCGTTGCATGCTCTAGTCCACCGGACTGGAGCATGCGTCGCATGCTTAAACCGGTGAGATGAAACATGCGACGCATGCAAATCACATCCTGCTACTGGTTTGTAATCCAAACATGCCTTAAATGAATTTTGAAAATTCCAAAACTCACCTGAAATGTACTATTGACTTGCCCCATCATAACACAACTTGAAAATCAAAAAACGAAGGTTAGGAAGGTCGTGAAATAGATCCCCAAAGTTCGAAGTCTTAAAATGAGAATAAGTGTTGAACACTTAGCTAAAGAGTTTCTAAGTGTTGGAAATTCTATAGAGCTTAAAGGAGCTTAACTTAGACGTAAGATTTTGCGGGATCTTACAATATCTCCCCCTTGGGAACATTCATCCTTGAATGAGACTAACTGAGAGGGGAGAAATGATAAACTAAAGCATATACTGAATATGAAATACTAAAACATGATCTCATGACTGACATGACTGATAAGCTGAACATATCATACTGAACATGCATATCTGATGCAAAAGTAACTGATTCATGAATGCATGACTAAGGGTTTTGATAGACTGAGTTTCTCACAATGAGAATGCATGCTTGATGCATGATTACATGACTGAACTGATGCATGAATGCATGACTGAAAATACAATGGTACTTAGTACCAAGTTTATAATGGAAACTATTATAAAACTAAATGAGCTTAACGAAAACTATTACCTTGAGCTAGATCTACATTAGCAGAGAAGAGGTGAGGATACTTGGTTAGCATATCTGCTTCTGCTTCCCAAGTAGATCCCTCAACTGACTGATTTTACCAAAGAACTTTGACTAAAGGGACTTCTTTGTTCCTCAGTCTACGAGTCTGATAATCAAGAATTTCGATAGGAATCTATTCATAAGAGAGGCTTTTCTGAACATCTATACTCTGAATAGGGACCACAACTACTGGGTCACCTATGCACTTCTTGAGCAAAGAGACATGGAAGACTGGATGAACTGGGGCAAGGTCTGAAGGCAACTTGAGCTCATAAGCTACCTTACCGAAGCGACTGAGAATCTTGAAGGGACCGACATATTGGGTACTGAGCTTTACCTTCTTGCCGAATCTTTTCACTCCCTTCATGAGAGAGATCTTTAGATAAACATAATCACCAACCTTAAATTCAATATGTTTTCTATGAATATCTGCATAAGACTTATGCCATCTCTGAGCAACTCGAAGTCTCTCTCTGATTAACTGAACCTTTTTTAAGGCATCGAATACTAAGTCAGGCCCTATGACTGCGACCTCACTAACCTCAAACCGATCAATTGGAGATCTATATCTCCTACCATAAAGAGCTTTGAATGGAGCCATCTTAATACTGGAATGATAGCTATGTGGTATGTAAACTCAATCAAAGTCAAGTGGTCATCCCAACTTCCCTTGAAATCAATTGCACACGCTCGCAGCATATCTTCTAGAGTCTGAATGGTCCTTTCTGCTTGACCATTTATCTGAGGATGAAAGGTTGTATTGAGATAAACTTGGGTACCAAGGTCCTTTTGGAATGCTTTCCAGAAATGGGAAGTGAACTGGGTACCTCTGTCTGAAATAATAGATAACAGAACACCATGTAATCTGAACAACTCCCTGATGTAGAGTTTGGCATAATCCTCGGCTGAATAAAAGGTGTGAATTGGAAGGATATGAGCTTATTTCATCATTCTGTCTACAATGACCCAAATTGAATCATGCTAATAACGAGTTCGAGCCAAACCCGGCACAAAGTCCATGCTCATAGCTTCCCACTTCTAAGTAGGAATAGTAAACTCCTGCATAGAACCACTAGGCTTTCGATGCTCTATCTTAATCTGTTGACATGTAAAGCACTTAGCCACAAACTCTACAACATCTCTCTTTATCCCACTCTACCAATATATCTTCCACAAGTCGCGATACATTTTAGTGGCCCCTGGATGAATAGAGTATCACGCACCATGTGCTTCTGCAGGAATTCACTGCCTCAAGTCATCTACACCTGAAACACACAGACAACCCCGGCAACGCAAATCACCATCTCCTCCTTAGGAGAAAACTTCTACTTTCTGATCTTTGACTGACTCTTTCAACTTGACTAGACTGGGATCTCTATCTTGCTTTTTTCTTCACCTCAAAAACTAGAGATAATTTTGAACTACTCCGAACCCATATATTGCCTTCTGCGGAGTCGACTAAGCGGACTCCTAGATTGGCAAACTGATGAACTTCCTGAGTTAACTTCTTCTTACTGTCCTCAACATGAGCAACACTGCCCATAGATAATCTACTGAGAGCATCGGCTACTACTTTGGCCTTGCCCAAATGATAAAGAACACCCATGTCATAATCTTTCAAGAGTTCTAACCACCTTCTCTGATTAAGATTGAGATCTTTCTGAGAGAATACGTACTGAAGGCTCTTATGATCAGTGAAGACATCTTTATGGACTCCATAGAGAGAATGCCTCCAAATCTTTAAGGCAAACACTACGGCTGCTAACTCAAGATCATGAGTAAGATAATTCTTCTCATGGGGTTTAAGTTGTCTGGAGGCGTAGGTTATGACCTTACTATGCTGCATGAGGACACAACCCAAGCCTACTCTGGATGCATCACTTAACACTACGAACCCATCTGGGCCATCTGGAAGAGTTAAGACTGGAGCTGAGGTGAGTCGAGGCTTCAACTCCTGAAAACTCTTCTCGCAAGGATATGACCACTGAAACTTGACTTTCTTCTGAGTCAAGCTAACATAGGGGATGCAATAGAAGAAAATCCCTCAATAAACCATTTGTAATAGCCAAACAATCCCAAGAAACTCCTAATATCTAATGGAGAGACAGGGTGAGGCCAGTTTCTTACTGCTTCGGTCTTTTGAGGATTGACTCTAATGCCATCACCAAAAATAATATGACCAAGAAATGCTATTAACCTTAGCCAAAATTTGCACATACTGAATTTGGCAAACAACTGATGATTTCTTAGAGTCTGAAGTACTGTTCTGAGATATTCTACATTTTGACTCTTACTGCGGAAATAGACAAGGATGTCATCTATGAAGACTATGATGAACATGTCTAAGTACTGCTTGAACACACGGTTCATCAAGTCCATGAAAGCCGTTGGGGAATTGGTAAGACCAAAGGACATGACTAAGAATTTGAAGTGACTATATCAAGTTCGAAAAGTTGTCTTGGGAATGTCACATTCCTTAACTCTGAGCTGATGATAGCCGGATCAGAGGTCTATCTTAGAGAAGTAACTGGCACCCTGAAGTTGGTCAAATAAGTCATTGATCCTAGGAAGAGGATACTTGTTCTTGATCGTGACTTTATTGAGTTGATGGTAGTCTATACACATTATGAGAGAACCATTTTTCTTGCGCATGAATAAAACTGGTGCACCCCATGGGGATACACTAGGTCTGATGAATCCTTTGTCTAATAGATCCTTCAACTGTTCTTTCAGTTCCTTGAGTTCTGTTGGTGCCATTCTGTATGGAAGAATAGATATAGACTGAGTATCTGGAAGAAGATCAATGCCAAAGTCTATTTCCTTTTCGGAAGGAATGCCTAGAAGATCTTTGGGAAAGACATCTGAATATTTATTCACTACTGGGACTGATTCAAGACTGAGAGTTTCGAAACTAGAGCCCTTAACATAAATAAGATGATAGACACATCCCTTAGATATCATTTTCCTTGCTCGAAGGTAGGAAACAAGCTCACCCATGAAAGCAAAAGTACTACCCCTCCACTCTAGGACGGGTTCATTCGAAAACTGAAACTGGACTATTCTGTTTCTGCAGTCAGCTGTAGCATAGAAGGAATGAAGCCAATCCATGACAAAAATAACATCAAAATTAGTCATCTCTAACTCGACTAAGTTTGCTGAAGTGACTTTCTAAAATATCATAACCGGACAGTTCATGTATACCCGTCGAGCTATGATAGTTTTACCCACTGGGGTAGAGACTGAGAAAGGCTCTACTAGAATTTTGGTACTGACTCTGAAATCAAATGCTATATAAGGAGTAGTAAAATACAAAGAAGCTCCTGGATCTAGCAAATCATAAACATGTACATGAAATATCTGTAACGTACCAGTAACCATATCAAGAGAATTTTCCTGATCTTTACAAAAATGGAGAGCATATAGTCAGTTTGGGCGTTTCCCACTAGTAGCACTGGAAGTGGCACCCTGCTAGTTCGGGCAACTAAACTGAGCTAAGAAATGATTTTTCTGACCCTGCGGACCTAACTGAGGAGAATCTTTGACTTTATGGCCTGGCTTGCCATATTCGAAACAAATATCACTGCTAGCTCTGCAAGTACCCTGATGGTTCTTGCCACAAGTTTGACATAGAGGATAGGTGCAGGCATTGATAACAATGCCCTGAGACTTAGAGCCTAGTGCTCTATCACTGTTGTCGTCTCTGAATTTCGGCACTAGAGCACTCGCTAAAGAAGGAGCTAAAACTGATGACTTAGAATGAAACTCTGAACAATTTCCTCACTCTGACTTGGGCTGAGCAAAGTTGAAACTACCTATCCTTGATCTCTTATTCTACTTCTCTCTCATCTTAATCTTTTTCTTCTCTATCTACTGAGCATGATTCATAAACCTAGCTATGGTCATATCACTATTCAATATTGTAGACCTGCACTCATTCACCACACTATAATTCATCCCTAAAATTAACATACTCATTTTGGCCCTACTGTCTACAACCACATAAGGGGCGTATCTGGCTTGTTGAGTAAACTTAAGAGAATACTCTTTCACCAGCATGTTGCCCTGCCTGAGGTTGATTAATTCTAGAACCTTAGCTTCTCTTAGCTCTTGGGGAAAGAATCTATCTAAGAATGCAGTGACAAACTTCTCCCACTCTATGGGCTCTGCATCATCTAAGCTCTCTGACTTCCCCTGCTTAAACTAAGTGTGAGAAACATCTTGCAACTAATATGCAGCTAGCTCCGCACTCTTACTTGAAGTAACCCCCGTGATATCCATGAATTCTAAATCTGGTCTAGGAACTCCTGAGGATCCTCTTCTGACTTAGACCCAAAAAGGGATGAAGGATTCATTTGGGTGAAGTCCTAAATCTTGGTTGCAACTAAATTGGCCACTAGGTTGGCTGGAGCGACTGCTAGTTATTTATTCTGAGTAGCAACTAACTGAGAAAGAGTAGTGAATGCAGCTTCGAACTCTGTATGAGAGACATGGTCGCCCAAAGGATCTTTGGGCTGAGGGACTGACTGATTTCCAATTCTCTTCTTAGAAGGCATGTTCTATAAACGGAAAATAAAAGGATTAGACTGAGAGTTTAACTTTGAGATTATGCTCACTGGCACGACATAAATACTGAAAGAAGGTAAATTGTTCCTAAAATATTTCATAGCCTCCTGCACATAAATGTGGTGCGCTACACACTCATGTACAAGACTCTACTAGATGCGGCTTTCAGAATTCCTAAGATACTATTGAACCTTAGTCTCTGATACCAAGTTTGTAACGCCCTGAATCTAGTTCTCGAAATGCTACACGATGCTAGCAATCCCAAAGAACCACTAGCTAACCTATGACTGATATCTGTACCTGAACACTGCATAATATATTATATAAATGTGGAAATAAAGGCTGAAAGGCCATAAGGTTCACAACTGTAACATAACTGACAAAAATCAAAGTCTGAATAATGTGGTATCACAATACAAAAACTAAAATAAAGTCTGAAAAAATTGTAGTCTTCTGAAAGCCTCTAAACTATATGAATAAGGAGTTGATGCGACATGGTTCCACAACTAACTCCAGCTACTGAAAATAAACTGAAATGAGTAAATGATAACATCCTCGAATGATGAGGAATCATTACTACTCTGACTGCTGAAATCTGAAATGCTATAGATCTCGTGATTCTGGACCTATGGTAGTAAAATACCATAGCATAGAGAAAAGTATACATCAGTACGACTGAATATACTGGTATACAAGTGAGGTAGGCTGAATGCATGGGGTTCATATATATGAACAATACTGACTAACTGACAAACATGAACATGAGAATGCATGTATGAATACATTATAACTATGATCGTAATAACATGATTTCTAAGTTTGAAAATTGATAACATGAGTTTACTGATATAACTGATAACATGAGCTACTGTATTTGATAATCCTGAATCTAATGGAACTATCTACGTTTTGTATTGTATTTGAGTTGACTGTATCTGACAGTCCTGATATTCTGAAAAACTATTTGAGTTCTTTTATTGAGATTTAGGTTGTAACTATGGGAGGTAGTCATCTAACTGATATGCCCCAAATAATGCCATAACAACTGAGTTGGGGTCCAATCTACGCCCTGATTGGAAGGGTGTCAATACCGCGCAACTGGTAAGGATAAACTGTGAATGACCCTTAACTAGCATGTTACTCTAATAAGAATGGTGGGAACCCTCAACTAGTAATTAAGCCACCTCATCTACCCTCAACTATAAAGTTATGATATCTCAACCTATACTGGCTACGTAATTCTGGAACACAAAGATTGCTTCTAAGAATCACACCCTCAACTAGCAGGTGAGTTCCCACCCTTGGGTTCACTCGGTGCTTAATCCTACTCCCATCTGAATAGACACTAACATAATTAACTGAACTGAACATGGACTGAGTTTATTAAATTTTGTTGACTGACGGAATACTACTGATATCTGATAATGACTGAGTTCATGAGATTACTGAGATTTCCTGAGTCATAAAACTGTCTAAAGTCTAAGGATCAATGGCTTGACTGAGAACATCATGAAAACATAACACTAGCTTTAGGCACACAACTAAATTGTCAGATACAAGTACCCCCAGGACTCAATAGAAGAGAACTGACAAGGCATGACATTCTTGAATACATGACCGACATCAACAATCCATAATACAATGAGTTGGGGATTTTATGAAGTACATGAGTATCATAATCATGTAAACAAATAGGATTGCAAGTAGACATGGCATAATTTCATAAGGTTAATTCATGAGCAATCCAACAAACATCATAATACAAAACAATGGCATGCAAGTCAACTTGAACATAAGGGAATATCACGCATTTATCATTTATGTCATAATTTAGTTAATAGGCATGATTTCTAGTCTCTTAGGCATTTTATCAAACACCTTTCATGCACAACTTAAGGCATAGGCATGATTATCAATTTACTACTTCAAAAACTATCCCTATTCATGGATTTCAACTAACATGTTGTCCTAATTTCATAAAATCACATAAAGATTCCAACTTGAAAATCATTTAACAACATAACATGATTAAAATCAATTCACAACATAAACATCATGATACACAGTTTAAAATACGGTTCTTGAGCTTCATGGATGAAAGGACTCCATGAATCAGCACTTAACATACCTTAGATGGAAGATTCTTGATGATTAATGGAGAAACTTGCTTGAACTTGAATCCCCAGTTGAAAACCCTAATGTGTTCTTGAGAGGATTTTGAGAAGAATGAGTATATATGAGTATATTTTGGTTGTAATGGGGCTTAATACCGAGTTTTTGACTTATATATGGGTGGGGTAAATGACCACATTACCCCCAAAAATGCTGAGCTGGAAGCTGAAAAATTTGGCAGCATACGATGGAGCGTGCGTCGTATGCTTTAGTCCGTCGTACTGGAGCATGCGTCGCATGCGTTGCTTTTCTGCACTATTAATATGATGGGTTCTGTCAGTTTTTGATTGGTGGATAGATATTCTGAGTAAAGTTTTGATTTTTGCACTTATTTTGTGCTTTTACTGCAGGTGGGGGATGTGTTTTCTTGAAATTTATGCTTTGAAGAAAACCCATTTGTTTAATTTTCTGGATTATTGCTTGTAAATGCAACTTTGTACATCAATTGCCACTTGGATATCTCGCATCTTGTCTTGCATGGGTGAGTAACTTGATTTTTCCCCTGTATTTGTTTCTTAACTACTAAAATTTAACCGGATAAAACTTGAGTTTGGTATTGAGGCGTAATTGTTGTTAGGAGTCATAGTATTCATGTAGTTCTGTTGTTTCTTGTACCTCGATTATTGTATTATTTTGCTGTAGTTTTAGTTATACTATTTTTGTTATGATATGTTGTTTATTGTACTTACGCTACTTTTTTTTAGGACTGTTTTTCTTAAGTCAAGTGTCTACCTCCGTTCATACCTCAACGGCACCCGTCCGGCGTCGCCATCGGCGAAACAGCGCCGCCACCTCCGCTACAGAAACAGTCGTCCACCTCCGCCGTAAACCCCAACTTCGGCGCCGGCTCCGGCGAGATCCTACCCAACCGCTCCGCCGTCTGGTTCCGGTCAGACCCAAGCGACCGGCGACCCTCTCCGTCTCAGCACCTCCGGCGAACAAACAACGTCAACCAGGTGACCCCATCGCTGCCATCCATCTCCATCTCCAACCGCGACGAACCAGCCCAGCGCCGCCGCTGGCTCCCTCTGTTCGGCCTCCTCTCCCCCAAACGACGACCAGCCCCCTTGGTCTCCAGCAGCCGCCGCTCCCTCTAATTTCTGCATCCAGCAGCGCCGTCTCTCCATCACCGAAACTCCCCGGAGCCTGATCTATGTTGGGTTTTGGTTTCCGGCTTGGTCTACAAGCGTAACCCGGTGACTTCTAACCTTTGTTATTGCATTCTTCATATTATGCTAGTATTATCTCCTGTATATTGACTTGCGTTTGATTTGTTGATATTGTCTGTTGTCGTTTCTTGCACTGCTTTTTATTGGGTTATCGGCTTGGGGCTCTGTTTTTGGGGCTTTGGGTGTTGAGTCCAGTGGTGTTTGCTCTCTATTTGAGTTTAGTTTTGTTTCTTGATTATTTCTTCGAATTTGTGTGAGCCTTGTATTTCTTGCTGCTGCTTTGCTACTACCATTGTTTATATTTTCTTATATTTTCTTGTAGTAGTGGCTGTGGGCGGTGATGGTCGGATAGGTTCATGTTCGAGGGGGTTGGGGCGTGGGGCTGTGGTGGGGGCGGGGGATGAGGAAAGGACGGGAGTGGAAGGGAGGCCAAGGTTTGGCCTTAGGGGTGGTAGAGGAAGACGTGTGGATAGTGATGGTAGGCTGAGGGTTGGGTCTTGGAATATAGGGACCCTTCAGGGTAAGTCCATAGAGCTTGTGAAGATTCTTAGAAAGAGGAGGATTAATATTGCGTGTGTTCAAGAGACCAAGTGGGTAGGGTCTAAGGCTAGGGATGTGGATGGATACAAGCTGTGGTACTCTGGGAGCGAGAGACATAGGAATGGAGTTGGCATCTTAGTAGATGAAGAGCTTAGAGATCAGGTAGTAGAGGTGAAGAGGATCAACGATAGGTTGATGACTATTAAGTTGGTCATTCGGGGATTTACCCTGAACGTATGTAGTGCTTATGCGCCGTAAGTGGGCTTGGAGGGGGAGGAGAAGATGCGGTTTTGGGAGGCTTTGGATGAGGTGGTGAGAGGCGTGCCTAGCTCGGAGAAGATTGTTGTAGCAGAAGATTTCAACGGGCGCATCGGGGCGTTACCGGGAGGCTTTGGTGATGTGCATGGTGGTTTTGGTTTTGGGGAAAAAAATGAAGAGGGGGCTACTCTATTGGATTTTGCGAGGTCCTTTGGGCTGGTGGTGGTGAACTCGGGCTTCCCGAAGAAGGACGATCACCTGATCACCTTTCGAAGCGCGATAGCCAAGACCCAGATTAACTTTTTGTTGCTTAGGAAAGGGGATAGGGCGTTGTGTAAGGACTGTAAGGTCATTCCGAGTGAGAATATTTCGACCCAGCATAGGCTCTTGGTTATGGATTTGGGTATAAAGAAGATTAGAAAAAGGAGGGGTGAGGAGTGTAGACCTAGAATTAAGTGGGGCGGCTTGACGCCAGTGAATGCGTGGGAGATAGGGGAGAAGTTGGCGAGAATGGGGGTGTGGGAGTGTAGGGGGGACGTGGATAGTATGTAGGATGGGGTGGCTAGGTGCATCAGGGAGAATGCAAGTGAGGTGTTGGGTGTTTCTAGAGGCCGGGCCGAGCATCATCGGGGGGATTGGTGGTGTAATGAAGAGGTTAAGAAGAAAGTGGGGACCAAGAAAGGGGCGTATGCTAAGTTGGTTGAGAGTAAGGACGAAGAAGAGAAACGGGTAAACAGGAAAGAGTACAAGCTAGCTAGGAAGGAGGCTAAGTTAGCAGTTACGGCGGCTAAAACGGCCGCTTTTGAGAGCTTGTATACAGGGTTACAGGGGAAAGGAGGGGAAGAAAAAGTTGTTTAGACTCGCTAAGGCTAGGGAGAGGAAGGGTCGTGACCTCGACCAGGTGAGGTGCATTAAGGGGGAGGACGGTACAGTGTTGGTGGAGGACGGCCACATTAAGAATAGATGACAGTCGTACTTTCATAGGCTCTTGAATGACGAAGGGGATAGAGCGATTGTGTTAGGGGAGCTGGAGCACTCAAAGGAGTGTCGGGATTTTAGTTATTGTAGACGTTTTAAGGTAGAAGAGGTTAGAGAGGTTGTTTGCAGGATGCGAAGGGGTAGGGCGACGGGGCCGGATGAGATACCGGTGGATTTTTGGAAGTTCGCTGGAGAGGCTGGTGTAAGGTGGTTGACTGGATTGTTTAACGAAATCTTCAAGACGGCAAAAATGCCCGAGGCTTGGAGGTGGAGTACCATGATCCCTCTCTATAAGAATAAGGGTGACATCCAGAGTTGCAATAACTATAGGGGGATTAAGTTATTGAGTCACTCTATGAAGATTTGGGAGAGAGTGGTCGAGGTGAGGCTGAGACGGATAGTGTCTATTTCGGAAAACCAGTTAGGATTTATGCCTGGCCGCTCGATGACGGAGGCAACTCACCTGGTACGGAGGCTGGTGGAACAGTATAGGGAAAGGAAGAAGGACCTGCACATGGTGTTTATCAACCTGGAGAAGGCATACGACAAAGTCCCCAGGGAGGTGCTTTCGAGATGCTTGGAGGTGAGTGGAGTCCCGCTGGCATATTATCAGAGAAATTAAGGACATGTATGATGGAGCGAAAACTCAGGTGAGGACGGCGGGAGGAGACTCAGAGCATTTCACTGTCTTGACAGGATTGCATCAGGGATCTACTCTTAGTCCCTTTTTGTTTGCTTTGGTGATGGATGTGTTGACACGGCGTATTCAAGGGGAGGTGCCTTGGTGTATGCTTTTTGCAGATGATGTAGTTTTGATTGATGAGATGCGAGGGGGTGTGAATGACAAATTAGAGGTGTGGAGACAAACTCTTGAGTCTAAAGGGTTCAGGTTGAGCAGAAGCAAGACGGAGTATTTGGAATGCAAGTTTAATGATGTGAAGCTGGAGAATGAGGTGGTAGTGAAGTTGGAATCATAGGAGGTATGTAAGAGGGATAGTTTCAAGTATCTCGGGTCCGTGATCCAGGGTAACGGTGAGATTGACGAGGATGTCTCGCACCGTATTGGGGCGGGATGGATGAAGTGGAAGCTCGCGTCGGGGGTGTTGTGCGATAAGAAGGTGCCGCCCAAGCTTAAAGGCAAATTCTACAGGGTGGTAGTCCGTCCGGTCATGTTGTATGGAGCGGAGTGTTGGCCAGTTAAGAACTCCCACATCCAAAAAATGAAGGTGGCAGAAATGCGGATGTTGCGTTAGATGTGTGGGCTGACTAGAGGGGATAGAGTTCGGAATGAGAGTATCAGGGAGAAGATTGGTGTGACTCCAGTGGAATATAAGATGCGGGAAGTCCGATTGAGATGGTTCGGACACGTGATGAGGAGGGGTATGGATGCCCCGGTTCGTAGATGTGAGAGGCTAGTGTTGGATGGTTTTAGGCGGGGTAGGGGTAGGCCGAAGAAGTACTAGGGTGAGGTGATTAGGCGGGACATGGAGCAGTTACAGCTCACCGAGGACATGACCCTAGATAGGAAGATCTGGAGGACGCGAATTAGGGCAGAAGGCTAGGGCCAGTTTGGGTCGCTAGTGTAGGGAATTACTTGGGGGGAATTATTCTTGTTATGATACCTTGTTCCATGTTTTATTACGAATTTGTGTGCTTTTCTCTATTTTTATTACTTATGGGTGTCGTATTTATGTTATGTTATAAAATCTTGTTCTATGCTTTATTATGTATTTGTGTGGTATCTCGTGTCTCGAGCCGGGGGTCTATCGGAAACAGCCTTTCTACTTCTTTAGAGGTAGAGGTATGGACTGCGTACATCTTACCCCCCCCCAGACCCCACTATGTGGGAATACACTAGGTTTGTTGTTGTTGTTGTATTCAGTTAATGTTATATGCTTGGTCATGCATCCTCAGTATTTGCAGATTTTATGTATCTTCAGTATCTACAGACTTTTATGCATACACAGTATTTATAGATTTCACATACTTTCAGTAACTACAGATTCCATGTCTTCTATCAGTACTCCATGTTTTACATGTATATTCAGACAGTTATTATTCCTGTTCATAAAACCATGCATATCAGCCTACCTCATTTAGCATACCAGTACATTCAAAGTACTGATCGCATACCTTTTTCTTGCACTATGATATGTCATAGGTTCTGATGCTCAGTTTTTGGATCGCACTTAAACTTCTCAGGCTATCAGCAGTACAGTAGTAGTGGTGAGTCCTCATCATTCGAGGGCAGATTACTTTATTTCATGATTTCAGTCTAGTGGTTAGTTGTAGTTAGTTGGGGCATGACCCTTCAACTCACAGTTTTATAGTTTAGAGGCTTTTCAGCCACTATAGTTTATTATTCAGTTTATCCGTATTTTATCAGATTCAGACAGTTGTTTCTCTAGATTCATATTTCAGTATTGATTCAGTAATAAAACCTTATGGCATATCAGGGATTTTTTCGCATTTATGATTATGTTGTTCAGTACTCACAGCAGGTACCAGCTCATGGGTTAGCTTGTGGTCCCTCGGGACTGTAAGCACCGTGTGACGCCCAGGGTGTACTATCGGGGATTTACAATTGGCTAAGTGAAGTAAGGACATTTTTGGAGATCTTTTCAACAAATTAACATATTAAAGGATGTTATTAAGGCAAAGGAAACACAATTTGAGATATATACTTCAACAGAAAATAAAGTTGAGTTGAGTATAACAGTGGCAAAATTAAAGAGATTTAGGCACATTAAAGAGGATTATTGGAAGCAAAAGATTGGAATAACGTGGTTTAAAGATGGGGATAGTATACCAAATTCTGTCATTTATTAGTGAAAAAAAGGAGAACGAAACTTCATATTGTAGAAATTCAGACAACATAGGGAGATATGGTGACTTCTAATGAAAATATTAGAGAAAAAACAGTTTCATTCTTTGTGGAACACTTTAGAGAAGAAGTCAGAACTGGGATTTTAGCATGCTAAATCATATTCATAAATTGACTTCTGAGGAACAGAATAAGGTCATGACTGTCTTACCAATAAAAGAGAAAGTTAAGCAAGTGGTCTTTAAGTTGAATGGTGACAAGACTAGTGGACCGGATGGTTTCTTAGGGCTCTTATTTCAGTCTTGTTGGGATATAGTTAGGGTGACATTATCGATATGGTTAAAGCATTTTTTTGTGTTCATCAACTCCCAAGATTCATCACCCATACTGATCGAGTTCTGATACTAGAGAAATAGTCTGTTAAGAACTTTGGAAATGTGAAAACCTATAAGCTTAAGTACCTTTGTGAAGATTATATCAAGGTGTATGCATAAGAGCTGGTGCATGTTCTCTCAAATATCATCTCAAAAAATCAATCAAGATTTGTAAAGGGGAGAAACATCACATAAAATGTCCTTTTAGCTCCAGAAATCATTAGAGAAATAAATATGATAAACAAATTTTGTAATATGGTGGTGAAATTCGATATGGCCAATGCATATGGTAGAGTTTCTTGGATCTTCCTTACTAAGGTTCTAAGAAAGTATGGTTTTTCAGATATCATAACTGATATGGTATAAAGGATTGCTTAAGATAATAGTATTCATTGATAATTAATGGACAGTCCCATGGGTTACTTCATTCTTCAAGAAGACTGAAACAAGGTGATCCTCTATCACCAACACTTTTCATTATTGATGTTGAAGTGTTGTCTAGAGGACCAAACAACTTATACAATGATATGAATTTTAAGAGTCACGGGTTGCCAAAGTGGAGTCCAAAAATTAACCACTAATTTTATGTAGATGATGCAATCTTGTTCAGTTCTAGGGATAAGGCTTTAGTAAGAATGATGATGAAAGTGCTGAGGAAGTATGAATTGGTTTCAGGACAGATGATTAACAGGTACAAAAGCTTCTTCTATCTTTATGAAAAGATCCCACTAGCTATTGGAATAATATAAAGAAGAATCACATGTATTAAAATGGGTAATTTTCTATTCACATAGTTGGGATACCCAGTTTTCTATGGTAGAAAAGACTAATCTCATTTTGAAGATATCCTAAGGAAAGTTTCTAGAAGGATCTTGTCATGGCAAAATAAGTTTTATCATATGGGGGAGATTTATTCTAATTAACCATGTTCTGCAATTAATGCTGATATACCTTCTATCAGTCATGAGTCCTCTAAAGAAGATAATAGAACAGTTGCATAAGACTTTTACAAAAATTTTGTGGACAAAAAGGCAGGCATTGGGCTAGATTAAGGATTTGTGTTTTCCCAAAAAAAAGATGGTATTGGCTTCATATTTTTACATGACATATCAAAAGCTTTATTTGCTAAATTATGGTGAAACTTTAGAGTCTCAACTTCATCTTTATGGAGTTCATTTATAGGGAATAAATATTGTAAGAAACTCCATCCTACAATAGCTAGAGGGTCAGTTGTCTCACGAGTATAGAGAAAGATGATAAGTGTGAGGGAGAAAATGGAGCATGAAATCTGGTGGCAAATTAACTCAGGAAATTCAAGCTTCTGGTTTGATAACTGGACTAAGATAGAAGCTTTGTATTTCTTGGAAAATGACATTAGAGAGGAATAAAAGTTATAGGTAACAGAGTTTGTCAAGAATGGAGAATGGGATAGCCAAAAACTAATTGACACAATATCTGATAAAATGATTGATCATATTATTGAAAACATCAGTCCTACTCTAGTGGCTGATACCAATGACACAACTTGGTGGATGACTGAGGTGTAGATTCTCTGTTAAATCAACATACAGAATTATGCGAGCTAAGAGAGATGAACAAGAATGGCTTAATAATATCTGATTAAAAGGTTTGCCTTTTAAAATCAATTTCTTTCACTGGAGGTTGGGGAAAGAGGAGAATAGCTATTGAAGATAACCTTAGGAGAATGAGAATAATCATAGCTTCCATGTGTTATTGTTGTGAGAAGTTTAAACATGAGACTATGTCTCATTTTTTTTCTAACAGCTCTCATAGCTCAAAAGCTATGGAAGCAGTTTGTTTCATGTATAGGTATAGAAGTGGACAATACTTATCTCCAACAACTAATTACAAGATGATGGGATGCCTTAGCTCCTGAAAAGCTAAAAGTAGTCTCAATGTCATTTCTCCTATTTCGTATGGAAATTATGAAATAGAAGGAATGCAAGAAGACATCGTAAAGTATATAGTTACGAGAGATTTTGTTATCAAAGTCAAATAACTATTTACCAATTCATAAAAGTCAAAATCCTTGATTAGTCACCCCAAAACACTAGGAAGGAATGATAAGAAGGCTATAAAGTTATAAACCAAGGTTACACTATCATCTAGTGAAGTGAAACTTTTCAAATATAGGATGGGTCAAATGCAACACAAATGAGGCCAGTAGAGGTAATCCAGGAGAAAGTTTTTATAGATTTTGTATCAGAGACAGTCAAGGAAACTTAATATATGCTGAAGCCAGGTCTATAGGTATCACTACCAACTTGGAAGCGGAAACAATAGTTATGCTTAATGCACTGATAGAGTGGAAGCAAAGAAATCTCAACAGAGTTGTCATAAAAATAGATTCTCTTAGTTTGATGAATCTAGTAATGAAGGAATGGAGGATTCTTTGGCAAATAGTTGAACTAATTGAGGAAATACAGGAATTGTAAAGAGAAATGTAGATAATCATCATCACATTTTCAGGGAGGCAAATCAGTTAGCTGACAAGTTAACTAATATAGCTATAGAAAAATATGAGCATATGCAGATTCAAGTCTTTCAATAGCTACCAACTGAGTGCAAGAAAATTCGAAACATGGACAAAGCACAAATAGCAACACTGAGAATCAAAACAAGAAAGATAAATAACATTCATAGTGATTAACCACAAGCCACACACATTAAGATCTTACAGCTATGATATTTACATTAATTTTTTTGCCATCCAAAGGGCTACATAGCTATGAATACTAAGCAACCTAGCCTAAGCTATGCCAGTTTACAAAAAGAATCACTAGAAAAACAGCGAGGGTTATGGAGTCAAATGGGACAATTGTATGCATCCACATATACGGAAAATCAAGAGAAAGAGCTTTAGGGCATTTTATTTATTCCTTTCACTGATTCACTTTGGTCAAACAAAAGGAATGACCCAAAGCAATGAAGGTCTTGACCCTTCAACTTTTTTTTTTTTTAATATTATTTTTTGGCCTAACTTGAGTCATTTGTGCAGACATTACTTCTTTCATCTAATAAAACGAGTTAGACCTAAAGTTAATTAAAAAAATGGAAGCAAGCTAAAGAAATGACGTCAAATTTGCTTTGTAGTCACGAAACACTAGCTTGGAACTCTCATATGCAAAAAGCCAATAGCCAGCACTAACTGTAACGAAATCATCCCACAAGCAAAGTCAAACGTTACTCGTTGCATTTAAATGTCATTATTTTTGTTATATATGATGAGTTACAACAACAACAAATCAGGTGTATTCCCACAAAGTGAGGTTTGAGGAGGGTAAAATGTACGCAGTCCATACCGCTACCTCCGAAGAAGTAGAGATTAATTATGATGAGTTAAGAAGATTAATTATGAGCAATCAATCATTGAGTAGCCGCCCCTATAGAAGTTGTGGAAATCATTACTTCTTAAATCATCGAATTCTACTCTACTAAATATAATATTTTTTCTCGTAATTTCATTACTTTTTTCATCAGCTTATTGTGTCACTAGGCTTGTCGGAAATATTTCAAGTGCCATTATCTTTAAAACCAAGTTATTCTAACTTTATATTTATCTTAATTAATATGCTATTTGTTTAATTGAGTCAATTAGTTTTTATTGATTAATCAATTGCTCGCGTTGATCGATGCATACCTCTTATCCTTTAAACATCGCATCTAAATTTAATTGCACTTTTATTGGATAAAACAAGTTTAGCAATGAAAGCCTATGTGAAAACATGTATCATATATTTATTTTTATTAAATTGATATAAATATCTGTGTTGTTAAGTTTTTCCCATCTTTAATTTCATAATTTTTTTTTTGTTTTATTTGTGTACATGGCACAAGAAGCAATACTACAATTATAATTTTGTTAAAATAACTAGATTGAAGTACTCAAACAAATAAGGTCACGGTCTTTTTTTTTTTTTTTTTTGCAATAAATGTTGACCGCGCGCGTATATGCAGTATATACAATAGTAATCTTGTCAAACGCAAGGCTGGGTTACAAAAGAAAACCCTAGCACCAATCCAAATCACCGGCGACCAAATCCTCCGGGAAGCTAGATGGTTGAGCTAGCTGATTACCGTCTTGGCAAGCGTAAGGAATTCGAGTCCTTAATTAATCGTGTCCCTTGGAACAAGAGTGTGTGGGTTAAATATGCTGAATGGGAAGAATCACAAGAGGACTTGAAGCGTGCTCGTTCTATATGGGAACGTGCACTTGGAGTGGATTACCGTGACCATACCATGTGGTCGAAGTATGCCGATGCGGAGATGAAAAATAAGTTTGTTAATCATGCTCGTAATGTATGGGATCGAGCTGTTACCTTTTTGCCTAGGGTTGATCACTTGTGGTACAGGTATATTCACATGGAAGAGATGCTCGGCAATGTGGCCGGTGCAAGACAGATTTTTGAGAGGTGGATGGTGTGGATGCCAGACGGGAAAGTGTGGCTGTCTTATATTAAGTTTGAGTTAAGGTATAATGAAACAGAGAGGGCAAGGGCGATTTTTGAGAGATTCATGCAGTGTCGTCCAAATATTAGTGCTTGGATTAGGTTCGCAAAATTTGAGATGAAGAATGGAGAGATAGGGAGGGCAAGGAATTGTTATGAGAGGGCTGTGGATAACTTGGCAGATGACGATGAGGAAGCTGAGCATTTGTATGTGGCATATGCAGAGTTTGAGGAGAAGTGTAAGGAGACGGAGAGGGCAAGGCGCATATATAAATTGGCACTTGATCACATAGCTAAAGGGAGAGCTGAGGATTTGTACAACAAGTTTGTGGCATTTGAAAAGCAGTATGGTGATAGGGAAGGTATTGAGGATGCTATAGTTGGAAAAAGGAGGTTTCAGTTTGAGGACGTAGTAAGGAGGAATCCACATAACTATGATTCGTGGTTTGACTATATTCGTCTAGAAGAGAGGGTTGGAAATAAAGAGAGGATTCGAGAGGTTTATGGGAGAGCCATTGCTAATGTTCCTCCTGCTGAACAGAAGCGGTATTGGAAGCGATACATTTACTTATGGTAAATTCGACAACCTTTACTTCGAATGTGATATTTGAATTCTATTTTGGATACCTTACCATTGGCCTCCTTTTCTCTTTTTAGGATTAATTATGCAGTATATGAAGAGCTTGACGCACAAGACATGGAAAGGACCAGAAGTGTCTACAGGTATGATATCATTGTCTTGATTGAAATATCACTTTTCATTTGGCTGATGAACCGTACTATTTATTATGCTTTATGTTTAATACTGGTAACGGAAAATGCAATCTAGCTTTATAAATAGTGATTTCCCTTGTATCTACCTTATTCCTTACTTGAGGGATGGCCTTGGCTCAGCGGTAAGCTTGCTTACCGTGGTGTGCCAGGGTCGGGGGTTCGAAACGCCCCTCCAGCAAAGCTGGGGTGAGGGCGCGTAGGTCAGGCCCGGAGTGGTCCCCCCTCCCCGACACCTACGGAGTAGGTATGAACCGGGTCGTCCCTTACCTTATTCCTTACTTAGAGTGGCTCTGTCTCAAGACCAAAGAAATTTTCTTGCAGCAGCCCAATCTTCTTGAGCCCGATGCACCCATCAAGATCTGGGGTATCCCCAACTTTTTGATTCTAAGGAGTGTTTTCCTTTCAGTTGTTTAGTTGCTAGAGTCAATTTTTAGCCTTATTTCAATCAGGGTTTGAGTAGAATTGGAGTATCTGGAGTGGGTTTCTTAGATGCTGCAGTTTTATATGATATTTAGTTGTAGTGGATGAATCTACAGAAAGACACATCATTGTTTTAAAACCATTCATATCATCACACGCACACAAGCCGGTGAGGAACAATTTAAGAAGCCTCTCAAGGACAGCTGCAAGGCTAAGGCATGTCAACTACTCAAGACAGCTGTAATGGTGCCAAATACTCTGAAAGATGTACAATCCATTTGTAAAGCAAGTGCCAGTACATAGTTAAAAGCTAGATTTCATTGCAATTTGGTTGAGATCTAGGCCTCAATTTTTGGGTAATTATTTTCACTTGGTTTCCAATTCTATCAGCCTTATGATATATTTTCCTGGCACTTCAGTGGATAAGAACCAAGAAACATTTATTTGTAGAATCTCTTGGTCGCAAACTCCCACTAGTCTGCAAAGTTTGTTCTTGCATCATAACATGGAAAAGGTTGATCCGGAAACGTCAAAGGTGAAGGCTTGGTGAACTAAATACTAGTTCAGCTTTTTTCTCCGAAGGTAGGTTGGAAGTAAATGTATACCAATGATCAGGAAAGTACGAACTGTTAGTGTCAACCACCTTACTCTAGAGAACCTACTCTACACCAATGCGTCAAGAAAGTAAGAGACTGTTAGTCAACCCACCTTAATCTAGAGAATTTACTCTATATCGTGGAAGCAATTCCAACTAACCCTCTA
Source organism: Capsicum baccatum var. pendulum (assembly GCA_030864225.1). Classification (NCBI taxonomy): domain Eukaryota; kingdom Viridiplantae; phylum Streptophyta; class Magnoliopsida; order Solanales; family Solanaceae; genus Capsicum; species Capsicum baccatum. The sequence continues at coordinate 71,980,390 of CM061552.1, read as the reverse complement.
TGGCTTCCCAGTAGCGCATTCCTAATAATCCTCACAGAAAAGTTGTTCTCAAAATTCACTCAAAGTGAAGAAAACATCCTGAATGAGAAGCCTTGACAAAGAGAGATAGCAAGGAAAAGACTCTCCTTTGAATTACCTGCTTTATTATTACTAATGGACTACATATCATTAGGCACTCTCATAATCTGCTCAGATATTTTAAGAACTGTTCTACCCTCAAGCCGGAAAAAAAGGGAACTTTAAAAGTGCTCTCTCTCTCTCTCTTAAACTTTTAAGTCAGATTAGGAAACTTTGCGAACATGATTCAGCTTATGTTACTCTATTTCCTCGTTATTTATATTAATTGGCTTAAGCGACCTCAAATTTGCATACATTGTGTTCAACGACGAGCTTCAATTGCACTAGGTCTCTTCTTTTCCGCCTTTAAAGGAAAACCTACAGGTATCTTGAGGAAAACAATAAGTACTGAGTTGGTCTTCATTTGGGTTAACTTCTGTGACTTTAATTAGTGGTGGTGAACAACTAGTTTTATGAGCAGAAGTTGATTTTTTCCTAATTCTTGTGTGTTTGGTTCGACTGGAAACTTCTCCGTGATGAAATCATTCTCCAGTATTTGCATATTTTCTACCTAAGGGGGACAGGAATCATTTTTCCTTATAAATGTCACTGTTCTTGCTACTTATCTCTTGCATCAACCTAACATAGAAACATTATTTTTAATCTTTAACATCCAATATTATCATTAAAACATTATCTGCATATCCTACCCTCCACCTTGTATATTATTTTCACTTACTTTAAATCCAACTAAAACACTGGAGGATGACCCATAATATAGTTTTTTAGGTGAAGCATTGTTTCTGAAACACTTCCCTTCATGTCAAATGCGCCCAAATCATATAAATATGGTGATATTTGTTTTTAATTAGTTTGAAGGATGTGACTAGCTGCGTAGTCAGGAAAGAATTTTTTCACTCAACTTAATGAGGCCACCAGTAGCTTCAGTTTTCAACAAGAGTACTGTTGGGAGGAATCGACTTACTTTAGAGATATTTTGTATTCCCAAACCCCTACTAGTATTTGATAGTTGAGCTCAAATCTATTGTTTAGGGTGATAATACTAGGATTAAACCCTAATCTGTAAGTTAGAACTCTTACTTTTAAGTGGTTTATTTTTTTATTTTATATTCTATATTTCTACTGGGACAGTTTGTAGTGTATTGCTAGTTAACAACACCTGGGATATCTTTATGACCTTTGTTGACGATCTCATTCATAATTCTCTTCTCTTCCTGATTATAATTCATCATTCTTTTCTTTAATAGGCCCTGTGTAATGGTCTCCCATTAACGTTATGCTGGTCCAAGGGATGATACGTGAGATATGTTTGAATTACTTGCCATTCTGTTTGTCTCTTTTGCTTCCTCATGAAACTAGGAAAATAAACCCTACTCATTCTTTTCTACCTCACCTCGTTCACACATATTTCTCTCAATTATTTATAGAAGCGGGATGACATTTTTTAGTGCTCCTTCACTTTGATCTTGTATCTTTTCAAACTGAATCATGAAGGGCCTCTTTTTGATACCTCGATTAGATTTAAATTGATGTTAGACAGCTTTACAGAATTGTTTTTTTGATGGTTAAAAGTTTTTATTCAGTATGTACCAAGGTGGTACGAGACCAAGTACAAGACAAAGCTACAACATCTCCACATACATAGTACATATTCCCCTCTAAAAGATCCAGAAAATCCAAATATTGGCCCATCCTATCTTGAGTTTTTGATTAAAAAAAGCAGTGTGATTTGTGCAGAAATGTAGTAAAGGTTATGGATAATGTTAGATAAATTTTTCCTGAGATAGATGAATAGTATTAGGTGAACTTTTTTCCCTGCGATAGATGAATGGCAAAGTGACTTTTGCCATATTTTATCCTCCTTTATGTGATTTAACAACTGTAAGATGAAAATATTAGTTTCTAGAATCTATTTTGGACGTAAAAAGTTTTATATGAATTCCACAGTCATTGTTACATTCGAAACTGTTCGATGAAAGTTCATGAAGGCAATGCTGGCGCATAAATTCATCTATGGTACTCATTACCATTTAATCTTTGCTTATAAACTAAACATGGAAGTGATGCCTATAATTTCTGTACTTTCCAGCTCCTTTGTCACACTAAGATCATCCCCATATCAGTTTGTAGGAACTAACTTTAGAAGAGAATCATGGCAAGAGAGAGAGAGACATCAGTCATCGCCGTGAAATGAATGAAGTTGCATAACATTTTCAGTTCCTGGTGGTTGCTGCTATAGTAAATTTTTGGTATCCAATACCAAAAAAAATTGGCGGCATCCATGATTCCAGTTTGTTTTAACTTTGGGCCACCTAGGAGGAAAAGAGAAAGGTATAACTTCTGAAATAGATATCAGTGGGAAAGCAGACATAATTAATTATCCTAGTTACCTGTCTTTTAGGTACTAAATCTCCCCTAAGGTTTCTCTTCAAGCTTAAAGGAATGAAAATTGTCATCCGCATCAAATTTATTTGTGGCTACGGTCTCTTTAACACAATCTTATCAAAAAACTGTTTTAAGTCCTTTCAAGTAGTTTATAAAGCTGAATGAGCTGGTAAATTTGCTAAACCAGATGGATATAGGGGGTCTGAGAAGAGGTAGAAAGGTAGAAGTAGGCCGAAAAAAGCATTGGGGAGAGGTGATTAAACATGATAAGACACTCTTGTAGCTTATTGAGGACACGACCCTACATAGGAGGGGAGGGTATGGAGGTCGGAGAATAGGGTCGTAGGCAGTGTTATCAATGGCGCTCGCCATGTCGCCAATGGTGAATGGCGAGGCGAGGCAGTGTCGCCACCTGCCTTCGTGTTGCTGCGGCTTGCGAAAGCGATGCCAAGGCAAGGATGGCGACATGGAGACAAAGACGACGCCTTTTTCTTTTTTAAAAAAATAAAATTAGGGTTTTAGGAATAAAAGTTAATTTTAGGGATTTTTTTCCTATTTTGGTTCGACTGATTTACTGTGTGTGCGACCAAGACCTAAGGCAAGTGCGACTATGGCTGTGACTTTGTGCGAGATTCCGGCGACTGGTAAGTGTTGTTTTCTCTTTTTTTTTTTTTCTACTTTCTTCTTCTTACTCCGGCGACTGGTACATACTGATTTCTTCTTTTTTTTTTCCTTGATTTCTTCTCCTACTTTCTTCTTCCACTGATCTTCTTCTCTGTTTTTCTTTTTCTACGTCTTCGTCTTTTTTTGTTTCTCACAAGTCACACAGAGTACACTGCATTACTGTAACAGTAAAGAGTGTGTAAAAAAAATCAGTAAACAGTGTGTAAAAATATCATTAAACAGTGTGTAAAAAACTATTTTTTCTTTAACTTTTATAATATACTAATTAATATCGTAATTGAAATATTGTTTTAGTATCTATCGTCTATTTTTAATTTTTGACTTGAAATATTTCCTAGTATATTAGTGCTATTGAGATTTTGATCATTTATATATGCAATAAATTATTTTGATTTTTTTGTATCAATTGCCGCCGCACTTTCAAAAGGCGATCGCCTCGCCGCGTGGTGAGGCAGAGCCTTGTCTCCTCTTCTCACCTTTCGCCGCCCAAAACACTGGTTGTAGGCTAGTAGACACTCGTGCACAGTCTAGTTTCCTTACCAGTATTATTATTACTATCTTTCTATTATCTCTGCACAATTGTATCACCACTTCTTGTCGCGTTTGCTTTGGTATCATATTATTACTGTTGTAACTGTTCTTTTCTCTAGTATTTTCAACATGACTTCTTCTCGACTGTATTTCTTTTTCAAACCTGCTTTGAGTTGTTTTACTTGATCCGAGGGTCTTTCAGTGGGCCTTTCAGAAACAACCTCCCTATCATTACAGGGCAGGGTGAGGTCTGGGCACACACCGCCCTCTCCAGACCCCACTTATGGGATTATGCTGGGTATGTTGTTGTTTTAGGTACTCATCAAAATAATTTGCATGGTTTAGGTAATTATGAGATGACAGTAGGAGTATTGAGTCAAACTATTAAAGCCAGAACTCCACCTTATAAACGTCATTTATCCTTGCTGATCCTGTTCCAATTTTTCGAAACTGGTAACTTATTTATTTTCCTCAGCATTAATGGCTATGCTAAAAAGGATGTTACAAAAGGAGAAGAAATACTTACAAGGATCCTAAGTCCACTAATTGGATCTCTTCCTCTATTTATTGTTCTTTACACCAAAAACATAGTGAATTAATAACTTTCCACTTAATCTTGTCTATAATACATTCTGGTTTTTTTCTTTCCAGATGGTCCACTGAGTAAATGTTGGTCACCACCTCTTCCGATTCTTGCTGCCTCCTCTTACGATCCAGCAGCTTAGTAGATCTGCTGTGTTCTGGCATGAATCCTGTTAATGCTGGCTATACTGCCGAATAAGGCCCGGACCTGTGTTGTTACCTTACGATGAAGGAACAAATGCTTGTTTGTCTCCAAAACTACTTTGCACCAAAACACCTTGAGGCAATATTGATACCCCTTTTGTGCATAGTCTCCTGTGTCAAACAGGCTCTTCTACCTACCAACCAAGTGAAACATTTCACTTTAGTTGGAGCCACACTCTTCCAAATTGTTTTCCAAGGACCCGTGCTTCTTCATGCACTACCAGATAGACCCCAGTTGTATACTCTATGTATAAAGAACACCCCATCCTTGTGATGTCCCCACACCAATTTGTCTGGTTCCAGATTGGTGTCAGGAATCCCCAATCAAATTTCAGAAGTTCCACTACCTCAAATCTCCGAGTTATTAAGTTGTCTTCTGAATCCTCAAAATTCCCCCTCTATGGAGACAACATCTCCTTTATTATGTTACAGAATTGGAGCAAATTGAGTAGAGACCAGGGAGTGGGCTCTTCAGGGCCTTTGTTCACACCATTCATCTACCTAGAATATTGTTTTGCACCCCTGGCCCTTTGTGATCTTTGAGTTGTGCTTTAATTGCACATAGTTGTGTTGGATTACTACAACAACAACAACAACAACAAACCCAGTATATTCCCACCTAGGTGGGGTATGGGGAGGGTAGAATGTACGCAGTCCATATCCCTACCTCTAAAGAAGTAGAGAGGTTGTTTTCGATAGACCCCCGGCTCAAGACGAAGGACAATATACAAAAACATCAAAAGCATGAAACATGATAAAACTAACATAGGTACGATATCCACAAAAATATATAACATTACCTAACAAAGGACACCAAAGCCCTTCTAACTATTGTCTACGATTTATCCACCCACCTTATCCCTCTATCCTAGTGTTTTTCCTCCAAGCCTTCCTATCCAGGGACATGTCCTCAGTGAGCTGTAACTGCTCCATGTCACGGTTAATCACTTCTCTCCAGTATTTCTTCGGTCTTTCCCTACTCTGCTTGAAACCATCCAAGGCCAACCTCTCACACCTACAAACTGGGGCATCCGTGCCCCTCCTCATCACATGACCAAACCATCTCAGCCTCACTTCCCGCATTTTATCCTCCACCGACAACACTCCCACCTTCTCCCGAATAATCTCATTCCTAACCTTGTCAGCCCTTGTAAATCCACACATCCAATGCAACATCCTCATTTCGGCCACCTTCAATTTTTGGATATGAGAATTCTTAACTGGTCAACACTCCGCTCTATACAACATAGCCGACTGAGCCTCCATTCATCCAACCTGCCCCAATGCGGTGAGAGACATCCTTATCTATCTCTCTAGTACCCTAAATCGTAGACCCAAGATACTTAAAACTATCCCTCTGGCAAACTAAGAGTCCAACTTCACTACCACCTCATCCTCTTGCCTCGAGTCACTAATCTTGCACTCCAAATACTCCGTCTTGTGTTGGATTACCTTCTTCCACAAAGCCTGGTCGTCATGTTAAAGCCTGGTTCCTAGCCATTTTGAAAGCAAACTTTTGTTCTGTAGTTTCAATTTTCATACACCTGTAACAACTGCTCATCACCAGTTAGACTCCTGAGGTTCTGAATAGCCTCAAAACTGCCAATTTGTTCCAAAATAGGAGCTTTTCTGGCCCTCCAATTTCCCGTATTATCCTTACTCCAATCCTTTAGTTTCTTATTTTAGTAGACTTGGCTTTGTGGCTTGTTTGTGATCAGGTCTGCCTGCTACACTGAAAGAGCACCACCACTGGTAAACTTTGTCTCTGAATCCTTTCTTATTTAGCTGCCACTTCTCAAAATTTGAAATATGATTTCCTGAAACCCTCATCCCACAGGTCATCACTATGGGGTTGTGGTCAGAAGTAGAGGTGGCACCGGATCGGAGTAATTCCGAACCGGTCTGGTTCCGGTCACGCTCCGGCACTGGTAATGCAACGGTTGCGGTTGCAACCGGTATACCCAGTACCCAACAGTCCGGAAACGGGTACCGGTGTGGACCATGGCATTTTTCCGGTCGTTTTGGTTGACCAGTTCCGGTCTGGCGCCTGCTGGAATTAACGTTTGAAACTTTTTTTTTTCCCGATATATTTAGAGAAAAATAATACATTAAAATTTGCATAGTGTATCAAAGAAGCAAGCAAATTTCATATCTGATCTCAAGCTATAAGATTCACACTTTATAAGAAATCTTCAAAAATCCTCCAATTTTGTAGCGAGTATAAATCAAGTACAACACTAACATAATATGCAGACCTTGAGAGATCTTTTTTTTTTTTTGAAACTGGTAAAGTTGTATTCCTCACCATTAAGGGCTATGCTGGCCACCTCCAAAAAGTGTCAATTACAAATTTCCTATTAATTCTACAATCTGATCTACTTCTTCTATACAAAGTTGTTTACACCAAAAAAGTAAAGATACTAAACAATTCCATTTAACCTTGTGAATGGAATTGGATCTATCTTCAAAACATCTCCCATTCTTTCCATCCCAATCAACCACCATATACATGATGGTATTAACTCCACCATTTCTTTTGACTCTTGCTACCTCCTCTCCTGATCCAACAACTCAATGCTTCTGTAGTATGTTCTTGCATTGTCCCGTTCAAGTTGTGATGTTGAGAAATAAATTTCGGGTTTGAGCAGTGAACTTATAGTGCAGAAATAGATGATTGTTTGTTTCCCTTGTCAGATTGCACAAAAAACACCTGGGAACCAATTGTCTAACTTTTTTTTCCAATTACTTCCTGAGTTAAGCAAGCCCTCTTTATTGCTAGCCAAGTGAAGCATTTCAGTTTTGTAGGTATTAACCCCCTTCCAGAAATAGTTCCAGTAATATTTAGGGCATCCATCCATAACCTGCAACCCTCTCTTGTATGCGTTGTTGACTGAAAAGAGACCATCTTTGTTGTGCTTCCATTGAATTGTCCCTGAAATAGGTATTTATGTTGATGCTCCCTAGTTTCCGTAGTAGCTCTGCCACCCTCTCTATCTCCCAATCATTAAGGGATCTTCTAAAAGAGATGTCCCAGCCCTGTTCTGACCAACAATTACCTACATTAGCATCAGGATTGTCACAAATTTGGAACAGTCTGGAAAGAGTTCCCTCAGAGGGGATTGGTCTATCCACACACCATTCCAAAATTTGGTTTTATTTCCATTTCCCACCTTGATGAACAAGTTTTCTTTCATTTTAGGCCATAGATTTCTAATTGTTCTCCACACTCCCACCCCATATGGTTCATTAGTGCTCTCTGTACACCAAGGACTCATCTCTCCCTATTTTGCGATAATCACCTCCCTCCAAAGAGCTTCTCCCTCCTCATTATAGCTCCACAACCACTTCATTAATAGACTTTCATTATGAAGTTTCAAATTTCTAATACCCAGCCCCCCTCTTTCTTTGCTAAGAAGCACAGTTTTTCAGTTCACTAGACTATAGCCTTTCCCTTCCTTATTGCCCTGCCATAAAAACTTTTTCCTTAACTTGTCTAGTTTTTTAACCATTTTAACTAGGATTGGAAATATAGACATCACATAGGTTGGTAATGAGTCAATAATAGAGTTGATCAGAATCAATCTTCCTCCCAGAGAAAGCTACTGAGCCTTCCATCTTGATAGCTTCTTTTCAATTTTCACCAAGATATTATCCCAAATATTCAGAGCATTGTGGTTGCTGCCTAGGGGCATGCCCAGGTAAGTGGTGAGCAATAACTCAAATACTGCATCCCAGTATGCTTGTCAATTGCTGAATTTGAGGAACCTCATTGACAGGGAAAATACTACTATTTTCCCCTAATTAACTCTCAATCCTGAGACTGCCTCAAAACAAACCAGAATTGCCCTGAGCTGGCTCACAAAAGATGATAGTATCATCCGCATAAAGCATATGACACACTTATTTTGCTTCTTTCCCCCTCCCTCCCACTTGACAGCCTTTGATCCATCTATTTTTAGCTGCAATCTTCATCATATAGTCGAAACCTTCCATTGCTAAAATGAACAAGAAAGGGAAAGAGGATCACCCTGTCTCAATCCCCTTTCTGACTCAAAAAAAACTACAAGTTCTTCATTAACTAGAACAGAAAACCTGACATTTTTAATGTAAGCCTCAATCCACTTCAACCATCTGCATCCAAATCCCATTTGTCTAAGTGTTAAGAAGAAATGACCAATTTACATGGTCATAAGCTTTTTGAATATCCAACTTACACATTAGTCCGGGTCTCCATTTTTCATTTTGTATCAATACACTCACTAACTATGAGTGCTGCATCCATGATCTGCCTCCCCTTCACAAAGGCCATTTGATGTTTGCTGATTAATTTATCCATCACTTTTTTTAGTCTTTCAGCTAATAATCTAGCAATTATCTTATAAACACCACCAACTAGACTAATTGGTTTGAAATCTTTCAAGTTTGAGGCTCCTTGCTTCTTTAGAATTAATGCAATAAAAGTTGCATTGAAGCTCTTTTAAAAGGCTTGACTGAAGTGAAAAAATTGAATAGTTCTGATTAAATCCTTCTTCAACACATTCCAGAAAGTTTGGAAAAACACCATAGGGTAGCCATCCGGTCCAGGAGCTTTCAGGGTAGTCATTTGGTCCAGGAGCTTTCTCTTTTGCACAAAGATTAAAACACACCAACATTTCATCCTCCTCAAAAGGTCTTTGTAGCCACACCTGTTCTTCCGGAGTGATCTTTGTAATGTGTAGAAGTTCCAATTCAAGTTTCCAATGTTCTGTCTCTTTGTAAAGGCTCTTATAGAACTCCTCCACTGACTTTTGATTCTGTTTTGGTCTTTTGTGATACCCCTTCTATTTCTAGTTGTTCCATAGAGTTGAACCTTTTATGGGAAGTTGCAACTATGTGAAAAAACTTGGTGTTTTTGTCTCCTTGTTTTAGCCACTGGATTCTGGATCTCTGTTTCCATGCTATCTCCTCTCTCTCTGCAACTTCTTCAAATTTCATTTCCAGGTGTGTCTTTTGTAGCAATTCATCATCAGTTAGAGACCTTTGTTCTTGAATTCTTTCCCACTCAACTATTTGATTCAGATTGTCTTCGTTTCTTTGTCTCTAGTTCCCTCTTTTATTTTTGCTCCACTCTTTAAGCTTCACTTTCAACATCTTAAGTTCTTTAGCTAGGATGTAACCAGGTCTACCACTCACTTGAAAAGACGTCCACCATTCTTGTATTTTCTCTTTAAAGCCCTCCACTTCAAGCCACCTGTTTTCAAATTCAAAGTAGGACTTCCTCCAACCTTCATCTCCACAAGTCAAGATTATAGGATTGTGGTCAGAGGCAATTTTAGGAAGACTACTTTGGCTTATCTGAGTGAAATTTCCCCCCATTCTGCACAATGGAGAAATCTATCAATTCTGGAGGCACAGTGATGATCTTCTCCTCTTCTCCAAGTAAAGGATCCTCCAAATAAAAGAGGGTCCACCATCTCCAGTTCTTTAATGCAGGTTGAGAAATCTGTCATTACACCAGTCAGTCTTTGGTTATTTGTTCTCTGTGTGGGGTATCTTGTGACATTAAAGTCACCACACACAATCCTTGGCCCATCAATGTTGTTCTTAAGCATTAGTAGTTCCTCCCAAAGCACTCTCCTTCTCACTCTATTACAATCTGCATAAACTGTAGTGATAAACCAGTTGAAACCATCATTCACTCCAGAGAATTTCCCAGTTATGCATTGATTCCAGTCCAGAACCAACTCCCCATTCCAGATTCTCGTCCCACAGTATTAGAATTCCTCCACTTCTTCCCCGGGCCTCCTTCATAATTGTTCCCCCCATTTATTGCTCCATATGCTTTGAAGAATGCTATCTATAGGACCTTTTAGCTTGGTTTCAACTAGAACAAGAATATCAGCTCCCCATTGCGATAGTAATTTTCTCACAATCTCCCTCTTACTATCCCATTTAACCCCCTCACATTCCAAGAAAGAATTTTAACTCTCATTGAACTTAAGAGATAGAATTCTCCCACTGGATCTAGGCTCACTGTCTTTGAACTTCATATCAAATAACAAGTTCTTAACCTCCCTTGGAATAATACTATCACACTTACTAGATTTCTGCCCCTCTCCCAATCCCTTCTCCCTATGCCTCCTTTGGTCTAGCTTCAATAATAAAGCAAGAGCTTCCTTTTCACACTCTTTGAGATCAAGTCCCAACTGTTGGCTCAAACTAATCAAGTTTGCTTGAACCCAATCGTTTGCAGTAGGTTCTATATCTCCCTTTTGAGAGTTACTGTCAATTTGAATTGGTACAAGTTCTGCCTCTGCATACATGACCACCAAAGAATCTGAAAAATCCACCTCCTCTGTTCTTTGATCTTTTCTGGTGTCGACCTTCTCAATTGCCAGAGCTTCTTCCCCTTCCCTCGAATTTCTTACCAATTTACTAAATTTCTTCTTCCCTTGGAGCGCTTGCTTCTGTTTTTCCCCTATATGCAGAGTTCCTTCTCCATATCCCCATCAAAATATACAAAGTTACTTGTCTCAGAGTCCTCCTTCTCTAATATAGATTCAGCAACAGACTTTCTGCTTTGTTTGGGCCTGTGTTGCTGATTCAATTTACTTTTTCCTATGTGTCAAGGAAATTTTATTCCTAAAAAATTTTTCTTTACTTTTTTTATTTTTAAGGTAATTTCTTTTAGTTTCTTTTTAAATTAGGAATAGTATTTTCTTATATGGGAAAAAAAAATTCTTTTTAATTAGGAGTAGTATTTGAAAAGTCAAACACTCGTCAGATCTACATAAATTAGGTTTTCCTTTTTAATATAATTTATTTTTTAAAAAATATAATGATTAAAAAATAGGATCATTTTTTTTAAAAATAGGACCACCAACAGTGAGCATTCCGGCGACCACCACCAGATCTGAGCATTCTACTCTTTCTTCCCCATCTACTCTTTCTTCCCCATCGAAATTCCGGCGGCGAAAATCGACAATCACAGATCTGAGCATTCTACCATGTTCTTTCTTCCCCATCGAAATTCTGGCGATGATAACCCTTCCGCTGGCGACAACCCTTTCGCCGGTGACAGTAATCACAGTTGCTGATTTTCTCCCTTCGCCTGTTTCTCCCTTTCGATAACAAAGCCAACTTTCTTCTTGATGTTGGTCAACGTCTCCGGTGTCGTGTCGGGACAGGTTCGACGGCATAATCGTCGAGTCCGAGCAACATAGGTTAGAACCCAGACTTGGCAGTAGACTCTGTCTGATTTGAATGAGCTGTTTATCCCTTCGGAATGAATAGAGGAATCTCTCAATCCTAGAAGCAATTCCTCTGGATTGCCCCTCCTCTCCAAGTATGGGACCCCTCGAATAACGTCTTATTCCACATTGTATTTTGGTGATCAATTTGCAAGCAACTACATTCTCATTTGATTGATTCTTTGAATCAGTTAATTTCTGGAGTACTTGCTAAATGGTCATTACTTGATTAAATTGTCAAAACCATCAAAGGAAGCTGCCAAGAATCTGCGAGGAATAGTACATTTGAGCTTGTGAGACATCTTTTGATGTACTACTATACTATTTCTTGTTAATATGAAAGCAACTTAAAGTGCAGTAAATATTTGGGGCAAATTATTTGATTTCCAGGATTCCTTTATTGCATTTAGCCACCAGAATTCTTCTCATGTTTCATTCTCAAAAATTCTCACGTCAGTATATCTAATTCCTTACTCGCTTCTGGTTGACTATTGGCGTGTGACTTATGTTACATGAATTAACTTTATTAAGTATCCCACATCGAAAAATTAACGAGGCTTGGACGGGCGGGCGGGGGGGGGGGGGAGCGGTTAAGTATCTCACATTGGAAAAAGAATGGGTAATTGGTCCCCCTATATGGACTTGGGCAATCCTCTCCTCATGAGGTAGCTTTTGGGGCTGAGTTAGGCCCACGATTGATTCATTACATGGTATCAAAGCCTCTACGATCCTGATAGAGAATCACAGAATTCCCGCTGCCGCCCAACCCATATATGCCGCCTATCTGGCCTGTTATGCTTATGTTAGCAAAAGTTGGTCACTATGCTTCTTTCAGTGACTACTTTCTCATATCTAATTTGCGTAGCACCGTGCATTTTTTTGGTGACTTTTTTCATATCTATTTTCGTAGCATTCTTCATCTTTTCGGTCACGACTTTCTCATATTCTATTTGTGTAGCACCGTGCATCTCTCCGGACTACTCATATTTAATTTGTGTAGTACCGTGCATCTTTCCAAACCACTTTATCATATCTGAGTTGCATAGCACCTTCTATCTTTTCGGTGACTCCTCAGATCTGATTTGCGTAGTTTTGTGTGTCTTTCCGGTGTCTCCTTAAATCCGATTTGCGTACGGTCGTGCGTTTTCGACCCTACCCATATAATTTCTATTTTTCAATCGTGCCATCATTCCGATCCTACCTATATAATTTCTCTTTTTTCGATTGGGTCGTGCCATCATTAAGACCTAAGTTGCTCGGACTCTTCAAAAATGTTGCCGCATCCATGTCGGATCCTTCAAAAATACATTACTTTTGGAGGATCCGACATGCACCCGTCGAAATTTTTCAAGAGTCCGAGCAACATAGATTAAGGCCCTACCCGTATAATTCTCTTTCTCAGTAGAGTCGTGTCATCATTCTGACCCTACCCGTATTAAATTTTTTCCAGATGGTGACCACTTTTCAACCATCATATCTAATAATCCGCGCATGAACATGTTTTGACCAGTTTTTCAGTGACTATCTTGTTCAAGATCTACTCATTTCTTGATTTCGAGATGACTTATTTTGTACCAATTTCCGGCAATTTTCCAGCGACAAATCGATTTTTCGGTAATGTTTACTACTTTTTGGATCACTTTTTTAGTTTGTTCTTATTCAATTGAGGTCTCTCAGATGTCCAAAGCAATCCTTATCAGTTTTCTTGCAGATATATTCACCAAGTCCCTCACCGATCCTCGTATTATAATTACATCCACGAAAAACTTGGTACGTATGCCTTGTATGCATTAGTTTGAGGAGTGTTAGAATATGAGCAGGAATAGGAATAGTATATAGAATCCTACTTGGAAAAGGATTGTAATGTGGTGACCTATTTGGAAAAGGTTTGGAATGTAGTGTTTATAAATAGGGTCTCAATGTAATATTGTAGACACAACAATTCAATAATATTTTTCTCCTCTATTTCTAACATGGTATCAGAGCCAGGCCTATCCCAAATCTTTGTTCACCGACGTTGGGCCCCATATTATATTGTCCACGCTCCCGTTAACGAGGTTTGGGCGTGCGGGGGAGTGTTAAGCATCCCACGTCGGAAAAGGAACGAGTAATTGGTCTCCTTATATGGATTTGGGCAATCCTCCACTCATGAGCTAGCTTTTGGGGTTGAGTTAGGCCCAAGATTCATTCTTTACGAACTTCATCTGGGCACTTCAAATGTTACATTTCCTTTTGGATTTTGTTAGGGAGTGCTCAAGCTGATCCGTTGTCAGATCACAGATGTTTGCATTTTGCGAAGATTTGGTTGTTTCAGTAATTCAGTTTAATTCTGATTGTCCTCGATGGAGGACTGAATGTTGTGATATGGTGGTACTAGGTTGCTGGTGATGACAAATGTAATTGTTTAGTTCCCTTGTGTCTAGATTGTTTCTTTTTTGATTACGTGGCTACAGGATTCTATGGCTTCTTTGGAAATAAATATTCCTCAATTAAGTGCATGCTTAACTACTATATGGTTCTTGAGTTCTGTAGTCGAACTGGTAACTTCCAAACTCCAACTTATAAACAACTTATCGATATCAGCTCTGTTCCATTTAGTTGTTCTCTTCCATGTTTTTTCATAATCTATGGGCAAACAATTATATTTGGCAAGTGACTGATTCTTTGAATTGATTAATGTTTGGGGTGCTAGTCTCATTAGTAAAGAGTTATAAACAAAAGGAGGGTCATTAGTTTTATTCAACAATCAAAGAAATCGTCCCAACAATCTGGAATGGATGGTGCAATTAAGAGTTTGAAACTGACCCCCACCCCCACCCACACCCAAAAAAAGAGCCTATGTGACATCGTTTATACAAGGCCATTAACTTGTATCCATGTCGGTGTTTTGGATGGCAAAAGGTGACAATGGTCTGCCTTTTGAAGTGAGGCACTAATTAATACCAGTGATTGCATGTATAAATAACCAAAATCTCAATAGCAATGACAAATTAGTTAATATTCTATTTCAAAAACTAGAAGCAGATAGTAGACACTAAAAGTCTAGAACTTGAATGACTCAACTTTTAAACCTAATATGAACTTTGAAGAAGAGAGTCGCGATTTATGGCTTTGTGCAAATAAAATCCTAATATTGCCCTTTTTAACTTTTAAACTGATATCATTTTTTATTTTGTAAAACAAAAGGCGACGCCATTGTCGCCTTTATCGCCGCGTTGCCTCTCGCCACTGCAAGATTGCCTCGCCTCACCAGTAATTGGCGACAAAGCCTCGCCTCGTCTTTCGCCAAAGGCGCTAAGGTGCCTTTCAGAACACTGATCTGTGTAGCAAACGTTGTTGACAAAACATTTGATTACGAGGATAGATACCTGTCTTACATTTAGCCACCAGAATTTCTCTCTCTGCTATGCATCTGAAATCTTTTCCGTCTTGTGTTGACTCTCTGTTTGCTAGACCTCTGCCTACACAATTAAGGTCATTCAGTTATTTCATATGTTAAAAGGTTTCTTTTTGTTCTATCAGGGAGTGTCTTAAGGTGATTTCGCATCAGAAGTTCTCATTTGCAAAGATTTGGTTGTTCGCGGCGCAGTTTGAGATTCGGCAGTTTAGACTTAAGGAGGCACGGCTTCTACTTGGTGAAGCTATTGGAAGGGCTCCCAAAGACAAGGTAGTCCCCGGACATCTTTATGTTGGTTCATTCCTCTTCTGATATTTCTGAGGGGTATCCCTTTGCATGTAACTTAACCTATATATTTCTTTTCTACTGTAATACAGATATTTAAGAAGTACATTGAGATAGAGCTGCATTTTGGAAACATAGATCATTGCAGAAAGCTTTATGAAAAGTACTTAGCATGGTCACCAGAAAATTGCTATGCTTGGAGCAAATTCGCCGAGTTAGAGAGGTCCTTGTATGAAAAGGAGAGAGTCAGGGCTATATTTGAGTTTGCAATTGACCAATCTGCAGTGCTTATGCCAGAATTACTTTGGAAGGTATTTGTGTTGTTCTACTGGCTGACATGCTTGTTAAAAAGTTGATTTAGGATTTAATTGTCTTCTTGTAACTCATGTTCTTTCTTAATGCTGCTGCTGGGTTTCCCGCCCGTCCTATGCTTGCATTTTCCGTAGCTCATTGTACTAAGAGGACCTATTTCAGCATATTTAAGTAACTTGGTTTTGGTATCCACCCAGGAAAGGAACCGGCTCAGTAGTAACTTATCTAACCGGAGGTTAGTAGGTCACTCCAACGATGTTCAAAAGCATTATAAGAACAGATTTAGCACCACTTGAACAGTGTTTTATGTACATCAAGCCCATCTAGATCCCTAATGTTAGAAATAAGTTGGTGTTTGAAGGATGCACACCGTCCCTAATTACAGGAGAAGTACTATCCTTTTTTTTTAAAATGAACCGACTATCTTGTATTTTGTCCTGACTCACAGAGAATTTTCTTTCAGCTTCCACTGTCTATATTCATGGCTATCATTTCAAAAACACCGAACTCCATGAGCCTTCTAAGTGTCATCAATATCTGCAACGTATATGATTTGAAGATCTCCCAGGAAGTTGGTAATAGAGGAATAGTTGTGAAGGGCCCCAGGACTTCATTCAAGTGACAAAGGATTGAGGGACGTGGCTTAGGTCAAGGATTTGAGCCATGCGCATGTGAACTAAGCCTGGTATACAAGTGGAGAAGGGTAGAGAGGCAGACCCATTATATCCGAGTTCCAAAGATAGGCCTGTGACGGATTTTTGGTCATTAAGAAAATAAAATAGTGCTTGTGAAGGAATGTCTGCATTAGGGAAAACAACTATCTAGTCTGAGCATAGGTCTACCCTTTTCTTAGGACTGTAATAGAAATGGGATAAGAACTGCATAAGGCATGAAAAGAAAACTTGGGTAAATGCTCATCATGTTCTCTTATGTTATGCATTTTAGATACTAACAGACAGACACCTCCATACAGTAAGCGAGGGATTCAGCCTACAAATATAAACCACTTGGGTCCAGTGCTGCGGATTCATTATTTGTCCTGTGTTCCACATGTTCCTTCTTGTTTAATAATTGAACCCTCAGGTCCCCTTTCTGGAATTCCTCAAAACGATTTCTTACTGACCTTTTGTTTGCTGCTCCCTTATATTAAGAACAAGTATTCTCACTCAGATTTGTTGGTGTGGTCACGGATGGTCTATGTCAGTAATTAACAATTTAACATTGTTTTCAAGTCTATAAGACAACTTAGTGGGAAATCTACATAGCTGTAAAGCTTCCCAGAAGCATTCATCTTCAGGGAACTATCTAGTATATTGCCAACAAATGGTATCTCCTGTTATTTTGGAGGCCCTTTTTTTCAACTTTTCTGCTGTTGAGTAAGGGTGGTTTGGGACCAAATCATGATATATGTGCAATTTAGTTTTGGAATGTTTTACCTACATTTTAATGAGCTACTGTTATGCATTTGTGATAGGCTTACATCAACTTCGAGATCTCTGAGGGTGAATTTGAAAGAACAAGAGCATTATATGAAAGACTTCTTAACCACATGAAAGACATAAAGGTGTGGATAAGTTATGCAAAGTTTGAGGCCGAGGCTATGGATTCAGAGGCTGAGGAAGACACGGAACAGAAAAAGAATGGCCTGCAACGTGCCAGAGGTGAGAAAATGCTATGATAATTAGTTTCTCCATTAATTTTGAATTTTGTATTGGTAATAATGTTTCTCCTTTTTTTATGTAGATGTTTTCGGTAGGGCTGTTTCTTACTTGAGAAATTCAGCACCTGAACTGAAAGAAGACAGAGCAATGCTTCTAGAAGAATGGCTAAATATGGAAAGCAGTTTGGGTGAGCTTGGGGAGGTCAATCTAGTCCGTGCCAAACTACCAAAGAAACTCAAGAAGAGAAGGCGAATAGACATGAAAGATGGTCCAGCAGCGTAAGTTCTTTTACTCTATATTTGCATATTTCTAATGTTCTTTTTTTAATCTTTTTTGTTGTTTCTGCCCCCCCCCCCCCCCCCCCCCCCCCTGATGTTCACTGACCCCTTCTGATATAATAGTATAATATTGTTTGTGCTGCTGACGTGTTCTAAATTTTGCAGATATAAGGAGTACATAGATTATCTTTTTCCTGAGGAAATGCAGACCACTAGACTTAAGATCTTGGAAGCTGCTGCTTAATGGAAGAAACAGTTGCTTTTGATTATTCCCTTTCTGTCTTGTATTAAATGTTGAAAGAAAGAAGTGTTTGCAATTTACATTATATCTCTCTCAATTTAGTCTGGCAATGTTGTGCAGTAAAAAATGTGGCACAGGAGAGTTCCAATTTTTTAGTCGCGACATCGTTTAGCTGTATCTTTGACGTTAAATTATCTGCGCAATGATGTATTGTAAATAGTTTTAGTTCGTTTATTTTTGTTCTGTTGATAGAGGATTGTGACCTACCTTATGATGTATTGTAAATAGTTTTAGTTCATTAATTTTTGTTGTTGGTGGATTGTGACCTATCTTCTAAAGAACTATAATGGACCTATTTTTAAAATGTTATATTTCTATATTGTGACTTTTCTTCTAGAGAATTATGACGGACCTATTTTAAAGATGTTATTCAAATGTAGAACTGGGAGAAAAAAACCGTCGCATGCATTTCTCTCTTGTTATTTTACAACACCACCATACAAAGTATTTTGAAATATAATATTTGTTCCTATATTCTCAATTGGCAATCCTTATTGTTCAATATATATTCGTCGATACTAAAAATATGGATTAAAGTTTCATCTCGTTAAAAGGCTAAGACATCAGATTTCAATCTTGGTGCATTATCATGATAACATGTTGGGTTAAAATTTCATTGTATGATGTAACATGCCCTCATCTGAGAGGATGTTAGGTCTTAAGGGCTCATTTGTTTGCACTTAATGGAGGTTTGAATTTGAATGATTTAAACTTTAAATCATTAAGTGCATTTATTTTTTATTAAGATTTTAACTCTTAATAAGTCTGAATAGGTTTTAATCATTTAGATCTAGAATCAAGTCTTAATAGGTCGGAAGAGGTATTCTGGTGTTGGATAATATTCATTGTCACTCTATTCATAATCATCGGTCACCACCTCTGCCACCGCCATCATTGTCAACCACCACTAACCACCTCCACCATCACAACCACTATCAACAACAAATATCGCTATCAATCACTATTGTCAACCACTATCACACCTATTACCTCTATTATTCTAATTACATTTAACGCAACCACCACCGTCAACAGCACCACTATCATCAATCACTACCAATCAATTCCTACTATCGACCTCATCTATCACAACTAGCACCACCACTAATTATCACTAATACATCACAATCTCCATACATTCTTCGGCGGTCACCACCATTGTCACTAGTAATGCCACCTCTACCATTTCTTCAATCACTGTCATCGCTACAATTTATCTCTACTAACAACCATCTCCACCACCACAACTAACAATATCTCTAACTAGCACCAACACGTCAACCATCATTCATTCATTTTTCGGCCATCACAATCAACACCTCCAACTACTAACATCAAGCAACATCACATCACAACCACCACCACCACTATCAACCGCCACCATCATAACAGTCACTACAATACCAACCACCACAACTATCACCACTAACATTACTAATCACTAACATCAATCATTGTCACCGCAACCACCATTATAAACCATCTCCACTATCACTAACAAACATAAATATATTTTTTTCAATCAAATAATAATTTTGTTGTATTAAACTATATACTTTTCTGATATATAATTAGTTTTTTATTTGAATTGTATTTTTTATTTTATTATATGTACAAATAGTTTTTTTTATACATTCAGATGTTGAAAAACAAATAGTTTTAATCACTCACTTTTCAGATCTAGAGACAACATCTTAATCATTCAGACGTGCATTCAGATTCAGACGTCTGAATCTTACAAAAACAAATGCAACCTAAGTCTCAAAACACTATATTATAATATAACTAGGTAAATTACCAGTGTTTTAAAAATTTAGTTAGTGAAAAAGAAGTAAAAGTTGTGTTTTATGAAGCCCCAAAGTAAATTTTTATTGTCGAAGTATTCATATCGGCCTTGTTTTGGATTAATTGTTATTACTGCCTCTGCAACCTACATTTCCATTTTTGAAGTGCAATCCGCTTCTCGAGTCGCGTTGAAATTCTTTACAAATTTAATATGGCAACTTTGCTGACTTTTCAAATGATCTCCTCAAATTCCACCATGACAATAAAAAAATAACACCAAACAATGAAATGACATCCACTTCAATTGCATTATCATCTATCTGGAAGGCCTTTTACAACGATTAGATCCCTGCCGCTATTCGTCATGATTTGATTATTGCTACCTCCTTCATGTTTAAACAAACACATGACTCTAGAATTTTTGTATAGAATGACGATAATTAATTTGATTAGTCCGCACACACACAGTAAAGAATTTAAACAATTAGGAACAAACAATTCATCAGCTTGGGCGTTATATGGATTTATGATACCAAAGGAGAATCAGATTTTAAAAAATCATGCGAGCATTTGTAGGATCCTCTCCCAGAGATAAAGCAAGAGGGTTGTGGCCACAAAATTTAGGCACTATCAATGAAGATAACAATAATCAAGCTCACCATCTTCTATGGTACGTACACACCCGGTTTATGAATTATGAGCAAGTTTTGTATATATACACTGGTAACAACGACAAAGTGAATTAAAGATAAGTTAGTCTGGAATAAAATTTAAATGCACACGTAATAGTAGCACGGTGAATAAAGATGCCTATGAGTGAAAAAACATAGATAATTAGCAGTGGTAATGAACAAAGAGAATAAATCAGTGTTTATTGAGTGAAAAATGGTTGATGTTAAAGAGGACCTGGTAAAATCCGAAGAGACAAATCAGTGTGAACATTTTTTTGTTGGTGATTAAATTGGAATACTGAATCTGAAATAATTTTAGTGGTTGCACGGATGAAAAAACATCGAACAGTAAACATAGATTAGCATAACCCAACATATCCATTTAGTTTCTAGTAAAAGAAGTCATGCATACAGTTTGTTATTGGATACTGCTTAAGCATATGGCGCGGCGAAATAGAACAATACCAAAGAAAATAACCTGACACAGTTCATTCCCATCATGAAGCTTCATATGTATGTCTTTTTATCTAAAAGCAGAGAGACATCGGGAAATGAGTATAATGATTGTAATAGTATATAATAATGCATGCAAGTAATTGCTGATAGGTGAGGATTACCTCGTATTTTTCTACAACGCTAGAATATACATTGTGAAATACTTTCATGTAGATAATATTTCTAATGATTGCAGAGTCTTCTGTGTCATCGCCAATGTTTAGAATGCTCAATCCTTCTCTTGTTGTTACTCGTGAATTAGCAACATATTGTAAATTTTCTATGGCCCACATATATAATTTATTTGTTGGTTTAATAATTATTGTATGGGGAAGTTACCTAGGATTAAACTACTGACTAATCTGTTAGTAGGATGATTACTGACTGTTAGTGGATAATCATTATATCTACTATTCACGTTGATGGAACGTGAAAATATAACTGACTATTTCCTATTATAAAAAGGGTCCTCTCTCTGTCAAAAGAAGAATAGGCTCTATCAAACACTATTCTGAAACGTAAGGTTAAGAGAGAGAAACAATACCTCAGTTTTGTGCTTCCGCTATTAACAAGAATTGAAAATTCAGATAAGTGATTCTTTACTGAATTACTGTAATTTTCTTTATGTGAAAATAATGTAGTTCCACGTTTTTGAATGATTGATAGGATTATATATATTAGATTGTTTAGGTTATGCAATCTGTTAAATCCTTATATGTGGTATCAAAGCAAGGTTTAGAAACTAATGATTTTCCGTTACATTAATGTGTAGTTTCAATTTTATGAACCCAATTATGAAACTTTAGGATTAGTTTTATAATTGGTACTAATTTTCCGAAAATGATTGATGATTTTAAGAGAACTGATTTACTATGTTTTCTCGAAATTTTCATCGCCATCATGAATTTAATTAGTATTGCGATTTTATTTTGTTCTGAAAATTTCGTTCTTCTATTTTATACTGCAGCCATTATTGATTATTTATCAGAGAAAGACATATAAAGTTAGGAGACATCTTTATTATGGAGTTGTTTTCCTTTTACTGTATATTGATTCTTGGTAATGATGACTTTCATAATTGTTGTCTTTTCTTGAATGTGAATGTGCTGTGTTGTCTTTAGAATTACATACCTTTTTGTTTTATATGGAATTACTTACTGTTCGGGTGGAGAATTCTGTTAAGCAAGTGCCTATTTTATTTTTCGTTCATATTAATAATTGTGATATTATTTTGAATTTTTGAAATCATATGCAAGATTCGTTAATTTTTATGAAATTAATTTCAAAATTAAGGTTAAGTTTAAATTAATTATCCATTAATTTTGATGCTTATAATTGATCTAACAATTATGGGTAAATTAAAATTTTGGTTATAAGACATTTGTGGATCACCCAAAGGTTGATTGTTTGTTCGTACAACCAATAAATATTAAAGAGATAATTTTGATGCATCGTTAGTTTTATTTATTTATCCAAAGATAATAAATGTTATTAATTGATATATTAAATATTATCAATTTGTGTTAAATACATTTTTTTTAAGCATCATTATGTTTAAAGTTGTATTTTGATGTTTCACCCAAAGGAGGACATCAATATAAGTAGATTATTTCTGAATCTGATAATGTATTTAAACTCGTAACTCAAAGTATTAACAAATGAGCATGTTCTACTTGCAGCACTTGCCCTTCATTCGCACTCTGCCTCTGTTATGACTTTTAATGGACTTAACTTTTCAGATTGGTGCGAATATATCAAATTTCATCTTGGGATTTTAGATCTTGATGTTGCACTTTACTCTGAGAAGCCAACTGCTATTACTGAAGCTAGCAGTGATGAAGAAAAGTCCGATTATAAGCACTGAGATCGTTTTAACAAATTAGGCCTAATGTTCACGTGAATAAATATTGCAGGCAACATTAAGACTACTCTTCCCAAAACTGAAAGTGCAAAAGTACTTTTGTAACTTGTGGAAGAGTCTTCCCAAATTGCTGATAAGTCTCTTGCTGGGACACTAATGGGTACTTTGACCACCATGGAGTTTGATGGTTCACGTACTATGCATGAGCATGTCATTGAAATGACAAACATAGTAGCAAGACTTAAGTCATTGGGAATGAAAGTGGAACGAAATTTCCTTGTGCAGTTTATCATCAACTCATTACCGTCTGAGTATGGCCCTTTCCAAATGAACTACAACACCATGAAAGACAATGAAACGTGCATGAATTGCATGGTATGCTAGTTCAAGAGGAAATAAGGTCGAAGAATCAAGGAACCCACTCTATTAATTATGTAAATCTTCAAGGAGCTGGAAAGAAAGGAAAGAAGCACGGTAAGGGACAACAGAAGCAACTTAATGTCAATGAGTCCTCATCTCAAGTACGTAAGAAAGGGAACAAGAATGGAAAGTGTCATTTCTGTGGAAAATTTGGACACTTTCATAAAGATTGCCTGAAACGTAAGGCATGGTTTGAGAAGAAAGGTAAGCCTTGTGCTTTTACATGACTCGAATCAAATTTAACTGAAGTTCCTTATAATACTTGGTGGATTGACTCTGGTTGTACTGTTCATGTTTCTAATACTTTGCAGGGATTTCTTACAATCCAAAACATAAACAAGAATGAAAGATTTGTTTACATGGGGAATAGAGTGAAGGCTCCAGTTGAAGCTGTCAGGACTTATCGTCTGATTCTTGATACTAGACGTCACTTAGATTTAGTAGAAGCTTTTTATGTTCCTTCTCTTTCGAGAAATTTAGTTTCTTTGTCTAAGTTGGATAAGATTGGATATTATTTTAATTTTGGTAATGAACGTTTTAGTTTGTTTAAACATAATTATCTCATTGGTACTGGTACTCTTTGCGATAATTTATACAAACTGAGTCTTGATAATCTGTTTGCCGAAACACTCTTAACTCTGCATCATAATGTTGGAACCAAATGAAGTTTGGTGAACGAACAATGTGCTTACTTGTGGCATAAACGTTTAGGTTACATATCTAAAGAAAGGCTAAAAAGATTAATTAAGAATGAAATTCTTCCAGATTTAGATTTTACTGACCTTAATATTTGTGTAGATTGTATTAAAGGAAAATAAATAAAACACACAAATAAAGGAGCCACAAGAAGCACACAACTTCTTGAAATTATACACACTGATATATGTGGTCCTTTTGATATCACATCTTTCAATAAAGAAAAATATTTTATCACTTTTATTAATGATTTTTCACGTTATGAATATATCTATTTGTTGTATGAAAAATCTCAAGCGATTAATGCCTTAGAGGTATTTATTACTGAGGTTGAAAGACAATTAAATAGAACGGTGAAAATAATCAGGTCTGATAGAGGTGGTGAATATTATGGAAGATATGATGAAAGTGGACAACACCCAGGTCTATTTGCTAAATTCCTCGAAAAGCGTGGCATATGTGCTCAATTCACAATGCCTGGCACACCAAAACAAAATGGTGTGGCAGAAAGGCGTAATCATACATTAATGGATATGGTTAGAAGTATGTTAAGTAATTCATCTTTACCTCCTTCGTTATGGATGTATGCTTTAAGGACTGCCGTTTACTTGCTAAATAGGGTTCCTAGTAAAACAGTCCCAAAGACACCTTTTGAACTGTGGACTGGTAGGAAACCTAGTTTGAGGCACCTGCATGTTTGGGGTTGCCCGGCAGAAGTTAGAGTATATAATCCACAAGAAAAGAATCTGGATTCAAGAACAATCAGTGGTTTCTTCATTGGTTATCTAGAAAAATCAAAGAGGTATAGATTTTATTGTCCTAACCATAGTACGAGAATAGTTGAAATTGAAAATGCTAAATTCATTGAGAATGGCGAAGTTAGTGGGAGTGAAGAACCACGTAATGTGGAAATTAAAGAAGTTAGGGTGCAAATTCCTCTACCCTGTACTTCTTTTAAATTTGTTGTTCCTGAAGCTGTTGTACAACAAAGTAATCAACAAGAACAACAAATTAATATTTCTACTAATGAAGCCATGATTGATGAACCTGTAGTAGATGAACCACAAGAAGTAGCATCAAAAAGATCTCAAAGACAAAGGAGATCTGCTATTTCTGATGATTATTTGGTATATCTACATGAGTCCGAGACTGATTTGGGAATTGATGATGATCCAGTTTCATTTTCACAAGCCATTGAAAGCAACAATTCTGATAAATAGATAAATGCTATGAAAGATGATTTGAACTCTATGGAATAGAATGAAGTTTGGGACCTTATTGAATTACCCGAAGGTTCCAAAAGAGTTGGGTGTAAATGGGTCTTTAAGACCAAACGCGACTCAACTAGCAACATCGAACGTCACAAGGCCAGACTTGTTGTCAAAGGTTTCACTCAAAAGGATGACCCTGACAATAAAGAGACATTTTTACCTGTCTCTAGAAAAGATTCACTTAGAATTATAATGGCCTTGGTAGCTCATTATGACTTAGATCTACATCAAATGGATGTGAAAACAACCTTTCTGAATGAAAATTTGGAGGAAGAAGTTTATATGAATCAACCTGAGGGGTTTTCTATTAAAGGAAAGGAACACATGGTGTGTAAACTTAAAAAATCAATATACGAACTTAAGCAAGCTTCCTGACAATGGTATCTTAAGTTTAATGAAACGATTGTCACCTTTGAATTTAAAGAAAACACTGTTGATCGGTGTATATATCTAAAGGTCAGAGGGAGTAAGTTTATTATGTTAGTCTTGTATGTTGACGACATCTTGGTTGCTACTAATGATCTTGGTTTATTGCATGATACCAAGAAATGTCTCTCTAACAACTTTGAAATGAAAGATATGGGCGAGGTATCCTATGTGATTGGAATAAAAATATTTCGAGATAGATCACAAGAATTGTTGGGATTGTCTCATAAAATCAATTTTAATAAAGTATTAGAGAGATTTAGAATGGAAAAATGCCCATCAAGTCCCGTTCCAATTCAGAAAGGAGATAAGTTTAGTCTTAATCAATGTCCAAAGAATGACTTGGAACGAAAGCAAATGAAAGATATTCCTTATGTATCAATAGTTGGGAGTCTTATGTATGCCCAAACATGTACAAGACCTGACATCAGTTTTGCTGTTTGAATGCTGGGTCGATATCAAAGTAATCCTGAAATGAATCACTAGAAGGCTGTACAAAAAGTGTTGCGATACTTACAAGGAATGAAAGACCATATGCTCACTTATAGAAGATCTGATCATCTAGATGTGATTGGATATTCAGATTCAGATTATGCTGGTTGTATGGATACAAGAAAATCCACATTTGGATATTTTTTCTATTAGCTGGAGGAGCAATATCATGGAAAAGTGTGAAGCAGTCTGCTATAGCTGCATCCACTATTGAAGCTGAGTTTGTGGCATGTTTTGAGGCCGCAGTCCAAGCTAATTGGCTACAAAATTTTATTTCAGGACTTGAACTAGTCGACAATATAGCTAGTCCACTGAAAATTTATTGTGATAATACCACCGCAGTTTTCTTCTCTAAAAATGATAAGTATTCAAAAGGTGCTAAGCATATGAAATTAAAATACTTTTCGGTTAAAGAAGAAGTCCAGAAACTGCTAAGCATATGGAATTGAAATACTTTTCGGTTAAAGAAGAAGTCCAGAAACATAAAGTGTCAATTGAACATATTAGCACCAAGCTTATGATTATTTATCCTTTGACGAAAGGATTACCGCCCAAAGCATTTGTTGAACATGTTGAAATGATGGGTCTTATTGATAGCAATGAATGATTTCATGTAAAGACTTTATTATGTTTATGTAATTGACACTTTGAGCTCAAATTATATATGTTTTTGTTGTTACCTGTTTTCTCTTGTATACATAATATTGTGAATGATGATGATAGGTTCTGACTTAGATAAAGGATTCTAAGTATTATCATTGGACCCATTATGTATTTGAAAGGTTATGTTAGATAATAGACTAATATTGTAGTACATGGAAGGAACTATGTCAAATAAAGTGATGTACAACCGCCATGACTCAATTTAGTTGATTTATTTAACGATGACAAATAATGTTGGATTTAACGTTAATTGTGCACATGATTGACATACATATTAAACCATTAAATTAGCATTGTGTGTGCCAAGTGGGAGAATGTAAATTTTCTATGGCCCACATAAATAAATTATTTGTTGATTTAATAATTATTGAATAAGTTAAATCTTAAATCTGTATGGAGAAGTTACCTAGTAGGATTAAACTATTGACTAATCTGTTAGTAGGATAATTTCTGACTCCTAGTGGATAATCATTATATCCACTATTCACGTTGATGGAATGTGAAAATATAACTGACTATTCCCTATTATAAAAGGGGTCCTCTCTCTGCCAAAAGAAGAATAGGCTCCATCAAACACTATTCTGAAATGTAAGGTTAAGAGAGAGAGAAACAATACCTCTGTTTTGTGCTTCCGCTATTAACAAGAATGTAAAATTAAGGTAAGTGATTCTTTACTGAATTACTGTAATTTTGTTTATGTAAAAATCATGTAGTTCCACGTTTCTGAATGATTGATAGGATTATATATATTAGATTGTTTAGGTTATGCAATCTGTTAAATCCTTACACATATAATTGTCCATGAGTGAATACTTATTTGGGAAGATACAATCCAACTAGATTAAAAGATTGTCCTGGATTTTTATTGATCGCCATTGAATAACAGGGCGTTAAAGAAAGTTGGCATCTATGTAACACCCTGAGTATTTCGACATGTGAATAGAACTAAGAACGAGTCCATGTGACCCCTAGATCAGGCATAACCACTTTAAGGATGGGTTCAGATGGCTTGTGGGCACTTTTAGACAAGAAATTAGGCCATGCGTCTCAAGAGACACCCCACACCGCGAGGGACGCCGTGAAGGGCCACTACCTCACCTACGTGGAAGGACCAAAACCACGAGGGGAGCAACTTATGATAGGGGTCGTTCCATGAGGTTGTCCCTGCACGACGGGGGTCATGCCGCGAAGCTGCTCCTGCTTGGGGGTCGCACCACACCCCTTCCCCTGTTTACTGATGGGATTCATAAATTTTGGATATTTTTAAAGGGTATTTTGGTCCTTATGCATATAAAATCATCCCTTAATGCCCACTACATTTTCCCTAATTGTGATGGACCCTAAATCAATATCAGAACATCCTCTTCTCCCTATCTAAAGTCAAAGAATTAGCAAAGTGTGTAGGAGAGCCCAAGGTTAACTTTCATTCAATTTCTGTCCATTAAAAATATGTAGAATGACATAAAAATTTATGGGGTATTTAATTTATAATCTTTTAAACTCTTCTTAGTGTTTGAATTATGGGATTCCATTTAACTCCAAGAGCATGTTTTCAAATTCGCACTCATGCCTCAATCATGCATTTTTGTTAAGTATGTATGTGTGTGTGTATATATATATGTGTGTGTATGTATTTATGTATGTATGTATATATATAGATATATAAATATATATGTATGTATGTATATGTAAAAAAATGCAGTTGTGAACGGTTTCCTTTACTTTATTATTCATGTGAATGGTTTTTGATAAGTATTACTCATGTTGATGTCGCTCTTGCTTTTTTATGATGGTTATTTGAATCCAACTGAAGAGAGGTGAGTTTTCTCCTAAAACTTTTACTAGATTCATGAATGAGAAATGTTTTTACCTAAACCATCTTATTGACTTGAAGAGCTTTACCATTTGACCTTTGAAATATTTTATGGTGGTCGATGATTCATGACATGTAAGAAATAAAATAGAATATATAATACGGCTCATAGGATTTGCAAATTTTGATATGGCGATATTAAATCAGACCATTGCCATTTCACACTACAGACTATGTTTAAAGAAAGATGCATGTTTCTAAAAGGCTAAAATATGGGCTTAAAGAGAGTTATGTGGCTAACCAAGAGGTCATGGGTCCGAAAGGCCCATAGCTCGAAATCATGTTTTGACGACGTGGGATTGATCTTGTCTTAAAATATGACTGATCATTGTATACTTGCTTTATGCTTTGGTATACCAGAACAAACACTCCAATCCTTGCAGTAAACTCGAATTGGAGGCTTGACCAATGAGTCAATGTTGGACCCTATATAGCCTGTGGGATTTTTCAGACCATGTCGGATACGCCACCTAACTCAGAATTATATAACATCAGAAGTTAGTTTCAAAAATCAGCTTTTGAACTGAAATTTATGTGTACATGTTGTGTTGATATTTTGTGACCCCATATTACATTTTGTACATTGTTTTTACTGGTAATGTTTGTTGACACCTAATTTTTGTTCTCCACGATTAAATTTAATCCGAAGTTTCTTTGACCTTTAATAAAATCGAAGTGTTTGTTTCATTTGGATAAATGAGCTCTAAAATATTAATTTGAGTTAATTTTATCATTTAAGTGATAATTATACGTTTTCGTATTTACATATACAAAATTGTATAGGTTTTTGTTATTTAAATAAATATTTTTATCAAAATTGGACTTTTACTAAGATTAAACTTGAAAATTAATTCAAACGGATAAAGTCTTGATTTAAATATAGTTTGTTCTCAAGAATAATTTATTTGGATAAGTATATGTTTAATTTTATTAAATTAAGAAGCTCGAAATTAAACGAGGTATTAATTCATATCAAATTTTAATTTAGTTTAGCTGATTTACTAAATTGGTCATAATTGAAATCAAATTGACCATAATTGTGATGCAATTGGCCAATTGATTTTTAATTTTGCCGAAAATTTAATGAAAAGACTAAATCGTAAATTGATTGGGGTTATTTTTTAAATAACCCCAGAACCCTTCTATCACCCAATCCCAAAAATTCAAATATTGAATTTCAAAAATTTGTACTTGATTGTACAATTTTACTTCAAACTTTTCTTTTTTCCATTTTGAAATTGAAAATTTGTACTAGATTGTACAATTCCACCTCAACCTTGTCCTTTTTTCTTTTTGAAATTCAAAATTTGTACTAAATTGTACAATTCTACCCCAACCTTGTCATTTTTCCATTTTTTGAAATTCAAATTTGTATGAGATTGTAGAATTTCACCTCACCTTATCCTCAATTTCAAATTCCAAAAATATTCCTAAGTTCTTTCTCCCACGTTGATGAATTTAAAGAATCTGATCCCCATCCTTTCTTATAAATACTATCACCATTTTGGTAGAAAGGAAGTCTAAAATTTTTAAGGAGTGGAATTTTTTTTTTAGCAAAGAGTTAGATATTTTAGTAAATTTTTTTCAAGTGGTAGGCTAATCAGGGTTCTCGAAAGATTGCTATTCGATGGTGATCAAGACTTCGAAGAAAGATTGAAGTCCTATTTTGCTGCTCCAAAAAGGTAAACATATATTTCCTTTTTAGTTTGGTTATCGTTGTCATCTTCATCTCCTTCTTTGTAGTTTCGTAGTTATAATTTTATTTGCTGAGATTGTTTGTTTTAGACGGACTTGAAGGCCATAGGATGTTGTGCTATCAATATTATGACTATTTTTATGGTATAAAATGAGCTACCAATAGTT
This sequence comes from Capsicum baccatum var. pendulum, assembly GCA_030864225.1. NCBI lineage: Eukaryota > Viridiplantae > Streptophyta > Magnoliopsida > Solanales > Solanaceae > Capsicum > Capsicum baccatum. The sequence continues at coordinate 71,949,947 of CM061552.1, read as the reverse complement.
GAACGTAATTTTTTGTCTTTATTCTTTGATTGTTATGATTAGAGTGATAAAGTTTCGACCTTTGGTTGATTAAAATACATATTTATGCTTTGTTTAAATTCGTTGTTGGTGGATATGTTTTCTTTTAGAATGTAAAGTTATTTCCCTTCTTTTGAAAAAAAATAGTTACTGTTGTTTGTTTCGCCTTAATAAATTAGATAGATAAAGTTTCGATCTTTGCTATTTTTGATTAAAATACGTACTCATGCCTTGTATAAATCTGTTGGTGGTGGATATGTTTTCTTTTAACATGTAAAATATTTCCTTTATGTTGAAAAATAATAGTTACTATTGTGAAGGATCTATGAAATTATTTTTCAATTTGAAGTAGTGAGTTACCCGTATCTAGGAATTTAGTGTTATTTTTGAAAGACATATCATAGTGTGTTATGTTTGTGGCCTAGCAATTGAAAAAATCACCTCTTAAGTTTGAAGTTGACTAATTTGGCATACACATGATAGTTGGCTCATTCACATGTAGAAGTTGTAATTCAAGTGCTACTTTTAAGATCTAACTCCTTTATCAGTCCTTGAGTCTTTTGATTAAAGAGTTATTTTTCTCCATGATTATATGTCACGATGAAATTCTAAGTTCTTTTGATATATGTTCGCAGTCATGATTTACTCATTTTCGTGGTCAAAAGTGACTTTGTTTCCTCTTGATTATAGATTTTGTGGAAATGGTGTAAACTAAAATAGGAGTTGGCATATTTGGTCACTTTTTCTTGAAATTATCCTTTTACTATTTTTCCTATCTTGTCTGTGAATATAATTTCTAAACTTATTTAATATATGCTATTTGCTTCACCTCACTTATTGATTTATTTCTTGAAGTATTTTTTTGCATTTAGATGTCCCATTGTTATTCACATACTACCATAAATTTTCTTCAAATTTTTTGATTGACTCCATTTGGTATTGAAAAAGTGTTGTTGCATTAGTATGTCTTATATTTCATATTTGAGATTTCACAAAAAAGATTTTCTCATCTTATGCTCATTTCCCCCCTCCCCCTTTTTATTTTAATGAAAACATGTCTTAAACTTTATCATATCATTGTATTTGATACAAATATGTGTTAATCTATAGAAAATATTTGTCCAAATTTTAAGAAACTATACTTGTGGATCAATGTCGTCTTTTCAAGGATTAGTTTATTGTATTGTGCTAGATTCGATTTTTTTTGTAAGATTGTTTGAGAAATGAGTTAATTTCCTTTCATTGGATAATTTGATTTGTTTTTTATATCATAAAATATCGTTTCTTTATGCTTGAGAATACTATTTGTTTCATCTCATCATTTATCTGTTAAGTGTAGAATTTTCAAACACATTAATTCTATTTCTTTGCCTGAACCTGTTTTGGAGTCCAAATGGACTCATTTCCTCTCGATGATAGGCGAAATTATGCGCCTATATCAATATATTTTGCCCCTATTTTAGCCTAGTTTTGAGAACAAACTATATATTTCATGCACTTTTAGTCCTTTTTCCTATAAATGAGCTAACGAACATGATTAGTAAAGTTTCAGGTATAAATGATGCAAATTACAGCATTTTATGGCTTACTTGACGCAAAAGAAAGCTCACGAACGAAGGAGAAGGAAGTGGGACGCCTAAAGGACCAAAACTGCTGCATGGAAAATCTGTCCCGGGCTAAAACAACATTTCTGAAGACTTTGGGGACTTACAGACACAAAGCTGGATTTTGACAATGATACATTAACCTAGTACAATTGGGTTATGTATTTCATTAGTTTATTTGGATTAGGAGAATGTTACATTAACCTAGTACAAATGGGTTAAGTATTTCCTTAGTTTAGTAGGATTTGGTTATTTATTTCATTAGCATAGTAGGAGTAGGATAGGAGTATTATAAATACCCTATCATGCTAGAGATTTTTAATTAATTCCTCCCTTAGTGGAGAGATACATTCATCCCTCACCACAATACATTCTTCCATCCCTCTCTTCTTCCACCACAACAATTCTACAACTCTTCTAATCTTTCCATTAATATTATTTTCTTCTATTCATCTATTCTTATTTACCGCAACAAGAGAATTGTTACTTTGCTAAGGAATTCACGCCTAACGCCTATCACTTGATCTACACGCCATTACTCAATATTGTGATATAATAACAATGTCAATCGTGATCTCCTTCGCATTCATGGGTAACTAAACCTCTCTGTTGGGGTTATGGAAGCCGAATGAGATACTATCTATTGCTGTGAGTTTGTGAGTTCATGACACGTATATTGCTTATATCATTATTCTCTTCATCTTAATCCACATTCTTTGCGGTTGCAAATGCAAGAATACACCATTCTAACATTTAACTTGTTCGAGAGAAAGGTTATTTGTCTGGAAAAGAGATAATGTCAAGGTAGTAGGACACCCTTTCCTATTAAAAAGCTAGTGCCGTAACTGGACTAACCTCTTGGAGAATTCGTACCGTTAGACACGCTTTAAGCTCGAGAGAGTTAAAGTGAAATAGTCCTTGTTTAGGTCGAGAGACGCTTGGATTTACCATAGAATACAATTCTCTATAAGCACATGCATGTCACAATTCTACACACTCATAGGCAATAGAGACGTATACCTCAAAAGGTGGACATAACCCCAACGCTTCAATTCTCATTGTTTACAACCAACGTAACAATCTCTCTCTTTTTACTTTATTATTTTCAGCCTTTGTTTACATTACTTGCAAGACAAGAATCCCCCCTTTTTACGAGACTTGCACCAAAAGTTTAGTAATTTTACTTACTTGTTGGCCAAGCTATTCCCTGTGGGATCGACACCCAACCCAGGTTGGGTTCTATATTTGCTAACGACCGCTTTACACTCCTACGAGAGCTGTAGATTGAGCGTTATCACCTCTTGCATTTCGTAACGAGCCAATGAGGCCTACCTCTTTAAGTCAAGTATGAAGTTTAAGTCCAAAGTCGATTATATGACGTGAGGGTGCAAGAAGATGAAGGAAGAAGAAAAATAAGTCAAAACACATTGATGAGGTCTCTAAAGAGACTTGAAAAGTCTCGATTTTTAGTATTGTCTTATTCTTTATTTATTTATTTATCTATCTATTTGTTCATTTATTTGGGTCTCGAAGCCAAAGTTGTAATTTAATACAGGTAAAACGGATCTGTGGCCTTCAAGGTCCGAAAACTAGCTTAGGACAAGTTATGAACCAAAAGTCCAAATATTTAGATTAGGACAGGTGAAGATGGGTCAAAAGCCCAAATTAGCTTAGGACAGGATTTGTGGATTTGGGCCTAACGACCTAAGTGATTTAGTCTCCCCCTTTCCCTTTTATATGCTAATTGTTCTTAGTTTTCTTAGACTTAGTTAAAAATTTCCGTTAAGTCGTCAAAATTGCTTTACACAAATCTTGAAGAAACTTTTTTTGCGTAATCGTTTTCTTTATTTTCCTTTTTAAAGTTAGTCAAAAAAATTATTTTTAAATTCTTCGGATAACCGCAAGTTAGTGGATACTATTGGCGCCTTAGCAACCTTCCAAGAGTATTCATAGGAACCACTTACTCAGAATTTCTAAACTTAAAGATTTTTTCTGTTTTGAATCTTTTAAGTAATATTTTTAGTTTATCTTGATATTTTCTCAAAAAATCAAGTGGCGACTTTGTAATTTCTTAAATTGTTTCAAACTTTTCTATTAAGTTTGAAATAGTTTAAAAAGTCAAAAATAATATTTTCCAATCCCTCGAAATCAACACGGAGTAAAACAATGTTATTTAAATATTTATTTTATTTGTCCGTTCTATATGTGAATACATTTCAAGTATTAAACGTCCCCAGGTGGCTACATTGTCTCATAATGTAAGTTTTGAGGCTCAGTCTCTTGGTCAAACACAACCTTAGAATCTCCCGAAGTGTCAGAGCTAGTGAGCCATCCATCTTTCAAAAGACGTTCTATTTAGATGTTCAGTTTCTTTCAGTTTTATGGTCTTACCGGGGGCCTTGTCTTGGCCTATATAGTTAATCGTTAAGCAGAGGCTTCATAAATTGAATTATACAAATGTTTTGATATAATGTTGGGGTAAAGTTTGTTGGTTTGACTTCCTTGAGTTTCCTTATAATTTCCACCATTTATATGAATTATGCTTTTGATAGAACACTAAGGGGTTTATCGAGCCTTCGTGGTTGAAAATGCCCATCGTGTGCAGGGCCTTGGCTTGGGTCATGATAGGCTTTGTATCACAACATAGTTTAGGGTCCTAGGGTGTGTACGAGTCTATGTCGAGTAAAGTCCTTTTATGGGTATTTAGTGCACCAGACTTATAATGGGGATGATATAAGGCATTTAGGAATGTATCCCTTTCTTCATATTCTAGTTCGTGCTAGAGAGTCTAGTTGCAATGAAATTCTTCTAACTTTTGACTTTTTGTGTTTCAGATCATGCCTCCACGAAGATCTAATGGTCCGATAAACTCATATGGAGCCTCCATCCCTACTGGGGTAAATGCTGAGGAGGTTTGCCTTACCCATGGGATGCAGAGTCGATATAGAGCCTATATTCCTAACTTCACCACTTTTTTTGAGGTTTCACCAGCCACAACTAGTCTTCTCTGAGCTCCTAGAACAGACATTAACTGTGCTCAATCTCTATAAATAAAGGCAAATGCAGAGTTCCATCAATCCATTTGATGCATCGTGGAAACACGACACTTTCGATGCTTAAAACAAAGAATTTATGTTTGTACCTAGGTTTTTTTGGTTGATATGATATGGTTTGTTGCTTGTTGCAGGTGAAACGGGTCAATAGGAGTTGTGAAATGAAATTGAAAGAAAAAGACCTGAAAAAGACCAAGTTTGCAGATGATACGAGTCACCTGACATAGGGGTGTGGATCGGTCAATTCGATTTGATTTTATGTATTATTCATTAAGTCTTTTGATTTTTAGATATGCAAAACCAATAACCAACCAATAAGATATCTGTCATCTATTTTTGATTTATCCATTTTTGGTCCTTAACGGTTTGATTTTTGGTTTAACCAATAAGAAAAATACTCATAAATAGAAATAGTAATAACTAATATAAAAAAAAGAATCTTAGTTGCTTCCAAATTCTACACAATGTGTTTTAGTTTACAAAATTGAACTGAATTTTAGTTCGAAAAAAAACTGAATCCTAGTTGTTAGATGCTAGTGAATGCTTCAAGCTTTCCAATACTCGTGCTTTTTGCCTTTGCCGCCCTACTTCTATTTGACCCTGTAATTTATAGTAAAGTATATTAATGAAGAATTAAAAAGATAAAAACATTAGTCATAACGAGAGTTGTCGGTTGCTTGATCCTCATCGTCTTGACTCGTTAGTTTATAACAAGGATTTTGTGTTGTGATTTGTGAATACTGAATAGCCAATAGTGACTGTATAACTTTTGCAATTCTATTTTAAAGTATTAACTTAATATTGTGTGAATTGTGAATAACTAATATATATTAATATAATATATTTAACATAAATAAGTAATATAAATATTTTTATATATCATACAAATAGGGGTAAACTAGTAATTTCTTGTATCCTTATTGGCTTATCCATTAAGCTAAAACCAAAATTGAACCGATTAACCAATAAATTTTTTTATAAAACCAATAAAAACCTATATTTAATATAGGCTTGCTAAGGCTAGAGAGCAGAAGGGTCGTGACCTAGATCAAGTGAAGTGCATTAAGAGGGGGGATGGTAGAGTGCTGGTGGAGGACGTTCACGTTAAGATAAGATGACAGTCATATTTTTATTTACTCTTGAATGAGGAGGGATACAGAGATATTATGTTAGGAAAGATTGAGCACTCAGAGGAGTGTCATTATTTTAATTATTATAGACGTTTTAGGATAGAGGAGGTTAGAGAGGCAATTCGTAGGATGCGAAGAGGTAGCGCGACGGGGCCTGATGAGATACCAGTAGATTTTTAGAAGTTTACTAGCGGGGCTAGTTTAAGGTGGTTGACTGAATTATTTAATGACATTTTCAAGACTGCAAAAATGCTCGAGGCCTGGAGATGGAGTATTTTGATCCCTTTATATAAGAATAAGGGGGACATCAAGAGTTGCAATAAATATAGGAGTGTTAAGTTTTTGAGTCACATTATGAATATTTGAGAGAGAGTGGCCGAGAAGAGGTTGAGGAGCATAGGGAAAGAAAGAAGGACTTACATATGGTGTTCATCGACCTGGAAAAGGCATACGATAAAGTCCCTAGAGAGGTTCTTTGTGGATGCTTGAAGGTGAGTAGAGTCCTTGTGGCATACATTAGATTAATTAGATATATGTATGATGGAGCAAAGACTCAGGTGAGGACAGTGAGAGGAGGTTCAGAGCATTTTCCTGTCTTGACAAGGTTGCATCAGGGATCGACTCTTATCCCATTTTTGTTTGCGTTGGTGATGCATGTGTTGACATGCTGTATTTAAGGAGAGGTTCCTTAGTGTATGCTTTTTGTAGATGATGTAGTTTTGATTGATGAGATGCAGGGGGTGTGAACCATAAACTGGAGGTTTGGAGACAAACCCTTGAGTCTAAAGGGTTCAGGTTGAGTAGGGACAAGACAGAATATATGTAATGTAAGTTTAGTGACTTGAGGTAGAAGAATGAAGTGGTTGTAAGGTTGGATTCCCAGGATGTGTGTAAGAAGGATAGTTTTAAGTATCTCGGGTCTATAATATAGAGGAATAGAGAGATTGATGAAGATGTCTCCCACGGTATTGGGGCAGGATGGATGAAATGGAGGCTTGCTTCTAAAGTGTTATGCGATAAAAAGGTGTCGCTCAAGTTTAAAGGTAAATTATACAGAGTGGCAGTTTATCCAACCATTTAGTATGGAGCGGAGTGTTGGACTATTAAGAACTCCCATATTCAAAAGTTGAAGGTGGCAAAAATGCGGATGTTTCATTGGATTTGCAGGCTTACAAGGAGTGATAGAGTTAGAAATGATACTATTCGGGAGAAGGTGGGAGTGGCTTCGGTGGAGTACAATATGCGAGAAGTTAGGTTGAGATGGTTCGGACATATGATGAGAAGGGGAACATATGCCCTTGTTCATAGGTGTGAGAGGCTAGATTTGGATAGTTTCAGGCGAGGTAGGGGTAGACCAAAGAAGTACTGGAAAGAGATGATTAGACGTGCATGGAGTAGTTACAGCTTACCAAAGACATGACCCTAGATAGGAAGGTATGGAGAACACAAATTAGGTTAGAAGGCTAGTACATATAGGGGAGTCGTATCTAGTAGTTAAGAGAATTTTGGGATAGTCGGGCTGGTAGTCTTAGCCTATGTTCAAAGGTTGGAGCTGATAGTTTGTGGGTATGAGGGGGTGGTTGCTTTTCGTTCGTCAATATAGGGTATTACTTTGTAGGTGTCTTATTTCTGCTATTTCTTCTTGTTTTGTGCATTATTACAACTTTGATTATTATTCTTTGTCATGAGCCAGGGGTCTATCGGAAACAACCTCTCTACTTCTCCGGAGGTAGTGGTATGGACTGCATATATTTCACCCTCCCCAGACCCCACTATATGGTAATACACTGGGTTTGATGTTATTATTGTTGGTTTATCGATCAATTTGATTTGCACACCCGTAACCTCATGAGTTGTCAACACATCATACAACTCATAGGCTAACTTATAAGCATAACAAAAACCAAAGACAAGCTGAGAATTTAAGTACAGGGAAGATACAATAGAGAGTATGAGTCGTAAGATGAAGGTACGAGTCGTGTTGAGTATCCGTAAGGAGAATAGAACCTCAAGCTGAAATTCAGAGTCTAAGTCATAGCAGAAGACAAGTTAAAAGTCTTAGTACAACTCGTATGATCAAACTGTAAGATGAACAGTGTCTAAAGCAAGAAAGAAAGAAGTCCCAGATGGTAACGAGTGAAGACCATGAGTCGTATGTTCAAGGTACGACTCATGAGCAAGAGTTGAAAGAAGAACAAAAAGTTGAAGCCTGGAAGATCAGACACTGGAATGGATACAATAGGCACGATACAACTCATAAGAAGACCTTACAAGTGGAAAAATGAGTCGTACCTTATGCCGAAAATACTTTACTGTACTTAACTTCTCATCTTGGGTTTAGTTTCTGTTGTGCTTATGATTCAACCTACGAGTTGTATGATGTGTTGATAACTTGTGAGATGACTCGTATCATCTGCAGACTTGGTCTTTTCAGTTTTTTCTTCCAATTTTATTTCACAGCTCCTGTTGACCTGTTTCACCTGCAACAAGCAACAAACCACATCTATCAACCAAAATAACCTAGTTACAAGCACAAATTCTTTGTTTTAAGCACAGAAAGTATCGTGTTTCAACGGTGCATCACCATTCACATATTTGCTCAACTAGTGTCATCGTAGTCCCATTGATTTGGTGATTTAGATTTTGTCATTGGTTCATCTAAGGTCACTCGGGTTGGTCATTTCATGAGGCTAAACCCACCCACTTTTACAGGTTCGAAGGTTTATGAAGATTCTCAAGAGTTTATGGATAAAATGGTGAAGATATTTAAAGTTATGCATGTTAGTGATATAGAGGGGGTGGAGTTTGCAACCTATAATTTAAAAGGGGTGACTTTCCAGTGGTAAGATGAGTGGAAAGAGCTAAGAGGTAAAAATATTAAAACTTCAATATGGAAAAAGTCTTTTAATTATTTCCTCGATCACTTCTTTCCTCGAGAGTTGAGGGAAGCAATGGCTAAGGAATTTGTGAATCTAAAGAAGGGTAAGATGACTGTCAAAGAGTATGCATTAAGTTCACCAATTATCTTGTTATGCCATAGAGTTGATGTCCAATATGAAGTCTCGCATGAGGAAGTTTACTTTCAATTTCGGTCTTTATGATGATTTGGTGCTATAATATAAAGGGGCAATATTGAATAATGATATGGATATTTCCAGGTTAGTAATGTATCTACAATATGTAGAGGAAGAGAAGAATAAATGAGCAGAGACAGAGGAGAGCCAGACTAAGAGGGTTAGGTCGGCAGATTAGGATATCAGCAAACAATAGGGTAGCAAATGGGGCAAGAAGTGGTCTAGGAATAAATTTTGGGGAAATGTTCAGTCATTATCTAGCTCAACTAAACCTAGGCCACCAGGCGACCAATAATTTCTGCCTAATAATGGGCCAAGGATGCAAGCCCTCAATTTTAAGGTAGAGTAGCTTTGCTAACTAGGCAACACCTGTGCAAAATTTCACCTGAGTACGTGTTCATATGGGACTCTTATGTTCTAGGGTTGTGGTTAGGTTGGTTATTTTCAGAGAGATTGTCCCTCAGCCAAGGAACCTTTGAATGCATTAAGGCCCAAGCTACTCGTTCAACCCCTCCAATAAAGGCTTCCACTTTTGGTACAAGTGGGGGTCGTAATCACTTGTATGTTTTATCTACTTGTCAGGAATCGTAGGCCTCATCATATGTCGTTACAGGTATAATATAAATTTTCTCATATGATGTTTATGTTTTACTTGATCTCGAGTTTAATTTATTTTATGTAACTCCTTATATGGCTATAAGTTTTGGCTTTGACCCTAAATATATTTCTGAACCTTTCTTAGTTTTAACCTATGCTGGTAAGTCTATTATTGTTAGAAGAGTGTTTAGAAATTGTGTAGTGTCTTATTTCCAAAGGTATACGGTGGTACACCTAGTAGAGCTTGACACGATAGACTTTGATGCAATTCTAGGGATAGATTGACTTCACTCTTGTTATTCTACCTTAGATTGTAGAATAAAAAAAGTCACTTTCCATTTGCTTAACGAACTTTTCATAGAATAAGAGGGAGATTCTTCAGAACTTAAATAAAGGTTCATATCTTATCTTAAAGCCCATAAACTGAAATCTAAGCATTGTTTGTACTATCTAGTTTGGGTAAAGGATTCCAGTACCGAGAGTTCCTTTTTCGGTTGGTACAAGTATTTAATGAGTTTCCTGAAGTCTTTCCTGATGATCTCTCTGGGATTACCCCAGATATGGAGATAGACTTTAGTATTGACCTATTGCCTGACGCTCGACCTATTTCTATTCTGCTATATAGAATAGCTCCTGCAGAGCTAAAAGAATTAAAAGAACAATTAAAAGACCTTTTAAATAAAGGTTTCATTTGTCCTAGTATCTCTCCCTGGGTGCTCCCACACTCTTCATGCATAAGAAAAATAGTTTTCTGCGTTTGTGTATAGACTACCGTCAGCTGAATAAGGTCACTGTAAATAATAAGTAGCCTCTTCCTAGAATTGATTACCTCTTTGATCAGCTATAGGGTACTAGATATTTCTCTAAGATAGATATTTGTTCGGGCTATCATCAGTTGAAAATTAGGGAGGTTGACATTTTTAAGTCTGGTTTCCGAACTTGACATGGTCATTAGAAATATTTGGTCATGTCCTTTAGATTGACTAATGCCCCTACAACTTTCATGGATCTCATGAATAAGGTATTCAGGCAGTTTTTGGACTTATTCGTCATAGCTTTCAGACTTATTCATCATAGTTTTCATTACTGATATTTTGGTTTACTCCAAAAGTGAGGAGGATTGTGTCAATCACCTATGGATCGTACTTCAGACCTTTAAGGACCAATAGTTGTATGCTAAATTTTCTAAATTTGAATTCTGGCTCAGTGCAATAGCTCTTCTAGGGCATATTATTTCTAGTGAGGGGATTAAGGTTGATCCTCAAAAGATTGAGGCAGTGAAGAAATGGCCTAGACCCACAACTCCTACCAACATTAGAAGATTTTTAGGTTTGGCAGGTTATTATAAGAGATTTTTGGCGAGTTTATCATCTGCAACTGCTCTACTAATAATGTTGACTCAGAATAAGGTAAAGATTATATAGTCCAAGGCTTGTGAAAGTAGTTTTGAGTGGTTAAAAGACAATTTAACTACTGCACCTATTTTGACACTTTCTAAAGGTATAGAAGGGTTTGTTCTGTATTGTGATGCATCTCAAGTAGGACTTGGTTGTGTACTTATAAATCATGGTAAAGTGGTAGTTTATGCATCCAGACAACTGAAGGTTCATGAGAAGAACTACCCTACCCATGATCTAGAATTAGTAGTCATGGTGAATGCGCTTAAGATTTGGCATCATTATTTTTATGGAGTGCATATAGACATTGTCAACCATCATAAGATCTTGCAGTATGTATCTACTAAAAAAGAATAAATATCAGGAAAAAACGATAGCTCGAACTATTAAAATATTATGAAATGAGCCTGCATTATCACCTAGGAAATGATAATATGCTTATTGATACCCTTAACAGGTTGTCTATGGGTATTATTTCTCACATTGAGGAGGAAAATAGGTATCTCATAAAATATATTCACCGACTTACTAATTTAGGGGTCTGACTTTTAGAATTCGAGGAGGTGGCTAAATCATCCCTATTTTCCAAAGTAAAAGAGAAACAGGATGATGACCCCGTATTAATGCAAACCAAAAAGGATATTAGCCGGCTAAAGGTTATGGTATTTCAAATCGAGGGAGATTGTATGTTAAGGTATCAAGGGAAGCTATGTGTTTCGGATGTTGATGGGTTAAAAGAAAGAATGTTGACTGGAGCTCATGTTTCCAGCTATTTTGTTCAGCCCAGTTCTACTAAGATGTATCATGACCTCAAGGAGATATATTGGTGAAATAACATGAAAAGATATATTTCTAATTTTGTAGCTAAGGGTTTAAATTGTCAGCAAGTTAATATTGAGCACTTGAGGTCGGATGATACCCTCCAATACATTTCTTTACCCATGTGGAAGTGGGAAATAATAAATATGGATTTTGTTACCAGTCTTTCACGGTCCCAAAATCTGTATGATTCTATTTAGGTCATTATTGATAGAATAACCAAGTTCGCTCACTTTTTGACTGAGAGGACTAATTATTTAGGAGAGGGTTATGTGAAATTATACATTCGTAAGATAGTTTGATTGCATGGAGCCCCGGTATCCATTATATCCAATCGAGGTATTCAGTTTTTTTCCAATTTTGGCGATTTTTTTAGAGAGGTTTGGCTACCCAAGCGAACCTTAGCACCACTTTACACCCACAAATGGATGGGAAAGTGGAACATACTATTCAAACTTTATAAGAAATGCTAAAGTCCTGCTCAATTGACTTTAAAGGTAGTTGGGTAGATCACTTTCCACTTACAGAGTTCGCCTACAATACTAGTTATCATTATTGCATCCAAATGGCTCTATTTGAGGCTCTTTTTGGTAGAAGGTGTAGGTAATCGATTGGTTGGTATGAGATATGTGAAACTCAATTGTTCAAACCTGATTTTGTGAATCAAGCGACGGAAAAAGTGAAGGTTATTAGGGAGAGGGTTAAGACTTTCCAAAGTTGCCAAAATTCCTATGTTGATATGAGATGGAGGAAGTTGAAGTTTGAGGTTGATGATTGGGTATTTTTGAAAGTCTACCCTATGACAGGGCTTATAAGGTTTCAAAAGAAAAAAATCTCAGTCCTCGTTACATAGATCCTTATCATATTACAAGAAGGATTGGTAGTGTTACGTATGAGCTAGAATTGCCTGCGAACTTGGATTTGGTCCATCCCATTTTTCATGTGTCTATGTTTAAGAAATGCATATGTGATAACTCTCTTGTCATCCCTATAAAGGATATTAGAGTGAACTACTCCTTATTGTATGAAAAGTTCCCATACCAATTTTGGATAGAAAAGTTTAAAAGTATAGAAGCAAAGAAATAGCTTCGGTCAAAGTGTTGTGGAGAAATCAAAAGATAGAGAAAGCTACTTAAGGATCAGAGGAGGATATGCGTGTTGTATATCCCATATTATTCGTATCTTTGGACGAAGTCATGGAAGGTAATAACCAATCTTACTTATTTATTTCATGAAATTCTTTAAGTCGTGTTTAACGTGTCCCGAGTCATCATTCGGGGATGAATGATCCCCAAGAGGGGATAATGTAACACCCCGAATGTTTTGACAAATGAATAGAGCTAAGAATGATTCCATGTGACCCCTATATCGGGCATAACCCACTTTAGGATGGATTCGGATGGGTTGGGGCACTTTTGGACGAGAAATTAGGTTGTGCATCGCATGAAAGACCCAACGCGATGTCCTTTCATTGCGAGAGACACTGCAAAAAGACACTGCCTCACCCATGTGAAAGGCCCCACACCGTGAGGTATACGATCCATGATGGGGGTCTTACTACAAGGTTACCCTTATACAATGGGGTCTGCATCACATAGCCGCCCCTATGTGATAGGGGCAACATCGCAACCTTTCCCCTATTTACTGATGGATTTTAGAAATTTTGGATATTTTAAAATAATATTTTGGTCTATATGCACATAAAACCATCCCTTAATATTCCACTATGTTGTCCCTTATTAGGATGGACCCTAATTAACATCAGAACATCATCTTCTCCCTATCTAAGTCATGGAATTAGCAAAGTGTGTAGGAGAGCCCAAGGTTAACTTTTGCTAAATTTTTCTCTATTAAAGGTTTTTAGAAGATTTAAAATTTAATGGTTTTTTAATTTATTTTCTTTTAAACTCTTTTTAGTGTTTGAATTATCGAATTCCATTTCGCTGTTATATATATATATAACTTTTTCCCTCCCCGAAAATCGATTCAACGAGATTACCTTATCACTTACCCCATCCACATGGTAATTTTCCCGCAAGAAAAACAAAAAAAACAACCATCTCATTATTTTTATCCTTATCCCAAATTACAAAATTACAACAAATCCATAACAAGTTTGATATCTCACCTTATCCTAACAACCCCCTACCCCACTACCCATGGACCCCCTACCCCTACCCCACTCACATTTTATTTCCTTCCTAACAAACTCACAAAAGGACAAAATTCACATCACAAAGAATATACTCATACTCCACATACACATTCAGCAAAAACACTCACCCTTTTCTTTATATATACACATACACACATCACACCATTGGAGGAGGGATAAATGCAGAGAGTAACGCTCACACATACATACTAAAACACCATAATACACACATAGAAGCACGACAACAACACCCTCACAGAAGACGTCTCTCTTACAACTACACACAAAAATGGTTGCTGGATACACACCCACATAAACACTACACACACACCAGCAGAAAGGGGAAAAATATAGTAGAAATTAGAGATGAGAGAGCACAAAAAAGAATAAACGAAGAGGTCAAAAAAAGGGAATGGAAATTAGTAAGTTTTCCAACTGAAGCCAGTTTTTCCAGAAATTCTTCACCGGAATTGGTTGTTTTCTGGTCGAATTCAGGTACCACGGGCCTAAAAGGCTATCATAATCCCAAAATCCCTAAAAAAATCTTCATATTTTTTTTTTGACAAAAGCTCGCCGAAAAATGTTAAATCAAAACACCAAATCGACTGTTTTATGTTGTCTACAACAAAGTCTCGCTCGAAATTATCGTACATAGCTTTTTGGTTTTCTTTTTATTGAAGTTTCGATTTCGTCTTTGGGTGTTCATCTGTTCTTCATAGATTTTTGGTTTGAATCGGATCTCAGGTTAATCGCATTTGAGTTAGTTCATAATTGCTTTGGGGAGTTGATATTTTGGTATTCATTAGGATTTCCGGGACAACTCTTTTATTTTCTTCGTAAATCGCTCAATAGTATTCAAAAGGCCTAATTCTTTCTCTTTCTCATTTCTTATTTCATTATATATATATGTGTGTTTGTGTGTGTGATTAATTTGTGTGAAGCATGATATGAATAGTTGGTTTGTTGTTTGATTTCATTGATAATGGTTGTGAATTATTAAAAATGATAATCATGAATTGTTATGTTGGAACCTTGAGTTAAATTTTGAGGCGGGAATTAAAGGCCGATAAAGTAGAATATTGATTCATTTTTATTTGTGGATTGTTGGTTGATTTGAAATGGATGTCAACTTTGTTAAATGCAATAGTATCATGATAGGTAGAAATGAATAGGCAAAGGACAGGTCGGGTAGTCAAATTTGGGAATTGTGATTGTTGAATGTTCGAATATGTTGAATGACGTATATTTCATCGCATCCAAATTTCTTGTACTCATTTGGCCCAAAAATGACTCGAGATACATTGTATTTATTACCGAAGAATACGGAAATGCCCATGATATTTTATAATCGAAAGATCGATTGTGATCAAGGCTCGAATCATCGAGTGAAGCATAGATTAGGATAGTTAGAACAATTTAGATTTTAATTTCAGCATTTTTATTTCGGTTTGTAATAAATTGGACTGGACACTATTTTGGAGTTTTTATTGTTTGATTGTTGGTTTTTGTGTGTTGTGTATTTTATTTGGTTTATTTATTATATGGTATCGTACTAGTCGATATACTCCATGAAGCGATCGTGGTCGAACCACGGGACCGATAAGTGCCTAACACCTTCCCCTCGATCAACAGAATTCCTTAATCGGAATCTGTATTCGCAAATCAGTTTTTAAGAGTCAAAAAATTATTTTGTAAAAGGATTTCCAAATGTGACTTGACACACCAGATTTATGTCCAGTGGCAACTCTGAATTTTGATTGTTAAAAGTCTTTTTCAAAATAAATTTTCATTCTTTGTCATTTTAATAATAAAACCCTTTTGAAATATAAAATTCAATTTTTTGATTAAAAAAAGGGTGTGACATCTCTGGCGACTCCGCTGAGGATTTTTAGAATTTGAGCTTCAATTTTTTGAGTTGTTGTAACACCCTGTATTTTTTCTAGGTCAATTTTTCCCCTAGAATGTCAAAGGATAGCTTCAAAAATGAATAACTATTGTTATATGTGAAATCTTCCAGCTTTAGACACTCTATTATGTAGGAAATTGAATTAGCTTTCCAACGATACCAATTTCACCTAAATTCGATACACGGTCAAGAAGTTATGGCGCTTTTAGGAAAACAGTATCCTAACTGGAGAAGCACTGTGATGTGGTGACTTGCAAAATCGCAATTGTTCGATTTCAGCAGACCTCCGTGATAAGTTTGCATCACGGTGGAGTCCAAATTCCCAATTGTCAAATTCCAGTAGGCCAATGCAATTGTACCGCATTGCGATAATGGCCGAAATGGCATTTCAATAGACTACCGCGATTGGCCCGCATCGTGGAGAAATTCTAGTTCCCAGTTGTCAAAATCTAGTGGGGCACCACGATAGCTCTGAGTCGCGATGATTCCCAATTTCCTAGTTGTCATTTTTCAGAGAGCCGCCACGATAGTGGCGCGTCGCGGTGGCATGTAAAATCGGTTAAAATCTTTTGTTTCCAGTTTTGATTAATTTTTAAGGAGGCATTTTGGTCAATTCCCAAGCCCCCAATTCATCATAAACAAGGAATTAAGCCTATTCTAAGAACTTTATGCTTATTATTCATCTGTTCTCTCTCAAAGAAAAACCCTAGAGCTCAAAGCTTACTCTCCAAGAAATCAAATTCCACCATTGTTTCTCCAAGAAAGCTCTAAATTCAAGATTCTCAATTCAAGATAATCAAGAGGTCATCTTCAATAGAACAAATAAAGATTCAAATTCAAGCTTTCGTAGAGACTTTATTAATTAAGGTATGTGGGGTTTATGAACAAGGATCCTCTTTTATCCTTGTGCCTAAAACTAAGTTTTAATTACAAATTTATATGACTTTGAATGATTTTCCATGAGATTTAAATTAGGGTTCATACCCATTATTGTTATTTGCAAGATTATGAGTTTTTGAGAGATTTTGAAGTCGAATTACATGTCTATTTTCATATCTTCATACCTATTGCAGTAAATTTTAGATTTTGAATTGAATTATCATTATTCCCAATATCAAGCATGAACTTTATGATGTTTTGACATAAAATTTATGCATGGGTGATTAAGCCCTAATTGAATATTGCTATTTCAAGATTGATTGTGCTACAAGCACCATATACTAGATTATTTTTAGATTTTTGATAAAGATTTGATCTTTTGATCCTCAGATAAGATTTGGAATCCACTTTATAGATTTCTTATAGATTATAGAAATTAGATTAGTTTTATTTATTGATTAACTCAGATAAATGCATAATTGGTTTCAAAATGAACCCTTATGCTAGTTTTAAAGTAGATTTCCAATAGAATGAGCATACAAATTAAAGGGAGTAGTATTTAGCACCGAGTGGGAAGTGTGAGATTAGCATGCCCTAACTTGCAAAGAACTACGTAGCCAAGTAGGTACAGATTATCAGATTATTCCCATTTCTATATGGATGACAGCTACAGATGTGATCACTTAGATTAGGTTATACTCCTTGGCAAGAGGATTACCTCTATCCCCATCGTGAAATTTTCCCCATAGGGGAACAAGACGTTAGACTCTATGTTAGCTCACATGATTTATGTCGTTTAGAAGAACCTCCCTAATAGAAAAGATTACAGAAAAGAATAACAGAAAAGCTTTTAAGAAAACTAAGTGTACAGGTTCACAACTTTATTCAGATTATGCTTTACAGAAAAATAATAGTTACAGATTTCAGCTTTCAGATTTCAGATATAGAAGTGAGTCCTTTTTACACTTAGACAATATGATTTACAACAAGAATATTAGTACAAATTTCATAACTAAATGTTATGAATCACTAGATTTACAAATTATCATTTGTTATTCAAGATTATAGATTTCAGTATTTCAGATATTCCAGCTTTTTGATTCATTTACATTTAGCATGCATTATTTTACAAACTATGATGGTGATTGATATTATGTTTTATGTATGCATTTCACTCCCATATACTCAGTATATCCTCAAAGTACTGATCCATATATACGTCTATGTGCTACATTGTCTCATAATGTAGGTTCAGGTTCTTAGTTCCAGAAGCGTAAATAGTTTTAAGCATCTCCATCTACATCCGACAGTTGGTGGGTCCTCGTAGTTTGGGGACTTAGTCATTCAGATTTATCAGCTTTCCATTTCAGATGATTCAATATTCTTTTCAGACAGTTTGAGTCAGCTGGGGGTTTGCCCCAGCTACTCTCTAGATATTAGTAGTAGAGGCTTGTCAAACTGCTAGATTTGATTTGGACTTACACTATTTCGTTTACAAAGATTATATTAAGATTACTCTTAGTTAATTCAGACAAAGTTTCATCTTTAGTATGACTTTTACATCTATATTTTCATTATTATGAGATTCAGACTTAGTAGAAGGCAGACAATGTTAGCTTAAGGCTACTCGTAGTCTTGATCATCGTATAACATATCAGGATCAGGTTTCAGGGCATTACAAACTTGGTATCAAAGCTAAAGATTTATAAAATTCCTAAGGAGTTAGACAATCCGCATTACGTAGAGTCTTGATCATGGGCGTGAAACGCGTCACATTTATGAAAGAGGCTAAGGATGTTTTAGGAAATCACCTTTTTCTTTGATGATCTATCATTCTTATAGTATCTCGATCTGCTTTTAACTCATGCTCTTATGTGACAGTTAAATATGCCTCTTCGTCCAGCTAACTGCGACCTTAGCCCACTGATGTTCAGGATTACAGATTTACAAATTATGATTTGTTATTCAAGATTAAAAATATCAGTATTTCAGATATTCCAGCTTATGTGATCATTTACATTTAGCATGCATTATTCTACAAACTATGATGATGATTGATATTATGGTTTACGTATGCATTTCACCCCCATATACTCACTACGTCATCAAAGTACTGATCCGCATATACGTCTATGTGCTACATTATCTCATAATGTAAGTTTAGGTTCTCAGTTCCAGCAGCGTGAATAGTTTTGAGCATCTTTATCTACATCTGACAGTTGGTGAGTTCTCATAGTTTGGGGACTTAGTCATTCAGATTTATTAGCTTTCCATTTAAGATGATTCAGTATTCTTTTCAGACAGTTTGAGTCAACTGGGGGTTTGTCCCAGCGACTCTCTAGAAATTAGTAGTAGAGGCTTGTCAGACTACTAATTTGATTCAGACTTACACTATTTGGGTTTCAGAGATTATATTCAAATTACTCTTAGTTAGTTCAGACAGATTTTCGCATTTCGTATAAATTTTACGTCTATATTTCCATTATTATGAGATTCAGACTTAGTAGAAGGCAGACAGGCTAGCTTAAGTCTACTCGTACTCTTGAGCACCATGTGACGTCTCGGGACCAGGTTTCAAGCGTTACAATTGTATCGGCTTAGTTTGACACTATGGGTGCATAGACGTTATTTGTATTATTGTGTGTGTTATTGTTTATCATTGTTGAGTACCTACGTGCTACGTGGTTACAGTTTTTCTCTTATGTGTTACCATTTTAGATTTGGAATCATATGCATTACCCCGAGTCATTCTTTCACAACAGGTTTCATAGTACACGTGTGTACACGACCTCTAATTGAGTCACCCTTATTTTAGGAGGGGGAGAATTCGGGTGTATGGAATGGGTGGAAACCTCTCCAGCCATTATCGACCATACGCTTCCCCGAACAACCTTGTTAGTGGACCCCAGCCTTGTGTGTAGGCAAGGAAAAGTTTGAAAAGAAAAAAAGAGTGAAAAGAAAAAGGTGAGTCATAAAAAGAGTTTCGTAGTTTTTAGAGTTCCTTATGGCTTTTATTTTTCACAATTCAAAAACTCAAAAAAGATTTTTTACCTTTTGCACTTATTTTCTCAAAAAACAAAATCATCAAAAAGATTTTTCTTTTGTTCTCTTTAGCAAGCATTCTTAATTTGAATATTTCAAAAAGATTTTTTTTTTCAATAGAAGCTTTTTATAAAAGAAAATTTTAAAAAAAGATGGTAGAAGTTTTGTACATTTCATATAACGAAAATACCAAAAATATTTTCCTTTCATACTAGCTGGTGTCATTTTTTATGTTAAGTGTCAAGTTGATAACTCTAAAAGATTTTATTGACGTTTTTCATCTTTTGTTTATGGTGTGTCATTAAAGTCAAGGTTCTGTCGGTTTTAATTATCCAGTCTTGACGAACTACACATACTTGATTCTTTTCTTTCGGGATGGGACACGTAGGTAACCCTCGGTGGGTCCGGTAATCATTTAATTAAATCACTATCTTAGTCCAAGTCTAGAATCATTTTTTTCTCTATTTGGTGAAGTGTTGTCAGTGATCATAGCCAAATAGGCTGAGTTTTCCTAACAATTCCATTTAGTGAATTTGAGTTGTAAATTAGTCTGTCTTTTGTGTCATGTGATACTTCTCCACATTAAAATCCCGAGGTTCGAGAATTCTTTCCCTTTTATTGAATTTGAGTGGTAAGCCTTGTGTCCTATTAGAGGATGGAACCAACCACGAGGTCTGGAGTTTGGATGGTTTCCAAGGTCCCTAAAAATTTAATCAAGTGGTGGGGTACATTGAACTACTCTGAGCAGCACAAGCTACAAAAAGTGTTGGATAATCTTATGGCATTCCTATATATCACACCTCATCCAGATCTGATAGAGGAAGTGTTGACCTTTTGGGATCCTAATAGTTTGGTGTTTAAGTTCGAAAGTTGTGAAATGACGCCTACACTGGCAAAAATATTTGGTTTGTTTCATTTTCCTATATTGGTCTAAAGATGATTCGAGCCTAAAATCATTCTAGCATGAAATTTCTACCGGGTTGTGGGTTGAAGAGTAGTAATAAGCATTTGGGATGCCTCAATCAATCATATATTTCCCTAGACTACTTATTCTATAGATTCGGGTCCTTGGAAGGTTTTGATTATTTTTGGGATAAATTTGATATGACTAAGAAGAGTTGGGAAAGAAAGCGTCTTGAAGTCTTCACCCTCAATTTGTTAGGCACTTTAGTATTTCTACTAGAAGAAAGACGTGTTAATACTCGTTTGCAATCTACAGTGATGGCCTCATTTCATGAGGAGCAAGGAGACAAAGTCACTATCGTCCTGTAAGACCTCGTAAAGTTTCCTCATCGTTAACGGCTTCAAAGCAAGTCAAAAGTAGCCTTACACTTAGAATTTTACCTAAGTGATCTAACACTTAGTTTATTTTTTCAACCATCGAACTTTGTTGAATTAATCTGCGACCTTCCCGACCTCCATTTCTTGATTTTTTTATTGCATTGCTATGGGGCAAGTCGATAGTACATATTGGGTGAGTTTCAGAATTTTTGGATGTCGTTTAGGATATGTTTGGATGCCAAAACAGTTGCGCCATGCGATTTTCATGCGTCGCATGGTCCATCTCAACCCAGGAACCATGTGATGGAGCATACGACGCACGCTCTAGTCCGGTGGGATAGAGCATGCGACACATGCTTTGCTGCACGCACCTGGGAATTTTCAGCATTTTAACCCGTCTTATTAAGGGAAATTTGGGTAATTACCAACCCTTTTTCAGTTCTAACACGGGATTAAATCCCTAATTCACCAACATAGGGTCACTTCTATCTAAATTCATCAAGAACTTATCCTGGGGTTTTAACTTTAAACCCAAGAGAACTTAAGATTTTACCATAGCTTTTCAATAATTTTTCAAGATTTGGATTCCCCATTTCGAGGGCTACAACAAGCGCCCAATAATCTCGCGAATAGCAATCCAAAGTCAAGAGTTCATTCAAAGCTTCAATTTCAAGGTATGTGGGGTTTGAACAAGAACACCTCTTTTTTTCTTGTGCCCAAAGTGTTAGTTTTTCTTAAAAAAATTTGTATTTTCAAGTTGAATTTATGCCTAGTTTGCCGTATTTCAAGTTTATGAGATTATGAATTGCTCAAGTCTTGAATTGTATGATATTTCACTTATTTATGTTTTAACTGGAGAATTTATGTTATGAATAGTATATTCCTACCATGAATTGATGTTTTGAGTGTTGCTAAGGTTGAAGTCATGATTTACTACCCATTTTGAAAATTGTGGTTTCTTGAGTATGTATTCATGTTTTAATGTCCAAGAATGGATCTTGATATGTCCTAAAGTGTTTCAAGAATTGTGTTGATATCCCCATGTTATTAAAGTTTTAAATTTTATTGATGATAATTCTACTAAGATTTCAAGAAAAGAGTTGTTTTGATCCTAAGCTAAGAAAGAAATCCCCATCATTTTGATTAAGTTAAGGGGAAGCATATTTGACTTCCATTACATATTGTTGAATTGTTTAAGGTGGATTTTTCTAAAATTTCTGAGCTTAAGTACGGGAGTAGTATTTAGCACCGAGTTGGGCTTGATTACGACGTCTCATGCCCCAGAACTACGAGCCACCATAGGATTTGATTCAACCCAAGCGGATTAAGCTAGTGATCACTAAAAGTTAAAGGTTCTACTCTGATGGCAAGGATCGAACAGCTCTCACCAATGGGGGCAAGACGTTGGACTCCATGTAAGATCACATGGTTTATATCGGTTAGAAGAAACTCCCAAAGTCTCTCAAGTTTTCTAGAGTCTCAAGTTTTAAAGGTCCTAAAGTCCTAAGTTCTCAAGTTATAAATAATTTTTCTATCCTTAAGATAAAAGTGTGAGTTTGAAGTTATATGTATTTTGAAAGATATGAGCCTAAGATTTCAAAGGTTCTCAAGTGTCATGATTTTAAGTATTTATGCATACTTTTCGATCTACATAAGATCTGATTCATATACAATATGATACGTAGGCAACCTACTTTTGGGTTTGATCTAATCAGTTTTGTTTCTTTAAAGAAAGCAAAAACCATAAAGAATGATGAAAAATAAAGAATAGTAAGAGAAGAAAAGAGAAAGAGAAGAGACTGATGTAAGGAAAGTAGAAACAAGGGCAAAACATAGAGAAAAATGAAGCGTAATAGGAGGGTAAGAAACAGTAAGTGTAAGGACAAGATTAGGATAATGTTAAAATGCAAGTAGAAACGCACATGAATCTAGGACAATTAAACAATGTGATTTTTATGTTTGTTGTGCGACCTAATCCTAACGGGTTTTGTCTTTGATGAGCATGTTCTTTCAGATAAAAAGTGGTTGGTTTGTAGCACTCTAGCTATTCAAACTTACTTCACCAAATCAATAGCAAAGCTTGCCATGGCCAACAAAGAGGTAGAAAATTTGCTCATTAAACCAAACCAGAGTCTTGGGGAAGGAGGTTCAGAACATAATAAGGAGATACTGAGACTCAGAAAACAACTGACAAAGATGCACCGATCATGGGTCAGTGGCATGCCTCCTCTTTTATACCCAGTTGATCTAGGTAACACGTCAAATTACCTGCCGCTGTCTCAAGCATAGTTTTTTGGTCTCACTGATACGCCCCAGCATGCACCAGGATTCACTCCACGTCAGTACTATCCTGGCACTTCTAGTGTGCCCTTGGAAGTTCTACATCAAAGGTCTACTGCTCATCTAGCACCACCTGTGGCACCTGTGTTTGTGGCTCTGCCACTACCTAAATCTCCTACTTATGTTGCTCGTCCAATAATCATGCTCTCCCTGTATCTGCTTGTGAGATAGTGCTAAAGGTTTTGGGTGATAAGTATTATGCCCTAGAGCCTACTTTGAAGATGAATGATTTGTATGGGTACAATTAACCACCTGTATTTCCATTCGATACAGAGAAGTCTGTCGTGACAAAAGAATAGAAGGGCATGAAGTGAAAATTGAAGAGTATAGAACAGGCCATGGAGAACTTGCAGGGACTTTGGAGTTATAAAAGTGTCTCATACAAAGATCTATTTATGGTTCCATCTTGTCTTTAAGATGCCAAAGATTGAGAAGTACGATGGACACGGTGATCTGGTGGCAATTAAAAGGTGCTGGAGGTAAAGAAAAATTACTCATGGCTTATTTTAGTTAAAGTCTTTTGAGTATAGCCTCAGAGTATTTTGTGGATTAGGACATTGACAGGCGGAATAGCTGGGATGACCTGGCTAATAAATTCGTACAACAATTTCAGCATAATATGGTGCTGATTCCCGATGAAAAGTTCCTGACTAATTTAAAGAAGAATAGTACTGAAAGCTTCAGGAAGTATGTGATAAGGTGGCATGAAAAGGCTGCTAGGGTAAAGCCTCCTATGAAAGAGAATGAATTGGTAGAGGTCTTTATTCAGGCACAAGATGAGACCTTTTTCAGCACTTGCTTTCGATGATGGGTAATTCGTTTGTCGAAGTCATCAAAATGGGAGAATTGATGGAAGAGGGGAATAAGACCGAACAAATCGTGAGATTTGACAAATTAAAGGCTACCACTCAAGAAATAAAGAGTGATTCTAGAAATTTTAGAGAGAAGAAAAAGAAGGAGGATGTAGCGGCTGTTATAGCTAGACCACATGCATATCCGAAAAGTCCACCTCACCCTTATCTTTAATCTCAAGCCCAAGTTTATAACCAAGCTCCATATATGCCCCTGTTATTACTACCCTCCACAAAACCTACTGTATTGCATTCCACCACTCACATACCTAGTATATAGCGCACAATCATATGTTCAAACCCCTTCTTACACGCAATGGCGTGCACCAACTTCTCAAAATCATCCTTCAACTCTACAAAATTAACAAGACCCTTCTAAATCTGGTTTTCAACGTAGGCTCAAGTTCAAAAAAGAGAAAACAGTCAAGAATAATTTCATAGCTATAGGGGAGTTATATACTAGTTAGTTTTAGTGGCTGGGAAATATGAAGGTCTTGAGATTAATTAAAGGAAAGCTTTCGAATCCACCTCTAAGGAATCTTGATTATTCTCTAAGAGCGTATTGTTCTGATATACTGGGGCATGTTAGAAAATGATATTTGTATTTGAATAGAGTAACTCAGGATCGAATCGACACAAATCACATTATGATACAAGCCCCGGAGATTCCAAACATAAACCAAAATCCATTGTCGATCTAGGCGGCAATGAATCTGTTAGAGTTGATATATGATGGTAAAGAGTCCATGATGTCATATAAGCCTATTGTTAGGATCCAAACTAATGAGAAAAAATTAGTGAATGTTGCAGATTTGATGAAGGCGATGTCAATTAGCAAAGAAGAAATGGCAGAAGATAATGTTCAAGAAAATGCGAAGAAACCCGTGATCATTGTAAAAAAATTTGGAAAAACTGGTGGTCTAAGTCAGGAAAAACCCAAGTTAATTATAGTAGGAGCTCCGAGCAAGCCTATTTTGACTGTAAAATGAATACTTATAGCATCTATTATTACCAAGCTGGTGATCCAACTCCTGCTAGTCGACATAAAAAATGTTCCCTAGAATTATAAGCAGACCATGATGACTTATTAGGGGAGGGAAATTGTGGATGAAGTAAATGAAGTAGGGGTTTTGACTCGTTTAGGAAGGTGTTTTGTTCCAGATGTTTTGAGGAAGTCTAAACCAATGACGAATGGGCAATCGTTTTTCAAAAGGCCTATCACCGAGAAAGATGCTGAAAAGTTCTAGAAAAAATGAAATTGCAAAAATATTCAATCATATATTAGTTGAGGAAGACTCCAACTCAAATCTCTTTTCTTCTCCAACTCAAATCTCTTTTCTTTCTTTGATGTTGTATTCTGATGAATATCGTAATACTATACTGAAGGTGTTGAATGAAGCTTATGTCCCTAGGGAAATTATGGTGAATTAATTGGAGAAAATTATTGGAAATATTTTAGAGGTAAACAGGATTAGCTTTTCTAATGATGAATTATCTGTGGAAAGTACGAGGCATAATCGGGGACTTTACATTACTGTGAAGTATGAAAATTTCTATGTCACTCATTTCATGATTAATGGAGGTTCTGCAGCTATTATTTGTCCTATGTCTACTTTGCAAAATTTGAACATCAATACCGAGAGGATTCAACCCAATAATGTATGTGTCAGAGCTTTTGATAGAGCAAAAATAAATTCCATTTGTGAAATAAAGCTAATGTTAACTATAAGGCCTGTTGAATTTGCCAAAGAATTTTAAGTGTTGAACATCGATGCCTCTTACAATTTGTTATTAGAAAGACCATGGGTTTACAAGGTTTGGGCAGTTGCATCTATGTTACACCAAATGGTCAAATTTGAAAGTGACAGAGAAGAAATTATTGTTCATGGTAAAGGGTACTTATTTATGAACAAAGATTATTCTATTTTATCTATTGAGATAAGCAATGCAGATAGAGCACTAATTTATCAGGCTTTAGAGGCGATAACTGTTAAGCAAATCCTCGAGGGAAATCTTATTCCAAGGCCACAATTTTCCTCTTCATCTGTCATGGTCTTGACTAAAATGTCAAAGCATGGTTTTGAGCTAGGAAAAGGTTTAGAGATGTCTTTACAGGGCAGGGCTTATCTAGTATACCTATGTGAGAACTTTGGTACCTTTGGTTTGGGGTACTAAACTACTTTTTAGGATAGAAAGAGGGCTATGAAGTGAAAGAAATATTCATGGACACTTACCAAGCCAATACCACTACTCAACGAGTCCTTCATCAAAGTCAATGTTGTTGAGTCTCTATATTATCTGTCATGAAGACAATGAATGATGACGATGCAGATTTAATCGCCCCTTTCTAAAATATATTTATTGAAGTGGATGTAGTTGAAATTGGAGAAGGTACTAGTAATGCAGATGTGCAGTTTATTGTCCTTGATGTCCAACTCAAAAATTGGGAAGTCACTCCTCTCCTCGTCTGGAGGGATTTTTGGTAGTTTGTTTTATTTTTCTTTTTGTTTACTTGAGTTATTTTAGGGTTCTAATTTGAAATTTATCTTGTTTATGTTTTGTTGTCATTTATGTCTAAAACCTCCTATCTTTCCCTTTTAATGAAATAAAATATCCCTTTTTGGTTCTTTTGTCTAATATATTTTTTTTGTCTTTTCCTTTATATAGTTCTCTATATACTGATTCTAGTGATATGACATGCATGTGGAATTTTTATTTAGGTCTTAAAATCCAATATAATTGACAAATAATGAAGCAACAGGGGGAATATGATGAAGAAGAGGCATTAGAAGAAATAAGCAGAGAGTTGGAACAGTTTAAAGACAAGCCAAATCTTAATTTGAATGAAACTGAGCCAATTAATCTTGGAGATCAATGAGATATTAGGGAAATTAAAATAAGAGTACATGCTTCGCCACAATTAAAAGAGGGAATGATTCAAGCATTAGTTGATTATAAAGAAATTTTTGCATGGTCTTATGATGATATGCCTGGTTTAAACACTGAATTAGTGGCTCATAAATTGCCAACTGCTACTACATTCCCTTCTGTCAAACAAAAGTTAAGAAATTTTAAAACTGATGTAAGTGTGAAAATTAAAAAGGAAATCATGAAATAACTTGAAGCCAAAGTCATTCGAGTGGCTTGTTATCCTACTTGGTTGTCCAATGTTTTTCCTGTCCGAAAGAAAAGATTCGAGTGTGTGTTGTTTATCATGATTTGAACAAAGCAAGTCCAAAGGATGATTTTCCACTTCCCGAGATCAACATTTTTCTAGATAATTGCACTAAACATAAGGTTGCGTCTTTTATGGATTGCTATGCTGGGTACCGCCAAATCATTATGGATGATGATGATGCAGAAAAGATATCTTTTATCACCCCGTGGGGAACTTGTTTTTATTGAGTGATGTCGTTCAGTTTGAAGAATGCTAGATCAACATACATGAGAGCAATGACCACTATGTTTCATGATATGATGCATAAGGAAACTGAAGTCTATGTAGATGATGTGATTATTAAGTCAACGAATCAGCTAACTATATTAAGGATCTAAGAAAGTTCTTTGAAAGGCTTCGCAAGTATAATCTTAAACTCAATCCGGCAAAATGTGTATTTAGAGTGACATCCAAAAAGTTATTGGGGTTCGTAGTCAGTCGCCGGGGTATTGAATTTGATCTTTCAAAGATCAAAGCCATTCAGGATTTGTCGCCGCCTAAGAATAGAATAGAGTGATGAGTTGCTTGGTAGATTTAACTACATCAGTAGGTTCATTGCTCAACTTAAAACGACTTGTGAGCCCATTTTCAAGTTGTTAAAGAAGAGTGTTACGGTTGATTAGAACGAGGAATATCAGGAAACGTTCAATAAAATCCAAAGATATCTGTTAAATCTACCGTTCTAGTACCACCCGAGCCTGGAAGGCCTTTGATTTTTTACTTATCAGTTATAAATAATTCTTTCGGTTATGTATTGGGTCAACATGATTTCACAGACAAAAAGGAGCAAGTTATCTATTATCTTAGCAAGAAGTTCACAACATATTAAGCCAAGTACACTTTTCTTGAAAGGACGAGTTATGCCCTGACTTAGGTAGCACAAAATTGAAAGCATTATCTTTCATCTTACACTTCTTATCTCATTTCTCGCATGGATCCTTTGAAGTATATCTTCCAAAATCCTATGCCAACATGTTGACTGGCAAAGTGGCAATTATTGCTTACAGAATTCGACATTATATATGTGACTCGAACTGCTATGAAAGCCCAAGATTTGGCAGATCATCTTGCTGAGAACCCCATTGATAAAGATTATGAACCATTGAAGACATATTTCCCTGATGAACAAAGTGTTGTCTATTGATGAAGTCATTATAGATGTTGATACAGGTCGGAAGTTGTTCTTTGATGCAACCGTTAACATAAAAGAGGTCAGAATAGGTGGAGTTCTTATCTCTGAATCAGGAAAACATTTCCCGATAACTGTGCAACTTCGATTTTATTGTACCAACAACATGGAAGAATATGAAGCTTGCATTATAGGGATGAGGCTAGCTATTGACATAGGTGTCAGGAATTATTAGTGTTGGGGGACTCAGACTTGCTTATTCGTCAAATTTAAGGTGATTGGGAGACAGGAGATTTAAATCTCATATCGTATCAATAATACTTGCAGGATCTATGTTCACGGTTCATGTCAGTAAAGTTTAGGCATATTCCAAGAATTTTCAATGAGATTGTTGATGTTTTAGCCACTTTGTCTTTGATGCTCCAACATCCTGATAAGGCTTACATGGATCTGATGCATATATAGAGTCGTGATTAACATGCTTATTGTATTACAGTTGAGGAAGAACTCGATGAAGAACCTTGGTTCTTTGATATCAAGAGATACATTCAGTCAGGAAAATACCTAACACATGCCACCAGTGATCAAAAGAGGACTATTAGGCATTTGGCTAGTGGATTTTTCTTAAGTAGTGGAATCATGTACAAGAACACCCCTGATCTGGGACTCTTCAGGTGTGTAGATGCAAAAGAAGCTTTGGCAATCATGGTTGAAATACATCCTAGTGTATGCGGGTCACATATGAACGGTTATGTCTTATCAAAGAAGATACTTTAAGCGGGTTATTATTGGCTTACTATAGAGAGAGATTCTATTGATTTTATTCGAAAATGTTATCAATGTTAGGTACACGGTGATCTGATACATTCTCCTCCTGCTGAGTTGCATATAATGCCTGCTTCATGGCCTTTTATAGCTTGGGAGATGGATGTGGTTGGACCGATCGAACCAAAAGCATTAAATGGACACAGATTCATTATGGTGGCCATCAATTATTTTACAAAGTGGGTAGAAGCGGAAACTCTTAAGTCACTAACAATGAAGGTGATGGTAGATTTTGTTCATGCTAACGTCATTTATAGATTTGGCATTCCAAAGGTGATCATCACAGATAATTCCGCCAACTTCAATAGTCAGTTAATGCAAGAGATGTGCCAATAATTAAAAATTGCACTTCAAAATTCCACTCAATATAGTCCAAAGGCAAATGGCGTCGTAGAAGCAGCTAGCAAGAATATCAAGAAGATACTACAAAAAATGATACAAGGGTCTAGACAATGGCATAAAAAGTTGTCATTTGCATTACTAGGTTATCGCATTACTGATCACACTTCAACAGGAGCAACTCCATATTTATTAGTATACGGGTCAGAAGTGGTCATACCTACAGAAGTTGAAATTCCATCTTTTTGAGTCATTGTAGAAGTATAGATTGATGATGATTAGTGGATCAAAACTTGATTGGAGCAACTGAGTTTGATTGATTAAAAAAGACTGACATCAGTGTGTCATGGCCAATTATATCAAAAGAGAATGGCCCGAGCATATGACAGAAAGGTGCGTCCTAGACGTTTTGAATTCGGGCAATTAGTATTGAAGCGCATCCTCCCTCATTAAATTGAAGCTAAAGATAAGTTCTCCCCAAATTGGCAAGGGCCCTTTATTGTGAAGAAAGTGTAGCCCAATGAAGATTTATATTTGATAGATGTAAAAGGCAAAATAGTAGAAATGGTTGTCAATACCGATGCAGTTAAAATATATTATGTATGATCTTTACCTTTCATTACTTCTATTCCATGTTTAGTACTTGCATTTTTAAAGATTGATATGATGAAGGCATTTTATTCTGTTATCCCAATGTTGTGTCATCCTTTGTTTACACCTTTGAGCTTTGGTCTTATTTTTCTTTCATATCCCTCTTTTGGAATCAATATAGAGTCAAAAGATAAAGTGTCGAGAAAAGAAAAAAATCATTCAATTTATTAAAAAAAAAGTAAAAGAAAAAGAAAAATCAAACAAAACAAAGAACAAGTTGTTGGAACAATGTGTGACCTAATTCTCCTCTCTCTGGGGTGAGATACGTAGGTTGCCCTACTCTGGGCTCTGTCCAACAAAATAAACAATTTAAAATTACTAGTTAAAAAAATTGGGGCATGAGTTAATCTTCGTTGTTTGAGTCGAATCCAAAAGTTGTAAGTCACACCCCACTTCAGGTGTCATTTGAGCTTCCTGTCATCCTATCTTTCTAGCCCTATTCAAAAGCCAAGTTACAACCAAGGAAGGACCTTCTGATCAATCTTTAAGAATTTTAAGGCTGAACATGCGATGGATAAATAGCAATATTTTGGCATTATATTTTCTGCATCATCATGGGGAAACGGGAGAAACAGAATAAGAGAGTCTTATTAGTGAAAAACCCCGCGGGCACCATAAGTCGATGGTGAGTTGAGAGAAATAGCAATGAGAGGGTCTTATCAGTGAAAACCCTCACAGGAACTGTAAGACAATGGCGAGTTGAGAGAAATAAAAATGAGAGAGTGTTATTGGTGAAAATCCTCACAGGAACTGTAAGGCGGTAACGAGTTGAGGAAAATAAAAATGAGAGAGTTTTATTCGTGAAAACCCTCACGGGCACTATAAGGAGATGGTGAGTCTGAGAGGAATTAAAAGGAGAGAGGCTTGTTGGAAAAAACCCTTTGAAGCGTCACTAATTGGGGAGGTATATGAGTCTAATGGGTTGGAAAAAGTGACTCATTTGCAAGATAATTAACTCAAAAACAAATGATGAGATTTCGGAGGAAAGATCAGGTAGCTTAATCCAAAATGCATGTCATAATCATTAGAATTGGTTGTTGTATTCAGATAAGCTTTCTTTTGTCATTATTGAAACAGGAAAATTGTATTTTTCTTTCTTTTACATATTCATATTTTTGTCTTTTTATGTTATTTATCAAAACAAATAAATAAAATCACCATTGTTTCTTTACATCTTTGAGTCAAATCTGTGTCAAAAAAAGTGAGAAAGGATTTCAAAAATTGCCACCAGTCTCTTCAATTTCATGACGAAAGGACCAGGGCCAACACATGAAAGGAACATGATCATAAATCAAAACAAAGCAAAGAATGTTTATCAACCAATAGGTTGTTAGGTTCGTCGAAATATCAGATTTCATAAGGTGCATCTCAGAGGCATGGTAAAATAGAAATTCGGTATTTGAATCAAGGCCACTTCCCTTAATTTGGTTTGGGTCAATGATGCGATAAGACAGGGGCAAATATCAGCAATCTGAAATAAAGATGAAGGGAACGAGCACAAGAGCATATGCTTAGAAAGCTAACTGCTGCAAACCACCACTAAGGTTTTAACTGACAAATTTTTCTTTGATGAAACAGGCAAAAAGTTTTGTTCATTAAGGTCAGCTACCTTTAGGGAAGCATATCTGTGAGTTGTCATACTGATCAGGACCCTTCTAAAAATGGGATTTTATTTTCAAAAAAAGTAAAAAGAAAATAAAAATGGAATATTTCTCTATCATAATCTTTGTTTGGAATGTTTTATGTCTAGTTTTGACTTTGATTTCAGGAGACTGAATGGTGAACAGGGTGATAAAATTGAAAGTTAGGAGCCTGCCTGAAGAACAGGGTGATGAAATTGCAAGTCAGGATCACGCTTGGAGAATAGGGTGATGAAATTACAGTCCAGGAGCCCTCTTGGAGAATAGGATGATGGAATTGAAAGTCAGGAGACTGCCTGGAGAACAGGGTTATGAAATTGAAAGTCAAGAGCCCGCCTAAAGAACAGGGTGATAAAATTGCAAGTCAGGATCTCACCTGAAGAATAGGGTGATGAAATTGCAAGTTAGGAGCCCACCTAGAGAACAGGGTGATGAAATTGTAGTTCAGAAGCCCGCCTGGAGAACAGAGTGATGTAATTGAAAGTCAGAGGCCATCCTGGAGAATAGGTTTATGAAATTAAAAGTCAAGAGCCCGCCTGGAGAACAGGGTGATGAAATTAAAAGTCAGGAGCCCACTTAAAGAACAAAGTGATGAAATTACAGGCCAAGAGCCTGCTTAAAGAACAAGATGATGAAATTGAAAGTCGGGAGCCCACCTGGAGAACAAAGTGATGAAATTACAAGTAAAGAGCCCACCTAGAGAACAGGGTGATGAAATTGCAAGTTAGGAGACCGCCTAGAGAACATCGATATGAAATTGAAAGTTAGGAGCTCCCCTGGAGAACAGGGCTATGAAATTAAAAGTCAAGAGCCCGCCTGGAGATAGGGTGATGAAATTACAAGTCAGGAGCTTGCCTGGAGAATAGGGTAATAAAATTGAAAGTTAGAATCCCGCCTAAAGAATAGGGAGATAAAATCAAAAGTTAGGAGCCCGCCTAAAGAACAGGGTGATGAAATTTAAAGTCAGGAGCCCGCCTAAAAAAACGGTGAAGAAATTAAAAGTCAGGAGCCCGCCTGAAGAATAGGTTGATGAAATCAAAATTCAGGAGCCCTCCTGAAGAACAGGGTAAAAAAATTAAAAAGTCAAGCAATGGGGTAAAGAAATTAAAAGTCAAGCAACAAGGTGACAAAATGAAAGGCCAATATATTGAAGAAATAGCAAGTCATGAGCTCACCTGGAGAACAGGGCGAGAAAATTGGAAGCCAAGTAACAAGGTAAAGAAATTATAAGTCGGGAGCTCGCTTGGAGAACAAAGTAAGGAAATTCCAAGTCAGGAGCTCGCCTGGAGAATGGGGCGATGAAATGGCAAGTAAAGAGCCAAGGAAAGTTGCATAGATAAGACTTTGTAATTTCATTTATGTTTTAACTTGTAATTTTAATTTTTTTCTTATGTAATGACAGAGTCGCAGTCCGGAACCTCGACAAGGCCTCACTCGACTCTCCAACTGGGGATAGTCCTTTATTTTCAATCCTTGAACCACATTTGACTTGATCCCCACATAACTTGGGATGGGGTAGGATGTACAAAATAAAGACTCAGTTGCGTCTGTCCTTTTCTCTTCCTTTTGAATAATGGTCAGGTCAAAATTTTATCTCGTTGTCTACATCTTTGTCTGCAAAACACTTTGTGTTCACAAACAAAGAGGGACATGATATAGAAACGTAATTTTTCCCATCACCAAAAGTTGATTCAACTCGATTACCTTATCACGTACCCCATCAATGTGGTAATTTTTGCACAAAAAAAGCAAAATAAACAACCATCTCATCATTTTTATCCTTATTTCAAATAACAAAATTACAATAAATCCAGAACAACTTTGACACCTCACCTTATCCTAACAACCCCTTACCCCACCTACCCACGTACCCTCTATTTCTCTCACATTTTATTACCCTCCTAACAAACTCACAAAAGGATAAAAGTCATATCACAAAGAATATACTCACACCACACATACATAGTTAGCAACAACACTTACCCTTTTCTTTATAGATACACATACACACGTCATGCCATAGGAGGAGGGAAATACACAGAGAGTAACGCGCATATATACATACTAAAACACCATGATACACAAGCAGATACAAAACAACAACACCCTCACAAAAGACATCTCTCTCACAACTACACACAAAAATGGCTACTGGATACACACCCACATAAACACTACACACACCCAACTGAAAAAGGTAGAAATATAGTAGAAATTAGAGATCGAATAACATAAAAAAAAAGAATTAAGAGGAATTAAAAAAAGGTAATAGGAATCAATAAGTTCCCTCAATCCAAGTTTTTTCGATGAATTCTTTATCGGAATCGGCTATTTTCTGGTCGAATTCAGGTACCACGGACCCAAAAGGCTATCCCAGTCCCAAAATCCCCAAACAATTCTCCTTATTTCCTGATTTTTTTGGCAAATCTCATCGAAAAATATTGAATCCACACACTAAATTGACTGTTTTAGGCTATCTCCGGCAAAGTTTCGCAATCGTATGGAATTTTTTGCTTTTCTTTTTGTTGAAGTTTCAATTTTGGTTTTAGGTGTTCATATGTTCTTCATGAATTTTGGTTCTAATTGGATTTTGGATTTATCGTGTTTGAGTTAGTTCCTAATTGATTTGGGGAGTCGAGATTTTGGTATTTATCAAGATTTCGATGACAACTCTTTTATTCTCTTTGTAAATTGCTTGAAAGTATTCAAAAGGTCCAATTCTATCTCTTTCTCATTTTTATTTTATTATATATATGTGATTGATTTGTGTGAAACATGATATGAATAGTTGGTTTGTTATTTGATTTAATTGATTATGGTTATGAATTGTTAAAAATGGTAATCGTAAATTGTTATGTTGGAACCTTGTGTTGAATTTTAGGGCAGAAATTAAAGGACGATAAAACTGAATATTGATTCGTTATGATTTATGGATTGTTGTTTGATTTGAAATGGATGTCAACTTTGTTAAACGTAATAGTATCATGATAGGTTAAAATGGGTAGGCAGATAATAGGTCGGGTAGGTAAATTTAGGAAGTGTAATTGTTGAATGCTCAAATGTGTTGAATGACCTTGATTTCATCGCATCTAAATTTCTTGTACTCATTTGGCCAGGTAGTACCCAAGATACATTGTAATTATTATCGGGGAATGCCCCATGATATTTTGTACTCGGAAGATCGATCATGATAAAGACTGGAGGCATCGAGTAAAGCATAGTGTATGATAGTTAGAATAATTTAGGTTTTAATTTCAGCATTTTTATTTTGGTTTGTAATAAATTGGACTAGACACTAATTTTGAGTTTTGATTGATTGATTGTTAGTTTTTGTTTATTATGTATTTTGTTTAGTTTATACATTTTATAGTATCGTACTAGTTGATATACTCCATGAAGTGACTGTGGTCGAACCACGGGACCGATGGGTGCCTAACACCTTTCCCTCAGTTAACAAAATTTCTTAATCGAAATATCTGTTGACAAACTAGTTTTTAAGAGTCAAAAAATTATTTTACAAAAGGATTTCCAAAGGTGACTTGGCACACCAGATTATGTTAAGTGGCGACTCTGAATTTTGATTGTGAAACGTCTTTTTCGAAACAAATTTTCATTCTTTGTCACTTTGATAATAAAACCCTTTTGAAACATAAAATTCTATCTTTTGATTAAAAAAAGGGTTTGATACATACATATACATATATATATATATATATATGGTAGAGAAGATATGGCGCTGCAAAGCAGATATAAACCATATTACAGTGCGTATTAAAGCCATTAGGTTAACTATATGCGGATATTTTTCCTTAAAAAGGCTTCTATCAGACTAGCTAGACCCGAGCATTGTTTTTTAGATAAAATTTCATTTAATTCTTGATAGAGATCGTTAGCTATGTTGTATGTAGTCTTCCTATAGACCAATGGCATTAGGAGTGATTTCACTAATTTCCTATGTAGTCGGGGGCAGACAACATTTTCCATAAACTTTGGATCATTAAAAAGCACTTTGCCCTTAACATATTTATTTAATTTGCCATAAACATATTGATATAAGTAAGTTTCAAGCTCCTCTCTCTCTCTCTCTCTATATATATATATATATATATATCTATAAAGGAAAGCCTGGTGTACTAAATCTAAGGCTATGCATAGTGTTCGGGGAAGGACCCCACCATAAGGGTGTATCGTATGTAGCCTTACCTTGCATTTCTGCTAGAGGCTGTTTCTAAGGCTTGAACCCATGACCTCCTGGTCATATGACAACAACATTACCAGTTACTCTAAGGCTCTTTTTTTTTCTCTCTCTCTCTCTATATATATGAATTGTGATTGATGAAACAAATGAGGTTGTGAATGGTTTTCTTTACTTTATTATTCATGTGAATGGTTTTTGACGAGTGTTACTTGTGTTGGTGTTGCTCTTGCTTTTCTATGGTGGTTATTTTAATCCAACTAAAGTAGGGTGAGTTTAATCCTAAAGCTTATACAAGATTCATGAATGAGAAATATTTTTACCTAAACCATTTTATAGACTTGAAGAGCTCTACTATTTGACCTTTGAAATATCTTATGGTGGTTGATGATTCATTTTATGTAATAGGTGAAATAGAAAATGCAATATAGCTTATAGGATTTGCAAGTCTTGGTATGACGATACCAAATCAGACCATTGTCCTTTCAGGCTACAAACTATGTTTTAAGAAAGATGCATGTTTCTAAAAGGCTAAAATATAGGCTTAAAGAGAGTTAGATGGCTAATGGAGAAGTCATAGGTCTGAAAGGCCCATAGCCTAAAACTTTGCTTTGCTGATGTGGGACTGATCCTGTCCTAAAATACGGATGATCATTGTATACTTGCTTTATGCTTTGGTATACTAGATTAGACACTCCAATCCTTGCAGTAAAATCAGATTGGGGGCTTAACCGATGAGTTAATGTCGGATACTACGTAGCTCGTGGGGTTTTTCAGACCATAACGGGTACATAACCTAGCTTAGAATTATATAACATTAGAATTTAGTTTTAAAAATCATCTTTCGAACTGAAATTTATGTATACATATTGTGTTGATATTTTGTGACCCCATATTATGTTTTTGACAGTGTTTTCACTAGTAATGTTATTTGATTGTTTATTTTATTTAGTCGTTCTACATGCCAATACATTCAAAGTATTGACCGTCCTCGAGCAGCTATGTTGTCTCATAATGTAGGTTCTGTGGTTCAGACTCAAGGTCCAACACAACCGTGGAATCTCCAAAAGCGTCAGAGTTGGTGAGCCATTTATCTTTCAGAAGTCATTCTATTTAGATATTTAGTTTTTTTTTTCAGTTTTATGATCCGACTGGGGTCCTTGTCCAGGCTTTAGACAGTTAATCATTAAGTAGAGGCTTTGTTGACTAGATTAGACAAATGTTTTGATATGATATTGGGATGAAGTTTGTTAGTTTGACTTCCTTGAGTTTCCTTATAATTTATGCCATAATAAGAATTATGATTTTGCTAGAATGCTAAGGGTTTCTCGAGCCTTCGTGGTTCGGGATGCCCATCGTGACTGGGGCCTCGGTCTGAGTCGTGACAGTCTATTAATCTTGAATGGCCACTTTCATTAGCTAGGAGACATAATAATTCTTAGAATTGTGACACTTGTATCGATGTTCTTCTCAGAAATGAGGGACCAAAGCAATGGAATGAAAAGTTTGATTCCTGCATGATTGATACTAGGTTTAAAACAAATGAGTGTGATATTAGTCTTAGAATAATTCGCATGTTATTATTTGCCTATATGTTGATGATTTATTGATCTTTGGCTCTAACATGAATATTATTGATGAAACTAAAAATATTCTTAGATCCATTTTGAAATGAAAGATCTTGGTGAGGCAAATTTTATTCTAGGAATAAAAATTACTAGAACATGTGATGGGATTTTCCTTGACCAGTCACAGTATGTTGAGAAAATATTGAAAAAATATAATTTCCTTGATTGCAAGCATGTTGTAACTCCATTTGATTCTAGTGTTCACTTGTTTCCTGTTGAAAGTGAAAATGATGTAATAAATCAAAAGGAATATGCTAGCATAATTAGAAATTTGAGATATGTGACTGATTGCACTAGGCCTGATATTGCATATGCAGTAGGAGTACTAAGCAGGTTTACTAGCAAGCCAGGAAGTGAATATTGGCATGCTATAACAAGAGTAATGAGATATTTAATTGGAACAAAAAATTGTGGTTTGTTCTATAAAAAATATCCTGTTGTACTTGAAGGCTTTTGTGATGCGGATTGGAATACTTTATCAAGTGATTCCTTATCCACTACTGGTTATGTTTTTACTTTGGGTGGTGGTGCTATTTGTTGGAAGTCTAAAAAGCAAACAATTATTCCTAACTCTACTATGGAAGCTAAACTAATTGCTTTAGCTTCAGCTAGTGAGGAAGCGAATTGGTTGAGAGATTTATTATTTTAAATACCTTATTTTGAAAAACTAATTCTTCCTTTATTAATTCATTGTTATAGCACCGCTGTAATTGCTAGAGTTCAAAACCATTATTACAACAGTAAATCCAGACCTATACGGAGAAAACACAGTAATGTGAGATCATATTTGGCAAATTGTACCATTAATGTTGATTATGTCAAATCTTGTGATAATCTTGCAGATCAGTTGACTAAGGCCTTAGCAAAAAAAAAGGTCTGGAGCACATCGAGGGGGATAGGATTGAAGCCTATTGAATCTTGAGTCATATGTGAGGAAATTCAACCTGGGGACTAGAGATCCTATAACCAGGTTCAATGGAAAAAATGAATCACATGATGACTTGTTGTGAAGAATGCGCTATTTATTTATCCCTCCCTATGATGTAAGTGCATTTGCCTATAATGATTGTGAGGTTGAGTTTACTTAACTCTTAATGAATATCTGTAGCTCGTATGAGTGGGGTGCTAAATTACAGGAGCACTCTCAACGAATTTCACCTATGTGAGTATGGAGGTAGGCTGCTTCCTAATGAGAATTAGGCTCATTTTTAAAAGACACTTATTAAAATTGGGATAGACCAAGGCCGTAACGTGCTGTCTATACAGCTCATGTCAACACCTTGACTATTATGTGTAAGCAGTAACTTTTTATATCTCCAAAGCAATCATAGTTCAAGTCTGAGACCACTACGACTCTGGAGTAGAAATTACTATTTCACTAAGTGAAGGTTCAATAAAGAGCACACCTTCATTATGCATGGTAGTCTTCCTTTAGCTAGAAAACTCTCTTGTGTTAATATTAAAAATGAGTGGGGGATTGATGTTACATTTTAATATTCATTCACAATTTCTACATTTTTCCTTCCAATTTGGCTGCCTCATTCATTTAACTTTCGTAGCCTCATTTATTCAACATTGGCAGCAAACCACACACATTATATGGCTGCAATTTTCAGCCTTCATGGCTGCCTTACTCTTCAACTTTGGTGGCTGAAATTTTTCAATTTTGGCAGTAACATTTGATGTCATTAATGACATCAATGTAGGCTGTTTTTCACTATTAATAGAAGAGCTTTCATCTCATTTTAGATACATCAAAAACACCAATACAAGTTAATATAGAGTTCATAAAAAATTTGCCAAACAAGAGAGTTTATTAGTTGAAGGAAGGTGTTTTTATTGTGGAGCTTTGAACTCAAATCTTGTCTAGAGTTGTTGAGTTGTTGTGAGAAGGCTGTTATATCCTGGAGGGGACAAGTCAAGAAGATTATTGCTGGACCGGTGAAATATTTGCTGCAGTGGGCTTGAATCTCCTTAAAGAGAGCGAGATATCCGTGTCTCAGCCGAAGAAGTAGAAGATAGTCTTTTTTATTTTCTTCACTTGTAATTTTCAGTTGTAAGTTTATTGTATTTTTCACCAACAAGTGCAGTCTTTGAAAAAATCAAGCAATATTCTAAGAAAAAATTATTCTCCGCTCGCTGGGTGTGCGAAGTAAATTCTTTCAGCTGTCCTCCCTGTTTCCTTCTGTTCCATTCTTGGTCTCTTCCATTCCACACCTAACGCGTTGTAAATTCAAAATATGTCAGCTCTCACATATCAACATATTTTTTATTTGTTCAAACTATTCTTTGGATTTATTTTTTTACAAAAAGAGTCATCGATAAAAAGCGAGGGCTATGTAGTTAAATGAGACAGTTGTATGCAGCCACATATGAGGAGAATCAAGAGAAAGAGCTCTGGGCATCTTGTTTATTCTCTCAATTGATTCACCTGGGTCAAACAAAAGGAATAAGCAAAGTGATGAAGGAGGATGGGACGAGACAAAGGGATAAAGACACATACAAGTTTTTCCATTATCGATGAACACGACTCAACACCTATATAGAATCCACCAAGAATCCTCCTTAATTCACAGAACCATACATCTATAGAGGCAAGTCACCATGGATATCTCCAAACCCTTGCAGAACCATACTAATTTCTTTCATAGTTTACTAATATCATATCTCTAATATTAACTAGCAAACCCAACATCATCACCCTATAACTCATAAGTTAACTGACAAGAACATCACATACCACATAATCTCATTCATACTTATCAATTCAAGGGTAATACTAACCACACAACACTTAATAAATTTTGAAATAATAAAGCCCTATATCACCTTGGGCACACCTCTACATCATACCTACAACATCACTCTAAATTGCGAATAAATAAGCTTAAGCTCTTGCATACACTATTCAAGCCTACTAGATCACTTCCATACTACTAGCTGTACTAACCAAGAAATATTTACATCTACCTTGATGACTATCCACTGTTCAAACTTAATGTCTAGTGCGAAGCATGATTTAACAACCCACCATACATACAATTTTCACTTGGAAGCTATAAAATAAGACATCAAGAAACACTAGCCCACTAGAATCTCATAACAGCGATAATCGATCATAATCATATGGCCTATCTTATTTACAATCCATTAACGCATTCTCCTTCTGCATATTATTACTATTCACCCATCTATACCTAACTTCTGTCATAGCTCTATAAGTTTCACCTAAACTCCCTTTTTGTACCTTCAAAGAAGCCAAAATTAACAATACTCAACCACCAAGTACTTTCATCAATAACTCTTTTCATACTTCAAGCAAACAACAATTCTCCTTAACTAATAACTCTTTCTATACCTTTTACTAAACTAACACACAAGGACATATCACTTCATTACTAACTCAATCATATGCAAAAAAAATGGCTATATATATATTCAATAAATCGCCCTTGCCACCCTTTTTGTCACTACACTTCTAAACCCCCAGTTCCAACCAACACAAGAACAACAAAATGAACAACAAGTTGCTAGTGAATCAAAATAGGCCTCACCCGACTTCACTAGACTTTGATTTTGTGTTTTGAACAAGAAAATGAGATGAATAACAAAGAAACTATGCTAGTGAATCGAAAGAGCCCCACACGGCTTCACTAGACTTTGATTTTGTGTTTTGAACAAGAAAATGAGATGAATAACAAAGAAACTATGCAAGTCAATCGAAAGAGTCCCACATGAATTCACTAGACTTTTAGTTTCAACAACACAATGATAACAAGATTATAAGAGATAGAAACTTGACACACAATATTCAATGATCTAAGAATGCATATCTTACTCTATATTAATTGAATGACTCATAAGAATGAGGATATAACTTTCAACTTAAGGAACCTAACACACTAGAGAGCTCCTCTCAAGCCCTTTGTATAACTTTTGAAATTTCTGCTAGTAAATCTGAGAGCTTTATCTAGGAGGAAGGGGAACTTACTAATCATGATATCTCAAGAATAATGCATAGATGAGGAATTTTGGGTTAACACACTAATAGAAAGGAGATTCTAAGAGAACAACTTTACTGCACGATCTAGCGTAGGAAAGAAAGAAAACTTTTCTTAAATGCCCTGTAGCCTCTCAAAGAAAAAGTATAGACATATCCATACCGTTATGCAAGACTCTACTAGACATGGCTTCACAGACAACATTGGACACTTGAACTCTGTGCTCTGATACCAAGTTTATAATTTCTCAAAAATAGGTCTTGAGAAGACACACGGGGATTAGGGCCACAAGTGATCCCAAGCTAACTATAAGACCCCAAAAAATTTCCTCGTCGTTTAAGCTTTTAAAAAGAGTCACTAAAAGCTTAACACTTAGGATTTCAGCTAAGTGTTCCAACACTTAGTTTATTTTTTGACCCTTAATCTTCGTTGAATTATTTTGCAACCTTCCCGACCTTCGTTTCTTGATTTTTTTTATGTTGCGATCAGGCAAGTTAAGAGTATGTCTCGGGTGAGTTTTGAAATTTTTAGACTAGCCT
This sequence comes from Capsicum baccatum var. pendulum, assembly GCA_030864225.1. Classification (NCBI taxonomy): domain Eukaryota; kingdom Viridiplantae; phylum Streptophyta; class Magnoliopsida; order Solanales; family Solanaceae; genus Capsicum; species Capsicum baccatum. Next base: position 71,907,637 of record CM061552.1, on the reverse strand, counting down.
AAGGTCATGTTTGGAGTGCCAAAATAGTAGTAAAAGGCTATAAGCCTGCGCAGCCTCGCTTAGACCCAGAGCACTACCCAGGCTAGATCGGAGGGTCTAAGCAGGGTGCCGCTCAGGCTAGACCGGGGGGCCAAGTAAGGCGCCGCCCTGGGTACAGCCTTAGGCCAATTTTTATCTTCTTTCTCTATTTCATTAAGGGTAATTTGGGTAATTTTCACCCCTCTATCCTCCTTAACACGGGATTAAATCCTAAGAACACCAAAATAAGAGTAGTTTCTCTCAAAATCACCAAGAACTCCCATTAGAGTTTCTACCTAAAAACCTAAATATCTCAAGATTCAACCATACGTTTTTGATAATTCTTTAAGATTTGAATTTTTCATTCCAAGGGCTACAAGAAGCACCCATTAGTTTCACAAATAGCAACTCGAAAACAAGAGTTCATTCAAAGCTTCAAGTTTAAGGTATGTGGAGTTTTGAACAAGAACACCCCTTCGTTCTTATGCCTAAAAGCTTTGAATTTTCTTAATAATTTTTGTATTTTTGAGTTGAATTATGTTTAAATTGTTATGTTTCAAGTGTATGGAATTATGAAATTGTTTAAGACTTGAATTTCATGAATATTTTGTTTAATCATAGTTTTAGTTGTGAATTCATGTTATAAGTTACATGTTCCTACATTGATATTATTATTCCATGAATTTCCAAAATTTGACGTCAGAATATAAGCCTTATTGTTAAATTATGAGTCTTTGAGAATGTATTTCTGATACTCTTTAAAGTGTTACAAGAAGTGTACCTATATTTGGATGTTGTTGAGATTTTTTTTAAAGCTTTGATGATAAGCCTATCATGATTTTAAGAAAAGATTGAGTTTTAAATTTAAGTTAAGAAAGAAATCCACATCATGTTGATTTGAGATAAGGATAGAATATTGGCTCCCATTGCATATTGTTGAACTGTTTAAGGTGAATTTTCTTTAAAGTTCCGATCTAAGTGAGGGAGTAGTATTTAGCACCGAGTTGGGATTGATTCCAAGGTATCATTCCCCAGAACTACGTGCCCTCATAGGTTTCTGATTTACCCCAAGGGTTAAGATAGTGATCACTAAAAGTTAAGGTTCTATTCTGATGGAAAGGATAGAGCAGCTCTCCCCAACGTGGGCAAGACGTTGGACTCCATGTACCTCACGTGGTTTATGTTGGTTAGAAGAAACTCCCTAGTCCATAAGAATCCCAAGGTCCCAAGTGTTCCAAGTTCATAAGAGTCTAAAATTTCCAAGTCCTAAAGTATAAAGTTTAAAGGCTCCAAAAGTATTAAGTTCTTGAGTTTTACAGAAGTTCTTTCTTTTATGAGATTAAAGTGTAATGACTCACATGATTTGCATTGTATGTTTTCCCTATTCATGATTATGAGAATTTACTCAAGCTTTGTGAGTCATCTTTTATAGCATGCATAATTTCTATAAAGATTATGATATTGAATATTTAATTGCATACACCCCCATATACTCAGTACATTCCCAAGGTACTAATCCATATACTTATCTGTGTCTCGTAATGTAGGTTCAGGTGCTCAGTCCTAGCCTCATAAGTGATTCTCGAGCACTTTATCCATATTTCCATAGTGGTGAGTCCTCATGGTTTGAGGACCTATCTTTAGATGTTTCATTATTATGGAAAGATATTTTTATTACTTTTCTTTTATTTTGAGTCAGTTGGGGATCTGTCCCAGTGGCTCTCTAGCTCATGGAGTAGTAGAGGCATTGTCAGACTAGTTGTCAGATCATTAGTTTTGTTGAAATTTTTAGTATTGGGTCCCTTCGGACAAATTTTTCTCTTCGTATTTCTTATGATTTTGATATGACCGTACAAGTTATTACTTATTTCATATTTAAGTAATCTTTATATGTAGTCGTAGGATCGAAAGGTTAGTTTGAGGTTACTCGTAGACTTAAGCACCGTGTGATATCTCGGGACCCATTTTTGGGGCGTTACAAACTTGGTATCAGAGCCTATGTTTTAAGGAGTCCTAGGGAGTCTAACAAACTACGTTAAGTAGAGTCTTGATCATTGATGTGTAGCATGCCATATCTATGAGCAAGAGGCTACAAGATGTTTTGGGAAAAAGGTGTTTCTTTCATTCAGATTCTGTAGTGCCTAGAGTTGTCTCTCTCTCAGTTATTAATTTATACTCTCTTATTTTAGAAAATGACTTTCCAAAGAGCGAATATCCGCAGAAATAATAATTAGTAACCCCTGCCTGCTGATCCCTTGAATGAGAACATGTCTCATGCTGAGTTCTGGGCAGCTTTTCAGGTGCTAGCCCAGGCAGTCACTGCTAACATTCAGGATAATAATCAGGCTGCAACTCCACCTCAGTAGGAAGGTGATTTAGTTGCTACTAGAATTTGTGATTTTATGCGGATGAATACACCAAAGTTCTATGGGTCTAAGATAAGTGAGGATCCTCTGTTGTATCTTGAAGAGGTAAGGAAGATCACGCAGGTGATGTAGGTGTCTGAGGAAGAAAGTGTTGAACTGGCATCTTATAGGTTAAAAGACCTTGCTTATGACTGGATTGTTTAATGAAAGAAGGGTAGAGGTGAGGGTGCTACCTCTATGACTTGGCAAAGTATTCCAGGATGTATTTGTGGATAAGTTCTTCCCACTGGAAATGAGAGAAACAAATATTAAAGTGTTTATGAACTTTAAACAAGGCTCTATGACTGTTAAGGAGTATTGTCTTAAGTTTAACCAGTTAGCTAAGTATTCTACAACATGATTTCGAACACCAGGTCCAGCATGAGTAAGTTCTTAACAAGAGTGTCTGGGTTTATGGTGAAGGAGTGCCGAACAGCTATGTTGAATAGGGATATAGATCTTCCTAAGCTGATGTTGCATGCCCAGCAGATCGAGTCAGATAAGTTGAGGGAGAGGGATAGAGTGAGATGAAACAAGAGAGCTACATCAGAGTAACCTGAGTATAGTCAGGCTAGATCGCATGGAGAGAATCACCCTCAATTTTAGATCCGTTTATCTATGCCAGCACCATCATCATCTAGTACTCCCACACCTAGGGGTAGGCAAGAGAAAGGGAACAGGCCCTCTATGTCTAAGTCCTAGAACACCGTGAGTAACAGGCCTAATTATCCCCAGTGTGCTAAGTGTGGTAGAACCCATCCAGGTAAGTGTTTTCCTGAGCAGTGTGGTTGATTTGGTTGTTGCAAGATGGGCCAGAGACTTAGAGAGTGCTCACATGCCAGGCATGGGAACCGTGATGTTCGCACTCAGATTCAGACTGCTAGTGCTCCAACTCCTGTAGCCCATGCAACCCCTACTAAGGGTGCTTCTTCTAGAACTGCTAGCGGTTAGTGCCAGAACAGATTCTATGCCCTACTATCTAGCCAAAACCAGGAGGATTATCCCGATGTTGTTATTGGTATGCTTCGCGTATTTCACTTTGATGCTTATGTGTTGTTGGACCCTGGGTCAAGTTTTTCTCATGTGACACCACTGGTTGCTGTAAATTTTGAAATGAGTCCTAAAAATATCTCTGAGCCTATTCTAGTTTCTATCCCAGTAGGTGATTCTATTATTGCTAAATAAGTGTATAAGAATTGTCTTGTTACTGTTCTTCATAAAGTCGTATTTGCTGATCTTATAGAGTTAGACATGGTTGATTTTGACCTTATCCTGGGTATGGACTGGCTTTATTCTTGTTATGCATCTATAGATTGTCGTACCCATGTGGTTAAGTTTTAGTTTCTTGATGAGCCAGTTTTCAAGTAGTCTTAAAGCTCAGCATCTCCCAAAAGTCATTTTATTTCGTACCTTCAGAACATAAAGCTTATTTCCAAAGGTTGCATCTATTATTTAGTTAGAGTTAAAGACACTAAGTCCGAGACTCTAACTATTCAGCCTATTGATCTTCTTCTCGACACTCAGCCTATTTCTATTCCTTCTTACCGTATTAAACTTGCAGAACTTAAGGAGTTGAAAGAATAACTCAAAGATCTTTTAGACAAAGTTTTCATAAGGCCCAGTGTTTTTTTTTGGGGCGCGCCTGTCCTTTTTGTGCACAAGAAAGATGGTTCTTTGTACATGTGCATTAACCATCGTCAGTTTAACAAATTCATTGTAAAAAATAAGTACCCTCTTCCCAGAATAAATGACCTATTTGACAAATTACAAGGTGCAAGTTACTTCTCAAAGATAGACCTTAGATCCGGCTACCATCAGCTCAACGTTAGGGAGTATGATATCCCAAAAACAGCCTTCCAAACCTGTTATGGTCATTTTGAGTTTCTTGTCATGTCTTTTGGGCTAACTAATGCTCCAACAGATTTCATGGACCTCATGAATCGACTGTTCAAGCAATATCTTGATATGTTTGTCATAGTATTCATAGATTATATTATTGTTTACTCCCGTAGTGAGGATGGCCATGCAAGCCATCTCTAAATTGTCTTGCAAGATCTTAGGGATCATAATTTATTCGCCAAATTCAGCAAGTGTGAGCTTTGTCTTAGGTCAGTTGCTTTTTTGGGTCATATTATTTAAGCGGAAGGTATTAGAGTAAATCCCCAAAAGACAAAAGCCATAAGAAATTGGCCTAGACCTATCTCTCCGTTTGACATTAAGAGTTTCTTGGGTCTAGCTGGCTATTGTCGCCATTTTTTTAAAGGTTTCTGTACTATTGCCTCTCTTATGACCCGGTTGACCCAAAAGAAAGTTAAGTTCCTGTGGTCAGATTCTTGTGAGAAGTGTTTTCAGGAATTGAAGACTTGACTCACCTCAGCCCCTGTGTTGTCTTTGCCTGATGGTTTTAATGGTTTTATGGTGTATTGTGATTCTTATAGAGTTGGTTTAGGTTGTGGTTTGATGCAGAGAGGTAAGGTTATAGCCTATGACTCTAGACAATTGAAACCGCATGAAAAGAACTACCCAACCCATGATCTGAAATTAGCTGTTGCGGTTTTTGGTTTGAAATTTTAGAGGCACTATCTGTATGGTGTTCATGTTGATGTGCTTACTGATCACAAAAGTCTGCAGTATGTATTTTCTCAAAGGGAGTTGAATCTTAGGCAGAGAAGGTGGTTAGAGTTGTTAAAGAATTATGATATAAGTGTGTTGTATCATCCGGGCAAGGCCAATGTAGCGGCAGATTCCCTTAAAAGGTTGTCCGTGGGTAGTGTTGCGCATGTAGAGGAGAATAAGAGAGAGTTAGCTCATGACGTACATTGTTTGGCTAGAATGGGCGTTAGGTTGCTTGATTCCACTGAGGGGAATATTTTAGTGAAGAGTAGTTCTGAATCCTCTTTAGTTTCAGAAGTGAAGAAGTCAGTGAAGGACCGAAAGGTGGAGGTTTTCTCCCAAGGGGGAGATGGTGTGTTGAGATTGCAGGATATATTTTGTGTTCTGAATGTTGATGATCTGAGGCAGAGAATAATGGCTAAAGTGCATAGTACACGATATTCTATCCATCCCAGTGTTACCAAGATGTACCACGACTTGTGGGAAATCTATTGGCGGAGTGGTATTATGAAGGATATAGTAGTATTTGTAGCAAAGTGTGCAACCCGCCAATAGGTTAAGGTAGAATATCAAAGACCTGGTGGATTGATGCAGGAGTTTAGTATTCCCACCTAGAAGTGGGAAGATATAAACATAGATTTTGTGACTGGTTTACCTCTTTCGCATTATCGTTATGATTCCATTTGGGTGGTTGTAGATAGGCTGACTAAGTCAGCACATTTCTTTCCTATGCATACATCTTATGCAGCTGAAGAATATGCCAGATTGTATATTCGAGAGTTAGTCAGATTGTATGGAGTTCCCTTTTCTATTTTTTTTGATAGGGGTACTCAGTTTACTTCGCAGTTTTGGAAGGCATTTCATAAGGGTCTTGGTACCCAAGTTCATATGAGTTCTGCTTTCCATCCGCAGACAGATGGTTAGACTGAGAGGACCATCTAAACTTTGGAGGATATGTTGAGAGCATGTGCTCTTGATTTCAAAGGGAGTTGGGATAAGCATTTTCTATTGATAGATTTTTCTTATAATAATAGTTACCACGCTAGTATCAGAATGGCACCATTTGAGGCTTTGTATGGTAGAAGATGTAGGTCACCCATAGATTGGTTCGAAGTGGGTGAAGCTACTATGATTGGACCTGATACAGTATTTGAGGACATGGAGATGGTGAGATTGATTAGAGAGAGGTTGAAGATAGCTCAGAGTCGCCAAAAGTCATATGCAGATGTGAGAAGAAGAGATATTGAGTTTGAGGTTGATGACTTGGTGTATCTGAAAATTTCACCCATGAAGGGGATGAAAAGGTTTGGGAAGAAGGGGAAACTTAGTCCTCTTTATGTTGGCCCTTATAGAGTTCTTAGTTGTGTTGGGAAAGTGGCTTATGAAGTTGAGTTGCCTGCAGAGTTATCAGCGGTTCATCCTGTATTTCATGTTTCCATGCTTAGGAAGCATATTGGTGATTCTGTTGGTGTAGATCCTTCGAAAAGTCCTAATGTTCAGAACAATCTTTCATTTGATGAAATTCCAGTTGAGATCCTAGATTACCAAATCCTGCAGACTAAGGAATAAAGAGGTTCCATTGGTTAAAGTTTTGTGGTGAAATCAGTCGGTTGGGGGTGCTACTTGGGAAGCCTAGGCAGATATGCGATCCAAGTACCCACATCTCTTTTTCATAAGTTCAGATCAAGCCGAAGGTACCATTTTCTCTTAAGTCAATCCCTTTTTATTCAACTTGCAGTTGTATAGCTATTCCTCTTAAAAGTTCATGCATTCCTTGAAGTATCCAAAAGTTTAGAACGAAGTAGAATAATTTTAACAAGATGTTTCAGCTGTATATCCCTAGTTTTCTCTATGTTCTTAGCCTACCTAATGACATTCGACCAAGGGGAAGATATTGTAAGATCCCGTAAAGTTTTCTCATCGTTTAATCCTTCGAAATGAGTCACTAGAAGCTTAACACTTAGGATATCAGATTAGTGTTCCAACACTTAGTTTATTTTTTGACCCTTAATCTTCGTTGAATTATTTTGCAACCTTCCTGACCTCCATTTCTTGATTTTTTTATTGCGTTGCAATCGGCCAGGTTAAGAATACATCTCGGGTGAGTTTTGTAATTTTTAGATGAGCCTAAGGTCGTGTTTGGACTTCCAAAATAGTAGCAAAAGGCTATAAGCCCACACAACCTCGCTTATACCACCGGTCTAAGTAGGGTGCCGCCCAGGCTAGATCAGGGGTCTAACCAGGGCACTACCCAGGCTAGACCGGGGGTCCAAGCAGGGCACCGCCCTGGGTATAGCCTTCGACCAATTTTTATCTTCTTTTTCCATTTCATTAAGGGTAATTTGGGTAATTTTCACCCCTATATCCTCCTTAACATGGGATTAAATCCCAAGAAAACCAAAATAAGAGTAGTTTCTCTCAAAATTACCAAGAACTCCTATTAGGGTTTCTACCTAAAAGCCCAAATATATCAAGATTCAACCGTACGTTTTCGATAATTCTTTGAGATTCGGATTTCCCATTTCGAGCGCTACATGAAGCACCCATTAGTTTCGCGAATAGCAACCCGAAGTCAAGAGTTCATTCAAAGCTTCAAGTTTAAGGTATGTGGGGTTTTGAACAATAACACCCTTTCATTCTTGTGCCCAAAATCTTTAAATTTTCTTAAAGATTTCCGTATTTTCGAGTTGAATTATGTTTAAATTTCTATGTTTCAAGTGTATGGAATTATGAAATTGTTTAAGTCTTGAATTTCATGAATATTTCGTTTAATCATGGTTTTAGTTGTGAATTCATGTTATAAGTTACATGTTCCTACATTGATATTATTATTCCAAGAATTTCCAAGATTTGTGGTCATCATTTAAGCCTTATTGTTAAATTGTGAGTCTTTGAGAATGCACTTTTGATACTCTTTAAAGTGTTACAAGAAGTGTACCTATATCTCCATGTTGTTGAGATTTTTTTTAAATCTTTTATGATAAGTCTATCAAGATTTCAAGAAAAGGTTGAGTTTTTAATTTAAGTTAAGAAAGAAATCCACATCATATTGATTTGAGTTAAAGGATAACACATTGGATCCCACTGCATAATGTTGAACCGTTTAAGGTGGATTTTCTTTAACGTTCTGAGTTAAGTAAGTGTGTAGTATTTAGCACCGAGTTGGGCTTGATTCCAAGGTCTCATGCCCCAGAACTACGTGCCCCGATGGTTTCTGATTTATCCCAAGTAGTTTAAGATAGTGATCACTAAAAGTTAAGGTTCTATTCCGATGGCAAGGATAAAGCAGCTCTCTCCAACGTGGGAAAGACATTGGAATCCATGTAGCTCACATGGTTTATGTCAGTTAGAAGAAACTCCCAAGTCCATAAGAATCCCAAGGTCCCATGTGTTTCAAGTTCATAAGAGTTTAAAGTTTCCAAGTCCTAAAGTATAAAGTTTAAAGGCTCCAAAAGTATTAAGTTCTTGAGTTTTACAAAAGTTTTTGCTTTCATGAGATTAAAGTGTGATGACTCACATGATTTACATTGTATGTTTTCCCTGTTCATGATTATGAGAATTTACTCAAGATTTGTGAGTCATCTGTTATAGCATGCATGATTTCTATAAAGATTATGATATTGAATATTTAATTGCATACACCCCCATATACTCAGTACATTCCCAAGGCACTGATCGACATACTTGTCTGTGTTCTACATTTTCTCATAATGTAGGTTCAGGTGCTCAGTCCCAGCTTTATCAGTGATTCCCGATCACTTTATCTACATTTTCATAGTGGTGAGTCCTCATGGTTCGAGGACCTATCTTCAGATGTTTAATTATTATGAGAAGATATTTTTACTGCTTTCCTTCTATTTCGAGTCAGTTGTGGATCCATCCCCATGGCTCTCTAGCTCATGGATTAGTAGAGGCATTGTCAGACTAGTTGTCAGATTGTTAGTTTTGTTGAAATTTTTAGTATTGGGTCCATTCCGACAAAGTTCTCTCTTCGTATTTCTTATGTTTTGATATGACCGAACCAGTTATCACTTATTTCATCTTTAAGTAAGCTTTATATGTAGTAGAAGGCTCGAAGGTTTAGATTGAGGCTACGAGTAGCCTCAAGCACAGTGAGACATGTCGGTATCCATTTTCGGGGCATTACTCTAACCCTTCTACTGTCATACTTACAAACAACTGAATAAAATATATTAATCTAAACAAAATCAATGGAAACATAAAACTTTTCTAAACTTGATCGATACAAAACTGAATATTCAAGATTACAACTCTGCTTTTACAAACAAAACTGAAATTAAATACATTAACTCTACTGACTGTCTATGAAGCCTCTACTAGTACTGACTATAGGTAGCTGGATAATGACTCCCAACTATCCCGACGCAATACGATTGAATAAAGAAAATATAATACTTCTCAAACTGTATAACTGACTCAAGACCTTGAATAAAAAGAACTCATCACCTGCTGACTGGAAACTGTGAACTGACTGAATATGGCATATGTGCTACAACTTGTACCTACATTATGAAACAATGTAGCACGTAAACTTATATGTGGATTAGTGCTTTGAGGATGTACTGAGTATATGGGAGTGTATGCAATAGTTAAACAATATCATCAATCTTTATAGAAATCATGCACGCTGATATAAATGACTCACATATCTTGAGCAAAACCTGAAATCTAAATCTCATAAATCATGAATAAGGAAGCATGCAGTGTAAATCTTGTGAGTCATTATACTTTGTTCTAAGATCTTTATTCTCTTCTTGTTCTCAAATCTCGTCAACTAGATGAAATCTTAAAATAATAACTTTCAGAGCATACACTTTACTCTTATGAAAATAAGGGACTTCTTTTGAAACTTAAGAATTATAGCACTTTGGGAAACTTAGGACTTGGGACTCAAAAACTTGGGAACTGTAAGACTGTAACACTTTTAGAGACTTTGGGACTTTAAACTTTGGAAATCTTAAAATATTAACTTTCAAAATACATATATTTTATCTTAAAGAGAGTTGGGAACTTCTTTTGGAACTTAGAGATTTCAGAACTTTGGGACTTTAGAACTTTTTAACTTTGGGATTGGTAGTTTCATCTAACCGGCATAAACCATGTGAGCAGTCATGAGGTCCAACGTCTTACCCACAATGGGTAGAGTTGTTCTACCCTAGCCATCAGAATAGAACCTTAACTTTAGTGATCACTATCTAGTCCTAGGGCCCATAAATCTCAATCCTACAATGGTACGTAGTTTTGGGGCATGAGACCTTGGAATCATACCCAAATCGGTGCTAAATACTACTCCCATACTTAGTGCTCAGAACTTTTAGGAAATCCACCTTAAAATAGCATAAGGGCTTATAATAAAAACCAAATATGCTTCTCTTTGCTTTAAATCATGAAATATATGAATAATGTGGATTCCTTATCTTAGCTTAGGATCAAAAGAACAAGTTCTTTCTTGAAACATAGTAAACAATCATCAAAGAGGCTTAGAATCATAATCTTCTTGAAATATTAAGACTAAATCTTAGGGCTTTCAACCCATTCTTGAAACTTATGTTAAAACACCAAAAAGTTCATGCTTGATAATGTAATTATTGATAAATCAACTCAAAAACTGGAAATTTCAGCAATTCTCATGAAAATATTAACAAACTCATGACATTTATCTTCAACATCTCTCAAAAACTCATAATCTTATCAATAGTGATAATGGGTATGAATCCCAATTTAGAACTCATATATCAATACTCAAAATCATAGAAAAACATCCAACTCAATATGCTACTTGAAAATACTTCAACACCATCCAAATAATGAGATCAAGAATCTCAATATCATACTTAAACTCACTTTCGAAAATCTAAAAAATTGCGTTACTCGCATAAATACATGAAAATAGTCATACAATTCAATATTCAATCACTTGTAAACTCATAAACTTCAAAAAATATAAATTGGGTATAAACCCTAAGTTCAATTTCATGAAAAATCACATAAAATTTAGTAATTTATAAGTTAAAACAAGTTTTGGGCACAAGGACGAAAAAATTGTCCTTGTTAAAACCCCACATACCTTAGATTAGGAACTTTGAATGAACGCTTGCTTTTTGGACTCTATTCACGACTTTGAACAGATGTTCTTAATGTTCATGGTTTGGGGATTCCGATTCTTGAATCAATTTCGAAAACTAATGGTGAAATCATGAGTTCAAGAACTTTGGGTTGAAACCCTAGGATGTGTTCTTGAGAGAATTTGAGAGAATGAGAGTATAATTTGGTGTTTGGGGGCTCAATTTCATGTTTTTGGGGATTATTAAGGCTGTTAATTTACCCAAATACCCCTCTTAGATGCGGAGCTTGACTGCAGGAAATTACACTTGCCAGAATAAGAAGGTCTCCGCCTTGCCCATCGCCTCGGCTTATTGCCTCTCACAAAAATGGTTGTAACCTTTCGCTCAATTATCAAATTTTGACAAAATTAGTATCGTTTTAAAGCTAATTCAATTATCTAAAATTTGGTGGGTCTTAAGATGAAAAATTCCATGTATATAAACAGTTATACACATTTAAAGTAGACCTTGTAGAATCGAATATCAACTCTTGGACGAATCAAAGGATCTTAGCTCAACTTGGCTCTAAATGCTTTCTATGAATATTTTTCACCTCAAAAGCAAATCAAACATGAGGATAAGGATAATGAAACTTGTATTCTCATGGGAATCACTTGGATGATAGGTTCTACACGTAAGAACGACGGTTCATAGACCAGCTTAAAAATGTGGGGGTATTACATGTCTAGAGCCTCAGCTCAAGTCGTGTCAAACTTAGTATCAAAGCACGGTTTAGGGTTCTATTATTTCTATAAAGTCATTTCGGATAGGGTCTTTTTTATGGGTGTGGAGTGCCACACTTATAATCGGAATGCTACAAGGCATTTGAAAGTGTTTTCTTTTCTTCGTGTTCTAGTTCGTGCTAGAGAGTCTAGTTATAAGTAAATTATTATCACACCTAATTATTTTTGCATTTTAGATCATGCCTCAAAGAAGAACCAATGGTCAAAGTGTTTCAGGTAGAACCTCCGCCTGGGAAAAATGATGAAGAGGTTCACCCTACTCATGAAACGCGGGCAGGTAATTGAGCTGCACTATTGATTCCCTTGCTCTTTCTAAGATTTCACCATCCTTGACTAGTCTTTCTTGGAACCTAAGATCAGTACCACTCGTACCCAGGCCTATCAAGGCAAAGTTTCTAATGTGAGTTTAGACAGAACTATCCATATGCTCATTCAGATCGTGTCATCTCAGTCCTGCCATTCGGTCAGTGCTAGCTTTGTTGATGGTTCTTTGGATGTTACTTAGGTTGGTCAATTCTTGCGACTATACGCACCGACTCTCATGGAATCCAAATTTAAAGGAAGATCCTCAGGAGTTTGTGGATTAAACGAAAAAGATTTTCAGGGTTATGCGAGCTAGTAATACTAAAGGGGTGGCGTTTGCAGCCTATCAACTATAGTGGTATAATAAGTGGGAGGAGTATAGGGTGAAGATGTTGAACCTGCAATTTGGGAAGATTTTTCACTTGTTCTTGTCTCTTTCACGTACAAGTCGCTTATTTTCATATTTTGCCTATTTCATCTATTCTTGTCTCTCTTACTTACAAGTTTCTTATTTTTCTTATTTTTCCTATTTCTTCTTTCAGATATGACGTCTTTGAACACTTATTTATTCATTGTTTCCTCTCTTACTTATAGGTCCTTTGTTCATCACCAATCCACATGCTTATCCATTAAGGTGTACTCCTTAAATTACAAAGGCATATGTAGTGAAGTTTTCATTCACCTATTTTACACATTCTTCCCATTCTTATTTCGTAAGCTTTGTTGATAATATATTTGAACACATATTTATTTATTGTTATCGGTCTTACTTACAAGTATTTATTTCTTCAATCGACATATCACATACTTGCCAGCTATGGTAAGAGGTGGATCCAAAATTTTAAATTTGTGAGTTTCCAATAAAATAAAAAAATGGTCGTTCCATAGGGATTTGAACTGGGGTATAAGCTTGTGAGTTCCCAATAAAATAAAAAAATGGTCGTTCCATAGGGATTTGAACTGGGGTATAAGCATGTGAGTCATTTCTTCAAGCCCCTTTTGAAACCATAATACAATTAACAATTTTGTTTAGGGGTTCCTCACTCGTAATTCTTATATATTTAATAGATTTTTAATATAATTACAAGGTATACAAAAATGCTTTGGGGTTATTGGAAACCCGCATCCGTAATGCTACATCTGCCCCTGGCTAAGGTTGACCAAATCCCAATACAATCTCTATCCCAAATCTACTTTACTAACCTATGCAACCAATGCTAATATCCACTTCAATTGAACACTCACGTAACTGACGCTTTGTTCTTCTTCGCTAAACAGTGCAACATCTAGCTAAATAATGTAGGGTACTTAACCTTACTCACCCAAAATACCACCACCGCACTTTAAATTCGAAAGATAAAACAGAGAACTAGACAACAACTCAACTGTCAATAATTAGAATTCTTTCCCCGAAAAGTGTTATTTTCTTTTTATTTGAATTTTTTTGCCCCCAGTTCAGAGTATTTGAGATACTAATAGTGAGAAATAAGGGTTAGTCTATTTTACACCTTTTGACTATTTTAAGTACAGTAATGCCAGTTCACTTTATCGTTAACACTCCTTTTGTTATACAAACTGAATTCTTAATTATAATTTGAAAGATTTTATTGAGATATAAATAGTGGAGCATATGTAAACACCATTGTTTTTTTGAATAGTTCTGATTATCTGAGATACTAATAGAAAGTGAGATACCCATTGACCTAATTTTCATATTTTGTCTATTTCTTCTTTGAGATATGACGTCATTGATCACTTGCTTATCCATTGTTGTCTTTCTTACTTACAGGTCTTTCGTGAATCGCCAATTCACATACTTACCAATTGAGGTACACCCCTTACCATTGCAAAGGCACATTCAGTAAAACTAACGTTCACCAATTTTACATACTCTTCCTATTTCTTAGCTCTGCATGTTTTGTAGCTAAATATTTGCACACTTATTCATTTATTGAATATCTGGTGGAAATCGTCCAAAATAACCCCTTCTTTGTCCCAAAATAAATTTTAGAAAAATAAACTATTTTGGGAGAAAATTAAATAAATCTGCGACTTTCGTCGCTAGAACGTTGTCGTTGTAGCGACAACTAACGTTATAGTAGTCATTGATCGACTTTGACTGTTACTATAGCAGAAATTTCTTTGCTATAGTGATGGTCTCTGTAGAAGCGAGCATGTCTCCATAGTGGGATCAACGTGACTGAATATCTAGTTTTAGCCAAAAAATCCAATTTTTGAAACACACCTTAAAATCGGGACAATCCAAAAAAGCCCTTTTTGCTAAGATCAATTTCGAGAACTTACCCAAATTTATTTTCATAGATTTTTACGCTTCCTTATCATCTTGTCTAACTAGAAATAAAATAAAATGTCACTAAACTTTTCCAAATCATTCCCAAATTTCCCTAGACAATAGCTTTCTTCGATTTTGTTCAAAACTAACCTAACCTAGCCTGAAATTCGTAACTTCAAAATCAAGAGGAATTTTAACATGGAATTTTCAACGAAAGTTTTATACATAACGACGGCAATGGTCATTACATTATAGTTGTAGGGGTAGTCAATTCAAGTGTAAATAATCTCTTCTGCCTTATTCTGACCGGTTCATCAAGTCATCCAGCTTATCACAAATGTTATTTGATAAGGTTGCTTGTGCTTAGCAAAAAACATGTCATTTTGGAAACTTGATAATGATTTATTGGGTCTTGAATTTGACTACGCTTGTTAGATCATTTGAAGACATGGCCTCATCTGGTTGGCCTTTAATTTGACTGGGATTCCACTCCACTTGATACATGGCATGAGTTCGAGTTTCAAGGTGAGATGAACCTCAAATATGAATCTAATAAAATCGACTTATTATTTTTAAATCCCAAATTAATTTCAAACCCAAAGAAACGTGGATTCAATCCAAATTTTCTATGAATTTGATCTGATAAATTTTATGTGTCTATAGATGTCCCCTGCTTCAAGTCTTATACGAATGTAGATTTATTAAAATGACATGAGGTTTGAAGTATCCAAAGGGTAGAAACATTTTTTTCGTGTGTGTTTTCACACTTCCTTTGAAATGTGACTTGCGCATCATTTCAATTTCAAAATAGCTTTAATCATAGGATACACAAGAAGCAATGTATGGGTGAAAATGGGACTTTGAGTTTGTACCAAATTTGTACGCAATTTAAGCATCTTCCGTCCATCCTTCGGATGAAGAGGATATAACTTCTGCTAGGTTAGATCCAAAGTCGATCTGCTCTTGAAGTTCAAAGCTAATATCATCTTCACATAGACTATAATAGAACTCTAAAAGGCTAGTTTAACATCTTATGCAAGAACATCTTTTTGGAGAAAGCAGCACCTTGGGTCGTGACCTCCAGCAAAGTAATAGCACTACTGATAGAGATACAAGTCAGCCTATTAGTGACAAGGGTTAGCTACTAATTAATGTCTCTAACCTAATCTAACCTAGCTGCCACATGTATACGAGAATCCTTAATATATTCTAAGTTCCTGCATAGTAACTACCGTAGAAGTCTAATTAGCAGCAACTACTAGGACTCTAATGCTATGGTTGTATATATATACTTTCGCTTGTACAAAATAAGTAATAAGAAAAATCAACAACAGTTTTTTGCTTCTTATCTTTTATTTTCTTCAATACTTCTTCATGGTATCAAGAGCTTACGTTCAACTAAAATACATCTTGAAGCCTCTCCCTCGTGAAAAACCAGTCATGGCCGCATCCTCGAGCTCCAGTGTAAGTCTTTCACCTTCCTCTCTCCATCAACTCATCACTATCTTCTCCATTAAACTAAAACCATCAAATTACCTTGGCTGGAGGACACAAATCTTTCAACTCAATTAGACATTGAAAGTTACTCCCATCATCAAGGATGAAGTACCATCCATGACTATTGAAAATGCAACAGGTGAACCAACCCCTAACCCCAAGTTCGCATATTGGGAAGAATGCGATGTCCTGGTTAGAAGTTGGATCTCTGGTACAATGACAGAAGAATTAATGTTTCTCATTATAGGGTACTCAACTGCAAAACAAATATGGTCATGTCTTGAGGATACCTACCTACAAGCCAGTAAAGACAAGGAATTTCTGTTGAAACAACAACTTCAAACCGTAAACCTTGGAACAAAACCCATTGATGAGTACATCAAGGAGTTTAAAGGTATTTGTGATAGTCTTATGGCTATACATAAACTAATTGATAAAGATAGCAAAGTAATTAACTCTGCCAGAGGCCTTGGAAATAAATACAAGACCCTTTGCATGGTGACGTTAGGAAAAGCACCATACCCTACCTTCAATCAATTTGTGACTGCCCTTAGAGGATTTGAAATGAGGGAAGATGCAGATGACATTCAGAAGTAGCCTCATACTGAGTCCACAATGGCCTTTGTAGCTCAAAAATCACAAGGCCAAGGTTAGGTAAATTACTATCAAGGAAGGGGAAACGAACGAGGAAGAGGGAATAGAGTATTCAACAACATCCAGCGGCCGTTCAATGCTCCTCAAGATGGAGGTGGAGCTAATCAAACAAGAGATAATTCAAAAACAATTGCATGACAGATTTGTGGAAGAAATAATCATACAACACTTTTGTTTTTATAGGTGGGATTATTCCTATCAAGCTCAACAAGAAGTCCAACATGCACTTGCATCAATGAGTTTCAATGATAATTTTGATGATAATTTGTACATGGACTCAGGCGCTACCAATCATATGGTGCAAACTAAAGGTATTCTTAAGAATTCATCTCCTTTTAAAGGACCTGACTCTGTAATGGTAGGAAATGGTGATAAACACAAAATTACACACATAGGATATAAAAGTGTTGGAAGAAACTTGCATCCCAAAAATGTATTTGTTGTGCCTGATCTCAAGAAAAATCTTGTTTCTATTAGCAAATTTTTAACAGACAATGCATATTCCTTGTAATTTACTGGTAGTGGTTTCAATATTAAGGACCAAAAATGAGAACAATTCTGGCCAAAGGGAATAAACAAGATCACTTATATATACATTGGAGAGAGGCATACATGGAGCGTTGGTAGCTAAGAGGATAGACATGAATTCAGACTCAATTTGGCACTAGTGATTAGGACACCCACACACTAGAACTCTTAAATTCTTGCATAGCAATAGATTGATTGATATTAGTGTTGGGTTCATAGTAATGAAAGGGTGAGAATGGAAATGTTAAAACATGCAGGAACGCGTGAACAGTGACTGTTTTGCGTGAACAGTAGCACTGTTACGTGAACAGTAGCACTATTTCACGTGAACAGTGCACTGCTTCACGAACTGACGTGTGAACAATGATTGTTTCGCGTGAACAGTAGCACTGTTACGTGAACAGTAACACTATTTCGCGTGAATAGTGCACTGCTTCACGAGCTGCTGCAACACTGTTTCGAACTGATACAATGTCTCACGAAATGGTGTACTGTTTCAGAAAATTACTGCAATGGTTTAAGTAAACAGACATGTATTTTCAGGAAAAGACACACACCTCTAAATTGAACCAATGCCACCTTTCAAAGGGGCATCTTGTGGCTATAAATAACCTGCTTTCTTCCACAGGTTAAGACAAATATTTTTTAGAATTACAAGCTTCTTCTTCTTCTTAAAAATACACTTTAAATACTCTAAGTGTGATCATACAAACCGTTAGTGTGTTCGAAGAATCCGTCTATTTGAGGTACCGCTATAGTCGGATTGAAGACTATTTTATCATGGGAGGAAGATTCCATAACCTCGGGTACAGTGAGGGGAATTATTCCTTAAGGAAAGTCCGTGAATTCGGACGACTTGGCCTTACCAATTTCTATTTCATCTATATTTCTGAAATATAAAATACACCTCTTGTAAAGATCATTTTGATCTTATGTTGAGGGTATTTGTTCAACTTCGTTGTGTTCTTGTTCATACTTGAACTCGAGTTGAAGTTGTTATTCTATTATACAGATTCTACGTACCCGTATTGTGGAAGATAACAATCTTAAGGAATAATTTTACAGAATCTGTATTGCTTGTTTTTGGAGATTAAAGCTTAGGCTTTCTACTCCGCTTGAATTTAACTAGTGACTAGAAGACATAAAATCTTCATCACAAGTTAAGGTTCATTCGGTTGACGATTCGAAGTAATAAAAACTTCATCGTTAACTAGAAACAAGAAGAATTATTTCAAGTTATTTAACTTTATAAATAGTATTCTGAAAAATACTAAGTTTTCTGTCTTGTGGTGGCAGGAAAAATGACAACTGAAAGTCAAATGATGGATGCGACAACGTCTGTGGGGGCAAATAATATTGCCACATCAAGTCACACAAATGCTCCGCCAACGATGGCACCGGCGGAGAAGCCCAGAAAATTTTCTGGCATTGACTTCAAGCGGTGGCAACAAAAGATGTTCTTTTACCTCACCACTCTATGTCTACAACAGTTCACTAGCGAAGACGCTCCTGAGGTGCCCGAGAGAACCTCGGACAAAGACCGCTTCATTATTGTAGAAGTTTGGAAACATTCGGATTTCCTTTGCAGGAACTATATTCTAAGTGGTCTCCAAGACGACCTCTACAATGTCTATAGTGGAACCAAGACATTAAAGGAACTGTGGGGGGCACTTGAACGGAAATATAAAATGGATGATGCGGGAATTAAGAAATTCCTTGTTGCACGATTCCTGGACTTCAAAATGATTGATAGCAAATTTGTTGTCTCTCAAGTACAGGAGTTGCAAGTCATCATACATGATCTCCTAGCAGAAGGTATATCTTTGAAAAATACCTTAGTTGAACAAATAAAAAATGTTCTTAATACTCACATAAACTGTTTTATAGGTTTAATTGTGAATGATGCTTTCCAAGTAGCAGAGATAGTTGAGAAGCTACCACCTTTGTGGAAAGACTTCAAAAACTACTTAAAGCATAAACGCAAGGAGATGACCGTTGAAGATCTTATTGTCTGACTTCGTATTGAAGAGGACAATAAAGCTGCCGAAAGAAGGTCAAAGGGAAATTCTACAATGAATGGAGCACATATTGTAGAAGATGGCCAAAACAACTTGAAGAAAAGAAAGAAAGTTGAACATGGAAGCAATCAACCCAAGAAAAAGTTCAAGGGAAAATGCTTCAACTGTGGCAAAATTGGCCACAAGTCCACAGACTGTCGAGCCCCGAAGAAAGGCAAGAAAAAGGACCAAGCGAATATGATTGAGTCCAACAAAGAATATGATGATTTGTGTGTTATGTTCACGGAATGCAACTTGGTGGGGAATCCATGCAAATGGTGGATGGATTCTGGTGACACACACCATGTTTGCGCAAACAAAGAGTTGTTCTCGTCATTTTCTCTGGCTCAAGCAGAAGAAATACTTTACATGGCCAACTCCGCTACTGCTAAGGTGGAGGGAACAGGAAAATTTTTCCTAAAGATGACTTCCGGCAAGGTCTTGACACTGAACAATGTGCTATATGTTCCAGAGTTACATAGGAACTTAATTTCTATTTCTCTCCTAGATAAGAACGGATTCAAATGTGTAACCGTTTCTGAAAAAATTATAGTTAGCAAAGGAGAAATGTATTTAGGACAAGGCTATCTCACGGAGGGCCTTTATAAGATGAATGTAATGACTGTTGAAATGAATAAAAGTTTGAATTCGTCTTATTTGCTTGAGTCTTATGATTTATGGCATGAACGTTTGGGCCATGTTAATTACAAAACGTTACGAAAATTGATTAACTTAGAAGTTTTGCCAAACTCTGAGTGCAATAAATCAAAGTGTCAAATGTGTGTAGAATCGAAGTATGCAAAGCATCCTTATAAGTCCGTTGAAAGGAATTCCAATCCCTTAGACTTAATGCACACTGACATTTGTGATATGAAGTCAACACCATCTCGTGGTGGGAAAAAGTATTTGATAACTTTTATTGACGATTGCACTAGATATTGTTATGTTTACTTTCTAAATAGTAAGGATGAAGCAATAGATGCGTTTAGGCAATATCAAACTGAAGTTGAAAATCAGTTAGACAAAAAGATCAAAATGATAAGAAGTGATAGGGGCGGAGAATATGAATCTCCCTTTGCACAAATATGTGTAGAGAATGGAATAATCCATCAAACTACGGCCCCATATTCACCTCAATCTAATGGAATTGCGGAAAGGAAAAACCAAACTTTGAAGGAAATGATGAATGCCTTACTTATAAGTTCTGGTTTACCGCAAAACTTATGGGGGGAGGCTATCCTTACGTCCAATCGTATACTCAACAGAGTTCCCCATAGTAAGACACAATCAATTCCTTACGAAAAATAAAAAGGAAGGAAACCTAACTTGAAATATTTCAAAGTATGGGGGTGTCTAACAAAGGTACAAGTTCCTATACCTAAAAGGGTTAAGATAAGACCTAAAACGGTGGACTGAGTGTTCATAGGATATGCTAAAAGTAGTAAAGCATGTCGATTTTTAGTTCATAAATTTGAACATCCAGATATTAGTGAAAATACTGTAATTGAATCAGACAATGCTGAATTCTTTGAAAACATTTACCCGTATAAAATTAGACACGAACAGTCTAGTGGAGGTTCCAAACGACCTCGAGATGAACCAAGTGAGAATGTACATAATGAAGAAAATCCAAGACGTAGTACACGTCAAAGAATGTCAACTTCATTTGGATTGGATTTTGTAACATTTCTCTTAGAAAATGGGCCTCAAATATTTAAAGAAGCGATGTCTTTGTCAGACTCATCCTTTTGGAAAGAGGCAGTCAATAGTGAGATTGATTCAATACTAAACAACCATACATAGGAATTAGTTGACCTTCCTCCCGGAAATAAACCTTTAGGGTCTAAATGGATCTTCAAAAGAAAAATGAAGGCAGATGGAACTATTGACAAATACAAGGCAAGACTTGTAGTAAAAGGCTTCAAACAGAAGGAAGGCCTTGATTACTTTGATACATACTCGCCAGTAACAAGGATAAACTCGATTCGAATGTTAATTGCCTTGGCGGCGGTATATGATCTTCAAATCCATCAAATGGATGTGAAGACCGCATTCCTAAATGGAGATTTGGAAGAAGAAATATACATGGAACAACCTGAGGGTTTTGAGGTTCCAAGAAAGAAAAACAAGGTGTGTAAACTTATTAAGTCATTATATGGACTAAAACAAGCACCAAAATAATGGCATGAGAAGTTTGACCAAACCATGTTGGCAAACGGATTCATAATAAATGAATGTGATAAATGTGTTTATATTAAAGACACTCCAAATCACCAAGTCATTGTATGTTTATATGTGGATGATATGTTGATCATCAATAGAGACATTTCTGACATAAATGCAACAAAATGAATGCTCGAGAGCAAGTTTGATATGAAGGACCTTGGAGTTGCAGATATGATCTTAGGTATAAGAATCCATCGAACTCCACAAGGGTTGGCATTGTCACAGTCTCATTATATCGAAAAGGTACTTGACAAGTTCAAGTATATAGAATTCGGTATTGCCAAGACTCCATTGAATGCGAGCTTTGCACTTCGAAAGAATGAAGGTGAAAGTGACTCGCAATTGGAGTACACAAGAGTATTGGGATGTTTAATGTATATAATAAACTGTACACGATCAGACATAGCATGTGCTATCAGTAAATTGAGTCAGAACACAAGTAATCCCAACAAAACTCACTGGATGGTAATGAAAAGAGTTTTGGGGTATCTTAAATACACTCAAAATTATGCTTTGCATTATAATAAATATCCTGTGGTACTTAAAGGATATAGTGATGCAAATTGGATCACCAAATCGAACGAAGTAAAATCCACAAGTGGATATGTATTTACTATCGGTGGAGGAGTAGTCTCTTGGAAATTATCCAAACAGACGTGTATTGCTCGCTCTACAATGGAATCTAAATTAATTGCATTAGATAAAGTCGGTGAAGAAGCAGAATGGCTCCGGAATTTCTTAGAAGATATTCTGTATTGGCCCAAGCCAGTGGCACCAGTATGTATACACTGTGATAGCCAAGCAGCAATAGGTAGGGCAGGGATCATGATGAATAACGGTAAATCTCATCATATAAGACGTAGACATAATATCGTTAGAGAACTTCTCTCTAGTGGAATTATCACTGTAGACTATGTAAAGTCAAAGGATAATGTTTCGGATCCACTTACAAAAGGCCTATCTAGAGAAGGAGTGGAAAGAACATCCAAGGGAATGGGTTTAAGGCTAAGGACAAGTCAGCATGACGGTAACTCTACCTAGCAGACTGGAGATCCCAAGAGCTAGGTTCAAGGAGATCAAACAAAGTTGTGTCTAATAGATTCAACATTGTCAATTACCTAACCCATTCTCATGATGTAGACAATGGTTAGTAAACAAGGATAAAACTTAAGGCGAAAAGTCGTTTAATGATTATCTAAATTTGGCAGATTTGACCAAATAGTTTAATCTATAGGATTGAACATTTAGAAATCACCTATGTGTAGGCGAAGTGGAAGCCGCTTCAAAGAGAATGTTAGTAAAGGCCTATTCTCTAAGATCTCATGAAAACCGGGCCGTGTTCATGGATGAAAAGAACAAAATCGTAAAAACCATAAATGGTAAAAGGCTGGTTGTGTGACATGTGTTGTCTAGGTGTACATTAAAGCTCGACGATTCAAAGATATCAAATCTACCGATTGACCGAGTGCATTCGATGCATGTTCACTACGGAAAGTTCAAAGGAAAACCCACTTATCCAGATGCAATCAGTCTTTGCTTGATGATCACATACTAGTCCGTAAAAGTTTTACGAAAATAATAGCCATTCCCCATTCATGTGGGAGATTGTTGGGTTCATAGTAATGAAAGGGTGTGATTGGAAATGTTAAAACATGCAGGAACGCATGAACAGTGACTATTTTGCATGAACAGTAGTACTGTTTCACGTGAATAGTGCACTGTTTCATGAACTGACGCGTGAACAGTGACTATTTCACGTGAACAGTAGCACTATTATGTGAACAGTAGCACTGTTTTGCATGAACAGTGCACTGCTTCACGAACTGCTGCAACACTATTTCGAACTGATGCAATGTTTCACAAAATGGTGTACTATTTCAGAAAATTACTGCAATGGTTTAAGTAAGCAGACATGTATTTTCAGGAAAAGACACACTCCTCTAAATTGAACCAATGCCACCTTTCAAAGGGCCCATCTTGTAGCTATAAATAACCTGCTTTCTTCCACAGGTTAAGATAGAAATTTTTTTCAGAATTACAAGCTTCTTCTTCTTCTTAAAAATACACTTTAAATACTCTAAGTGTGATCATACAAACCGTTAGTGTGTTCGAAGAATCCGCCTATTTAAGGTACCGCTATAGTCGGATTGAAGGCCATTTTATCCTGGGAGGAAGATTCCATAACCTCGGGTATAGTGAGGGGAATTATTCCTTAAGGAAGGTCCATGAATTCGGACGACTTGGCCTTAACAATTTCTGTTTCATCTATATTTCTGAAATATAAAATACACCTCTTGGAAAGATCATTTTGATCTTGTGTTGAGGGTATTTGTTCAACTTCGTTGTGTTCTTATTCATACTTGAACCCGAGTTGAAGTTTTTATTCTATTATACAGATTCTACGTACCCGTATTGTGGAAGATAACAATTAGTAGTTGGAATAAAATTACCTCCATATTCTCTAATTGTCAAATGGGGAAGAGTTGTAAATTACATTTTTAAGCATCATATAAAAGAGAGTCTAAACTTTTAGCAAAAATACATAGTGATCTATAGGGACAAGCCCCTATTGCATCGTCTCAAGGAATTCGATATTATGTCATTTTTATTGATGATTGTACCAGATTTACTTGGATTTATCCAGTCAAGAATAAATTTGATTATTTTGCTAACTTTGTGATTTTTCACAAATTGGTAGAAAATCAATTTTCTAAGAAACTTAAGACTTTTCAGTGTGATTTTCCAAAATGTTACCAATGAAGACAATAACAAACAAATCCAAAAAATATTTGGACATCCTATTCATAAGATCCATGAAAGCATCTGGAGCATTAGTCAACCTAAATGACAAAACCAAGAACTTATAATCATCATAACGAGTCTGAAAAGTATATCTAAGAATATCAACCTCTTTAATTTTCTTCTAATGGTAACCCGAAAAAAGATCTATGTTAGAGAAATACTTAGCACCCTCAAACTGATCAAAGATGTCATCAATCCTACGAAGAGGGTACTTTTTTTTTCATGGTGACCTTATTTAACTGATGATAGTCTATACACATCACAAAAGACCTATTTTTATTTCACACAAAAAACACAACAGCACCTTATGGAGAAACACAAGGATAAATAAAACCCATATTAAGAAGGTCCTTCAATTACTGCTTTACTTCCTTTAGCTCTGCTGGAGCCATCCTAAAAAGAGGGATTCAAATATGGTAGGTATCTAGTAAAAGATCAATTGAAAAATCCATTTCTCTATCCAAAGGAATCCCAAGAACATCATTGGGAAAAACATTAAGCAATTCATTTACCATAGGGATAGATTTAAAAGAGGGTCTTTAAGAGTTAGAATCCTTAACCTGAATTAGATGATACTTATTCCCTTTGGAAATTAATTTTTGAGCTCTAAGGTAAGAAATAAACTTCCCTTTGGGTACTAAGGAACTCTCCTCCCATTTTAATACTAGTTCATTAGGAAAATGAAAGGTGACCATGATAGCCTAAAGGCTATGAAACTCACGAAATGGACTCACAAGGTTCAAAAATCAGCAAGCACACACAAGAGAAAACAACACCTAGAATGGAGATGAAGAAGAAGAATTGCATAAAAAGTAAAGATAGTAAAGTGACCCTTACTCTTATTCAATGATTAGCACTAGAAGATATTTCAAAATATTCAACACATCTCACAAATAAAAGTTCAAACCACTTTCTTAGGTGACCAAAGGACTCACACTTCCTTGAACCACCTTTCTTGCCAAATTATCCAAAACAAGTGAAACCCTAACTTTAAATGTTCTTGGACCTTAGTTTCGGATTCCCTCTCTTAAGGAGAAGAGAAAGACTACAATCTAATACTAAGATTACAATCTAAAAATTCACTCAATTCATTATCTCAAAACTAAGGAAAATAAGAGCTAAGGTGTCTATTTATACTTATTACAAATAATGGCAAAAATACCCTTAATGAATGGTGCTCCTTTGGAGTGTAAAAAGAGGTCATTAAAAGATAAGAATGCCCTTAATGAACCCCCAAATAGAGGTAGCTTTGGAGTGTATGTCAAAGATCCTCTTTACACTTTAGCATATACACTCCAATAGGTGAACTCATGACACAATCACAAGCTTCCAACTTAGTGAACATTGCTTGAAAACCATGTAGCTCTTTGACTTGATTCCTTGTGAAAGGTCTTGTGCTCTTGGTGCTTCTCATACTTGTATCATCCACTCCATCTTGAAAGAAATTTATCCTCAAATTCACATTTATCAACACCAAAGAGAGAAGAAAACAATCACACAATCCTCATGGTAGGAGGGTTAGCATTAGTACCACAAATGATATAACCATGCCAAGGGGGGTACACTCTTGAAAATATAGCCAATAATCCTTTGTTACGATCATAAAACACTTACTACAAGAATCACAAAGGACTTGTCTAAGATAGACATCAAGAAAAGAGGAGTGCAACAAAAGATCATCATATATATCAACAAGCAAAGTTTGTTCACATTCTAAATACATCCATGGGTCCTTTGTGTATGACATGAAAACTTAGCATGAATGGCACACAGGAGGTAGTTTTGGAAAATATCAAGATATAAGGAAACTACAATGGTCTTAATGGCTTCACTATACCCAAAAGGTAAGCTACCTTTGGCTTAAGAACCATAAGATACATTTGTTTCATTACCTCTACAAAGGACCTCATCAAATATGGTGACACTATTATTTGTAAGGTTCACCTCACCCATATATCATCATAATTCAATCATGGAAAACAGCCACCAAACTTACTATCTCTACATAATACCAATTCAAAATTAACATGGTTATCGTCATAGGTAAAGAGGTAGTACAGAAAGGAATCAAGTGTGAAAACATCAGGCCGAGGGGGTACACTTTTAAAATACAACCAGAAATCCTTTGTTTTAATCATGAAACACTTAGTATGATCAGTACAAAGGATATGGATAAGGTAATTATCAAGGAAAAATAAAGACACTCAAGACAATCCCTTCCCCACCATACTAGTGCACCGGGATCAAATGGATGAAGTAGAAAAGGATATAAGCTGAGATTACTCATTCCTTTTACTAGGGAATCATACTCACAATCGCCCAAAGGATTTTATTTTAAGGGAAGACTAACATTCAAGAATAAGGATCCATGGCCTAGAAGACTTTCCTCAAAAAGATGCATTCCATTCTTCATATCCTCACTAGTTGTTGGCAACTCAGATACCAACGTAGACTCACCTTGATTTTCACAAGGGTCAACTAGTATGTGAATACTCTTTTTACTTGGTAATGGAATCTTATTCAAGTTATAAGTGCTAGCACTAGATGGACACAAATCATTCTTACGAAAAGAATTGATTTTGTCATCTAAAAGATCAACTAGTGCTTGTGTACTCACAACAAGAGTTTGGTCCTTATGCAACCTAAAAACACCAAGAGTATCCCCAAAGGAATATTCATACACTTCTTCACTAGAAAATTCGAAACTACACCACTTTCGCCACTACTAGCCACATCACAACTTTCTAAATTCAAGGAAGTGTAGAGTGTAGAAATGTCACCTTGTGGATCATAGGAAGTGTGTTTTCCCTCTTGTTTAGCATTAGGGAAGCCTTCATGATCCTCATTACAAGGTAATAGTTCAAGTTATCCCTTTGGACTCACTTCTTCATCACTTGTCCCAAAATGGGGACTTTTGGCCAACGGCTTGGATGGAGATTTCTTGGGATCCTCCTTGGGACTTCTAGGGCCTAGAACCTGCACATAAGAAGGTAAAATACTAGGAAAAATGCTAGTATTTGGGTTAGTGAGTAATAAGGATTCTTTGTGGATAAGATCCACAATCAAGCATTTCTTTTCCCTTCCCACTCCACTACTCGTGGTTTCCTTTTCCCTTACCCTCTTTTCTTCACACTCTATTTGTATCTCATCCTCAAGTTTTTCTCCATCTTGAGGCTTGGCCTCATTCTCTTTAGATTCTAACTTTTGGATAAGAGGCATTGGATTTTGTGAAGTGTAGGATCTTTGAACTTGAGGTGTTTCGACTTGTGAAAGGTTTGGTGGACATAGTCTATCTACCCCCACTTTTATTCTAGTCATGTGACCCCTCATAGCTTCCATATCATTCCACATAGAATCTACATTACTCCTCATAGCATCTATGTTACTCCTCAAGGCATCATTATCACTTTTCATTTTTCGACCTAAGGCATCAATTCGAGCCATAAGACAACACTAGACACCATATTGTTTTTTTGATTTTCAGAATTTTTGACTCTTTTTTTGTGAGATTTTCTTAATAAGGACACTAAAACTAAGATTTAGAGATGTAGGAACACCCCTAAACAAGGCTTTGATTCCAAATTATAGTCTAAAGGATATGAAACTCACGAAATGGACTCACAAGATGCAAAAATCAGCAAGCACACACAAGAGAAAACAACACCTAGAATGGAGATGAAGAAGAAGAATTGCATAAAAAGTAAAGATAGTAAAGTGACCCTTACTCTTATTCAATGATTAGCACTAGAAGATGTTTCAAAATCTTCAACACACCTCACAAATAAGAGTTTAAACCACTTTCTTAGGTGACCCAAAGGAATCGCACTTCCTTGAACCACCTTTCTTGCCAAATTATCCAAAACAAGTGAAACCCTAGCTTCAAATGTTCTTGGATCTTAGTTTCTGATTCCCTGTCTTAACGAGAAGAGAAAGACTACAATCTAACACAAAGATTACAATCTAAAAATTCACTAAATTCATTATGTCAAAACTAAGGAAAATAAGAGCTAAGGTGCCTATTTATACTTATTACAAATAATGACAAAAATACCCTTAATGAAGGGTGCTCCTTTGGAGTGTAAAAAGAGGTCATTAAAAGACAAGAATACCCTTAATGAACCCCCAAATAGAGGCAGCTTTGGAGTGTATTTCAAAGCTCTTCTTCACACTTTAGTATATACACTCCAATAGGTGAACTCATGACACAATCACAAGCTTCCAACTTTGTAAACATTGCTTGAAGACCATGTAGCTCTTTGATTTGACTCCTTGTGAAAGGTCTTGTGCTCTTGGTGCTTCTCATGCTTATATCAGACCTTTTGGGTTCTACAGTAAGAGAAACACAACACGAATGAAGCTAATCAATATCCAAGATTACATCAAAATCCACCATATCAAGTTCTATCAAATCCACCAATGTCTCTCTACTAAGAATGGACACATACAACCCCTATAGACTTTTTAAGCCACAATAGACTTACCCACCAAAAATAGAAAAAAGTTAGAAATACTTTCAAGACCGAAATCAAAGTGTAAAACCACTAAAGGGATTATATAGGATAGGGTAGAACCAGGATCAAGGGAATAATAAACATCACAGGAGAAAAGTTATAACATACCAGTGATAACATCTGGGGATGCCTCGGATTCTTGACGGGTAGCAGGTACATAGAGGTTATTCTGGAAATTGTCGGTCCCAGATGTGGCACCCTTAGGTCTTGGAGTTAAAGAAGTGGCAACTGAAACCTTATTAGCCAGCGACAACCCTAGTTGAAGGAAAATTTCACCACAAATGACAAGGCTGACCATAATTAGAACACAAATTCTTCCCCTCCTCACAATATCTACGGTGAAGTTGTCCACAAAAATAAGAAAGAGGGTAAGGTGGGGCTGACTGAGCTCGAGTAGCCTAAGACTGGGCACCTTATGATTTAGGACCAATTCTAGACTTAAAATGATGATCACCTGCAGAATTAGGACAAGGAGAACTAGATGACGAATAAGAATTTCCCTATTCGTTTTTAGACCATTGTCTACCATCTTTCCTACTATTCTGCTGATTTGTACCTTGCTCTACATACCTAAGCTTTTTGCTCTGCCTTTCTCCTACTTTTTTCGGCTTTCTCTTCTTATCCTCCACCTACTTCATATAAATTACCAGCCTGGATATGTCTATATCATTATTTAGCATAGCAACCTTACACTCTAATACCAAATCACGAGACGAACCAAAAGTGAACTTCCTCATCCTAGACCTTATATTAGACACTAATTTTGGAGCATAATGGGACAATTGTTAAAACTTTAGTGCGTACTTCTTAATGCACATCTTGTCCTATTTAAGATTCACAAAATCTTTAGTTTTGGCTTTACTCAACTCCTGGGAAAGAAATGATCAATAAAAGCACCTGCGAACTCCTACCATAAAATTAGCTCTGCATTATCACCCCTCAACTCCTTCCACTCCTCATACCACTGATAAGCTATTTCCTTCAACTAGTAAGTTGAAAACTCCACATCCCCTGAATCACTAACGTACATCACACTAAATATTTTATCCATCTCGTCAATAAAATCTTGAAGAACGTCATCAACCTTAGGCCGTTAAGGTTGGGGCATTCAATCTCATAAATTTGCCAAATTGGGTAACCTCAGATGAACCAACAAAATACCAATATGATCAAACCAAAAAGACTGTGATGCCACAATATAAGAAAGTATGTGGATAGAATGACGAAACTCTGTATTTGAGAAATCTCCCTAAGGGGACTAAGCATGGGTGTCACCAACCTAGGAAACTAGAGGAGGCCTAGTCGGGATCGAGGGAAACTAAGGTAGGTTGGAGCAATCAAGAGTAGAGGCCTTAGAACGAGTCTACATTCTATGAGTAGGGTGAATTTCCTCCACACTTGACCTAGTTAGAAAGGAGGTTCTAGCTGAGTTCCTACGACCATCAGATCTTAGCGAAGGCATGGTCTGAAATCGAGTAAGCCAAGAGTTATAGAAGTTTCATGATAACTAGAATCTTTAGCACGAAATAGAACATAAGGAAGGGAAACATTCCTAAATGCCTTATAAACTTCCTCTTATAAGTGTGGAGCTCTATACACCCATAAAAGGGAATTTATTCAATATGGATTTGTAGACACCAAGCAATCCTAAACCCTTCTATGATACCATGATTTTCATGACCCAAACCTAGGCTTGGATGTGACGGGCATCTCAAGCCCAACATATACCGAAGACAACACCTTTAGCCTTATCTCAAATGCACAATAATAATAAAAGATAGTGAAAGACAACTAAAATAACAAGAGTAATAGATAAATAAATAGGAAGCCTGGAAGTCAAAACAAAATAGCCATGACATCCCGACATTGTCCACAAAATTTATAATTCAAGAATACCAACTAAGTCCGAGCATGTCCCCGACTATGACAAAAAGGAATCCATAAGTACTAGAAATATAAAGGAAACTAAGAAAATGACTAGGCCTTCTGAAGGATGGAGTCTCACCACTTCATAACTGATAAACAAGAGTATCAAACAACCTAACACTACAAAGGATCAATAGAAAAATCCCTCGAAACCTACATCATAAAATAATATAGCATCCAAGGATGGTCAGTAGGGTGAGCACTAGCATGCAACTGAAGGGAAGGGATAAAATAATGCATTTACCAAAAGTCTAATCATAAAGCCATATGCACAACAATTAAGCGACATGAAACATGAGTATTTTGAACATTAGCCTAAACTTGTAGCTGATACTAACTTTTCAGGAACCCACAACTATATGAGTTTGGCTGCCCCTACTGAAAGGGCCCCCAGTTAATGTTAGTCGCATGTACGCTTATGATGAGCTTGAGTTAAGTCAATTAAAAGCTTAAAGACATTAAGTTAATAGACATCCAAAAATATAATGTGTGCATCAAACACAATATTCATATATACCTCCAAAATCGGCAAACATGATTTTTAGTATTTGTCCCCTCGGTTCTACACCTTATCAATGAACTACACCATTCCCTTTAAACCCACGTAAAAATTTTTGCATATAAACCAATCATTAACCATAGGGTCTTTTACATGAGCATTTCCAACTTGGTATCGTCATACCAATAGGATTGCAAGATGTTAGAATTATGCCAAACCAAAACCATTTACCCATCAGAATTCAAGATCCATTTAAAATCCAAAACCATAGACACCAAAGCCATTTCAAAACCACAACCACCAAGGGCATTTCAATTCAATTTTTTATTTTTTTTCCTATTTAATGCAACACAAAGTTTTAAAGATAAGTAAATTATGTATAATCTTTGATCATAAATAATTTTACAATGTGGGTTGAGGTTAATGTCATTACCGTGCCCAAATACATCAACTTTGTGAAACCCAAGTAACAAATTTCAACCATTATAACAATGCACCAATTAAGTACAAATTCATTATTTAAAATATGAGTAAACTGTTTAAAACAAGTTATAACAATGTAAGATCATCACAATCTGTTAGAATATCAACCCTACTTATTTCCTACCTAAATGTTGCCTATTGATGGAACAGGTTAACAAATATGGTCCTTGATGTAGGGTGAATTTATGCACTCTAGTGTGACTATTCTAGCTTAATTATTCTTGTTTTAAGGATAATTCATGTGATTTATATGTTAATATGATATAAATAAGCATGTAAGTGTCCAAGTATGTATTTACAATGTTCAATGTATTTTCCAAAAAAGTTTGTACTTAATTGAGTCATTTAGAGTTCAACCCGGAAAACTAGTTTTACTAGCTTGAGCTAGGTGTGTGTCTAGTTGGTTTCATTGGATTTTAATGTGTTAAGGGAGTTTAAAATGGTCTAAATGTGTAATTAAGTATGGAACAACTTATTTATAATGTGCAAAGTTTAATTTGATTAAGTTAAGAGTTGGAATAATAAGTTGAAGATCCTTACGAATTTGCCTTATCTTAGCTCTTGTTTTGATTCATCGTTGAGTTTATTGTGTTGTTTTGATCTCGAATATGGTGTGTGGTATTGTATGAAGTTTTTTGAGCTGATTATGGTAATATATTAATGATTCAAAGGCTTGAAATCCATTGTAAATACACTACAAAAGGCATGGGCAAAGAATGGGACATTTAACACTTCAACTAACTTTTGGACTAAAATTTGAGTAAGCCGATGCAATCTCAATGCGTCATATCAAATATACCTATGCTACCACCTCCAACAATGCTATGAGAGATGAACCACGTTGTACCTACCAATGCTATCATCGACTCACCGCATTGGGTTGTCCATGCAAAACAAAAATACAAACATATTTTCCTACGTGGATAGGTATGAAGGGGATCTTTGGATTGAAATCTTTGGATTATTGTGCTAATTTTTGTAAACCCTACACGGTTAGGTAGGATCCCACTTTAATATACATTACATTGTATAATTCCTAGAAGGATTAAGTCTTGGTCCACTATATATATATTGCATTGGACGACTTGGAAAAATTTAGATACTATTAAGTGGTGTGATAGTTTGAACATCGGTGGAGGCTGCTGCTACACTTTATTAGGTTTTATCAATTTTTAATTTAGATTTTAATTATAATTACATGTATTCAATTATTGGATCGTGATTATGAATATTATTTGCTAAAAATCCTCTTTGTGGGGTTAAAGCCAAGAACATGAGTACTATTATTTTGGATTAATTTTGTTGGGTTTGCTTATCATATTTGGTTATTTGTTTATTCTTGCTTTAATTATTTTATGGATTGATCACCAAAAAAATACATCTATTGTCACCTTTTTGATATTGGGAGAGAGAATAGGGAGATAAAATATGGGGATAAACAAACTAAGGTTTGTATTATTTTATAAAAAAAGGAATTCAATTAGCATAAAGGACATGAATGTACTTAGATGCCTTACTTGATTCAAACGCAGGATGATAATTTTAAATGCTTGATTGAATTATTGCATCCCTGCTCAAGATGTTGCTGTAATGTCTAAATTAGGTAAACGATTAGAGGTCAGGAGACCATGATCATTCAGTTAACCCTACGAATCAACAACCAAGACAAGCGAATTGATGAATGAAATTCAATAACATAGTATGAGTGTTCAAAGTGCTTTAACCTTGGGATTTATTCCATTGATTATTCCAAGACTTTAATTTTTGTATTGTTTACTTTAATTTCAGTTACAATTTCTAAACTCTCTTTTTGGTTACTTTTGCACTAAATTAATCTAAACTGTGAACTAAAATTGAATCATTGTTTAACCAAGTCCCCGTGGGATCGATACTTGGCTTTCTTTGTAAGACTTGGCAAAGTTCCCTCGTCTTTAAGCCTTTAAATCGAGTTAAAAGAAGCCTTACACTTAGAATTTTAGCTAAGTGTTCAACACTAAGTTTATTTTTGGGTCTTCAAACTTTGATGAATTATTCTACGACCTTCCTGACCTCCGTTTGTTGATTTCTTTGTTGATTCATGATGGGGCAAGTTGATAGTACATATTGGGTGAGTTTTAGAATTTTTGGGCTTCGTTTATGGAATGTTTGGATGCCCAAAATAGTAGCACCATGCGATTTTCATGCATCGGATGGTCCATTCCACACCTGGTACCGTGTGATGCAGCATGCGGCGCAGACTCCAGTTCAGAGGACTAGAGCATGCGATGCATGCTTTGCTGCACGCCCCTAGGAATTTTAGCATTTTAACCCCGACTCATTAAGGGTAGTATGGGTATTATCCACCATTTTTTATCCTTAACACGAGATCATACTCCGAAGTCACCATATCATTGATATTTTCATCAAATTAATCCAAGAACATATCTTAGGATTTTTACTCAAAATTCAAGAGAACTCTAAATTTAACTGTAGCTTTTCAATAATTCTTCAAAATTCGGAATCCCCAGACCGAGAAATTCAAGAAGAGCCCATTAATCGTACGAATAGCATCCTAAAAAGCAAGAGTCCATAATTTGAGGTATGTGGGGTTTGAACAAGAACACACCTTTCGTTCTTGTGCCCAAAACTTGAATTAATTTACAAAGATATATAATTTTATATGTTTTGCTATGGATTTGGAGTATGAATTTATACCCTATGTTGTTGTTCAAGAGATTATGATATTTTTCAATGTCTAGAAGTTAAATTCCGTGAGTATGATGTTATTATTATGCATAAAGCTGAAATTCCAAGATTTTTAGACGAATTGTGAATGTTTATGATATAAAGCATGAACTTTGAAATATTTTATCAAGGTATTGATATATGGGTCATTAAGCCCACTTTGAGATTTATGTTTTGATAATTGATATGCTACATGAACCCCATAATTAGACTATTTTGAAATAATTTAGAAAGATTTGACTTTTTGGTCATAATAGCATTGAAATCCACTTTACAGAATGATACTACAGATTTCATAATTGATTTACTTATAAATCATGAGATTACTTTTAAAGTGGATCTTCTTGAGATTTTGAGCATAATATTGGGAGTAGTATTTAGCACCGAGTTGGGCATGTTACTACGGTTTCATACCCCTGAACTACGAGCCACCGTAGGTTGAGATACGTATTTCTGCTATATGTGGACGGTTGAGATAGTGATCACTGAGATAGATTGTTCTATTCCAATGGCAAGGGTAGAACATCCCTAACCCTACTGTAAGACTCCACAAAAATCTCACTCTAATTCAGTCCCTTAATGCTCTAAAATGAGCTAACACTTAGAAATTTTTTCGAAGTGTTAAACACTTACTCTTATTTTAGACCTCCAAACTTTAGGGATTTATTTGTTGACCTTCTCGACCTTTGTTTTTGAATTTTCAAGTTGTATTGCGCTGAGGAAAAGTTGTAGTACATCCTGGGTAAGTTTCATAATTTTTTGGATAGCATAAGGGTGAGTTTGGATGTGCAAAACAGTAGCATCAGATGATAAGCCCGCGCCGCCTAGCCTAGATCACTGCTCTAAGGCAGGTACCGCCCAATTAATTGCAGGCTATTAGGTAGGTGACGCCTGATGAATAGTGGGCTATTAGGCAGGCGCCGCCTGCTGGAGAACCCTAGACCAATTTTTGCATTCCAGCTCCGTGTCCTTAAGTGCATTTTAGTCAATTTTCATCCCTATATAAGTCCCAAACATGGGATTAAAGCCTCAAATCTGTAAAATACTCTACTTTTCATCAAATACTCTCAAGAACTAGGGAAAGGGTTCCAAATTGAAACCCAAATCCAAGAACTTTCTCTGTTAATTTTTATGGATTCTCAAATCTAAGGTATGCGTGAGTTGATTCATGGACACCTTTCATCCATAAAGCTCAAGAATCCTATTCTAAACTATATCTCATGGTTTTAATGTTATGCTTTGATTATTGATCATGGTTATGTGTTGAATGATGTCAAGATAGGATCTTTATATGTTTGTGTGAGACTAGGGTGGTGTATGATGTATAAATATATGAATTTGGTGGTTGAATACTTGTAATCTTGATAAATCCAACTATGCCTAAGATGTCCATGTAAGGTGTTTGTGAAAATGCCTAAAAGACTATAAATAATGCTTTGAAGACATAATAAGTCCTAAATGACTAGTCCATGTTCTATGCTTATGTTCAACAAAATTTCCATGCTATTGTCTTGAATTGAAGATGTTGTACGAGATGCTCATGATATTGTTGTGATTGTTGATGGGATGATTCATGAAACTAGATTTTTGACCTCATGGCATGTTGTTATATGAACCCCCTCTTATGCTTGCAAGAACCATTTTGGTATGAAATCCTCAAGCTATGATGTTATGAAATGTGGACTTTAGTCCAATGATCAAGAATTGTCATGTTGAGTCAGTTTCCTTCTATAGAGTCTTGGGGGTACTTGTACCCAAAAAATATAGCTTTGTACCTAGAGCTAAGTCATGTTTTCAAGATATCTTCAGTCAAGCTATGATCCCTAGAACTCAAGCAGTCATGTGACTCAGGAAAGTTCTATAACTCAGTAATATCATTACCATTTCGTTAGTCAATAGAATCTAGTATACTTAGTCCATGTACAGTTCATTTAATCATGTTCAGTGTCCATTCAGATAGAAGTAGTAATTAGCACCGAGTGAACCGATTGATGGGAACTTACCTGTCAGATTAGGGTGTGATTCTTAGTAGTCATCCTTGTGTTCCAGAACTACATAGCCAGGATAGGTTGAGACATCTTAACCTATCAGACTAGAGTTGATAAAGTGACTTGACTTGTCAAATTAGGGTCCCACCATTCTCATTAGGGTAACCTACCAGATAAGGGTCACAAACTTTTTCTCAAAGCCTAAGGTTTTAAAGTGTCCTAGGAAGTCTGAAAGCCGCATCAAGTAGAGTCTTGGGCATGGGTGTAAAGCGCGTCACACTTATGGGCAAGAGGCTGAGGCATTTAGAAAAAGTTTCCCTATTTTCAGTATTCCTATCGTGAGACCGAGCATGAGTTCATGCTAAACTCTCTGTCTAATCTAATCTTTCTTCCATTTATAGAACATGCCTCCCAAAAGAACATACAAAAGAAGAAATGTGAACCATCCATCACCTCTGCCCGTTTGGGAAAATCCCCTGATTGAGCATATATCTCATAAGAGTTCAAAGCTATATTTAGTACTCTAGATCACTCTGTAGCGGATCATAATGCTCAGCCAACCGCTATTTTGGACAATCCAGTGGCCAATACCACTACAGCTAGAATTTAAGACTTCACCTAAATAAATCCTCCTCTATTTTTGGGATCCAAATCTAAAGATGATCTGCAAATATTCTTAGACATAGTTCTGAAGGTAACAAATATTATGGGGTAAATTCTATTAAGAGGGCTGAGTAGGCTGCATATTAGTTGTAGGATGTATCCCACTTATAGTTTAAGTAATGGAAGGTAGATAGGGGTACAGATACAGGGCCTGTAGAATGGGAGGATTTTGCTACAACCTTCTTAGATAGATTCTTCCCATTGGAGTTTAGGGAAGCCAATGTGTTTGAGTTTATTAATTTGAGGAAGGGAAACATGAGAATGAAGGAGTATTCCCTCAAGTTTACTTAGTTAGATAGGTATTCTCCTCATGTGGTAGCTAACAACATGTATAAGATGAGTAAGTTTGTGTCTGGCATATCTGATAGTATAGCCATGGAGTACAGAACCACAATGCTGATTAGGGAGATGAACTTGTCTAGGTTGATGGTACATGCTTAATATATTGAGGAGCATAAGACTAATATTAGATAGGGATAATAAGAAGGATAGAATATGTTGCTTTAATTTCAATCCCACTTATTTTGGAGAGTTAAAGGAATTTCTTCTTGTCACGAGTCATATGTATTGAACAAGCACTATACAGGTACCATTTCTTCTTGCTTCCTTTCACTTTCTCCTATAATATAAATCAAGGGTTACATTTTGGAATCCAGACAAGACTGAGTCCTTTATTTTGAGAAAAAAAATGGATCAGATTTTTTCTAGACCATCGATGTAATAGGTTTTGCGACCTATTCCTTTGAGCTGATTTGTTGTTCATATTAGTTTTCATGTAGCCAAATTTCATGGCCGACATTGTACTCCTAGAGTTGCTTTTAGTAGAAATAGGACATTCTGTGGTAGGATGACTCTGGTTCCCATATATAGCATAGACCCTTCATAACACTGTGGCTTTTATGAAACCCTAACTCAGCCTTTTCATTGAGAGTTCTTTTTCTCAATTGATACACAATTCTTAAGGAATTTGTGTAGATGGTAGCCTTCCCAAGATCAAGTTTCAGTTTTACAATATCTTTACTTAATCTTTCTACCTTGTTTTGTTTATCATTGAATTCTTGGTTGACTTTAACAAATTTGGCCTCAATTTTCTCTTGTTCAGCATTCTTCATTGTTTTCCCTTTTTCATAAAGAGTTAATTTTAATAATTCAAATTTTAGATTCAAATTTGAAGAATCAAGTTGGCTAACTTGTTCCTTGAGAGTGTTGTTTTCCTTTTAAGTAGTATTTTTCCATGTCTTCATATCAATTAAATCAAATTTAAGACTTGCAATACTATTCAACAACTCATCTCTATTAGAAGTTACTTCTTAAAAGTCGTTAATTAACACACTTATCGGAGAGATAAGATTTCTTTTAGAAAATAGGTGCAACTTGTTTTTAAGTTCAGAAATGCTTACCTAAGGGGTGCTATCTTCGTTTTCTATGTTTGAATCTCCAATGGCCATAAGAGCAGTTTCATGAATCCTTTCCTCATCTGATTCTTCTGAGTCTGACCCCCAAGTAGCTATCATAGCATATTCTTCCTTTTCTCATTTCTTAGCTTTTTTTTTAGATCTTTTTATGCTCTCTCTTTTCTCCATTCCACTTCCCATATAGGACATTCCCGGATTTGGTAGTCAATCTTGCCACACTTGTAATTTCTGGTGGGCTTGTCATTGGAACTCCTTTTGCTACTTGTTCCATTCTTCTTTTTAAAGACTCTGTTAATTTTTTTGGTTATGACGCTGCTTGCTCTTCTGTCAGTTCAGCCTCTTCATCACTTTCGGATGCCTTTAAATCTAAGAGTTTTTTTGGAGATTTCTTTTCCCTTTCTGCTTCATTAATCTGGATCCATCGGTTTGAAGATTTCCTACAAGCTCATATAGGGTCATCCCAGCAAGATCTTTTGCCTCCCTAATTGCAGTAACATTGACATCCCATTTAGACTTGGGTAGAACTCGTAATACCTTTTCAACTTGTTTCTCTGTGTTAATAGTTTTCCCTAAAGATGTCAACTCATTTATTAAGGCAATGATCCTTGACATTATCTGATACAGAGACTCATCTCCCCTCATTTGAAAAGCCTCATATTCAGAAAATAGTAAAGCAATTCTGAATTTATTTACTTGAGTGGTGCCTTCATATTCATTCACTAAGGAGTCCTAAATTTGCTTGGCAGTAGTGAACGTAGATACCCTATTATATGAAGCAGGGGCTAAGATACATACTATGATATTTTTGGCCCTTGCATTTTTCTTTAATGCAGTCAGATCATTAGCAGTGAACTTACTTCTCATTTTCTTAATTTACTCTCCATTAACCAAATTCATTGAAATGGTTGGACGACCATTGGTGATTCTATACTATAATTCATAGTTTTTACCCTAGATGAACATTTCCATCCTTGCTTTCCACCAAGAAAAATGAGTACTATTAAAAAGAGGAGGCCTGGTGAATTGTCCTTCACTATGACTAGTAGGCGGTGCAGAATTTATTATAATAATGTTTTATTAGGTGTTAACCTTATGTAAGATAAACTCTTTGACACCATTTGTTAGAGTTCGAGCCCTACTGATTTTCTATTTTCTGCCTGACTGTTGCCTATCGATGGAACAGGTTAACAAACATGCTCCTATGCAGCTAAAACGGTAAGTAATTACACAATCATATTTACATAGAAAACACCTGGATCAAAGAGGAGCATGAATTACAAAACTTTTGTAATCAAGGAATTAAACTCTAACTTCTATTTTTACAAAAATACAAACCTTTCCAAGGTAAGTGTTCCCAAGTCTTTGAGTTCCCAAACTTAGAGAAAAAGATCCTGACTCAGTTTATACTTCACTGAGACTAGACAAAATTACAACTCAAGAACCGACCTAATACATAAAATATACGACTCATTAACTTTTAAGTACCAGGAACAGGTTCTCCTTTGATACTTCAAGCTTTTGGAACTGTTTGATAATTTGTTGATGCATTGCTATCCCTTTTAGTGCATGACTAATAGAGTGAGTTAATCCCTTGATATATAATGACTCTTCAAAGAGTCCTTCACTGTGTACACTCTTTTTTCCGTCCTTTGGACTCTTCAACTTTAACAGATTTCTAGGTTCAGTTGGAGTCCCTCTTCTAGTGAAACTCTTGTAGTGTCAAACTCCTTCTTCAAGTCAATCTCCTTGTTTGAGTGCAAGACTTTCTCTTCAGCTTATCAATAAGTGTTTTATTTAATTAAAACTTTCTTTTATCATAAGTGATCCATTAAGAGCGCAAATGAGCTTTATCTATTCTCCAGAGAGCTGATCTTGTCCTTTCCTGTCCACTTTCCTAGTGACCGTCTCTATATAATTGGACCAGCTTGAGTAATATGTTTCTTCTATATGTTTCTTTTATATGTTAATCATCAAAACTTTATTGGTCTAACACAATCCAAAGACCCTCAGCCCTAGTTCAAACCCATCATTCAAAAATATATGCATATTGGATAAATAGTTGCAATAATACTAAATTCAAGTTAAAGAGTGTACAACATGCCTGGGATATAGAAGAAATTGAAGAGAAATAAAAATTTACAGCCCGGAGTAATAAATTCTTGTGAAAACCCCTTGTATTTATTGATTTCAGAGTTGGAGAAGATAGAGAAATGTAAAGATATGTGAATTTGGAGTTTTTTTGGGGTTGTGGGATATTTTACGTTGTTTTAAAGTGAAAATGACCAAAAAGCCCCCATCCCCAAACAACAAATAAGTAACTGGAAGAAATCTCCATAGCATCATAGAACGCGCTATCGCGGTGCTTAGACAACATGCCACACTCCTATCGAAAAGCCTAAGTGGCGTGGCACAACTCTATCGCGGACTCTCACTGCCTCGAGGTTCCCAAATAACCCCAAACCCTTCCAAAAATTCTAAAACTTATCCCACACACTCCTTTAATATTATTTATCATGATTTAAGTCAAAATTTATCACTACACATATGGGAGGGCCAAAAATAAAATGGTCAAATTTTACAGGGTCTTACACATTCCTCATTTTTATGTCAATCTTTGACTTAAACTTTAGTATTTTAGAAGTCTAACAATAAAGACTATAATATTT
Organism: Capsicum baccatum var. pendulum; assembly: GCA_030864225.1. Lineage (NCBI taxonomy): Eukaryota > Viridiplantae > Streptophyta > Magnoliopsida > Solanales > Solanaceae > Capsicum > Capsicum baccatum. Next base: position 71,866,498 of record CM061552.1, on the reverse strand, counting down.
AACCAACTTGTTTCTGGTCAATGATGAATTTTTTATATCTTCAATCATCCACCGAATGAAATTTGAAATCTGGTGAAGTTTTTATGACTTCAATCAAAATCGAATTCAAACAGAGTGAAACGTAACAGGTTTTAAACTTCAAGAACCAATACAGAGATTTTTAATGAATCGGTGAAGTTTTTATATATTCTTCTAATTGAATTTCCACACTAATTGTTGAGTGAATTTTTTATATTCTTCTAATCGAGGCGGGGGGAGGGGGTAAAAATTAAAAGATTTTAGTCTCCAGATAAGACCTAATAAAGATTATAAGTAATTGATTTATAAATAGTGATTTGTTTTGCTCCCATCAAACAAGCACTAAAAATATATATTTTATTATTATTATTATTATTATATAACTTCATTAAGATTATTATTTTTGATTTAGTAAAATCGGTATTTTTCAACAATAACTTCAGACACATGTTCAAACTAACATATGAACAATCAAATGAATTTGTAAGTTTGTATTTACACCTTTGAACATCAACAATAAGTTAAACCCAACTTATGAACACCAACAAAATAAAGTTCAAACTATTTTCTAAAAAATAGCAAAACCAAAGGTTTAGAAAATGATGAAGATTACTCCACCGAATTCATGGTGTGTCCTTAAGGAAATTATTCCCCTCAAGTACCCGAGGTTATGAAATATATTCTGTCAGGATAAAATGAATCACTTTAACAGATTAACGGTATGTCAAATTCTGTCAAACTACGAACGCACTCAATGTTAGCAAATCATACTACAGTTTTTCAAGAGAGGGAAATGTTTTTACTTCAAATTTTTCATGTCTATACCTGAGGAAAAGTTTAGGTATTTATAGCCATCAACGTGTTTAGTTTAGGTATTTATAGTCATCAACGTGTTTCTTCATGAAGAGAATTAATGGTTCAAAAAGGTGCACCTCTTCATAAAGGTGCAACTTTTCGAATAAGGTGTAACTCTTCGGAAAAATCACAACTCATTAGAAAGGTCATAACCATCCAAACAAAAAATGTGCCTATTCAAATTACACCGTTTCTCTTGGTGTCTTTTAAAAAAAAAATCATCTATTTTTTTTCCATTCACACCTCATAAAATCTTAACACTTACATTATCGTATATAAAAATCAGTAGTCTCTTGGACTGACTTATTTTCTTGTCATTTATTTTATTTATTTGTTAATTATTTATAATTTGTAATTTATATTTATGTATCAAGTCATGCATGGTCTTGTCACGATGTAACAGTTGGAATATGAATAATTCTTTGCATTTTTCAGAATGAAAGATGACTTAAGCATGGTTAAAGAAGTAGGCATGCAGATAATGAAATTTAACTATATTATGATTGACATTTACATATCTTAATATCTGAAATTTGGGCTTTTCTCATTATCTGTGTCTAGAAACCATGTTAGCAGTTGTTTGCAAGATGTGATGGACTTAAAGAATTTGACAAGGGAAATACAGAACATTAGGTCTTCATGGACATGGAACTTCAAGAGATTTTGAAAACCGGTTTCTTGTAATTTGTGTTGAGAACATTAGGTTTAATGTTATGATGATCTCTTTATTCAAAATATTGATCATTTTATTGATTTAACACTTGTTTACACACTTTTCTCTTAATTTTTTGGGATATCATTGTAGATCATACATCGGTAAATTTATTATTGATGACCCTCAGAAGAGGTTTGATCTAACGAAGCCAAGATTGCCCCTCAATAGAGAATCTCCTCCTAGTTTTCATGGTTTTTCTTCAATATAATAAATGTCAACACTGCCAACTTAAATTGTGTTACAAGCACTGGCCATAGCCTAAGAGAGACCTTTTTCTATAAACTCTTCTCAGACTTGCAAGTATGAAAAACTGCCACGACCCAAATCGAGGCCTTGTTCGAGACGGATATCCCGAACCATGAAGGCCCGGGCATCCCTATCTGTTAGGTAATCACGCACAACATTCATATGATAGAGGAAAAATGCAGAAATATATGGCGAAACGAAATCATGGTCATAAGTCTGAAATAAGTGTAACAATGAGAAATAACATCCCAAAACAACTAACAACATCTGAAATCCGTATGCGAAATCTCTACTACATGATCAATAATGACTATCCAAAAACTGGGACAAGGCCCCCAGTGGACCAAAACCATAGCTAATGATAACGTCTGAAAATAAACAGGCCTTCTGAAATATAGAAGGCTCACCACTAGACTTTGTACTTCTGACTGAGGTAATCTACTGCTTCTCTGGACCCCTAGATTGTGCCTCAGAACCTGGAAGGCAGGGGGGGTCAATACAATTTTACTGGTACGCATAGTAATCCAAAAACAAAACACAACTTTTCTATAAACATATATGAGAGCCATTATAAAAACACTTTAATGTAAACATCATTTAATAACACATGGGCATAGTATAGTGATTTTTCAACAATAATGCAACACAACTGAGATAGGTGGTACACCCTAAAATCTCATATTTCCACCAACTACCAAGTCTCGGCTGCTGCCAAGAACGGAATGTTAGTGAGGAGAGGAAGAACACACAAGATCACACAGCAGGGTGCCCCAATCCCAATTAAGTCAATATGTCATGGTTGGGCTCAAGATAATAAAGCAGGGCTCCTAACCATTTGTCCAAAGGTTATAGGGGCATTAGTCAACCCAAAGGACATGACTAAGAATTCATAATGAGCATATCGAGTTCGAAAAGATGTTTTGAGAATGTCTGACTCTCTAACTTTCAACTGATGGTATCCCTAACAGAGATCTATTTTTCAAGAACATTTAGCACCTTGAAGTTGGTCAAAGAGATCATCGATCCTAGGAAGAGGATATTTATTTTTAACAGTGACCTTATGCAGCTGACGGTAATCTATGCACATACGCAGGGAACCATCTTTATTTCGCACAAAAAGCACGGATGCACCCCAGGGATGCACACTAGGATATATAAAACCTTTGTCTAGAAGGTCTACTAGTTGTTCTTTTAATTCTTTCAGTTCAGCAGGAGCCATTCTATATGGCGGAATAGAAATGGGATGGGTGTTTGGCAATAAATTAATACCAAAATCTATCTCCCTATCAAATGGTATTCCTGGGAGTCATCTGGAAAGACTTCTGGAAACTCATTAACCATAAGGACAGACGAAAAGGAAGAACTTTCAACATTAAAATCTTTAACCCTAATAAGATGGTACAAACATCCTTTGGAGATAAGTTTACGAGCCCTGAGGTAAGATATAAAGTTCCCCCTAGGTGATAAAGAATGCCCCTCCTATTCGGGAAATAAAAAGTAACTTTTGGATCCTACAATCTAATATGGCATAACACGAATGGAGCCAGTCTATCCCTAGGATAGCATCAAAATCAACCATATCGAAGTCTACGAGGTCTGCCATAGTATCCTAGCCACAAAAAGTCCCCACATAATTTTTATACACCTTGCTATACATAACAGAATCTCCCATAGGAGTGGAAATAGAGAAAGGTTCTGCAATCACATCAGGCTCAAACCCAAAACTAACAGCCACATAAGGGGTCATATAAGACAAGGTAGACCCGGGATCAACCAACACAAACACATCACGAGAGAAGATTAATAACCTACCGGTGACCATATATGGTGAGGACTCTTCCTCCTACCATTTAGTCAAAGCATACAGCCGGTTGTGACCTGAAAGCTGAAGTGGCACCCTTCTGAGGTGCGAGTAGTACAAAAGAGTTTGCCTGAGACTTGGCACCACCAAGATTACCTCCAGTAGTAGGGAAATCTCTTTGAAGTTTGCTCACCTGATTGCAGGAATAACAATTTCTTATATTGAAGTAACACTTTCCAAGATGATTCTTCCCGTAGATATTATAATGGCGAAAAGATCTAGCGGCCTGTGTCATACTACCCTGTGAATGAGTGTCCTGATCTCAGGATCCATGATGAATTTGGAAACTTTGAGATCTTCTATCAACTGGGGGTCTGGGTGCTAGGGCGCTGGCTGCCAACTTTGCATTACCCTAAAGTTTTTTCTTTTGCCATCTACTTCCCTAATTACCATTCTGGGGCTGACTGTGGTTCTGATGATCCGCTGTCCTATCTATCTTTTCCTGACGGTCCCTTTCCCTAGATTCAGCGATCTTATTTTTCTTCTCTTCTACCTGCTGCATGAAGATTGATAATCTAGCGAAGTCCATATCCCTATTTAGCATCACCCCCTGAAACTCAAACACTAGGTCGTCTAAAAGACAGGATACAAACTTCCTCATTTGGGCTCTCATATTCCCCTTCATCTCTGGGGCATAATGGGCTAACTGGTTGAACTTCAGAGTGTACTCCTGAACACTCATTTTTCCTTGTTTCAGGTTCATAAACTCTTAGGCTTTGGCTTCCCTAAACTCTAGGGGAAAGAACCAATTAAGAAAGGCTTCAACAAACTCATTCCAAATTATGGACCCCATATTCTCACCCTTTGCATCCTCCTACTCGTTATACCATTGATTTGAAACATCCTTAAGCTGATATGCTGCCAATTCCACCTGCATCACCTTGAAAATTTTCTCCATCTCATCCACAAACTCCTACGGAACCTTGATGATAGGCGAATTTACACGTCTAAAGTACTATATTTTACCCATATTTTAGCTAGGTTTTGAGGACAAAATATATAATTCATGCGCTTTTAGTCCTTTTTCCTATAATTGAGCTAACAAACGTGATTAGCAAGTTTTCAGGTATAAATGATGCAGATTTCAGCATTTTATGGATAACTTGATGCCAAAGAAAGCTTCACAAAAGAAGAAAGGGAAAGCTTGGACGCCAAGGACCAAAAGTGGCGCATGGAAAATCTGTCCTGGGCAAAAACAGCAATTCTAAAGACTTTGGGGACTAGTAGTAACTTAGTAGGATTAGGATAATGATACATTAACCTAGTAGGATTGGGTTAAGTAATGCATTAGCTTAGTAGGAATAGGATATGGGTATTATAAATACCCTATGTTGCTAGATATTTTTACAATTCTCATTCTACTTCTTATTCCACAACTTACAACTCGGATTCTAATTCTTCCATTAATTCTACTTTTTATTCTTCTTCTATTCATCTATTCAATTCTTAATTTCCACAACAAGAGAAACATTACTCAGCAAGGAATTCACGCCATTCTTACCCCTATACCTAACGTGAGATCTTTATTGTGGTACAATGATAATGTCTATTGTGATTTCCTTCGCACTCATGGGTAACTAAACTTCTCTGTTGGGTTTATGGAAGCCTTATGAGATACTATCTAAGGCTATGAGTTTGTGAATTCGTGACACGTGTGTTGCTTATATCATTATTCTCTTCATCTTAATGCAAATTCTTGTGGCTGCAGACGCATAGAATAACGCCAGTATAGCATTAACTTGTTTGAAAGAAAAGTTATATGTCTGGAAAAGAGATAATGTCAAGGTAATAGGGTCCCATCCCCTATTAAAAAGTTAGTGTCGTAACTGGATTAACCTCTTGGAGAATTCGTACCATTAGATACTCTTTAAGCTCGAAAGAGTTCAAGTGAAATAGTCCTTGTTTAGGTCGAAAGACGCTTGGATTTACCATCGAATACAATTCTCTATAAGCACATGCATGTCTGAATTCCGCACAACTCATAGCCAATAGAGACATACAACTCAGAAGGTGGACATAACCCCAACTTCTCAATTCTCATTGTTTTACATCTTACTAAACATTCTTTCTTTTTACTTTGTTGTTTTCTGTTTTTACTTTACTATTTTGATTACATTATTTGCACATTAAAATCCCCCTTTTCATGAGACTTGCACCAAAAGTCTAATAATCTTTGCTCACTTATTGACCGGCTATTCCCTGTGGGATCGATACCCAACCCAGTTGGGTTATATATTTGATAGCGACCGCTTTACACTTCTACGAGAGCTGTAGATTGAGCTTTATCAAAAATTGGCGCCGTTGCCGGGGAATACGAGTGTCAATTAAGTTTGTGATAATTACTAGACCCTTTGGTCAAAGATTCTCGTACTTTTACTTTTAGTTTTTGTTTTTGTTCTCTGCAGGTTTTTATTCAGTGCATGCCCCATACTCGAAGTTCTGGTCAACCGTTATTACCTATCAATCCTGAACCACAATGTATTGACAGAATGGAGGCACAATATGAAATTGAAAGGATGGCTTCTCAACAGGAACAGGCAAGACTAGCTGCTCTAGCAGCCGCTCAAGTACATCAACAAAATATTGATAAACCTTGGCGAGCAATAAACCCTGACGACGAGGACCTAGGTGATGACGAGTTGCTAAACCCTAGGCATACCGCTGAGATTGTAACACCTGCTAACAGAAGAGATCGTCAAGCTAGGTTTAGTCCTGAACGCCGACCTGTACAACCAGCTTTCGACGATGATGATAATGATCTTGATGGAGCCGGAGCCGCGGGAGCCATTATTCCTTCACCATTGGCACCCGGAGCCAAGTTCAACATCACAAGCATCATGATTCAGTTATTGCAACTCAAGGGATTGTTTGGTGGACTAGCAGGCGATGATCCGAATATGCATCTCATCAACTTTATTTCTACATGCAAGTCGTTTGACAATCCTGGCGTTGGGCAGAATGCAATTCAATTATGCTTATTCCCATTGTCTCTGTCCGGGGAGGCAACTCTATGGTTGAATGGGCTGACTCCTGATTCTATTACAAATTGGAGGCAATTGAGAGACACTTTCCTTGAAAGATTCTTTCCGCCATCCAAAAGAGCACAATTAAGAGATGAAATCAGCAACTTTCGGTAGCTGCCAACCGAAGCTCTTCATAAAACATGGGAGAGGTTCAAGACGAAGCTTATGAGGTGCCCAAACCATCACATGACCAATGTCCACCTAATGGAGATACTATACAGAGCCTTGAATTCAATAACTAAACCAGTGGTGGATAATGCAGCTGGAGGATCATTTATGGACCTCACCTTTGGGCAGGCAAGCAATATGCTAGTCTGGATGACGAAGCAAAGTAGAGCTTGGCATACCAGGGATTCTGAGGTAGCAAGCCCCACTTTATTTATTGGCATGACTGCAGACCAAAGGAGAAGAGAAGAAGAACGTGCTCAAGATATGGCGCACATGAAAACACAAGTGGATCTTCTTACAAAGCATCTATTATCAGAGAAGACCGAAAAATTGAAAGATGTTGCGTTAAAAGAAAGAGACGAATCTGATTCGGAAGAAGAGGCCAATTACTTGAACAATCAGGGGGGTTTCCGAGGTAATACCCAAGGAAACCAAGGTCGGAACTATTATGATAAATCTGGAAACAAGGACCAAGGTAGTTGGAAGAACAAGAATGAAAAGAGTGGTTTATACGTTCCCCCAGGAAGACGTGACACCACCACATCTAGTTCTGAAAGTATGGAAGACATGATGGCTAAACTATTGAAAGGAGTGGAAGCAACTAGCGCAGGAGTAACAGAGGTCATAAATGATTTGTCTTCAATGAAGCAATTAGTTGATTCACATTCCACTATAATCAAACAAATAGAGCAGCAATTGAGCCAATTTTCAGCAGCACTCAATCAAAGAAAGGCTGGCACTTTACCTAGCGATACAGTGCAAAACGCAAGGAATGATGGGTCATGCATGGCCATACTACCCGAAGTGGTAAGGTGCTGGAATCTTCATCAAAAGGCAAGCAAGTGGTTGACGAAGTAGCGGACATAGTTGATAACGCAAAAGGTGAAGAATCCGCAGAAGCTGGCCACGACATCCATGACGTCAACCCCAGCGGTTTGCAGCCTGAAACTACCAAAATTAAGAAGCAAGAGGAGAAGAAATCCGTGGAGAAAACAATTCCATACCCACCACCACCTTTTCCTCAAAGATTGAAGAAGGTGGCAGATGATACAAAGTTCAGCAAATTCATGACTATATTAAAGCAGCTGACCATTAATGTTCCATTGGTGGAGGCACTTGAACAAATGCCTAGGTATGCGAAATTTATGAAGGATCTTTTGACAAAAAAGCGGGCAAAAAGCTATGAGTTGAAAGATAATGTTCATCACTGCAGCGCAATCGCTACCCGATCACTAGTTCAGAAGAAGGCTGACCCCGGTGCTTTCACTATTCGTTGCACCGTCGGATCTTTGAATTTTGCCAAGGCATTATGCGACTTAGGAGCCAGCATCAATTTGATGCCATTATCTATTTATAAAAAGTTGGGGTTGGGTGATCCTACTCCAACCAATATGAGGCAAGTAATGGCGGATAGGTCGGTAAAACGACCTATTGGTATTCTATGTGATGTATTGGTAAAGGTTTCTTCATTCATCTTTACGGCAGACTTCATTATTTTGGAATGCGAGGCAGACTCAGAAGTCCCCATAATCTTGGGGCGCCCTTTCCTTGCTACAGGAATTGTGCTCATTGATTTGAGAGCTAATGAGCTTTCATTCCGAATAAATGACGAAGTAGTTCGCTTTGATGTGTGCAAATCAATGAAGAAACCCAAAGAGCTGAACGTATTCTCGGTGTCTGATGTTTACTTTGATGATGAGAAAGAATTACTTGAAGAAGAACAAATTATTGATGACCCATTGGCGATTGTGCTCAAGAATGGAGAGAGTAAGGATGCTGAAAATTGCGAAGAAGCTATTTGTGCTCTATCAGGATTAGGTACATATCGCCATGCTCCCAAGAAGCTGGACCTTGATCTAAAAAATCGACCCACACCACCAGCGAAGCCATCCATTGAAGAGCCACCAATGCTAGAATCGAAAGACCTCCCTGATTATCTAAGGTATGTGTTCTTGGAAAGTGGAAATATACTTCCGGTAAGTATGGCGGATGATTTAAGTGAAAAACACGTAGAGGCTCTCATCTCTGCTCTGAAGAGATACAAGAGAGCCATGGTTTGGACTATTGATGATGTAATTGGTATCCCTCCCGGGATAGGCATGCACAAGGGTCATCTCGAAGAAGATTGCATGCCTACAAGTAAGCCTCAATGTCGTCTGAATCCATTCAGAAAATGATCCACCATCTATCTCGATGAAGTCTAAGTAATCGAGATAGCTATGTCGTGCCGCAACAATAAATCAAGCGCTTGGTGGGAGGCAACCCATCGTTTTTCATTTTTTTTCTTTCTTTCATTATACTAATTATTTGCTTTTGATAAATAAAAATCCAAAAACAAGAGTCGTGCCACAACCAAAACTAAGGCGCTTGATGGGAGGCAACCCATCGTTCTAATCGTCTTTGTTGTTTTTGAGTAAATGTAGGTGCAAAGAGGTGTAAAACGAGGAGGTCGGTTTCAAATTTTGATTTGGACGTATTGCATGTTAAAGGTGGTAAGTTAGGAATGAAGAAGCAAAAGGCTATGGATGGGGCATTGATTATGAAAATATAGGCAACGAACAAGGCTAGGCCTACGTAAAACTAGGCCATGAACAAGGCAAGGCATATACTATGGCCTAAGCTCTCGGAATCTAGTGTGCCATAGCATAGGTGCCGCCCATGCCCAAGTATGCCATAGCATAGGCGCCACCTATGCCAATGCCTTTTGTCTCTGAATCTCATATGCCATGCAAAAGGCGCCGCCTATGCCTAAGAATGCCATGGCATAGGCGCCGCCTATGCTCAACAATGCTATACAAAAGGAGCCGCCTATGCCTAGTATAGGCAAAGCAAAAGGCGCCGCCTATGGTCACTTTTAGTCTCTAAATCCAATTTTAATTGGGTCAAAACCCGACCCAAGCTTGCCCTATAAATAAGAGACTTAGTCTTAAGACCAAATATACATTGCATACCTAGCATAAGCGCCGCCTACCTCTCCAAATCCTCTCAAAAATGTTCCTTTTGCTCTTTCAACTTTGCAAGAACATCATCCAAAGGCATCAACCAAGTAAGTACTTCTTTGTTCTTCATTTATATTCCGTACGTACTACACTACTACGCATATTATGAATTGTTAAATCTTGAAGTAGTATTGGTGATTTGAATGTGGTTGATGTGTTGTGATACAACTAAGTGAGTGAATGAATACGTAAGAATGATCTTAACATGTTTCCAACTTGAATCTGATTTTGATGCACTGTCATACTTTTGCGGAATTAACATGGTCAAGAAAATTGAATAATCTTGTCAATAGAAATCTTACATGCTGGAATGCCTTGTTCATCGAGACAAGAATTATGGTTGACTACCACATATGAGGTTGTGCTTATTTCTAGATGCTATACCTTAACTCAATCACTATGTAGTAAGTCTTGATATATCAAACATGAAAGTATTGTTAAGAATACAAGAAGTATGACTGCACTGATTTTATTGTTGGAATATAGCACCTTAAACGTATGCCGATGAAGTCTGAGTAATCAACCACTTTCAATTCACTAGTCTGTACCAACAACCTAAGTATGGGGTGGTGCCACTACTGCTTGTTTATTGATTGTATCCACCGAGATGATGCTAACATAAACATTGTTTTAGTCTCAGGTACAATGGCACCCAAAGCAAGACAAGGCAAAGATAAGGCAACCACTTCCCAAAAAGGCAAGAAAAGAGGACGCAAAGAGCAAGGAGAGTCCTCCTCGATGCAAGTACCACGCCGCATGTTCGGAATTAAATGGGTTTTAGAGGAGGAAGCAAAGGAATGGTATAGGAATAACAAAAAGAAGAAATATGTTCATGTGGACTTGATAAACAAGGAAAGCCTAGCAAAGAAAGAACCGCGAATGTTGGCCAAGATCATGGTGTTAAATCTTGATTTCATCTTTCGAGACATGGGAGAATGCAATCTCGATTTAACAAGAGAATTCTATCCCAACTGGTCACCAAAAACCACAGGAAGCGAGGTCTAGATTCGGGGCCAAGTTCTGCAACTAAATGCGGAGTTCTTCAACTCCTTTCTTGGCTTGCCTGCTGTTGATCTATCACCATTCAAAGAGCTGTACAGTAGACCTCCATATAGAGCCATTCGACACACACTCTGTGGAACAAGATCCATGGAACGGTGGAGTAGACACAAAGACACTGGTTGACACAACACCTTCCCATATGCTCCTTTGAATAGGGAAGCAAGGATATGGTTGCGCATAGTCAACTCTTGCCTAATTCCAGGGAATCAGTACACAAAGATAACACGAGATAGAGTGTGCTTGGTATACGCATTGATGACGAATATCCCTATCAATATTGGGGCAATTATTTGATCCATAATGCGGAAAGCTAGGCTACATAAGAGGTCTCACTTCAGTTTTGGCAATTTGTTGACCGCAATATTAAGGAAGGAAGACATCGAAGAGGAACCGTCTGATCATAAACTCCCACACAACCCGAAGAAGGTTGACCTCACAAAGGTCAAAGATGCTGAATCAACACATGGTGTCAACCTTACTACGGCAGAGAGACATGCTCGGGATGAGAGTTTCTTTCGCCATCTTTATGGCATGACTCGATTTACAATGATGAGCGGAGGTCGTGTTCCAACTGCTGCAGAGCTCCAACAGCTGGATCATGACTATCCAATGAATATGCATGCAAGGAAGATGTGTGGAGTAGGCACATATTTTGAGGAACCTCTTGATGACGATGTGCCAACCGATGATGATCGACACATGCCAGACTCCGACGTGGAGGAGAATTCTGATGACGACAACTCCTATGATGATTCCGACGAAGGGGGTATGACCCCCGACATAGAGGAGGAGTCCGATTGGCCAGGTTCTTCGTATTTATTTTCCACTGAGGGCAGTGTGTCCCATCTAAGTGTGGGGTGGTGGTATTTGCATGCTATACTCCTTTATTCGCATTTGCATTTATGTTTGTTTGCTTAGCTTAGTTTTTTTCGTTTTTCATTTTTTAATAGTTAAAGATTTTTTTTTAGTAGTTAAATTATTCTAATAGGCAGCATAAGATTATAACAAGAGTTTGTGCTAAAATCATGACTATTGAGACGTTTAGGCTCTAATTGTGACTCACTATGTGATATTGTGTGGTTTAATTCCTTCATCTGTTGGGTCAAGAGTCTATACTACTCCCAATAAAGTTGACCATGTTCCTTGTGTGTATGAGAATATATTATATTCTATGCTTGTGGCTGATGCTAGAACTTGCCTGGTATGTATGTAAAGCAAAATAAAAAGTGTGAGTTTAGGAGATGATTTAGGCATTTCTTTGGCAACCTATGATTGTTTACCTTCATTTTATCTACCCATGGACATCATCCTAGATAACCCCCTTTGAGACTTTAGCCTATTTTCTTTGACAACCTCATATGTAAGCCTAATCCATTTTTTTCAAGACCATAATTTGATCCAAATTCCTAAGTGCTTTAAATTGTAAAGTCATGTGACAAAATAAGAGGAAATTGGGTGAGAATAGTGCCTTAGAATGTATTGGTACTTGAAGTGGTTATGAAAAAGAATTGCTATCATAAGAGGTGTGTTATGAAAAGAAAAAAAAGGGAAAGGAAAACTAAGAAGTTAGTTATGTTCAAAAATCGAAAAACAAAAGAGGTGACAAAGGGAGGTAGATTAAAAGAAAGCAAAAAGGTTGTTTGAAAGAAAGCATAAATGACATATTGTGATGTGTTAAAGCGCTTAGGAACATAGTCACTATTTCTGGCCAAAAATAGTCCTACCCGTCCCTTAGCCTACATTACAATCTGTAAAGACCTATTTGATCCTAAGCTTAGCATTCTGATATTTAGTGGAGCATTACACTAAGGGCAAGCCTATGGTCATCAGTTACAACATATGAATTCTTTGTGAGAGTGAGAGCAAGGATAATCTTATACCCATGTTCGATAAATATACTATACTTGTGAGTGATTATGGGTAATATATTGTGAGACACACATGGTTGATGAGTTTTGGGTAGTCGTATATGAATCTTTGTGCCTTAACTTTTGAATACGAATTAACCATTATCACGAGTCTATGTTGGAGGTTAAAATTGTTTCTAGTAATGATCAGACAACTACTCTTTGTTAAATGATTGTTATGCCTGTCTTGATGAATATTTTGAGTTGTTACTGTGAAACCTTAAGTAGATGTTTAGATGGACATGATAGTTTATTCGAGGAAGAACAAAGCTTTAAGTGTGGGGTGTTGATGATAGGTGAATTTACACGCCTAAAGTACTATATTTTACCCATATTTTAGCTAGGTTTTGAGGACAAAATATATAATTCATGTGCTTTTAGTCCTTTTTCCTGTAATTGAGCTAACAAACGTGATTAGCAACTTTTCAGGTATAAATGATGCAGATTTCAGTATTTTATGGATAACTTGATGCCAAAGAAAGCTTCACGAAAGAAGAAAGGGAAAGCTTGGACGCCAAGGACCAAAAGTGGCGCATGGAAAATCTGTCCTGGGCAAAAACAGCAATTCTAAAGACTTTGGGGACTAGTAGTAACTTAGTAGGATTAGGATAATGATACATTAACCTAGTAGGATTGGGTTAAGTAATGCATTAGCTTAGTAGGAATAGGATATGGGTATTGTAAATACCCTATTGTAACACCCCGTACTTAATTACGTGCATTAGCCATTGTTATATGTGTTGGAGTATATGTATTGATCGTAAGTTAGGTATATATGAGTATTGATTATTTTGAGATGGTTTCAAGTGTATAGTTTGATTATATGTGTATAGGAATCGACCTTATTTATACCGGAATTTGCCCGTCGATGTTTTCATACGAAGGTTATTGAATAAGCTTTCCGACGATATAAAGATTTTCAAAAACGGATAAGTTTCGGATATAAGCGAGCACGTTCGAAACTATAAAACGGTGGCCGGGATGTGAACAGTAAAATTGCAGGAAAATTTTCAGTTTTTGGGTCAACTTTGAACGATCATAACTCCCTCAATATAATGAACTGGGCGAGCTACCACATATCAAAAGAAAGATCTTTGAGTATTATTTCTAATGAAATTGGTTTCATCCAAATCCAACATCTGAGTAAGGAGTTATACTCGTTCTATTTCAGCCTCTCAAAACAGATTTTTGTGAACAGTAAATTAGCAGGAAAATACTGAGGCCTGCCAGTTTTTTGGGTCAACTTTGAACGATCATAACTCCCTCAATATAATGAACTGGGAGAGCTACCATATATTAAAAGAACGATCTTTGAGTCTTCTTTCCAATGCAATTGGTTTCATCCAAATTCAACATCTTCGTAAGGTGTTATACGCGTTTTACTTCAGCCTCTCAAAACAGATTTTTAGGGTCAACTTCAAACGATTATAACTCCTTGTACAAGACGAACTGGGTGGCCTAATTTATATGAAATGAAAGAACTTTGAATTATCTTTACAATGATACCAATTTCACCCAAATCCGATATCGGAGCAAAGAGTTATGGTCTATCTACTTCAGCTTGTCAAAACAGTCCACCGGAGGACATACATGTATATGAGTTCAAAAACTCATATTCATCATCAATTATAGGAAAGAACAAACCCTAGACTAATTTTCAACTCTAATTATCTTGTCATTCAACCGTGGAAAGTCCAAATTGATTCCGTAGTTGTGTTCATCGTCTCAAGGGCTTCGAGAAGCACCCCTTATTTGTGCCAACTGGACTTCAAAACCCAAAGTGTCATTCTATGGTAAGGATGTAAATTATGTTGGTGTTATTTATATGGATATGTATATATATATATATGCATGTGAGCATAAGAAGTATGTTATTTGATTGTTGTTGAAAGATGATTGGAAATGATGTTGGATCATTCTTGTGCATGGTTGGATTATGTTGAATTGTGAAGGGATGATGTGGTATTGATGATATGGTATTGAAATGATGATTATATATATATATACACATAAACCTATTTTTCAAGTTGGTTTTTGGAATGCTTTGCAAATATTGTTTGTATGGAATTATGGAAGAGAATTGTGGTGTTGGGTTGCTAATACTAGATGCCAAATATTTCATTGTAGATAAGTGATTTGTAAAGGCGGGAAGTTGTGTTGAATTGGTATCCGAATCTACAACGAGGTATGTAAAGCATACTCTAACGATGTTCTTTGCCATGAAAACACCAATGTTCCATAAAGTAAGATTCCGATGGTTCCCCAAACATATGTATTGTTCTACATTACCAATGAAGTTGTTTCCATTCTATAAAGTGTCAAAATGTTTCATTGATATACCAAGAGGCTCCTATTTCATTGTTGTGATATTGATGATTCTGAAACATACTGTTGATGTACCAATGAGTCCTTATTACATCGTTATTGTATAGAAGGTCTATTACTTGATTCCTATTGATGTATTATTGTTCCAAAGGTACTATATTGGCATGAACACTAATGTAATAATCTCAAAAGCTTTTGAACTAAGTTATTGGAAAAATCTCTTATGTGTTACTTGATATACGTGTGGGTGGTATCCTAGGGGCATAAGCCTAGCATGGGTCGATCCCAATTGATATGTACTGGGGGCAGCCTAATGGTCACAGTATGGTACAGTATTGATTATTGTTAGGTGGTTGGAGGTTCGGGAGGAGGAGGTAATGGCGAATAATAATTGTAAAGAATGAAATGAACGAATGTATACCGTTCCACAAATGTGTTTGTATTCAAGAACCCAATTCAGATTAATAATAATGTACATGATCCTAAAAGTGTTTATGAAGTGTGGTTCACTTCTATTATGATTTATTCACATGTGTATGATTTTCTTGATCCCCCATATCACATATGATTATTTACAGCTTTACATACTCAGTACATATTTTGTACTGACGTCCCTCACGGGGGACCTGCATTTCATGCTGCAGGATCAGGTACTTCAGCTCATTCACAGCATAGATAGGAGCCAGGTCATACAGTTGTTGTTGGTGAGCTCCAGTTTGCTTCGGAGCTTTCCGAGTCGGTTTCTTATATTTTGTTATTGTACAGGAGTCATGTGTGGGCGGGGGTTCGTCCCGACCCTAGTTATGTCATGTATATCCTAGAGGCTTTGTAGACATAAAGAAGGGTAAAGTCATGGAAGTTTATATAGTGATGTTATATTCGTATATGGGGTGGCCCCGACGACCAAGTATTATATATATGTATATATATTTGTGCGTGTTGTGCTGATACAGGTAATTAGACCCTTTTATATGCAGCGAAGTGCTGCCCAAATTTTTGGTGACATGTAAGTGAAAGTACAGGTATTTGAACGGGTTCTCCCGGGCCTTCTCGGCTTCGGGTGCCAGTCCGGCCCGATGGGATTTTGGGCCGTGACACCTATGTTGCTAGAGATTTTTATAATTCTCATTCTACTTCTTATTCCACAACTTACAACTCGGATTCTAATTCTTCCATTAATTCTACTTTTTATTCTTCTTCTATTCATCTATTCAATTCTTAATTTCCACAACAAGAGAAACGTTACTCAGCAAGGAATTCACGCCATTCTTACCCCTATACCTAACGTGAGATCTTTATTGTGGTACAATGATAATGTCTATTGTGATTTCCTTCACACTCATGGGTAACTAAACTTCTCTATTGGGGTTATGGAAGCCTTATGAGATACTATCTAAGGCTATGAGTTTGTGAATTCGTGACACGTGTGTTGCTTATATCATTATTCTCTTCATCTTAATGCAAATTCTTGTGGCTGCAGACGCATAGAATAACGCCAGTATAGCATTAACTTGTTTGAAAGAAAAGTTATATGTCTGGAAAAGAGATAATGTCAAGGTAATAGGGTCCCATCCCCTATTAAAAAGTTAGTGTCGTAACTGTATTAACCTCTTGGAGAATTCGTACCATTAGATACTCTTTAAGCTCGAAAGAGTTCAAGTGAAATAGTCCTTGTTTAGGTCGAAAAACGCTTGGATTTACCATCGAATACAGTTCTCTATAAGCACATGCATGTCTGAATTCCGCACAACTCATAGCCAATAGAGACATACAACTCAGAAGGTGGACATAACCCCAACTTCTCAATTCTCATTGTTTTACATCTTACTAAACATTCTTTCTTTTTACTTTGCTGTTTTCTATTTTTACTTTACTATTTTGATTACATTATTTGCACATTAAAATCCCCCCTTTCACGAGACTTGCACAAAAAGTCTAATAATCTTTGCTCACTTATTGACCGGCTATTCCCTGTGGGATCGATAACCAACCCAGTTGGGTTATATATTTGACAGCGACCGCTTTACACTCCTACGAGAGCTGTATATTGAGCTTTATCAATCCTCCTCAACCTTAGCGCTAGAAAATTTGGACGGGTTCATTCGCATGAACTGGCCCACTCTAGTAGCCTTGGATGTAATAGATTCAGACCCAGTACCCTCTAACCTCTGAGTCTGTGAGGCCACTAACTGTTCAAACATATGAATACTTCCAGAATTCTATATTGGACACCTCTCTATCGCGAGGCTGAGTGTGATTTAATCTCATTCGGGGAGCTCTGGGTCCCCTGGGTGGGCTAGTCTAGGTAGGTGGAACTCACGGAGTAACAACAATCTCCAAAATCTGAGCTCTATTTTGGGTCCTCATCCCATGAGTGGGGTAGACCTCATCAGTTTGGACATTAGTGTTAATGCGACAGAGGCATGGATGTTTTCTGAAATGCAAGAGATCATTAATTAGAGGACAATTCATACTCTAGAGCACGAACTAAATCACAAAGAGGGGAAACATTCCTAAACATTTAGTAGCCTCCTGCTTATAAGTGTGGCACGCTACACACCCATAAATAAGACTCTACCCAACGCGATTTTGCAGACACCCTGGGACATGAACCGTGCTCTGATACCAAGTTTGTCATGATCCAAATCGAGGCCCTGTCCGTGATGGATATCCTGAACCATGAAGGCCAGGGCATCCCTATTTGTCAGGTAATCATGCACAACATTCATATGATAGAGGAAAAATACAGAAATATAAGGCGAAAAGGAATCATGGTCATAAGTCTGAAATAAGTCTAACAATGAGAAATAACATCCCAAAACAAGTAACAACATCTGAAATACGTCTACGAAATCTCTACTACATGATCAATAATGACTATCCAAAAATTGGGACAAGGCCCACAGTGGACCAAAACCATAGCTAATGATAAAGTCTGAAAATAAACAGGCCTTCTGAAATATAGAAGGCTCATCACTGGACTCTGCATTTCTGACTGAGGTAATCTACTGCTTCTCTGGACCCCTAGATTTTGCCTCAGAACGTGGAAGGCAGGGGGGTTAATACAGTTTTACTGGTAGGTAGAGTAATCAGAAAACAAAACACAACCTTTATATAAACATATATGAGAGCCATTATAAAAACACTTTAATGTAAACATCATTTAAAAACACATGGGCATAGTATAGTGATTTTTCAATAATAATGAAACAAAATTGAGCTAGGTGGTACACCCTACAATTTCATATTTCTACCAACTACCAAGCCTTAATTGCCACCAAGATCGGAATGTTAGTGAAGGGAGGAAGAAAACCCAAGATTACACAGCAGGGTGTCCTAATCCTAATTAAGTCAATATGTCATGGTTGGGCTCAAGATCACAAAGCAGGGCTCCTAAATAATTGTCCAAATTTGGAATCACATATACTAGGTATACAAGATCACATAGTAGGGTACCAAGTTCCCGTGTCGGCAACTCATGATTTCTAGCATAGAGTCATTTGATTCGTGCTTTCTTCGGGTGACCACTTAACTCACGTCAATTTAAGCTCTAGGCTTGATTCAAGACAAAATATGCATCATACTCACAACATTATTTTCTCCTTTTCTTTCGAGACAATTCCTCTGCGTGGTATCGTTATACCTCGACTTACAAGTCATCAGTACCATATCAATTGGCAAAACCTCTTATGCAATTCATAGTATGAACACACATAACTTTCACACATCAAACACATGCATGAAGATTCTCAACAAGCAATAATCAGTAAACTTCATCATTTATGGTTGCAAAACTCATGCTCTCAGTAGTTTAACACAAGTATCATATGGGGCACTAAAGCATCATCATGGGGAAATTTTAAGAATTCACAATTTATATTCTTCTCACCCTTATAAATTTAAGTCACATGCCCACAATCCAACAATTAAAATATATATAAGCAAACAACCCCATGATATTTCAATATTCTTGTCAAAATCATATCACAAAATAAGTTATTGGTATTAAAATAAAACCCCACTTGTAATAACATACATACTTGTATAAATATTAAAAGTCTTGTTTAAATTCGTTTTCAAAATTATGCCCATGAAATTTAGGACAACCCCACGTACCTCTGTTTGGGAAAATGAAGGGTGATTCTTGACACCTACGACTTGGGGATTTTAAATCTTCAATTATCTTCTAAAATGCATGATTGAATCTTTGAGTTATTTGGGTTTTTAGTTTGAAACCCTTGGGAGTGTTCTTGAGTAATTTGAGAGATGAAGGTTATGTTATGGTTTTTTGGGACTTGGAATTCGTGTAATGACTGATTAGGAGTGGGGACAAATGACTTAATTGCCCCTTAAACACGCAGATTTTTTAAACGCTAAAATGACTGGGCCTCGACATTGTTGGTGACGCGGTGCGTCATGTGCAGTGTCACGATACTCGATGCGTCGCACCTCTAACGCGTCGAGCCTCAGTACCTTTCCCTGCACAAAAATTGATCAATGCGATGGGCGACGCGACGTGCCAAGATCGCGTTGGTCCACTATTTTGGAACACCGAACAATGGTCAAACGCAGTCTGAAATATCCAAAACTTGTCCAAAAATACCTATTGACCTCCCAAATAGTGAACTAGATGACATATCAACTATTGAGGGTTAGGAAGGCTGAAAATAAAATCCCCAAATATTAAGAGCTAAAAATGAGACTAAGTCTCTTTGACATTTAGAATATTTTCAAGATTTTTAACTCAATATGTACGCTACCACGATCTAACACATGAAGGATTTCTTTATGAGGTGTTACAAAAATAAGGGTAGCAATGATGAATGCTCTATCTTTTATTTTTGATGAAGCCATATCTTTTGATGGTCAAATCAGAGTCGTGGTGTATTTTCCCTAGGAAAGAGATAACAAGGCTTGTGTTTAATTGTGTTTTTATTTCATTCTTATACTTTTCTTCTTTCATAGTTTAACTTGTTTTTTAAGAATTGATTGCATATTAATTAACTTCATTGTTCCTTTTTGAGCATCAAATAATTGTCTAACTTTGCATCATAACTAGAAAGCTAGTGTTATTTATGAACAAATTGCTTGACCTTTGTGGAATTTAGTAGCTCAACCTTTGAGCTACTTCCTCTTTTAGTATACTTTATTTTCTTGTAATTAATTGTATTTTGAATGTCACAATCCAAATGGCTATGAGTGGCACCCACACTAATCTTTTTGCGGGAGAACCATCTAAATCGAACCATTACTCAATCACTTAGTCAATATTAAGACGAGATTATCATAAAACCAACTTAATAACAATAATATAGATCTGATCATTAGTAATATGAAAATCAAACAAACTACTTATTGAAATCCCCAAGACCCAAAAGTCGCCATACAAGAACTTCCAAAACAAAAACCATGTATAAAAGAGAGATCCAAAATAAAGAAAAATTAAGAATATCTCAATTCCTGAAATATGTATAAAAACTAATATGATGATCCATGGCAGCCTAGAGATGGAGTGCTCACTTTATGAGGCTCAGACACGACCTCACCTGCAGAAAGTGTTTCAGAGGCTCAGACACGACCTCATCTCTAGCATTTGATAGTTGATCTTGATTCAAGTGTGAGCACTCCATTTCCAAGCTGCCATGAAACATCATATTAGTTCTTATCCATATTTTGGGGAATGAGTCATTCTTTATTTTTTTAATTTTTGATATCTCTCTTAGACATGGTTTTAATTTTAGAAGTTCTTCTACGATGACTTTAGGGTCTTGGGAATTTCAATAAGTAGTTTGCTTGATTTCTGCCCTAATTATGATTAGCTCTAGATTATTGTTAAGCGATTGAGTAATGGTTCGGTTTGGATCAGTGGCGGATGTAGGATTTACGTGCATGAGGTTCAAAAAAAAGTAAGAATATTTACAGTGTTGACAAATTAATGGGTTGAATTTTATCTGAACGGCTCAGACCATATATGAGAGGGATAAAATTCAATGATTTTTATTAAATATATAATATTATTTATATTGAAATCAATTTATTAATTTAATTACTACTATATATTGATTTAACATTTTATAGAAAACCCATAAATTAGTAGGTGATGTCAATATAGGGTAACATTAGTAGATAAAAAGTTTAAACTAACAAGATAAATAAATCCATCTACCAAATTTCGATTGTGGGACTTATAGGAAAATTTCACTCCCATTAACTGTTGCACTACAAACCGTAGTTGTGTTGAGAGGGTTCAATACTTAATATATATATATATATATATAAAGTTTAAATTTGACTGTATATACACAATATAGTTTTTCGAGTGAGGGAGTTCGAGTGAACCCCCTTGGGTCCATATGGGTCCGCCGTTGGTTTAGATGGTTATTGCACAGGAAGATTAGTGTGGGTGTCACTCATGACCATTTGGATTGTGACACTAAATCATTCTTTTTTGGTGTACATTTTATGTAAGGAAAGGTAGATATCATAATCCCAAAGAGTTTCCTAAGGTCAAATGGACCTGCAAATTATTTTGTTACTAAAAGGCACTAGATGAAGGGGCAGAAGTAGAAAAGGGCAAGATTTGTGGAAGATTTGCAAACATTTTTGGACAATGCAAAGCTCAACTTTGAAATACAAAAGCAGGAGTTTGTCAATTTTTTTGCACATCTAGCTCATCCTATGTAGTTACTCGAGTGTTTCTAGGCTATTTTATCTTAATTTAATTGATTAATGATGTTACTTGATAACTGCAAACTATGCTTACATTTTATCAATCTAGTGGAGAGCTCTACACTGAAATATATGCTATTTTTTCCTTGCAAACTTTTAAGCTTCAGCTTGCTTTGACATTCCATTTAATAAATATTTTTCTTGAGCGGTTTAATTAAAGATGTACAGATATAGTAAGTGAATTAAAAATTTTATAGTCAAAATTACCAATTTCACTTTTTATATGTCTACATCTTTTTATAATTAAACCACTCAAAGAAAACATCTATTAACTAACATACTAAAGTACGGACAAGCTTAAAAGTTCCCAGGAAAAAATAGCATCTCCCTCAATGGAGATCTCTCCGCTAGCTTGATTATAAAATATAAGAATAATTTGCAGTTACCAAATAATATTTTCACCAAAAATTTAAGTAGAATATATAGCCTAGTGTTATGATTTGGACAGATTAATCAAACCACAAGCAAAAAAGAAAAACAAAAACACACATATTTACGTGAAACCCTTGCGGAGAAAAACTACAGGTAGAGGAAGAGGAATTCACTATAATTGAGAGAGAGTAAAACGTATAGATGAATTGCCTCAATGATGTATTTTCTGAATACCCAAAACAACCCACTAAATGCACTTATATAATATGTTCATACAAATATGTCGTAGGCCCAAAAACATAAAGGTCCATGCTGCTCTAGCTACCATCACAAACCCCATTGAAAATCACAAACATGGGTCGTACCGCGAAACTTCTCGGGCCGGATCAACAAAATTCAGGTCACAACTCTAACAATCTCCACCTTGACATGAATTCTAATTCAGAAATTAAATCCATTTCAAGACAAACTCTCCACCTCTTCCACAAAAGCTCCAAAGGGCACATCTCAACAACTAACACCAACCAAGTCCAAGCAGTGCTCAAACTTGGCACTTGGTAGTGTCTTGGTCATCATATCAGCAGGGTTATCAAGAGTACTAATCTTGCTCACCACAATATCACCACGAGAAATAGATTTGTTTTGTCCACTCGTGAAACATCTGATCTTTCATAAGGAAGATAGCACTCTAATTGTCGCAAAAGACCATAGTAATCTGTAAGTCTTTGCTAAGTTCACCAAATAGATCCTTAAACAAAATAGCTTCATTAAAAGCAACTGTAGTCTGTAAGGTAGCTTTCCAAGTAATAGCACAACCACCAATGGTGAAAACATATCCTGTAAAGGAACTTCTTTTATCATGATCTCTTGAAAAAACAGAATCAACATACTCGATTAATCCATCTCTATTTTGCCAAAACTATAAACAAACATCAGCAGATCAATGCAAGTATCTGAAAATCCATTGAACTGCTTTCTAATGTTCTTTCCCAAGATTTTCCATGTATCTGCTAACTGTACTAACAACATAAGATAAATCTTGTTGGGAACACACCATCGCATACATAAGGGACCCGATGACACTAGAGTATGGAACTCGAGACATATAATCACACCCATCATCTGTCTTTGGAGATAAAGTGGTTAAGAGTTTGAAGTGAGCTTCCAATGGAGTACTAACAGGCTTGGCATTTTGCCTTTTGAACCTGTGAAGCACTTTTTTAATATATCTTTTCTGACTCAAGTATAACTTACAATTCTTTCTATACCTCAGAATATCCATGCCAAGAATCTTCTTTGCTGCTCCTAGATCGTTCATATCAAAATCCTTACTGAGGTGGGCTTTGACTTTAATTATATCTCTAATATCCTTTGCTGCAATGAACATATCATCAACATACAAGAAAAGATACATGAATGAACCATCACTTACCTCATTGAAGTAGACACAACTATCATAGTTGCGCCTTTAAAATATATTAGAGTTCAAAAAAGAGTCAACACTTTTATACCACTTCCTGGGAAACTGATTTAAGCCATAAAAAGACTTTTTTAGCAAGCATACATAGCCCTCTTTTCCCGAAACTACAAAGTACTTTGGTTGCTTCATATAAATGTCCTCCTCAAGTTCTCCATGTAAGAATGCAGTTTTGACATCCAACTGCTCAAGCTTAAGATTATGCATGGCCATAATACCAGGCAATGCTCGAATCGAACTATGCTACACAACCAGAGAAACACATATGTAAAGTCAATACCTGGAACCTGACTGTAACCTTTAGCAACTAGTCTTGCTTTGTACGTAGAATCTTCAACTCCCGATGTTCCTTTTTTTTTTTTTTGAATACCCACTTGTAACGAATAATTTTCTTATCTTTAGGAAATCTTACTAGATCTCATGTTCCATTCTTATGAAGTGATTCCATCTCCTCCTGCATTGCAATCATCCATCGGCCGAAATTATCACACTAATTGCCTCTGAGTAAGAAGAAGAATCTTCACCGAAATCAATACCTTCTGCTACACTCAATGCATAAGCAGCCAAATAAGCTTCAGCATACTTTTGAAGAGGTCTAATATCTCTTCTTGTCCTATCTTTAGCAATAGAATATTGTGACGCCACTGATGGTGAAGAAAAAATAGTATCACTCTGTATCTCTGGGCTAGAATTAGAAGTAGGTAATGTGTAGACTCTTGTCCAGTCTGCAATTCAACATGGGTGCTTGACTTTTGTTGATTTAGGTTACTAAGCTCATCAGGGGGTGATGCACTAGATTCGGAGGGAACCCAAAGCATGACAGTTTCATCAAACATAACATCCCTGCTAATTATAACCTTTTTGCTTTTTGGACACCAAAGATTATAACCTTTAACACTAGGCTTATAACACACAAATAAGCACTTGATAGATCTAGGTTCCAACTTTTCAGTATCAACATGAGCATACGCAGGACATCCAAATATTCTCAAATAAGAATAACTTACAAGAGTACCAGACCATACCTCTTGTGGAGTCTTTTTATCAATCGTGACTGAGGAAGAGCGGTTAATAAAAAGACAAGATGTGGAAGTAGCTTCAACCTAAAAAGACTTGCGCAAACCAGTATTAGAGAGCATACAACGCACCTTCTCCATTAAAGTCCTATTCATTCATTCAACCATATAATTCTGTTGTGGAGTGTGATGAACTGTCAAGTTCCTCACAATTCCTTATGATTTCCACATCACATTAAATTTATTTGAACAGAACTTAAAAACATTATCAGTCCGAAGACATTTTATTAATTCCCTGTCTGTTTTTAGATCATAGTCTTCCACTCCTTGAAAGTAGGTAACACATCATTCTTTGGCTTCAGAAAGAACACCCAAACTTTTCAGGAATAGTCATTAATAATAGTCAACAAATAATTAGTGCCTGCTCTAGAAGGTACTCTATTAGGACCCCAAAGATTAGAATGAATATAATCAAGCCTACCTTTAGTTGAGTAGATGCCTTTAGTGAATTTGGCTCTCTTCTGCTTCCTGAAAATACAATGCTCATAGAACTCCAATTTGGTAATACTCTTCCCATCAAGAAGTCCTCTCCTGCTTAGTTCAGCCATCCTATTTTCACTCAGATGCCCAGGAGCATATTCTAAAGTTTAGCAATGTCACTTTCTGATAGAGAGGAGGTAAAAACTGCTGCATCACCTGTAATTATAGAGTCCTACAAGAAATACAAATTTGCAGACTTTCTCTATCCTTTTATCAAAACAAGAGCTCCTTTAGTAACCTTCAAGACTCTACCTTCACCAGTATACCTATATCCATTCGAATCAAGGGTACTCAAGGAAATAAGATTTCTCTTCTGATACAAGCATGAGAAGCGCCAAGATCACAATACCTTTCATAGGGAGTCAATTCAAAGACCTACATGGTCTTCAAGCAATGTTCACAAAGTTGGAAGCTTGTGATTGTGTCATGAGTTCACCTATTGGAGTGTATATGCTAAACTGTGAAGAAAAACTTTGAAATATGCTCCAAAGCCGCCTCTATTTGGGGGTTCATTAAGGGCATTATTTTATTTTAATTACCTCTTTTTACACTCTAAAGTAGAACCCTTCATTATGGGTATTTTTGTCATTATTTGTAATAAGTATAAATAGGCACCTTAGCTCTTATTTTTCTTAGTTTTGAGATAATGAATTGAGTGAATATTTAGATTGTAATCTTAGTATTAAATTGTAGTCTTTCTCTTCTCCTTAAGAGGGGGAATCCAAAATTCGGTCCATGAACATTTGAAGTTAGGGTTTCACTTGTTTTGGATGATTTGGCAAGAAATGTGGTTCAAGGAAGTGTGAGTCCTTTGGGTCACCTAAGAAAGTGGTTTGAACTCTTATTTGTGAGGTGTGTTTAAGATTTTGAAACATCTTCTAGTACAAATCATTGAATAGGAGTAAGGGTCACTTTACTATCTTTACTTTTTATGCAATTCTTCTTCTTCATCTCCATTCTCAGTGTTGTTTTCTCTTGTGGGTGCTTGCTGATTTTTGCATCTTAGTGCCAATTTCGTGTGTTTGATAGTCTTTAGGATATCATTTGTCATCAAACCCTTTCTTAGGGTTGTTCCCACAACTCTAATCCTTGGTTTTAGTGTTCTTATATAGAAAATCTCATAAAAAAAGAGTCAAAAAATCAGAAAATACAAAAAAAGAATAGTGTTGTCTTGTTGTTTATAGTAGATCCGTGTGTTACAAGTTAGATCTACTCATTTTAAGTTTGTTTTGATAGTTAATAGTGTTAGATTCTTGTTCTCTAACAGTTAAAGGGTCTAGATCTAAGTTTAGAGCCAAGTTTGGTTGAATTTGAGCTAGATCCACCATTGTTGTGCCTTGTTTGAAGCTTTGAGGTGGAATCTAATTTTTTTGATCATCTTGTTTGTGGTGTTTTATGGCTGATTTTATGTTGGTTGTGTTTTTCTTGGCCTAAGGAACCTACATCTAAAAGAAAATCCAAATTTGGGGTTCATTTGATAGAGGGTCAAACTTTGGTCAACTCTTGAATATTCATCTTGTTCTTCAATCTTCATCATATCTTGTTGGAGAAGAATATTAAAAGGTGTTTTTTGATCCAAAAGATGGAGGAAAGAGAGTGAAAAAGTTGTTAGTCCAAAATCATATCCAAAGAATATTCCATTCTTCCAAAAGGAGGAGGGGACAAGGGGACAAACAAGTACACTTGAAAGTACAAGGGGGGGGGGGGGCCCAACTCATTTTGAATTCATTTGAAGCTCCAAAAAGGCTTCAAAACCTCCATTTTCCCCTAAAACCGAAATCTTTTCATCCCTAAAGGAGTGCTTGGCCGAAGCAAAGAATTGGGAAAATTGAAATTTCAAAAAGTGACAACCAACCATGTAGTGCCACATCATCACTTGTGCTCAACCAAAATTCGACTCTAAATTAGATTTCCTAGTTTCTAATTTTTGATTCTAGTTTCTTTTAAGCTAATTCTATCACTAATTAGCAAACTAGTAAGTACCTACTAGGTTGGTAATTAATCTAGAGTTCGTTTATTTCGTGTCTTCAATTTTTGTGTGCTTTTCTCATTTTTAAGTCATAGTATTTTATTGGTTAAAGTCCGTGCATCACTTTGTTTGAGTTATTTAAAATTAAGATCCATTTTGATTCAAATCTTCTCATCTCTCAAGTAACTTGCCAAGTATTGCCGATTCTCCAACACTTGTGAAACCAAGTGTGAGGTGAGGTTGAGTGTGAGTGAAGTGAGGTTTTTGAACTAACTTATTTTCTGTTTTTGTAGGTTGTTTGCTTGATATTTTTTTTGCACTTTTTAGGTACATTTTCCATGGAATCCGAAGGTACTACTTCCCAACCTTTGGGAAATGATGCTCTTGGAGCCTTGATGGGTTGGATTGATGCCTTGGGTTAAGAAATGGAAAGTGATAATGATGTCTTGAGGAGTAACATGGATGCTATGAGGAGTAATGTAGATTCTATGTGGAATGATATGTATGCTATGAGGGGTCACATGACTAGAATAAAAGTGGGGGTAGATAAACTATGTCCACCAAACCCTTCACAAGTCCGAACACCTCAAGTCCAAAGATCCTACACTTCACAAAATCCAATGCCTCCTCTCCACAAGTTAGAATCCAAAGAGAATGAGGCAAAGCCTCAATATGGAGAGAAAATTAAGGGTGAGATACAAAAAGAGTGTGAATAAAAGAGGGTAAGGGAAATGGAAACCACGGGTAGTGATGTGGGAAGGGGAATGAATTCTTGATTGTGGATCTTGTCCATAAAGAATCCTTATTACTCACTAACCCAAATACTAGAATTTTGCCTAGTATTTTACCTTCTCATGTTCAGGTTCAATACCCTATATGTACCAAGGAGAATCCCAAGGAAGTTCCCTTCAAGCCCTTGGTCGAAATTCCCTATTTTGGGACAAGTGATGAATAAGTAGTCCAAAGGGAAAACTTGAACTATTCCCTTGTAATGAGGAGCATGAAGGCTGACCTAATGCTAAAAAAGAGGGAAAACTGATTTCCTATGATCCAAAAGGTGAGATTTCTACACTCTACACTTCCAGTAATTTAAAATATTGTGATGTGGCTAGTAGTGGTCAAAGTGGTGTAGTTTTGGATTTTCTTATTGAAGAAGTGTGTGAATCTTCCTTTGGTGATACTCTTTGTGTTGTTAGGTTGCATAAGGACCAAACTCTTATTGTGAGTATGCAAGCACTGGTAGATCCTTTAGATGACAAAATCAATTCTTTTCGTAAGAATGATTTGTGTCCATCTAGTGCTAGCACTTATAACTTGAATAAGGTTCCATTAATAAGTGACAAGAGTATTCACATACTAGTTGACCCTTGTGAAAATCAAGGTGAGTCTACGTTGGTATGTGAGTTGCCAACAACTAATGAGGATATGGAGAATGGAATGCATCTTGTTGAACAAAGTCTTCTAGGCCATGGATCCTTATTCTTGAATGTTAGCCTTCCCTTAGAATCAAATGTTTTTGGTTATTGCGAGTATGATTCCCTAGTAAAAGAAATGAGTAATCTCAGCTTATATCCTTCGCTACTTCATCCATTTTATCCCGGTGAATTAGTAGGGTAGGAAAGGGATTGTCTTGGCGTGTCTTCATTTTTCCTTGATAATTACCTTATCCATATCCTTTGTACTGATCATACTAAGTATTTCATGGTTAAAAAAAAGGATTGCTGGTTGTATTTTTAAAAGTGTAGCCCCTCGGTATGATGTCTTCTCACTTGATTCCTTTCTATACTACCTCTTTACCTATGACGATAACTATGTTAATTTTGAATTGGTATTATGTATAGATAGTAAGTTTGGTGGATGGTTTCCTTGTTTGAATGATGATGATATGTGGGTGAGGTGTACCTTAGGAACAATAGTGGCATCATATTTGATGAGGTCCTTTGTAGAGGTAATGAAACAAATGTATCTTATGGTTCCTAAGACAAAGATAGTCTTACCTTTTGGGTATAGTGAAGCCATTAAAACCATTGTAGTTTCATGATCTATTGATATTTTCCAAAACCACCTCCTTTGTGCCATTCATGCTAAGCTTATCATGTCACACATAAAGGACCCGTGGATGTATTTCAAATGTGAACAACCTTGGCTTGTTGATATATATGATGGTATTTTTGTTGCACTCCTCTTTCCTTGATGTCTATTTTAGCCAAGTCCTTTGTGATGCTTGTAGTAAGTGTCTTATGATCATAACAAAGGATTATTGGCTATATGCCAAGAGTGTACCCCCTTGGCATGGTTATATCATTTGTGGTACTAATTCTAACCCTTCTACCATGAGGATTGTGTGCTTGTTTTCTTCTCTATTTGGTGTTGCTGGATGTGAATTTGACGACAAATTCCTTTCAAGAAGGAGAGGATGACACAATCATGAGAATTACCAAGAGCACAAGACCTTTCACAAGGAGTCAATTCAAAGAAATACATGATCTTCAAGCAATGTTCAAGAAGTTGGAAGCTTGTGATTGTGTCATGAGTTCACCTATTGGAGTGTATATGCTAAAGTGTGAAAAGGAGCTTTGAAATACACTCCAAAGCCACCTCTATTTAGGGGTTCATTAAGGTCATTCTTATCTTTTAATGACCTACTTTTACACTCCAAAGGAGCACCCTTTATTAAGGGTATTTTTATCATTATTTGTAACAAGTATAAATAAGCACCTTAGCTTTTATTTTCCTTAGTTTGAGATAATAAATTGATTTAATTTTTAAATTGTAATCTTAGTGTTAGATTGTAGTCTTTCTCTTCTCCTTAAGAGAGGGAATCCGAAACTAAGGTCCAAGAACATTTGAAGTTAGGGTTTCACTTGTTTTGGATGATTTGGCAAGAAAGGTGGTTCAAGGAAGTATGAGTCATTTGGGTCATGTAGGGAAGTAGTTTGAACTCTTATTTGTGAGGTGTGTTGAAGATTTTGAAACATCTTCTAGTGCTAATCATTGAATAGGAGTAAGGGTCACCTTGCTATCTTTACTTTTTATGCAATTCTTCTTCTTCATCTCCATTCTAGGTGTTGTTTTCTCTTGTGGGTGCTTGCTGATTTTTGCATCTTAGTGTCAATTTAGTGTGTTTGTTAGTCTTTAGGCTATCATCTTCAGGTCTGGGGCATACCGCACATCACCAAGTGTCCTCACAACCCTACCAAACATATTAATTCTGATTGTTCCAATACCAGCTATCTCAAAAGGTGTGTTATTTCCCATCAACACAACACCTTTAGAGACTGTTTCATACGTTGTAAACTAATCCTGATTGTGACACATATTAAACATGCAAGATGAATTAAGAATCCAATCCTCACAGGGTTTGGAGTTACCATCAGAAACAACCAAGAGTTCTTGTAAGATCTTACAAAATCTTATGTCTCAAAATCTGCTCGTTAAGCTATTTAAAGCTCTATAGAAGGTCCAACACTTAGAAAATTTCAGCTACGTGTTCAACACTTAGTCTCATTTTAAGTCTCCAAACTTTGGGGATTTATTTGATGACCTTCCCGACCTCTGTTTTCCGATTTTCAAGTTGTGTTGTGATGGGGCAAGGAAAAAGTACATATCTGGTGAGTTTCAGAATTTTTGGAATAGTGTAAGGGCACGGTGCCCTGGTAATCGCCCTGCACCAAGAGGGGTGGCTCCTTGCAAGTCCTACGGAATAAGTAGGGCGGCTCCTTGCTAAGTACAGCGGAGTAGGCAGGGCGGTGATGATAGGCGAATTTACACGCCTATATCAATATATTTTACCCATATTTTAGCCTAGTTTTGAGAACTAATTATCTATTTCATGCACTTTTAGTCTTTTTTCCTGTAAATGAGCTAACAAACATGATTAGGAAAGTTTCAGGTATAAATGATGCAAAATACAGCATTTTATGGCTTACTTGACGCAAAAGAGAGCTCACAAACGAAGTGGAAAGGAGCTGGACGCCTAAAGGACCAAATCTGCTGCATGGAAAATCTGTCCCGGGCTAAAACAGCATTTCTGAATACTTTGGGGACTGCATGGAAAATCTGTCCAGGACTAAAACAGCATTTCTGAAGACTTTGGGGACTTACAGACACAAAGCTGGATTTTGACAATGATACATTAACCTAGTACAATTGGGTTATGTATTTCATTAGTTTATTTGGATTAGGAGAATGTTACATTAACCTAGTACAAATGGGTTAAGTATTTCCTTAGTTTAGTAGGATTTGGTTATTTATTTTATTAGCATAGTAGGAGTAGGATAGGAGTATTATAAATACCCTATCATGCTAGAGATTTTAATCAAGTCCTCCCTTAGTGGAGAGGCAAGTCCTCCCTGAGTGGAGGCAACTCCTCCCTTCATTCAAGAAATTCATTCTTAAACTATTAATTTTCTTCCATCTCTCTCATCTTCCACCACAAACACTTCTAATCTATTCTTCTATTCTTAAATTCCACAACAAGAGAATCGTTACTTGCTACGGAATCACTAAAATCACACGCCAAACACCTACTATTCACGCCATCCACCATGCAAAACGTGATATCCTTCGCATTCATGGGTAACTAAACCTCTTAGTTGGGGTTATGGAAGCCGAATGAGTTACTATCTATTGCTATGAGCTTGTGAGTTCAAGACACGTATATTGCTTATATCATTATTCTCTTCATCTTAAATCTACATCCTTTGCGGTTCAAACACAAGAATACGCCATTCTAACATCTAACCTGTTCGAGAGAAAGGTTATTTGTCTAGAAAAGAAGACGCATAGACCAACGCCAGTCTAACATTTAACTTGTTCGAGAGAAAGGTTATTTGTCTGGAAAAGAGATAATGTCAAGGTAGTAGGACACCCTTTCCTATTAAAAAGCTAGTGCCGTAACTGGACTAACCTCTTGGAGAATTCGTACCGCTAGACACACTTTAAGCTCGAGAGAGTTAAAGTGAAATAGTCCTTGTTTAGGTCGAGAGACGCTTGGATTTACCATCGACTACAATTCTCTATAAGCAATTACATGTCAAGACTCTACACACTCATAGCCAATAGAGACGTATACCTCAGAAGGTGGACATAACCCCAACGCTTCAATTCTCATTGTTTACAACTAACGTGACAATCTTTCTCTTTTTTACTTTATTATTTTCAGCTTTTATTTCATTACTTTGGTTACTTATTACAATCCCCCCTTCTTACGAGACTTGCACCAAAAGTCTATTAATTTTACTTACTTGTTGACCAAGCTATTCCCTGTGGGATCGATACCCAACCCAGGTTGGGTTCTATATTTGCTAACGACCGCTTTACACTCCCACGTGAGCTGTAGATTGAGCGTTATCAAAAATTGGCGCCGTTGCCGGGGAATACGAGTGT
The DNA here is from genome assembly GCA_030864225.1 of Capsicum baccatum var. pendulum. NCBI lineage: Eukaryota > Viridiplantae > Streptophyta > Magnoliopsida > Solanales > Solanaceae > Capsicum > Capsicum baccatum. The sequence continues at coordinate 71,833,828 of CM061552.1, read as the reverse complement.
CAATCAAGTTCGTGATAATTACTAGACCCTTTGGTCAAAGATTCTCGTACTTTTACTTTTAGTTGTTGTTTTTGTTTTATTTAGGTTTATTCAGTGCATCAATGGAGGCACAACGTGAAATTGAAAGGATGGCTGCTCAAGTGCATCAACAAAATATTGATAACCGTAGGCGAGCAACAAATCTTGACGATGAGGATCTGGGCGATGAAGAGCTATTAAACCCACAACATACTGCTGAGATGGCGACACCAGCAAACAGAAGAGATCGTCAAGCAAGATATAGGCCCGAACGCCGAGCTGTGCATATACCGTTTGATGATGATGAGGATGATCTTGATGGACCTGGTGCCACCGGAGCTATTATTCTTCCGCCATTGGCACCCGGAGCAAAGTTTAATATCACTAGCGCCATGATTCAGCTTTTGCAACTCAAGGGATTATTTGGAGGACTAGCAGGCGATGATCCGAACATGCATCTGATCAACTTTATTTCTACATGCAAGTCATTCGACAATCCTGGAGTTGGACAGAATGCAATTCGATTACGTCTATTTCCATTGTCTCTGTCTGGGGAGGCAACTATGTGGTTGAATGGGCTGACTCCTGATTCTATTACTCATTGGAGGCAATTGAAAGACGCTTTCCTAGAAAGATTCTTTCCGCCATCCAAAAAAGCACAATTGAGAGATGAAATCAGCAACTTTCGTCAGCTTCCCTCTGAAGCTCTCCACGAAACATGGGAGAGGTTCAAAACGAAGCTAATGCGATGCCCAAACCATCATATGACCAATGTCCACTTGATGGAGATATTATACAGAGCTTTGAATTCGGTGACTAAGCCAGTGGTTGATAATGCGGCAGGTGGATCATTTATGAACCTCACCTTTGTGCAGGCAAGCCATATGCGAGATCGGATGACAAAGCAAAGTAGAGCTTGGCATACCAGGGATTCTGAGGTAACAAGCCCCACTTTATCTTTTGGCATGACTGCAGAGCAGAGGCAAAGACAAGAGGATCGTGACCAAGACATGGCTCACATGAAAACACAATTGGATCTTCTGACAAAGCACTTATTATCAGGGAAGACCAAAAAAGTGAAAGTTGTAGCGCTAACAGGAAGATACGAATCTGATTCTAAAGAGGAGGCCAACTACTTGAACAATCAGGGGGGTTTCCATGGGAATGCCCAAGGAAACCAAGGTCGGAACTATTATGATAAATATGGAAGCAAAGACCAAGGTAGTTGGAAGAACAAAAATGAAAAGAGTGGTTTGTACGTTCCCCCTGGTAGACGTGATACCACCATATCTAATTCTGGGAGTATGGAAGACATGATGGCTAAGTTATTGAAAGGAGTGGAAGCGACGAGCGCGGGAGTTAAGGAGGTGATTGACGATTTGGCCTCCATGAAGCAATTAGTTGATTCTCATTCCACTTCTATCAAGCAACTAGAGCAGCAATTCAGCCAACTTTCAGCAGCATTTAATCAAAGAAAGGCTGGCACTTTACCTAGCGATACTGTGCAAAACCCAAGGAATGATGGGTCATGCATGGCCATAACTACCAGAAGTGGTAAGGTGCTAGAAACTTCAGCAAAAGGCAAGCAAGTGGTTGACGAAGTGGTACGGTTTGATATATGCAAAACAATGAAGCAGCCCAGCGATATGAATGAGTCATCTGTAGCTGATGTTCATTATGAGGATACGAAAGCATTATCTATAGAGAAACAACCTACTGTTGAGCCATTGTCTGCTGTGCTACTGAAAGTTGAGCATGAAGATAATGAAGGTTATGAAGAACTTATGAGTGCTCTAACAGAAATAAAGTCTTATACTCCTAAGAAACCGGATTGTGAACTCAAGAATCGACCAACAGCGAATACTCCCTTTGACGAGCCACCAATGCTAGAATCGCAAGAGCTTCCCGATTATCTAAAGAATGTGTTCTTGGAAAGTAGAAATATACTTCCAGAGAGAGCAGATGATTTAAGTGAACAGCACGTAGAAGCTCTCATCTCTGCTCTGAGGAGATACAAGAGAGCTATGGGTTGGACTATTGATGATATAATTGGTATCCCTCCTGAGGTATGTATGCACAAGAGTCATATCGAAGAAGATTGCATGCCTACAAGTAAGTATCAGCGTCGTCTAAATCCTTTCAGAAAACGATCCACCACTTACCTCGACAAAGTCTAAGTACTCGAGGTAACTACGTCGAGCCACGACAATAAATAAGGCGCTAGATGGGAGGCAACCCATCGTTTTATCGTTTTATCATTTTATCGTTTATCGTTTTGTCTTTCTTTCATTCTAGTACTTGTTTTTGCTTTTGATAAATGAAAAATCCAAAAATAAGAGTCGTGCCACGACCAAAACTAAGGCGCTAGATGGGAGGCAACCCATCGTACTAATCGTTTTCATTTGGTTTTGAGAAAAAAATAGGTGGAAGAAGTATGCAACGAGGAGATTGATTTCAATTGACGATTTGGTCGCATTGTATGGTAAAGTCGGTAAGTTAGGAATGGTGATGCATAAGGCTATTAATTGAGCCTTTCTCACGTCATAATAGGCTTCGAGGAAGGCTAGGCCTTGGTAAAAATAGGCCACGAACGATGCACAACCTATTCTATCGCCTAAGGACTCGGAATCTAGTGTGCAATACACTATGCGCCGCCTATTCCTAGGTGTGCTTTTGACTATGCTCCGCCTATGCTATGGCATTTGAGATACTGAGACCAAATGCCATACCATATGCGCCGCATATGCCTAGATATGCCATACCATGTGCGGCGCATATGTCCCATTATGCCATGGACAATGCGCCGCATATACATGTGTTATGCCGAGGGATATGCGCCGCATATAGGGTGATTTTGTCCCCAAATCCGATTGTAAATGGGTCATAACCCGACCCATACTCTTCCTATATAAAGGGGACATAGTTTTACAACACAACCACATTAGAAAACACCCTAAAGGCGCCACATAACCTTCCAAATCTTCTCAAAATTTTCTTCTTTTGCTCTTCTAATTCACAACACCGTCTCCACAAGCTTCAAGCAAGTAAGTACTCTCTTATTCTTCATTTATTTATCGTAAGTACTACGTTGCTATGCTTATTATAAATTGCTAAATCATATAAGATTGTTGGTGATGTTCATGTGTTTGAATCGTTGTTACATAATCATGTGAGTAAACATATACGTAGGGAATTCTTGACTTATTTCCGACTTGAATTTGGTTTCAATAGCATTGTTATGATATTTGCTGAATAGATATGGCTATGAATATTGCTTAAGAGTGTTGTTTGGATGCTTACATGTTAGACTATCCCGGCCATCGGGATGAGATTATAGTACCTATCGATTTAGGAGGTTGTGCTTGTTGTAAGAATAACGATTCCATGTGGTAACCCCTATGTCGTAGTGTTGCTATATCTAGCATGAAAGTAGTCCAATGGCTGCAAATAAGTGATACAATGCTAATTTTCTTGTTGGAATACAATCCTAAAATGTATGTCGACGAAATCTGAGTAAATCGACTACGTTCACCTCGCTGATTTGTGCAACAAAACTAAGTGTGGGGTGGTACCCCTAGTACTTGCTTATAGATTGTATCAAGTGAGATTGTGCTGCAACTAACACTATTTCTAGTCTCAGGTACAATGACACCTAAAGCGAGACAAGGCAAGGAGAAGGCTACCACCTCCCAAAAGGGCAAAAAGAGAAGTTGCAAGAACCAAGGAGAACCCTCCTCGCAGCAAATACCCCGACTCACGCTTGGAATTAAGTGGGATACTTATGAGGAACTTCTAAGGATGACGACTCTGATGATGATTCCAATGCAAGGGGTATAACCCCAGACATAGAGAATAAGTCCGACCAACCAGGTTCCTCGTATTTATTTTCCACTGAGGACAGTGTCCCGTCTAAGTGTGGGGTGGCATTGCATGCTATACTTCTCTGTTTGCACCTATGTTTGTTTGTTTACTTTGTTTATTTGAGTTCGTTTTTTTTTTTCGTGTGACGTTTTTTTTAATTTTTTTTAGGAGTAAAATTTTTCTAGCTTCGCATGAAATTATTTGGATAGGCAGCACGAGATTAGAACAAGAGTATGTGCTACAATTGTGACTATTGAGACATTTAGGCTCTAGTTGTGACTCATTATGTGATAGTGTGTGATTCAATTCCTTCACTTGTTGGGTCGAGAGTCTATATTACTACCAATCAAGTCGACCATGTGCCTTGTGTGTGTGAGGTAATAGTATATTCTATGTATGTGGCTGATGCTAGAACTTGCCTCGTATGTATGCAAAGCAAAAATAAGGAATGTAAGTTTAGGATATGATTTAGGCATTTCTTTGGCAACCTATACATGTTTACCTTCAGTTTTTCCTACCCATGTAAATCATCCTAGTTAAACCCTTTTGAGCCTTTAGCCTATTTCTTTGACAACCTTGTATGTAAGCCTAATCCATTTTTTCAAGACCATAATTTGATCCAAATTCCTAAGTGCTTTAAAGTGAAAAATTCATGTGACAACATAAGAGGAAATTGGTTGAGTATGATGCTTTAAATTGTAATGGTGCTTGAATGTGTTATGAAAAAGAAAGTGCTATCATAAGAGGTATGTTGTGAAAAGAAAAAGGAAAAGAAAGCTGAAAAGTGAGTTGTGCTTAAAATTGAAAAACAAAAGATGAGAACAAGGGTGGAAGAATAAAATAAAGAAAGGTTGAAAGAAAAAAGTGTCAATGATACAATGTGATGTATTAAAGTGCTTAGGAACTTAGACACTATTTCTGGCCAAAATAGTTGATCCTACCCGTCCCTTAGCCTACATTACAACCATCAAAAGACCTACTTGATCCTAAGTTTAGCATTCTGACATTTAGTAGAGTACTACATTAAGGGCAAGCCTATGGTCATCAGTGGCTACATATGAATTCTTTGCGAGAGTGAGAGCAAGGATATATTGATACCCATGTTTGAAAAATATGCTATACTTGTGAGTGATTATGGGTACTATATTGCGAGACACACATGGTTGATGAGCTTTGGATAGTTGTATATGATTCTATGTACCTTAACGTTTGCATGCGATTTGATCACCATCACTAGTCTACGCTAGAGGTTAAACTGTTTCTACTTATAATCGAAAAACTACTCTTTGTTGATAATTTTTGTGCTTGTCTTGAAGAAAGTTTTGTGTTGTTGCTGTAAAAACCCTAAGTTGATGCTTAGAAGGACATGATATTTTGTTCGAGGACGAACAAAGCTGCAAGTGTGGGGTGTTGATGATAGGCGAATTTACACGCCTATATCAATATATTTTACCCATATTTTAGCCTAGTTTTGAGAACTAATTATCTATTTCATGCACTTTTAGTCTTTTTTCCTGTAAATGAGCTAACAAACATGATTAGGAAAGTTTCAGGTATAAATGATGCAAAATACAGCATTTTATGGCTTACTTGACGCAAAAGAGAGCTCACAAACGAAGTGGAAAGGAGCTGGACGCCTAAAGGACCAAATCTGCTGCATGGAAAATCTGTCCCGGGCTAAAACAGCATTTCTGAATACTTTGGGGACTGCATGGAAAATCTGTCCAGGACTAAAACAGCATTTCTGAAGACTTTGGGGACTTACAGACACAAAGCTGGATTTTGACAATGATACATTAACCTAGTACAATTGGGTTATGTATTTCATTAGTTTATTTGGATTAGGAGAATGTTACATTAACCTAGTACAAATGGGTTAAGTATTTCCTTAGTTTAGTAGGATTTGGTTATTTATTTTATTAGCATAGTAGGAGTAGGATAGGAGTATTATAAATACCCTATCATGCTAGAGATTTTAATCAAGTCCTCCCTTAGTGGAGAGGCAAGTCCTCCCTGAGTGGAGGCAACTCCTCCCTTCATTCAAGAAATTCATTCTTAAACTATTAATTTTCTTCCATCTCTCTCATCTTCCACCACAAACACTTCTAATCTATTCTTCTATTCTTAAATTCCACAACAAGAGAATCGTTACTTGCTACGGAATCACTAAAATCACACGCCAAACACCTACTATTCACGCCATCCACCATGCAAAACGTGATATCCTTCGCATTCATGGGTAACTAAACCTCTTAGTTGGGGTTATGGAAGCCGAATGAGTTACTATCTATTGCTATGAGCTTGTGAGTTCAAGACACGTATATTGCTTATATCATTATTCTCTTCATCTTAAATCTACATCCTTTGCGGTTCAAACACAAGAATACGCCATTCTAACATCTAACCTGTTCGAGAGAAAGGTTATTTGTCTAGAAAAGAAGACGCATAGACCAACGCCAGTCTAACATTTAACTTGTTCGAGAGAAAGGTTATTTGTCTGGAAAAGAGATAATGTCAAGGTAGTAGGACACCCTTTCCTATTAAAAAGCTAGTGCCGTAACTGGACTAACCTCTTGGAGAATTCGTACCGCTAGACACACTTTAAGCTCGAGAGAGTTAAAGTGAAATAGTCCTTGTTTAGGTCGAGAGACGCTTGGATTTACCATCGACTACAATTCTCTATAAGCAATTACATGTCAAGACTCTACACACTCATAGCCAATAGAGACGTATACCTCAGAAGGTGGACATAACCCCAACGCTTCAATTCTCATTGTTTACAACTAACGTGACAATCTTTCTCTTTTTTACTTTATTATTTTCAGCTTTTATTTCATTACTTTGGTTACTTATTACAATCCCCCCTTCTTACGAGACTTGCACCAAAAGTCTATTAATTTTACTTACTTGTTGACCAAGCTATTCCCTGTGGGATCGATACCCAACCCAGGTTGGGTTCTATATTTGCTAACGACCGCTTTACACTCCCACGTGAGCTGTAGATTGAGCGTTATCAGGCGGCTCCTTGGGTATCGCCCTAGGGCAAAATCCTGCATTCCACATCCGCTATTTCTAGGGCAAATGGGTTATTTTCCACCCATATATAAGCTCAGAAACACGGGATTTAGCACTTGTATCACAAAAATACACTCTTTTCTCTCAAAATTCATCAAGAACAAGTTAGGGTTTTAATTTGGGAATTCAAATTCAAGAAAGTTTCACTGTTAAATCTTTGTAGAATCATGAACTATGGTATGTTTAGTGTTGATTCATGGATTCCTTTCTTCCATTAAGCTCAATAACCCTACTTTAAATTATAAATCATGTTTTTTAAGATGAGGGTTGATTATGTTCATGTGATTGTACTTGTATGACTCCCAATTTGGAATCTTTATGTGTTTTTATAAAACTACGATAGCATGCAAGTTGAAGTCCATGGAATTTAATTGTTTATGATGTGTAATTTGATGATTCCACCTATGCCCTAAGTTGTGCATGCAAGGTGTTTGATAAAATGCCTAAGAGCCTAGAAATTATGCCTATTAGAGAAATTATGACTTAAATGATAAATGCATGTTATACCATTGTGTTCAAATGACTCCCATGCAATTAATATGCCTTGTAAATGTTGTTGGATTGCTCACGAATTTGACTTATGATTATGTCAGGTCTAATTGTAATCCTATTTATGTACAAGATTATCATAACCATGTACTCCATGAAATACCCAACTTATTGTATTACGAATTATCGATGTTGGTCATGTATTCAATAAAGTTATGCTTTGTCATTTTCTTTCTATCAAGTCCTGGGGGTACTTGTACCCGACAATTTAGTTGCATGCCTAGAGCCAGTGTCATGTTTTCACAATACTCTAAGTCAAGCCATGATTATTAGACTTCAGTCAGTCTCACAACTCAGGAAATCTCAGTAATCTCACAAACTCAGTCAGTTAAGAGAATTTAGTAATATTCCATTTGTCCACAGAACTCAGTAAACTCAGTTCAGTTAATAATGTTCAATGTCTATTCAGATGGGAGTAGGATTCAGCACCGAGTGAACCCAAGGATGGGAACTCACCTACTAGTTGAGGGTGTGATTCTTAGAAGCAAACCTTACGTTCCAGAACTACGTATCCAACATAGGTTGATACATCATAACCTACTAGATAAGGGTAGATGAGGTGGATTAAACTCTAACTGAGGGTTCCCACCATTCTCATTAGAGTAACCTTCTAGTTGAGGGTCACTCACAGTTGTCCTTACCAGTGGTGCGGTATTGATACACTTTCAATAAGGGTATAGATTGGACACCAATACAACAATAATATCTTATTTGGGGCATGTCGGTTAGATAAATACTTCCCACAGTCTCACTATCAGTCTTTAGTGAAGAACTCAGATAGTTCTACGGAATCATGATTGTCAGATACAATCAACTCAGCTCTGAATAGAACTCAGCTATTTCCATCAGTATTAGGATTGTCAGATACAGTCACTCATTTTATCAGTATATCAGTAATCATGTTATCATGATCTCTATTACAGTTACTATATATTCATGCATGTATTCTCATGTTCATGTTAGTTAGTCAGTTAGTATTGTTCATGCATATGAAACCCACACATTCAACCTTACCTAACTTGCATACCAGTACTACTGACGCATACTTTTCTCTTGTGCTATGGTGTCTTATACCATATATTCAGAAGTATAAGACTGAGAGCGTCAATAACATTCTAGGTTTCAATAGTCAAAGTTAGCAGTGAGTCCTCTTCATTCGAGAAAGATATGATTATTCATTTATTTCATTATTTAAATTTAGCTTGCACTAGGCAGAATTAGTTGGGGACATGTACCATCAACTCCTTATTCAGACAGTTTAGAGGCTTTCAGACTATAGCATGTGCATATAATTTATTTTTGTTTTGGGTATTTCCATACCCCATTCAGACATTGTTTAATTCATTATGATTAAGTTTTGAACTTATGGCCTTTTAGCCTTTATTTCAACATTTACATGGTATATTATAAAGTGTTCAGGTACAGATGTCAGTCATGGGTTAGCTTGTGGTCCTTCAGGGTCATGAGCATCATATAGTATTTTGGGTACCAGATTTGGGGCATTACAAATTTGGTATTAGAGCCTAAGGTTCAATAGTATCCTCGGAAGTCTAAAAGCCACATCTAGTAGAGTGTGTACATGGGTGAGTTGCACGCCACATTTATGTGAAGGAGGCTATGAGATGTTTTAGGAATAATTTCCCTTGTTTCAGTATCCATGTCATGTCAGTAAGAAAAATCTTCCAGTCTAACCCTTTTCTCTTCCACAGAATATGCCTCCTAAGTAGATAATTGGAAATCAGTCAGCCCCTTAGCCCGAAGATCCTTTGGGAGATCATATTTCTCATGCAGTGTTCAGAGCTGCATTCACAACTCTTGGTAAGTCAGTTGCTGCTCAGAATGAACAACCAGCAGTCATTCTGGACAACCTAGTAGCCAATTCATCTGCATCCAGGATTCGGGACTTTACCTGAATAAACCTGTCCTAGAGTGGAGGGGTAGTACTTCAGTGTTCAGGGGTCAGATTGTTTCCTACCTTCGGGAAAGTAAAATTATATCCAAGGGATGTGTCTATCATCTTGTTCATGTTAGGGACTCTAGTTCCAAAACTCCCAGCCTTGAATCAGTCCCAGTCGTGAATGAATATTCAGATGTCTTTCCCAAAAATCTTCCAGGCATTTCTCCCATAAGAGAAATAGACTTCGGTATTAATCTCCTTCCAGATACTCATCCTGTATCCATTCCTCGATACATAATGGCACCAACAAAACTCAAGGAACTGAAAGAACAATTTAAGGATCTCTTATACAAGGGATTCATCAGACCCAGTATATCCTCGTGGGGTGCACCGGTTTTATTCATGCAAAAGAAAGACGATTCTATCAGAATGTGCATAGATTACCGTCATCCCAATAAAGTCATAGTCAAGAACAAGTATCACTTCCTACAATCGATGAATTGTTTGACCAACTTTAAGGTGCCAGTTACTTCTCCAAGATAAACCTCAGGTCGGCTATCATTAACTCAGAGTCAGAGAATATGACATTCCAAAGACAACTTTTTAAACTTGGTATGGTCACTTTAAATTCTTAGTCATGTCCTTTGGTCTTACCAATGCCTCAGCAACTTTCATGAACTTGATGAACTATATATTCAAGCAACACTTAGATATGATTGTCATAGTCTTCATAGATGATATCTTTGTCTATTCCCGCAATAAGAGTGATCATGCAAAACATCTCAGAATAGTGCTTTAGACTCTCATAAATCATCAGCTATTCGCAAAATTTAGTAAGTTCAAATTTTGGCTAAGGTTCATAGCATTCCTTGGTCATATTATTTTCGGTGATGGCATTAGAGTTGATCCTCAAAAGGCTGAAGAAGTAAGAAACTAGCCTCTCCCTATCTCTCCATTAGATATCAGGAGTTTGTTAGGTCTAGCTAGCTATTACAGATAGTTTATTGAGGTATTTTCATCTATTGCATCCCCTATGTCCTGATTGACTCAGAAGAAAGTCAAGTTTCAGTCATCAGATCCTTGCAAAATAAGTTTTCAAGAGTTGAAGACTCGCCTAACCTCAGCTCCTGTTCTAACTCTTTCGGATGGTCCAGATGGGTTTGTAATGTACTGTGATGCATCCAGAGTAGGCTTGGGTTGTTTCCTCATGCAGCATGGTAAGGTCATAGCCTATGCCTCCAAATAGCTTAAGCCCCATAAGAAGAATTATCCTACTCATGATCTTGAGTTAGCAACTGTACTTTTTTCCTTAAATATTTGGAGGCATTAGTTATACGGAGTTCATGTAGATGTCTTCACATATCATAAAAGCCTTCAGTACATATTCTCTCAGAAAGATATCATCCTCCGACAGATATGTGGTTAGAGCTCTTGAAATATTATGACATAAGTTTCCTTTATCATTGGGGAAAGGCCAATATAGTGGCCGATGCTCTTAGTAGACTGTCTGGGGGTAGTGTCACTCATGTTGAGGACAGTAAGAAGAAGTTAGCTTAGGAAGTTCATCATTTTGCAGTACTGGGTGTCCGCCTAGTTGATTCAGCAGAGGGAAATATATGGGTTCAGAGTAGTTCAGAATCATCTCTAGTTTCCAAGGTAAAAGAAAAGCAAGATAGAGATACCATTCTAGTCAAGTTGAAAGAGCCAGTCAATGATCAGAAAGTAGAGGTTTTCTCATAAGGGGGAGATGGTGTTCTGCATTGTCAGGGTCATCTTTGTGTTCTAGGCGTAGATGACTTGAGGCAGTGAATTCTTTCAAAGGCGCATGGTGCACGTTACTCTATTCATCTAGGGGCCACTAAGATATACCACGACTTTTGGGTAATCTATTAGTGGAGTGGGATGAAGAGAGATATTTCAGAGTTTGTGGCTAAGTGCTCTATATGTCATCAATTTAAGATAGAGCATCAAAAGCCTAGTGGTTCCATCCAAGAGTTCACTATTCCTACTTAGATGTGGGAAGATGTGAACATGGACTTCGTGATGGGTTTGCCTCGAACTCGTCATCAACATGACTCACTTTGGGTCATTATAGACAAAATGACCAAGCTAGCTCATTTCCTTCCAGTTTATACCTCTTATTCAGTCGAGGATTATGCCAAACTCTATATCAGGGAGTTGGTCAGATTACATGGTGTCCCATTGTCTATCATCTCAGACAGAGGTACCCAGTTAACTTCTACTTCTGCAAAGCATTCCAAAAGGGTCTTTGTACCCAAGTCCATCTCAGTACAACCTTTCATTCTCATACAAATGGGCAAGCAGAAAAGACCATTCAGATTCTAGAAGATATAATGCGAGCGTGTGTAATTAATTTCAAGGGAAGTTGGGATAACCACTTGCCTTTGACTGAGTTTGCATACAACAACAACTATCATTCGAGTATTAAGATGTCTCCATTTAAAGTCTATGGTAGGAGATGTAGATCTCTAATGGGTTGGTTTAATGTTATGAGGCCGCAGTCATAGGGCCTGACTTGGTATTCATGCCTTAGAAAAAGTCATATTGATTAGAGAAAGACTTCGGGATGCTTAGAGCTGACAGATGTCACATGCAGATATTCGTAGAAAGGATCTCGAGTTTAAGGTTTGTGACCATGCGTATCTAAAGAACTCTCCCATGAATGAAGTAAAGAGATTCGGAAAAAAGGGAAAGCTCAGTCCCCGATATGTCGGTCCCTTAAAGATTCTCAGTCACCTTGACAATGTAGCTTATGAGCTTGAGTTGCCTTCAGATCTAGCTTCAGTCCATCCAGTCTGCCATGTCTCTTTGCTCAAGAAGTGTATAGGTGACCCAACAACTGTAGTCCCTATTCAGAGCATTGATGTTTAGAAAAGCCTCTCTTATGAAGTGATTCCAGTCAAAATTCTTGACTATCTGACTCGTCGACTGAGGAAAAAAGAAGTTCCTATAGTCAAAGTTCTTTGGCGGAACCAGTCCGTTGAGGTAGCTACTTGGGAAGAAAAAGTAGATATGCGAACCAAGTATCCTTACCTCTTCTCCGCTAACTCAAATCTAGCTCAAAGGTAATAGTTTTCCTTAAGCTCATTCAGTTTCATGTTCAGTTTTCTTACGAACTTGGTATTCCGTCTCATACTCATGTTCCCATTATAAACTTGGTATCAAGTACGATTGCATGATTAGTCATGCATTCATATGTCAGTTCAGTCACATAATCATGCATCAGATATGCATTCTCACTGTGAGAAGCTCAGTTCATTAGAATATTCAGTTATGCATTCATGAATCAATTACTCATGCATCAGATATGCATGTTCAGTATGATATATTAAATTTATTAGCCATGTCAGTCATGAAATCATGTTGCAATTGTTCATGTTCAGGATGTAAGTTAGTTGGTCTCTTCTCCCCTTCTTAGTTAGTCCCATTCGAGGATGAATGTTCCCAAGGGGGTGATATTGTAAGATCCCGCAAAAATTTACGTCTGGTAATTAACTCGTTATGCTCCTTAAAGCTCTATAGAAGGTCCAACACATAGAAAATTTCAGCTAAGTGTTCAATACTTAGTCTCATTTTAATCCTCCAAACTTTGAGGATTTATTTGATGACCTTCCCGACCTCTGTTTTCCTATTTTTAAATAGCTTTGTGATGAGGCAAGGAAAGAGTAAACTTGGGTGAGTTACAGAACTTTTGGAATAGCGTAAGGGTATGTTTGGGTGACCAAACCAGTAGCTAAAGGCAATAGGCCCTCGGCGCCCTGGTAATCTCCCTGCACCAGGCAGGGAGGCACCTTGCAAGTCTGGTCGACTAAGTAGAGAGACGCCTTGATATGTTCAGTGGAATAGGCAGCGCAGCGCCTTGGGTATCACCCTAGGCCAAAATCCTGCATTCTACATCCGTGTTTTCAAGGGAAAATGGGTTATTTTCCACCTGTATATGTAATACCCAACAAAATCGCGTGTCAAATTCAGCTCGTAAAGCTCCATGAAAGATCCCAAGACTTAAAAAAACAAAAACATTTTGCTAAGTGTTCAAGATTCAACACTTAGTATCATTTTAAGCCTCCGAACTTTGAGTATTTATTTGATGACATTCACGACCTTCGTTTTTGGATTTTCAAGTCGCGTAGCGATGGGGCAAGGTCGTAGTACATCCTGGGTAAGTTTCAGAAATTTTCAAATAGTGTAAGGGCATGTTTGGGTTTCCAAAATAGTAGCTCAGGCCGATAAGCCCGCGTCGCCCTAGTCATCGTGGGTTATTAGCCAAGCGCCGCCCAGTGTATTGCGGTCTATAGGTAGGGAGACGCCCTCTGGATCACCCCAAGCCAATTTTCGCATTCCATATCCATGTCCTTGAGGGCATTTTGGTCAATTTCCATCCCTATATAAGTCCCAAAGACGGGATTAAGGCCTCAAATCAGCAAAATATACTACCTTTCATCAAAATTCACTCAAGAAACATCAAGAATAAGTCTAGGGTTCAATAGGCGGTTTCAAGTTTCAAGTAAATTGCACGGATTCTTAATCTCAGGTATACGTAGTGTTCATCCTTGGATCCCTTTCATCCATGGAGCTGAAGAACAATGTTTTAAATAATAAATTATGATCTTTACGTTGTTGTGTAATTATGTTCATGTTGATGGTTGTTAATTGTGTTTCAAGATGGTATCTAAATGTGTTTCCATGAAGTGTATAAGCAAGTTAGTTGAAAACCCATGAATTTGGGTTGTTCAAGATTTATAAATTGTTAAGTACACTATGCTCAAGATTGTGCATGAAAGGTGTTTGATAAAATGCCTAAAATGATAGATATCATGTATTATAACTTAGGGGTGAACTATATGATAAATTCATGCCAGTCTATTATGGTCACAGAGATCACATGTCATTGTTGTGCCATATATGTGTTAATAGAATGTACATGACGATTGGAGAATGGATTCATAGTGTGTCTATATGCATTCCATGCTATGAAAAAGATCATGATTTTTAAGTATCACATGAGTTATCCCCAGATTATTGCAATATGAACTAAATATTACATGTTTGTCATTACCTTATGCTTAAATAGTTTCCATGCTATCGTTATAAACAACATATGTTGTCTCAATGCCTCTGATATTAGAATATGAGATTTATGACTTGATTATAAGTATTCCCATTCATGTTAGATACTATGATGACCATGTACTTCATGAAATCCCTCACTCATGTATTATGGATTGTTATTGATGCTCCTGTACTCAAGAAAGTCACGTTGTGTCAGTTTCCTTCTATCGAGTTCTGGGGGTACTTGTATCCAAAAAATATAGATGTGTGCCCAGAGCCGAGTCATGTTTTCACGATACTCTTAGTAAAGACACATTCAGTAGAATTCAGTCAGTCTCATGACTCAGGAAAAGATTCAGTAAACTCAGTATCAGTCCATTCCTACTCAGTAACTTCAGTAATCCCAGTAATCTCAGTACTCAGTAAATCTCAGTAATCCAAGTAATCTCATGCACTCAGTCAGTTATCAGAATTCCCTAGCATTCCGTCAGTCAACGGAATCAAGTATACTCAGTTTATGTACAGTTTCAGTTAATAATGTTTAGTGTCTATTCAGATGGGAGTAGTAATCAGCACAGCGCGAACCCAAGAATGGGAACTCACCTGTCATATTAGGGTATGATTCTTAGCAGTCATCCTTGTGTTCTATAACTACGTAGCCAGTGTAAGTTGGGATATCTTAACCTGTCAGATTAGGGTTGATGAGGTGACTTGACCTGTCAGATTAGGGTCCCACCATTCTCATTAGAGTAACCTAATAGATAAGGGTTACTCACAGCTTATTCTTTCTAGAGGCGCGGTATTGACACCCTTTCAGTCAGGGTAGAGATTGGACCCCATCTCAGCTATAATAGCATATATGAGGCATGTCATTAGAGAACTACTTCAAATAGTTTCAGTTATAGAATTCAGGACTGTCAGATACAGTCATTTAGTCTCAGTAATAGAACTTAGGTAGTTCATCAGATTTCATGACTATTAGAACAGTACGAAACTCAGATAGTTCCGTCAATTTCAGGGCTGTTAGATACAGTTATCCATGTTATCAATACCCAGTATTAAGGCTATCAGATATAGTCACTCATGTTATCAGTTATATCAGTTATCAAAACTCATGTTATCAGATATGCCTTCTATCAGAACTCATGTTATCAATCATGTCAGTTATCAAAACTCATGCTATCAATACTCAGTTTTAGGACTGTCAAATACTGTCAGAAACAATCATTTCTTTCTCAGTAATATAGTATCCGTCTCCCAGTAATCAGTAATACAGTACCAATTCCTCACTTAATAGTGACTTACATATTAATAGCAGTAAACTCAGTTATTCAGTACCTCAGTATCAGTAAACTCACGTTGTCAGTATTTAGACCCAGTAGTCAGTATCACCTCAAGTTCAGTAGTAGTTACTTATGCATGTATATATTCCCACGTTCATGTTAGTCAGTCAGCTAGTATTGTTCAAACATATGAACCCCATGCATTTAGCCTACTTCACTTGCATACTTAGTATATTCCGACGTACTGATGCATTTGTGCTATGGTGTTTCTTTTATTTTACACCATAGGTTCAGAGACAAGAGCTCCAGATCAGCAGTAGCATTCCAGTGTTCAGAGTCACAGTGAGTCCTTCTCATTCCAGGATGATATGATTATTACTTCATTTATTATTTATGTTCAGTTGGTAGATGGAGTTAGTTGGAGACACGTTCCTTCAACTCCTTATTCAGTACAGTTAAAGGCTTTCAGACTATAGCATGTTAGACAGTTTTTACCAGTTGTTGGGTATTGTTATACCATTTTCAGGCATTATTTTATCAAATATTTAATTATATTGAACCTTACGGCCTTTCAGTACATTTTTCTACATTTTTATGTTATATTATGCAGTGTATAAGTACTGTTATTAGTCATGGGTTAGCTTGTACTCCTTCGGGGTCATGAGCATCGTGTAGCATTCCGGTTCAGAAAATTGGGCCATTACAAATGTGGTATCAGAGCCAGGTTCAATAGTGTCCTAGGAAGTCTAAAAGTCGTATCTAGTAGAGTCTTGTACATGGGTGTGTTGTGCACCACCTTTATGTGAAGGAGGCTATGAGATCTTTTAGTAACAGTTTCCCTTCTTTCATGTCTGAAGATCATAATATAGGAAGTTTCTCTAAGGAACCCACGTAGATTCACATCAGGCTCCCCTCATGTCAACCTTACCTTATTTTTAAGGTAACCAAAATAGTGAAGCTGAAGTCCTAAAGATAGGGCTTTCTCAGGCAGTCTCTGGAGACAGTTATGGGATTTTCCATATGCTCAGACAGTATCCCCTCAGTTCAGTCATATTCCAAATTTGTATGGATTTTATTCTTGATTATAGGAACTCTTTCTCGAATCCAAATTTAGATATGTCAGCAGTATCCCTTATTAGAATCCTATGATAGAATAGGTCTACAGTCAGAAGTATGAACCCGGTTGTTTAGCAGTAATAGAGTTGGGATAATATTATCCAGTTTAATCAGATTATTTATTCATGGGGATAGTTGTGCCAGATTATCTATAGGCTTGAACAGTGTGAGCTAGAAATTTAAGTTTATTGACTTAAAATTAGGGATAAAGGTGTGAATATGATATTAGCAGTATATGAGGAAACAGAGGCAGATGATGTATTTAGTAAGGCGAGCATGTGTCGATCAAAGTGTAAGTATGTGATGATGATTAGAGTTCAGTTCAGAGATTATTTGAGTGTTCATAGACTTATGAGGATAGATCAAAGGCAGGGGGGAGATGGTAGATCAAGTACCCAAGTCAGGCTTTCAGATTTCAGTAGTACTGCCAGTATGTATAGAAAACTAGCTAGGGAAGATGATTTCCAACCCATCCTTATCTCAGTATAAAGTTTCGTACTCTAGTCAGTATGATGCCTATGCATACTTTATGTCTTAGTTCCATAAACACAACTTATGTTTGTACACTTTCCATAGAATCATGTGCGCTTTCAGTTCCCAGCATAGGGAGCTCAGTTCTAGATCACTCAGTGTGACGAATCATGTATCACGAATACAAAAACTCCAAACTCAGGTCATGTAGCTTATGAATCACGTACACATGTCACGCTTTCCAATATACTTAGCTAACATGACTCACGTTACGATCCTTCTGATCAGTTGAATCTAGGATATGTCATGTATATCCTCAGTACAGAGCTTTTTGGTAAATCCATGTTGTTAATATTCTTTTCCTTAAAGTTTTAGTCATGTGTCAAGTTCAGTTTGTATCCATTCATGCTATGCTTTAGATCCTCCTGATTTAACGTTTCAGTAAGCTCTCCTCGTGAAATAGTATAGCTATGAGCATTTGCTTAGATAGAAGAGAATAGATGTTACATGTTATGAAAAGATTGTTGCATACTTGTTGTACACGAGGGTGTAGATATAAAGATAGGCTTGAATGTCATGTTAGTATGCAAGTAAATGGCTAGCAAGAGGTAGTACTCAGAAATTAGGAAAGTTCAGAGTGTGAGTGTATATTCAGATCCTTGACTTATGTCAATCCTCATTGTGTGACTATCTAAATTCAGCTACCATCTCAATCACAGTTTTAGTATTTCAGTATTAGTAATCAACATTTGTCCAGTAACAGAAACCAGAAACCAGTATTCAATAATCAGTTATCAGAAACTAGTATTCAATTCCAATATTAGTCCCAGTTTCAGTCATATTTATAGTGTCATCTTCAGATCAGTGCTCAGCTCAAAAACTCAGTTCAGTTTCAAACTTGCTTGACCATAGCGTATAGTTATCAGCTACTCAGTTATAGGTATTTCAATACCTCAGTCTATGGAATGTTTCCAAACCATGTAACACGCTTGGTCCTGCATTTTCAAACAATATAGCTTTTAAGAAATCCATGTTGAGTTACCTCATGTTACTCAGTTAGTCCCTTCTCATATGCATAATAGTCTATGGCCTCAACCTAGCTATTCAAATTAAGTGGAATTCAATCTTTCATACCCAGTATTTAGCTATCAGTCATTTAGTTAATCAGATAAGTTAGTATATTTATGCACTCGTGTTCAGCTCAGTTCATGCATCAGGTCTCAATTTTAGATCCCAGCTATTCAGTCATGATTTTGTCCCTAGGTGCCTTGTGCATTGCCTCAACTTCCTCAATATCTCAGAAAGGTCAGTCCAGAGTTCTTCAAGGGACATAGTGTCCCAAGTGGGAGTCAGACTATAGCCCCCAATCTTTCATGATTTAAATATTTTTTCTTTGATGAATCTATCTTGGAGTAAGGGTTACTTATGATCTGACCCTCTAGTACCAAAACTCAGCAGTAAGCCATGTACTCAATGGCTCAGTTTAGTCCACGATATGATACTCCATCCATGTCATGTATTATAGACTTAGCTCAGTTCATGTATCATGTTCCAGGCTCAGTATTGTCCTCATGTTTCTTCTCATGCATATTGTGTACTTAATCTTCGACTCATCGGTATTTTTAGTTCAATGTAACAGTCTTCCTTGCACTTACTCATTCTTATGTTCAAATTTCAGTACCAAACTTGGTATTTACTTTCATACCCAGTTTTTAGTTCAAACTTAGTATCTTTTACCATTGCATGTTCTGTCGCATGTTCATGAGCCAGTTTAGTCATATATTCACGCATCAGCTATGCGTGATCATCTTATCAGTACTTTCAGTCATGTATTCACGTATCATGTCAGTCATATAATCATGCATCAGATATGCATAGATTTAGATTATCAGTTATACATCAGATATACATTCTTATTTAGAGAAACTCAGTTCATCAAAACACTCAGTCCTACATTCATAAATTAGTTACCCATGCATCAGATATGCATGTTCAGTATAATATGCTCAATTTTCTGTCATGTCAGTCATGGACCCATGTCTCAGTAGTGTATATCTTGTATGTACTCTAGTTTACCATTTCTCCCCTCTCAGTCAGTCTCATTTGAGGAAGAATGTTCCCAAGGGGGAGATATTGTAATACCCCACAAAATCGCGTGTCAAATTTAGCTCGTAAAGCTCCAGGAAAGATCCCAAGACTTAAAAAAAAATTGCTGAGTGTTCAAGATTCAACACTTAGTCTCATTTTAAGTCTCCAAACTTTGGGGATTTATTTGACGACCTTTTGAACAATCTTTTTTGGATTTTCAAGTTGTGTTGCGATGGGGAAAGGACGTAGTACATCTCGGGTGAGTTTCAAAAATTTTAGGATAGTGTAAGGGCATGTTTGGGTTTCCAAAGCAGTATATTAGGGTGATAAGCCTGCGTTGCCCTGGATAGAGCGGTGCTCCAGCCAAGGGGCCTCCCTGGTCAACGTAGGTTATTAGCCAGGCACTATTTATGACTCAGGAAAAGATTTAGTAAACTCAGTATTAGTCCAGTTCTACTCAGTAACTTCAGTAATCTCAGTACTCAGTTAATCTTAGTATTCCAAGTAATCTCAATAGTATTATGAACTCAGCCAGTTATCAGAATTCTTTAGCATTCCATCATTCAACAGAATCAAGTATACGCAGTCTGTGTACAATTTTAGATAATCAAGTTCAGTGTTTATTCAAATGGGAGTAGTAATTAGCACCAAGCGAATCCAAGGATGGGAATTCACCTGTCATATTTGGGTGTGATTCTTAGGAGTCATCCTTGTATTCCCATGTCCATGTTAGTCAATCATCTAGTATTGTTTATGTATATGAACCCCATGTATTTAGCCTGCCTCACTTGCATACTCAATACATTTTGATTTACTGATGCATTTGCGCTATGGTGTTTCTTTTATTTTACACCATAGGTTCGGAGACACGAGCTCCAGATCAACAGTAGTATTCTAGTGTTCAGATTTGTAGTGAGTCCTCATTTGAGGACGATATGATTATTACTTCATTTATTATTTCAGTTCAGTTACTAGATGGAGTTAGTTAGAGACATGTTCCTTCAAGTCCTTATGCAGAACAGTTAGAGGCTTTCAGACTATAGAATGTCAGACAATTTTTATCATTTTTTGGGTAGTGTTATACCATTTTCAAGCATTGTTTTATTAGATGTTTAATTAGATTGAACCCTACAGCCTTTTAGTACATATTTCTGCATTTTTATGTTATACTATGCAATGTACAGGTACAGATATCAGTCATATGTTAGCTTGTGATTCTTCGAGGTCATGAGCACCGTGTAACATTCTGATTCAGAAAATCAAGGCATTACAAACTTGGTATCAGAGTCAGGTTCAATAGATGGGTATGTTGTGCACCACACTTTTGTGCAGGAGGCTATGAGATGTTTTAGGAATAGTTTCCCTTCTTTCATGTCTCAAGATCGAGCTATAGCAAGGTTCTCTAAGGAACCCATGTAGATTCACATCAGGCTCCCCTCATGTCAATCTTACCTTACTTTTAAGGTAACAAAAATAGTAAATCTCAAGTCCTAATGATAGGGCTTTCTCAGGCAGTCCATGGAGATAGTTATGGAATTTTCCACATGCTCAAAAAGTATCCCCTCAGTTCACTCATGTTCCACAGTTGTACGGATTTCATTCTTGATCATGAGAACTCTTTCTCGAATCCAAATTTCGATATGTCAGCAGAATCCCTTCTTAGAATCCTATGATAGCATAGGCCTACAGTCAGAAGCATGAACCTAGTTATTTAGCGGTAATTGAGTTGGGATAATATTATCCAGTTGAATCAGATCATGTATTAATGGGGATAGTTGTGCCATAATAAATCCATAAGCTTGAACAGTGTGAGCTAGAAATTTAAGTTTATTGACTTGAAATTAGGCATGAAGGTGTGAATGTGATATTAGCAGTATTTGAGGAAACTGAGGAAAATGATGTGTTTAGTAAAGCGAGCATGTGTCGATCAAAGTTTAAGTATGTGATTATGATTGTAGTTTAGTTCAGAGATTAGTTTAGTGTTCACAGACTTATAAGGATGGTTCAAATCTAAGGGGGAGATGGTAGATAAAGTACCAAGTTAGGCTCTCAGATTTCAGTAGTAGTTACAATATATATAGAAAAGCAGTTAGGGAAGACGATTTTCGATCCATTCTTATCTCAGTATAAAGTTTCGTACTCCAGTAAGTATGATGCCTATGCATGCTTTATGTCTTAGTTCCATGAACACAACTTATGTTCACACACTTTCCATAGAATCGTGTGCGCTTTCAATTCCCAGCATAGGAAGTTCAGTTCTAGATCACTCAATTTCACGAATCATGTCACACGAATACAAAAACTCCAAACTCAGGTCATGGAACTCATGACTCATTTACACATGTCATGCTTTACAGTATACTTAGCGAACATGACTCATGTTATGATCCTACTAATCAATTAAATCTAGGATATGTCATGTATATCCTCAGTACAGAGCTTTTTGGTAAAACTATGTTGTTGATATTCTTTTTCTCAAAGTTTCAGTCATGTGTCAAGTTCAGTTTGTATCCATTCATGCTATGCTATAGGTCCTCCTAATTTAACCTTTCAGTAAGCTCTCCTTGTGAAACAGTATAGCTATGAGCATTTGCTTAAATGGAAGAGAATAGATGTTACATGTTTTGAAAATATTATTACATGCTTGTAGTACACGGGGGGGGGGGGGTAGATATGAAGATAGGCTTGAGTGTCATGTTAGTATGAAAGTAAATGTCTAGCAAAGGGTAGTAATCCAAAATTCGGAAAGTTCAGAGTGTGTGTATATTCAGATCCTTGACTTATATCAGTCCTCATTGTGTGACTATCTAAATTCAGTTGCCATCTCAATCATAGTTTCAGTATTTTAGTATTAGTAATCAGCATTTGTCCTATATTCAGAAACTAAAAATCAGTATTTAGCATTTAGTTATCAAAAACCAGTATTCAATTCCAATATTAGTCCAAGTTACAGTCTTAGTTATAGTGTCAGCTTCAGATCAGTGCTCAGCTTAGAAACTCATTTCAGTTTCAAACTTACTTGACCATAACGTATAGTTATCACCTACTCGGTTATAAGTACTTCAATACCTCAGTCTATGAAATGTTTCCAAATAATGTAATACATTTGGCACTGCATTTTCAAACAATATATATTTCAAGAAATCCATGGTGAGTTACCTCATGTAACTCTGTCAGTCCCTTCTTATATGCATAATGCTCTATGGCCTCAGCCCAGCTATTCAGATTAAGTAGAATTCAGTCTTTCATACACAGTATTCAGCTATCAGTCATTCAGTTAATTAAATAAGTTAGTATATTTATGCACTCGTGTTCAGCTCAGTTCATGCATCATGACTCAGTTTTAGATCACAGCTATTTAGTCACGATTTTGTCCCTAGGTGCCTTGTGCATCGCCTCAAATTCCTTAATATCTCAGAAAGGTCAGTCTAGAATTCTTCAAGGGACATAGTGTCCCAAGGGGAAGATACACTATAGCCCCCGAGCTTTGCTGATTTAAACATGTTTTATTTGATGAATCTATCTTTGTGGAAGCGTTACTTATGAGCCGACCTCTAGCTCCAAAACTTAGTAGTAAGCCATGTACTCAATGGATCAATTTAGTCCACGATATGATACTCCATCCATGTCATGCATTACAGACTCAGTTCAATTCATGTATCACGTTTCAGGCTTAGTTTTGTCCTCATGTTTCTGCTCATGCATATTCAGTAGTCTCATGAACTCCATCATTTATCGGAATTCCATAGCATTCCGTCAGTCAACGGAATCAAGTATACTAAGTCCATGTATAGTTTTAGTTAATCGCGTTCAGTATCTATTCATATGGGAGTAGTAATTATCACCGAGCGAATCCAAGGATGGGAACTCACCTGTCAGATTAGGGTATGATTCTTAGCAATCTTCCTTGTGTTCTAGAAATACGTAGCCAGTGCAGGTTAAGACATCTTAACCTGTAAGATTAGGGTTGATAGGGTGACTTGACCTATCTGATTAGGGTCTTACCATTCTCATTAGAGTAACCTGCTGGATAAGGGTTACTCATAGCTTATCCTTAACAGTGGCGTGGTATTGACACCCTTCCAGTTAGGGCAGAGATTGGACCCTATTTCAGCTATAATAGCATATATGGGGCATGTAGATTAGAGAACTCCTTCCCACAGTTTTAGTTATAGAATTCAGGACTGTCAGATACAGTCATTCAGTCTCAGTAATAGAACTCAGATAGTTCTTCAGATTTAGGGACTGTCAAATATAGTCTCTCAGATACATTACAGAACTCAGATAGTTCCATCAGTTTTAAGGCTGTCAAATATAGTCACACATGTTATCATTATCCAGTATCAGGGCTATCAGATATAGTCACTTATGTTATCAGTTATATTAGTTATCAAAACTCATGTTATCATCTATGTCATCTATCAGAACTCATGTTATTAGTCATATCAGTTATTAGAACTCATTCTATCAGTACTCAATTTTAGGACTATCAGATACTGTCAGAAATAATCATTTCTTTATCAGTAATATAGTATTAGTCTCCCAGTATTCAGTAATATAGTACCAGTTCCTCACTTAATAGTGACTTACATATTAATATCAGTAAACTCAGTTATTTAGTACCTCAGTATCAGTAAACTTACGTTGTCAGTGACTTACATATTAATGTCAGTATCACCTCGAGTTCAATAGCAGTTACTTATGCATGTATGTATTCCCATGTTCATGTTAGTCAGTCAGCTTGTATTGTTCATACATATGAACCACATGTATTTAGCCTACCTCACTTACATACTCAGTACATTCTTACGTACTGATGCATTTGCGCTATGGTGTTTCTTTTATTTTACACCATAGGTTTAGAGACACGAGCTCCAGATCAGTAGTAGAATTTCAGTGTTCAGAGTCACAGTGAGCCCTTCTCATTCAAGGAAGATAAGATTAATACTTCATTTATTATTTCAGTTCAGTTTCTAGATGGATTTAGTTGGAGAAATGTTCCTTCAACTCCTTATTTAGTACAGTTAAAGGCTTTCAAACTATAGCATGTTAGATAGTTTTTTCAGTTATTGGGTATTGTTATAACATTTGCAGGCATAATTTTATCACATATTTAATTAGATTAAACCTTACGTCCTTTCAGTATATGTTTCCGCATTTCATGTTATATTATACAGTGTACAGGTACAGATATCAGTCATGAGTTATTTTATGCTCCTTCGGGGTCATGTGGACCGTGTAGTATTTTGATTTAGAAAATTGGGGCATTACAATATATAAGCACATAAACAAAGGATTTAGCCCTTGTATCACCAAAATACACTCTTTTCTCTCAAAATTGTTCAAGAACAAGTTAGGGTTCCAATTCGGAGATTCAAATTCAAGAAAGTTTCACCATCAAATCTTCGTAGAATCACGAAATAAGGTATGTTTAGTGTTTATTCATGTATTCCTTTCAACCATGAAGCTCAAGAACCCTACTTTAAGTTATAAATCATGTTTTTTATGATGAGGGTTGATTATGTTCATGTGATTGTTGTTGTATGATTCCCAAGTTGGAATTTTTGTGTGTTTTTATGAAACTATGATAGCATGCAACTTTAAGTCCATAGAATTTATTTATTTATGATGTGTAATTTGATGATTCCACCTATTCCCTAAGTTGTGCATGCAAGGTGTTTGATAAAATTACTAGGGGCCTAGAAATTATGCTTATTAGCTAAATTATGACTTAAATGATAAATGCATGTTATACCCTTATGTTTAAATGACACCCATGCTATAAATGTGCCTTGTAATTTTTTTTGGATTGCTCATGAATTAGCCTTATGAATTTATGCCATGTTTACTTGCAATCCTATTTTTGTACAAGATTATGATAACCATGTGTTCCATGAAATCCCCAACTTAATGTATTATGGATTGTTGATGTTGTCCATGCATTCAAGAAAGTTATGCTTCGTTAGTTTTCTTCTATCAAGTCCTGGGAGTACTTGTAGCCAATAATTTAGATGTGTGCCAAGAGCCTGTGTCATGTTTTCATGATACTCTCAGTGAAGTCATGATTATTAGACTTCAGTCAGTCTCATGACTCAGGAAATCTCAGTAATCTCAGTAATCTCATGAACTCAGTCAGTTAATAGAATTCAGTATTATTCCGTCAGACCACGAAACTCAGTAAACTCAGTCCAGTTAATAATGTTCAGTGTTTATTCAGATGGGAGTAGGATTCATCACCGAGTGAACCCAAGGATGAGAACTCACCTGCTAGTTAAGGGTGTGATTCTCAGAAGCTGTCCTTGCATTCTAGAACTACGTAGCCAGCATAGGTTGAGACATCATATCCTTCTACGTGAGGGTAGATAAGGTGGCTTAACCTGCTAGCTGAGGGTTTCCACCATTCTCATTAGAGTAACCCACTAGTTGAGGGTCACTCACAGTTGTCCTTACCAATTGCGCGGTATTTACACCCTTCCAATCAGGGTACATATTGGACCACAATACGACTATAATATCTTATTTAGGGTATATCATTTAGATGACTACTTCCCACGGTCTTAGTATCAGTCTTCAGTAAAGAACTCAGAAAATTCTACAGAATCAGGACTGTCAGATACAGTTAACTCAGCTCTAAACGGAACTTATTTAGTTCCATCAATATCAGGACTGTCAGATATAATCACTTATGTTATCAGTACATCAGTAATCATGTCATCACAATCTCCATTACAGTTATTATGTATTCATGTATGTATTCTCACATTCATATTAGTTAGTCAGTTAGTATTGTTCATATATATGAACCCCATGCATTCAGCCTTACCTCACTTGCATACCAGTATATTCCACGTACTGGCGCATAGTTTTCTCTTGCACTATGGTGTCTTATACCATAGGTTCAAAAGAAGGAGACCCAGAGCATCAGTAGCATTCCAGGTTTGAGCAGTCAGAGTTAGTAGTGAGTTTTTTTCATTCGAGGATGATACGATTATTCATTTATTTCATTATTCAGTTTAGCTTACAGTAGGCGGAGTTATTTGGGGATATGTCCTATCAAATCCTTATTCATACAGTTTAGAGGCTTTCAGACTATAGCATGTGCAAATAATTTATTTTAGTTTTGGGTATTTCTATACCCTATTCCGACATTGTTTTATTCATTATGATTCAGTTTTGAACCTTGTGTCCTTTCATCCTTTGTTTCCATATTTATATGATATATTATGCAATGTTCAGGTATAAATATTTGTCATGGGTTAGCTTGTGGTACTTCGGGGTCATGAGCACTGTGTAGCATTTTGGGTACAAGATTTGAGGCGTTATAGTTCTCCATCACTACAGCCATCTTCAGTAAAACTAGTTTCACTGGACTTATCTGGTTGGTTTTCCTTTGGTCTATTCTGTAACTTCCAGCACTCGAATTTTATATGATCCTTCTTCTAGTAGTAGTTATAGGTTTTGTTTCTATTTCTGGATTTTGATCTATTTCTATCATCACCCCCAGAGTTCCTCTCATGATTCCTTCCTTTAATAATGAGACCATCTGCTTGAGTCTCCAACCCATTCCCAAGATGCTTTATCTTTTCCTTAGAGAACAACATATCAAAGACTTTATCTATGGTTAGGGTATCCCGACTATATAAAATTGTATCCCTAAAGGTCGAGTATGATGTAGATAACGAACACAATAGAATCAACCCTAAATCTTCCTCATCGTACTTAGCCGCCAGAGTCCCTAAATCAGAGATAATTTCCTTAAAGACAGATAGGTGATCTTCCAATGATGCACCTTCAGACATACAATGGGAATAAAGTTTCTATTTGAGATACAAATTACTTGTTAGGATCTTCATCATGCATAAAGATTTAAGTTTTAACCACAACATAGCGGCAGTGGTCTTCTTCAAAATATCCAATAGAATCTGATTGGATAAGTGAAGGTGAATCTATGATAAAGCCTTCTGATTGTTGCATCGTTTATCATCATCTATCCACGATAAGGGAATGTGATCAAACCCTAATAGCGCATCATCCAATTCCATCTACACAAACATAGCCTACATCTTAACCTACCATAAAAAATTTGGTATTGCAATCCAAAAATAGAATATCGTACTTCATGGTTTCCATACCCGAGAAAACAATTGACCAAGCTCTGATACCATTTTGTTATAATTCAAATAGATTAAGCAAACCACAAGTAAAAAGGAAAACAAGAACATGCAGATTTACGTGGAAACCTTTGCAGGGAAAAACCACAGGCAGAGGCTGAGGAATTTACTATAATGGAGAGAGAGAATACAACATAGAGACAAATTGTCTCAATGACATATTTTATGAATACCCAAAACAACGGACTAAATGCACTTATATAATATGTGCATACAAATAAGTCCTAAGCCAAAAAACATAAAGGTCTATACCACTCAGGCTACCACTACAGACCCCATTGAAAATCACAAACATGGGTTGCACCGCAAAAATTTTTAGGCTAGATCAACAAAATTTTGGTCACAACTCTAATATCTAGTATGCATATTATAACTAGATAAACCCAAATAATTACCCAAGATAAGCTATATATGCAAGAAAATAAAACCTCTTGCATCAGTATTTCAAAATTGAACTTCGCATTGTTCAACAACATTTCATCCACAAGTCTTGCCCTTATCCACTTCAGCCTTTTCATCTAGTTCCTCTCGGTATTAAGTTAAATTTTAGATACATTTGAGATTTTCAAACTAGCCCTTTGAAAATATCATCTCGACTTTTCTTTACAAAAAATGTAGACTAAAAAAAAGACAAATAATTTTGTGATGCAATCAACTAAAAGAAAAACAAAGTATGCTGCAATAGAAGTTGTTGAAAGGTGAACTGTTGAGCTCCATAAAGGATAAGAAACATGTTCAAAAATTAGATTATAAGAATAATCAACAATACTATCAACTAAAAAGTAGTTCACATCTCTCATTATTTTAGACAGAAAAATATGAAGGCTAATTATTTTGCTAAACTTGCCTCCACAAATGGAAGGACTTTACTTTCAGCTGGATACAAAGAGAAGAAAATGACCTAATAATTCAATTAGATAAATGGAAATTATCATCCTTTAGAAGAAGATTTCAGAAAGGTAAACTTTCCTGCTAGTAAACCAATCTTTGTCTCTAAAAGGAGGATATAACACCCCGGATTTTTGGGCTAGAGTTTAGACCGTCGTTCCTATGTATATAGAACCGAACTGAATTATTATTTATCAACATACGTGTTGTAATCAATCCTATCATAATGCCCATAAAATTCTCAAGTCAATTTCATTTTTAGTGTTATCTTTGGGATACAACTTTTCAGTCTTCTCGACCTTCGATTTTATAAATTCTTGTTGCATTGTGGTGGGGCAAGCTTGTAGTACGTCACGGGTGAGTTTTGGAATTTTTGGACATTGTTAAGGGAGTGTTTGATTTTCAAAATAGTAGCACCATAAGATATGCATGCGTCGCATGCTCCATCGCATGGTGGCAGCATGCGATATACCATGCTTCGCATGCTCCATTGCGGTAGGAAATAACATGCGACGCATGGTCTGTTACACGCCTGGGAATTTTTCAGCATTTAAGTTCTGCCTCATTAAGGGAACATTGGGTATTTTTCACTCCCTTCTCAGTTTAAACACGGGATCACAACCCTAAAACACCACATTACTCATATTTCTCTCAATTTTCTTCAAGAACACTCTCTAGGGTTTCAAACAAGATTCATAAATAACTCAAAATTCAACCGTGGGTTTTAGAAGATAATTAGAGATTTGAAATCCCCAATCCGTAAGCTTCAAGAATCATCCATTATTTTCTGAAATAGAGGTACGTGGGGTTTATCCTAAAAACTACATGGGCTTAAAAACCTTTAGAGCATGATTTTAAGGTTTTGATGCATTTATTTTATGGGGGTTTTGAAAACTATATTATTGATTATGTATTTTGAAAGTTTCAATATTGTTATTGTTTTGACCTTGTGGTCCTATATCCCAAATTGATTTATATGTATATGTATATCTATGAAATTCGAGATTTAAGATTGATTGAGAGCATAAATTATGAACTCCCACTCGTGTATCGGATTAAAGATTGTGGTTTTGTGATTTGAAAGATGTTTTCGCAATATTATTGCATTTGGTCATAAATTGAAATTGTTGAGAGGGTGGTTCTTGATATATATACATGTTCTTGTGTTTAAAATAAAGAATTGCATGTGAATTGAGAATTTTGGCATGACCACCTTTTACTATACTATTGAAATGCTTGACAAAGATGAATTCCTTGCATGTTTTTTACATGAGGTTTGAGAAAGAGTTCTTGAATTGAATTATTGAAATGGTGGTCCCAAAACTTGTGTTTTAAAAACAGAGATTTATGACAGACTAATTATGGCTCAGAGATGTGACTTGCAAGTCAATGGTATAACGCTACCATATGTAATTATTCCATAACAGAATATATTTTCAGAGTATATTTTTAGGATATGTTTTGCAGAGTATGTTTTCAGAGCATGCATGTTTTGATAGAGTTTTAAAAAGGGGCTTAAAGAGGGTTAGGTGGTTACCCAAAGAAGGCGCGAGTGAAAGTAACTCTTAGCTTGAAACCGTATTTGCCAATATGGGTAGATTATTATTGTATGCTGGGGACGGTCATGTGGCATAGTAGAGTCAGAGACTTCGACCCTTGCAATACACTTGGGTTGAGGTCTTCGATGTCGAGTTAATGGCAATTTCCATATAGCCCATGGAATTTTTTCAGAGTTGTAGGGTATACCACCTAACGCAGATATAATACAGATTTCTCAGAGTCATGATGATTTGCAAAAAGTCT
Organism: Capsicum baccatum var. pendulum; assembly: GCA_030864225.1. Classification (NCBI taxonomy): domain Eukaryota; kingdom Viridiplantae; phylum Streptophyta; class Magnoliopsida; order Solanales; family Solanaceae; genus Capsicum; species Capsicum baccatum. The sequence goes on along the minus strand of CM061552.1, from coordinate 71,803,538 downwards.
TTTAAAATGCCCATGTGATTTCTTATTGTACGACATATTTATGAACTATTTTAAACTACTCTCATATATGTTGATTATAAATGATTATTTTGGATTTGCTCTGCATACCAACACTTTTATGCTGACCCCCTGCCCCCTCTAACCTCTCAGGTTCTGAGGCTTAGTCTAGGGGTCTAGATAAACAGTAGAAAAATTTAGGTTGTAGATCAGGTCGAGCAGTGGTGAGCCTTCTTTACTTCAGAAGGCCTGTTGATTTGTCAATAAATTATCAGTAGTTATGTTTTGGTCTGTTATGGCTCTTGTCCTTGTTCTTTAGACAGTTTTGTTTACTTCTTAGTAGAGATTTCTTAGAACATTCTAATCCTTTTCTTCCTTCCAATTAAAGAACATTCCTCCTAAGAAGAACAGTAGAAGAATAGGAAATCAGCCTACACCTCATCTCGTTCAGGCAGATCCTCTGGACGAGCATGTCTCCCATGAGGAATTCAGGGCTATATTTACTACTACAGCCAATTCAGCAGCAGCCCATAATGAATGATAAGCTATTTTTCTAGCCAACCCAGTGGACAATACTATTGTATCTAGAATTTGGGACTTCACTCGAATGAACCCTCCATCATTTACCAGGTCTAAGTCAAATGAGGACCCACAGGAGTTTCTTAATCAGGTGAAGAAAGTTACAGATATTATGAGGGTGACAACTGGCCACATACCAGTTATAGAATGTGGCTTACTCATGGTTAAAATAGTGAAAGGCAGAGAGGGCTGCAGATGTAAGGCCCATGAATGGGAGGAGTTTTCTATTATTTTCCTTGATAGGTTGTTCCCATTGAAGTTGGGGGAAGATAAGGTTTTGGAGTTTATTAATCTGAAGTAGCTAAGGGCTACTCAGTTAGCCAGATATGCCTCTGATGTAGTAGACAGCAGATCCAAGATGAGTATATTTATGTTAGGTATGTCTAGCAGTGTGGTCAAGAAGTGTAGGACCGTAATGCTAATTAAAGAGATGGACATATCCAGGATCATGGTCCATGCTCATCAGATAGAGGAGGCTATGAATAAGGAGAAGGCGGGGGAGAATAAGAGAGCTAGAATAGTTGGCTTCAATTTTCTCAACCTATATCAGAGGGTGGAAATCATTTTCAGTTCCACTCGAAACCTTCAGTTCCAGCTCTGTCCTTAGCCAGTGCTCCGGTGCCAAAATTCAGAGATGGAAATATAAATAGGGTGTCAGGCCCTAACTTCAGGGTAGTGTTAGTAGTACCCGAACGAATTCTTTTTGCCAAAAATAGGGCAAAAACTCTCAGGGTGTCTGTAGAGCTGGAAGTGATGTGTGTTTAAGATGTGAAAAGCCATGACATAGGATCAAAGAGTGTCCTAAGGTAGGTTCACAAAGTCATCATGATCGTCCCTCATCTCAATTTGGTCGCCCGAATCAGCAAGGTATCGCTTCCAGTGCCACTAGTGGGCAACGCCCAAATAGACTTTATGCACTTTAGTCCCGATAGGATCAGGAAAGTTCTCCTAATGTGGTCACTAGTAATTTACAATTTTATCATTTACATGTTTATGATTGCTAAATCCAGGAGCTTCTTTGTCCTTTGTAACTCCTTATATAGCTGTTGACTTTAGATTCAGTCCCAAAATTCTAGCAGAGCCCTTCTCAATCTCCACCCTAGTAAGTAAATCTATCATAGTCTGGCGGGTATATAGGAACTACCCGATTATGGTATCTCAAAAAGTATTATCACGAAACTTAGTAGAACTAGAGATGACAGATTTTGATGTCATTCTCAGCATGGATTTTCTTCATTCATGCTATGCTTTAGGTTACTATAGAAACAAAATTTTCCATTTTTAATTTTCAAATGAATTTATCCTGGAGTGGAGGTGTAGTACTTTAGCCCTTAAGGGTCAACTTGTTTCGTACCATAGGGTGAGAAAAATGATATCTAAGGGAACATATTGTTTGAGTTAAGGATTCTAGTTCCAATACTCCCAGTCTTGAGTTATTTCTAGTAGCATGTGAATTTCTAGATGTGTTTGAAGATCTTCCTGGAGTTCCTTCTGAAAGAAAAATTGACTTTGGAATAGACCTTCTTCCAGATACTCAACCCATCTCTATTCTCCATATAGAATGGCTTAAGCAAAACTCAAAAAGTTTAAAGAACAGTTGAAGGATATCCTATATAAACGATTCATCAGACCTAGCATATCCCATTGGGGTGCACTAGTTCTATTCATGCGTAAGAAAGATGGTTCTATTAGAATATGTATTGATTACCGATAGCTAAATAAAGTCATGGTTAAGAACAAGTATCCACTTCCCAAAATCGATGACTTGTTTAACCAAATTCAAGGTGCCAGTTACTTTTCTAAGATAGACCTCAGATCAAGCTATCATCAGTTTAGAGTCAGAGAATGTGAAATTCCAAAAATAGCTTTCAGAACATGGTATGGCCACTTCGAACTCTTAGGCATGTCATTTGGTCTTATCAATGCCTCAACAGCTTTCATGGACTTGATGAACTATGTGTTCAAGCAATACTTGGACATGCTCGTCATAGTCTTCATTGATCACATTATTGTCTACTCCCACAGTGAACATGATAATGTAGATCATCTTAGAATAGTGTTACAAACTCTCAGATTCCATCAGTTATTCGCCAAATTTAGTAAGTGCAAATTTTGGATAAGGTCAGTACCTTTTCTGGGCCATATAGTTTTTAGTGATGACATTAGAGTTGATCGCCAAAAGACTGAAGCAGTAAGAAACTAGCCCAGGCCCATCTCTCCGATAGATGTCAGGAGTTTCTTGGGTTTGGCCCGCTATTACCAACGGTTTATTAAGGGATTTTCATCTATTTCATCTTCTTCTAGCTTGACTCAGAAGAACGTCAAATTCTAGTGGTCATATTATTAAGAGAATAGTTTTCAGGAGTTCAAGACTTGACTCACTACAGCCCCAATTTTGAATTTACTAGATGGTTCAGATGGATTTGTGGTATATTTTAATGGTTCCAAAGTAGGTTTAGGGTGTGTTTTGATGTAGGGAGGTAAGGTCATAGACTATGCCTCTAGACAACTTAAGTCTCATAAAAAGAATTACCCTACTCATGATCTTGAGTTAGCAGCTGTAGTATTTGCCTTAAATATTTGAAGGCACTATTTTTATGGGATGTACGGTGATGTGTTCACAGATCACAAAAGCTTGCAGTATGAGTTCTCTCAGAAAGATTTGAACTTGCATCAGAGAAGTTGGTTAGAGTTGCTGAAATATTATTACATGAGTGATCTATATCATCCAAGAAAGACCAATGTAGTGGCATATTCTCTCAGTAAGTTGTCTATGGGTAGTGTTGCTCATGTTGAGAATGGTCATAAGAAATTAGTTCAGGAGGTTCATCAGCTTGCCCGAATAGGTTTTCGCGTAGTTGATTCAGTAGAAGGTAGTGTGTAGGTTCAGAATAGTTCAAAATCATCTCTAGTTTCCAAAGTGAAGGAAAAGCAGGACAGAGATCCCAGTCTAGTTAAGTTAAAAGAGTCAGTTAGAGATCAGAAAGTAAAGGTTTTCTCTCAAGGAGGAGATGGTGTGTTGCGTTGCTTGGGTTGATTATGTGTGCAGGTGTAGATGACTTAAGGTAGAAAATCTTGCAAAAAAGCATGGTGTGTGCTACTTGATTTATCCAGGGTCCACAAAGATGCACCACAACTTGCGGGAAGTCTATCGGTGGAGTAGGATGAAGAGAGATATTACATATTTTTTAACTAAGATCTTGACTTGTCAGCAGGTTAAGATTGAGCATCAGAAGCCAAGTGGATCCATGCAGGAGTTCAGTATACCTACGTGGAAATGGAAAGAAGTGAACATAGACTTTGTGATGGGCTTATTTCGTACTCGTCGTCAGCATAATTCAATTTGGGTTATTGTAGATAGGAAGACCAAATCCGCTTATTTCCTGCCATTCTATACCTCTTATTCAGAAAAGGATTATACTATGTTAGAGAGTTAGTCATATTGTACGGAGTTCGATTATCCATAATTTCAGATAGAGGTGTGCAGTTCACTGATGATAGGCGAATTTACACGCCTAAAGTACTATATTTTACCCATATTTTAGCTAAGTTTTGAGGACAAAATATATAATTCATGCACTTTTAGTCCTTTTTCCTATAATTGAGCTAACAAACGTGATTAACAAGTTTTCAAGTATAAATGATGCATATTTCAGCATTTTATGGATAACTTGATGCCAAAGGAAGCTTCACAAAAGAAGGAAAGGAAAGCTTGGACGCCAAGGACCAAAAGTGACACATGGAAAATCTGTCCCGGGCAAAAACAGCAATTCTAAAGACTTTGGGGACTAGCAGTAACTTATTAGGATTAGGATAATCATGCAGTAATTTGTTAGGATTAGGATAAGTACGCAGTAGCCTAGTAGGAATGGTATATGGGTATTATAAATACCCTATTTTTCTGCAGCTTTTTAATTATCAACTCATTCAACACAACATTATTCTCATCATTGACTACTACTTCTAATTCTTCCATTAATTCTACTTTTTCTTCTTCTTCTATTCATCTATTCAATTCTTAATTTCCACAACAAGAGAAACGTTACTCAGCAAGGAATTCACGTCATTCTTACCCTTAGACTTATCGTGAGATTATTTTGGTATGATGATAATTGCTATTGTGTTTTCCGTTGCAATCATGAGTAGCTAAACTTCTCTGTTGGGGTTATGGAAGCCGTATGAGATACTATCTATTGCTATGAGTTTGTGAATTCGCGACACGTATGCTGCTTATATCATTGTTCGAAAGAAAAGTTATATGTCTGGAAAAGAGATAATGTCAAGGTAATAGGGCACCAACCCCTGTTAAAAAGTTAGTGTCGTAACTGGATTAACCTCTTGGAGAATTTGTACCGTTAGACACACTTTAAGCTCGAAATAGTTAAAGTGAAATAGTCCTTGTTAAGGTCGAAAGACGCTTGGATTTACCATAGAATACAATTCTCTATAAGCACATGCATGTCTGAATTCCGCATAACTCATAGCCAATAGAGACGTATAACTCATAAGGTGGACATAACCCTAACTCTCAATTCTCATTGTTTTACATCTTACTAAAACATTCTTTCTTTTTACTTTGCTATTTTCTGTTTTCATTCTATTATTTTGTTTACATCAATTGCACGTTACAATCCCCCCTTTTTACGAGACTTGCAACAAAAGTCTAATAATCTTTGCTTACTTATTGACCGGATATTCCCTGTGGGATCGATACCCAACCCAGTTGGGTTCTATATTTGACAGCGACCGCTTTACACTCCTACGAGAGCTGTAGATTGAGCGTTATCAAAAATTGGCGTCGTTGCCGGGGAATACGAGTGTCAATTATGTTTGTGATAATTACTAGACCCTTTGGTCAAAGATTCTCGTACTTTTACTTTTAGTTTTTGTTTTTGTTCTCTGCAGTTTTTTATTCAGTGCATGCCCCATACTCGAAGTTCTAGTCAACCGTTATTACCTATCAATCCTGAACCACAACGTATTGGCAGAATGGAGGCACAACACGAAATTGAAAGGATGGCTGCTCAACAGGAACAGGCGAGACTAGCTGCTCTAGTCGCCGCTCAAGTGCATCAACTGAATATTGATAACCCCGGGCGAGCAATACATCCTGACGACGAGGACCTAGGTGATGACGAGTTACTAAACCCTAGGCATGCTGCTGAGATCGCAACACCTGCCAACAGAAGAGATCATCAAGCAAGGTTTAGGCATGAACGTCGACCTATACAACCAGCTTTCGACGATGATGATAATGATCTTGATGGAGCCGGAGCCACAGGAGCCATTATTCCTCCACCATTGGCACCCGGAGCCAAGTTCAACATTATAAGCACCATGATTCAGTTATTGCAACTCAAGGGATTATTTGGTGGACTAGCAGGCGATGATCCGAATATGCATCTCATCAACTTTATTTCTACATGCAAGTCGTTTGACAATCCTGGCGTTGGTCAGAATGCAATTCGATTACGCCTATTTCTATTGTCTCTGTTTGGGGAGGCAACTCTATGGTTGAATGGGCTGACTCCTAATTCTATTACAAATTGGAGGCAATTGAGAGACGCTTTCCTAGAAAGATTCTTTCTGCCATCCAAAAGAGCATAATTAAGAGATGAAATCAGCAACTTTCGGCAGCTTCCAACCAAAGCTATTCATGAAACATGGGAGAGGTTCAAGATGAAGCTTATGAGGTTTCCAAACCATCACATGACCAATGTCCACCTAATGGAGATACTATACAGAGCCTTGAATTCAATAACTAAACCAGTGGTGGATAATGCGGCTGGAGGATCATTTATGGACCTCACCTTCGGGCAGGCAAGCAATATGCTAGATCGAATGACGAAGCAAAGTAGAGCTTGGCATACCAGGGATTCTGAGGTAGCAAGCCCCACTTTATCTATTGGCATGACTGCAGAACAAAGGAGAAGAGAAGAAGAACGTGATCAAGATATGGCGCACCTGAAAACACAAGTGGATCTTCTTACAAAACATCTATTATCAGGGAAGACCGAAAAAGTCAAAGTTGTTGCGTCAAAAGGAAGAGACGAATCTGATTCGGAAAAAGAGGCCAACTACTTAAACAATCAGGGGTGTTTCCGAGGCAATACCCAAGGAAACCAAGGTCGAAACTATTATGAGAAATATGGAAATAAGGACCAAGGTAGTTTGAAGAACAAGAATGACAATAGTGGTCTGTATGTTCCCCCAGGAAGACGTGACACCACCACATCTGGTTTCGGAAGCATGGAAGATATGATGGCTAAACTGTTGAAAGGAGTGGAAGCAACCAGCGCGGGAGTAACGGAGGTAATAAATGATTTTTCCTCAATGAAGCAATTGGTCGACTCACATTCCACTTCAATCAAGCAAATAGAGCAGCAATTGAGCCAACTTTCAGTAGCACTCAATCAAAGAAAGGTTGGCACCTTACCTAGCGACACTGTGCAAAATCAAAGGACTGACGGATCATGCATGGCTATTACTACCCCAAGTGGTAAGGTGCTGGAAACTTCATCCAAAGGCAAGCAAGTGGTTGACGAGGCAGCAGACATCGATGATAAGGCAAAAGGAGAAGCTGCCGTTAAAACCACCCACGATGTCCATGACGTCACACCGAGTATGTTGCAGCCTGAAAAGGCTGAAAAACGGAAGAAAGATGAGAAGAAAGCCATGGAGAAAACAATTCCTTATCCACCACCACCTTTTCCTCAAAGATTGAAGAAGATTGCGGATGATACAAAGTTCAGCAAATTCATGAATATGTTAAAGCAGCTGACCATTAATGTTCCGTTGGTAGAGGCACTAGAACAAATGCCTGGGTATGCGAAATTTATGAAAGATCTTTTGACAAAGAAGCGAGCAGCAAGCTATGAGTTGAAGGATATTGTTTATCACTGCAGCGCAATCGCTACCCGATCACTAGTTTAGAAGAAGGCTAACCCCGGTGCTTTCACTATTCCTTGCACCGTTGGATCTTTGAGTTTTGCCAAAGCATTATGCGATTTAGGAGCCAGCATAAATTTGATGCCATTATCTATTTATAAAAAGTTGGGGTTGGGTGATCCTACTCTAACCAATATGAGGCTCATAATGGCGGATAGGTCGGTGAAACGACCTGTTGGTATTCTATGTGATGTATTGGTAAAGGTTTCTTCATTCATCTTTCTAGCAGACTTCGTAATTCTAGATTGTGAGGCAGACTCAGAAGTTCCCATAATCTTGGGGCGCCCTTTCCTTGCAATAGGAAGTGTGCTTATTGACATGAGAGCTAATGAGCTTTTATTTTGGTTGAATGACGAAGTGGTCCGTTTTGATATATGCAAAGCAATGAAGCATCCCAGCGATATGAATGTGTTCTCTGTAGCTGATGTTCATTATGAGGATAAGAAAGCATTATCTGTAGCAAAACAGCTTACTATTGAGCCATTGTCTGTTGCGCTACTGAATGTTGAGCATAAGGATGATGAAGATTATAAAGAAACTACATGTGCTCTAACAGAAATAGGGTCCTATTCTCATACTCCTAAACAGACGGACCTTGATCTTAAGAATCAACTGTCACCAACAGCGAAGACATCCATTGAAGAGCCACCAATGCTAGAATCGAAAGAGCTCCCCGATTATCTAAGGTATGTGTTCTTGGAAAGTGGAAATATACTTTCGGTAAGTATGGCGGATGATTTAAGTGAACAGCACATAGAGGCTCTCATCTCTGCTCTAAAGAGATACAAGAGAGCCATGGGTTGGACTATTGATGATATAATTGGTATCCCTCCCGGGATAGGCATGCACAAGGGTCATCTCAAAGAAGATTGCATGCCTACAAGTAAGCCTCATTGTCGTCTGAATCCATTCAGAAAACGATCCACCATCTATCTCGATGAAGTCTAAGTAATCGAGATAGTTATGTCGTGCCGCGATAATAAATCAAGCGCTTGTTTGGAGGCAACCCATCATTTTTCATTTTTCTTTCTTTCGTTCTACTAATTGTTTGCTTTTGATAAATAAAAATCCAAAAAGAAGAGTCGTGCCATGACCAAAACTAAGGCGCTTGATGGAAGGCAACCCATCGTTCTAATCGTGTTTGTTGTTTTTGAGCAAGTGTAGGTACAAGAGGCGTAAACGAGGAGATTGGTTCCAAATTTTGATTTGGTCGTATCGCATGTTGAAGGTGGTAAGTTAGTAATGAAGAAGCAAAAGGCTATGGATTAGACAATGCTTATGAAAATATAGGCAACAAACAAGGCTAGGCCTATGTAAAACTAGGCCACGAACAAGGCAAGGCCTATGCTATGGCCTAAGCTCTCGAAATCTAGTGTGCCATAGCATAGGCGCCGCCTATGCCCAAGTATGCCATAACGTAGGCACCACCTATGCCAATGCCTTTTGTCTCTGAATCTCATATGCTATGCAAAAGGCGCCGCCTATGCCTAACAATGCTATGGCATAGGCGCCGCCTATGCTCAACAATGCTTTGCAAAAGGCGCCGCCTATGCCAAGCATAGGCAAAGCACTAGGCGCCGCCTATGGTCACTTTTGGTCTCCAAATCCAATTCTAATTGGGTCAAAACCCAACCCAAGATTGCCTTATAAATAAGAGACTTAGTCTTAGACCAAAAATACATTGCAAACCTAGCATAAGCGCCGCCTACCTCTCCAAATCCTCTCAAAAATTTTCCTTTTGCTCTTTTAATTTGCAAGAACACCATCCAAAGCCATCAATCAAGTAAGTACTTCTTTGTTCTTCATTTATATTCCGTAAGTACTACACTACTAAGCATATTATGAATTGCTAAATCTTGAAGTAGTATTGGTGATTTGAATGTGGTTGATGTGTTGTGATACAACTAAGTGAGTGAAAGAATACGTAAGGATGATCTTAACTTGTTTCCAACTTGAATTTGATTTTGATGCACTGTCATACTTTTACGGAATTGACATGGTCACGAAAATTGCATAATCTTGTCAATAGAAAGTGTACATGTTGGAATGACTTGTTCATCGAGATGAGAATTATGGTTGACTACCAACATATTGTGATTATTTCTAGATGCTATACCTTGATTCAATCTCTATGTAGTAGTCTTGATATATCAAACATGAAAGTATTGCCAAGATTTCAAGAAGTATGACTACACTGATTATATTGTTGGAATATAGAGCCTAAAACATATATCGATGAAGTCTGAATAATCGATAAACTTTCACTTCACTAGTTTGTGCCAAAAAAATAAGTGTGGGGTGGTGCCACTACTGCTTGTTTATTGATTGTATCCACCGAGATAAAGCTAACATGACTATTGTTTTAATCTCAGGTACAATGGCACCAAAAGCAAGACAAGGCAGCGATAAAGCAACCACTTCACAAAAAGGCAAGAAAAGAGGACGAAAAGAGCAAGGCGAATCATCCTCAATGCAAGTACCACGCCGCATGTTCGGAATTAAATGGGTCCTCGAGGAGGAAGCAAAGGAGTGGTATAGGAACAATAAAGAGAGAAAATATGTTCATGTGGACCTGATACACAAAGAAAGCCTAGCAAAGAAAGAACCGCGCATGTTGGCCAAGATAATGGCATTACATCTTGATTTCATCTTCCGAGATATGGGAGAGTGCAATCTCGATTTAACATGAGAATTCTATGCCAACTGGTCACCGAAAACCATAGGGAATGAAGTCAAGATTCGGGGCCAAGTTTTACAACTAAATACGGATTTCTTCAACTCCTTTCTAGGTTTGCCTTCAGTTGATCCATCACCACTCAAGGAGCTGTACAATAAACCTCCATACAGGGCCATTCAACACACACTTTGTGGAACAAGATCTATGTCACGATGGAGTAGACACAAGGACACCGGTCGGCACAACACCTTCCCATATGCTCCTTTGAATAGGGAAGCAAGGATATGGCTTCGAATAGTCAACTCTTGCCTTATTCCAGGGATGCAGTACACAAAGATAACATGAGATAGAGTGTGCTTGGTGTACACATTGATGACGAATGTCCCTATCAATGTTGGGGCAATTATTCGATCTACAATGCGGAAAGCTAGGCTACACAAGAGGTCCCACTTCAGTTTTGGCAACCTGTTGACTGCAATATTGAGGAAGGAGGACATCAAAGAGGAACCGGCTGATCATAAGCTTCCACACAACCCGAAGAAGGTTGACCTCACAAAGGTTAAAGATGCTGAATCTACACATGGCGTCAACCTTACTACTGCTGAGAGACATGCTCGGGATGAGAGTTTCTTTCGCCATCTTTATGGCATGACTCGGTTTACAATGATGAGCAGAGGTCGTGTTCCAACTGCTATAGAGCTCCAACAGCTGGATTATGACTACCCAATGAATGAGCATGCAAGGCAAATGTGTGAAGTAGGTGTGTACTTTGAGGAACCTCTTGATGAGATGTGCCAACCGATGATGAACGCAGAATGCCAGACTCCGACGTGGAGGAGAATTCTGATGACGATGACTCCAATGATAATTCCGACGAAGGGGGTATGACCCCAGACATAGAGGAGGAGTCCGATTAACCAGGTTCTTCTTATTTATTTTCCACTGAGGACAGTGTGTCCCGTCTAAGTGTGGGGTGCTGGTATTTGCATGTTAACCTTCCTTAGCTGCATTATCTTATTTATGTGTGTTTTGCTTATTTATGTTTGTTTGTTTTAATTTTTTTCGGAATTTTTTTGTTACAAACATTGCATAAAATTGTTCTGATAGGCAGCATGGTATTACGACAAGAGTCTGTGATAAAATATTACTGTTGAGATGTTTAGGCTTTAATTGTGACTCACTATGTGATATTGTGTGGTTCAATTCCTTCATCTGTTGGGTCAAGAGTCTATACAGCTCCCAATAAAGTCGACCATGTGCCTTGTGTGTGAGAGATGATAGTATATTCTATGCTTGTGGGTGATGCTAGAACTTGCCTGGTATGTATGTAAAGCGAAATAAAGAGTTTGAGTTTAGGAGATGATTTAGGCATTTCTTTGGCAACCTATGATTGTTTACCTTCATTTTATCTACCCATGGACATCATCCTAGATAACCCCTTTTGAGCCTTTAGCCTATTTTCTTTGACAGCCTTATATGTAAGCCTAATCTATTTTTTTCAAGACCATAATTTGATCCAAATTCCTAAGTGCTTTAAAGTGTAAAGTCATGTGACAAAATAAGAGGAAATTGGGGGAGTATGAAGCCTTAGATGGTATTGGTGCTTGAATTTGTTATGAAAAATAATTGCTATCATAAGAGGTAAAGAAAAAGGAAAAGAAAAATAAAAAGTTAATTCTGTTCAAAATTGAAAAACAAAAGAGGTGAGAAAGGGTGGTAGATTAAAAGAAAGTAGAAAGGTTGTTTGAAAGAAAGCATAAATGGCATAATGTGGTGTATTAAAGCTCTTAGGAACATAGTCACTATTTCTGGCCAAAATAGTCCTACCCGTCCCTTAGCCTACATTACAACCTGTAAAGACCTATTTGATCCTAAGCTTAACATTCTGATATTTAGTGGAGCATTACACTAAGGGCAAGCCTATGGTCATCAGTTGCAACATATGAATTCTTTGTGAGAGTGAGAGCAAGGAAAATCTTATACCCATGTTCGAAATATATGCAATACTTGTGAGTGATTATGGGTTATATTTTGTGAGACACACATGGTTGATGAGTTTTGGGTAGTTGTGTATGATTCTCTATGCCTTAACTTTTTGAATACGAATTGACCATCATCACGAGTCTATGTTGGAGGTTTAATTGTTTCTACTAATTATCAGAAAACTACTCTTTGTTGATAATTATAGTGCTTGTCTTGATGAATATTTTGTGTTGCTACTGTGAAACCCTAAGTAGATGTTTAGATGGACATGATATTTTGTTCGAGGACGAACAAAGCTTTAAGTGTGGGGTGTTGATGATAGGCGAATTTACACGCCTAAAGTACTATATTTTACCCATATTTTAGCTAAGTTTTGAAGACAAAATATATAATTCATGCACTTTTAGTCCTTTTTCCTGTAATTGAGCTAACAAACGTGATTAGAAGGTTTTCAGGTATAAATGATGCAGATTTCAGCATTTTATGGATAACTTGATGCCAAAGGAAGCTTCACGAAAGAAGGAAAGGAAAGCTTGGACGCCAAGGACCAAAAGTGACGCATGGAAAATCTGTCCCGGGCAAAAACAGCAATTCTAAAGACTTTGGGGACTAGCAGTAACTTATTAGGATTAGGATAATCATGCAGTAATTTGTTAGGATTAGGATAAGTATGCAGTAGCCTAGTAGGAATGGTATATGGGTATTATAAATACCCTATTTTTCTGCAGCTTTTTAATTATCAACTCATTCAACACAACATTATTCTCATCATTGACTACTACTTCTAATTCTTCCATTAATTCTACTTTTTCTTCTTCTTCTATTCATCTACTCAATACTTAATTTCCACAACAAGAGAAACGTTACTCAGCAAGGAATTCACGCCATTCTTACCCTTAGACTTATCGTGAGATTATTTTGGTATGATGATAATTGCTATTGTGTTTTCCGTTGCAATCATGAGTAGCTAAGCTTCTCTGTTGGGGTTATGGAAGCCGTACGAGATACTATCTATTGCTATGAGTTTGTGAATTCGCGACACGTATGCTACTTATATCATTATTCTCTTCATCTTAATGCAAATTCTTGTGGTTGGAAACGCATAGAATACGCCAGTATAGCATTAACTTGTTCGAAAGAAAAGTTATATGTCTGGAAAAGAGATAATGTCAAGGTAATATGGCACCAACCCCTGTTAAAAAGTTAGTGCCGTAACTGGATTAACCTCTTGGAGAATTTGTACCGTTAGACACGCTTTAAGCTCGAAAGAGTTAAAGTGAAATAGTCCTTGTTAAGGTCGAAAGACGCTTGGATTTACCATAGAATACAATTCTCTATAAGCACATGCATGTCTGAATTCCGCATAACTCATAGCCAATAGAGACGTATAACTCATAAGGTGGACATAACCCTAACTCTCAATTCTCATTGTTTAACATCTTACTAAAACATTCATTCTTTTTACTTTGCTATTTTCTGTTTTCATTCTATTATTTTGTTTACATCAATTGCACGTTACAATCCCCCCTTTTTACGAGACTTGGACCAAAAGTCTAATAATCTTTGCTTACTTATTGATCGGCTATTCCCTGTGGGATTGATACCCAACCCAGTTGGGTTCTATATTTGACAGCGACCGCTTTACACTTCTACGAGAGCTGTAGATTAAGCGTTATCATTCACCTCTCATTTCTTGAAAGCCTTTCAAAAGGGTCTTAGTACCCCAAGTTCACCTCAGTACAGCCTTCCACCCTCAGACAGATAGTTAAGAAGAAAGGACCATTCAAACTTTAGATGATATGCTAAGAGAATATGAAATTGACTTTAAGGTAGTTAGGATGACTATTTGCCATTGATTGAGTTCGCATATAATAACAATTACCATTCCACCATTCAGATGGCTCCATTTGAGGCACTTTATGGGAGGAGATGTAGATCTCCTATTGGTTTGTTTAAAGTGGTTGAGGCTGTAGTGGTAGGGCCTGAATTGGTATTTGATAATCGGGTAAGAAGTTATAGTGATTTAAAGCTTCAGTCGTAAAACGGCATTATTTCAGTCAGTGGAGCATCGCGCCATAAGCTAAAATGACGTTTGTCAATTTCCAGTGTCTCTCCCCAATTTCACCACGTTGCAGTGAATTTCCAAGTCACAAATAATATGGCAACGTGATTACACCGCATCGCGCCACCATGCAGATTCCCAATTGTCCAGTTCCAGTGGCTTGGCACGATAGTGGCGCGTTGCGCCAAGGATGAAAATTGAGAATTTTTCTAGCTTTTGTGATTTTTAATTCTAGGGCTTGTTTGGTCTTTTCCCATGAATTTAATTTCACCTAAAAACGGGATTTAATCCTAAGAGAGCATTATTTGCTCACTTTTGTATTAACCTGTCAATTTAAGATCAACTCTCTTTAAGAACAAGAACCCTAGCTCTAAAATTCAAGGTTCAAATCACAATAACTCTCCATCAATCCTTCCAAATTCATTAACTCAGTATGTTAAGAGTTTATTCATGGGTCCTTTTCACACATGAAGCCCAAGGATCTATTTTCAAATTACAAAGGTGGTGTATTTATGAGATTTCATGATTTTCTTGAATTGAAATTCATGTTTATATTGTTGTTGGGTTTTGATCCATGTGTTAAACTATTAATCCCAAAAATTAATCATAAATGTAATAATTTATATGATATTCATGGTAAACCCTTTAATTTACATGTTGGTTGATGTATCCATGATTATTAGATGTGTTGATGATTGTATAATCAAAGCATGCTCCCCAAGTGTTTGATAAAATGCTTATGTGAATAACTTAGTGCTATTATAGCATGTTAGCATGAAATCCCCAACCTATTGTATAATAGATTGTCGATGATGATCACGTACTCAAGAATGTCATGTTATGTCAATTTCCTTCTATCGAGTCCTGGGGGTACTTGTACCTAAAAAATATAGTTGTGTGCCTAAAACTAGTATTATGTTTTCATGATATCCTCAGTCAAGCCATATTCAATAGAATTCAGTCAGTTATGTGACTCAGAAAAATATCAGTAATCTCATGAACTCAGTCAGTTATCAGTAACATTCCATTAGTCAATGGAGTTCTGTAAACTTAGTCCATGTACAGTTCAGTTAACCATGTTCAGTGTCTATTCAAATGGGAGAAAAAATTAGCACCGAGTGAACCCAAGGATGGGAACACACACTGTCAGATGAGGGTGTGATCCTTAGAAGTCAACCTTGCATTCCAGAACTATGTAGCCAGCATAGGTTGAGACACCAACACTGTCAGATGAGGGTCCCACCGTTCGGTTTTGTGGACACTGTCAGATGAGGGTTACCCACAGTTCATCCTTACCAGTGGCGCGGTATTGACACCCTTCCAATCAGGGCACAGATTGGACCCCATCTCAGCTATTACAATGCATTTGGGGCATGTCAATTAGATGAATACTTCCAGTAGTCTCAGTCTCAGTAAAAGAACTTTGATAGTTCTTCAGAATATCAGGACTGTGAGATACAGTCAACCTAGATACAATACAAAACTTATCAAGTTCTATCAGATTTAGGACTGTCAGATACAGTCACTCACATTATCAGTTATATCAGTATTTAGATTCAGTTATAATGTGATCACGATCTCAGTTATTATGTATTCATGCATGTATTCTCACATTAATGTTAGACAGTCAGTTAGTATTGTTTATGCATATGAACCCCATGCATTCAGCCTATCTCACATGTATACTAGTACATTCAATCATAATGACGTATTCGTGCTATTGTGTTTTATTCTATACCATAGGTTCAGAAGTACGAGCTCCAGAGAACCAGTAGCATAACAAATTCTAGTAGTCAAAGTAGCAGCGAGTCCTCATCCTTCGAGGACATGATTATTATTTTGATTCATTCATAGTCTCAGTTTATTTTCAGTAGTTGGAGTTAGTGGGGGACATGTTCCATTCAACTCCTTATTCAGAAAGTTAGAGGCTTTCCGGATATCATGTTTCAGACAGTTTATTTAAGCTATTTTGGGTATTTCATACCCCATCCAGAGATTATGTTTTTATCAGTTATGATACAGTTTTGAACCTTATGTCCTTTCAACTATTATTCCGCATTATTATATTTAATTATGCAGTGTTCAGGTACAGATATCAGTCATGGATTATCTAGTGGTCCTTTAGGATTGTTAGAATCGTGTAGCATTTTGGTTACCAGAATCAAGGCGTTACATTAAGTTAATAAGCCGCTAGTTCAACCCCCTCCACTTCATCCACATGCATCACATAAAAAATTTTCTCCATCTCGTCCACAAACTCTTGGGGATCCTCCTCCACCATTTTACCCAAAAATTTAGGTGGTTTCAACCTCATACACTAAACCACTCATATAGTCTCAGATGAACAAGTTGTTGACCCAACATCCTTCGATCATCAGTTTTGCGAAGCATCCAGCTGTGCAATTTTATGCATCAACTGCCTGAACTCGGCATTTGATATCACTTTCTGGGGAGGTTGGGTTTAGTTAGCACCATATCGGGGAGCCCTAGATGCCCTGGCCGGACTGGTCTGAATTGGAGGGACTCCAAGAGAAGCAACAAATTCAGGAGTGTGAGCCTTTTTATGCGTCCTCATCCCATGGGTGGTACGGACATCTTTAGTTTGGGCAGTCTGTTCATTGGCGCGACGAGAAAGCATGATGATTTTCTAAAATATAAGTGACCATTGATTATAAGACATTCAGACCCTACAGCACGAATTAAACCACAAAGAAGGGAGACATTCCTAAATGCCTAGTAGCCTCCTGCTTATAAGTGTGGTGCGCTACACACCTATAAATAAGAATTTACCTGATACAATTTTGCAGACACCCTGGGACCATGAACCATGCTCTGATATCAAGTTTTTCACGACCATAACCAAGGCCCTATCCAAAATGAGCATGCCAAGCCATAGAGGCTCGAGCGCACTTCTACATCTGGTAATCGTGCACAACACTTATATAATAAAAGGTAGATGTGGAAGACAAATCATTTCAGAATCATGGTCATGATGTGAGTTCATTTTAACAATAAAGAAAGAAATCCAACAAAACATCTAGACATCTGATTCAGTTTGCGAAATCTCTACTACATACGAAGATAACATCTGTCTGAAACATGGGACAAGGCCCCCAATGGACCTGAATCAAAATTAATAACAAAAGTATGAAAGAAATAGGCCTTCTGGAATAAAGAAGGCTCACCCACTGCACTCTTTACTTCTATATAAAAACTCTACAGCTTAGCAAGACCCCTAGACTGAGCCTCAGATCCTAAAATATAGGGGGTCAATACAATTGTACTGGCATGCAGAGCAAATCTAAATTAATAATTTTTTATTCAACATAGGTGTGAGCAATTTATAAACAGTTCATAAGTATAACATATGATAAGAAAACCCATGGACATATTTAAAAGACTATGAATAATTATCTGAACTCTATGACACGCTCTTTATTTTACTTTGTGCTAGGTGTATACCCCGTAACTCGAAAATTCCATGGGGTATATGGAATATGCCCTTAACTCGGCAGCCAAGCCCCCAATCCGAGTTTGAAGCAAGGGTTGGAGTCTCTGTCTCTGATACGCCATAGGGCACTAGGCCAGTGTATAATCCCTCTTGGGTAAATAATGAACCCGTATCGGCAAAACATGGTTTTGGAAATTCATGATTTCTAAACCTTTAACATGATTAAGAAGAGTTTACAATGCCCATGTAAATTTAGGAAAACCCCAAGTACCTTAGATCACTTAGAAAAAAGAGTGGAATCTGAATCACTCTTTAGTTCTTGGAATTCTTGGTTTGTAATGATGAACTCTTGATCTTGGGGGAGGAGATTAGGGCTTTCTTTGGAGTTAATAGGAGTAGTTTCTGATGAAATCAAGACTAGTGTGCTTAGATTATCAATTAATCTCGCGTTTGGGAAAATTGGGTGAGGGAGAAGACCCATTTGCCCTTAAAAATATGGAGCTGAACTGCAGAAATTACCCCAGTCGAACTAGCCAGGGCGTCGCGGGCTCTAAAGCGTCGCTCAAAACAAGGCGCCGCGGTGCCCATCGCGGGCTACCCCCAGCTGCCAAACTGGGCGAGGAGCCACGGGCAAATCACCTCGGGTTATTATTTTAGGTTACCAAACATGCCCTTACGCTTTTATAAAAATTTTAAAACTTACCCGAGATGTACCCTTGATAGCCCAATCATGAATCAACTTACAAATCGTCATTCTAGGGCCGAAAAGGTCAAAAATAAAATCACCAAAGATTAGGAGCTCAAAATCGGACTAAGTCCTTTTCTTTAACACTTAGGAAAAATAGAATCATTCAAGTTTTCAACTCTTTGAGCATGCTACTAAGAGATATCAAGTCGAGAAAACTACGGGCCGTTACAAGTTTTGATTTGAAATTTTGGGTAGCAAAACCATAAAAATTAATAAATATAAAAGAACAATACGGGGCAGTTCTACAATCAACAACAACAACAACAAGCCCAGTGTATTCCCACATAGTGGGGTTTGGGGAGGGTAAGATGTACGCAGTCCATACCACTACCTCCGAAGAAGTAGCAAGGGTATTTCCCATAGACCCCCGGCTCAAGACAAGGAAAAATAATCAATACCGTAAAAATCTTGGAACTAGATGACAAGGCATAAATACATCACACACAAGGAATACTAAACGAAGGATAGTAAATAAATTCGTAATGAAGCATGCGACAAAGTAGCATAACAAGAATAATACACCTACCAAGTACTGCCCTGCTCTAAACGACCCAACCTGGCACTAGCCTTCTATCTTAATTCGCGTCCTCTAGATCTTCCAATATAGGGTCATGTCTTCAGTAAGATATAGTTGCTCTATGTCCCGCCTAATCACCTCTCTCCAGTATTTCTTTGGCCTACCCCTACCCCGCCTGAAACCATCCAGAGCTAGCCTCTCACACCTACAAACTGGGGCATCCGTGTCCCTCTTCATTACGTGTCTGAACCATCTCAACCGGACTTCCCGCATCTTGCTCTCTACCGAAGCCACTCCAACCTCCTCCCGGATAGTCTCATTCCGAACTTTATCACCCCTATTAAGCCCACACATCTAATGCAACATTCGTATTTTAGCCACCTTCAATTTTTGAATGTGAGAGATCTTGACAGGCCAACACTCTGCCCCATACAACATGGCCGGATGGACTATCACCCTATAGAATTTGCCTTTAAGCCTTAGCAGCACCTTCTTATCACACAACACCCTTGAGACGAGCTTCCACTTCATCCATCCCGCCCCAATCCGGTGGGAGACATCCTCGTCAATCTCACCATTTCCCTGAATCACTGACCTGAGATACTTGAAACTATCCCTCTTACACACCACATGGGAATCTAACCTTACTACCACCTCATTCTCCTGTCTCAAGTCATTAAACTTGCATTCCAAATATTCTGTCTTGCTCCTACTCAACTTGAACCCTTTAGACTCAAGGGTCTGTCTCCACACCTCTAATTTCTCATTGATGCCCCCCGCATCTCATCAATCAAAACTACATCATCTACAAAAAGCATACACCAGGGAACCTCCCCTTGAATACGCCACATCAACACATCCATCACCAAAGCAAACAAAAATGGGCTAAGAGTAGATCCCTGATGCAACCCTGTCAAGACAAGAAAATGCTCTGAATCTCCTTCCACCGTCCTCACCTAGGTCTTAGCTCCATCATACATGTCCTTGATTTCCCTAATATACGCCACCGGGACCCCGCTCACCTCCAAGCATCTCTAAAGAACCTCCCTAGGAACTTTATCGTACACCTTCTCCAAGTCAATAAACACCATGTGCAGATTCTTTTTCCTTTCCCTATACTATTCCACCAGTCTCCGCCCCAGGTGAATTGCCTCCATCGTCGAGCTCCCGGGCATAAATCCAAACTAATTCTCCGAAATAGACACTATCCTCCTCAACCTCAACTCGATAACTCTCTCCTAAATCTTCATAGTGTGGCTCAATAACTTAATACCCCTATAGTTATTACAACTCTGAATGTCACCCATGTTCTTATATAAAGGGATCATAGTACTCTATCTCCAAGCCTCGGGCAGTTTTGCCGACTTAAAAATGTCGTTAAATAATTTAGTCAACCACTTTAAGCCAGCCTAACCAGAAAACTTCCAAAAATCCACAGGGATCTCATCAGGCCTCGTCGCCCTACCCTTGTGCATCCTGCAAACAGCCTTCCTGACCTCCTCCACCTTAAAACGCCTATAGTAACTAAAATCACGAAACTAATCTGAGTGCTCCAACTCTCCTACTGCAATAACTCTATCTCCTTCATCGTTCAAAAGCCTATGAAAATACGACTGCCATCTTTTCTTAATGTAACCGTCATCTACCAGCACTCCTCTATCATCCTCTTTAATATACTTCACTTGGTCAAGGTCACGACCCTTCCTCTCCCTATCCTTAGCAAGTCTAAATAACCTCTTCTCACTTCCTTTCTTCTTTAACCCCGCATACAAGCTCTCAAATGCTGCTATATTGGCGGTCATAAATGCTAAATTAGCCTCCTTCCTAGCTAACATGTACTCCTCCCTATTAACCCGCTTCTCTTCTTCATCCTTACTCTCAACCAACTTAGCATACGCATCTTTCTTAGTCTCTACTTTCTTTGTTACTTCTTTATTCCACCACCAATCCCCCTGACGATTCCCGACCTGGCCCCTGGAAATTCCCAAAACCTCACTAGCAGTCTCCTTGATGTACCTAGCCACCCTATCCCACATACCATCCACATCCCTCCTACACTCCCACACCCCCATCCCCACCACCTTCTCTCCTATCTCCCATGCATTCACCATCATTAAGCCGCCCCAGTTAATTCTAGGTCTACCATTCTTACCCCTTCTCTTCTTATCTTTCTTTATACCCAAGTACATCACTAAAAGCCTATGCTAAGTCAAAAGATTCTCACTCGAAATGACCTTATAGTCCTTACACAATACCCTATCCCCTTTTCGAAGCAGGAAAAAGTCAATTTGGATCTTGGCTATCGTGCTTCGAAAGTTGATCAAGTGATCGTCCTTCTTAGGGAAGCTTGAATTCACCACCACCGGCCCAAAAGACCTAACAAAATCCAATAAAGAAGCTCCATCTTCATTTCTCTCCCCAAAACCAAAACCACCATGTACATCGTCAAAGCCTCTCGATAACGCCCCAATGTGCCCATTGAAATCCCCTGCTACCATAATCTTCTCAGAACTAGGCATGCCTCTCACCACCTATCCAAAGCCTCCCAAAACCGCATTTTCTCCTCCCCATCCAAGCCCACCCGCGGTGCATAAACACTACACACAGTCAGGGTAAACCCCCTAATGACCAACTTGATAGTCATCAACCTATCGCTGACCCTCTTAACCTCCCATCCAAGCCCACCCGCGGTGCATAAACACTACACACAGTCAGGGTAAACCCCCTAATGACCAACTTGATAGTCATCAACCTATCGCTGACCCTCTTAACCTCCACTACCTGTACTATAAGCTCTTCATCTACTAAGATGCCAACTCCATTCCTACGCCTCTCGCTTTCAGAGTACCAGAGCTTGTAACCATCCACATCCCTAGCCTTAGACCCTACCCACTTGGTCTCCTGCACACACGCAATATTGATCCTCTTCTTTCTAAGAATCTTAACCAACTCTATGGACTTACCCTGGAGAGTCCCGAAAGATTAAAATTAATTTTTGAAGACACATTACATATTATAATAGGCAACAAATTGAAATCAGACATGAAGTTTGAACTTGACAAAGTGGTGGGTGATGGGTGAGCAAAAAATTTGTAGCTTTTGAAGAAAAAATAAGAGAAAATATGTTATCGGTTTTTAAAAAAAAAAACTAACTTTGAATTTGATGTTTGTAAAATAAATTGAATTTCTTTTGTTTTGGAGGCTAGTATTTTTTTTATTTTTTGCTTCTTGTAATTGTTACTTTTATTTTTTTTTAAATATAGTTTTTGGTGTTCAAAAAATCTGCATACATTAAGAAAGAGTAAGAATGTGTTGATGGAATGAGAGAAAACCTGTTGCTTGAAAATTGTCTATGGGTTCACAAATTTATAATTATATAATTTAACTAAATTTTTTAATACAAATATAGATTCTACTTAAAATTTACTGGGTTCGTCTGAACCCCCTAATATATTGTTGCTCATCCCCTGGGGGAAATAGTGTACAGGGGTGGTGAGGTGGTCACATTCTAGGAATATGTCATGTCTGACTTCCTTCGTAAGAAGTGGTTTTTAATTTTGGATACACACTCAAAAACTGAGAATTTGATAGTTGAACTCATGATTTGAGGTAGAATTGAAATTTTATACTTATTTCAAACAAATGTTGATTTGAAATCTAGTTTGAAATTAGTCTTTCAAATCCTATGACCAAACGCCTACTTAAAGTGTAATCTTTTTCGTATAATTCTTCTTTTCAATAAAATTATATCATTGTCAATATGGATTTTTGAACTTAACTAGTACATGGTGAAGTTGCAATAACCAAATTATTTGTTTTAACCCTTTAAAACGTATTTGTCCTTTTAATCTTTCTCCAGATCTATTACTGCAGCTTTGTTCATTATGATTAGCCTAGGAAAATATCAAAGTTTCACTTCCCAAAAGTAAAACCAAAAGATTAATAAAAAGTAATTGAAAGTAAGACATAAATTAGCTGGTGAAAATGAATAGAAGCGTTATTTTACAATATATTTTGAGTATTTGATCATATTTATGTTATTGACAAAATATTAGGTTGCATTTGTTTTTATTAAGATTCAGACGTCTGAATCTGAATGCATATTTGAATGATTAAGATAATGTCTTCAGATCTGAAAACTGAATGGTTAAGACTATTTGTTTTTCAATATCTGAATATGTAAAATTTATTTATTTACATATATAATAAAAATATAATTCAAATAAAAAATAATTATATATTAGAAAAATATTTGATTTAATACAATAAAATTATCATTTGATTTAAAAAAATATTTATATTTGTTAGTGATAATGGATATGGATTGTAATAGTGGTGGTGATGGTAATGATTGATATTAATGACAACGATTATGTATAGAGTAGTGGTGAATATTATTCAATACAAGAATACCTCTTAATGATTAAGACTTAGTTTCAGATCTGAATGATTCAGACCTATTAAGAGCCAAAATCATAATGAAAAACAAATGCACTTAATGGTCTGAAGTCAGATTCAGACTTTCATTAAGTGCAAACAAACAAATGAAGTCTTAGTGTATTTAACCATACTTACGTTATTAATCGTTAACAATATTTCTATTTGCATGTGAGCTTTGATCAATGTTGCTTATAACAACTAGCTTCTTACTAGCTTTCTGATAAAGTGATTTTTTTAAAAAATATTCAATCCACCATTGTGGTGAGGGAGGTTAGGTAAGACACCTCTACCTGTATATATATCGCAAAAGAAGTACATAGTGGAGGATATAATATCTAGCCTCCAATACAATGTGAAGAATGTTAATGGACATTCTTAGGCAGTAAGTCTTTTAATGATTAAAACAACAGGAGAGATGATGGAAAAGAATCCTAAATACAAACTGTACAATTAAAAAACTATTACCCATAGTCAAAGAAGAAGTTTCCTTTTTAGTCTTGATGAGAAACAGAGACATTTCATCGATATCTGTTTTGACTACTACATACACTGACACATACACGACTACCTATTCCATTGATGTGTAATACTGATAATATAGTTATTCAGTTAGTTAGTTAGCCAATAGATAAGTCAGCTGTATAGGTGGTTGAAGGTTGTTAGAGGTTGTTAGATAATGATTAGTTAGTTACAATGAGTTGTCAATGAGCTGGATACATGATTCACTTCTTAGCTCATTCTTAGATCATCTTAAGTCAAGTCTATAAATAGACTCTCGTAACTGTAAAGCTTGAGATAATAATAATGAAAATTCAGCTTCTGTTCATCTTCTTCTTCTCCTTAATTGCAAGCTATCAAGCTGTAATCCTTCTATTTCACATGATATCAGAGCCACGAGCTCAACACTAAGTGTGTTTTCGACCATATTTCACTAAATTCTCTACGCCATTTGAGATCTCTATTTCAGTACATTCTCGATTTCTGTTTTTCAGCTTCTTATTTTTTGCAATTTTAATCTCCATTGCCGTTACATCATATAAATCATGGCGCCTAAAATTGATCAAAGTGATCACTTTTCATTGCTGCATCTGATAGTTCCAGTACTGTACTTTTTCCAATCAAGTTAACTGGTTCAGAAAATTATAGTTTATGGAGTCGATCGATGCGTATTGCTCTCTTAGGAAAGATAAAGTTTGGATTTGTCACTGGAACCTGCAGCAAGGAATCGTATAGAGAAGAGCTTCATGAGAAGTGGGAAATATGTAATGTAATTGTGCTTTCCTGGATCATGAACACTGTGAGTGAAAGTCTGTTTTTTGGAATTGTTTGTGCCACGAATGCTTGTGTAGTTTGGAAAAACTTGAAGGAGAGATAAGATAAGGTGAATCATATGCACGTATAGCAATTGCATCGTGAAATTAATATGCACTGTCAAGGTACAGACTCAATCTCAGCTTATTTTACCAAATTGAAGAGTTTATAGAGTGAGTACGATGTACTGATACCAAATCCTAGTTGTGATTTCCCTAAGTCTAGAGAGTACTCAGATCATATGTGTCAACTTATACTTTTACAGTTTTTAAGTGGCCTAAATGAGTACTATGATCAAGCTAGAAGACAGATATTGCTCAAATGAGTGACTCCTACTCTTAACCAAGCTTATTCTATGCTTATAGAGGATGAAATCCAACATTCAGGTTGTATGATGACTATCAATGAGAGATCAGAACCACTTGCTATGCAAGTGAATTGAAAATATGGTTTTGGACAAAGCAACACTAACTATAAAGGCAGAAAGTGTGATTACTGCCATCTCTTAGGTCATATGAAGAAAACTTGTTAAAAGTTGGTAGGGTATCCAAATGACTAGAAAAATAAGAAGAAACAAGGCTACAACTCTAACTTCAGATCACAGAACACTGGAAGTAATAGTTTCTCCACACACAATGGTGGTAACAACTTTGTCAACTTTGGTAATAGGTCTTCTCAGGCTCCAACTATGGTAGTTGGTCAGGTTGATGCTGCTAGTTCTAGTCCTGAAATGACTTGTGGACCATTGGCCAAGCCTCACACATTCACTGAGGAAGAGTACACTCAGATTATGACCATGTTGAGAAAAGACACAAAAGGTATGAAACAAGTAAATATGACAAGTATTACTACTTGTTTCTTGTCCAAAGCATGTCCTAAAAGTTGGATTGTAGAGTCAAGTTCTACACGTCATGTTTCTTCACATAGACACTTATTCAATAAAAGTACCAGATTAGACTCTAAATATTTAGACAAGTTGCACCTCCCAACTAGTGATGAAGTGACAATCTCACACACTGGAGAAGCTTACATTTTTGCAGATGATGTGATCAAAGATATTCTACTTGTTCCAGACTTCAAACTCAATTTGTTGTCTATTTCTAAGATAACCAAGGAGCTTTCATGCTTTGTATCCTTTTATCCTGATTTTTGTATCTTTCAGAACCTCTTCAATGGTAAGGTGAAGGGGATTGGTAGAAAAGAGGGTGGACTGTATATTATTAAAGGTGGTTGGACAGGAGATACTAATCAGTCAAGATCACAAACTTGCAAATTCAGTGCAGAAGTCTCAACTTCCAGTTTCAGCTTATGGCACCAAAGACTTGGACACCCTACTTCTCAGGTTCTCAAGTGTTTAGACATTATGAAGAATCCTAGTGATGTAAATATGTTGAATAAATGTACTGTGTGTCCCCTATCTAAACAGACAAGATTGTCATTTCCTACAAGTGCTGCTAGATGCTCTAGTTGTTTTGAACTTGTATATATGGATTTATGGGGTCCATATAAAACTTTTACTTTTGACATCAAATGTTATTTCTTGACTATGGTAGATGACCATAATAGATACACTTGGGTGAACCTGTTGTAGTTAAATTCTAAGATCATAATGGCCATTAAAATATTTATTTCCATAATTAAAACTGAATTTGGAGTAGTAGTGAAAACCATTAGATCTGATAATGGAACTGAATTTATCAACTCTCAATGTAAGACATTGTTCCAGTCCCTGGGCATTCTACATCAGACCAACTATCCTCATACTCCTTAATAGAATGGATTTATGGAGAGGAAGCACAGATATATATACAACATATCCAAAGCACTCAAGTTTCAGTCTCACTTGCCTTATAAGTATTGGGGACTATGTGTGAAGGTTGCAGTATATCTAATGAACAGGTTACCATCTTCAGTTCTGAGTGGTAAAAGTCCATTTCAGTTGATGTTTTACAAGGATCCCAAGCTATCTCATCTTAGAGTATTTGGTTTATTATGCTATGTCACTATCCTACCAAGAGGTAATAAATTCATAGAAAGAGCCAAACCTACAGTATTGGTGGGATATTCAGAGTCTCAGAATGGATATTTACTGTTGGATTTCACCTCAAAGAGACTATTAGTCAGTAGAGATATTGTGTTTTATGAAGACACATTATTTTTGTTTCCTCAACAACACAAAACACACAAGTTTCATCATCTGAAGAAGATATCACTGACTTCTTGATCCCCACAGATGATGAACTATTTCCTGGGACAACTACTGAGAGCATTACTGAAGAAGCTCCAATTGAGGAGGATGGAATTTCTGATGCTGTAGTACCTGGCACCACTCATGAAGACACATGTCGAGATGATAGTTCCCAGCCTCAACTCTTTTCTAAGAGACCTACAAGAACAAGCATACCACCAGTATGGATGCATAATTATGTTGACACTTCTAGTAACCAGAGATGCAACATCCATTAGCCAACAACTTATCTTACAAAAATCTGAGTCCTACTTATCAGTGTTATTTAACCAAATTCTCTACTTTGACTGAACCTCAGCACTATAAACAAGCTAAAATGGATGAAAGTGGGTGGAAGCTATGAAGTTAGAGATTCAGGCCTTGGAAGCTAACAACACATGGGTCATTGTTGATCTACCTAAAGGGAAGAATATTGTTGGTTCCAACTGAATATACAAAATCAAATATCTTGCAAATGGTTAGGTGGAGAGGTTCAAAACAAGGCTAGTGGCCAAAGTATATAGCCAACAAGAGGGGTTAGATTATCATGAAACCTTTTCTTCAGTGGCTAAGATGGTTACAGTTAGATGTGTGATTGCAGTAGTTACATCTAAATATTGGAATCTTTATCAAATAGATGTGCATAATTCATTCCTCCAAGGGGATCTTGAGTAGGAAGTCTACATGGAAACACCAGATGGATTTAGAAGACAGGGGGAGCACAAGTTGTGTAAGTTAATCAAATCTGTGTATGGTCTTAAGCACGCCTAAAGGCAGTGAAATCTGAAGCTCATTCATGCCTTACTTGATGCTGGTTTTACCTAGAGTGCACATAAATATTCCCTATTCACTCTACATCAAGGTAATGATACTGTTGTAGTACTTGTATATGTTGATGATTTGCTAATTACTGGGAGAAATTCATCATTGATCAATGCCACTAAAATCAAGTTGCATTAGCAGTTTAAAATCAAAGACTTGGGGGATCTCAAGTATTTTTTAGGCATTGAAGTTTTAAGATCAGCATCAGGAATCATATTGAACCAAAGAAAGTACATTTTTGAGTTGATTGTAGACACAGGGCTTAGTGGTCCCAAACTAACTATCACCCCTCTAGAATCTAATACTAGGTTAACCTCAATTGAGTATGATTATACCACAGCTTCACAAGATGATGAGTTGTTATCTGACATTTTATCTCACCAAAGACTTGTTGGCAAACTTATGTATGCCACTATCACAAGGCCAGACATCAATTTTGTTGTTCAAACTCTAAGCCAATTCATGCAACACCCCAAGAAATCTCATTGGGAAGCAGCTACTAGGGTGGTCAGATACCTTAACGGTTCTGTTGGTCAAGGTGTCTGGTTCAAGGCTGAGACTGCTACTACTCTAACTTGCTAGTGTGACTCAGATTGGGCTGCTTACTCCAACACTACAAGATCAGTTACTGGTTATGCCATTCACTTTAGTGAATCACTAATATCATGGAAATAAAAAAAACAGCATACTATTTCCAGGAGTTCTGCTAAAGCTGAGTACAGAATCATGGCTTTAGCAGTTTTAGAGCTCACTTGGCTGGTTGGTTTATTTTAGGAACTCAGTGTTCCTGTCACCCTTCCTGTTTTAGTCTTCAGTAACTTAGCCATTTAGTTGGCCAACAACCCTTTGTTTCATGGGAGAACCAAACACATTGAGATTGACTATCACTTCAATAGGAACAAGATTAAAGATGGCTTGATTAAGGCTCAATATGTTAAGTCAAGTGATCAACTTGCTGAATTGCTTACCAATGGCCTAAGCCTTTCTCAACATACACATTTACTTAGCAAGCTTGGTGTGCTAAATATTCTGCACCCTGCACCTTGAGGGGGAGTTTTTTGACTACTACATACGCTGACACATACACGACTACCTGTTCCATTGATGTTTAATACTGTTAATGTAGTTAGTCAGTTAGTTAGTTAGCTAATAGATGAGCCAGCTGTATAGGTGGTTGAAGGTTGTTAGAGGTTGTTAGATAATGATTAGTTAGTTACAATGAGTTATCAATGAGCTAGATACATGATTCACTTGTTAGCTCATTCTTAGCTTATCTTAACTCAAGTCTATAAATAAACTTTCATAACTATAAAGATTGAGATAACAATAATGAAAAATCATCTTCTGTTCATCTTGTTCTTCTCATTAATTGAAAGCTATCAAGTTGCAATCCTTCTATTTCACAATATCATTCTTCGAAAAGCTCTTAACCTTATGGGGAAGTGTTAAATGCTACATGAAGAATTTGTTCTATTTTGTGTTCTCTTCATTGTTAGCCAAGTAATAAGCTATAGTGTTATTTTCTCTGTAGCAGTGTTGAAAGGTGAAATTTCCCTATTTTTTTATTTCAAATATTTCTCTGATGATGTTCTTGATATGTACTGGAATAGAATGTGTGCCACTTATCATTCCAATGATAACAACAGAATCAGATTCAATTATGATATTGGCGTATCCCATATTGATGCACAACTAGCTTTCTATAAGAATTGTTTGAGCCTCGACATATCTATTTAAGTGTGATTAAAATGGGAATTCTAGGCCATAACCAGTTGGCCCGTATCATCTAGCAATAACCCCCTCCTCCTAAGCTTTTGGGATTCCCTTTGTTATATTCATTTGTATTGAGTTTGTACCCATGAAGATCTATTTTCTGCCATTTCACGACTAAATGTCAAGCTTTGTGTCAAAAAATAAGCCAAGGTCTTGGCCATGATGGGTATCCCTAACCTTAAAGGCCTAAGAGGCCCTCTTAGCATACGACCATAAGCATTACTTATGTGAAATAAAAGTGCGGAAGATAACTGAAATCATGGCAGTCTGAGACCAAACATAAAATTTTATAACATTAAAACTATATGAAAAAAAAAAAATCAAATCTAACACAGTCTACGAAGCCTCTGTTGAACTGAGCATACTAGTCTATCTAAGCTGGGACAAAGCCCTCGGCCAGACCATAAATCAAAAAGGAAACCACATATAGAAGAGATGTCTTCCGAAGTAAGAGAAGCTCACCAACACTTAATATCTGGAAACAATCTACTGGGTGATGGGACCAGAGGATTGTGCCTCAGAACCTGAAATATAAGGTGTCAATAATCGAAAGTACTGGTGTGTAGAAAAATCCAAAATTAACATATACTTCATGTAAAATAAGTGAGAGCATTTTGAAAATAATTTATCATAATATATATAGAAACACATGGACAAAATCAGTAAACTTCAAAACATTCCTATAAGTCATGACTCAAAACATTGTTTTACCTCTGAGCTAGATGGTACACCCTACAATTCTACAATCTCATGGCTATATAGAATCTGCCCTTAACTCGGCGTCCAAGCCCCCAACCTAAGTTTTCCTCAAGGGCTGGAGTTTCTGATTCTAATATGCAAAGGGCACAAGGACAACATATAATCCCCTCTTTTGGGAAACATCTCCTCTTTCAAGGCATAATAAATCATGTACCGACAAAACATGATTTCATACAATGATTTATCTGAACTCATGCCTTCTTCGGGGTAATCATCTAACTCTTTTAAAGCCCAATTTTAACTTTTTAAAACCATGCTTCATGCTTGTAATATTATTTACTTTCATGCTAAAGGCATCTCATAATAGGTGTCGTCATACCTAGAGTTGTAAGACATCATATCATATCATATTCATAGCCCTTTTTATTCGAAAGAATATAAATGACCACCCAAAAGATTTAAACATCACAAGAGAGTTCTTATTTCGAAAGCACAGGAAAACTTATGCAAACAGACTCCCTTTTCAATGCTTAAACATGCGGTGACCAATTCAATCATTTAATTTATACATTATCTCTCTTTGGATACAAGATCCTTTATAATAAGAATCGCCTCCTTAAAAACATATGAAATAAAAAAGTATAATTGACTAAGAGGCATTTATGACTGAATAAACATCATCATTCATAGTGCAGTCCCAACATAAATTATACATAAGTTTCATGATAAAAGTGGGGACCTATAATTCATGGTTTCCAGCCAATTTAATAATTCATAACATGTTAATATCATAAAATTTATCATGTAAGAGGAATTTCCCCCAAAACATGCTCGTAAAATGCTTTTCAAAAACTCATACCATGAGTACAGATGATTATAACACAAGTTTCTAGAAAACACAATGATAAACACATATTTCCTTCAAATGGGTTCATGATGCATGCACTGAGATTTAGGATAGACCCATATACCTTTGAATCGACAAAAACATTGAGAAAATTAACCCTTGAAGCTTAATTCCTCAAGCCCTATTTAGTCTCTCTTATTTTTCTTAAGAAAGATAATTTGGGGATTTTGAGAAGTGAAATGACGTATGTTAAGACCCTAAATTCACTCATATATGATTATAAACATTTATAGGATGTAAAAAATACCTCAACGCTCTTGAAATATAACAAATCAGAGCAACTTATGTCACTTGGCTTTTGCCATGTAGCATATAGCCAAATACAACCATAGGGTTGGCGGCACATGACAAAATCCAACCGTATTCAGTGTTTGTTTCATTTGTTCCATAATGCAAGGCCTTGTAGAGGGTCCAATTTGTGACGCACACTCACTTTTAAGGCCAGAAAGCACCCCCAACACAACCCAAAATATCTAAACACGGTCTACCATCAAAATGGGGGTGCTATGACTCATTTTTAAGGCATTACTTGAGCGTTAAAAGTACAAGGTGTTACACTTTGGTCTAAGCTTTTCAATTTGTACATAAGCTAGATGCTAGTTTGTATCCAAGTTGAGTGTAGGGAATTGCACAGAAAGAAAAATTCTCACAAGATGAATGAAATGATTAAAAATTCTCGAGGTATTAATATTAATTCCCTCATATTTGTGGCTACACGTTGACTTCCATATTTCCCAACAAATGGAAGTAAGTAAACACTAAAGTAGAAAGGAGTAAGCCCTGTTTTAAGTATTGACCAGCCACCAATTTATTAAAGTAGATCTAATTTTATTATTTTGGCTTAGAGTAAAACCACATGATCCATTAAAAAATTTCCAAATAATATAAGCAATGTTGCCTTTTCTACAAAAGATGATCAATGATCTCTAAATGAACATTTGTTTAATCACTAGTTTTGATGATTGAAAAATTCTCTTTTAGGACATGGTTTCTGAAGATTATGTGTAACAAAGCTGCAACTACTTAGATACTTAGTTGATCGTATTCATGTCGTTGTCATGGTCAGTTGTACAAAAGTACAAAAGTTGGTGAGAAAGGTGATATGCTTTTTGTCTCAGCCAATGAGACTCCTCCTAGGTTTTCTTGTCTTTTATATATTGCTCATCTTCAAAAAAACAAAACCAAGATTCCATATTTTTATAAAAAAAATTCCTTTGAAGCTCTTGAATGAAAGCCTCACTTGCAACAAAGGACCTGCTCACTCACAAAGTCGTGTTTTATGTTCTTGTTGTATTTGAGTCTTTGTCTTATGATTACAAACATTGCCTATTGTCGTTGATTATTAGTAGGTGTCTTTTTCCAGTTCTTGAACTTACTATTGTCATCTAGAGTTAGATGATATTGAAGCTAGAGCTAGATTGGTGATTTAGTTAGAGTTAGATGGTTTTGGTGTAGTAGAGTTATCACACATTTCTCTTTATAATAGATCTATTACAAGGAGAAGAAGGATTAGGATTTCTAATCCTTGCTGTCATGGTGTTTGTATTCACGGCTGCTTGAATATTAGTGGAGCTTTGGAAATCCTGGAGGCAAGTCATGGTTGTTATTCCTTGAGAAAGGAGTTTCCATGTAAATATTATTGTGTTTCTTAGTTATTTATTTAATATCATGTGTTGTTAAATTTCTTGTTGCATACGTCTGTTTGGGACCAGGTCCTAAAGTAGGAGGGAAACCAGTCGATTTTTTTATTTGGTATCAAAGCAAAGTCTTCCTAAAATGTTTACACCTAGGAAGGAACTTTGACAATGGTTTCTCTTCCAAACCTTGAAAACGGGCAATCCACTACTCGAACGCCCAGGTTCAACAGAAAATACTATGAGTGGTAGAAGACGCCAATGCATTACTTTATCATGGTTAAACATTGTGAGTTGTGGGATGTGATTGAAGATGGTCTTTTTGTTCCTACCAGGCATGTTAAAGATGGTAAAGTAACTTACAATGTTAGCAAAACTAGGAAGGAGTTTGACGATGCTGACAAGAGAAATAATGAGAAAAAAATTATGGCAACAGAGTGTAACACCCCGTACTTTCAGACTAAAGTTAAACCGTCTTTCCTACGTTAATGGACCCAAACTGTATTACCCTTACTATTCTTAGCTTAATTCATCTCTCAGTTTTATGCTTAAAGTGCTTATGGCTAGAAATTTTTCTAAGTGTTGAAAGACTTAGTCATATTTTAAGACCTTAACTTTAATGATTTCAAAATTGATCTTCCCGATTGCCAGACATAGATTTATGAGTTATTTCATGTTTGGGGATGTAAAGGAAAGGTCTCGGGGAAGTTTTAGATTTTTTGTACGAGGTTTGAGCCGTATTTGGATCACAAAAATAATAGGTCACCGCGATTTCACCACGTTGCAGTGACTATGGCGATGAGCCCTTTGGCGTGACGCGATGGACTGCAAAACCGAGATTTCAGTTAAGAAGTTAATTTTCAAAGGGTAGTCTCGTGTTTTCCCCATCACCCCAAGTCATAATAACATGAAATTAACACATCATTAGGGAATTATATGCCACAGATTACTCAATTTCTATCCCAACTAAACCCTAACTTCTCTCCCAAAGATCAAGAGTTTAACCTCTAAGTTCAAGATTCTCAAGAAAGTGTCAATATTAGGGTTCCATTATTCAAACTAAGTAACCTAAGGTACGTGAGACAATCCTAAACCTCATGGGCATAAATTTACTGTTTTTAAACTAGTTTTAATGAGTATATGTGTATTCATATGAAATTGATTTCAAGGTTATTGACGAACATGCATTGAAACCCTATAATTTGATGAAGTATTGTAGAAATTGTGATGTGGTGTTTTAAACTCAAATTATTTTTGTGTGACCATGAAATATCATGATTTGTGAAGTTAAATAAGTGCATGTGATACGTAATTCCCTCCTTTGCTATGAAAATCATTGAGTTTGTATGTTCTGAATTGATTATATGAACTGTTAAAAGCATGAGTCTGTTGATGGACTGTTATGTACAAATTGCATTATTTTATGAGATAATGAAATGGTATTTTTACTTTTTTTATAAGTTATCATGTTCCCCATTAGGGATGGCTTTAGATTGATTAAAACGGGTAACCATCGTAGATGCAGTGTTGAATAGAGATTTGGTTTGTTTTCAAATATTTTGAAATATAAACTTTTTTCTAATTAGTAGATCATTTAGGTTGTCAATAAATACCTTTTGAAATAACAAAAAAGGAAATAGAGAGGTTGTGATATGGCTTTTAAGTTTGGGTATGACGATACCCTATTATGATGTACCCGAAGATAAATAAGAAAGAAATAACTTTTTGAAGAAGATAAGTGTTAAAGAGTCTGAAAGTTGGGCTTAAGAGAGTTAGATAGTTACCAGAAGAAGGCTTGAGTTAAAACAACTTATTGCCTAAAATCATGATTTGCCGACACGGGTTCATGTTGCCCCAAAAAAGGGATTGTACTATGGCGACATCCCTGTGGTGTAGTAGAAATACAGAGACTCCAACCCATGCGGCAAACTCAAGTTGGGGGTTTGGTCTCCGAGTCAAGGGTCGATTCCACATAGCCCATGGAATTACAAATTATGAGGTGTACCATCTAGCTCAAAAGAGAAATAAAGAGTAGAGCCATCATTTCAAGAAGTCATTTTGAAAGTTATCAGATTATTCCTATATGTTTTCAAACATTTTATGCTGATATGTTTTATGAAATACTCTTACCTATGTTGTATAAAAATTTATTTTGTTTTTCAATTGTTCTACATACTAGTACATTTGCATTGACCCCCTATATTTCAGGATCTGAGGCGCAGTCCTGGGGTCCCATAAAGCAGTAGATTGGTTTGTCGACATTTAAAGTTGGTGAGCCTCCCTTGTTTTGGAAGGCCTTGTGTAATGTTACATTCTCATTTGGTTTTAGTTCATGGTCCAACTTGGGTCCTTGTCCCGGTGTCAGATAGATGTTATTTCCAATTTTGATAGAGATTCGCATGTTGGTGTTAAATATTTTTGAACTCATATAGTATTATTTAGTTGATAAAGTCAGATGACCATGTTTCCATTTTTTATTTTGCCATATCTTTATCGTATATGAATTATGCATATGATCTCCAATTAGAAGGGCTCTCAAGCCTTCATGGTTTAGGATGCCCATTACGGTTAGGGCCTCTGTTTGGGTCATGACAAACTTAGTATTAGAGCATGGTTCATGGTCCCAGGGTGTCTGCGAAGTCACATCGGGTAAAGT
The DNA here is from genome assembly GCA_030864225.1 of Capsicum baccatum var. pendulum. Taxonomy (NCBI): domain Eukaryota; kingdom Viridiplantae; phylum Streptophyta; class Magnoliopsida; order Solanales; family Solanaceae; genus Capsicum; species Capsicum baccatum. Next base: position 71,768,107 of record CM061552.1, on the reverse strand, counting down.
ACTTTTTATGGGTGTGTATCACGCCATACTTATAAGGAGAAAGCTATTAGGAGTTTAGGAATGTTTCACTTTTCTTCATGTTCTAGATCGTTTAATTGTGTTGTCCATTAGAAAGTTATCCATATTCTTTCTTTACTCTAATTTTATTAACTATGTCTCATTGTCGAGTCAATTCAAGTGCAGAATCTTAGAGTATAAATGAGGTGGTCCCTTCAAATTGAGTCAAATAAGATTATAAAATTGCACAGGGACTTGAGAGGATTCCATAAGTGCTTTAAAGTGTACTGATTCAATCTTATACATCTATCTATATCAATCGCGCCTTTGAGCCTGAGGTATGAAGAATATTCAGTCCCTTTCAAAATTCTTATTGTAGATGTCATTCTTAAGGGTAGTGATATATGTTAGAATGTTGGAACAATATTTCCATTCGAGTAGTAGTAAGTGTCAAGGTGTCATACCCTATCGGTAGTAAGATGATCCCAAAGTTAGTGATATGAAGTCACAAGGTTAAAAGTCAGGGTGAGGGTGACTTTTGTGTAAATAAGTAGTTTGAGTTGTATAACCCGTGACTGAGGGGTGGGTTGCTCTTTTATGGTTATCGGTCAATATTGTAGAAAACTTTAGAGTGTAGTATGTGCAGTAAGTATCTGGCTATGATTATTATTTATTCAAAATAGGGAAGGATCTTAGAATGGATAGTTGTGGTGGTCGTAGAAATTATTTAAAGGTTGTGAATGGAAAGGGGTAGATTAGTCAATAATTTATGGGTAGAGACTCATTGGCGTAAGTGGAATTTGAGGGTAGTATAAGTGTATGCTTGGGTAAGTAAGTATGATGTCAGAAAGTAGAATATATAGATAAGATAATAATGGGTTATAATATAATATAAAAGTCGACTATGTCTATTATGTGCTCTTATCCCCTTGACTTTCTTTTCTTTAGTTGTTGTAAACCAGTACTACGTGTTAGAAGGTGAGTAGTGGATTTTGAGGTGTAGTAGTAATGTCATGGAAGGGATGTGATTGTAGGTAGTAGTTAAGTAAAATGAGGTATTTGGGTTGATTTTCCAATTTGATGGACTAGTATAATATTTTACATGCTTCATCGGTGATACATGATAGATGCTAGACTATAGGCTTGAACTTTAGATGTGGATGGTGGTGATAAAAAAATATAGTAGCTTAAGATTAATGATGCATATTTTGTTAGAGTAAGTGGTAGGTTTGGTTTGATGTGTGCAATAGCCTAGATTGGCAACTTGTGGAATAATTAGTGGATAATTTTTATGTATATATATAAACATGAGAACAATAGTAAAATGATGAATTATGGTTGAATCACTAAGTGAATAAAAGCATGAGTATGTAATGATAAGTTGAACCCTAGGTAGCTTATTGTTAGATAAGGTTTTATATGTATGAGGGTCATGTGTACCAAGTTCACACTCTTGAATTTGTAGTATGGAGAAGTCTGGGGAGTTTAGCGTTTATGTGTATGGTGATACCCCATTGTGTGGAGGGTTATGCTTGTAGACTTAATGATAAGATATATGCTCAAGTCTAGGATTGTGACTTTGATCTAAGAGGGAGATGATGAATTAAGGTAGTTCCCAAATTCTCTTGAGGTGTCAAGTTTCAGGAAAGAGTCAGGATAAAATCTTTTCCTATTCAATCAAGCTCCTCTTACTTCAATTTAATGAGGACATTCTACCAATGTCTTATGTATTGAAGTCATGCCTATGCCTAAAGACTGAGTTTTTATACAACTTATGTTATAATCTGACCTCCAAACTAGAAGCAATGATGTCTCAGTAACCCAATCTTTCAAGTTTTCAAGACCTATGTTATGTTGCTCATGATCTATAAAAATCCATGTCTCACATCATGCTTGGACCTAAGAAATTATGTTTCTATATGTCACCGAATTATTCTATGTCGGGTTTAGCCAAAGTGATAAAGTTTATGCAAAATCATCACTATCTTAGCTCTGAAAATAAGAAGGAATAGCTTCAAGTGGCAATCCTTGTCTCAGACGTTGACCCCTTGAGTTCCGTCTTCATGTTATACCACTCATGATATATGCTCACATGTTTCTCTCTGTGCCTAATCCTAAGAACTCATGTTGAGTAGGTTTATGTTTGAACGACCCTCTGGTTAGGATTCAGACACTTGATATATGAAGCACTTCGTGCCTATTGTATTATATCTTTATCGCATATCACACCTCGAGTAGTGCAATAAGTATATGGTATAATATAATTATGTTTCTTTCTTTCTTGATTCATATGATTGGGTCCCTCAATGACCCTCCGAATAATAGTATGATAGTCGTTATAGAAGAGTAGTAGCAACTTAGGAATGGGGAGTAGATGTTCTTGAATGTAAAAATTTTGATATGATTTCCTTAGCTAAGGTTATAGGTGATGGAATAAATAAGGAGATGAACTTTTGTTATATAAAATGATTGGGAAGGAGGTATGTGGCGAAAAAAATTGTAAGAGTGATTGAAATTATTGGTTTTGGTTGGAGATCTATGAAGTGGGTGTAGTAATGATAGGCTTGAATTTTGTGATTGATGAAAACACAAACCAATGTGATATATGGTTAGTACTCCCTGAATTAAAAGTCAAGTGTATTTGATGGTAGTGATAAAGTGAAATAATATTCTTAATGGGATGTAGAGTACAGGGTCCCGTAACATAATCTAGCACCTCTTTTATCTGAGTTAGGCTTCAACGTAGAAGTACCATGTAGTGGGACTCAAACTCTTATGGTTAGATGTGTGATGGTAGAAATGTAAGATGCAAAGGATGAAGTATGTTATTTAATGTTGGGGCATAGCCGAGTAGTGTCTTTAAGTTTAAGTCTATTCGTTGTATCACTTAAGGTAGAGAATTCTTCTATCCCTATCTCCCATAAAATCTCATCACATTATTATACCAATGTAAATCAGGTCTATTATTAACAAATTAACTCATGCCTTATGTTGTGATGATTATGATTCATAGAACTCATGTGCAAGATCATCCTTATGTAAAGTTTCATTACCTCATGCTTCGTGCTTACACGTTTCACTAGGGGTTATCATGAAGCTCTATTAATGCCTTTGCATACTTGATTGAGGAAAAATGTTCAGTTTGAGGTTACATTCCTTATTCATTACTTTTAGAGCTTCAACAATTTTTTACCAATCATTTGGGGATGAATGATCTCAAGGGGAGATAATGTAACATCCCGCACTTTTGGACGAAAGTTAAACCATCTTTCCTACGTTTATGGACTAGAACTCTATTACCCCATACTATTCTTAGCTTAATTCATCTTTTAGTTGCATGCTTAAGGGGCTTATGGCTCAAAATTTTTCTAAGTACAGTTTTTAGTTGCATGCTTAAGGGACTTATGGCTCGAAATTTTTCTAAGTGTTGAAAGACTTAGTCATATTTTAAGCCCTTAACTTCAATGATTTCTAAATTGGTCTTCTAGACCCCGAGACATAGATTTATGAGCTATTTCATGTTTGAGGGTGTAAAGATCATGTATCGGGGAAGTTTTAGATTTTTCGGATGAGGTTTGAGCAGTGTTTGGATCACGAAAACAATAGGTCACCGTAATTGCACCGCATCGTGGTGCCTATGGCAATGAGCCCTCTGACACGATGCGATGGACTCCAGAATCGGGATTTCAGTTATGAAGTTAATTTCCAAAGAACTGCCTTGTCTTTTCCCCATAGCCCCAAGTCGTAATAACACAAAATTAAATCGTTATTAAGGCATTATATGCCAAAGATTACTCAATTTCTCTCCAAACTAAACCCTAACTCATCCCTTAGAAATAAAAATTACTAGAACATGTGATGGAATTTTTCTTGACCAGTCACATTATGTTGAGAAAATTTTGAAAAATATAATTTCCTTGATTGCAAGCATGTTGTAACTCCATTTGATTCTAGTGTTCACTTTTTTCTTTTTTAAAGTGAAAATGATGTTATAAATTAAAAGAAATATGCTACCATAATTGAAAGTTTGAGATATGTGACTAATTACACTAGGCATGATATTGCATATGTAGTAGGAGTACTTAGCAAGTTTACGATAAAGCCATGTAATGAACATTGACATGCTATAACAAGAGTAATGAGATACTAAATTAAAATAAAACATTGTGGTTTGTTCAATAAAATATATCTTATTGTACTTGAATGCTTTTGTGATGCGAATTGAAATACTTTTTCAGGTGATTCCTTATCTACTACTAATTATACTTTTACATTGGGTGGTGGTGCTATTTGTTAGAAATCTAAAAAGAAAATTATTATTTCTAACTCTACCATGGAGGTCGAACTAATTGCTTTAGCTTCGACTAGTGAGGAAGTGAATTGGTTGAGAAATTTGTTATTTCAAATACCTTATTTTAAAAAACTAATTCCTCCTATTTTAATTCATTGTGAGAGCACCATTGCAATCTATAGAGTTCAAAGGTGTTATAACAAAGGTAAATCTAGAGTTATAAATATAAAACACATTAATGTGAGATTATATTTGACAAATGGTACTATTAATGTTGATTATGTCAAATCTTATGATAATCTTGCAGATCCAATGACTAAGGCCTTAGCAAGAGAAAATTTCTGGAACACATCGTGAAGGATGGGATTGAAGCCTATAAATTCTTGAGTCGTGTATGTGAGAAAACCCAACTTGGTACTAGAGATCCTATAACCAGGTTCAATGAAAAATAAATCACATGATGACTTCTTGTGAAAAATGCACAACTATTTATCCCTCCCTATGGTGTGAGTGCATTTACCTGTAATGATTATGAGGTAGAGTTTTAAAAACTCTTAATAAAAATCAATAACTCGTATGAGTGGGGTGCTAAAATTACAAGAGCACTCTCGACAGATTTCACCTATGTGGGTGTGGAGGTAGACTGTTTCCTATCAGAATAAGGTTCATTATCAAAGACTCTAATGAAACTGGGATAGCACAAGGCCGTAATATGTTGGCTATAAAGCTCATGTCAACACCTTGATTATTATGTCTAATTCAGTAATATTTTATTTTCCTTAAGAAATCATAGTTCAAGTCTTAGACCACTACGACTCTGAAGTAAAAATTATTATTTTACTAAGCGGAGGTTCAATGTAGAGCACACCTTCATTATGCATGGTAGTTTTCCTTCAACTAGTGGACCCTCTTATCAATATTAGAATGAGTGGGGGATTGATGGAGTTGAACATTTTAATATCAGTATTTTAATTATATTAATTTGCTTCTCTGTTAGCAGCTATCTATTGGCTTTACCACTTCTCCATTTTCTTAATGCAGAAGGATTTAAGACTATACTTGAATGGCTTACATTATTGCTGAGGCATTACTCCATTTTTTTGGGGGGGGTCAGCAGCATTGTCTTTATTCAATATATTTACTCCATACCTTTGCAAATGTGTTATTCCCTTTTGTGTTATTTTCTCTGTAACTTTAATGTCACTATTGGCATTACTCCCGTGTTGCATGGATGAATTTTCATCTTCTAACTCTTATTTAATTGATGATATTATAAGTCATTTATTCTTATTTCCTTATGATAGTAGAATATGGTTAATAGTGTCATTAGTTACATGTAACTCTTGTAACCTCTAGGCCTTTATTCTTCCATCTTTACAACCCTCATTCATTCTTATTCATTACATGAAAAACTTCCGCTTCTATAAATATAGATGGTCTTGCATATTTTTTCAAGGTAGAAGATAAATAGAGTTAATAAAAGTTAATAAAAATGAGAGTTTGTTAGTTTGAAAGGAGGTGTTCTTTATGTGGAGCTTTGAACTCAACTCTTGTCCAAAGTTGTTGAGTTATTCTTTGTGAAAAAGTTGTATCCTGGAGGAGACAAGTGAAGAAGATTACTGCTGGAGCGGTGAAACTATTTGTTGCGGTGGGCTTGAATTTCTTTAAAGAGAGCGAGATATCCGAGCCTTAGCCGAAGAAGAAGACGATTTTATTTTTATATTTTTTTCACTTGTAATTTTTCAATTGTAATATTATTGTAATTTTCACCAACACTTGCTTTCCAGCAAAATCTCTTCACTATTAATTTAGTGCAGAATTCAATATGCTTGTTATATCCACTAAAACTATTTGCAAATAATCTCGTAGCAATCTTGTAAAGGAGAAAAAACAAGTATTATTTTTATAAAAACATTTCGTACGTATTTCAAGACTCAATTCCTTTGTTAGTTGTTCAATTATTAAGCTTTCATCTTTGTGTTCTTCGTCATTTCAGTGGAAGAAAGGTCTTGTTTTATTAAGCCTTCATCCTTATATGTTTCGATAATTTATTTTATAAAAGAAAACATTACAAAGCTTTCTTGATACAAAAATGATCTATAAAAGATTTGTTTTAATTATATTCATTTTATTTTATAAATTATATATTACATAATTTGGCATATACACCACACGTGTTTTGATATGAGTACGATTTAGAAAGAAAAAAAAAAAAGCAAGGTACTTTGCTTTTTGTATTTTATTGGGAAGATGTTGCATGCAATAGTTGATATTTGATAAAGCGTTGCACATATGAATATCACCTAAATAACGTTAACAGCGCGTATTTGACACCAAAAAAATCAGTCTTTAGCATAAGGATATTTAAGTAAACTCCATAAGAAAAGCAACATACCAACTTGTGACAAACAAAGAATTTTAGAAAGCAATTAAAGTTTGACACTTTTTTTCTTAGTGCTACTTTGCCTTGTGCAAAAATCGATACACTCAAAAACCTTTGTGGCCCTTCAACATTATAGAAAAAATGCAATGTTCAGACGAAACTATTGCTAGGTTGTTCTACAATGTCTCTAGCTCTTTTCAAATTTTCTTACTCATCACCTATTTCACTTCCATTTTACTTGCCAAATTGTTCTACTTTCTTGGTGGAAATCCAATTTTCTGGAGGTACTTGTAATTTTTCTCTTACTAAATGTTTCGATTCTCAGTGTTACTTCTTGATCAAAACAGAATTGTGTTTATTTATTTATTTATTTATTTATTTGGGATAGGAATCAAGATGGATATGATTTTGCTGAATTTTCTGAGGATGAAGAAATGGAGCAAGAAAATGTGTATTATCGTAATAATAACAACAACAATGTTGAGACAGTGGAAGAAAATCATTTCATAGACGATAAATTTCTTGGTTTTGAGAAAGAGGTGATAGAAGAAAGTTGTAGCACTGATGAAGAAGAGCCTATTTATAGTTCAGTACTGGATTTAGAATCAATTTATACTGATGATGAAGTGGAAGTTAAAGAGATGGATGATGATTCTGATTCTGATTCTGTTTCTTATTATTCTCAAATCAACAAAGCTGGGCCCACCTCATCTCTTCCCAAGGACTCGACGACAAACGGATCAACGAACATGATCGATAAGGACATACACGGTATGTACTAATTATAGGCTTATTTTACAAATTAAATTTATTTTCTAAAATACTTGGTATTGTATGTTAATTTTAATGATGATTATACATGTTTGCTATGTTGATGTTGCAGGAAATTGTTACAGGGAGATCATTAAAGACAAGAAAGTGGCAGAGATTAATTTCTGTACTAGAGAGGACAATATGTTTGTTAGTGCAACATCATCAAATTTAGAGAGCAAGAAGATGTTCCAATTAGTGCAAGAAAAGGAAGAGCATGAAATATTTGGGGATTCCTGTACCAATGGTTCTACTTCAAAGAGTTCCACTGAATGGAGAAGCTCCATAAAAGACTCAACAACTGATGATCCATTTTCTTCTTCATCAAGGAGAAGTTGCCCAAAATGGGAGTCTTACACAATCTTCCAAAAATATGATGAAGAAATGCTGTTTTATGATAGAATTAGTGCCCAAAAATTACGTGAAACTGGTACATCTCTAACTTTCTCTCATTTTGTGTGTTATTCACATATCATCACTGAGTTTTAATCGTTCTAATAATAAATTGCAAACCAATTTCATCACATTAAAATAAGAGGACCATACGCATGTGAATTGTTCAAAAAATACAAATAAGGGAAAGAGTGAAATTTCTAGTGCCGGGATTAAGAATTTTTATGGAAGTGAAGCACTTCTATAATGAATCTTCTTTTTTGAAAAAAATGTATTATTAAATGGTTTTTCAATAACCTTCTATTAAGTTACGTGGAGATGAATATTTTACACTGAAATATTTTCAAGTCTAGAAGGTTGGATTAATATTGCAGCGAGATAGCTCTAACGTGACGAGTGATTTGTCATAATCCTGTGCTTGATTTAATCTTTTAGATATGCTTTTATATGAACATTTCAGCTGGTTTAGTTATTTCAATGTAATTAAAAAAAATATCTTTCTATCTTTAAAAGTAAATTAATTTTAAACATTTTATTTTACTATTAAAGGGATGATTTATAATAACACTAATACCTATGACATGTTTTTAAAAAAAAATATTTCTTCAACTATACTCCTGTCAAAATGCATCATATAAAATTAGAACAGTGGAAGTAACTGGTAAAATTCAGGAACGTAAGTGAGATTTACTCTCATTTCCTTTTGAGAATCTACCACAAAAATGTTTCTGTTGTATTTTCATTTGACTAATGAAGAAATTAAACTAATTCATTTTCAGAATCATTAAGATCAATTCAAGCATGTCCGAGATCAATATCAGATAGGATTGTTCATAAATTGGGAACAAGCAAGAATAAGAAGTCATCGCGGCATAACCCTTATCATGAACTAGAGGCTGCTTACATTGCACAGGTATGCTTAGCATGGGAAGCTCTGAGTTGGAATTACAAATACTTCCAACACCTACGAGCTTCCCGTAATAATACTAATAAGGAATCGGAGGACCCAGGTTGTCCAGCTTATGTAGCACAACATTTTCAGCAGTTTCAAGTCCTTTTACAAAGATATGTTGAGAATGAGCCATATGAAAATGGGAGGAGACCTGAGATTTATGCTAGAATGAGAAGCTTAGCTCCGAAGTTGCTTCAAGTACCAGAATATCGAGGTACGTAATAGATGTTTTTTTTCCTGTAATAGCTTTTAAGTTTTCATATGAAATTCAACCAAAACAAGAATCTTTCATTGCTTTTTACATATTTGGACGTTCTGTTAAATTAATTACAGCTGTTAGTCAAAATATAAAAAGAGTAGATATTAATTATGTACAACATAGGTATAGCTTTTGTATATTATGATAAATATACAAAAAAATCTATATCCGCTGGCTATTATATTGGTGGATGACTACATGCGATAAAAAAAAATTCATTTCGTAATTAATAATTTGACTTATACCCATTGTTGTGTAATGAATTTATTAACATAATTAATTAGTACAACGTTCTGCTAAAGAAAATTATTCAAATTATTTTTCAGGCTATTAACTTCATTTGTCATACATGGGCTGTTGCCGTAACTTAAATAACTTTGTGTCATAAAAACACTTCTGTATTGTTCTTTTTACTATGCAGAATATGAACTCATATTATTCTTCATTCAATAATCCACACGTTCACTTTGCAGCGGTCTGTGTGTTGGGAATACAGAATTCGGAAAAGAATGAGTCTGACCTTTGGTATTTGATGGATGAGTTGTGCATTACTAATTAAATTAGAAGTCAGAATAAAACGTAAATTTAGGCCATAATAATTTGGTTTCGAAAGTTTGTTAAGGAAACAGATCAATTGGTTGTTGTGATTTATTAATGGAATAGACAGTTGGAAACCTTAAAAATCTCTTAAAATTATGTTTATTTGTTTTGATTAGATTCAGAGGAGGATAACGGGCAGGAAGATTATTGCTCAAGAATATCTTCAGATTCATTTCTTCAGATAATGAAAGAAGCAATCAGAACCTTTATGAATTTCCTAAAGGCAGACAAGGAGAATCGTAGTCAAATATTAATGGCTGCTTTCTTTAGCAGAAAAAGAAGAGGTTCAGCTAATGCAACTCTCATCTTATTACTTAAGAAAGTAAACAAAAAGGCAAGTCTCTAAACATTTGTGTTCATTAAAAATTCAAAGTTATTCTATATTGAATTGACAACTGTATATCTAATAATAATATTAGGATTTAATATTATGTAAAATTTAAGTATTTATACGCGGTATAAAGAATTATTTACACCATCATTACAGTCTAATGTGATGGCATTTCACTATGCATGATACTAATTATTACATCATATATAGGTACCTTATAACATCGCAACTGTGTTATTACAATTTATATATATTGACCGTGTACATAACTTAAAATCCTGTATATATATATGTTGCGCAGAAAAAATCAAAGGTAAAAGATCTACGACGAACAGGGAAGTGCTTGAGGAATAAAAGAAGGTTGAGAGAAGAGGCAGAAATGGAGATATTGATATCCTTAATAGACCTGAAATTAGTGTCGAGGGTGTTGAGAATGAGCCAAGTAAACGAGGAACAGTTAAATTGGTGCGAAAACAAAATGAGCAAAGTAAGAATTTCTGAAGGCAAATTACAACGAGACTCTTCACCACTTTTCTTTCCAGCACACTGAGGCCCCGCCTGGCACTGAGTAAAGTGGTTCATTTTACTTTAATGACTAGATCATGAATGTGCCATATGCATGCAGATGAATACAGCCTGCCATAATAAGGACAAGAAAATAAAGGGGTGGCCCAGCAATAAAAGTTACATGGGAGGAAAACAATGAAAAAGGGGGTTAATTAAAGGGAGTGGATGACTGATTGTTTTAGTGAAATATTGACTGTACTGAATAAGCAAAAAGAAAAAACAGCAAAGGGCAAAGGAACGTGGATGAGGATAAGTGACAAGGTAGCTTTACTTCTTTTTCTAGCTTTTTTATTAGTGAGGGTTTATCCAAAAAGAAAAGCTGATTGAGGACCTTGCAATGGAATTTTAAAAAGGGATAGAATCTTGATTAGGTCCTACTCTTGCTTTATGGACAAATATGAAAATCAACAGCAATAGATGCATCCAGAGAAAGTAAATATATGTGTTTTTGATTTCGTAGAAAGTAAATATATGTGTTTTTGATTTTGTATTCTACGAGTATACGTGCTCATGTGATGCGCGTGAATCATTTTTTTTTAAAAAAAAAAAAAAAGAGATCATATAAATATATGTATATAAACCATATATATGTCATATATTAGAGATATTTTTGTTCTCATTTTTTTTTATCATTCTTGGTATACACTAACATTTTGTACTATATAGCTACTATTACTATATTATTATTCAACAGTATAAAGTTTTTTATATTTCAGAGCTAATGTTTTATTTTTTTTAAAAGTGCACAAATCTAATGCTTATGTGGGCTTACTCCAAAAATAAAAGAATTCTTGAAAAATATAATATTTATTGTCTTATTTTCAACAGGATTTGTGTAAGCAAATAATATTTCCCTTGTAATAGCAACGCCAATGAAGTGTACAAGTAATTCTTATTTTATGGAGAAAATGTATGCATCAGTTAAAGTAATATATATATATATATATATATATATATAGAAAACTCAAAATATCATGTAAAAAATTGAATTATTTCATTTATCTTTTTCCTTAGGTAACATTAGTATTGATCTTCCGTCACATACAAAATATCTTAAATTTACTTTTATTTTGCGAGAGAATTTTTATGAAGTTAATTTTTTTAAAAAAGAAAAAACTTTAAAATCTATCATCAGACCTACTTATAATTTTCCATTTTTTTTAAATTATGGTATAAGTAAGACATTAAAATTTTCTTCGATAAATTCTTATTTTAATTTTAATTATTAAAATCTTATATATGACAAACATGGTTATATTTTCAATTTAATTGTCCTTACTATACCCTCTCTTCCAACAATAATATTCTATTTAATCTTTTTTTTTTCATTTAGTAGTCCTAATAATTCAAATAATATCATTATTATAAATTATTAATAAAATATAAAATATATAAGTCATTTGAATACTAATATTATTGATATGTATTAAACAATTAAATGCGTCTTTTATTAAAATAAATGTATTGTTTGTTTGAGCATATTAATTAGTTATTACTATACTATTTATATATTTAAATTCAAATTTAACACTTAAATACTTTTATCTATAATCAATATTTGGTCTTATTGTAACACCCCGAAATTTGGGTCCCGAGACGTCACACGGTGCTTAGGGGCACAAGTGACCCCAAGCTAACCCTCCTACTGGCATAACTAGTAAACAACTGGATAAAATGCTTAAATCTATATAAGATCAACGAAAACATAGAACTTATCCGAACTTTCTCAATACAAATATGAACTTTACAAGATTACAACTATACTTTTACAAATGAAACTGAAACTGAATACATAAACTTCTAGTGACTGTCTATGAAACCTCTACTGGTACTGACTTCAGATAGATGGGTCATGACTCCCAACTACCCAATCTCAATATGACTAAAGTAAGAAAAAATACAACACTTCTCGAACTGTATAACTGACTCAAGCCCTCGAATCAAAAGGACTCATCACCTGCTGACTGGAAGCTGTAAACTGACTGAATGGGGTATCTGCACTATAACTTGTACCTACATTATAAGGCACTGTAGCATATAGAAATATATGGGGTCAGTACTTTAAGGAATGAACTGAGTATGTGGCGGTGCAATGCAACATTATAAATAATATCATAAATGATTATGAAAATCATGCATACTGACGATAACGACTTTCTTTGCTTGAATTAATTGAAATATATTCCTTTTAAATCATCAATAATAGTACAAGCATTATAAATCTCATAAATCATTATACTCAACTCAAACTCTTTAAATCATGACTTAGAGTGACTCGGTAACTCATTAAAACTTGGACTATTATGGACTTGGGAGTTTCTTATAACTGACATAACTACACCATGTGAGCCGCATGGAGTCCAACGTATTGCCCTCCTAAGGAGAGAACCCCACATTGGCGGGAGCGTTGTACTCTTGCCAGGGAGTACAACCTCAATTTCACAATCACAATCCCACACTCGGCCTTTGGCCCACAATTATCAACATCAATTCTCACGTAGTTTCGGAAAAATACCAAATTTCCCACTCGGTGCTAAATACTCCTCCCAGACTCAGCTCAGAACGCGTTGGGAATCCATCTTAATCAATATCAACTCATGAGTGTATTATAAATACCAAAACATAAATATATATATATATATATATCTCATCTGTAAATCATATACTCTGTGGATTCCTAACTCGACTCAAAATCAAATAATCTTTCTCAACATCAAGATGTATTAATTCATTAAGTCATGGCAACATCAATAACTTTGAGGAAATATCAAGACTCATTATAACGACTCAATCTTATAAATCAATATACTCAATAATCCAATTTGTCATAAGAAAGTTTAAAGCTTGATACATGTCTTGAAAACACTTGAAATACCAACTCATGGTAGAAACATAAAATTCACAATATTAAATATCAAGTCAAAATTTGAAAATTTTAAAATAATCATGTATCAAAAACTTCAAGAAAACATTATAGGACTCATTCTTGACTCTCAAGCTCAAATATCAATATATATATTCAATAATCAACTTCTCATAGAAAAGCTTAAATCGTGACTCTTATCTCAAATCATTCGGAAATCATCAACTCATAATAATGATATTCAACTCATGGCAGAAGTTATCAATTTAAGAAATAAATGATGAAATAGTCATGTGTATCAATCTTGAATAGCTCAAATATCATAAATCATTAATAAAGTAATTTGGGTGTAAACCCATTTTGCAAAAATCATGGAATTCAACAGTAGAAATTAAATATTTGGGCACAAGAACGAAAGAAGTGTTCTTATTCAAATCCCACATACCTTGGATTATGGATTTAAGATGAACAAGCTTGATTGGGAACTCTTCTTCAAACTTTTGAGCTAAGTTTCTTGATGCCTTTGACTTGAAAAAATTTGATTCTTGGACAACTTGGTCAAATCTTTGGAAGATTCTTAAATTTCATGGAGAAGATTTGATTTAGGATTTTAGAAGAAAACCCTAGTTTCTTGATCTATTTCTTGGAAGAGAATGAGAGATAATGAAGGTTTTCTCCACTACTAGTATATATATAGAGGCTAAAAATGAGTGAAAAAGACAAAAATACCCTTTTAAAAATGTCCTTGAGTTGCTGGAAAAATATACTTGACGTCATCCGGACGGGCTGTCAGGTCCATGATAGGCCGTCACGAATGGTCATCACAAAAAGGGGTCCAATTCTTGATTTTCTTCCCAGGGCTGACGACGTCATCAGAAATATCGTCAGAAAGTGACGACGTCGTCAAAAATGGCATTAGAAACGTGACAGCCCGTCAGAACCGTCGTCACCATTTTCTAGCTTGACCATGCTGGAGTAAAATGGGTATAACTTTTTTCTCCAATATCAGATTTTGGAGAAATTAGTATCGTTGGAAAGATAATTCAATTATCTATCTGTTGATAGGTCATGAGATCAAAAATTCCAATTATAATGAGAGATATTCTCGTTTGAAGTTGACTAGACCAATATCCTTCCCAAGAATTCAATCAGTAAGGAATGTTTTGATTCACCCAACCGTTAGGATATCTTTAAGGCCTTAATACACACCATCTTCGATTAGAAAACAACAAAAACACTATAATTTATTTCTCTAGATCTTGATTCATGGTTTCACTATTGGTTATAGTCTCGGGAAATTACAAAATGGCTCTAACTTCCTCACCGGGTGTCCGATTCGGGTGAATTTTATATCGATGGAAAGCTTATCCCATTCTCCAGATGATAGAAAGTAGAATTTAGGGAAATACAACATGTGATAACAACAATCAATTTGTAAGTCATCCATATTCACTCAAAAGATGGATTTTGGCTTAAGAAATGATCGGGGTATTACAATATCTCCCCCTTGGAAACATTCGTCCTTGAATGTTGCTTTTTGGCCAAGAATATAGAGAAAATTGAAGACACACAGCTGAAACAACTTGCAAATATAAATTTATATCTTTATAAACTTTGAAGTACTTCGTTGAATGTATAAACTCATGATGAGAATAACTATACAGCTGGATCCGAGACTGGAAAAGAATCGATAGAGGACAACTGTAATTCTCGACTGAATCTGAGCTAATTTTCCTTCTTCCTATATTAAAAAGCGGGCTCATACTGAGAGTTTAGAATTCACTTGATGTGACCAGAGTGTAATCGTACTCATAGACGGCGCAGAGATAATTTATGCAGGCATAGGTAATGAGAAACAAGGATAAGGCTACACAATGGGTATTACGTTTTCTGGACTAGAATACTTGGAAAACAAAGATTATTCAATGAATGCTTACAGACTGAATCACAATTATATATCCGAATCTGAAACTGATGCCTGATACACATACAGAACTGAATTCGTAGACATGGCTTCATAGACACCCTAGGACACTTGAATTCTGTGCTCTAATACTAAGTTTGTAACACCCTAAAATTTGGGTTCCGAGAAGTCACACGGTGCTTAGGGGAACAAGTGATCCCAAGCTAACCCTCCTACTGGCATTATTAATAAACAACTGGATAAAATGCTTAAATCTATATAAGATCAGCGAAAACATAGAACTTATCCGAACTTGCTCAATACAAATATGACTTTACAAGATTACAACTCTCCTTTTACAAATGAAACTGAAATTGAATACATAAACTTCTACTGACTGTCTATGAAGCCTCTACTGATATTGGCTTCAGATAGATTGGTCATGACTCCCAACTACCCAATCTCAATACGACTAAAGTAAGAAAAAACACAACACTTCTTAAACTGTATAACTGACTCAAGTCCTCGAATCAAAAGGACTCATCACCTGCTGACTGGAAGCTGCAAACTGACTGAATGCAGTATCTGCGCTATAACTTGTACCTACATTATAAGGTACTGTAGCATATAGAAATATACGAGGGTCAGTACTTTAAGGAATGTATTGAGTATGTGGGGGTGCAATGTAACATTATAAATAATATCATAAATGATTATGAAAATCATGCATGCTGACGATAACGACTTTCTTTGCTTGAATTAATTAAAATATATTCCTTTTAAATCATCAATAATAGTACAAGCATTATAAATCTCATAAATCATTATACTCAACTCAAACTCTTTAAATCATGACTTAGAGTGACTCGGTAACTCATGAAAACTTGGACTATTATGGATTTGGGAGTTTCTTATAACCGACATAACTACACCATGTGAGTCGCATGGAGTCCAATGTATTGCCCTCCTAAGAGGAGAACCCCACATTGGCGGGAGCGTCGTACTCTTGCCAGGGAGTACAACCTCAATTTCACAATCACAATCTCACACTCGGCCTTTGGCCCATAATTATCAACATCAATCCTACGGTGGCACGTAGTTTTGGAAAAATATCAAATTTCCCGCAAGGTGCTAAATACTCCTCCCAGACTCAGCTCAGAACTCGTTAGGGAATCCACCTTAATCAATATCAACTCATGGGTCTATTATAAAAACCAAAACATAAATATATATATATGTATATATATATATATATATCTCATCTGTAAATCATATACTCTGTGGATCCCTAACTCGACTCAAAATCAAATAATCTTTCTCAACATCAAGATGTATTAATTCATTAAGTCATGGCAACATCAATAACTTTAAGGAAATATCAAGACTCATTATAACGACTCAATCTCATAAATCAATATACTCAATAATCCAATTTGTCATAAGAAAGTTTAAAGCCTGACACATGTCTTGAAAGCACTTGAAATACCAACTCATGGTAGAAACATAAAATTTAAAATATTAAATATCAAGTCAAAATTTAAAATTTTTAAAATAATCATGTATCAAAAACTTCAAGAAAACATTATAGGACTCATTCTTGACTCTCAAGCTCAAATATCAATATATATATTCAATAATCAACTTCTCATAGAAAAGCTTAAATCATGACTCTTATCTCAAATCATTCGGAAATCATCAACTCATAATAACGATATTCCACTCATGGCATAAGTTATCAATTTAAGAAATAAATGATGAAATAGTCATGTGTATCAATCTTGAATAGCTCAAATATCATAAATCATTAATAAAGTAATTTGGGTGTAAACCCATTTAGCAAAAATCATGAACTTCAATAGTAGAAATTAAATCTTTGGGCACAAGAACGAAAGAAGTGTTCTTGTTCAAACCCCACATACCTTGGATTATGGATTTAAGATGAACAAGCTTGATTGGGAACTCTTCTTCACACTTTTGAGCTAAGTTTCTTGATGCCTTTGACTTGAAAAAATTTGATTCTTGGACAACTTGGTGAAATCTTTGGAAGATTCTTAAATTTCTTGGAGAAGATTTGATCTAAGATTTTAGAAGAAAACCCTAGTTTCTTGATCTATTTCTTGGAAGAGAATGAGAGATAATGAAGGTTTTCTCCACTACTAGTATATATAGAGAGGCTAAAAATGAGTGAAAAAGATCAAAATACCCTTTTAAAAACGTCCTTGAGTTGCTGGAAAAATATACTTGACGTCATCCATGACGGGCCGTCAGGTCCGTGATAGGCCGTCACGAATGGTCGTCACAAAAAGGGGTCCAATTCTTGATTTTCTGCCCAGGGCTGATGACGTCGTCAGAAATGTCGTCAGAATGTGACGACGTCGTCAAAAATGGCGTCAGAAATGTGACAGCCCGTCAGAACCGTCAGAACCATTTTCCAACTTGACCATGCTGGAGTAAAATGGGTTTAACTCTTTGCTTCGATGTCAAAATTTGGCGAAATTAGTATCTTTGGAAAGCTAATTCAATTATCTATCTCTTGATAGGTCATGAGATCAAAAATTCCAAGTATAATGAGAGATATGCTCGTTTGAAGTTGACTATACCAATATCATTCCCAAGAATTCAATCGGTAAGGAATATTTTGATTCACCCAATCGTTAGGACATCTTTAAGGCCTTAATACACACCATCCTCGATTAGAAAACAACAAAAACACTATAATTTATTTTTCAAGAGCTTGATTCATGGTTGCACTATTGGTTAGAGTCTCGGGGAATTACAAAATGGCTCTAACTTCCTCACCGGGTGTCCGATTCGGGTGAATCTTATGTCGATGAAAAACTTATCCAATTTTCCACATGATAGAAAGTAGAATTTAGGGAAATATAACTTGAGATAAACAACAATCAATTTGAAAGCCATCTATATTCACTCAAAAGATGGATTTAGGCTTAAGAAACGATCGGGGTATTACACTTATCTATAGTTTAACTTTTATATCATACTTTAAAAGACTTGCTCATTTTTTATATGTTAAATCTTTCTATTCTTTAGGATTTATTTATTGATTTTTTTGATTGTCACATTATTTACAACGTATATTATTACTTTTTAACACGATTTTTTTGATGTGTCATCTGTCTTAATATTCACGACTTCTATCTTCCTTTTATTATAATATAGAAGATTCAAATTTATGATTTTAAAAATTTTAAATGATAATTCGAGAACAAAATGACAACAGTAATTCACTATTTCTTTTTTCTAGGCTCATACTTATTTTTGGCTATAAATATAAGCATACCATGTTTTGTCTTTTTCCTCTCTAACTGTGCAACCTTTAATAAAATTCTACATGCGCTGTTGTATTAAATAAAGGAAACCAAATTAATTTGTGAAATAATTCCGCTGCATGACATCATCTGGTATTGAACATTTAATTGACGGATAAACGTGTGAGTATTTGTGAGTTAGTGGGAAAATGGGGCAAGGAAATGTCCAAACTTATTCTTCTTATCTTTTTCTTTTTTTTTATTACCATTATAAAGATTGTAATAAAAAATTTTAAAGAGTAAATAAGGTAGTAATTCTTGTTTTCAATAAATGTGTTTACTGTTATGTGATTTGAATGTTAATTTTAATTTTAAGTTTAAAACCTTTAAGACTTTAAAATCTTAGATTAGAATTTATTGATTTTGATTATATATGGATATATAGATACTGTACAGATTATTATTATTATTATTATTATTATTATTATTATTATTATTATTATTATTATTATTATACAGAATCTGATACACTTTTAAAATAAAAGTCTTAGACATGATTAAAATTGACTATACAGTTCCACACCGCATACATTGTGTATAAAAATAGTTATTTATAAATACAAAATTAGAATCAGTATGTGCAATTACTTCCTTGGCGTGTTTTACAGTACATCTTTTCCACAAAAATAGAATATTCAAAATAAATAAAAATTTTAACATTTTAAAAATTACTTATTAACTAATTAAATTCTTATCAATTAACTAATTTGTCCTATTAAATAAAAAGTGTCATTTTTCTAGGCTGCCACTTTACAAATTTTTAGGCAAGACTTTTTGGTCATTTGATATCGCGGAGATTATTGACGCATATTAATCATATCAAAATATGAACTAATTTGTTTAAACTCGTGAGATCAAAAGCTATAGAAGGCCAAGACACATGCTACCGCTATACAAGACGAGGATCCCGAGACCGAGCCCATGGATCCTACTCCTGTTATTGAATTTGAGACTACTTGGAGGTTGTGGACAGCCTAGAGATGTGTCCCCAGTTAGAGGCCAGTGTGGACAGCCTAGAGATGTGTCCCCAGTTAGAGGCCAGGATAGCCTGCCTTCCTAGACCTTATTCCTGCACCTGTGCCAGAGATTCTTCCGTTAAAGCCAGCGGTAGATCGGGGATCAGCCCAGGCCCCACTAAAGTTCATTTCTTCAGTAGTGCTCAGAGATGCATTAGTTCAGAGTTTGGGTATTGTTGGTGGTGTGCATTGGATGGTTGTAACACCCCGCACTTTCGGGCTAAAGTTTGAACCGTCCTTTTTACGCGTATAGACCCGAACCTAATGATTATTTGTTAATATATGTGTGATGATCAATCCTATAGCTTGTGAATACCTTTAAATATGAATTGAGGTCACAAAAAATCCCCAAACTCAAAGACGAGTTGAAAACTCTTCTATCGATTAATTTTTTATGAACGTCTAAACTCGGATCAACTTCCATTGACCATAAATTTTTGAATATATCAAATTAGGGGACCTACTATATATCAAATGAAATTTCTTTGAGTCTTCTATCCAACGCAACTGGTTTCACCTTAATCCAATAACGGAGTAGAAAGTTATACTCATTTTACTTCGAAGTGTCTGTCTGCCAAAATGTGACGACGAGGCTGACGACCAATCAACTACGTGACGGCCTATCAGCCCTAGTCATCAGCCTAGGTTAGTAAGTTGTAAAATTCAGCCCAAAAGTGATGACCTAGGTGACAACCTATCACCTGAACGATGGGTTATCAACCATGGTCGTCAACTGATGAAAATCTGTGATTTCTTTGATTTCTTTAGGGGTATTTCGATCTTTTCATCACGCTAAAACCTACCCCACGAATATAAATTGTATCCTAAGTTTTATAATCCATTTTTTTTATCAATTATACAACATCAAAAAACTTTTTCTTCACTCTCAAAATAAGATCAAACTAGGGTTTCCTCTAAGAACAAGAAATCAAGAAAATCACTCTTAAGTCCAAGATTTCTAAGGAATGAATCAAGATTCGAGTTTTACTCTTTAAACCTTGTAATCTAAGGTACGTGGGGTTTTCCTAAACTACATGGGCTTGTTGAAAACACATTGAATAAGGTTTAAAGTTATAAAGATCATGAATTTATAAAGGGGTTTTGAATTTGCATTTGTAATTATGCATTATGCACTCTTTAAATGATATTATTATTTTGGTCTTGTGGCCTTTCCCCTAAATTGATTTGTACTCGTATATACGTATGTATGAAATTGAGATTGAATATTTAATTGAGAGCATGAACAATTATAATCCCTCTCTTATTACTAAGCCTTTTATTTTCGTACGTTATGAGCCATTTAAATTGCATTTAGAGAAGCAAGATACAAATGTCTTGATTAATGTTTATGACTTGATTATAGTTTTGAATTGAGGAGAGGGTGCTTTTACATGTTGATAAATATTGAAGATATATAGCGAAAGAGTTGCATATTTTGTCACAAACTTCATGACCACCACATATTTGTTGAAATATTGAAAAGAATGATCTTTGTATAATTTGATAAATGTTTTGAAGTATGAGTTTTCATAAATTGTTGGAAGTAAGGTGGTCCAAACCTTATGCTTGAAAGAAGAGACTTTACTATGATATTTTATAGCTCAGAAATATGACTTGCAAGTATTGGTGTGACAACACCAACCCAGATAATGCCATAACAGATTAAGACCATAATAGAAGTCAGATTTCACTTATATTTTCAGAATGTGATTTTTGAATGATGATTGTTCAAAAAAGGTTAAAAATAGGATCAAGATATGTTAGGTGGTTATCCGAAGAAGGCATGAGTTTAGAAAACTCATTGTCCAAAATCGTGTTTTTTCGATGCAGACTATTGTATCCCTAAGAGGGATTATACGCTGGCCTAGTGCCCTGTGGCATATCAGGATCTGAATCAGAAACTCCAACTCTTGCGACAAACTTAGGTTGGGGGCTTGGCCACCGAGTCAAGGACGGAGTTCATATCGCCCGTTGGTCATAGAATTTTAGGGCGTACCACCTAACTCACAAGTAATACAAAGATTAGAACTGCATTGTCAAAAGTCATTTTAAGATCATTGAAATTGCCCATGTGTTTTTAAATATTTCATGCATGATGTTTCATACTTTCTCTCATCTATGTTATCTATATGTAAAAACATTATTTTGATTGCTTTGTGTATCAGTACATTTGTATTGACCCCCTATATTTCAGGGTCTAGGCTCAGTCTAGGGGTCCCGCCAAACCGTAGAATCTTCAGACCGAAGTGTGCAGTTGGTGAACCTTCTTTATTTTGGAAGGCCTGTTGCTAGAGTATTGTTTTGCATTTTAGTTTTGGGTCTGACTGGGGTCCTTGTCCTAATTTTAGACAAGTTATTATATTCTGATGTATTAGAGATTTCGAAGACTAAGATGGATATTGTCTAGATATCAATTGATTTCATTTTGTATTGTTAAATTGAACTCAGAGTATAACCATGATTCTGTCTGTTTATTTCCACGTTTTTCTTTATTGTATGTGAATGATGTTTCGTTATTGCCAGCTAGAAAAGAGACACCTGGGCTTCTACGGTTCGGGATGCCCGTCACGTCCATGGCCCCGATTCGGATCGTGACAAACTTGATATCAGAGCACAGTTCATGGTCCCAAGGTATCTGCAAAATCGCATCGGGTAGAGTCTTATTTATGGCTGTGTAGCGCGCCACATCTATAAGCATGAGGCTATAAGGCGTTTAGAAATATCTCTCTTTCTTTATGTTCTAGTTCGTGCTATGGAGTCCGAATGTTCCTCTTTTATAATCTAGTTTGTGCTATGGTGTCGCCTATATGAAAATAAAGTTAGCCCAATTCTTTTCTTACTCAGATGTTTTCAGATATGTCTCATTATTGAGGTGATTAAAGTGCAGAAGTCTAGAATCTAAATGGTATGGTCCTTTCTGATTGAGTCATAAACGATTATAAAATTATGCAAGGACTTGAGAGGAGTCTGTTAGTGCTTCAAGGTGTATTGATTCTAGTGTAAACTTTGATCCTGATGAAATCGTGCTTTTTAGCCTGAGGTATTTAAGTGTATCCAGTCCTTTAAAACTTCTTGTTGCAGGAAATGCTATATAGTAGAATATTGAAACTGTATTTTCACCCGAGTAGTAGTATATGTTAAAGTGTCATGCCCTAAAGTAGTGAGATGGTCCAGAAGTTGGTGACATGAAGTCACTAGGTTAACAGTCAGTGTGAGAGTAAC
Organism: Capsicum baccatum var. pendulum; assembly: GCA_030864225.1. NCBI lineage: Eukaryota > Viridiplantae > Streptophyta > Magnoliopsida > Solanales > Solanaceae > Capsicum > Capsicum baccatum. Next base: position 71,745,191 of record CM061552.1, on the reverse strand, counting down.
TATTGCATAAATAAGTAGATTTAGTTGTATAACCCTTTGATTTAGGGGTGGCTCTCTCTCTCTTTTATGGTGGTTGGATAATATTGTGGCAAAACTTGTAGATTGTATGGTGCTGTGTGGAGAAAGTGTTTGGCTTTGTTTCTTTTTATTTATTTAAAACAAGAAAGAGCCTAGAGTGGATAGTTATGGTGGTTACAGAAATCCCTTATAGGCTGTGAATAAAAATGGTTAGATTAGCCAATAAGTTATAAGTATAGACATATTGTTGTATGTGGAATTTGAAGGTAGTCTAAATGTATGATTGGGTAAGTAAGTATGATATGAGAAAGTAGAATATGTAGATAAGATCGTATTGGTTTATAATATAAGATTTAGGTTCACCATGTCTATTATGTGACTTTACCCCCTTGACCTTCTTTTCTTTAGTGGTTGTAAACTAGTACTTCATGTGAGAAGGTATGTAGTGGATTTTGAGTTGTAATAGTGATGTCATGGAGGGATTGCAATTGTAGGTAGTAGTTAAATAAAATGATTATTTTGAGTTGATTTCCCAATTTGATGGACTAGTATAATATGTTACATGCTTCACCGGTGGTACATGATTGTTGCTAAACTATAGGCTTGAACTTTAGATGTAGAATATGGTGGTAAGAGTAGAAGCTTAAGGTTAATGATGTATGTTTTATGAGAATAAAATTAGTAGGCTTGATGTGATTTGTGAAAGAGCCTAGGTTAATAATTTATGAAAAATTAAGTGGTAATTGTGAGGTATATTTGTATATGAGGACTAGTGTTAAAATGATAAATTATGGGTAAGTCATTAAGTGGATAAGGGCATAAGTATATAAGAATAAGTTGCACCCCTGGTAGTATGGTGTTAGGTAAGATTTTATGATATAAGTTATGTAATTAACGGTCTAATGTTAGAAGGTTAAGTAGTGGAGAGTGGAATTTTATATGATAAGTAGTGAGGATGTGTATGCTCATGAGATTGCAAATTGTGGGTTGATGATGATAGAGGATAGTGAAAATTAGGAGTAGCATTCTTGGAAAGCAATGCCTTTAGAGTATACTTAAAAAGGAAAGGTTTAGCATTTATGTGTATAAGTGTTTTGCGTACCTAGTTTGTGTTCTTGAAATTGTAGTATGGAGAAGTCTGGTGAGTTGTTGTACGGTGTTCGTTAAAGTTGAATTGAGGAAATATAGGTAGGCAATATGAGCCTTGGGTATGGTTTTACAAATTTTGTTAAGCTGTAAGTTATGTGACTAGAGGTGTAATGCGATGTTCTAAGGAGTTCAAGATAGAGTGTTAAGTGTTTAGAAGAGTGGATGCCCATGCCCTTAATAATGTTAGTCATAAGTTGGTGACTTTGGGGTTAGAGGAAGTTATGATTAGTATCCTTGAAGGAGGATGACCCAGAAAGAATTTAGTGTCTTTATGTAAAATTCTTGAAGGAACTTTGTGTTCATGTGCATATCGATATCCCCTATTGTATTGAGAGCTGTGGTTAGAGATTGATGGGAGGTTATATTCCGAAGTCTAGGAGGGTGACTTTGATCTAAGGGGGAGATGATGTATTAAAGTAGTTCCTGAATTCTTTTTGTGGTGTCAAGTTTCAAGTAAGAATCATGTTAAATCAATTCCTACTCAAGAAAGCTCCTCCTACTTCGATTTGAATGGACATCTGCCAATGTCTTATGTATTCATGTTTTGCCTATGCCTAAGGTTTGGGCTCTCTACGTAACTCATGTCATGTTCCGACCTCCAAACAAGAAGCAGTAATGTCCTTCAGTGATCTAATATTCCAAGAATCCAAGCCGTCTGTTATGTTGCTCATGATCCAAATCTATGTCTTAAACGTTTCTATGTGTCACTGAATTATTTTATGACGGAATTAGCTAAAGTGATAAAGTTTATGCTAACTCAGGAGAAATTTCAGTTCTTTAAATGAGGATCAATTGCGTCAAGTGGCAATCTTTGTCCTAATTATTAACTACATAAATTTTGGCTTTATGTCATTTACCTCATGATATGTGCGACCATGTTTCTCACTGTGGTCTGTCCAAAGAAATAATGTAGTGTTGTGTTTATGCCAAACTACTCTTTACTTATGATTCAGACATTTGATATATGAAGCACTTCGTGTCTATTCTATCGTATCTTCACCTCATGTCGCTCTTTGAGTAGTGCAATAAATATAAGTTGTAGTCTGACAAGTGTTACTTTCATTCATGATGCTTATGCTCGGGTCCCTTAATGACCCTCCGTATGTTAGTATGATGATGGTTGTGGAAGCGTAGTAGTGTGTTAGGTGGGGGAGTAGATATTTTGAAGATGAAAATTTTGATGTGGTTTCTTGAGCTAAGGCTATAGGAGAAGGGGGAAGAAGGAGATGAACTTTCATTACGTGAGATAGTTAAGAAGGGGTTATGTGGCGAAAACCTTGGTGAGAATGATTGAATTGGCTGGTCTTAGTGGTGAGATTCATGTAGTAGGTGTAGTAATGATTAGGCTTGAATGTTGTGATTGTTGAAAATACAAACCAATGCGTTGTAGGGTTAGTACTCCTTGATTTAAAACTTGAGTGTGTTTAACAATAGTGATAAGGTGAAGTAAATCTTTTTAAGTGGATGTAGAATATAGAGTCACATAGCTTAAACTAGCACCTCTTTTCTCCGAGTTAGGCTTCAACATAGGAGTACTATGCAGTGGGACTCAAACTCATGTGGTTAGATGTGTATTGGGAGAATTGTAAGTTGGAAATGATGAGGCATGTGATTTATTGTTTGGGGCGTAGACAAGTAGTGTCTCTAAGCTTAAGTCTTTTCATTGTATCTTGTAAGGTGGAGAATGTTTCTACTCTTATGTCTCGCGAGAATCTCATCTCATGTCTTGTAACAATCTTAATCAGGCCGAGGATTCTTAGGAAAATTCATGTCTTACAATGTTTTGATCATGTTCCATAAAACATATGCCAAGATCATATCGACGTCAAGTTTCGTTATCTCATATTTCGTGCTTACACGTTTCCCTAAGGGTTATCATTAAGCTTGTTGGCTGCCTTCACATATTTTGTCGAGTAAAAATATTCAATATGCTGTTACGTTCTTTATTTTACACTTTTAAAGCTTTAAAAAGTCCCTACCCATCATTCAGGGACTAATGATCCCAAGGGGGAGATAATTAACACCCCGCACTTTCAGGATAAAGTTTGAACTGTCCTTTTTATGCGTATAGACCCGAACCCAATGATTCTTTGTTAATATATATGTGATGATCAATCCTATAGTGTGTGAATACCTTTGAATATGAATTAAGGTCACAAAAAAATCTCCAAACTCAAAGACAAGTTGAAAACTCTTCTATCGATTAAGTTTTGATGAACGTCTAAACTTGGGTCAACTTCTATAGACAATAACTTTTGTATATATAGAATTATGGGGCCTACTATATATCAAATAAAATTTCTTCGAGTCTTCTTTCTAACGCAACTGGTTTCACCTTAATTCGATATCGGAGTAGAAAGTTATGCTCGTTTTATTTTGATGTGTCTGTCTGCCAAAATGTGATGACGAGGCTGACGACCTATCAGCTACGTGACGGCCTATCATCCCTAGTCATAATCCTAGGGAAGTAAGTGGTAAAATCCAGCCCAAAAGTGATGACCTAGGTGACAACCTATCACCTGAGTGACAGGTTATCAACCATGATCGTCAACTGATGAAATCTGTGATTTCTTTATTTTTAAGGGTATTTCGGTCTTTTCCTTACCCTAAAACCTACTCAAAGAATATAAATTGTATCCTAAGCATTATAATCCATTTTTTTATCAGTTATACAACATCAAAAAACTTTCTCTTCACTCTCAAAATAAGATCAAACTAGGGTTTCCTCCAAGAACAAGAAATCAAGAAAATCACTCCTTAAGTCCAAGATTTCCAAGGAACGAATCAAGATTCGAGTTCTACTCTTTAAACCTTATAATATAAGGAATGTGGGTTTTTTCTAAACTATATGGGCTTGCTTAAAATACATTGAATAAGGTTTAAAGTTGTAAAGATCATGAATTTATAAAAGGGTTTTGAAATTTGCATTTGTAATTATGCATTATGGACTCTTTAAATGATATTATTATTTTGGTCTTGAGGCCTTTCCCCTAAATTTATTTGTACTTGTATATACGTATGTATGAAATTGAGATTGAATGTTTAATTGAGAGCATGAACAATTATAATCCCTCTCTTGTTACTAAGCCTTTTGTTTTCGTACGTTATGATCCATTTAAATTGCATTTAGAGAAGCAAGATACAGAGGTCTTGATTATTGTTTATGGTTGATTATAGTTTTGAATTGAGGAGAGGGTGATTTTACATGTTGATAAATTTTGAATATATATAGTGAAAGAGTTGCATATTTTGTCACAAACTTCATGACCACCACATGTTTGTTGAAATGTTGAAAAGAGTGATCTTTGCATAATTTGATAAATGTTTTGAAGTATGAATTTTCGTAAATTGTTAGAAGTATGGTAGTCCAAATCTTATGCTTGAAATAAGAAACATTACTATGATACTTTATGGCTCAGAAATATGACTTGCATATCTTGGTGTGACTATACCAACCCAGATAATGCCATAATAGATTCAGACCATAATAGAAGTCAGATTTTACTTATATTTTCAGAATGTGAGTTTTGAATGATGATTGTTCAGAAAAGGTTAAAAATGGGCTCAAGAGATGTTAGGTGATTACTCGAAGAAGGCACAAGTTCAGAAAACTCATTGCCCGAAACCATATTTTGCCGATGTGGGTTATTGTATCCCCAAAAGTGATTATACGTTGTCCTAGTGCCCTGTGGCGTATCAAAATCAGAATCAGAAACTCTAACTCTTGCGACAAACTCAGGTTGGGAGCTTGGCCGCTGAGTCAAGTGCGGAGTCCATATAGCCCGTGGGGTTGTAGAATTGTAGGGTGTACCACCTAACTTAGAAGTAATACAAAGATTAGAACTGCATTGTCAAAAATCATTTTAAGATCTTTGAAATTGCCAATGTGTTTTTAACTATTTCATGCATGATGTTTCAAATTCGCTCTTATCTATGTTATCTATTTGTAAACACATTATTTTGGATTGCTCTGTGTACCAGTACATTTGTATTGACCCCCTATATTTCAGGGTCTGAGGCTCAGTCCAGGGGTTTTGCCAAACCGTAGAATCTTCAGACCAAAGTGTGCTGTTGGTGAGCCTTCTTTATTTCCGAAGACTTGTTGCTAGAGTATTATTTTGAATTTTTGTTTTGGGTCCGACTGGGGGCCTTGTCCCAGTTTCAGACAAGTTATTATATTCTGAAGTATTAGAGATTTCGCAGACTGAGATGGATAATGTCTAGATGTCTATTGATTTCATTCTATATTGTAAAATTGAACTCAGAGTATGACCATGATTCTGTCTGTTTGTTTCCACGTTTCTCTTTATTGTATATGAATGGTGTTCGTGATTGCCAGATAGAAAAAAGGCGCCCGATCCTCCACGGTTCGGGATGCTCATCACGGCCAAGGCCCTGATTCGAATCGTGACAATGGTGCACAGTCGAATCAAAGTGGTACTGAGGAAAGGGCGCAACTAGTAGCTGCGGCTCCCATAGTTGAGATTTCTACTGTACTAGTAGTTGTTCAGCCTATAGCTGCCCAACCTTCTATGTCTTCTGAGAAGTAGAAGATGTTGGGAAAATTCCTGAGATTAGCTCCGCTGAGAATTTATGGTGCTCCTGGAGATGATGCACATGAGTTCCTGATTACTTGTGAAGATAGGCCTCATGGTTTGGCCTTGTTGAGACTCGTGGTGAGGAATATTCCATATTTTAGTTAGTCTTGTCTGCAAGTTATTGATGGAGAGATTTTATGGATTCTAGAACAGCTGAATTTTCTTCTTTTTCATGGTCTAAGTTCTCGGAGATGTTCTTGGAGAAGTATATACCTTGCTGCCTTAGAGATCGATTCAGAGATTGGTTTCCCAGATTGGAGCAAAGCTCCACGATAGTTGCGGAGTATGAGATAGTTCACTGCTTTGTTAGAGTGTTGAGACTTTCCATTTGCATGTCTTTTTAGAGTAAGTATCCTCAATATTCATCCTTGCAGCCTCAGAGTTAGCCGAGTCGACCTATTCTGACAGCTTTTTAGATTACTGATTGAGGTCGGTCTAGTGCTAGAAGATCACCCTAGTAAAGGCACGGTCAGTCTTTGAGGGCTTCATTTTCTAGTCTGTCTAGACATGGTGATCATTATAGGTCAGTCGGATCTATTGATTGTAATTCTGCTTAGATTTCTTATTTACTTGTGGACTTCCTGGTCACTATTTGTGGGAGTGCCCTAGTTGTGGGGGCGATGGTTGGTTCAGCTTAGAGTGGTCCCTTTATTAGAGCAGTTCACCCCTTAGTTAGAGGTGTTTCTCTTGGATGCTGGGGTGGTTACCAGGGTGCTCGAGGTAGTCCTTAAACAGGCAGGACGGGAGGTCGATTAGGTGACCAACCAAGTGGCGGGCACAGTCAGTTATAACTGTACATATTAGACCCGATGCTTAGATTTCAGATGTTGTAGTTACACTACTAAAAAAAATGAAAAACCCACCACATGTTGTGGTCGCAAAAGACCAACCACGTGGTTGGTTTTTTGTAATATTTTAAATTTTTTTTTTAAAAGCGACCACATCGCTTTTTTATTTTAAAAAATCAAAATAATTATTTCAATAATTTTTATATTAATTATTATTTATTTTACAAATAAAAAAAATTAGCAAAACCGACCACAAGTGGTCATTTTTTTTAAAAAAAAAATTTATTGAAAAACATTTTTAAAAATCGACCACTTGTGGTCAGTTTTTAAAAATTCTTTTTAAATTTATTTTGAAAAACACCGATCACCTGTGGTCGATTTTTAATATTTAAAAAAAAAATATTTTAAAAAACCGACCACTTGTGGTTGGTTTTTGAACTAAAAAAAATAAAAGTAAATAATTTTTAGTAACCAATAATTATATATATGTAATCAAATATATATATTATTTTCATTAAAAATAATTATATATATAATGTAATTTATATATAATTTTTTGAAATTACACAGATCACACGTAGTCGATAAGCAGTATACAATAATAAAAATCATTCATTCTTAAATTTTGTGAAAAAAATTACACTAAAAAATATATCAAATAAAATAAACAAATTACGTTAAACATAATATTTATCTTTTACTTATGTTTCAATATATGGAATAAATATTTTCCTTGTATATACGTTAAATGACGTTAAACATGCATAATCTTTGTATAATGAATATGCGTATATATAACTGATAATTCATCAGAATATAATGAATGTGTTCTATTATAATGTAATATACTTGTGGATGTGATATATATAGTACGTATTCAAGAGTTTATATATATATATATATATATATATATATCATGTAGTGATCGATTGATGAACAATTTAGTCAAAACCTAGTATGTTAAGCTAATCAAATATAATTAATCAATCACTCATCTGAGTATGTATATGAAACACGTCGCATTATATTATTGGATAATATACTTGTGTACGTATGTGATATATATAGTACGTATTTAGAACTTGCTATTGTCGATAGTGTGTGTATGTATAGGTATATATATATATATATATATAGTATATACATATTAATTATATAGTGAAGGTATATTAATGACATAAGATAAAACTAACCAACAATTCATCTAATCAGTATATGTGAAATACATTATATATTATTATGGAATAGTATATTAAAATCGTGTATGCGATATATATAGTGGTCAAATGAAAGAGTGGCCATAGACATGGGTTTAAACAACACTCTTTTCCCCACTAGATTTACCTGAAGTAAAAGCTATACTCTCCTCGTTAGCATAAACATCATCAAAAGCAAAGGGAGAGTAGAGAAAGGTATCACTCAAGTCAACTTCAACTAAGGTGCCCTCATGCACGTACTCACCATTAGATTCAAAATCATCACCATGAGTATTCTAAACAATAAGGTCACACAAAGTAGAAGAGGAAGCAATTTCCAAACAATTGATACTTTCTCTTCCAATGGAGAAATCCTCAAGTAGACACATTCCACCACTAATATCAAAGGAATTATTACTTAGCCCTTCACAAGAAGTAAGCAATTCATCCTTATAAGTATCAAACAAGGGTGTGGTGTAATATAAAGGATCACATCCACAATCATATTTTAAGGAACAATCACTTATTTGGTTTCTTAAAGATTCAAGAAAATCAAAGTTATCATCGCCCAATTGATTATTCCTTTCCAAGGCATCACATTACTCTCCCTTAAGAGTACTCTCATCTTCCAAGAAGATATTTACATCTTTAGGAGGAATTTTGTCATACCATAGTGGGTTGTCATATGGAATATAGCCCTAAAATGAGCTATATCAAAATTGCTATCCACACCACTAGGTAATTCACTAGGAGTGAGCTCATCATCTTCAAACAAGATATTATTCTTAAAGAGAGAAGGATCTATCCATGAAGATAATGTAGAGCGTGCAAGCCCATTCTCTAAAAGACCATTACCAAGTATCAAAGATGTTTCAAGAATATGATTATCCCTATAAGCCAAACAAGCATTAGGATCTTCACTAAAAGACAAGATCAAAGGGTCACTCCCATTTTCTTGACCAACATTCTCAATTTCATCACTCACTTGAGGTTCTCTAATCATATTAGACACATCCTCAAGTGGTGGACTAGTTTTTCACACAAGTTGATCAATACAATTTCCACAAGATGATGTACTATTATCCAACACAATGGCTTCAACACTAAGTGGACACAAATTGATCTTACAAGAAGAGTCAATTTGGTCATCAATAGGATCAACTAGTGTATCCACACTCACAATATGTACATCATCATCAAGAGGCAAAGAATTAATAGAATCACATGTAGCTACGCTACTACTCACACTCAATCAGCTACTAGCCACACAATCATCATTCACATGCACAAAAGTGTAGGAGTTAGCTATGTTACCTTGAAGTTCTTGAGAACATTCTTCTTTACCTAGGTGTGAAGGTACTCCACAAGTCTTGAAAGCATCTAAGATTTCTCTCATAAAGTATTCAAAGGGAACCTTCTCTTTTGGTACTTATTCTCCTCCACTTGATATATTGGTACCTACACACATGTCCTTATTAATAGAAGGACAAACAATGTTAGCTCTGATTGGTGGCAACCCTTTTACTTCACTCCTTACAACCTCTTCTTCTTCCTCTCTTAGGTTTCTTCTTTGAATACCCTTACTCTTCTCAATCTTATGTCTCTCATTTTCATAAAGCTTGGAGTAAGTAGTCATCGTTCCTTGAGATTTGGGAAGGGTAGGTGGAAAGAGATCATTTCCTCATTGGTCCTTTACAAACTTATGCAAATTTTGCACATTTGGCATCCTGTGTTGTGCAAACCAATCAGCACCCAAATTTATGTGTCCATATTCCAAAGGGAATACGTCACACCGCACCTCCTCATAGTACCTATCTCGGGTGAAGAAAATCTTCACTCTCTTGAATACTCTATAGCCTTCCAAGAAGTATGGTAAATGCTTTGACACTCGAGGTATACCTAGATAATCAACCATAAGAGGATTTATGTAGTTTATGTGAAACCAATCATCAAGTATAAGAACACATCTCGGAACTCCACAAATCTCTATCCATCTTGAATAAGGTTGTCTTCTTAGATCACTATTATAAAGCTTCGTATAACCCTTCGGTACATAGATTTTCCTCAAAAACTCTTTTAAGGCACCCCAAGTTTGAGTAGGATTCCTTGCAAGTTTACACTATTCTAAGGTCAGACCTTGAATGTACTTAAGGGCATATGTAGCTTGTTTGGCTTTGCTCATAGCATAATTCTCGAAGATCCTTTCGCATTACCATTCTCAATAAAGGTAAACTTCAAGATCCCATTCTCCTTTGACGATAAATAGAGTAGGAGGACATTGACTCCTACTATACCCTCCATTCATACCTTGGTTCCTGCTTCCACACATTTGATTATGGCTACATTCATAGCCCCCATAATCCCCATCTTCTTCGTATCCATAACATTCTTCACCATAATCATAGTCTCCTATGTCATAGTAACAATTATCCGAGGCTATCGAAGACATGTTTCCCTTATATCACCTTGTACCTATAAAAATGAATAAACAAGATTAGTAGTAAATAACCTCAGCAACACTCGTACGAATCTCACCTTGGTGATCCTCACAATTGGAGAGGCGAATGTTAAAAGTTGCCTATACTTCAATGGACAATAAGGTGTCAATCTTGTAATACCTCATGAAATTGTAATTTTAATTTTTAATACCTTAGTCGAGCATAATTTTTGATTTTTTTTAAAAAATTATTACGTGGTGCACTATATTGTTTGCTGTTAATATTTTACAGAATTTATCAAATTCTCTTCAATGTATTTTATAGATTAAAAGTGTATTAAATGTGTGGGGCCTATTTAGTAAGGTTATGTGTGACCCTTTTAAGCGTAGAAGGGAGAAAAACATCAAGAGGGTTTTGGTGTTATCTGGAGAGAAATTGTGCAGCTTAATACTTCTTCCCTATTTTTTTCAATTCTTCCCCTTCTTTCAATTGTCTATATAGAACTAATAGTAAACAAATAGTTGGAGGAGTGATTTGAGGAGTTTGTCTTCATGGAGATATAAGAGTTTAGAATAAGAAGAAGTTTCTGCAAATCAAGTGGCAGCAATTTCAAGGAATTCATTCAAGAACCAGTTTCAAAGTTTATAGTTAGGGCTTGAGCTTCAAGAGGTAAGTTCTTTAGCCTATATCCGTATATAATTATTGATAATTATTTGAGGGTATTTAATTTGAATATTTATTCTATATTTTGAAGTGGGTTATATTAGTTAGGGTTCTTGAATAGAAAGGAAAAGTTGAAATTTGATAGAATTGATAGAATTATGTATTGGGTGAACTGTTAACCGCTGATAAAGTAAGTCGTTTTGTGTATAAACATGTTTATAGAATTTTCTTCATTAAGTATAAGAGTAGTTGATTGCTTAAGCACCATCAATGAAGGTTGTGGAGTTCTATGTCCACTAGGTGTTCGATAAAACATCATAGTGATTCAATTATTTAATTTCATAGTCGAGTATGACGTGAATAAATTATGGCTATGTAGATTGATTCTTTGGAGTTGTTTGAAATATTCAAATCTACTTTATTTATGAAGTCCTCAAGATTTCCTACTGTAAGACAAAGGGGCAGCCCGTTGTATATTGTGGAACCCAAAATTGAGGTATGTAAAGCTAAACCCTCCTTCACCGTGAAGGCATAACTCATAGTCATTTGTTTCTCCTAACAGAATTGATACAGTCGACTTGATATACAGGAATAAATCTTTCACCTTCTATGCATCTAACACATGACTATATGCCTAATATTTCCATAATATACATGTTCCCTTCTCATTTTTAATTACTTGTCTCCATTCTTCATGCGTCCATTTATTGGAGTTGCAGTATTCATTCTTACCCTTGTCAAGTTTTAAGTATCTATAGAGCGACATATACTTGTACTCGTATGTGTTGGAAATTCTTAGAATTCATATATTTGGTCTATCATATGCAATAAGTTTAGAATAAATGGCCATAAAATAGTCGCATTTGTATATTGGATCACATATCGATACAGTGATAGAATAAAAATAAGAACTAGCGTTTGAATAACTCGACACTAGTAGGGAAGTTAATGGAATATGAGAAACATTACTTTAATAGAGGAATAGTATTATCATGATACACTTTCATAGGCCTACACGACACTACTTGATAAAAGTTATCGATGGGAGGGCACATAGGTTTGGCTTGGCATATCGCTCAACGTGATTCTGTGCATATGATCGAGACCAGACCACTACAGTGAGCCCAAACATTGTTGCGTACCCACCCTAGTGGTATCACTTGCATTTGGAGTCAGCTGGGGTTCCCCTGACTCAAGCCAATATATGGCACATATGGCCTGCGGGCAGACCCTTATAGTGAGTCCCAAGGAGGGGCATACCCTGTATCAGACCGCGATTACAGTTATACGTATAAAATCATAGCCAGGAGTATCTAGGTAACACATGTGGTACACTTGACATAGAATTCCTTGGTGGGCCATCATGTGATTATTTGTATTAAAAATAGGCGCAGGACATCACTTAGGCAAATTATTAGGCCTTTGATAATAATAATTATTTATTCATAAGCGCTTATATGATAAGTTAATAAGGTAAATGCATAGGTGATAGTCTTATATGGTGTACTTTTCACCCGTCCTCTCGTAAGTTATAGTTTCATATAAGAGGTTCATTATTCAGTCGCCCGTAGTTGCTCATTCTATTGTTTGATTCATTAAGCATCCTTATACGTTCACTTGGTATTCTGTCTGCTTTACATACTAATACATATTTTATATGTACTAACGTCCCTATATTCGGGGGCACTACATTTCTGTAAATGCAAGTTCAGATATATCGATGAGCAAACTTCTCTACTAGGCACTTGTCCGTATTCAGCAAGGCAGTCGTTGAGCTCCTCTCTTACCTGAAGCTAATAAATGTCTAGTACTATTTAATCATGTTCCCGATTATAGTTTGGTTTGGGTGTGTCGGGGCCCTGTCCCAGCCACCTTCCCTGGTACAGTTATAATTTCTCTTAGAGGCTTCGTAGACAGTATCAAGTTATCATACGTGATCATAGTTTCACTTGTTTATATTAGATGGATTCAATAAGCCAGAATTATGCATTTACATAGGCTCTCATAATTGTTTAGAATTAGTAACTCTTTTGAGTAGAATATATGTCAGTTGTACAACCCATACTTATACGGTTCTTGTCTGCTCCTTCTAAGCTAGGGGCATGACAAATCTCTACTTTGCGGCCAGTGTGGATTCTTGTTTAATCGACTAAAAAAAATAAAAATCTACTTGCGTACTTAAAACAAAGAAGTTACAACAAATTAAAACTAGAAAAGCACAAAAGAAATCAGACAATGATAATTCAGACTCAAGAACTAATCGATCAACTTAGTAGATGAATTACTAGTTGATGATTGGTTTAAGAATCAAAAGAAGAGATTTTTTTTGGTTAAACATTGTATTTTCGTTGATAACCAAAAGTATTTACAATCATATCAAAACAGCCATGGACTAACTGCTATCTCTAACTCTATCACTATTGCTAGCTATATCAAAAGAAGAGATTAGAGAACCCAAAAAAATAAAACTAAAGAATCAAACCTTGAGAAATGGAGTTTTAAAGTGTTGAGATATGTTTTAGAACGTGAATTAATATTGGAGAAGTGTTGGTATGCCTTTGGGGTATGTTGGGGCTGGTTTGAGTTCAAATTGAGGTGTTCAGCGATGAGGATGCATTGGGGGAGCTGCTGCAGCATGTGGGGTGCAGCTTGGAAGCAGTTTCTACCTTTTCTCACTATTTTGAGGTGTTGCTGAGTTGCTGGAGAAGACCAAGGGCACCTTAGAAACAGGTGGAAGGCAGGTTGTACGCAGGAGGCCCTTTGCTCACTGCCTTGACCTGCGTTGGGTCTGTGGCAGCAGGCTGGACGCACCTCAAGGGCAGGTTGGACGTAGGTGGAGGTCTGCCTACTGGTTTGGCCTGCGGCTGACCTGTTGGAGAAGTTAAAGCACATATCAGGTGCACCTCACCCGTCCAAGGCAGCCTCCAAGTGTACTTTGTACCTTCAAATGGTCCTTCTTTGTCCTTTCTTTAGGAATATTCCCTTTAATCTTCAAAAGAGTTCTTGTTCAAAAACTTTTGCTCACTTTTTTATTCAGTTTTGAGTATCAAACAACCATCTTTTCCCAACAATACCTCCTGAAGATTTGAATTTCTCCAAGAACACTCACGAATACCAAAACTTAAAAAATCTCTCTTAAACCGTTGATCGAAAAGCGACAAAAATCTTAGCCAAGGATATTTTCAACCCTCTAAACACATTACAAGCATCAATTTGTTCACAAATTTTTGAGAATTTTAAACCTATTTCACTTCTCTTCAAGTCCAAGCTTCCTAACAAGGATAGAACACTTAAATAAGCTCTAATTTGGCTCAAATTTGATTTGTAGACTAGTATAGTGTTAGAAAACACAAATCTAATGCTAGAAACACAAGAAAAAACAAAAAATTAAAAACTTAAAATTTGACCTAAGAATAAAAACGTAAATAGTGACTTTTTGGGGATTTTTGATTTTGACACTTTTTTTTTGTTGATTTTCAAGTTAACAAACCCATGATTGACTTCATAGGAATGAAATCAAGCTTGGCTATGATACTAAATGACATGATCCCAAGCCATGATAACTCGAATCTAGATGCGGAAAAGTAAAGATAGAGAGATAGGATAGTGATGATAGAAAGATAGACACAAAATTGATAACAAAAGGACAATCTATGGGTATGTCAAACCCTAATACCTCCCTTAATGGATTATCAACGATCACCTAGCTCTTACGTGACCGCAAATGGGATTAGATCCTCCTTACAACCAACGTTTCTAAACAAGGTTCAACATATGCTTTTCCAAGCACTCAAACACTCCCATGGAGTTCTCATGAATATATCATGTAAATTAATCAATAAAAAACTAACTAGTGAAATGTCTAAGACACCTATTTATAGTAGTTTCCTTTGCACAAGTAGCCTATTACAAAAATAGCCTAAAAGTGGCTATTTCAGAAATAACCCACAAGGGCTCTCTTTATAACCGCACCATGGCTTTCATCAGCTCCAAGCTATCTTCCAAACATGACATCGCTTTTTTAGGAGCTCGAAGAAGGGCCTCCAAGCATATTTTTGGATCCTTATGGTGATCAAGGCTTGGACCTTCTCATGTTGGCCTTGAGTTGTCTGATCAAAAGAGTTGTCGCCTATTTGACTTGTATCACATGCACTATAGTTTTGATTATATGTATAGAATATCTACTTACAAGCCCCATTTTTTGAGATTATAATGCATGTGATCATTTAATTAATTTACTGCTGGAACATGAGGATGCAGTGCAGGAGATCGGTCTTCAAAATTAAACACCATTAAGCTAATGTCAAATTCTTAAAGGCTCAAATAACCAAATTGGATGATTCAGTTTTTGATATACAAGGTATTGTTTCCTTCTTATGAAGTTAATTAGGTGTGTGGTAAAATGCATATGCAAAATTTTAATTATTGTAGTTATTCTTTTATCAGTATCCTAAAATACGATGAGTTTGCTCCATCTTAATTTAATAGAAGGAAAAGATCAAATATGGTATGATTTTCATATCAAGGGATGAGTTCACATTTCAACTATATATATATTTCGTGATTACATGTAGCATAAAATATCAGCAATCAACTTGTTTGAGTGAGTTGGCAGACGCCGAATATATTGTGCATGAGCTTAGTTTAATGTTGTGTATTGCCTATTTAAAAGTACTCTATGTAGACTCTAGAATTCAGTCTATTTTTTTGGTCTTTCCCTTATTGTACATTGTTTCTACATTTTAATTTATTCTTGTACTTGTGAGGTATTGTAGTTGCTCTCGGCAAGATTCATTTAACTGGTTAAACTGGTTCTTAGGATAAGGATGAGCAGAATGAGGAGGAGACCATTGAACAAATCTTACAATATGATAAATCTGTAGCTGCCATCTACTGCCAGTTGAAAGTTTATTATGGTACTCAGGTTTCTCGTCTTCCATTGTTGACGGACGTGGTGGAAATTGTTGCTTTGTTTGGAAAAGTTGACGACGATAATCTCAGCAGGTTAATTTCAAATTTTATCCAATATTTGTTGGCATTTTCTACAAGACAATAATAATCATAAATATTGATGATGATATTTTATATTGCTATAATTTTCATTCTTTACTTTGTACAAATTGACCTTGGAATAAATTCTAGTTCAGAAAACTACAGAAAGTTACGAGGGTTCAAGATTTTTTGGATTTAGAAGTAGCAAATGGTGAAAGAGGACTATTTTAAGGTCTAGACGGACTTCTCTTCTACTATTCCTCTTTCTCTCTTTTTTTGTCGTTCATTTTCTTCCTCCTACTTAGCCAATGGTAACAGGAGCCTTCTGTGTACGCGTATTTGATCTTTCTTTAGAATTTATCAGAAAATATGTAGGGGGTTTTGAATTCTAATTAGATTCTCTAGTCTCATGCTTCATCGTCTTGCATTAACTTATTAAAGCAATCTCTCTACTCTTTTTTTCTGTCTTATTTTCTGGCCTTTTATTTTATAGCTGAAAAATATCTATCAAGTCATGCATGGATCATTTACCAATTAGTGTGGGAGCATCTCATGGATTAGTCCATTCTCATCTCTTAGTCACTTCTTCAATATAATATAGGACGATTCGGTTTCTTCTTATTCTTTTTTATTTTCTTTTGGTAGATGAAGATGTATTAATTTGTGCTTACTATGGGAATTCATTCAGTTTGGCATCTATGCAGGATCAAAGGATATGCCAAAACATCATTATGTTCCTTTCTAAGGGAAACCGTTTTTTTCATAATTGTGAGAATTTAAGGAAAAAGTGAAACAAATGGTTCTAGTTGCCAAACAAGCCATTAGCATGTGGAGACTCTTGTGTATATGAAAATGAGAATCTCTCTGCTTAAAGTTGGGTATAGCTATGACGTAGGAGTTAGAATCTGAATTGTTCGCTTCATTTTAAGAATAGAAGAGGACAAAAGTATTGCTTTTAAAGAAGCAAACATGCATATAATGGAAACTCACACTACTTTAAAATAAATGGAAGTTCTGTAGCATGATTGACATGTATATATTAATCATTTAAATTCAGGCTTATCTCAAATTATCTTGGGATAGAGACCATGTCAGCATTTGTTTGCAAGACACATGATGAAACTCATGCAATGGAAACATATGATAAGGAAGGTTTCATAGACAAAAGTACTGGTCTTCATGGCTTGTAGCTTCAATTGACAAAGCTTTGGATGGACAATTTATAGTAATCTGTCTTTAGGATTTAAGGTCTAAGGTTATGACAATCTTTTCTTACAAATGATGATCATTTAATACTTGTTTACTCTCTTTTCTTTTTACTTTTTGGGTTATTATTATAGTCCACACGCTGAAAATTTATTGTTGATGACCCTCAAATGAGGCTTGATACAACAAACCTAAGATTGCTTAATGGGGAAACTCCTCCTGGTTTTGTTAATTTTACTGTCAATATTATCAATATTGACATTGCGAACTTACATTGTGTTACAAACTCTTGCCATGGCTTGAGAGAGACACTCTTCTATAAACTTTTCTCAGAGTTGCAAGTATACAAAAAAAATGCAAACATGTTGAATGCACTACCTCTTATATCTGATGGCGCCATATCTTTGGATGGTGGGATCATAAAGACGCGTGGTGTATTTGCCATAGGCAAGAGGTAACGAGGCTTGAATTCAATAGTGTCTTTATTTCTTTAATATGCTTTTCTTCTAAGTTCAACATTTTTGTGAAGAATTGAATACCTATTAATTAACTTATTCCTTTTTGAGTATCAAGTAAAATACTAAATCTCTAACTTTTCGTCTTAACTAAATCTTTCATGAATCATTATCCTAAAAGCGGGAAAATAAGAAAAGAGTCTACAACACATTTTCAGTAGTTAATCAAGCAGGAAAGAAAATTAATAATATAATTTTTTTGGGAGGAGTTTTTAGAATTTATCACGTTCTAATCTGTCTACAACAGATTTTAGATTTACCCAAATAACATAAGTTATTTGATGTATTAATCTCGTTTTTTCCTAGGAGTTATTCTTAATCATATGTTAATTAATATTCAGATATATTTGAGTTTGCAGTACATATACTATATTTTTCTTATAATTGATTGCATCACTGAATTATTTCATTTTTCATGTACATGAAATGTGTAAAGGGAAGTAATAATCAAATTTCCAAAGAGTTCCGGAAGCTCAAACATTCCTGAAAACAATTTTGAAACTGTGAGGTGGATGAATGAGATAACGTGGAAAAGAACAAGATTCATGGAATATTTAAAGCTCGAACTAACGTTGTTGGACATTGCAAAGTCTAAGTTTGAAACAAAGAAGAAAAAGTTTGTCAAATTTATTGCTCATCCTAAGTAATTACTAGTTAGACTATGCATGCTTACATTTTGACATGAATTTACATTTTTAATTCCTTGTATTTGGAGTTCCCAATATTGTATGACAACACAAATGGAGGAGCTGTGGAAGGAATTTATGTAAACTTCTGCTGAAGTAATTTGTGTTTTTATGAGAAGTGACATGGATCAATTGAAATTTTAATTGACTGGCTATCTGAACTCCTATATTATTTGTTAGCTTTCGATTCACCTTGTATCTTCCTCCCTATTGTTAGGTTCAAAGTATATGAAAAGTGTGAATGAAAAATGGAGGAAATCAAGTGGAAGGAAAAATAAAGAAAACACTAAAATGGAAAGTGTGCTCTAAAATGGAAAGTATACTATTTCTCCCACATTGGTGGGAGAATGTGACTTTCAAGTGTTTATATTAAGAAACACTTATTCTACTTGGTAAGTGAGGTAAGAAATAAGAGATGCCTCACGTCGTTGCTTGCTCGGCTTTGGCTCAATGAGATCTATCTTTTTGGAAAAAAATTATTCGACAAAAATTTAATCCAAAGGGAAAATAAAAACGCAGATCCTCTAGTTATATGCATGCATGGCACTATTTCGAACTGATGCTTCTGAAAAATGCACTGTTTCTAACTGATGCTTCGGAAGGATGCAATCCTTCAACGGACACACTGATTCATGAAATGGTTTGCCTGTTCGAAAAAGATGCAATATCTGGACGAACAGACATGATTTTTCAGGAAAGGTCACACCTTTTAAGTGAACCATTGCCACTTTTCAAAAGAGGTATATGAAGGCTATATAAACCTATTTTCATCAACAGGTTTAGACACGAATTTTCTGAAATACAAACTCTCTTCTTGTCTTAAAAAATATTCTGTGTCATCAGTCAAACCTTTGAGTGAGTTCGTTGAATCCAAAAATTTGAGGTACCGCTATTGTTCGGATTGAAGGCCATTTTATCCTGGGAGGAAGATTCCATAACCTCGGTACAGTGAGGGAAATTATTCCTTAAAGACACTCCGTGAAGTCGGGGGACTTGGCTTTACAAATTCTATTTCATCTATTTTCTGAAAATAAACACACTTCTTAGATAGATTATTCATAATCTAGTGTTGAGGTATTAAGTAACTTCAAAAGTATTCTTGTCTTAGACTTGAACTAGAGTTGAAGTTTGTGTTGCATGTATATAGATTCTTGGACCCGAAACGTTGCAAATAACACTTATTTCCCCTTCTCCTACCTTTATTTTTTAAAAAAAATGTCATTTTATTGTGATGTGTTATGCAAAAATGTTAAAACTCCTATTAATATGGTATCATTTCAGGAGAGAAAACAATGATGGAATACATGTTATAAAGGGTACCAAAGGAATACTTCAAATCTTTTGTGAATAATGGACCATACACTATGAAAGTCCAACACAAAGAAATGTTGATTGTCGCTATATGGATTCTAATTCATAAACTTCCTAATATGGTGCAATCCTTTGGTACAGTTGTTTCTACTAATCAATCCATATTCTCCTAATCTAGGGGGAATGTTGCTAAGATCAATGTGAACGTTGACTTTAAAAAACCAAAATAAAAGGAAACTTGGTTGGGTTATAAGATATTGGATGAGGGATGAAATGAGGCTTAAATAATATGAAGGTGATCTTGTATATTGCGGCCATTGTTAAATGCAATGCCATAAAGTCAAGCATTGCAGAAACAAGGTTTCCGATGAAAAAGTTCAAGCTCTCAATGAAGAACAAAACAACAGATAAATTACCTCAAATAATACTCGAGAAAACGATGGAATTGAAGAGGTTAAGAGACGGAAAAACAATCACAAGGGAAGGAAGAACCTTGTGATGACCCGAACTGAGGCCCTGGCCGCAACGGGCATCCCGAACCATGGAGTCCCAAGATCCCTCTTAACTCGTAATCATAAGCATATTTCATCAAATAATCAAACTGCGGAAGTAAACTGAAATCATGTTCAACTTATTATTTCAACTAAACAATACGAACATAAGTTCATAAGGACCCAAAACAATCTAACACGAGTCTGTGAAATCTCTACTAAACTGGAAACAACATATGTCTGAAACAGGAACAAGGCCCCCGATCGAACCATGAAGTAAAACCAAATGAAAACATCATATGAAACAAGGCCTTTCGAAATAAGGGAGGCTCACCAACACCAAATGTTTGACAACGATCAACCGCTTAGCGGGACCCCGGGACTAAGCTTCAGATCCTGAAATATAGGGGGGCAATTCAAATGTACTGGTACGTAGGACAATCAAAAAATGAAATATAATTTATACAACATAGGTGTGAGTATTTCATAAAACATATCAGCATAAAACATTTGAAAACACATGGGCATAGCTTGACGAGCTTCAAAGCATTTCTTTAAATTGTGATACAATTTATTTTTGTACTACTGAGGTATATGGTATGCTCTACAATCTGTAATTCCATGGGCTCCAGGGAATGCTCCCTTGACTCGGTAGCCAAGCCCCCTATATAGGTTTGCCACCAGGATTGAAGTATCAAATTGGAGGGGAACAAGCAAGATCACAAAGCAGGGTGTCAAGATCCCCAATCACATAGCATGCCTTGGTAGGGAACAAGATTACAAAATAGGTCTCCTATCCATAGTCCTAATTCGGGATGACATGAACTCAAGGTACACAAGATCATAAAGCATGGTACCATAACCCCGTGTAGACAAATCATGATTTCAGCATAGAGTCTTTCAACTCGTGCTTTCTTCGGGTAACCATCTAACCCCCTTTTAGCCAAGTTTTCAACTCTTATAAGAAAACATGCATTAAGCTTACAAACCATTTTTTTCTTATCCTGTTAAGAGCAATTCACAATGGGGTATATCCGTACCCCGACTTGCAATTCATTCGTATCATATCTTCCCACAGCCCTTCTCATTTAGATCATCTATATGACCGTCAAAAGAATTCCATTCATTCAACACATGTGGAATGGTTATTGAAAACTTTAATACTAAAAGAATTTTCATCATTTATAAACTAACCCTCAACATTGGTTAAACATAATTATTATAATAAAAAGAGGGCCCTTAAATCATGCTCCCCGGGAATCAAAGTATAAAGAGGGTCAACTCCGAACAAGGCAGCAGGTATAAAAGACTCGGCTAGACAAGGGGATCTACTTTCATTACCTGGGAAATGTTAGGAGGTGCGCTACCGTCCTGCCCCACTTATGATCTTGCCTTGAATCTTCCAGTTAGTGGACTGGTCTATTGCTGTAGTATGCTGCTTACCTTTTTCCTAAAATTCCCTTTTCCTTCACTTAATATCATACTTCGTCTCAATGAATATTCACTTTAGATTGCTTAGTCCATCTCATTATTATATTAACTTAACTCATTATTACAATTCATGCTATACAAAGTTCATAAATATCATCATTGGATAAAAAAAGGTTCACAAATCACATTCGCAATCATCCTTCGAGTTCAAGTCACATATACACTAAATCAAAAACCATGGTGATGAAAAGAAACCCCATGATCATTAAGTACTTTCATCAAACTATTTTCAGAATGCATGCTTTTAAAATGAATTTCCAAACTTACTAGATATATATATACTTATGTAACTTTAAAGATTGTTCAAGATCATAAAAATACATGCTTATGAGATTTAGGACAGTCCCACGTACCTTAGGTTCCTTAGTTTGAAGATTGGAACCCTAATATTGACACTTTCTTGAGAATCTTAAACTTGAAAGGATTAAATTCTTGATTGTTGGGGAGAGGGAAGGGTTTTGTTTCAGAGTAATTTGGAGAGAATGGGCAATTTTGTTCCCTAACTATGTTATTAATCATGATTAGATGAATATAATTAATGGGAAAAGATGTAATTTCCCCTCAGGCATTTAAACTCGCAACTGAGTTGTATTTTGGTGGCTCACTGTGACGCGGTAGGTGCCCCACAGCTATAGGCACCATGATGTGGTACAATCACGGTGACCTACAATTTTCGTTATCCAAACACAACCCAATCCTTTCCCAATAAATCTAAAACTTTCCTGAGACATGCCCTTTACAGCCCTGAACATGAATTGACTAAAAAATCTACATCTCGGGGTCGAGAAGGTCAAATTAAAATCTTTGAAGTTAGGAGGCTCAAAATATGCCTAAGTCTCTCAACACTTGAAAAAATTTTCATGCTCTACATTCCCTATGCATGCAACTAAGAGTGGAATCAAGTCAAGAATG
Source organism: Capsicum baccatum var. pendulum (assembly GCA_030864225.1). Lineage (NCBI taxonomy): Eukaryota > Viridiplantae > Streptophyta > Magnoliopsida > Solanales > Solanaceae > Capsicum > Capsicum baccatum. The sequence goes on along the minus strand of CM061552.1, from coordinate 71,722,737 downwards.
ATACGGGGCATTACATTATCCCCTATTGGGATTATTCGTCACCAAATGTTGACTCAGGCCATAGAAGGCACAATTTCAAGCACTACAATGAAAGAAAATAGTATAAGATTTTTACCTTCCATAACATCATCCAAGGTTTCAAAGAGAGCTGGGTACCTCGTACGCATGTCATCCTCTAATTCCCAAGTAGCTTCTTCAGCCTTTTGATTCTTCCACCACAACTAAACCAAAATTATTTCCTTGCTCCTCAACTTTCGAACTTGACAATCTAAAATGGCAATGGATTATTCTTCGTATGACAATGAGTCTTTTACATTGATCTCTTCCAAAAGAAGAACAAGAGAATGATCTTCAATACATTTCTTCAACATGGATACATAAAGCACAGGATGTACAAAAGCCAGGCTTGCAGGCAAATATAACTCATAAGCAATTCCATCGATCCTTTTCAAAATCTGATATGGTCCTATACAATGAGGTTTGAGCTTACCTTTCTTCCAAATTGCATGACTCCCTTTATAAGGGAGACTTTTAGAAACACCCAATCATCAACCTCAAATTACAACACCCTTCTTCTAACATCGGTATAGGATTTCTGGCGGCCCTAAGCTGTCTTAAGTTGCTCCCTAATGGTTTTAACTTTCTCTATTGCCTGATAAACAGGGTCCAACCCGAACAACGTGGTTTTACCCACTTTGTACCTCACAATTAGATACCTATATCTCCTTCCATAAAAAGCCTCAAAAGGATCTATTTGTATGCCTGAGTGGTAGATATTCTTATAGGAGAATTCTATTAACGGCAAGTGATCTACCCAACTAACCTTAAAGTCTATCATGCAAGATCTCAATATATCCTCTAAGGTCTAAATGGCGTGTTCTTCTTTACCATCCATTTGAGGGTAAAAAGCAGAACTCAGGTTTACTTGGGTGCCTAAACCCCCCTGAAAAGACTGCCAAAATTGAGTAGGAAACTGTGTACATCAGTCGGTTATAGTGGACACAGGATCCCCATTCAAATGGACTATCTCTCTAATGTAGAGCTTGGCATAGTCATCCCCCAAATAATTTGTCTGCACTGGAAAAAAATAGGCGGATTTGGTCATCCTATCTACAATCACCTAAATGGAGTCATATTAGTTTAGGAATTTCGGAAGTCCTGCAATAAAGTCCATGTTGATCATCTCCCACCTCCGTATAGGAAAAGCTATCCCTTGAGAAGTGCCACCTAGCCTCAAATGTTCAACCTTAACTTGTTGACAATTCAAACACTTAGCAACTAAGTTAGCAACGTCTCTTTTCATATTATTCCACTAATAAATAGCCTTAAGGTCATGATACATATTAGTAGAACTGGGGTGAACAACATACCTGAAAGTATGAGCTTCATCAAGAATTTTTTCTCGCAATCCATCCACATTCGACAAACATAACCTACCTTGATACCTCAAAATCCAATCACCGCTAATTTCAAAAGACATTACCTTTTGTTGATCGACATCTTTCTTAATCTACATCAAGATGGGGTCCTCAGCCTATTTCTCCTTAACTTCTGCACATAGGAAGGATTTAGCTACCTCGTGCACAAATACTCCTCCATCTTTGAAATCCAGGAGTCGAACTCCTAAATTTGCAAGACAATGAATATCTTTCACCATATTCCTCTTTCCTTCCTCTATATGAGAAAGAATGCCCATAGACAACCTGCTAAGAGCGCCGGCCACCACATTGTCCTTGCCCGAATGATAATGCAAGCTCATATCATAATCCCTTAGCAATATCAACCACTGCCTCTGCCTGAGATTCAATTCTTTCTGCGTGAAAACACACTGCAAACTTTTATGATTAGTGAATATATCAACATATACCCCATAAAGATGATGACGCCAAATCTTTTGTGCAAATACCACGGCCGCTAACTCCAAATCTTTGGTGGGGGAGTTCTTCTCATGCATCTTTAACTTTCTAGGTGCATAGGACACCACCTTACCATGCTACATAAGCACAAACCCAAGTCCCACCCGAGACGCATCAAAATACACAACAAAGCCCTCTATACCCTCAAAAAGGGTCAAAACTAGTGCGGTAGTCAACGTGTCCTTCAGTTTCTCAAAACTATTCTCACAAAAGTCAGACCACAAGAATTTCACATTTTTTTGAGTTAATGTAGTAAGTGGAGCAGCTATGGAGGAAAAACTCTCTACAAACCTTTTGTAATACCCTGCCAAACCCATGAAGCTCCAGATATCGATTGAAGTTGTGGGTCTGGGCCATGTTCTTATACCTCTATCTTTTGGGGGTTAACTTTAATTTTCTTACTAGAAATAATGTGCCCTAGGAAATCAATGACAGTAAGCCAAAATTCAGACTTGTAAAATTTGCATACAACTTATGATCCTTGAGAGCCTGAAGGACGATTCGGAGGTGATTGGCATGATCATCCTTACTTTTAGAGTAAATCAAGATATCATTGATAAATACTATGACAAATAGATCAAGAAACTGACGAAACACCCTATTCATTAGGTCCATAAAATCTACGGGGGAATTAGTCAATCCGAATGACATAATCAAGAATTTATAGTGACCATATTGGGTTCGAAAAACTATTTTGAGAATATCAGCCTCCCTAACCTTTAACTGGTGATACCCCAAATGAAGGTCTATCTTAGAGAAATATTTGGCACTCTGAAGTTGGTCCAAAAGGTCATCAATTCTGGGAAGTGAGTATTTATTCTTGAATGTTACTTTGTTCAGCTGACGGTAATCTATACACATACTGAGGAAGCCGTCTTTCTTACTCATGAAGAGTATCGGAGCACCCTAAGAGAGACACTAGGATGAATAAAACGTTTGTCAAAAAGGTCTTTTAACTATTTTTTCAATTCTTTTAATTCTGCGAGAGCCATTCTATATGGCGGAATAGAAATAGAACGGGTGTTTAGCAACAAATCAATGCCAAAATCTATCTCCCTATTTAGTGGATCCCGAGAAGGTCATCAGGAAAAACTTCCAGAAATTCATTAACTATAGGAACAGACTGGAGGGAAGGACTTTTAGTACTGGAATCTTTGACTCAAACAAGATGGTACAGAAAACCCTTTGATATAAGCTTATGGGCCCTAATATGAGATATAAATTTCCCTCTAGGTCCTAGAGAATATCCCTCCCACTCAATCGTTGGCTCATTGGGAAAAGAGAAAGTGACCTTTTTGGTCTTACAACCTAATGTAGCATAATATTAATAGAGCCAGTCCATTCCTAGTATAGCATCAAAATCAATCATTTCCAGTTCAACAAGATCAGCTATAGTATCACGATGATAAATAGTTACCACACAATCTCTATAAACTCTCCTAGCATAATAGAATCACCAACAAAAGTGGGAACAGAGAAGGGTACCGAAATATTTTCAGGCTCAAAACCAAAACTAACTGCCACGTAAGGGGTCACATAAGGCAATGTGGACCCTGGATCAAGTAACACATACACATCATGGAGTAAAATGACAACATACCCATAATAATATCTGGCGAACCCTCTGCATCTTGGCGGTTTAATAATACTTTTAATCGGTTACAACTATATCTCATAGCTGAAGTAGTACCATTAGGAGGAGGGGCCGTGAATTTGGCTTGGGTCTTAGCTCCCTCTATGTTTTCTTTAGTTGAAGGACAATCTCTTTGGATGTGTCTTATTTGCCTGCAAGAGTAATACATCCATTTCTCGACATAACACTTCCTTGGGTGGTTCTTCCCACAAATGCCACAGTGAGGATATGATCTGGTTAGCTGAGTCACACTTTCCTAAGACTGGGTGCCCTAAGCTCTGAACCTGTCTCCTGACTCGAACCGCTACTCACCCGAAGGACTAGGTGCAAGTGCGCTGGCTGAGGAGTAAGCATTGCTACAAAATTTCTTCTTGGACCATCTCTGGTCCGCCCTGTCGCCCTGCTATCGACTGGCATTCTGATCTATGAACCTAGCTCACTTATCCTTCCTCTCTTTCTTCTTTACCTTATCCAACCTCTTCTTCTCTTCTTCTACCTGCTCCATATGCATCGATAACCTAGAGAAATCTATTTCCCTATTTAGTATTGCTCTTTTACATTTCAACACCAAATCATTCAAAAGACCAGATGCAAACTTCCTCATGTGAGCCCTCATGTTTCCCACTAACTCTAACGAGACAATTGGGAGAACTTCAATGTATACTTTTTGACGCTCATCTTTCCTTATTTCAGATTTAGAAATTCTTCGGCCTTTGCTTCCCTCAGTTCTTGGGGAAAGAAACAGTAAAGAAGAGCCTCTACAAAGTCTCCCCACACAGAAGGTTCAACATCTCCATCCCTTAAATCTTCCCACTCATTGTATCACTATTTAGCTATGTTCTTCAACTGATAGGCTGCCAATTGAACCCCTTCAACCTCATTAGCATGTATAACTCTAAATATCTTTTCTAAATCATCAATAAACCCTTGAGGGTCCTTCTCAATCTTTATTCTAGTAAAGCTGGGTGGGTTCAGCTTCATGAACTGACCAACCTGAGTTGATTCAGACGAACCAGGCACCAATCTCATATTTTCAAACCGATGGGACTGAGAAGCTACTAGCTAAGCAATCATATGGATGGACTATCGGAACTCAGCATTCGAGACTTCTCTTTGAGGAGGTTGGGTATGGTTGGCACCGGTCTGGGGATCCCAAGGTGGACTAGTCGGGATTGGAGAAAATCTCAGAGTAGGAACAAATTCTAGATACGAGCTCTATTACGAGTCGCATCCCATGAGTTGGGCGGACATCAGCAACATGGGAATTCTGCTTGTTGGATCTACGAGGAGGTATGATCAATCTCTGAAATATAGAAAATCATTGATAAGAGGACATTCAGACTCTATAACACGAACTAGATCATGAAGAAAAAGAGACATTCCTAAACGCTTAGTAGCTTCCACCTTATAAGTGTGACGCGCTACACACCCATAAATAAGACTCTATCCAACGTGACATCAAAGACACCCTACGACCATAAACCATGCTTTGCAACCAAGTTTGTCACGATCTGAATCGAGGCCCTGGCTGCGGCGGGCATCCCAAACCATAGAGGCCCATGAGCCCTCTTAGCTCATAATTATATGCATATTTCATCAAATAATCAAAATGCGGATGTAAACCAAAATCATGTTCATCTTATTATTTCAACTAAACAATACAAACATAAGTTCATAAGGACCCAAAATAATCTAATACTAGTCTGTGAAATCTCTACTAAACTGGAAACAACATCTTTCAGAAACCGGAACAAGGCCCCCGATCGGACCATGAACTAAAACAAAATGAAAACATCACATGAAACAAGGCCTTCTGAAACAAGGGAGGCTCACCAGCTCCAAATGTCTAGCAACGATCTACTGCTTAGCGGGACCCAGGACTGAGCCTCAGATCTTGAAATATAGGGGGTCAATACAAATGTACTGGTACTAAGGATAATCCAAAAACAAAATATACTTTATAAAACATAGGTGAGAGCATTTCATAAAACATATCGGCCTAAAACACATGGGCATAATATGATGAACTTCAAAACATTTCTTTCAATTGTGTTACAATTCATTTCTGTACTATAAAGCTAGATGTACGCCCTACAATCTGTAATTCATTGGGCTACATGGAATCCTTCCTTGACTCGGCGGCCAAGCCCCCAATCTAGGTTCGCCGCCAGGAATGGAGTGTCAAAAGGGAGGGGAACACGCAAGATCACAAAGTAGGGTGTTAATATCCCCAATCAAACAACATGCCTTGGTAGGGCACAAGATAACAACGCAGACTTCTAGCTATAGTCCCAATTTGGGATGACATGAGTTCAAGGTACATAAAATCACAAAGCATGGTACCATAACCCCGTGTCAGTAAATCACGATTTCAGCATAAAGTCTTTCAACTCATGCTTTCTTCGGATAACCATCTAACCCTCTTTAAGCCCAATTTTCACCGCTTATAAGAAAAAATGCATTATGTCTACAAACCATTCTTTTCTTATCTTGTTAAGGAAAATTCACAATGGGGTATCGTATCTTCCCACAACCCTTCTCATTCAGACCATCTATATGACCGTCAAAAGAATTTTATTTATTCAACACATGTGTAATAGTTATTGAAAACTTTAATACTCAAAGATTTGTCATCATTTATAAACTAACCCTCAGCATTGGTTAAACATAATTATTATGATCAAAATAGGGCACTTAGATTATGCTCTCAACAATTTACAATTCATGCTATAAAAGTTCATAAATATCATCATGGGTGACAGTACACACGTAAGTGTACGTGGTCTACCAAGTAGTAAAGTGGCCTAATGAAAGCCAAGTATCGATCCCACAGAGACTTGATTTAACAACGATTTAATTTTAGTTCACAGTCTAGATTAATTTAGTGCAAAAGTAACCAAAGAAAAACTTTGTAATTTTTGTAAATTAAAAATAAAGTAAATAATGCGTAAATAAAATACTTGAGACAATCAATGGAGAAAATTCCAGGGTTAAAGCACTTTGAACAATCATACTATGTTATTGAATTTGATTCGTTAATTTGCTTATCTTGATTGTTGATTCGTAGGGTTAAATGCATGATCATGGACATTACAACTACATTATTGAGTGGGAATGTAATAATCCAATTATGCGAATGAAAGCTATAATCCTACATATGAATCAAGTAAGGTATTTAAGTACATCCTTGTCCTAAACGCTAAGTTTAATTCTTTATTTTATAAAAGAAAAAAAACCCAAACTTTGTTTATTCTCATGTTCTATTTCCCTATTCCCTCTCCTGAGATCAAAAGGTCGACAATAGATGTATTCTAAGGATCGCGAAACCTTAAAATAATTAAAACAAGAACAACCAATCAACCAAATATGATAAGCAAATTTAATCGAAATTAATCCAAAGCAACAGTACTCATGTTCTTAGCTTTAACTTCGAAAAAAGAAAATTTAGCTAATAATATTCATAATCACGATTCAAATAATTGAATACATGATATAAAAAATTAAAAATCTAATAAACCGTATAGCACCTTCCGTATTTTTTTTCTCCAAAACAGTGTCCAAGTCTTTACAATAACATGTCCCACTAATTGTCTAAGAATGTCCAAATATATGTTTACGTGTCCAGGTAATATATATCCTCCAATTTGTTCAAAGTGACCAGCTGTTCTCAACTTGTATTTAATAATAAAATAATCCTAATTTTATTAGGAGTAAAATTAAGGAGCTGCACGGATTCAAGAGCAATTCCCCACCAGCCGCCTTCTTAAATGTGCTCTTTATTATATTCATAATGGGCACGCTTAACTGTGTCGGCAGAATTGAATTTGCAAATTTTTAGTTAGCGACGCAACGTGTCGCTGAACGCGTTGGCTGTCGACGCGGTGCGATGATATCGCGTTGACTCACTGAAATTTGTATTAAAAAATCTGATTAAGTGTTAGATGTTCCTATTTATTTTCAAGCTTGTAGTATATTTTTAATAAATGTCCGGCCTTTTTATAAATAATATATCACCGTAATTATCTCACAAAGCTTCCTACAATATCACACACTATAAATTAAAGATTAAAACAACACAATAACCTCAACGATAAATCAAAACAAGAGCTAAGATAAGACAAATTCGTAATGATCTTCAACTTATTATTCCGAATCTTGACTTAATCAAATTGAGTTTTGCACATCACAAACAAGTTATTCTACTCATAATTACACATTTAAAATATTTGGAATAAATTAAATACATTTGAATCCAACGAAGCCAACTAGACACACACTTAGCTCAAGCTAGTAAAACTAGTTTTCCGGGTTGAACTCTAAATTACTCAATTAAGCACAAACTTATTTGAAAAATACTTTGGATATTGTAAGTACACACTTGGACACTTAAATGCTTATTTATATCACACTAACACATAAAGAACACGAATTGCTCTCAAAACAAGGCGAAATAAGTTAGAATGATGATACAAAGGTGTATAAAACCACCTCAGATCATTACCCCACACTTAAACTCTTGTTCGTCCTCGAACAACTCTTTACTCTAATCATAAAAATCTGAGGTGATGCTACACTTCTACTTAAATAAAGACACTCAAACTAGTACTACAATGACTACACAAAATGTAAGTTTCTACAAAAATCACGTTGTTTACACAATTGATAGCTCATGAACACTACTTCAAAACATCCTAGCCTCAAGAATTGACTCACCTAGTGGAAAACTCATGCATATTATTCAATCAAGGACATTATACAAATCATCCACATTCATCAAACATGTACCCCTCATAACAAGAGAGTTGCCCATACTCACTCGCAATAATGCAATCATAATATGATGGGTACAAGAATCAAATTTCGCTCACTTTCAAAAAGAATTCACAAGTTACACACAATGAACCATACACTTGCCCTTAGTGTAATGTTCCACTAATAGTTGAATGTAAAGTTTAGGATCAATTAGGTCTTTTTCAGGTTGTAATGTAGACTAAGGGATGAGTAGGAACTATTTGAGAATAGTGACTAACCTCTCTAAGCTCTTTAATACACTACGTTAAACATTTAAAACCAATCTTCAACAACCAAATTACACTTATTCATTCATCCATACCTTTTGTGTTTGCCCTATTTTTTTTAAGCATTTTCACAAACACTTGGTGGACACATCACAAACAAGTTATTCTACTCATAATTACACATTTAAAATATTTGGAATAAATTAAACACATTTGAATCCAACGAAGCCAACTAGACACACGCTTAGCTCAAGCTAGTAAAACTAGTTTTTCGGGTTGAACTCTAAATTACTCAATTAAGCACAAACTTGTTCGAAAAATACTTTGGACATTGTAAATACACACTTGGAAACTTAAATGCTTATTTATATCACATTAACACATAAAGAACACGAATTGCTCTCAAAACAAGGCGAAATAAGCTAGAATGATGATACAAAAGTGTATAAAACCACCTCAGATCATCACCCCACACTTAAACTCCTGTTCGTCCTTGAACACCTCTTTACTCTAAGCATAAAAATCTGCGGTGATGCTACACTTCTACTAAAATAAAGACACTCAAACTAGTACTGCAATGACTACACAGAATGCAAGTTTCTACACAAAGGACGTTGTTTACACAATTGATAGCTCATGAACACTACTTCAAAACATCCTAGCCTCAAGAATTGACTCACCTAGTGGAAAACTCATTCATATTATTCAATCAAGGATATCATACAAATCACCCACATTTATCAAACATGTGCCCCTCACAACAAGAGAGTTCCCCATACTCACTCACAATAATGCAATTCATAATATGATGGATACAAGAATCAAATTTTGCTCGCTTTAAAAAAGAATTCACAAGTTACACACAATGAACCATACGCTTGCCCTTAGAGTAATGTTCCACTAATAGTTGAATGTAAAGCTTAGGACCAATTAGGTCTTTTTTGGATTGTATTGTAGACAAAAGGATGAGTAGGAACTATTTGAGAATAGTGACTAACCACTCTAAGCGCTTTAATACACTATGTTAAACATTTAATACCAATCTTCAACAACTAAATTAAACTTATTCATTCATCCATACCTTTTGTTTTTGCCCCATCTCTTTTAAGCATTTTCACAAACACTTGGTGGACACATAGTTACTACCACAAGAATCAATTTTTCTCTTTTTTCACAATCATGGCAATATTTCTATCATAAATTATATTACAACCGTCCACCACACATCAATTATACACCAATAACTATTACCTTGGGGCATCAATTTCACCCTTTTCTTCTTCAATTTCTCAAACTCCTTACTAATTCATTTGTTTCAATTAAAGAACTTAGGATATTTTTGGATCAAGTTAACGTCTCTCAAAGAAGGGATTATGCTACTAATGAGGTTGCCAAAGAAAAAGTTAAAGGCTCAATGGGGGGTTAACTAGGATAATGCTCAATGGTAGGATAAATAGAAGGTATAAAACAAGGCTATCAAATAAATGCCTCTATCATCTCTTAAACCCACACTCTTTATGTCGCTTCACACACACACTGGACAAGTTCTAGACATCACATGCTACAAAGAATATACAAAAATTCTCACACGCACATGACATATGCTCAACCTAATAGGATCATCATAGACTCCCAACCAAACAATATCATAAATTCAAAATTAAGACAACATGAAAAATGTCGTAAAAATGAGCCTAAGAGTCTTAAAAAATAATAATTCACTCAATTAGCATGCTTTTACAACAAACTCACTTGCATCATGTAATAAAAATAGCACCAATCAAGAATATCTAACTTATTCCTAACCTATTTTTTTAAATTAAGCCAAATTTTAGAAATTTTCCCACCCCACTTAAAAATTTACTTCATCCCCGAAGCAAACTTAAAAGTAAGAGACAAAAATACTCTCTAAGGCCTCTAGGCCTAGCTAGTAGCATCTTTACATAAAGGAGATCCATGGGAACCCACACTCAGTTTGTGTTATGCTTCTTAGCTCAAGTTTATGGTACTCAAACTTTCCATCAACCCGTGACTCAACCAAAAATAAAAACTACGTGAAATAAAAACTAAAAAACTGAAAAGAAAACATACCTAATTAACTTGGGTTGCCTCTTAAGCAGAGCCGGATTTAGTGTCGTGGCACGACCCATATCAACTCAATCATATTTCTTTACCCTTTTACTCCATTTTGAGAGCCATTTTTCATTCATTTCTGACCTCTTAAGTTTGCACTCTCAAGGTCACCATCTTTGTTCACATCAACCTTCATCATTTTAGGACACAGTGGTTTCATCTTAGGTTGTTCAATCAGGTAATCCGAAGAGGCCTTTAGTGGACTAACCACCCCACACTTTTTCCCTTCAATAACATTGATCATACACAAATTTTTAACTCGAGGATTAATTATTTATGCTTTGTATATATCAAACGCCACCTCTTCATTCTTTACCCTCATCTTGAGCGTGCCTTCTCTAATATCAATTAACGCTCCTCTGATTGCTAAAAATGGATGCCCCAAAATAATTGGCACCTGTTCATCTGCGTTAAAATCAAGAATAATAAAGTTAACAGGAATAAAAAATTTACCAACCTTAATGAGGATATCTTCAATTATTCCTTCCGGATATGTCATGGAATCGTCTGCTAGTTGCAAAACCACGGTGGTCAATCTAGACTTTTTCAAGCCCAATTTTTTAAACAGTGATAGGGGCATCAAATTTATACTTGCCCCTAAATCACTCAGTACATGAACCTCTTTACTTCCAATTTGAATAAGGATGACAAACTTCCTTTGGTATTTCAATTTCTTAGGGATTTTCTATGTCATCACTACACTACACTCTTTAGTGAGTGTTATTGCTCCCACATCCTGCAATTTTACCTTTTTAGCCACCACATCCCTCAAGTACTTTGCATACTTAGGCATACTCTGCAAAATATCTAAATGAGGTAAATTAATATAAAGCTCTCTGAATGTGTCAAAGAACTTTTTGAACATTGCATCCTCCTTCTCTTTTATTTGCCTCTAAGGGAAAAGTAGTGGCAACCTCTTCTTCACTTCATATACAACCACTTTTTCCTTCAAGTACTCAGACTTTCTTGAATTTTCAGCAACTCTGTGATTTATCTATTGGGTCACCACATCAGCATCTACCTTTTTTGTTGCCTTGGACAGTTCTCCTTTAAGCTTCTTACCACTTCTCAAGGTGATTTCCATAACCTATTTTGAATTTACTGTATCTGCTGGCAACCCATCTTGTGGTCTGGCATTTAGTGCTTTTGATAATTGGCCAATTTTTAACTCTACACTTCTTGTGGCCACTTGCTGATTTTTTAAGTCTATAGCAAACTGTGTCTGTTTAGCTAGGATCTATTTCAAAATCTCTTCCGTATTGCTAGGTGACTGACTGGGTTGGGCCTGTGTCTGTGGGGCATTCCATAGCTGATTTGTTGGCTGAGTCTGTCACTTCATGTTGTAGGCATTACCATAATTTGGCCTTTGATCATTACCTACATACATCATAAATTTTGAATTTGATGTACACATAGCCGCTGCTTGATGGCCATTATTTCCTCATGCCTCACACCAATCTGCATCTTGTTGGATAGTATTTACTATGGCTGTAGGTTGTGCTGCTCCCAACTTCATGCCACTGAAATGAGTGGTGATCAAATTTTGTAAGGCAGAAACCTGTGCTGATAGGGCTGTGAAATGGTCTACCTCCAATACTCCAACAATTCTTTTTGTGGCACTACTAGAATCTGAATGTCAATCTAGATTTCCTTGTGCTATGTGATTTAGCAATGTGTACAACTCATCATAAATTAGCTCCAACGCTTGACCACCTGCGACTGAATCTAACAAAATCTTCATATTGTGATCAAGAGCTTCTACAAAAGTGCAAGCAAGTACCTCATTCGACTGTTGGTGATGTGGATACTCTCAAAAAAGAGCCTTGAAGTGTTCCCAAACATGATAGAGGTTTTCATCAGGCTTTTATTTGAAGCTCACTATTTCACTGTGAAGTCTCGCAATCTTGCTTGATGAAAAAAATTTAATGAGGAACATTCTGGCTAAGTCATCCTATGATGTGATTGAATTGGTTGGCTCCTCATTCAACCACCTTTTAGATTCCCCCAAAAGTGAATGGGGAAATAGTGTCAACCTCACATAATCTGGAGTCACCTTAATAGGAGTGAATGTATCAATAATCTCAATGAAGATCTGCAAGTGGACTTGTGGATCCTCATGTGAAAGCCCTGCAAACTGTCCACTGCTAATAAGAAACTATATCATATTGTATTTTAACTCAAAATTTCCCCCAGTTGCCGGTCTTTGAATTGGGGAAGTCAAGTTCATCGGAAGTGGGACTGCCACTTCCCTAATCTTCCTACCAGCTGCTTGTTGTTCAGCCATCGAAATAGTATTCTTTTGGCCTTCATGGATTTAAGGAATTCTAGGGAGAAAGATTGCTTCTCTCCTTCGTTGATGGTTAAGTTATTCAAGTTCGGAACTTGGTTCAACCAAATCCCTATCCCTTGCCAGCTTCCTAACCTTATAACCTATTTCCTGCAATCACAAAACAAAGACCAAACGTAAAAACACCAAATAAATCTAAAAGTAAAACTAAAATAAAAATAATTGCCAAATAACAAGTCTCCGACAACGGCACCAAACATTTGACAATGTCCAAGTGCACGTGCAAGTGTACGTGATCTACCAAGTAGTAAAGTGGCCTAATTAAAGCCAAGCATCGATCCCACAGAGACTTGATTTAACAATGATTTAATTTTAGTTCACAATCTAGATTAATTTAGAGCGAAAGTAACCAAAGAAAGAGTTTGTAATTTTTGTAAATTAAAAATAAAGTAAATAATGCGTAAAATAAAATACTTGAGACAATCAATGGACAAAAGCCTAGGGCTAAAGCACTTCGAACAATCATATTATGTTTTTGAATTTCATTCGTTAATTTGCTTATCTTGGTTGTTGATTCGTAAGATTAATTACATGATTATGGTTTCCCAACCTCTAATCTTTTACCTAATTTGGACATTACAACTACATCATTGAGTAGGGATGTAATAATCTAACTAAGCAAATTAAAGCTATCATCCTACGTATGAATCAAGTAAGACATCTAAGTACATTCCCCTCCTAGACGCTAAATTTAATTCTTTGTTTTATGAAAGTATAAAAACCCAAACTTTATTTATTTTCATGTTCTATCTCCCTATTCCCTCTCACGATATCAAAAAGTCGACAATAGATGTATTCTAAGGGTTGCAAATCCTTAAAATAATTAAAATAAGAACAAATAAATAATCAAATATAATAAGCAAAATTAATCTAAAATACTAGTACTTATATTTTAGGCTTTAATCCTGAAAAAAGAAGGTCTAATCAATAATATTTATAATCATGATTTAAATAATTAAATACATAATATATAAAATTAAAAGCTAAATAAAAATTTAAAACCTAATAAATCGTGTAGCACCTTCCTCATTTTTTCTTTAAAACAGTGTCCAGGTCTTCACAATAACGTGTCCCACTAATTGCCCAAGAATGTCCAAATATATGTTTACGTGTCCAGGTAATATATATCCTTCAATTTGTTCAAAGTGACCAGCTGTCCTCAACTTGTATTTGATAATAAAATAATCCTAATTTTATTAGGATTAAAATTAACGAGCTGCACGGATCCAAGAGCAATTCCCCACCAGCCGCCTTTTTAAGTGCCTGTTTAGATGGTGGTTTCTCAGGGTATATGATATGGTACGATTATAAAGAAAATCATGTTTGTTTTAATTATTTTTTAAAAGGCATAATATGATATTGTATCTTTTTCATAATTTAATAACTATAAAATCTCTAAATTTATAGAACATCGATTTGGTGGTATTCCATGATTTTTTTTTTAATTATGCTTTTATATAATATTATTAAATTCTATTTTTCCCGTTATCCTATATTACTCATTTTTACGTTTTTCAGCTTCTCTGCCAATCTCTCCTCAACTTTGTTGCGTTGTTCTTCTCGGGGTTCTTCTTCGCCAGCCTTTTTTTCCCTCTCAGTTATATCTTTTTAAACTTAACTGCTTATTATTTTCTTCTTATGTTCTTCCAAGATCTTGGATCACATTCTGCACTCTTGTGGACAAGTCATCTGTAGCTAAGCGTTTCTGTTTGCGTTGCTATAATAATATTAATTTGTTCCTCATTAGCTAAGTATTTTGTTTTCAATACAATTGCCTATAGGGGTATAGACTGTTCATTTTCGTCATCGCGGAGTTCGTCTTCATCGGAGTATTCTTTGAGCACAGAGGAGCCTAGTGTTTCATAATCAGTTTCCTATTCTACGTTTTAGACCATAGTGGATTTGCTGTTGCATGTGATGTTTTTTGTTGCGCTTGTTTTGATTTTGAGTTTGTCTGTTTGGTTGAATGCTACTGATGGAACTATTGTGCTCAAGCTGCTGGTAATCTACTGATACATAGAAACATTATTGTACATAGTCACATAGGTTACGGTAAGATTTGCTTTGACTAAAAATTCTTGACTAGTTTAGTGGTCAAGTTGTTTGCTTTAGTTCTTGACGATTGGGTAATTGGTCAGTTTATTTGTCTGTACAATGGCTTCGTTTTGGTTTAAAGAACATGTTGCGATTCTAGTTCTTGATTATTTCATGAATGTTAAGTTTTAATTTTGTTAAAAGTTTTATGAATTTCACAACGTAATATATTTACAAGACATGATTTATGATAAATTTGTTGAAAGAAAATTCTTTTATCAATAATTATCAATAAATTTAAAATTTATAATAATAAGGGGTATTTTAGTAAACTTACAATTACAATACAGTACCATGCCATCAAATCAAACAAAAAAATTGTTATTAAATTGTAGTAAATGATATAATCTATCCAAACATTGTATTGTACTATAAAATACAGTACCATACTATACCATACTGTACCGTATATTATGAAATCATGCCAAACCACCATCAAAACAGAGTGTAAGAGTTCTCACAAGGATTCAATTCTCTAGGCTCTAAACTCCAAATTTTTCTCGAATTAACTCATAAAAAAGACATGTTGGACACTCTATTTTAATTATTATATTATTGCATCAATTTACTTGATAATTATGTGTTTTTGAATGATTGAATAACTAGGGGTGAGGGAATTTGGTCGTTAAACACTTACATTATTTTTTCATTATTTTAAATGTTTTATTTAGGGTTTGAATAGTGGATTACAACCTGATTTTGGTGCCCAATGGTAATGATGGATAGTTGGTAATATGATTTCCATAATGACGATGGATTTTTGCATAATAATGACATAAACCTCAACCCATATTGTAATTTTGAATTTGAATAAGGATTACACATAGTTTAACTTATCTTTGGGAAACATTGCATTGCATAAAAGGGTAAAAAGATAAAAAGGTTTTGGAACACACTTTGGGACTATGGTTTTTGATTTTAAATCAAAATTTGGAGTCTAATTGATTAAATGGTTGTGGTTTGGCATATTTGGAATAGCTTGAAAGTCTATTGGTATGACGATACCAATTTGGAAATGTCTTAATAACAAATTTCATGGTTATTGGTATGTGAAAACTATTTTAATTGGGCTTATAGAAAAATGTGTAGCTCACCAGAAGGTGTAGTTTCGGAGAGACAAACACTAGAAATCACGTTTGCCGATGTTGGGGTCTATGACCACTTTATTCATTTTATACAGTATATTTTTATGAGCCTAATTGACTATTGGTGGCTTAAGCCTGATATCTCTGGTCTATGCGGCTAACATGGACTAGGCCCATTCCAGTATGAGGAGCTAAACTCATATAGCCCGTGGGTGCCTTTAGGTCGGTACGAGCTACTTAGTTCAGGATTAAGATTCTTAAACGTTCATTTCTCATGTCCCTTGCCCCTATCCCGACATCCTTTATATATATGATTGATGTTTCTTGTGATTTATGATTGGTTTTTGATAAATGCATACATTTTATCCCTTTCACTGGGTTGCATGCCTGTACTCACCGTACTAACCATTCTCGAATGCTATATCATTTCATGATTTAGATTCTGAGAGATTTTTTTGTTACCGTATGCAGCGTTAGGTGGTTCGGTATTCCTGTTGGACGGCTGTTGAAGTGGTGTGCCCTCCATACATCGAAAGACTTAGTTTTATTTTTTTCTCCTTTTTATTCTAGTACTTTTGGTTATTTTCTTCTGGCATAATTGGGATCATGTCCCTACATACAAGTATTCTTTGGTTAGAGGCTTTGTGGACAATGTTGGAATATTAATATGAATTTGGTTTTTGACTCTCAAACTCATTTCACAGTTTTCTTACTTCTCTGATCATATTAGGTTAGCTTCCGCAATTTATTATTATTACTATGCTCATGATATAAGCTAAAGGTTCATTTCATGCGTTGGTAGGCTTGGGTGCACATCACAGCTAGGCCCCAGTTCGGATCGTGACTGTGTATTTATTTCACCAATGAAATCACCTTCAACCATATCAACTTCAAATTTTAGTGAATATTGGACGATATAATATAAATGTCCTTCGATGGACACCTGACTTTAAACTAGACAAAGAAACGTTGATTATCCATAGATGGATTTTAATTCATCAACTTCCATGGCATATGTTCAGGTGGAACATACTTTCTAGTATAGTACAATTCCTTGGTATAGTTGTTGCTCCAAGATCAAGCCATATTCTCCAAATCTAGAGGGAATGATGCTAAGATCAAGGTGGAGGTTGACTTGAAAAACAAAAATAAAAGAAAATGTGGTTGGGTTATAAGATATCATTGGATGATGGATCAGATGATGAAGTGTGCCTCAAAGTTAATAAGAAGGTGATCATATATATTGCAACTATTATAAAATGCAAGGCCATGAAGACAAACATTGTAGAAATAAGGTTGCTGATGAAAAGGTTCAAGCTCTCAAGGAAGAACAAAATAACATAGAAATTACCTCAAATAATACTCAAGAGAATGATGGATTTGAACAGGTTAATAGAAGAAAAACAATCACAAGGAAAGGAAGAACCTATCGAAAGTCAATAAACCTAGGAATTAAGATCAATGAACCTATTGAAAGACAATACATGCAGGAAAACACCCGTGCTGTGAGTGGCAAAGGAAAGCAAACAATCAAGAAACTAATATGTTCCTGAACCATGTTAAAAAACAAAATAACTTCTTGTATAATTATAACAAGGTGCTAGAGAACAAAGGACGAAATGAGCATCCAAACTCTAGAAAGAAAAATAAAATAAAAATAAAAAGGAGCACCATCAAATCCAAATAGCCACCTCTGATGATAAAGTGGATCAAATTTAGATCAGTTTTCCTTCTAGTGAAATGCCTAATAAAATCTACCGTCCACAAACTAGCTTTAATAATAATCAGAAACTTTCTATTCACAACTCTGTAGATTAACACAAGATGAACTCAGCAGCAACTGAAACACCAACCAAACTAGTCAGCAATTAGCAACTTACCTCAAATACTCCTCAATGCAACAAATTTCAAAACCAAATTTCAATGTCTACTCCAAACTCCAATACCTTGCAACTTACTCATAAAGAAAAAATATCAAGAAACAAACAATAACAAACTACCCTCTCTAGATCGAGTCAAAGCGATCAACAAACTTATCCGGGAAACTCTGAGATCTCCAAAATGATAGACTCTCACTATGAAAAAAGTACTGAAGAGAAATAAGAAACCAATAATGAGAACTATGAAAGTATGGACGGAAATAATGGTAGTGATGATGAAGTTTAACAACTAACAATAATTTCAATTCTAAACCACTTGATCCTGTAGTAGACTAAGTTTTTGGAGAAGTTGTTGACACTATGAATCTATCGCTAAGAGTTTATCAATCCAACAGGGGTGGATAAGCTTCTAAAGGTGAACGAAGAAGCAGAGGAATTCAAAAGGCACTAGTGACAAGGTCATAGACCCAAATCTCAAGCTCTATTCAGTTCTAATGATTATATCTATCATATGAAACATGAGAAGATATCAATACTCAAAGTACCTTTAAGGGACTAAAAAAAAATTAAAAGGAGGCACAATGTGCCCTTTATGACTCTTATGGAACCTTTTCATACAAGAACTAGAATTGATAAATACAAAAGGTGGCTAGGATATCATTCTGCCTATTCTAATTGCAACAATAAAATTTGGTTATTCTGGGATCATACTTTTGAATGTGCTATCATTCAGGACCCTATGCAATTGGTGATCAATTATTTTACAGATTGTGAAGATATTTTAATGATCACTATTGTTTATGCTAAATGCAAGAAACATCCCGGAGAGCCACTCTGGGATGAACATAGAAATATTACCAAAATATCAATATTTCCTAGATGATAGCTAGTGATTTTAATTGTATTTTAGCTATAAAGGAGAAAAAGAAAAGATATGCTCACAGAATGTCTTAAAGTATGCATTTTCTGAATTGCTCAATAGAGTTTTCCATAATAGATTTTGGTTGCATTGTATCTATCTATACTTGGTATAATGGTTGTTTTCATTTTATCAGAGTTTGGGAAAGACATGATAGAGCTCTCATTAATGATGATTGGGCTCAAAAATATACTAACACATCTATTTCTCATTTTATGAGAACTAGCTCGAATCTCCCCTTTAATGATATCACTATTATTATTCTCAATATTTTACTCAAAATCATTTTAAGTTCTTGGATTTTAGTTGTTAGAGTTTGGGTTCATTGATAATATTAAAATGTATAGTGAGATGATATCTATATAACACCAATGTGTCAACTCCATTCAAAACTCAAAAATAATTGCAAGAAGCTCACATAGTGGTCTTAAAATAGACTTGAAAATATTTTTGATACCACAATCTTTGGAAGCAAAGTATGCTGAAATGGATGATAATTTTCTGACTAATAACTCATAGTTGAATAGAATGTCTTACAATGACATTAATGCTCAATTGAGCATACACATAAAAAAGAATCTTTCTGGAGACAAAAATTTAGTTTGAGGTGATTTATATAAGGGAACTCTAAATTTAAATTTGTTGACTCTATGATTAACACTGAAAGGAGAAGACTCAATCTTAAAAGGATTAGAGGAAGAAAAAACTCTTGGATTGAGTTAAATGATCTCATTTCTATTGAAGCCACTCAATACTTTGAACAACATTTTTCTTCGAGAAGTACTCATAATGACTTTAGTTTTTTGAAATGTCTACCTAATGTTATTAATGATGATATAATGATATGTCTACTTCTAAACCTACCATTGTATAAATCAAGGATGTTGTCATCTCTCTTAGTCCAAATACTACTCTTGGACTAAATGGCTTATCAGGTAGATTCTATCGCTGTTGGGATATAATTTCAACTAATTTATTTAATATAGCTTGTAGTTTTTTGTAGATACCCTAATACCAAGATCTATTACTCATTTGTGTTTGATGTTGATTCATAAGGTCACTAATCCTTAGAGATTTTCAGAGCTAACACAAATCAGTCTTAGCATCTTTAGCTGCAAAATCATCTCTAAGTTACTAAATACAAAATTTAGTAGTGTGATTCAATAAATTATCTCTATTCAACAAGATGGTTTCATGAAGGATAGATCCATAAGAAATAATATTCTGCTCACATTAAGAAATGACTCATAAAGTTAGTAACAAAACATTGATGGTAATATTATTATGAAACTAGACATGACAAAGGCCTTTGATAGAGTTGATTGGAAATACCTTTGTCATGTCCTAAGATAGTTGAGAAGATTTCTTATAATAGGCACCCCAAAAACTTAATTTAAAAAAGAGAGGTTATTTTCTCTTTTGATTTACTTTTTGGGTTTGGGAAGAGAAAATAAAAAAAGTGTGAGGTGTGGGCCAATTTGTAAAGTTTTAAAAGTTATTGCCATCCCTTAAGTCCTTTTAAATAATTTTCACCCTCCACTTTTCTTTAAAATACCTATATTATTTTTCTAAAGTTTCTCTCTCCTCACTTTCACTCACCCGCCTCTTCGAATTTCCCGCTTCCCCTTCCCCCAACCTCCATTTTCAATTTCTATATTCTTTAAGGCTCTAAGATCTTTCATCTTTCAATTTTGGTAAGTTCTCTCCATCTCTCGACTAATTTATGCTCTATATTGATGGATTTTTTTTTGCATTTTTTTCAGTTTCGATTTGTGTCAATTGAGTTGATTTTCAATTAAAAAAACTATTTTTTTTTTAAAAATGAGGCTTGATTTACTAAAAATCATTGTTTTTGAGTTAGTATTTATTTGATTATTTGAGGAGTATTGTCGTTGTCGATTGCATAGTAAATCTTCTTTGCAACTTTTATTTGTTTGTGTGCGGAAAAATCTAAGTTTTCTTTCATTTTTTCCTCAATGTAATGTGTTTTAGATACATGTTCTTGTGGGGATGGTTTAATCATACATTATTGTTGTTCTGTTAATAGACCGTTTGGTTGATTAGGTTTTTGTTTGATTTGGATAAAAAAATATTTTTTTTTTGTAAAATGGAGCTTGAGTTTACTGAAAATCTTTATTTTTAAGTTGATATTTATTTGATTGTTGATGGATATCTGATGGATTATGATTGTAGTTGATATAATTTTTTTGTGAATTTCATCAATTAGTGTGCCTAGAAATTTAGGTTTTCTTTAATTTTATCTTCAATGTAATGGTGTTTTAAATGCATGTTCTTGTGGGGGATGGTTTGATCATACATTATTATTGTTCTATTAACAGACTGTTTGGTTGATTGGGTATTTTTTTTATTTCTAGATTTGATTTTCAATTGTGCTTGATTGTAATGGTGTTTTAGATAGGGTTATCTTCTTTTTTGATTCCACGTTCATCTGCTTGTGTTGTTGTACGATCGATTAGGTATTATTTTTGCTATGATAGTTGAGAAATCATATTTTTATATGTAGCTCATAAAAAATGGCTAGAGGTAATAAACTCAAAGTTGTCGAAGTTGAAAGGTTTGGAAAAAGGAAAAAATGAGTAGTCGATGAGTTGGAGAATAGAAATTGTGTTGATGAAGCTCTTCTTGCTTCTGGAGGAGATGAGCAGGAGGAAATGAAAATTGACTATAGGATAGATAAGGAAGAATTGATCTTTCCTCGCAGTTCATGATTTATTTCGGCCGAGAGGGACGACCTCGCCACAGTCATGGATGATGTTGGATCCTTTCTGGCTAAGATAATCATTAGGTCTCGTTTGACATTTTTTATGAATTCAAACAAGTCATGGTTTATTAATGTCCCTAGTTGAGGTTTAATAATTCGTATTTTAATTTTTATGGAAATTTTTAGAACATTTGAAGTTCAATGGAAAACTTGTCCATTATACACTTCTTCGTTGAGTTCAACAGGATAACATATTGCGTGAAATGTGGTTCTGCATGAATGACAGGCTAAAATGTTTTGTACTAAAGGATTTTGCACTAATAACGTGGTTAAACTTTGACTGTTTTCTCCATGATTAAAAATATCTCGAAGTTATGGAGGAAGGTGAAGGTTTTTTCAAAAGGATTGTGAGAAAGAAGAGTGTTTGTGGAAAGAGATTGTTGAAGATTTTTAGAGATGGGAGACTGGATAAATAGGACAAGTTTAAATATTATTTGGTTTGGTTCGTGAACTGCATATTGCTTGTACGAGATACTCCTAAAACTGTGCACACAGACATCATCAAGATGGTGGATAACCTAAGCTTCTTTGAGAGATACCCTTGGGGTAAAGAGTCATTCGTATTGACTCTAGTCTATCTAATGAAGTGGATAAACTTCACCAAGCAGAATAATACATATGTGATGAAGGGAGCTTCATCGTACGCGCTCTATCAATATTTTTGGTCATTTATAATATTGATTATAAACCATTAAAGTAGTATATTATATACCATAATTTATTTATTGTATCTATTCTGCACTTACTGATTTATATATTTGTTTTTTCTTATGATCATAGATTTGGATATACAAAGCCTTTATCGAGATCAGTAGAAAAAATAGTAAATTAATAGAAGTCTCGTTGCCCATTTCTCGATAGCTCAGTTGGCACACCTCAAAATGAGATAAATTGATTGAAGGTGATCCATATTTGAACAGATGGAGCACAAAGGCATGAAATTATTTTTTTAAGAATATTCTTAACAATATGTGTTTCTTAATAATTTAATTTGCCTATTGTCTGTAGAGAGTGAACCCGTACCTTATTCCCATGGTTCGTGAAATGAAGCAGCAATACATAAAAAATTTTAATGCATTCATGAACGAGGAAAATAACCCATTGATCGATGACTTGAGACCTATATTCATGGTGTGATTGTCACCACCTCATCGGGGGATGGTGAGGATGGGTACGATGACCAGAATTTGGGTGGAAATACTATGTTAAGAAATGTCACTCAAGGTGCAGGGACAAGCTAATTAAGAGCAGCAAAAAAGAGACTGATGACCAAAATTTTGAAAGAGTATGTGTTTAGGATGGATGAGGTCATAAAGGATATTATTGGTTTGTGAAATAATAGAGGCTAAGAAAATCAAAAAAGGAGAAGCAGCAGCAGCAGCAGCAGAAGAAGAAGAACAAGAAGAGAAGAAGAAGAAGAAGAAGAAGATCAAGGTAATATCTCCTCTGTTTATTATAGAAGTTGCATATTTTTATAATCAATTTTTGTTAGAATAGAATCCATGTCATTCTTTATTGACTAATATCATAGTTTATTATAAACTCTAAATACTTGAAAATACAGGTGTGAAGGTCCAAAGTTAGCATTCATCACTAAGAGTTGTCTGCGATGACGATGATATTAAAGAAATACTTCTTGAGGTAGCAGCTTTAGAATAGGCATCGATCAACGCTGATAAGGTAAGGATCCCCGATAGATCATCTTTTTGAGAAAAGTATAATCAGGATGAAAGCAAGCAAGAAGAAGAATAAAAAAATAAAAAAGTTATTTGTGAAGAAGAATAAAAAGTCGAAGAATTAGTTGTTGTAAAGAAGGATAATCAGGATGAAGGCAAGCAAGAAGGCGAAGAAGAAAAATATGAGAAAAGTTGTTTGTGAAAAATAAGAAGAAGATGGATACAATTCAGGAGAGGAAGAAGAAGAAGGGAAGGAAACATCAGAAGAAGAAGTAGAGAAAGAGAGGAGACACCAGCAGTAGAAAAAAAAGAGAAGAAGAAGAAAAAAAAATCAAAGAAACAAGAGATGCAACAGTGGATATAGATTAGTTTCTTAAGTAAGTTGTTGATGACATCAACATTATTCTTGTCGAAGACAAGACAATTGAGGAATCATAAAATAATATATAATTTTTATTTGGGTGATATTTATTTGATTTATCTTTGAGACGACTTTCTTAATTTGATTCTATTTATGATGAGGTTGAGTTTGAAATAATGAAGTTTAGTAAATTGTGGGGACTAACAAGGATGAACAATTGTGTTTTCGAAACTATTTTATGATAATGTAAATAATTTGTGGTATGTTTATAATAAATATTTTACAATTTATAAAATTAATGTCAATATTTTTAGATGATTCTCATCGTTTATTAAAGACTGATTAAAAGGTAAAGTATATATAATACAGTGTTGAATAACCGATGAATAAAAATGGTAAAACATATATAATATAAGTCAAAAGTAGTCGATTAATAAAAGTCATACATAATACATTCAATCCCACTACACCTCCATTATACCTTTCCAAAAAGCAAAAACTAATAATAAATCATACACTATAATTTTTAGGCCAACCCTTTTCTTTTTCTTCGACCACAGTCAACCTATGCTTAAGTTGATTCCTCTCAATTTTGACATCTTTCCACAATTCTTTTAAGTGATCAATCATCAATTCTGATTCTCTATATAATGTCATATGAAGACTCTTATTTTCTTCAAATTATCAAAGCCTTTCCAACATTTCAAACTTTGTAACGCCTTGAAATTCTTGATTCCTCAAAATCAGAAGGAATCCACTTAAAATAAGATCACCCACCATATCTTTCTCTGTATAATGTCATAAGAAGATCCTCATTTTTTTTAAAATTATCTAAGTCTTTCCAACATTTCAAACTTTGGAACGCCTTGAAATTTTGATTCCTTAGATTCAGAAGGAATCCACTTGAAATAAGAGCACCCACCATTATCCTAAAATAACGACAAAAAGTTAGAAAATTTTGTTATGTAATGCATATAATTTTTTTCATTAAAAAAAAACTTGCAACTACACAGTTGTAGAATTTCTGATATGGATTCTTATCGATTCATGATGTCTTTAAAATAGCAAAATTATCGTAATTAAAAATATAAGTACTTTTGAAAGTTTGAGATGACTAAGACATTAGTTTTGTTGAAACAAAATGAGAAAGGGATTAATAAAGAAACATGAAGGAGTTCAAAGAGGTCTCATTCATTTATATTGTAGGGCTACCAAAAATTTGACCGTTGAAAAATTGTACCTTCAGAATGTTGGGAAAAGATCAGACCGTTGAGGAATGATCATACACTGTAAAAATGATTTATCATTTACGTAAAAGGTGGTCAAAAGAATTTTTATGTCTTCTATAATTGACCAGTAAGGTTTGGTGATCCTATCATTGTATAGCCTAAAAGAGCTGTAATTTTAAATAAGGTGCAGTTGGACCTTCTTAAAATTTACAAAGTAAGAAAAGATTAAGAAATACTAAACTATGAGAATCCTTTATTATATACTGATGTTGTTGTTGATTTTGGAACATGAATGATAGATTATCGATATTTTGGCAAGTCGATTTATCACCAATGCATCGGTCTATGATAGACCGACTGAACATATGGACAATTTAAAATTATGATAAAAAAAATTAAAAATAAATTTTAAAAAATAAAAGTATGCCAATTAACATAATTCAAATATTGTAAAGAAATTTAGATATATCGATTATGAGACCATATCACTTTCGAATATTATCAAGTGATATTTAAGACATCATATATCCATAGATCACTTAATTGGGACTAAAAAGAGAGAAATAAAATAAAATATTACAAATAAATAACGTCGAAGCAATTCAAAACAACTAGATATCATCATATGAGATTACACGTGATCTAATGCGTACAAGGAAGAATGGTGGTTGTGACTTGTGGATGTTCATAGGACAAGTAATGTTTGAGAACAAGTAGTACTTCTTAATTCAGACGCTTGTTTTGACTAATTGGTTGTTACTATCATTATCCTTCCTTATACTCATTTGATAGAGTGTTCAATTATTATGTACTCTCATATGATGATATTTAGTTATATTTTATTATTTGAATGATGTTTATTTATTTTATTTTAATTTAATTTAATCCTCTCCTTGTAAGTCTCATCTTACTTATCAATAAATTAGATGGTCGATGCTAGACCTATGGAGATATCGTGCATATATTACATCCAGAGTCTGAAATAAATGCAATAGTCTATTTTATACCTACATATTATAGATAAATGTATGCATCTATATCAAACTGTATAAATAGTCCTGTATTGATCAATTGAGTCTAGTGACAAGTAAGATGAGACTAAAAAGGAGAGAAATAAAATAAACTAAAATAAAATAAGTAAACATCATTCAAGAAATGAAAAACAACTAAATATCATTATATAAGGAAGAGCAATGACCGTGACAACCAATTAGACAGAAAAAACATCTGTATTGAGAAGGGCTACTTGTTCTCAAACATTACTTGTCATACGAACACCTACAAGTCACAACCATCACTCTTCCTTATACATATTAGATCAAGTGTAATTTTATGTGATGATATCTAGTTTTTTGCATTGCTTGGATGTTGTTTATTTGTTTTATTTTATTTTATTTTATTTTATTTCTCCTCTCTTTAGTTCCATCTAAATGATTTACGACTATAGAATGTGTTAAATATTATTTCACCATGTTTAAAACTGATATGGTGTCATAATTGATGTATCTAAATTGCTTTACAATATTTGAATGGTGTTAATTGGCCTACTTTAATTTTATTTAATTTAATTTCTCTTTTTCTAGCCATAATTTTAACTTGTCCGTATATTTAGTCGATCTATCATGGATTGATGCATTGGTGATAAATTGACTTGCTAAAATATCGATAAACTATCGTTCATGTTCCAAAATCAACATCGACATCAGTGTATAATAAAGGATTCACCTAGTTTAGTATGTCTTCAATTTTTTCATACTTTGTCAATTTTAGGAAGATCCAATTGCACCTTGTTTAAAATTACAATCCTTTTAGGTCATATAATGATAGAGTCTATAATAAATCTTACTGATTGATTATAGAAGGCATAAACATTCTTTAGAACAGAACCACATTGCTATTGCATATATCAGAAATTGCTATTACATTGCTAATATATGTATTAGTAAAGAGACAAAAAACCAGAAATTTAAGACAATGTTGAAGATAAATTTAACACAATGCTGTAGAGAAATGAAAGATTTTATATTAAACAAGATCATTGTAATTATACATATCAGCATTGGGAAAAAATCAGCAGAAAAGGCAAAAAGGGAAGCTTTCATTTGCAAAATCAAGACACTATGAAATCTTCCACAATGAACCTTAACCAACATTAAAAAAACACTAAACTACACTACACTACGGGGATGTTGGGGGGATGATGAGGTCATTGGAGTTAAGATGGAGCCTCTCCGCTATGGCCAGAAGAAAGTGGACCATTCGACAAAGATCCATGTCCAGACGATGTTGATCAACATCTAGGACTTGGAATAGGAAGTCCAGATCACTCCTCAATTAGAGAAGATCTTAGTTTCTTGTGGTTCGCATTCTTCGAAGGGGTCGTAGATTATAAACTATTTTGGCCATTGTTGTGGTATTGTTTTGCTTACTGAGGAAGATGAAGTGGGTTTACAATAGACCAGTATCTTTCTTAAATAGACCAGAGGAGAAATGGATGGACCAATCATTCAACGCCCTGAGACTACCCCTGGATGTCACACAGTGCTTAGAACCAAAAGTAATCTTAAGCTAACCCGTGATACTAGCATAACTCATGAGCAGCTGAATAAAATACATAAAACTGGAAGAAATAAATGGAAAATATGTCATTAGCTTAATATGTTCAATGCAAAAATGTTTAAAACATTACAATAATGGTTTTACGAGGAAAATCAAACCTAAATAGATCAACTTTGACTGACTGTCTATGAAACATCTACTAATACTGACTATATGACCCCTATCTATCCTTAATCTATACAACTGAATAAAAATAATACTAGAACTATAGTTTACTCGAGTCCCCAAACCAAAAGAACTTGTTACTTGCTAGCTGAAAACTACGAACTATCTAATTATGGTGTATAGGCTACAATTAGCACCTATATTATAAAATAATGTAGCCACACAATTGTATATGTGGTCAGTACTTATGGAATGTACTGAGTAAATGAGGGTGAATGCAATAAGTAAAACTGAATCAATACATAATCTTAAAACATGCATGATAAGTGCAGGTAAACTCACCAAGAGAATGAAATATACTAATAGCAGAAATACCATAAAGGATGAGTAATAAACATAATTTGATAAGATGGGTGAGTTACTATAGTTAGTTTCTGAAACTATTTTTCTGTAGGATAAGTAAAACTGAAATTGAATATACTTTCAAATCATGCTGGCTAAGTGTAAAAGGACTCACATTAATGATATGTAAACTGAAAGCTGAAATCTCATGTATAATAACTCATAAAAATATTTGAATAAAACTGTGAGTCCTTACACTTTATTTCTAAGATACTATTTTTTAGTGGGAGATTCTCATAACCGACATAAACTATGTGAGCTATCATGGATTACAACTTTGACCCACATTGAGGAGGGTTGTTCTATCCTTGCCACCAGAGTAGAACTTGAACTGGAGTGATCACTAAATTTAGCCAATATTGGGTAAGGGAAATACTCTTTGGTAATGCCCTAAACTTATAGGGGCATATAGTTTCTGGTAAATAGGATGCGCTGAACTCACCCTTCCCTCTCGATGCTAAATAGTACTCTCAAAACATATATACTATATGCTCATACTGATGAAATTCACTTTAAACTAAGCATATGGGTTTGTAAATCTAAAAACAAGTCATGCTTCTGTTAATAACTCAAGCTCATAAATACTGTCTGAATTTCATATCATTTCTTAGATCATAAGATCAAAACTCTAATTTGAGTCATTCTATAGAAATCTAAAATGGCATGTCTAAACATCTTGTAAACTGAGAATCATGATAAATTTATATACTCTTTTTGGTAAAATGATTAAATCATATTGAAACCATGCATACTTATCAACTCATGAAATTTCAAGTCAATGTACTAAAATTCATCTCATAATAATAATTGTATAAGTGAAAACATGAGTGAAGGTAAATTCTTGTGCAAACTAAACTTTAAATCTCATGATAAGGCCATAATATAAAAACATAGAAATTAGGTGTGAACCTAGTTGAAATCAGATAAATTCAACATTAAAATCAATATTTTTGGGCACAAGGATAAAAGGTTATCCTTTTTCAAACCCCCACATACCTGATTACTTTTGATTCTTGAATTAAAGTTTTGGGGATTTGGACTTGGAGATGAAAACCCTAATTTCTTGCTTTGGGAGAAAAGAAAAATTGCCTGTTTATTGAGTAATTTGGTGTTGTGTTGAGAATGATAGATTTGGGGTTGTTTTGGATTTTTATTCAACTTTAAAATAGTTTAAACAATGTAGCTTTGTGGTTGAAAGAGGGGGAAAAGACAAAAAAAACCCATTAGAAACCGTCTAGAATTCGCATGGAAGTAGTCCCAATGACTTAGGTCTTGACTCATAGGGTATGGCCACTAGTCGTGACTTGAGTCGTGGTCAAAAGTCTAATTTCATCCTCTACTTCTATAATGACCCGAGACTACCTCATAATTATCACACGGTGCTTAGAACCACAAGTGATCCCAACCTAACCTATGAACTGGCATACTGTTAAGCAACTGAATTATAATACATTCAATAATAGGTTATGCTATGTGGAAACATAATCATATTGAAAATCTAAAATAGTATATATAATAGATAAAGTTTTACAATTTGATAAATTTGAGGAAATAACTGAATTTACATGACTGACTCAGACTGACATCTACGAAACCTCTACTATATTGATTATAAGTAGCTAGGACATGCCTCCAACTACCACTAAACAATACATATGAAATAAATGAACTGTACATGAACTAAAACTGTTTGGAGTTCCCGAAGTAGGAGAACTCATCACCTACTAGCTGAAATCTGCAACTGTCTAATCACGATGTGCGGGCTACAAATGGTACCTACATTATGAAATAATGTATCTACACTAACGTATATGTGGGTCAGTACTTTTGGAATGTACTGAGTATGCAGGGGTGAATACAATAAGTAATACTGATTTCATATGTAATCTTAAGACATGCATGCTAATTGTAAGTAGACTCACTAATAGGCTGGAATAAACTGAAAAATGAAATATCCTAAAGCATGAGTGACAAACAAACTCTGATAAGATGGTGAATCTCTACACTTAGTTTCTGTAAAACTAAACTTTAAGGATATAAGTAGAACTTAAGTTGGGATATGGTAAAACATTGCTACTGTACTAATACTGAGTCTGAAACTACGTGATGGAGACTGACATAACTCGATGATCTAAATGTATAATCATATTGAGCACGAATGCATAAACATAGTCATATACTAAACTTATCTGGTTAACTGAATGACTGCTATCTGAATACTGTTCCTTCGAGACTGAACTATACTTAATCTGAATAATTGGATTGAAACTGTGGAGTACTATGCATAGGAGTTGAGGACTATCTAAACAACATGAGATAACTGAGCATGAGTGTATGGAAATTGTAATATCTGAGAATGCAAAACCAAGCGTATAACATGATTCTGAAATAGTTTGTAAACTAAAATACTAATAACTAGATAACTGATAATTGTATTCTATGGTTAAGCAAACTTAAAACTGAACTGAGTTCTAAACTGAATACTGAAACTGAAACTGTGGGAGTTATCATCTAACCGACATACCTCGATTATAGATTAATTAGGGGACCAACCTGTTACCTAGTTGGAAGGGTTTTAGCACCATGCCATCGGTTTCTAACAGTAGCTGAGTCAACCTTAATCTGGCAGGAAAACTCATGAGGTGTATATGGTTATGTCAACCCTTTTCTAGCAGGAAGACAATTTACCCTATGCTGGCTACATAGTTTTGTAACTCAGGGACTGCTACTAAGAGTCAAACCCTCTGCTAGCAGGAATACACCCATCCTTATTTTCGCTCGGTGCTGAATCCTACTCCTACCTGAATCGACACTGAATTGATCACTATACTGTACTAGGCTTGACTGAACTCACACTAATTCTGTTGACTGACCGAATGCTATTGTTTGGAATACTACAAAATTATTCTATTTCAACTGGAGACTAGATAGAAAAATGAATTTCGGGTATTCAATACCCCTAGGACTCGATAGCATAAATAATAAGGACACATGATAATAAGTAAGCATTATTTAAAGAAACCCATCACTTGGGCATTTCATCATACACATGGGGATTAGTACTTTAATATGGGACAATCCATCAAATACATGGGGATCATGAACTTGAACATGAGAATATCTCAAACATGAGAGCATAACATGATTACATAACTAAAATCATGAATTTAGGAATTCACATGAAATTCACTTGAAATAGGACATGGGTGTTTAATCATACATGTAAAGATCATAGATTGAACCAAAAAATGTCTTAAACATGGGTGAACAATAGAGTTACATGGAAAAATTCATAACTTGGGGATTCATCTTAAAATTGATTGAACATGATATGGGAATTTCATTAAACATATGGAAAGAATGAATTTAAAACATGGTAATGTTGCTAAAAATCATGAATTTAGGATTTATCATGGAATTCACATGAATAAAGAATGGAAAACTCAAATTCATAGCATGGGGAATTCAAAATCTTGCATGGAATCACACATGGGCTGAAATTAATTAAAATCACCATGAAAACATGCAATTCAACCTTTCTTGAATATTTAAAATAACATAATGATTGAAAAATTTATTTTTTAATTGAAATAGAAGGGTTTTGGGCTTCATGGGTGAAAGAGGAACCATGGATGATCTCCCATATACCTTAATAGATGATTTGAAATTGAAAGCTTGACTTGGAAGCCTTGGGAATGTTATTGAAAGCTTTTTGTTGAACTTGTTGGATTAGCAACCTTAATTTCTTTATTGTATTGAAGAAACTTTGATGAAGTTCTTGGTGTTCTTGAGGGGGCTAGGATTTTCTTAGAGAGAAAAAGATGAGATATCATGTATCTAATGCTTTTAGGGGCTAAATTAAGTGTTATAGGCGGATTTGGGTTAGGGAAAGTGACCAAAGTGCCCCTAGACCCTTTAGGAACTGAAATAGCATGTGAAACAATTCAGTGATATGGTTTCCATTGTATCGCATTGCTAATTGCGTCGATGACCAACGTGTCGCATCCCAATCGCGTCGGCTTACTGCCTCTCACGAAAAATGCCATAACTTTTCACTCGGGTATTGGATTAAGGTGAAATTGGTATCGTTGGAAAGATAATTCAATTAAATACAATTTGGTGGATATTGATCTGCAAAATTCCACGTATATAAAAATTTATACACATTCAAAATAGACCCTTGAAGAATCGAACCCCAAACTTTGGATGAATCTAAGGTTCTTAGCTCAATTTGACTCTAAGTGATTCTTATGAAGATTTTTCTCCTCGAAAGGACATAAAAGACGAGGATAAAGATCATGAAACTCATATTAATATGGAAATCATTTGGATTATAACTTATACACGTAGGAACGACGGTTCAAAGACTAGCCCAAAAATACAGGATGTTATATTTTCTCCCCCTTGGGAACATTCGTCCTCGCATGAGACTGGTTAGAATGGGAGTACTGTACGAAGGTAATTGAGATCATATTCTGAACATGCATGAATTGTAACACGATTGCATAGCTGATTCTGAAACAGGATACATGAACCGAACTAATTTTTATAAATACATGCACTGTCATAAGAATGGTTGTACGGTTGACATATAAACAAGAGAGTAAACTTATGAGTAAATATTACTTCAAACTGGATCTAATTTTGTGATGAAAGGATGAGAATTTTACGAAATGAATACTTGGGGTATTACAACATCCTCTTTGGGATCATTCATTCCCTGAATGACACTGACTTGGCTGAAATACTAAGGAAAGACTGGATAAAGCATAGGACACTTATGAATAGAATCATGATTGAATATCTGAATCTAAAACATGATGCATGGATTAAACTAAATTTGTAACTTGCTTGGACGTGGCTGAATTATCCCATGGAATAGTTAAACTCATGAAACATAAGATAGTAAGACTAGAGGAAATAGGAAAAACTATAGAAACTTTTCTGTGTGACTGCAAAAGTGGAATACTGGATAAACAGACTGAATTATACTGAAAACTTATACTCGACTATACATTCCACTTCAAAACTGTACTTCTCTTGAGGCTTGTAAAAATATTCACATGGGCACTAATAACTCTATCAACTGAAGTCTAAACTGAATTGAATTCTCTCACTATGATCAAGCCTACTCGAATCCACAATGTGCTCACATAGAAATATAATACTAGCTAAACCATGAATTCAATACACCATTCATTTTCACAACTTCTCATCTCAAGAATAATAATCATTCCCACTTTAACAACAAACTTCAACCTCTTACCATGAATTAACTAGTGCACAATGAATTCATCCACTATACACCAATATGACATTCACGCCTATCATTATAACCACACATGAACTTCTAGGCAAACAACCACCACAAAATCTTTCTCACATTCTCTAGACCTTTATCAATAACAACTTTCATGCACTAGCCCAAGAAAACACACATAGAATTTCAACTAATCATGACATAAGGAAAGGTCATTGAAAGGTTAGAACAGAAGAACCTGAAACATGAAAGGATATCTTTGACACTTAACTGAATCTTGAGGAATAGAGTATCAAAAGAACAAATTCATCGAAGATAGCTAAACTGAGGGAATACATGACATAAAGTGAATTTTGCTGATCATTAAGAATAGGTCAGGAATCATTCTCCCTTACTGCTTTTCTACAAATACTGGCACTACTACTAGAATCTGAGAGCCTAACTTGGTTACTTGTTCTATCATCTCCCCCTTAGACTAAAGCTATCATCTTAAGTCTTTGGACCACCTTAATAACTCTAAACTAAAATGCAATCACTTTACTCTTTGTTCAAACCATCTAGAGCTTCAACTCTTTTTTTTCTATTAGCTAAATTTACAAAGATTCAAATTTAGATTCTAACACTTAGCATGGATATCCCTAAACCTTCAATGAACCATACTAACTTTCTTCATAGCCTACTAACATCACATTAAAAACTTGAGATCTACCATCACACCTGAACATCCGACATCAAAAACATATAATTTTAAATCAACAAACTTAAATTGTTGCATACACTATTTCAATTCTACTGGTTCACCTTTCATACAACTAGACCCATGGACACAAAATCTTCTTAATCTAGATAAAACTATCCTAACTCTACTACCTCTAAACTTCTGGGTTCATGCTTTTAACTCTAGATCACATACTGTCATAGAATTTTGAGGCAAAATCTTAAAGCACATCTTACCTAGGCTTAGTGGACGATTTTCCTAAATGTGAATGAAGTCCTTCAAACTTTAGAACTTAAAAGAACTGAGGGGATACATTCGAGTCTACATACAATCCCATAACTGTCTGAAGGGACTGTCTGAGAAAACTTTTATCTGTAGGAATTTTGAGCTTGCCTATTTTTGTTACCTCAAAAACTAGGCAGAGATGGCATGAATAGAGCAAGATGAGAATCTATATAAGTTTCTTAGAAAATCTTTCTATCGCATGATTTGAGACATGAAAGAAGGGAAATATTTCCTAAATGCCTGTAGCCTCTTAACGAAAAGTACAGACGTCTCCGTACCATTCCGCAAGACTCTACTAAACATGACTTTATAGACACTCTAGGACACCTGAAATCTGTGCTCTGATACCAAGTTTGTAACCACCTGAGACTACCCCTAGTCATCACACAGTGCTTAAAACAACAAGTGATCTCAAGCTAACCCATAAACTGGCATACTGTTAAGCAACTGAATTATAATATATTCAATAATAGGTTCTGCTTTGCAGAAACATAATCATACTAAAAATCTAAAATAGTATTTAACTGATAAAGTTTTACAATATGATAAATTTGAGGAAAGAACTGAATTTACATGACTGATTCTGACCGACATCTATGAAGCTTCTACTATACTGACTATAAGTATCTGGGACATGCCTCTAACTACTACTAATCAATACATAGTAAAATAAATGAATCGTACATGAACTAAAACTGTCTGGAGTTCCCAAACTAGGAGAACTCATCACCTGTTGGCCTAAATCTGCAACTATCCAATCTTGATGTGCGGGCTACAAATGGTACCTACAGTATGAAATAATGTATCCACACAGACGTATATATAGATCAGTACTTCTGAAATATACTGAGTATGCCGGGGTGAATGCAATAAGTAAAACTAATTTCATACATAATCTTAAAACATGCATTATAAGTGTAAGTAGACTCACCAATAGGATAGAATAAACTGAAAATTAAAATATCCTAAAGTATGAGTGAAAAACATACTCTGATAAGATGGTGAATCTCTACACTTAGTTTCTGTAAAACTATACTTTAAGGATATAAGTAGAACTAAAGTTGGGATATGGTAAAACATGGCTAGTATATGAATACTGAGTCTAAAACTATGTGATGGAGACTGACATAACTCGAGGATCTGCATGTACAATCATACTGTAATACATCGTATTTCCCTGGCTCAGTTTAGCTCTCAGTACATGGGTATCTCTGTATAAAATTTTCAAAATATTCAGTATTTTTAAGTTTAAAACTTACCAATGGGCAGGAAATTTAATTAGCTTTCCAATGATATAAAATTCACTCAAATCCAATATTCGTGGTGAGAAGTTATGACACTTTTTGTAAGATAGTGTGCCAAATTCACAAGCACCGTATCGCAGTGACAGGCAAAATGACATTCGTTAATTTTTAATGAATCACCATGATCCTAGCGCATCGCGATGAAGTTCCAGTTCTCAATTTTCACTTTCCAGTGTGACTTTGCGATCCCACCGCGTTGCGCCTAGAGATAAAATCACATTCCAAGGCATACCACAATTGTACCGTATCGCGCCAAGGGACCAGTTCCCAATTGTCCCTTTTCCAGTGGTGGCATTGTGGTGAAGCCAAAAATCAGGATTTTAAGTTTTAAGTTCCAAACTTTTAAGTCATTCTAGAGGTATTTGAGTCTTTTTCCACGGCCTTAATCAGTCCTAAACACGAGATTAATACCCTAAATAACCTAATTAATCATTATTTTCTCAACTTCTCTTGAGATTCAAACATTTTCTCTTAATTATCAAACCCTATCCTTCAATTCAAGATCAATTTTCATGGATTTTACCAAGAAACCTCAAGAACTCATCACTCAGGTATGTTAAGTGTTCATTCATCAGTCCTTTTCACCCATAGAGCCCAAGTATCCAATGTAAATACAAAGTTATGATTTTTTCAAGTTATTATGATTTTGAATTGTGATTTTAACCATGAAATCCCATGAATCTTGTCCTATACCATGTTTCTATGAAATTGATATTGATTATTACACTTCACATGTTTAAATGTTGTTGTCCACTAATTTAATTCATGATTTTTGATATTGGTGTTGAAATTGTTCTTTTACAACAAGCTTTAAACTATTTTCATGCTTAGTGTACGCCATGAATATCAAGTGTTTGATGAAATGCCCACAAGAGTGGATTTTAAATAAATGCTCCCATGTTATGTCCTTAAAGATTAGTGCTATTTTACTATTTTTACTATTGAGTCTTGGGGTTTTTGAATACCTAAAAACACAGCTGTTTACTTAGTCTTAGAAGATTCAGAACAGTCTCAGATATAATATGAGCAATATCAGTTCAGTCAGATATCATAATCAGTTAAACTCATAATTGTTAAGCATTCTAAGTCTATTCAATTGGGAGTAGGATTTAGCACCGAGTGAGTACAAAGATGGCATCTTCCCCATCAGATAGGCAGAGTTTTGATAACGCTCAATCTATAGCTCTCGTAGGAGTGTAAAGCGGTCGTTAGCAAATATAGAACCCAACCTGGGTTGGGTATCGATCCCTCAGGGAATAGCTTGGTCAACAAGTAAGCAAAATTACTAGACTTTTCGTGCAAGTCTCGTAAAGGGGGGATTGTGATGTGTAACCAAAACAATAAAGTAAAAGCTGAAAATAGCAAAGTAAAAAGAAAAGGATTGTTACGTAAGTTGTAAACAATGAGAATTGAAGCGTTGGGGTTATGTCCACCTCCTGAGTTATACGTCTCTATTGACTATGAGTGTGTAGAATTCCGACATGCATGTGCTTATAGAGAATTGTATTCGATGGTAAATCCAGGAGTCTTTCGACCTATTCGAGGATTATTTCACTTTAACTCTTTCAAGCTTAAAGCGTGTCTAACGGTACAAATTCTCCAAGAGGTTAATCCAGTTACGGCACTAACTGTTTAGTAGGGAGTTTTAGGGGGTGACCCTACTACCTTGACATTATCTCTTTTCCAGACAAATAACCTTTCTTTCGAACAAGTTAAATGTTATACTGGCGTATTCTTCCGTTTGCAACCACAAAGAATGTAGATTAAGATGAAGAGAATAATGATATAAGCAACATACGTGTCACGAACTCACAAGCTCATAGCAATAGATAGTATTTCAGTTGGCTTCCATAACCCCAACAGAGAGGTTTAGTTACCCATGAATGCGAAGGAGATCACGATTGACATTGTTGTTATACCACAAGATTGATTAATTTCGTGTAGCACAAGTGGTAGGCGTTTAGGCGTGAATTCCTAGGCAAAGTAACGATTCTCTTGTTGCGGAAATTAAGAATAGATGAATAGACGAAGAAAAATAGAATTAATGGAAATTGTTGTAGAAGAGAAGAATAGAAGAATAAGAGAGGAATGTCTTTTTTTTTTAAGTGAAGAATGAATGAAAAACCTCTAGCATGATAGGGTATTTATAATACCCATATCCTAATCCTACTAAGCTAATGAAATATCTAACCAAATCCTATTAAACAAATGAAATACTTAACCCAATTGTACTAGGTTAATGTAATATTCTCCTAATCCAAATAAACAAATGAAATACTTAACCCAATTGTACTAGGTTAATGTATCATTATCCAAATCCAAATAAGTTACTGCAAGTCCCCAAAGTCTTCAGAAATGCTGTTTTAGCCCGGGACAGATTTTCTATGCATCACTTTTGGTCCTTTAGGCGTTCAAGCTCCCTTTCCTTCATTCGTGAGCTGTCTTTGGTGTCAAGTAAGCCATAAAATGCTGAATTCTGCATCATTTATACCTGAAACTTTGCTAATCATGTTCGTTAGCTCACTTATAGGAAAAAGGACTAAAAGTGCATGAAATATATAATTTGTTCTCAAAACGTGGCACAAATATGGGCAAAATATATTGATATAGGCGTGTAAATTCGCCTATCATCAACACCACACACTTGAAGATATGTTCGTCCTCGAATAAAATATCATGTCCCTCTAAACATCAACTTAGGGTTTCACAGCAACAACACAAAACATTCGTCAAGACAAGCACAACAATTATCAACAAAGAGTAGTTTTCCGATCATTAATAGAAACCATTTAACCTCTAGCATAGAATCGTGATGGTGGTCAACTCATATTCAAACGTTAAGGCACAAAGAATCATATACAACTATCCAAAACTCATCAACCATGTGTGTTTCACAATATATTACCCATAGTCACTCACAAGTATAGAATATTTTTCAAACATGGGTATCAAAATATCCTTGCTCTCGCTCTCACAAAGAATTCGTATGCAACAACTGATGACCATAGGCTTTCCCTTAGTGTAATACTCCACTAAATGTCAGAATGCTAAGATTAGGATCAAATAGGTCTTTTGATGGTTGTAATGTAGGCTAAGGGACGGGTAGGACTATTTTGGCCAGAAATAGTGACTAAGTTCCTAAGCACTCTAATACATCACATTGTATCATTGACATTTTTTTTCTTTCAACCTTTCTTCTTTATTTTATTCTACCACCCTTGTTCTCCTCTTTTGTTTTTCAATTTTAAGCATAACTCACTTTTCAGCTTTCTTTTTCCTTTTTTCTTTTCATAACATACCTCTTATGCTAGCACTTTTCTTTTTCATAATACATTCAAGTACCATTACATTTTAAAGCATCATACTTACCCAATTTCCTCTTATATTGTCACATGACTTTATACTTTAAAGCACTTAGGAATTTGGATCAAATCACGGTCTTGAAAAAAATGGATTAGGCTTACATACAAGGTTGTCAAAGAAATAGGCTAAAGGCTCAAAAGGGTTTAACTAGGATGATGTCCAAGGGTAGGTAAAATGAAGGTAAACATATGTAGGTTGCCAAAGAAACGCCTAAATCATCTCCTAAACTTACACTCTTTATTTTTGCTTTGCATACATACCAGGCAAGTTCTAGCATCAGCCACAAACATAGAATATACTATTAGTCTCACACACACAAGGCACATGATCGACTTTATTGGAAGTAGTATAGACTCTCGACCCAACAAGTGAAGGAATTGAACCACAAAATATCACATAATGAGTCACAACTAGAGCCTAAATGTCTCAATAGTCATAATTATAGCACATACTCTTATTATAATCTTATGCTGCCTATTGGAATTATTTCATGCGAAGCTAAGCAAAAAAAAAAATATTTTCCGAAAAACTTAACTTAACTAAAAAACGAAACACACAAAAAAAATGAAACAAATAAAACAAAGTAAACAACGTAAACAAACATAGATAACAAATATAGATGCGATAACAAACATAGATAACAAACATAGATGCGATAGTATAGCATGTGATACTGCCACCCCACACTTATACGGGACACTGCCCTCAGTGAAAAATAAATACGAAGAACCTGGTCAGTCGGACTCTTCCTCAATGTCGGGGGTCATACCCCCTTCGTTGGAATCATTATAAGAGTCGTCGTCAGAGTTCTCCTCCTCATCAGAGTCTGGCAAGCGTCGATCGTCATCGGTTAGCACATCATCGTCTAGAGGTTCCTCAAAGTATACACCCACTCCACACATCTCCCGTGCATGCATGTTCATTGGATAAGCATGGTCCAGCTGTTGGAGCTCTTCAGCAGTTGGAACACGACCTCCACTCATCATTGTGAAGTGTGTCATGCCATAAAGATGACGGAAGAAACTCTCATCACGAGCATGTCTCCCCGCAGTAGTAAGGTTGACACCATGAGTTGTTTCAGCATCTTTGACCTTTGTGAGGTCAACCTTCTTCGGGTTATGTGGGAGTTTATGATCAGCTGGTTCCTCTTCGATATCCTTCTTCCGCAAGAGTGCTGTCAATAGATTACCAAAAGTGAAGTGGGACCTTTTGTGGAGTCTGGCCTTCTGCATTGTAGAGTGAATGATTGCCCCAAAGTTGATAGGGACATTCGTCATCAAAGCATAGACCAAACACACTCTATCTCTTGATATTTTGGTGTATTGAGTCCCAGGAATAAGGCATGAGTTGACAATACGCAACCAGATTCTTGCTTCCCTTTTCAATGGAGCATAGGGAAAGGTGTTGTGTCGTCCGGTGTCTCGGTGTCTGCCCCACGTTGCCATGGATCTACTTCCACAAAGTGTGTGTCGTATTGCTCTATAAGGAGTCCTGATGTACAGCTCTTTGAATGGTGATGGGTCGACCGAAGGTAAACCAAGAAAGGAGTTGAGCAAATCCGCGTTGAGCTGTAACACTTGGCCCCGAATCTTGACTTCGTTGCCTGTGGTTTTCGGAGACCAGTTGGCGTAGAACTCCCTTGTCAAATCAAGATTACATTCTCCCATGTCGCGGAAGATGAAATCCAGTTTCAACGCCATTATTTTTGCCAACATACGCGGCTCCTTCTTCGCTATGGTGTCCTTGTTGATCAAGTCGATGTGAACATATTTCCGTTCCTTGTTGTTCTTGTACCATTCTTTGGCTTCCTCCTCAAGAACCCATTTTATTCCAAACATTCAGCGGGGTAGTTGCATTGAGGATGATTCTCCTTGGTCCTTGCGACCTCTCTTCTTGCTCTTTTGGGAAGTGGTAGCCTTATCTTGTTGTGCTTTAGGTGCCATTGTTCCTGAGATTTAAACAGTATTCATGTTAGCATCAACTCAATGGAAACAATCTATACACAAGCCATCGGGGTACCACCCCACACTTAGGTTCGTTAATACAAAACAGTGAAGTGAATTCATACGTTTTAGGAACTATGTTCTGACAAGAAAATCAGCGTTGTATCACTACTTGCAGCCATTGCACTATTTTCATGTTAGTTATAACAACACTACTACATAGGGGTTACATCATGGTATATTTATTTTCAACAATCACAACCTCCTAAGTCGGTAGGCGACTATAAATCTTATCCCGATGAACGGGATAGTCTAACATGTAAGTATCCAAGTAACAAACTTAAGCAATTTTCATAACCCTAGCAATTCCGCAAATAGTATAACAATGCTATTAAAACCAAATTCAAGTTGGAAACCAGTCAAGATTATCCTAACGTATATGTTCACGCACATGGTTTTGTGTCAACAATCCAAACACATTAACATCACCAATAATCTTTCAAGATGTAGCAATTCATAATAGGCATAGCAACGTAGTACTTACGAGAAATAGATGAAGAATACAAGAGTACTTACGTGATTGAAGCCTTTGGAGATGTTCTTGTGAATTGGAAGAGCAAAATGAAAAAGTTTGAGATGCTTTGAAGAGAGTATGCGGCGCCTTTAGGTCAATTTCTAATGTGGTTATGTTTCAAGGCTAAGTCCCCTTTATATAGGAAGATAATGGGTCGGGTTTTGACCCATTTACAAACGGTTTTGGAGACAAAAATGCCCTATATGTGGCGCATAATGCTTGGCATAGTCATAGTATAGGCGGCGCATAGTGTATGGCATTTAGGGACATATGCGGCGCATAGGTCATGGCATTTAGGGACATATGCGCCGCATAGTGTATAGCATTTGAGATACTGAGACCTAATGCTATAGCATAGGCGGCGCATAGTGTATAGCACACTTAAGAATGGGCGGCGCATAGTGTATAGCACACTAGATTCCGAGACCTTAGGCTATAGTATAGGTTTTGCATTGTTCGTGGCCTAGTTTTACCTAGGCCTAGCCTTCCTCGATGCCTATTTTGGCATGAGCAATGCTCAATCCATAGCCTTATGCATCCTTATTCCTAACTTACCACCTTGACCATACAATACGTCCAAATCGTCATTTGAAACCAATCTCCTCGTTGAATACTTCTCACACCTATATTTGCTCAAAACCAATGAAAATGATTAGTACGATGGGTTGCCTCCCACCAAGCGCCTTAGTTTTGGTCGTGGCACGACTCATATTTTTGGATTTTTTATTTATCAAAAGCAAAACAAGTACTAGAATGAAATAAAGACAAAACGATAAACGATAAACGATAAAACGATGCAACGATGGAATGATGGGTTGCCTCCCATCTAGCGCCTTATTTATTGTCATGGCTCGACATAGTTACCTCGAGTACTTAGACTTCGTCGAGATAAGTGATAGCCATATAATTCATCGAGTCAAGAGGATCGATATAAGGTTTAACACGTTGGCCATTCACTTTGAAGACAACACCATTATTGTCTTCCAATTCGACTACTCCAGACGAGTAGACTTGGATAACTTTGTATGGACCAGACCACTTAGACTTTAACTTACCTGGGAAGAGCTTCAATCTGGGGTTGAAGAGAAGTACCATATCACCCCTTTGGATGTTTCGTCGAACAACCCGCTGATCATGATACTTTTTCATCCGCTCCTTGTATAGGTCTGATCTTTCATAAGCATGGAGACGGAACTCATATAATTCGTTCAGCTGCTCCAACCTCAGATTCTTAGCATCATCCCAATTCAAATTCAATTGCTTCAATGCCCACAATGCCTTATGCTCGAGCTCGATGGGTAAGTGACAAGCCTTCCCATAAACTAGTTGATAAGGAGACATGCCAATGGGTGTTTTGAATGCAGTCCTGTACGCCCATAGTGCATCATCAAGCTTCCTAGACCAATCCTTCCTATTCACATTAACCGTCTTCGCAAGGATTTGCTTGATCTCGCGATTGGAAACTTCTACTTGTCCACTAGTTTGGGGATGATAAGGCGTAGCTACCTTATGTTGCTTGACACCATACTTGGCCAAAATTGATTTGAACAGCTTGTTGCAAAAGTGAGATCCTCCATCACTTATGATAGTACGTGGTACTCCAAAGCGGGAGAAGATATTCTTCTTTAAGAACGCTACAACACGCTTCCCTTCATTGTCGGCCAAAGCTACAGCTTCCACCCATTTTGAAACATAATCTACAGCAACCAAGATGTACTTCATTCCAAATGAATTCACGAATGGACCCATGAAATTAATACCCCACACATCAAAAAGTTCTACCTCAAGAATTTTGGACATGGGCATTTCATGGTGTTTTGAAATAGCACCTTGACGTTGGCATTGGTCGCACCTTCTAACATAGTCGTAGGCATCTCTAAATATCGAAGGCCAATAATAACCACTTTGCAAAACTTTTCTTGCCGTCCGATTGCCTGCGTGATGTCCTCCAACTTGGGAAGTGTGGCATGCTTCCAATATAGTAGGCACTTCTTCATGAGATATACATCGTCGAATGATACCATCCGCGCATCTTCGAAACAAATAAGGTTCATCCCAATAGTAGTACTGTACGTCATGCATAAACTTCCTCCTTTGGTGGTAAGATAAATTGGCAGGTATCACATTACTCACCACGAAATTTGCAAAGTCGGCATACCATGGTAATTTTTCCATTGTTGTCGCTA
Organism: Capsicum baccatum var. pendulum; assembly: GCA_030864225.1. Lineage (NCBI taxonomy): Eukaryota > Viridiplantae > Streptophyta > Magnoliopsida > Solanales > Solanaceae > Capsicum > Capsicum baccatum. The sequence goes on along the minus strand of CM061552.1, from coordinate 71,678,905 downwards.
ATATCTCTTCGTCCGGGAATGCATCATCAATCTGAATTTCAGGTTGCGCCACATGCTCATTCTTAAGTCGAGATAGGTGGTTGGCCACTTGGTTCTCGCAACCTCTTCTATCTTTGACCTCAAAATCGAACTCTTGTAGCAGCAACACCCATTGAATTAACCTTGGTTTTGCATCCTTCTTTGTCATGAGGTACCTAAGAGCTGCATGGTCTGTATGAATGATCACCTTAGTACCTAATAGATAGGCACGAAACTTCTCAAACGCGTATACAACTGCTAGGAGCTCTTGTTCAATAACAGTGTAGTTCTTTTGGGCTTCATTTAGGACCTTACTCGCATAGTAGATAGGATGAAATAATTTCTCCTTTCTTTGTCCAAGTACAGCTCCAATGGCTACACCACTAGCGTCACACATGACTTCGAACGGGAGAGACCAGTCTAGTGCTACCATGATAGGGGCTTCAATGAGTTTTCCTTTAAGGCATTCGAATGCCTTTAAGCAATCTTCATTAAAGTCAAACTTCACATCCTTCTCCAATAGTTTGCACAATGGACTAGCAATTTTGGAGAAATCTTTGATGAACCGACGATAGAAACCTGCATGGCCAAGAAAACTACGAACTCCCTTCACCGAAATTGGAGGCGGTAGCTTCACAATAACCTCTATTTTTGCCCGATCAACCTCTATTCCTCTTGCGGAGATCTTATGCCCAAGAACGATTCCTTCTTTTACCATGAAGTGGCACTTTTCCCAATTCAGCACAAGGTTGAATTCTACACATCTTTGCAATGCCATGCTCAAGTTTTCCAAGCACGACTCAAAAGATTCACCAACAACTGAAAAATCATCCATAAATACCTCCAAAGTGTCCTCAACCATATCAGAGAAAATGGACATCATACAACGTTGAAAGGTGTCTGGTGCATTACATAACCTGAATGGCATACGTTTGAAGGAAAACGTACCATATGGGCATGTAAATGTTGTCTTCTCTTGGTCTTCGGGGGCAATACAAATCTGATTATAGCCTGAATAACCGTCCAAGAAGCAAAACCATCCTTTCCCCGCTAATCGATCTAGCATTTGGTCCATGAATGGCATTGGGAAGTGATCTTTGAGTGTCCAAGAATTCAGCTTTCGGTAGTCCATGCATACTCTCCATCCAGTGATGGGTCTGAGTGGAATAAGCTCGTTCTTCGTATTCGCGACCACCGTCATGCCTCCTTTCTTGGGAACACATTGTACCGGGCTTACCCATGTACTATCCGAGATAGGATACACAACCTCAGCGTCTAACCACTTGATGATTTCTTTCTTCACCACTTCTTGCATAGGTGGGTTTAGACGTCTTTGATGCTCAATGGTGGGTGTGCAATTTTCTTGAAGCTGAATTTTATGTCTGCAAATCCCAGGTGGAATACCAATAATATCCGCAATGGTCCATCCAATGGCTCTAATATACTTGCGTAAGATAGCAATAAGAGCTGCAACTTGTTGCTCACCCAAATCGGCTGCCACAATGACTGGAAGAGTATTTCCGCTTCCTAAGAAGGCGTACTTCAAATGACTTGGCAGCTCCTTCAATTCTAACGTGGGTGGCTCTTAAATAGATGGCTTAGCTGGTGGTGTGGGTCGATTTTTGAGATCAACATCCAGCTTCTTGGGAGCATATCGATATGTCCCTAATCCCGATAGAGCACAAGAAACTTCTTCACCATTTTCAGCATCCTCATTCTCTCCATTCCTAAGCACAACCTCCAAAGGGTCATCAATAATTTGCTCTTCTTCAAGTAATTCTTTCTCATCATCAAAGAAAACATCAGCCAATGAAAATACACTGAGATCTTTGGGTTGCTTTTGATTTGCATACATCAAAGCGAACCACTTCGTCATTTATTCGGAATGAAAGCTCATTGGCTCTTAAATCAATGAGCACACTTCCTGTAGCAAGGAAAGGGCGCCCCAAGATTATGAGAACTTCTGAGTCTACCTCACAATCCAAAATAACAAAGTCTGCTGGAAAGATGAATGAAGAAACCTTTACCAATACGTCACATAGAATACCAACAGGTCATTTTACCGACCTATCCGCCATGATGAGCCTCATATTGGTTGGAGTAGGATTACCCAACCCCAACTTCTTGTAGATCGATAATGGCATCAAATTAATTCTGGCTCCTAAGTCACATAATGCTTTGGCAAAATTCAAAGATCCTACGGTGCAAGGAATAGTGAAAGCTCTGGGGTCGGCCTTCTTCTGAACTATCGATCGGGTAGCAATTGCACTACAATGATGTACATCTTCTTTCAACTCATAGCTTGCTGCCCGCTTCTTTGTCAAAAGATCCTTCATAAACTTCGCATACCCAGGCATTTGTTCAAGTGCCTCCACCAATGGAACATTAATGGTCAGCTGTTTCAACATAGTCATGAATTTGCTGAACTTTGTGTCATCCGCCACCTTCTTCAATCTTTGGGGAAAAGGTGGTGGTGGGTATGGAAGTGTTCTTTCCACGGCTTTCTTCTTCTCTTGCTTCCGTTTTTCCACTTTTTCAGGCTGCACCGTGCTGGAGGTGGCGTCCTTGACGTCAGGAGTAGTAGCTCGGCATCTTCTTCTTTTGCGTTGTCATCCATGTCCGCAACTTCGTCAACCACTTGCTTGCCTTTTGCTGAAGTTTCCAGCACCTTACCACTTCTGGTAGTGATGGCCATGCATGACCCATCATTCCTTGGGTTTTGCACAGTATCGCTAGGTAAAGTGCCGACCTTCCTTTGATTGAGTGCTGCTGAAAGTTGGCTCAATTACTGCTCTATTTACTTGATAGAAGTGGAATGTGAATAAACTAATTGTTTCATGGAGGACAAATCATTGATTACCTCCATTACTCCTGCGCTCATTGCTTCCACTCCTTTCAATAATTTAGCCATTATGTCTTCCATACTTCCAGAATTAGATGTGGTGGTGTCACGTCTACCAGGGGGAACGTACAAACCACTCTTTTCATTCTTGTTTTTCCAACTACCTTGGTCTTTGTTTCCAGATTTATCATAGTAGTTCCGACCTTGGTTTCCTTGGGTATTCCCACGGAAACCCCCCTGATTGTTCAAGTAGTTGGCCTCCTCTTCCGAATCAGATTCGTCTCTTCTTTTTGATGCAATAACTTTCACTTTTTTGGTCTTCCCTGTTAATAAATGCTTTGTAAGAAGATCCATTTTTGTTTTCAGATGCGCCATATCTTGATCACGTTCTTCTTCTCTTCTTCTTTGGTCTGCAGTCATACCAATAAATAAAGTGGGGCTTGCTACCTCAGAATCCCTGGTATGCCAAGCTCTACTTTGCTTCGTCATACGATCTAGCATATTGCTTGCTTGACCAAAAGTGAGGTCCATAAAGGATCCTCCAGCTGCGTTATCCACCATTGGCTTAGTTATTGAATTCAAGGCTCTATACAATATCTCCATTAGGTGAACATTGGTCATGTGATAGTTTGGGCATCTCGCTAGCTTTGTCTTGAACCTCTCCCATGTTTCATGAAGAGCTTCAGTGGGAAGCTGACGAAAGTTGCTGATTTCATCTATCAATTGTGATCTTTTGGATGGCGGAAAGAATCTTTCTAGGAAAACATCTCTCAATTGCCTCCAATTTGTAATAGAATCAGGAGTCAGCCCATTTAACCATAGAGTTGCCTCCCCAGACAGAGACAATATAAATAGATGTAATTGAATTGCATTCTGACCAACACCAGGATTGTCAAATGACTTGCATGTAGAAATAAAGTTGATGAGATGCATATTCGGATCATCGCTTGCTAGTCCACCAAATAATCCCTTGAGTTGCAATAACTGAATCATGGTGCTTGTGATGTTGAACTTGGCTCCGGGCGCTAATGGTGGTGGAATTATGGCTCCCGTGGCTCCGGCACCATCAAGATCATCATCATCATCGTCGAAAGCTGGCTGCATAGGTTGGCGATCATACCTAAACCGAGCTTGTCGACCTCTTCGGTTGGCAGGTGTTATGATTTCAGTATCACGCCTTGGGTTTAGTAACTCGTCATCACCTAAATCCTCATCGTCGGGATTTGTTGCTCGTGCAGGGTTATCAATGTTCTGTTGTTGAACTTGGGCAGCGGCAAGGGCAGCCAATCTTGCTTGTTCCTATTGAGCAGCCATCCTTTCGATTTCTGATTGTGCTTCCATTCTACTAATGCGTTGTGGTTCAGGATTGATAGGTAATAACGGTTGACCAGAACTTCGAGTATGGGGCATGCACTAAATAAAAACCTGCATTAAACAAAAACAAAAACTAAAAGTAAAAGTACGAGAATCTTTGACCAAAGGGTCTAGTAATTATCACAAACATAATTGACACTCGTATTCCCCGGCAATGGCGCCAATTTTTGATAACGCTCAATATACAGCTCTCGTAGGAGTGTAAAACGGTCGTTAGCAAATATAGAACCCAACCTGGGTTGGGTATCGATCCCTCAGGGAATAGCTTGGTCAACAAGTAAGCAAAATTACTAGACTTTTCGTGCAAGTCTCGTAAAGGGGGGATTGTAATGTGTAACCAAAACGATAAAGTAAAAGCTGAAAATAGCAAAGTAAAAAGAAAAGGATTGTTACGTAAGTTGTAAACAATGAGAATTGAAGCGTTGGGGTTATGTCCACCTCCTGAGTTATACGTCTCTATTGACTATGAGTGTGTAGAATTCCGACATGCATGTGCTTATAGAGAATTGTATTTGATGGTAAATCCAGGCGTCTTTCGACCTATTCGAGGATTATTTCACTTTAACTCTTTCGAGCTTAAAGCGTGTCTAATGGTACAAATTTTCCAAGAGGTTAATCCAGTTACGACACTAACTGTTTAGTAGGGAATTTTAGGGGGTGACCCTACTACCTTGACATTATCTCTTTTCCAGACAAATAACCTTTCTTTCGAACAAGTTAAATGTTATACTGGCGTATTCTTCCGTTTGCAACCACAAAGAATGTAGATTAAGATGAAGAGAATAATGATATAAGCAACATACGTGTCACGAACTCACAAGCTCATAGCAATAAATAGTATTTCAGTTGGCTTCCATAACCCTAACAGAGAGGTTTAGTTACCCATGAATGCGAAGGAGATCACGATTGACATTGTTGTTATACCACAAGATTGATTAATTTCGTTTAGCACAAGTGGTAGGCATTTAGGCGTGAATTCCTAGGCAAAGTAACGATTCTCTTGTTGCGGAAATTAAGAATAGATGAATAGAAGAAGAAAAATAGAATTAATGGAAATTGTTGTAGAAGAGAAGAATAGAAGAATAAGAGAGGAATGTCTTTTTTTTTAAGTGAAGAATGAATGAAAAACCTCTAGCATGATAGGGTATTTATAATACCCATATCCTAATCCTACTAAGCTAATGAAATATCTAACCAAATCCTATTAAACAAATGAAATACTTAACCCAATTGTACTAGGTTAATGTAATATTCTCCTAATCCAAATAAACAAATGAAATAATTAACCCAATTGTACTAGGTTAATGTATCATTATCCAAATCCAAATAAGTTACTGCAAGTCCCCAAAGTCTTCAGAAATGCTGTTTTAGCCCGGGACAGATTTTTCATGCATCACTTTTGGTCCTTTAGGCGTTCAAGCTCCCTTTCCTTCATTCGTGAGCTGTCTTTGGTGTCAAGTAAGCCATAAAATGCTGAATTCTGCATCATTTATACCTGAAACTTTGCTAATCATGTTCGTTAGCTCACTTATAGGAAAAAGGACTAAAAGTACATGAAATATATAATTTGTTCTCAAAACGTGGCACAAATATGGGCAAAATATATTGATATAGGCGTGTAAATTCGCCTATCATCAAGTTGCTAATAGCAGTCTCTGTACTCCAGAACTATATAGCCAGCATAGGATAAGAGAAGTCACCCGTCAGATTAGGCTTGGCTACCTCGTAAGGGCCACCCGTCAGTTAGGCTTGACACCCTTAGTCCTTCCGGATAATACATTAGTTTAGTAGATCCACACAACCAGCGTTAGGACTCGTGGCATAGTACTATCACCCTTCCAACTGGGGTTATAGGTTGGACCCCAAACTTGCTCATTAGGGCATGCCGTTTAGATGATAACTCCCACAGTATTATTCCAGTAATTCAGTTTTAGTTGCTTGACCATAGCATACAGATATCAGTTATTCAGTTATCAAACTTCAGCATTTCAGTATTTACAAATTATATTCAGAACATGTTATATTCTTGGTCATGCAACCTCAGTATTTATAGATTTCATATATTCCCAGCATTTACGGACCTCATATATCCTCAGTGTCTACAGATTTCATGAACTTTATCTATTTTTACATATTATATATAACTACGTACATGCATACAGACAATTATTATTATTCATGTTCATAAAACCATGTATATAAGCCTACCTCATTTAGCATACCAGCACATTCAAAGTACTGATCGCATACTCTTTTCTTGTGCTATGATGTATCATATCATAGATTCAAATGCCCAGTTTCTGGATCTAGTATAGACATCTCAGTCTATCAGCCGTAGCAATGGTGAGTCCTCATATTTTGAGGAAAAATTATTTATTTTCATATTTTTAGTTTAGTAGTTAGTTGGAGTTAGTTGGGTCATGTCCCATCAACTCATATTCAGTTAGTTTAGAGGCTTTCAGACACTATATTCAGTTATTCAGTATTCATTCATACTTCAGTTGACATTGTTATATTAATTCATCAGTTAGTTTATAGATTCTATCGGTTTTATTACTTAAAACCTTATGGCTTAACAATTTTTCTTCCGCGTATGTTATTGTATTATCAGTGCTCACAGCATGTACCAGCTCATGGGTTCGCTTGTGGTCCCTTAGGACTGTAAGAACCTTGTGACGCCCAGGGTGTATTCTTGGGGATTTACCCATACTGAGCACGAAAGCATAAATATACAAAACCAAACATAGTCATATACTAAACTTGTCTGATCAACTAAATGACTGCTAGCTGAATACTAGTCCTATGAGACTGAACTGTACTTAGTCTGAATAACTAGACTGAAACTGTGGAGTACTATGCATATGAGTTGAGAACTATCTAAACAACATGAGATAACTGAGCATGAATGGGTGGAAACTATAATATCTGAGAATGCAAAACCAAGCGTATAACATAATTCTAAAATAGTTTGTAAACTAAAATACTGATAACTGAATAACTGGAACTAAATACATAAACTGAAACTGTGAGAGTTATCATCTAATCGACATACCCCTACTATAAACTGATTTGGGGTCCAACCTGTAACCCCAATTAGAAGGGTGTTAGCATCGTGCCACGGGTAACTAATAGTAGTTGGTTCAACCCTAATCTGGCAGAAAAACTCATGAGGAGTATATGGTTACGTCAACACTACTCTGGCTGGAAGACAATTTACCCTAAGCTAGGTACGTAGTTCTGTAACTTATGACTGCTACTAAGGGTCAAATCCTCTGCTGGTAAGGACACCCCCATCCTTGGATTCGCTCGATGCTGAATCTTACTCCCACCTGAATCGACACTGAAGTGATCACTAGACTATACTAGGCTTAACTGAACTCGCACTGATTCTGTTAACTGACCGAATGCTACTGTTCGAGATACTACATAATCATTCTATTTTGATTGAAGACTAGATAAACAGCTAAATTTTGGGTATTCAATACCCCCAGGACTCGATAGCATAGATAATAAGGACACATGAGAGCATTTTAGTCCATAATAAGTAAGCATTATTTAAAGAAACTCATCACTTGGGCATTTCATCATACACATGGAGATTAGTCGTTTAATATGGGACAATCCATCAAAAACACAGGGATCATGGACTTGAACATAGGAATATCTCAAACCTGGGAGCATAGCATGATTACATAACTAAAATCATAAAAATAGGAATTCACATGAAATTCGCTTTAAATAGGACATTGGCATTTAATCATACACGTAAAGATCATAGCTTGAACCAAACAATGTCTTAAACATGGGTGAACAATAGAGTTACATGGCAAAATTCATAACTTGGGGATTCATCTTGCAATTGAATGAACATGATATGAGAATTTCATCAAACATATGGAAAGCATGAATTTTAAACATGGAAATATTGCTAAAAATCATGAATTTAGGATCTATCATGGAATTCACTTGAATAAAGCATAGGAAACTGAAATTCATAGCACGGGGAATTTAAAATCTTGCATGGAATCACACATGGGCTAAAATTAATTAAAATCACCATGAAAACATGCAGTTCAATCTTTCTTGAACATTTAAAATAACATAATGATTGAAAAATTCATTCTTTAATTGAAATAAAAGGGTTTTGGGCTCCATGGGTGAAAGAGGGCCCATGGATGAACTCCCACATACCTTAATGGATGATTTGAAATTGAAAGCCTTGAAAATGTTAGTGAAAGATTTTTCTTGAACTTGTTGGATTAGAAACCTTAATTTCTTTATTGTATTGAAGAAACTTTGATGAAGTTCTTGTTGTTTTTGAGGTGGCTAGGGTTTTTTTGGAGAGAAAAAGATGAGAAATCATGTATTTAATTCTTTTGGGGACTAAAATTAAGAGTTATGGGCGGATTTGGGTGAAGGAAAGTGACCAACGTGCCCCTAGACCCTTTGGGAACTGAAATAACATGTGGAACAGTTCAGTGATGCAGTTTCCATCGCGTCGTGTCCCTTATCGCATCGATGATCGACACGTCACATCCCAATCGCATCGACTTACTTCCTCTCACAAAAAATGCCATAACTTTTCACTCGGGTATCAGATTAAGGCAAAATTGGTATATTTTGAAAGCTAATTCAATTATCTACAATTTGGTTAGTCTTGAGCTGTAAAATTCCACATATATAAAATGTTATACACATTTAAAGTAGACCCTTAAAGAATCAAACCCCAAACTTTGGATGAATCTAAGGTTCTAAGTTCAACTTGGCTCTAAGTGATTCTTATTAACATTTTTCACTTCGAAAGCAGATCAAACATGAGGATTAAGATCATGAAACTCATATTCACATGGAAATTATTTGGATTATAACTTATACACATTAGGAACAATGGTTCAAAGTCTAGCATGAGAATATAGTGTTACAACTGCCCAGATTACAACTCCCTCCTAATGACCCGTAGTGACACATTAAGAGTCATAGTCTGGGAAGCTTTAACAGTGCTTTAGTATGTTGGCCATAACTTTTTGCCCTGATATCGGATCAAGGCGAAATTGTTATCATTGAAAAGATAATTCAATTATATATTTATTATTGGTATTGAGCCCAAAAATCATTACTATATAAAAATTTATACTCGATTGAAGATGACTATAGTTATATTCTTCACGTGAATTTAATCGCTAAGGATGTTTTGACTTGTCTATAAGTTAGGAGGTATTTGGGGCCTTAATATATCTCTAAATCACTAAAAAAAACTGCCAAAACATTAGGTTTGATATTGTATGAACTTAAAGCATAGATCTAATATTGGCTTGGATATTCGGGGTGTCACAATATCAATCCCTTGGGATCATTCATCATCAAATAAAGACTGACTTGGGTGAAAGAATAAGAAAAGAGTTGTAATCTCTGACATAGATTTCTAAGAGCTTAATATGGACATGAATAATGAATTTCTAAATAAAACTTTGGCTAGTTTGAAAATTTGGGAACTCTCTACTACTGTTTGACTACATTCTATGGTTGGATAACAAACATGATATCAATTTCTAAATCTGGGAATCTGTTATGGTTGGGACTAATTTAGACTAGAAGTAAAGACGCAACTGAATTCTCAATTTGCATGAATGTGAATAAATTACCTCATAGAATAAGCATATTCATTAAACTTTGGATAGTAAGACTAGATGAAAAGATGGAAAACTATAGGAGCTTATCAATTTGATTGCTAAACTAAATTGTTTGCTATACAAACTGATTAATACTAAAAGCTTATAACTTAACAGAAGTATTTCTTCAACACACTTTGTAAGAAGTTCTAGTGACATTAGGGAGCAAAGAATTTTAATCATGATGGAGTGAGATATCTAAATAAGGAATCGCACCATAGCTACAACTCTTATAACATGGATACTATGCCTTAGGCAATTAAACTTCCCACTTTCAAACTTAGCCACATATCTCAAATACTCCCTCAACTATATTTTTCTCTTAAATACTACCCTTTATTTGACGCCACTTATAATCTTCACATGGGTATTGGTAACTCCTTTTACCAAAGTTTGAGATAAACTAAAATCTATCACCATGTTCAAGCCTAACTCAAAGTCTCAAGGTAATACATATAACACTATAACACTAGTCTAAACCACGGATTCAATATCCTATGGATTTTCAGAGCTCTTATCTCAAGAATAACACTTCTTATGTAACAACCCGCATTTTTGGGCTAGACTCTGAACCATTGTTCCTACGTGTATAAAATTTAATATCATGATTTGTATGTTAATATAGGTGTAGTGATCACTATCCTAGTTTGTGAAGTGCTTTCGAGGTGAAAGATGTTCATAGAAATTACTTAGAACAAAGTGAAGCAAAGAGCCTTTGATTTGTCCAAAGTTGGTATTCGATTCTATAAGGTTCTACTTTGAATGTGTATAACTTTTGATATAGGTGGATTTTTTCATCAAAATAACCAACACTTTGTATATAATTGAGTCAGATTTCCAACAATACTAATTTTGCCTTAATCTGATACCCGAGCAAAAAGTTATAGCCATTTTTGTGAGAGAGGCAGTGAGGGCGTGCAATTAGCCCGCTCCGTGGGGTTTACAACGTCGTACTAGAGAGTGCGTCATGGGGTCTATCACCCCGTACTGAATATCACATCATCTGGTCCATTCCTTCACGTTTTCAATTTCTTAAGGGTCAAGGGGCACTTTGGTCCTTACCCCTAAACCCCAAAAATCCAAAGGACGAATTATAACACCCAAAAGGGCATTATTTTCCTATATTCTTCATATCAACTCTCATAAAAACCCTTCCTTTTCCCCTATGAACAAAGTTCATCTTTTCTCTCAAGAACACAAAGATTTATGTTTTGAATTCAATATTTCTTCAAGAATCCAAGAGCTAAAGCTTCCTAGTTCAATAAGCCTTCAAGAAAAATCAAGAATAGGATTTTTTCACAAGTTCATCATTCAAGTCCAAATATTCAAGATTTCTTCACAAGCCAAGAAAAATTAAGGTATGTGGGGTTGTGAACAAGGGTATCCTTTAACCCCTGTGCCCAAATTGAATGATTTTAAGATTTAACTAACTTGTTTTGAAGTAGGGATCATACCCAAGTTTCTATATTCTTGAAGTATGTGATTATCATAAGATTTAAAGCTTTAAGTATATCAAAAACTAGTTATGTTTACATTTATAACTTACACAATTTATACTATGAATGAGATTGTACTATCTTAACTTGTTATTGTTGAAGTATTTCAATATTGTTATTGAGCATGAAGTTTTATTATGAATTGACATGAGTTTAAAATCATGGGTTTTAATTCCTAATTTTGAGTATTGAGACTTCAAGAAGATTATTCTTGTAAGTATTCTTTGATAAGCTTATTTCAAGATTTAAGCAAGAATTGATCTTTTAATCCCCAATTAAGAGGTGAAATCATATTTATTCATTTTAATTACAGTTTAAAGCAAAGAAAAGCATAAATCATTTTCGTTATAAACCCTTATGCCATTTAAAGGTGGATTTCCTAAAGAGTGAGCATATAAGTAATATGGGAGTAGTATTTAGCACTGAGTTGAGTATGTTGCCAAGGTCATATGCCCCAGAACTATGTGTCACCATATGTTTTGATTCCCATAGTGGGTTCAGTATAGTGATAACTCTAGTTTAGGTTCCATTCTGATGGCAAGGGTAGAATAGCTCTCCCAATGTGGGTGAGAGATATTGGCTTCCATAATAGCTCAAATAGTTTATGTCGGTTAGAAGAATCATCCAAAACAAAGAGTAACAGTAAAGCTTTTAGAAACTACATGTATCGCTAACAAAGTTTATTCAGTATGCTTTATTACGCATGTTTTAGAGTATGATCAGTTCTCTAAACTCATGATACTAGTGAAATCCAAATTATATCATGTATGTACTCAGTTTAGATCTTTTTAATGAATCCATGCCTTTGACATTCTATTCCTCAGGCCTCGATTAAGTGTTAAAGTTATATATAGTATTCTTTTGTGCTTTAGATCCTTATGAGTTAGACCTTCAGTGACTTCTTTTTATTTTAAGATAACAGTGATGATAATGGATAAGAAATGGTTTAGCTGAGAGAGAGTTGATGACCCTCATTAAGAAATATTATTTATGCTGTTCTATTTAAGGCTAAAGAATGAAGGAATATTGAGGTAAATCCTTGGTATATTTCATAGTTATTTAAGAATTCTGCATGTCTTCTTAAGAATAGTGCAAGAAAGTTTTTATTTATAGAGGTTTAGAAAATATGAGAAGTATGCCTTTATGGGTGTTTGCCTTGAAGTTCATATATGGTTATAATAATAGGCTTGAATATCATGTTGGGGTGTAAGTGGATGAATGCAATATGTGCTAGTGAATCCATAGTAAAAGTTCTGAGTTAGACATTGAAGTGGTAAGGCATGTTATGCTTAGGGGTGATCTCTAAAAGTGACATAGAAGATTGAATTATGTGTTTTAGACTAGTATTATGGTGTGACATGTTGTACCTTGTGATTTTGAGTTAGGCTTGATCATGGTGAAATAATTTAATTCAATTTAGACTTTCGTAGTTGGATTTATCAATGCCCATGTGAGAATTATAAGTTGAATCAAATAAATATGGTATTTAAGGGGAATAGTATAGTTGAGGGAGTATTTGAGAAGTGTTACGAAGCTTGAAAGTAAGAAGTTGCATTGCCTAAGGCATAGTAATTCCATGCTAGCTTATGATTTATATGTCGATTCTCCATGCTATAGAGTTGTAACAATGTTGTGATTCCTTAGTTAGATGTCTTGCTCAGATCATGCCCATGATCCCTTCCTTCCTATTGTTAATATAACTTCTTAGAAAGGGTGTTGAAGAAATACTCCACTTGATTATAAGCTTTCAGTATGATTTAGTCAGTATAGCCTGTGATCCAGTTTAGCAATCAAGAATATAAACTCCTATATATTTCCAACTTCCAATTTAGTCTTAGTACCCAAAGTTTCACTGGTAAGGCCATTCCATGAGGTAAAATGTTTGTATTCATTTAAATTATGAAATCAACTCAGTTCTGTACTACTTTGTACATTCCTAGTCCAGCTCAGCCCCTAGTACTTGCTTAAGACACCTAGAACATGAAAATAAGGCTAAGTTTTGAGGGAATTAGACACCTTTTAACTCCCTTTAACTTTCAAGATTTTTAATTTGACCTTCGAGGCTCCGAAATGATGGTGTTTTGAGTTGATTCATGTTCAGTGGTGTAAGTAGCATGCCTCGGGTTAGTTTTAGATTTTTCGTATGAGGTTTGGACCACGTTTGAATTTTCCAAATAATAGCCCACCGTGATTAGACCGCATCATGGTGTGTATAGAAATAGAGGAGTCACCGTATAGCGGTGAAGGGCAAAACAACAATTATCAGTTTCCAGTGACTCACTGCGATTGCACTCCATCGCAGTGAGTATAGAGATGAGGGAATCACCACATCGCGGTGAAGCCTTAAACGATATTCCAATTGTGAATTTTAAATTCAAAAGGGTAGTCTCATCTTTACCCCTCACTTTAACACGAGATTTAGGTCCCAAAATAGATTCTTTGCCTCATAAATCATATATCACTAAAAATTCAAAGCAACCTCTCTCAAGAACAAACCCTAGCCCCTTCAACATTCAAGATCAATCCTCAAGAAATTCACCATGAACCTTCACTAATTCTTTAATTAAGGTATAATGTTTATTCATTAACCCTTTTAATCCATGGATTTTAAGAACCCAATTTCAAGTTCAAATTATGATATTAACAAGTATTCTTTAATTCAATCCATGAACTTCCTTGAATTTTGACTTTATACCATGTTTACATGTGTTTTTCGTTGGAATTAGTTCTTGACATGGTTGAAGAATGAAAATTGCATGTTAAAATCCTTAACCCATGATTTTAGTATGAAGTTATGTTACTATCATATGTGTTAAACTAATTCCATGCTTTAACTCAAGACCCCCATGTGTTTGTGAAATGCCTCATGAATGAATTTTGAACAATGACTATTTATGATGTCCTCCAAGTTGTATTATGGTTTCAAGTGCTCTCATGTGTTCTTATTGATATTATGATAGAGTATTGGGGGTTATGAATAATCGAAAACTTAGTTGTTTATTTAATTTCAGAATTTTCAGAATGGTTTTGTATACATATTAGAGCATTATAAGTTCAATCAGTATATTATGTCAGTAAGCTTAGTTCAGTTCAGTAATTAGAGTCAGTTTAGTTGGGAGTAGGATTTAGCACCGAGAGAACATAGGGATCGAGGCTCACCTGCCAGTTGAGGATGTGACCTTTAGTAGCAGTCCCTGCATTCCAAAACTATGTAGCCAGTGTAGATTGAGATGTTAACCTTCAAGTTGAGGGTTGGCACATATCTTATTAGGGCCCTATCAGTTGAGGGTGACCTTTAGTCCTTCGGGATAACACTTTAGTGGATCCACACAACCAGTGTTAGTACCCATGGGCATGGTATTGACACCCTTCCAATTAGGATCACAGGTTGGACCCCAATTAGCTCATATTGGGGCATGTCGGTAAGATGATAGAACCCACAGCTCCATCCAGTATTCAATTCATAGTTTAGTTTAAGGCTTAATTGACCATGGCGTATAGTTCTTATTTATTCAGTATTAGTATTTTAGTTTACAAACTACTCCAGTAATATGTTATATGCTTGGTCATGTATCCTCAAATGTTATAACTACCTAACCCTATTTAGCATACTAGTACATTGAAAGTACTAAACGCTTACTAGTATCTTGAGCTATGATGTCTCATATCATAGGTTTGGACGCTCAAGTTCCCAACTGTACCTAAACCTCCCAGCGCATCAGCAACAATAGCAGTGGTGAGTCCTTATGTTCTGAAAACCATTTATGTTTATTTCAGTTTAATTTAGTAGTCAGTCAGAGTTATTTGGGGACTCATCCCATCAACTCCATAGTCAGTCTTTTAGAGGCTTTCAGACACTTTCAGTCAGTTATTTAGTTATCAATTGTTATTGACAGTCTTGTAGTATTATTTATAGACATATGTTTTTAGTATTTCGATTCAGTATTATTTTTTTTCATTTAAAACCTTATGGCATTTTCAGTTAAATTCGACATATGTTCCCTATTATTTTATTTAGTGCTCGCAATAGGTACTAGCATGGGTTAGCTTGTGGTCTTTTAGGGTTGTAGGCTTCGTATGACGTCCATGGTGTACTCTCAGGGTGTTACAAACTTGGTATCAGAACCTCAGGTTTTAAAGTGTCCTAGGGAGTTTGAAAGTCGCGTTGAGTAGAGTCTTGTGCATGGGTATGAAGTGTGCCACACTTATGAACAAGAGGTACAAGACATTTTAGGAAAAGTTTCCCTTCTTTTAGTGTTCATGTCATGCGATTGAGCATGAGCTCAATTTAAAATCTCTTTCTAATCCAATTTTCTTTTTATTTATAGAACATGCCTCCCTAAAAGACTAACAACAGGAGAAATGGGAATCAGACCGCACATTTACCTGTTCAGGTTGACCCCATGAAAGAGCCTGTCTCTTATGCCGAATTAAAAGAGACATTTACTACCTTACCTCACTCAGTAGAAGCCCAAAATATTTAGCCAAAAACCATGCCATCCATTTTGGTAGTTAATACTGCTGCATCTAGGATATGGGACTTTACCCAAATGAACCTCCTGTATTTTCGGGATCTAAGTCTGAAGAGGATCCACAGGAATTCCTTGACATGGTTCGAAAGGTAACTAATATTATGGGTATGACTTCTAGTGAGAGTGTAGAGTTGGGTTCTTACCAGTTATAGGATGTTTCTCACACCTGGTATAAGTAGTGGAAAGGAGATAGAGGGGCAGATGCAGGGCCTGTTGAATGGGAGGAGTTTGCTACAGCTTATCTAGATAGGTTCTTACACTTAGAGCCAAGGAAAGCTAAGGTGTAGGAATTTATTAATCTGAGGTAGGGAAATATGAGTGTGACGGAGTATTATCTTAAGTTTACTCGGCTATCTAGGTATTCTCCTCATGTTGTGTCTGATGACCGATCTAGGACGAGTAAGTTTGTCTCTGGTGTAGCTGATAGAGTCGTTAAGAAGTGTAGGACCTCAATGTTAATTTAGGAGATGGACTTGTCTAGGTTGATGGTCCATGCTCAATAGATTGAGGAGTAGAAGTGTAAGGAGAGAGAGATAAAGTGTAACACCCCAAGAGTACACCCTGGACGCCACACGGTGCTTACAGTCTCAAAAGACCATAAGCTAACCCATGAGCTGGTACCTGCTGTGAGCACTGAATAATATACTGGTAATAAGAAGACATGCGAAAATAACTTAGAATGCCATAAGTTTTTTTAAAAATGAAAATCAATACTGAATCATGGTTTTTAAGCATCTAAAAACATACTGTTAATACTGATAAAAAGGCTGATAATAACAACAAAAAACTAAATGACTACCTGTATTAGTCTAAAAGCCTCTAAATTGACCGAATGTGGAGTTGATAGGACAAACACCTAATTAACTCTGACTGAATAGAAATACTGAACTGATAAGGTAAACTGAAATAGACAAACCATATCCTCGAAGTATAAGAACTCACTACTGCTATTGTTGATAATCTTGTAAGTCTACGCGCGGTCAGGGTACTGAGCGTCAAAACCTCTGATATTAAAGATTATAGCACAAGAAATAAGTATGCGATTGGTACTTTGAATATACTGGTATGCTAAATGAGGTTAGGCTAATAGGTATGTGTTAATGTGTATGAGTAATAACATACTTGATGAATAGCATGAGATATTGAGTAAGAATGAATGACCAGGCATAACACATAGTGCTAATATAGTATGTAAACTAAGATTCTAAAATACAGATAACTGGTATCTGTATGCTATGGTCAAGCAAAACTGAAATTGAATACTGAGCTACATATTGGATTAAGACTGTGGAGTACTGTTCATATGAGATAGGGACGGATTGGATAACATGAGATAACTGAGCATGAATGCATGAAAAAGCTGAAATATCTAAGGATGTAAGACTAAGTGTATATCTTTTATATTACTGATATAATCTGTAATTTGAAAGATTGAATGCTGTAAAATTAAATATCTAAAAATCATTACACTTAGTCAAGTAAACCTGAACTGAAGAGACACTGAATACTATTCTGAGACTGTGGGAACTATCATCTAACCGACATGTCCTAATTGAGCTAATTGGGGTCCAACCTGTGATCCCAATTGGAAGGCTGTTAGTACCATGCCACGGGTACTAACACTGGCTGTGTGGATCCAGTAAGTGTTGTACCTAAGGACTAAGAGTCACCCTCTACTCGCAGGTGCCTAAGTGATATATGTATCAACCCTCAACTAAAAGGTTAACATCTCAGCCTTCACTGGCTACGTAGTTCTGAAACGTAGGGATTTCTACTAAGAGACACACCCTCAATTGGTAGGTGAGTCCCCATCCCTGGGTTAGCTTGGTGCTAAATCATACTCCTAACTGAATTGACTCGGATTACTAACTGTCTAAGACTGACTGATATGTTAACTAACTAAATTGATAATGCTCATACCTAATCTGAAACCAACTAACAATACTGAGATTAAGTAAACAACTAAATTTCGGGTATTCCTAACCCCCAGGACTTTATAGCACAACAATAAGAACATATGAAAGCTTTGAAAACCATAATACGGAACCACCACTCATAATCCATCACTTTGGCATTTCATCAAACACATAGGAGACATGAATTTAAACATGGGAATACCTTTAAACATATTGAGATAGCATGATCACATGAAAAAATCATATACTGATGATTTATTTTGAATTCTCATGAACATAATACGGAAGCCACAATATTTAAAACATACTATAATGCATTCCACTTGAAACAATTTATAATTGTAACTTGAAATTCAAATGGTAAGATATTCATGGACTTAAACATAGGAATGAGTGAAACATGTGGGAAATAACATAATTGCAATACTAAAACCATACTTAGGGATTTAATAATAAAATTTCATGCTTAGCGTGTAAGGGTTGATTTCAACGAAAATAGATTGTAAACATCATGTATAATTGAAATTCATAAAATTTTCATGGAGAAAAATCATTATAAACATGTAATTTCATAATTTAAAACATAAAAGATGGATTCTTGGACTCCATGGGTGAAAAGGGCCCATCGATGAACATCTAACATATCTTAAAACTTAAATCTTGAAAGAGAACAACTTTCTTGAAAGCTTTAATGGATTTGAACACTTGAGTTTTTGGTTTTATTGAAGGAAGGGCTTGAATCTTGAAGAGGCTAGGGTTTGGTACTTGAGAGAGAATGGTTTCTTTTGAGATGATTTGTGAATAAAGGTGACCAAATATGCTTTTTGGGGCTTTAATCCCATGTTATGGACCTATTGGGCGCAATTAAAAGACCCAAATATCCTTAAAAATACGGAATTCAAAAGCTGTAAAATAGGGGCGGGCGATGGAGTGCACGTCACGGGCTAATCGCGCGCCCTCACTGTCTCTCTCACGAAAATAGCTATAACTTTTTGCTCCAGTATCGGATTAAGGAAAAATTGGTATAGTTAGAAAGTTGACTCAATTATCTACAATTTGGTGGGTCTTGAGATGTAAAAATTTGTGTATATAAAAATTTATACACATTCAAAGTTGACCCATGTAGAATCAAATTCCAAACTTTAGACGAGTCAAAAGATCTTAGCTCAACTTTGTTCTAAGTGATTCTTATGAACATTTTTCACCTCAAAAACACTTCACTCACTAGTATAAAGATCCTGAAATGTGTATTCATAAGAAATTTATGGAATTAGAGTCAACACACATAACAAAGACGCTTTAAAGTCTAGCCCAAAAATACGAGGTATTACATTATCTCCCCCTTAGAATCATTTGTCCTAGAATGAGACTGGTTAGACGGAGAGTACTAAGGCAACTGAGATCATATTCTTGAACATGCATGACTTGAAACATGACCTGGAACATGAATGCATAACTGAGTTTGAGCAAAATAGATGAACTGAACTGATTTTATGAATACATGCAATGACATGAGAATGGTTATATGGCTGAGATAGAAATGAGCGAGTTAACCTATGTGTAACCATTTTCTTAAGATGGATCTGCTTTTATAAGGAACAGATAAGAGACATAAAAACTTGGGATATTAAAAAATTCCCCCTCCCCCTTGGGATAGTTCGTCCCCTGAATGATACTAACTTGGCTAAAATACTAAGGAAAAATAGGGGTGATGCACGGGACACTTACGAACTGAATCATGACTGAATATATGGAATCTGAAACTAATGCATGATGCATGAACTAAGCTGAATTCGCAATTTACATGGATGCAAATATTTTACCTCATGGAATAGCTATATTCATGAAACTTTATATAGTAAGACTAGGTCGAGAGATGGAAAATAATAGGAACTTGTTTATTAAATTGCTAAACTTAATTGCTGGCTACACGAACTAACTCATATTGAAAGCTTATAATCAATAGGTGGATTTTTTCAATGCTCTTTCTAAGAAGTTCTAATAATATTAGAGAGTAGGGAATTTTAGGCATGATCTGAATAAGAAATCTGTATAAGGAATCCCAACATGGCTATAGTTATGTAACATGGAATATAGGCCTATGAAAACAAAGCTAGGATAGAATGGTTGTGCCTTAGACAATACAACTGCTACTTTCAAGCTTAGACACACACTCGGATACTCATTTAACTATACCTTCCACTTTAATCCTGCACTTCAACTGAGGCTACTAAAGATATTCATATGAGCACTGATAACTCTACCTACTGAAGTCTGAGCTAAACTGAATCCTCTCACTTTGTTCAAGCCTACTCGAATCTACAAAATACACACATAACCGTGTAATACTAGTCTGAATCATGAATTTAATATACCTTGCAATTCACAACTTCTCACCTTATGAATAATTATTACAACTTTAGTAGCTACATTCAACCTCTTACTAGACATCACTAATGCGTAATGCATTCATCCACATATATACAAACATGACATTCAAGCCTATCTTCATAACCACATATGACCTTCTAAAAAAACACCCATAAAATACTGTTTCTCAAATCCTCCAAACCTCTATCACTAACAACTTTCATCCACTACCCTAAGTAAACACAAACAAAAAATTTCAAATAACCATGATGTTACTGAAGGTTGTAAATTAAGGAGACCATGACGGAGCATGCGATGCGGGCTCTGGTCTGCCATATTGTAGAACGCATTACACTTATGAATATTTTTCACCTCAAAATCACTTCAAACACTAATATAAAGATTTTGACACGTGTATTAAAAAGAAATTCATGGAATTAGAGGCAACACACGTAAGAATGACACTTCAAATTCTAGCCCAAAAATATGGGGTATTATAGGGAGAATAAGAGAGCCAGAATGGGTAGATTCAGTTTTACTCAGCCGAGTTTGGAAGGTGGCAACCATCCTTAATTCTATTAGAAACCTTCAGCCCTATATCCATCTTCAGCTAGTGCACCAACATCAAAACCCAGAAACGATAATTGGGATAGGTCACCATGCCCTAAACCCCAAGGAAGTATGAACAATGGTCGTACAAATCCTCTTTCCTAGAAATGCAGTAGAAATCATTAGGTGTGTGTAGAGCTGGTTGTGATGTATTATTTGGGTGTGGAAATCCAAGCCATAGGATCAGTGATTGCCCATAGAGTGGTCAGCAGGCCAGTCATCCCTCAGTTCTATTCGGTCGCCCAACTCAACAGGGTGCCAGTTCTAGTGCCACCAGTGGTCAGCACCCAAATAGATTGTATACACTTCAGTACCAATAGGATCAGTGAAATTTTCATTATGTGGTTACTGGTAAATTACAGTTCTTTTATTTACATATTTATGCTTTATTTGACCCCGGAGATTCTCTTTCTTTTTGTAAATCCCCACATAGCTGCTAATTTCAGCATCAGTCCTGAGACTTTAGTAGAACCCTTCTTAGTGTCCACCCCAGTAGGTGTCTCTATTGTAGCCAGATAAGTAAACAGGAACTATCCAGTCACAATATCCCAGAGATTTACTTTATTTGTTTTTGTGGAGTTAGACATGACTAATTTTGATGTCATTCTCGGCATGGATTTTCTCCACTCATGTTATGCCTCAGTTGATTATAGACACAAAGCTGTTCATTTTCAGTTTCCAAATAAACCAATTATTTAATGGAAGGGTGGTACTTCAACATTTAGTGGTCATCTTGTTTCATACCTTAGAGTGACAAAAATGATATCCAAGGGGTGTGTCTACCATCTAGTTTGAGTTATCTACCATCTAGTTTGAGTTAAAGACTCTAGTTTAGAGACTCCAAATCTTGATTTAGTTTCAGTAGTGAGGAAATTCCCAGATATGTTTCTCAAAGATCTTCTCGTAGTTCCTCCCAAAAAGAAACTTGTCTTTGGAATAGACCTGCTTCCAAATACCCAACCTATCTCTATTCCGCCATACAAAATGGCTTCAGTAAAACTTAAAGCGTTTAAATAGAAATTAAGGGACCTTCAAGATAAGGGGTTAATTAGGCCCATTGTTTCCCCGTGGGGTGCTCCAGTCTTTTTCGTGCATAAGAAAGTTGGTTCTCTCAGAATGCGCATCGATTACCGTCAGTTGAATAAATTTACTATCAAGAATAAGTACCCACTCCCCATCATCGATGACTTGTTCGATAAACTTCAGGGTGCCAGTTACTTCTCTAAGATAAACTTCAGATCTGGCTATCATTAGCTCAGAGTCAAATAATGTGGCATTCTGAAAATAGCTTTCAGAACTCGGTATGGTCACTTCAAATTTCTAGTCATATCTTTTGTTCTTACCAATGCCCCAGTAGATTTCATGGACTTGATGAACCGAGTGTTCAAACAGTACTTGGACATGTTCATCATAGTCTTCATAGATGATATCCTTGTCTATTCCTATAGTAAAACAATTATGCAGACCATCTTAAAATCGTATTACAAACTCATAGAGTCCATCAGTTGTTTGCTAAATTCAGTAAGTGCAAGTTTTGTCTAAGATCAGTAGCTTTCCTTGGACATATTATTTTGAGTGATGGCATTAGAGTTGACCCTCAAAAGATCAAAGCAGTGAGAAATTAGCCCAGACCCATTTTTCCATCAGATATTAGGAGTTTCTTAGGTTTGGATGGCTATTTCAGATGGTTTGTTGAAGGGTTTAAATCTATTGCATCCCCCATGTACAGATTGACTCAGAAGAAAGTCAAGTTTCAGTGGTCGAATTCTTGTGATAAGAGTTTTTAGGAGTTGAAGACTCGACTAACCTTAGCCTCAGTTTTCACATTACTTGATAGTTCAGATGGGTTGTAGTTTACTATGATACTTTCAAAGCTGGTTTGGGTTGTGGTTTGATGCAGAGAGATAAGGGCATAACTTATGCCTCTAGACAGCTAAAACCTCATGAAAAGAATTATTCCTCCCATGATCTTGAGTTAGCGGATGTAGTTTTTGCCTTGATAATTTAGAGGCATTATATGTATGGGGTGCATGTTGATGTGTTCATAGATTACAAGATCTTACAATGTGTGTTTTCATAGAGAGAGTTGAATCTTCACCAGAGAAGGTGGTTAAAATTGTTGAAAGATTATGATATGAGCATTTTGTATCATTCGGGCAAGGCCAATGTCGTGGAAGATGCCCTTAGTATATTGTCCATAGGTAGTGTGGCTCATGTTAAGGGTGATAAGAATAAGTTCGTTCAGGAAGTTCACCAAGTTGCCAAATTAGGTGTTCGGTTGGTCGACTCAGCTGAGGGTAGTGGATGGGTACAGAATAGTTTAGAATCTTCTTTGGTCGCCGAAGTAAAAGAAAAGCAAGATAGGGACCCAAGTCTAGTTAAGTTAAAGGAGTCTGTCAGAGATCAGAAAGTAGAGGTTTTCTTCCAAGGGGGAGATGATGTGTTGTGTTGCCAGGTTAGAATATGTGTGTCATGTTTAGATGGGTTGAGATAATGAATTCTTGCATAAGAACATGGTGCACATTACTCTATTCATCCATGGGCCACTAGGTTATACCGTGAGTCTCGGGAGATCTATTGGTGGAGCGGTATGAAAAGAGATATCGCAAAGTTTGTAGCTAAGTGCTTAATTTGTCAGTAGGTTATGATTGAACACCAAAAGCCTAGTGGCACCCTGTAGGAGTTTAGTATTCCAACTTGAAAGTGGGAAGAGGTGAGCATAGACTTTGTGATGGGTTTGCCTCATACTCGTTGTCAACATGATTAAATTTGGGTCATTTTGAAATAGATGACCAAATCAACCCATTTCTTGACAGTACATACCTCTTATTCAGCTGAGGATTATGCCAAGCTCTATATTAGAGAGTTGGTTAGGTTGAATTGAGTCCTGTTGTCCGTCATTTCAAGTAGAGTTACTAAATTTACTTTTCATTTTTTGAAGGCTTTTTAGAGGGGCCTTGGTACCCATGTTTGTATCAGTAAAGCCTTTCACCCTCAGATAGATTGTCAGGCTGATATGACTATTTAAACATTAGAGGACATGTTGAGAGCTTGTGTTATCGACTTTAAGGGTAGTTGGGATAATCACTTGCCATTAATTGAGTTCGCCTACAAAAATAGCTACCATTCCAGTATCCAGACGGCTCCAATTGAGGATCTATATGAGAGGAGATATAAATCTCCTATTGGTTGGTTCAAGGTAGGTGAGACTATGTTTATAGGGCCATTTTAGTGTTCGATGCTTTGGAGAAAGTTTAGTTTATTAGGGATAGGCTTAAGACAACCCAGATCCAACTGAAATCTTATGTAGATGTGAGGAGAAAGGATATCGAGTTTAAGATTAGTGATTTTATATATTTAAAAATCTCTCCCATGAAGGGAGTGAAGAGATTTTGCAAAAAGGGGAAACTCAATCCCCAATATGTAGGCCTTTTTAGGGTATTGAGTTGTTTTAGGAAAGTTGCGTATGAGCTTGAGCTACCTACAGATTTAGCATCAGTGCATCCAGTGTTTCATGTGTCTTTGTTAAAGAAGTGTATTGGTGATCCAGCTGTCGTTGTTCCTTTAGAGAGCTTAGATATTCAAAACTACCTTTCTTATGAATAACTTCCAGTTGAAATCTTAGATTGCCAGATTCACAATCTAAGGAACAAAGAAGTTCCCTTGGTCAAAGTTCTTTGGATAAATCAGTTCGTTGAGGGAACTACTTAGGAAATAGAAGTAGACATGCATACCAAGTCCCCTCACTTTTTCTCTGCAAACTCAGAATCAGCTCAAGGTAACATTTTTCCCTAGAGTTCCTCTTTTCATTCTTAGTTCCAGCCATACAATCATGTTAATGTCATTGCATGCATTCACAAAATTAGCTTAGTCAATCACCATGTTTCAGGCTCAATCATGTAATCATGTTTCAGTATGCATATTTAGTATGTAATCTCACTCCCTCAGTATTCTCAACTTAATTAGTCTCATTCTAGGATGAATGTTCCCAAGGGGGAGATATTATAATACCCATTACATTCCTATTTCAGCTCAGCCACTAGTACTTTCTTAAGACACTTAGAACCTGAAAATAAGACTAAGTGTTGAGGGACTTAGACACCTTTTGACTCCCTTTAACTTAGAGAATTTTTAAGTTAACCTTCCTGGCTCTGAGACAATGATTTTTGAGTTGGTTTATGTTCATGGGTGTAAGTAGCATGTCTCGAGTAAGGTTTGAATTTTTCAAGTGAGGTTTGGACCATGTTTAAATTGCCTAAACAGCAGCTTACCACAATTAGATAGCGTCACGGTGAGTATAGTGGTGGAAGAACCACCACATTGCGGTAAAGGAAAAAACAACAATTGTTAGTTTCCAATGACTCACGGCAATTTCACTACGTCGCGATGAGTATAGAGATAAGGGAATCACCGCATAGCGGTGAAGCCTTAAACGACATTCCAGTTACGAATTTTAAATTAAGAAGGGTAGTCTCATCCTTTCCCTTAACTTTAACACAGGATTCAGGTACCAAAACAACATATTTTCCATATAATTAATATTTCACTAAAAATTCAAAGCAATCTCTCTCAAGAACAAAGCCTAGCCCCTTCAACATTCAAGATAAATCCTCAGGAAACCCACCAAGAACCTTCACGAATTCTTCAATTAAGCTATGTTCGATGTTTATTCAAGGAACCTTTTAATCCATGGAGTTCAAGAACCCAATTTCAAGTTCAAATTATGATATTAACATGTATTCTTGAATTTTATCCATGAACATCTATGAATTTTGACTTTATACCATGTTTACATGTGTTTTTTTGATGGAATTAGTTTCTGACATAGTTGAAGAATAAAAATTGGATGTTAAAAAACTTAACCCATGATTTTTGTATAAATGTTATATTACTATAATATGTATTAAACTAATTCCATGCTTTAACTCACAATCCCCATGTGTTTGATGAAATGCCTCATAAATAAATTTTGAACAATGACTAGTTATGATGTCCTTCAAGTTGTGTTGTTGTTTCAAATGCTCTTATGTGTTCTTATTGATATTACTATCGAGTCATGGGGGTTATGAATACCCAAAAACTTAGCTGTTTATTTAGTTTTAGTATTTTCAGAACGGTTTTGTATACATATTAGAGCATTATTAGTTTAGTTAGTATATCATGTCAGTAAGCTTAATTCAGTAATTAGAGTCAATTCAGTTGGGAGTAGGATTTAGCACCGATGAAACCCAGGGATGGGGCCTCACTTTCCAATTAAGGGTGTGAACTTTAGTAGTAGTCCCTGTGTTCCAGAACTACGTAGGCAATATAGGTTTAGATGTTAACCTGCTAGTTGAGGGTTGAAACATATCTCATTAGGACCTTTCCAGTTGAGGGTGACCCTTAGTCTTTCAGGACAACACTTTAGTAGATCTGCATAAACAGTGTTATTACCCGTGGGCGCAGTATTGACACCCTTCCAACTGGGGTCACCGGTTGGACCCCAATTAGTTCATGTTGAGGCATGTTCATTAGATGATAACTCCCACAATCTCAGTCTAGTATTCAGTTTAGAGTTTAGTTTCAGTCTTGATTGACCATGGCATACTGTTTTTAGTTTGTCAGTATCAGTATTTCAGTATTTCAGTTTATAGACTACTCCTGCAACATGTTATATACTTGGTCAAGTATCCTCAGAAGTTACAACTTTCATGCATTCTTACTCAGTACTTTATGCTATTCATTTAGTTAGTTATTGTTCATGCACATGAACCCATGCATAACAGCCTAACCCCATTTATCAAACTAGTACATTCAAAGTACTGACCACATACTCGTTTCTTGCGCTATGCTGTCTCATATCATAGGTTCGGATGCTCAAGTTCCCGACCGCACCTAGACTTCTTAGCGTATTAGAAGCATTAGCAGTGGTGAGTCCTCATGTTCTGAGGACCATTTATGTTTATTTTAGGTTAGTTCAGTAGTTAGTCAGAGTTAGTTGGGGACTTATGGCATCAACTCCATAGTCTATCAGTTATTCAGTTATCAGTTGTTATTGACAGTCTTATAGTATTATTCGTAGACAGACGTTTTCAGTATTTTTATTCAGTATTGTTTTTAAATATTTAAAACCTTATGCATTTTCAGTTAAATTCTGTACATGTTCTCTATTATTTTATTCAGTGCTCATAGTAGGTACCAACATGGGTTAGCTTGTGGTCCTTAGGGGCTGTTGGCACCTTGTGGCATCCAGGGTGTACTCTCGGAGAGTTACAAATTCATCCATCATGCATCATGTTTCACATTCATATATTAAGTCATGATTTATCTTGTAAGTTATCCAAGCTTCTTATCAGCCTTTCCATAGTATTTTAGCCATGTCAATACCATTTGGGGATGAATAATCCCAAGGGGGAGATAATGTATCACCCCCCATTTTTGGCCTAGTCTCTAAACTGTGATTCCTACATGTTTAAACTTTAATCTCATGATTTGTATATTAATACATATGTCATTATCATTATCCTAGCTTGTGAAGTGATTTCAAGGTGAAAGACATTCATAGAAATCACTTAGAACAAAGTAGAGCTAAGAGTCTTTCATTCATCAAAAGTTGGTATTCGATTCTATAAGGGTCTAATTTAAATGTGAATAGCTTTTGATATAGGTGGAATTATTCATCAAAATACCCAACACATTGTATACAATTGAGTTAGCTTTCCAATGATACAAATTTTTCCTTAATACAATACCCGAGCGAAAAGTTATAGCTATTTTAGTGAGGGAGGCAGTGAGGGCACGCGATTAGCCCGCTCCGCGATGCTTACAGTGCTGGACTAGAGCGTGCGTCATGGGGTTTATCACCCTGGACTGAATATTGCATCATCTTGTCCATTCCTTCACATTTTCAATTTATTATGGGTCAAGGGAAACTTAGGTCCTTTCCGCTCAACCACAAACGTCCAAAGGATGAATTATAACACCCAAAAGGGCATTATTTTCCCATCTTCTTCAAATCAACTATCATAAAAAACATCTCTTTTCCCTCATGAACAAAGTTCAACTTTTCTCTCAAGAACACAAGGATTTAAGTTTTGAATTCAATATTTTTTCAAGAATCCAAGAATTAAAGCTTCGTAGTTCAATAAAACTTCAAGAAAAATCAAGAATAGGGTTTCTTTGACAAGTTCATCATTCAAATACCAAGATTCAAGCTTTCTTCCCAAGCCAATAAAAGTTAAAGTATATGGGGTTATGAACAATGGTATCCTTTCACCCTTGCTTAAAGCTTAAAGTATATCAAGAAGTTCTTATATTTATGTTTTAAACTTACATGATTTATACTATGAATGAGATTGCACTATCTTGACCTGTTATTGTCGAAGTATTTCAAGATTATAATTGCGCATGAAGTTTTATTATGAATTAACATGAGTTTAAAAGTATGGGTTTTAATCCATAAGTTTGAGTATTGTGACTTCAAGAAGATTATGCTTTTAACTATTCTTTGATAAGATTATTTCATGATTTAAGCAAGAATTGATCTTTTGATCCTCATCTAAGAGATGGAATCCACTTTTATTCATTTTGATTATAGTTTAAAGCAAAGAGAGACATAAATAGTTTTCATTAAAAACCCTTATGCTATTTTAAGATGGATTTTCTAAAGAGAAAACATATAAGTAATATGGGTGTAGTATTTAGCACCGAGTTGCGTATAAGGCCAAGGTCACATTCCCCAAAACTACGTACCACCATAGGTTTTAATGCCCATAGTGGGTTCAGTATAGTGATCACTCTAATTTAGGTTCTATTTTAATAGAAATGGTAAAACATCTCTCCCAACGTGGGTGAGAGGCGTTGGACTCCATGATAACTCACATATTTTATATTGGTTAGAAGAATCTCCTAAAAGAAAGAGTAAAAGTAAAGCTTTTAGAAACTAAGTGTGTGGCTCACAAAGTTTATTCAGTATGCTTTATTACTCATGCTTTAGAGTATGCTCATTTCTCAGAACTCATGATACTAGTGAAATCTATATTTTATCATATCTGTCCTCAGTTTAGATCTCTTTAATGAATCCATGCCTTTGAAATTCTATACCTCAGGACTCGGTTAAGTGTCAAAGTTATATATAGTATTCTTTTGTACTTCAGGTCTTATGTGTTAGCCCTTCAGTGAACTCTTCTTATGTTAAGATAGTGGTGATAATAATTGATAAGCAATGGTTTAGCTAAGAGAGAGTTGATGACCCTCATTAAGAAATATTGTTTATGGTTTTCTATCTAAGGCTAAAGGAAGAAGGAATATTGAGGTAAATCCTTGGTATATGTCATAGTTAGTTGAGAATTCTGGGTATATCTTCTTAAGAATAGTGCAAGAAAGTTGTTATTGATAGAGTTTTAGATAATATGAGAAGTATTCCTTTATTGGTGTTTGCCTTGAAGTTCATATGTGGTTATAATGATAGGCTTGAATTTCATGTTGGGATGTAAGTGGATGAATGCAATATACGCTAGTGAATCCATAGTAAGAGTTTTGAGTGAGACATTGAAGTGGTTAGGCATGTTATGCTTAAGGTGTGAGATCTAAAAGAGACATAGAAGATTGAATCATTTGGTTTAGACTATTATTATGGTGTGGCGTGTGATACCTTGTGATTTCGAGTTAGGCTTGATAATGTTGAGAGAATATAGGTCATTTTAAACTTTAGTAGATAGATTTATCAATGCCCATGTGAAGATTATAAGGTTAATCAAATGAATATGGTATTTAAGGGGAATAGTATAGTTGAGAGATTATTTGAGAAGTGTTGCTAAGCTTAAAAGTAAGAAGTTTCAGTGCCTAAGGCCTAGTAGTTCTATCCTATTTTATGATTTATACGTCTATGCTCCATGTTATAGAGTTGTATCAATGTTTTGATTACTTAGTCAGATGTCTTGCCCAGATTATGCCCGTGATCCTTGGCTCCCTAATGTTAATATAACTTCTTAGAAAAGAAGTTGAAGAAATACTCCAGTTGAGTATAAGCTTTCAGAATGAGTCAGTCAGTATAGAATGTGATCCTGTTTAGTAATCAAGAAGAAAAACTTATAGAGATTTCTAACTTCCCATTTAGTCATACTACCCAAAGTTTCACAAGTAAGACCATTCCATGAGGTAAATGTTCGTATTCATGTAAATTATGAATTCAACTCAGTTCATGCATCATGCTTCATATTTTAGATTCAAATATTAGGTCATGATTCAGCTCGTAAGTGTTCTGAACCTCTTCTCATCCTTTTCATAGTATTTTAGCCAAGCCAATACCATTTGGGGATGAATGATCCCAAGGGGGAGATAATGTAACACCTCGTATTTTTGGCCAAGACTTTGAACCATTGTTCCTATGTGTATAAACTTTAATCTCATGATTTTTATTTTAATACATGTGTCATGATCATTATCCTAGCTTGTGAAGTGCTTTCAAGGTGAAAGATGTTCATAGAAATCACTTAGAACAAAGTGGAGCTAAGAGCCTTTAGTTCGTCCAAAGTTTGTATTCGATTCTACAAGAGTCTAATTTGAATGTGTATAACTTTTTATATAGGTGGAATTTTTCATCAAAATACCCAACACATTGTAGACAATTAAGTCAGCTTTCCAATGATACAAATTTTGCCTTAATTTGATACCCGAGTGAAAAGTTATAACTATTTTTGTGAGGGAGGCAGTGAGGGCACATGATTAGCCCACGCTGTGGGGCTTACAACACCGAACTGGAGCGTACGTCGTGGGGTCTATCGCCTCGAAATGAATATCATGTTATTATGTCCATTCCTTCACATTTTCAATTTCTTATGGGTCAAGGGACACTTTGGTCCTTTCCCCTCAACCCCAAACATCCAAAGGACGAATTATAACACCCAAAAGGGCATTATTTTCTCATCTTCTTCAAATCAACACTCATAAAACCCCTCCCTTTTCCGCCATGAACAAATTTCAAATTTTCTCTCAAGAACACAAGGATTTAAGTTTTGAATTCAATATTTCTTCAAGAATTCTAGAGTCAACGCTTCCTAGTTCAATAAACCTTCAAGAAAAATCAAGAATAGGGTTTCTTTCACAAGTTCATCATTTAAGTCCCAAGATTCATGCTTTCTTCATAATCCAATAAAAATTAAGTTATTTGGGGTTATGATAAAGGGTATTCTTTCACCCTTGTGCCCAAATTGCATGATTTTAAGATTTAACTAACTTGTTTTGAAGTAGGGTTCATACCCAACTTTCTATATTCTTGAAGTATGTGATTATTATGATATTTAAAGCTTTAAGTATATCAAGAAGTGATTAAGTTTATGTTTTTAACTTACATGATTTATACTATGAATGACATTGCACTATCTTGACTTGTTATTGTTAAAGTATTTCAAGATTGTTATTGAGCATGAAGTTTTATTTTGAATTGACATGAGTTTAAAAGCATGGGTTTTAATCCCTAAGTTTGAGTATTGAGACTTCAAGAAAATTTTGCTTGTAAGTATTCTTTGATAGGCTTATTTCAATATTTAAGCAAGAATTGATCTTTTGATCCTCATCTAGGAGATGGAATCCTCATTTATTCATTTTAATTACAGTTTAAAGCAAAGAGAAGCATAAATGATTTTCATTATAAACCCTTATGCTATTTTAAGGTGGATTTCCTAAAGAGCAAGCATATAAGTAATATGGGATTAGTATTTAGCGCCGAGTTGGGTATGATGCCAAGGTCACATGCCTCAAAACTACATGCCACCGTAGGTTTTAATGCCCATAGTGGGTTTAGTATAGTGATCACTCTAGTTTAGATTCTATTCCTATGGCAAGGGTAGAACATCTTGCCCAACATGGGTGAGAGACATTGGGGTCCATGATAGCTCACATGGTTTATGTCGGTTATAAGAATCTCCCAAAAGAAAGAGTAAAAGTAAATCTTTTAGAAACTAAGTGTGTGGCTTACAAAGTTTATTCAGTATGCTTTATTATTCACGTTTCTATGATTTTTAGCTTTCAGTTTTATTCAAGCACAATGTGAGTCACTGGCACTTAACTTGCATTATTATAATGTATATGAAAATATTAAGTTATTGCTTCACTTATAATGTAGGTACCATTTGTAGCCTATACATCATAATCAGACAGTGTGCAACT
The DNA here is from genome assembly GCA_030864225.1 of Capsicum baccatum var. pendulum. NCBI lineage: Eukaryota > Viridiplantae > Streptophyta > Magnoliopsida > Solanales > Solanaceae > Capsicum > Capsicum baccatum. The sequence continues at coordinate 71,646,931 of CM061552.1, read as the reverse complement.
TCCAGTCAGCAGGTGATGAGTCATTTTGATTCGAGGGCTCAAGTCAATCATAGTTCTAGTTGCATCTTGTTTTCTTTATTCATTCGTATAGAATAGGGATAGCTGAGCGTCATGTCTCAGCTACGTATTGTCAATATTAGTAGAGGATTCATACACAGTCAGTATATTCGATTTCAGTTTTGTGTTGTATAACTAGAGTTGTAATTGTTTTAATAGTTTTGTTTTGAAGATGTTCAGCTAAAGAATTTTCTTCTACTTATTACTTCAAGTTTTATGTATTTTATTCAGTTGCTCACGAGGTTTTCCAGTACAAGGGTTAGCTTAGTTTCACTTGTGGTCCTAAGAATCGTGTGACATCCAGAGGGTAGTCTCGGGGAGTTACAGCTTACCACTTCAACAACTAACTTCAACATCTTATTAAAAATTCACTAGTGCATAATGCATTTACCCACTTATATGCCAACCTGACCTTCAAGCCTATTAGTATAACCACATACAAAATTCTAGGCAACCAACCTACCTAGGAAATTTCCCGCATTCTCTAATACCTCTATGAATAATAACTTCCTTGCATTATTACCAAAAAGACACCCCTAGAATTTTCAACTAACTATGACATATATCAAAGCTTTGCCTCAATCTTTATTCACACTTATATACTTATATAAAACAAGCATACAACAATCCTTCCCTAATAAGGAACATTTACTCTCTCCAATCTAAGCCATTTTTCATCCATTTCTATCACCACTATCTTTCATAAGTGATGATAGGCGTATTTACACGCCTAAAGCACCTTAGTTCACCCATATTTTAGCTAAGTTTTAAGGACAAAATATATAATTCCTGCACTTTTAGTTTTTTTTCCTGTAAGTGAGCTAACCAACGTGATTAGCGAGTTTTCAGGTATAAATGATAAAGATTTTAGCATTTTATGGACTGGTTGACGCCAAAGGAAGCTTCACGTAAGAAGGAAGGCAGCTTTTGGAAGCCTATGGACTGAAAGTGATGCATGAAAAACTTGTCCCGGGCAAAAACAGTATTTCCAAAGAATTGGGGATCAGCAGTAACTTAGTAGGATTAGGATAAGGAAGCAGTAACCTAGTAGGATTAGGAGAAGTATGCAGTAGCTTAGTAGGAATAGGATATGGATGTTATAAAAACCCTATTTTGCTGAACTTTTCAGCATTCATTCTCGTTCAATTCATTCTTATTCTCTTCTATTCTTAAATTCGTTGTTGACATTATTATTCATCTATTCGACTTTTAATTTTTACGATAAGAGAAACGCTACTAGAAAGGAATTCACGCCACAAGTGACACCAATACTCACTTATCGTGATATTGTTATTACTTTTGTATGATGATGATATCCTCGTGGTTTTCCTTCACAATTATGAGTAGCTAAACTTCTCTGTTAGGGTTATGGAAGCCGTATGAGATACTATCTATTGCTATGAGTTTGTGAATTTTTGATACGCATGCTGCTTATATCATTACTCTCTTCATATTAATTGAATTCTTGTGGTTGGAAACATATAGAATATGCCAGTATAGCATTAATTTGTTCGAAAGAAAAGTTACATGTCTAGAAAAGAGAAAGTGACAAGGAAATAGGGCTACCAACCCCTGTTTAAAAGTTAGTGCCATAACTGGATTAACCTCTTGGAGAATTCGTACCATTAGTTATACGCTTTAAGCTCGACAGAGTTAAAGTGAGATAATCCTTGATGGTCGAAAGACACTAGGATTTACCATAGAATACGAAACTCTATAAGCGCATGCATGTCTGAATTCCGCATAACTCATAGCCAATAGATACGTAGAACTCATAAGGTGGACATAACCCTAACTTATTCTTTTCTGTGATTAAATCCTACTTCATTAATCGTTTCACTCGTTATTTTGTTTACCTTATTGCACGCTACAATTTAAATCCCCCTTTTTCGTAGAATTTTCGACCAACAGTCTACTAATAGTTGCATACTTAGTGACCAAGTATTCCCTCTGGGATTCGACACCCAACCCAGTTATGTTCTATATTTGACATCGACCGCTTACACTCTTACGAGAGCTGTAGTTTGAGCGTTATCAATAAGGAGAGATCATTAAAAGGCGAGAACATAGGGACCTGAAGAATGAAAAAATACTATACATAACTTTGACACTTAGCTGACGCATGAGGAGTAAAGTATCAAAGGCATGGATTCATTAAAGAAATATAAACTAAGGACATATGTAACGTCTTGAGTCTACACCCTGGACGTCACACGGTACTTACGACCCCGAAGAATCACAAGCTAACCCATGATTGGTACCTGCTATGAGCACTAAATAATAATACTGAAAATATATGTAGAAGTATAAATGAATATTCAATAAGGTTCTCAAAATACAGAAATAATAATTGAATGTACTAATAATAACATCTAAAAAATAAATAACCGACAGTGCTAGTCTGAAAGCCTCTAACTGTCTGAATATGGAGTTGATGGGATAAACCCCCAACAAACTCCAACTGTAACAACTATTGAACTAAATGAAATACTAAAATAACATAATATCCTTGATGGATGAGGACTCACTACTGAATCTATTCCTGATATCCTGAGCTGCTAAGTACGGTCAGGAACCTGAGCGTCCGAACCTATGATATGAGAAATCATAGCACAAAAAAAGAGTATGTGTCAGTACATGGAATGTACTGGTATGTTAAGTGAGGTAGGATGATCTACATGGGTTCATATGCATGAGATGATAACTGATTGAATGAACATCGTGAAGTCACTTGATGAGAGTACAGGAAAAACTATAACTACGAAACATGCTAAATATGCAATACTGTGCATATAATGTCAGTTTGAATTAGACTAAAACTAAAGTACTAAGTTCTGATCACTTAATACTAATAACTGAAAGTTTAGACTTATACTAAAGTACTAATTTCTGATGGCTAAGTAATTGATATTTGATAGCCATAGTTCTGTAGAACTATCTGAGTTCTTTACTTAATACTGAGACTGAAACTGTAACTGTTGAAGTTTTCATCTAACCGACATAGCCCAATTATAAACTGAGTTGGGGTCCAACCTGTTGCCTCAGTTGTAAGGGTGTTATCACCTTTCCATGGGATACTAACAATGTTAGGTCAACCTTAATCTGGCAGGAAGACTCCTAAAATATATATATATATATGGTTGCATCAACCCTAGTTTGGCAGGAGAATGACTTATTCTTTGTTGGCTGCGTAGTTCTATAATGCATGGAATTCTACTGAGAGTCAAACCATCTCTTGGTAGGAATTCCCCCATCCCTGGGTTCTCTCGGTGCTGGATCCTACTCTTAACTTAATCGACACTGAACTGATCACTAGACTGTAATAGACTTGACTGAACTGACACTAATCGTGTTGACTGACTGAACTGGACTGAGTTCACTGAGTTATGTTACTGACTGAGTACTACTCTTCAGGACCTTTACTGGGACTATTCTATCACTACTGCAACTAAGTAAACAACTAGATTTCGGGTAATAAATACCCCTAGGGATCGATAGCATTAATAATAAAGCATGAAAAATCTTGAAAGAATAGGAACAGTCAATTGTTCATAATTCATTCACTGAGACATTTGATCAAGCAGTTGGAGGTTATGAACTTGTACATGAATGATAAAACATGCTAATATGTCATGATTACACTATTCAATTCACATGGACATTCTATCAAACACTTGGAGAGCATGATTGTGATACATGGAGAATAACATATAGGGCATCATAACTTCAATATGTAATCTTGCAAATTCAAGGGTTTTGACATGAGAGATTCATAATTCAATACACATGCTAACATAATTTCATGGAAACTCATAAAAGATCTTAACTTTAAACCCATACAACAACACAAACATGAACATAATTCAATTCATAGCATGGGAATTATAAATTCAAGTTTTAAAAAAGGTTCTTGAACTCCAAGAGTTGAAGGAAACCCAAGGATGAAAACCTAACATACCTTGATTGTTAATTTTGTGAAGATTGTGGTGAGTTCTTAAGACTTGACTCTTGATCCTAATAAAACTAGGGCTTATTCTGAAGAGGATTTTGAGAATAAAGAATGTAATTTGCCCTTTTGCGAGTTAAATCTCATGTTTTAGCTAAATTGGGTGGGGAAAAAGGATCTAAATGCCCTTCGAAGTTGTAATTTAATGAGCAAAACTGGCCTAGAAATGAGATACGCAATGTGCAGTGCTGATGGGATCGACGTGATCATTGATGCATCGCATCGATGGTGTTAATGCGGTAGACAATATGATGCGTCAACATCACATTGGATTGCTGTTTTGGCCTTCCAAACACGACCTAAACGAAATCCAAAAATTCCAAAACTCACCTAAAATGACCTATTGACATCCCTGATCATGAATCAATTTAAAAATCAATATTTTAAGGTTGGAAAGATCATTAATGATTCCATTAAACTATTGAGGCCAAAAAATGAGTCTAAGTGTCAACATTTAGCTGAAATTTCTAAGTCTGGGGCTTCTTTTGGCATGCTATATAGGACTGAAATGACTAGGATTTTGTGAGGTCTTAGAATATCTCCCCCTTGGAAACATTCATCCATGAATAAGATTGACTAAATAGAGAGTAATTGAGGAACTATACTTACACTGACATGCATAACTGAAGCATGACTGAATTCTGGAGACATGATACATGACTGAACTATTTCATGAATGCATGAATGAATTGAGAATGTTATGTAGCTGTAATTGAGCATGAAATAGAGTAAATCTAAGGAAGACTATTACCTTAGGTTGAGTCTGAGTTTGCAGAGAAGAGGTGAGGATACTTGGTTTGCATGTCTGCTTCTACTTCCCAAGTAGCTCCCTTAACGGACTGATTCTGCCAAAGAACTTTGACTAAAGGAACTTCTTTGATCCTTAGTCTGTGAATTTGATGATCAAGGATTTTGACTGGGACTTACTCATAAGAGAGACTGTTCTAAATATCTACACTCTCTATGGGGACTACAACTGCTGGGTCACCTATGCACTTCCTTAGCAAGGAGACATGAAACACTGGGTGCACTGATGCTACGTCTGCAGGCAACTCAAGCTCATAATCTACCTTACCGAATTGATTGAGAATACTATAAGGACCAACATATCAGGGAATAAGCTTCCTCTTCTTGCCAAATCTCTTCACTACCTTCATGGGAGAGATTTTCAAATATACAAAGTCGCCAATCTCAAACTAGAGATTTCTGAGCTGTCTTAAGCCTCTCTCTTCTTAACTACACTTTCTCTAACGCATCAAACACCAAGTCAGGACCTACTACTGTGGTCTCACCTACTTCAAACCAACCAATGGGAGATCTAAATCTCCTCCTATAAAGATCCTTAAAAGGATCCATCTAAATATTAGAATGATAGTTGTTATTATACGCAAACTCTATCAAAGTTAAGTGGTCATCCCAATTGCCCTTAAAGTCAACAACACATTCTCTCAACATATCTTCTAGAGTCTGAGTAGTCCTTTCTGCTTGACCATCTGTATAAGGGTGGAAGGTTGTACTAAGGTAAACTTGGGTACCAAGACCTTTTTGGAAGGCTTTTCAAAAATAATAGGTGAACTGCATACCTCTATCTGAAATGATGGACAATGGGACATTGTGAAATCTGAACATATCTCTAACATAGAGCTTGGCATAATCCTCGGCTCAATAAGAGGTATGAACCAGAAAGAAATGGGCTGATTTGGCTATCCTTTTTACAATGACCTAAATCGAATTGTGCTAATGATGAGTATGAGAAAAACCCATCACGAAGTCCATGTTCTCTTCTTTCCACTTCCATATGGTAATACTAAACTCCTGCATAGACCCACTAGTCTTCTGATGCTCAATCTTAACGTACTGACACGTAGAGCACTTAGCCACAAACTCTACAATGTCTCTCTTTATCCCATTCCGCCAATAAACTTCTCATAAGTCGCGGTACATCTTTGTTTCCCCTGGATGAATAGAGTAACGTGAACCAAGTGCTTCTACAAGAATCACTGTCTCGGGCCATCCATAAATGGCACAAATAGACTACTATGACAATGTAACACACCATCTCCCCCTTGGGAGAAAACCTCCACTTTCTGGTCTCGGACTGACTCTTTCAACTTAACTAAATTGGGATCTCTGTCCAGCTTTTATTTTACTTTGGAAACCAAAGATGATTCTAAACTATTCTGCACCCAAACACTACCCTTATCTAAATCAACCAAACGGATACCTAGTCTGGTAAGCTGATGAACTTCCCAAACTAACTTCTTCTTACCATCCTCAATGTGAGCAACACTGCCCATGGACCACCTACTGAGAGCATCAGCCACTACATTGGCCTTTCTCGAATGATATAGAATGCTCATGTCATAATCTTTCAATAACTTTAACCACCTTCTCTGACGAAAGTTCAATTTTTTTGAGAAAATACATACTGTAGGCTTTTTTGGTCTGTGAACACATCAACATGTACCCCATACAAATAGTGTCTTCAAATCTTTAAGGCAAGTACAACAGTTGCTAACTCAAGATCATGGGTGGGATAATTCTTTTCATAGGGCTTAAAATGTCTAGAGGCATAGGCTACAACCTTACCCTGCTACATCAAAACACAACAAATACCAACTCTGGAAGCATCACAATACACAATAAATCCATCTGAACCACCTGGTAAGGTAAAAGTTGTGGTTGTAGTGAGTTGAGTCTTCAATTCCTGAAAACTTTACTCACAAGAATCTAACCACTAGAATTTGAATTTCTTTTGAGTCAATTGTACATGGGGGATGTAATAGATGAAAATCCTTCAACAAACCATCGGTAATAGTCAGCCAAACCCAAGAAACTCTTGATATTTGATAGAGAGATAGGTCTAGGCCAGTTTCTCACTGCTTCAGTCTTTTGAGGATCAACTCTAATGCCATCAATGGAAACTATATGACCAAGGAAATCTACTGATCTTAGCCAAAATTTGCACTTACTGAATTTGGCGAACAACTGATGGGCTTTGAGAGTTTGTAATACTATTCTGAGATGGTCTGCGTGATGATTTTCACTAAGGGAGTAGACAAGAATGTTATCTATGAAAACTATGATGAACATGTCCATGTAATACTTGAACACACGATTCATCAAGTCCATGAAAGTTGCTGCGGCATTGGTAAGGCCAAATGATATGACTAGAAATTCAAAGTGACCATACCGAGTTCTAAAAGCTATTTTCAAAATGTCATATTCTTTGACTGTGAGCTGATGATAGCCTGATCTGAGTTCTATCTTAGAAAAGTAACTGGAACCCTGAAATTGGTTGAACAAGTCATCGATTCTAGGAACTGGGTACTTTTTCTTGATAGTGACTTTGTTCAACTGATAGTAGTCAATACATATTCTAAGAGAACTGTCTTTCTTACGTAAAAATAGAACTGGTGCGCTCTATGGGGAGACACTAGATCTGATGAATACCTTATCTAGGAGGTCTTTCAACTGATCTTTTAATTCTTTGAGTTTAGCTAAAGACATTCTATATGGTGTAAGAGAGATGGGCTGAGTATCTGGAAGAAGGTCTATTCCGAAGTCAATTTCTCTTTTGGGAGGAACTCTAGGAAGATCTTTGGGAAACATATCTGGAAATTCACTTACTACTGGAACAAACTCAAGATTAGGAGTTTAGAAACTAGAATCTTGAACTCGAATGAGATGGTAGACACACCCCTTGGATATTATTTTTCTCGCCCTAAGGTATGAAATAAGCAAACCCTTAAGTGCTGAAGTACTACCCCTCAATTCAAGGATAGGTTTATTTAGGAAATAGAAATGAACAACTGTATTTCTAAAATCAACTGAAGCATAACATGAATAAGCTGATCCAACCCGAGAATAATGTCAAAATACATTATCTCTAACTCTACTAAGTCTGCTGAGGTAAATTTCTGAGATGGCATAACCGAATAGTTCTTGTATACCCACTGGGCAATGATAGATTTACCCACTGGGGCAGAGACTGAGAAAGGCTTTGCTAGGATTTTAGGACTGACTCCAAAGTCAACAGCTATATAAGGAGTTACAATGGAAAAAGAAGTTCCTGGATCTAGTAAAGCTAAAAATTATAAATGGAAAACTTGTAACGTAATAGTGACCACATCAGGAGAACTTTCCTAATCCTGTCGGGATTGAAGTACATAGAGCCTATTTGGGCGTTGCCCACTGGTGGCACTGGAAGAGGCACCCTGCTGATATGGGCAACCGTACTGAGCTGCGGGGGCGATTATGCTAACTCTGTGAACCCACCTGAGGACACTCTCTAATCCTATGACCTGGCTTGTCATATTCGAAACATACATCACTTCAAGCCCTGCAGACACCTTGATGGTTTTTGCCACACTTCTAACAAAGTAGATTTGTTTGGGCACTGTTAATGCTACCCTGAGATTTAGAGCCTGGCTCCCTATCCTTATTAATATTTCTAAATTTAGGCACCTAAAAATTGGCTGAGGTCGGAGATGGAGCTAATGATTTTTCGGCAAAACTAAGGACGATTACTACCCCTGACTTAGGCTGAGTGAAATTGAAGCTACCTGTTCTAGCCCTCTTATTCTCCCTCTCTTTATCCTTAGTGTTATGTTCATCTATCTATTGAGCATGGACCATTAACCTAGGTAAGTCCATCTCCTTAATCATCATTGCAGTCCTACACTCCTTGACCATACCGTTAGACACATCGAACAAAAACTTACTCATCTTAGATCTGCTATCAGCTACCACATGAGGAGCATATCTGGATAATTTAGCAAACTTGAGAGAATACTGCTTCACTTTCATACTACCCTGCTTTATGTTAATGAACTCTAACACCTTAGCCTCTGTCAATTCCAACAAGAAAAACCTATCTAGAAATGTAGTAGCAAACTTTTATCATTGTATGAGCCCTGCATCTGCGGACCTATCTGCCGCCCACTACTTAAACCATGTATGAGCCACATCCCACAACTAATAGGCAGCTAACTCAGCACTCTCACTGGTGGTTACCCCAATAATATCTGTTACCTTCTACACTATGTCAAGGAATTCCTCTGGATTCTCTTCTAACTTAGATCCTGAATAAGAAGGAGGATTCATTCGGGTGAAGTCCTAAATTCTAACTGCATAAGTATTGGCCACTGGGTTTTCTTGAACAGTAGTTGAGCGTTCATTCTAGGCTGCTACAGAATAAGCTAGGGTGGTGAAAGTTGCTCAGAATTCTGTGTGGGAAACATACTCATTCAGGGGATCTTCCTAAACAAGTAGAGGTGTTGGATAGTTCTAGTTCTTCTTTCGTTGGTCTTTTTAAGAGGCATGTTCTGTAAATAAAAGGGAAAAACGGGATTATAGAGAGAGTTTAACTTGAGCTCATGCTCACTCGTACGACATGCATACAGAAAAAAGGGAAATATTTTTCTAAAAATGCCTCATAACCTCTTGTCCATAAGTATGGCGCGCTACACACTCATGTACAAGACTCTACTTGATGCCACTTTCAGACTCCCTAAGACTGTTTAGAACCTTAGGCTCTGATACCAAGTTTTTAATGCCCCGAGTCTACAGCCTGAACGTCACACGATACTTACGACCCCAAAGGATCACAAGCAAACCCATGACTTGTACCTGTTGTGAAAACTGAATAATAATACTGAAAATATATGCAAAAGTATAACTGAATATGCCATAAGGTTCTCAAAATACTAAAATAATAACTGAATGTACTGATAATAAGATCTAAAAACTAAATAACCGACTGTGCTAGTCTGAAAACCTCTAATTGTCTGAATATGGAGTAAATGGGACAAACCCCCAACTAACTCCGATTGTAATAACTACTAACTAACTAAAATACTAAAAAAACATAACATCCTCGATGGATGAGGACTTACTACTAATCAGTTGTTGATATCCTGAGATGCTAAGTACGGTCAGGAACCTGAGCGTCCGAACTTATGATTGAGACATTATAGAGCAAAGAAAGAGTATGTGTCAGTACGTAGAATGTACTGATATGCTAAGTGAGATAGGTTGCTATACATAGGTTCATATGCATAATATGATAACTGACTGAATGAACATCGTAAAGTCACTGGATGAGAGTATATGCAAAATTATAACTACTGAACATGCTGAATATGTAATACTGCGCATATAATGTCTTTCTGAATTAGACTGAAACTGAAGCACTGAGTTATGATAATTATATACTAATAACTAAAAATTTAGAATGATACTGAAGTACTGGTTTTTGATGGCTAACTAACTGATATCTAATAGCCATAGTTTTGTAGAACTATCTGAGTTCTTTACTGAATACTAAGATTGAAACTGTAACTGTGGGAGTGTTTATCAAGCCGACATACCCCGATTATAAACTTAGTTGGGGTCCAACCTGTGACCTAGTTGGAAGGGTGTTAGCACCTTTTCATAGGATACTAACAATGTCGGGTGAACCCTAATCTGGCAGGAAAACTTATGAAATATATATATGATTGTGTCAATCCTACTCTGGCAGGAGGATGACTTACCCTACGCTAGCTACGTAGTTCTGTAATGCAGGACTTCTACTTAGAGTCAAACCCTCTGCTGCTAGGAATTCCCCCATCTCTGGGTTTGATTGGTCTTGAATCCTACTCCCAACTGAATCAACACTGAACTGATCACTAAAATTTACTAGACTTGACTGAACTGACATTGATTGTGTTGACTGATTGAACTGGACCGAGTTCACTGAGTTCTGTTACTAACTGAGTACTACTATTCTGGACCTTTACTGGGACTATTCTATAGGTACTGCAACTAAGTAAACAACTAAATTTTGGGTAATAAATACCCCCAGGACTCGATAACATCAATAATAAAGCATGACAAATCTTGAAAGCATAACAATAGTCAGTTTTTCATAATTCATTCACTGAGACATTTCGTTAAACACTTGGAGGTTATGAACTTATACATAAATGAGAATAAATGATAACATGTCATGATTACACTATTCAACTCACATGAACATTCTATCAAACACTTAGGGATCATGATTGTGATACATGAAGAATAACTTATAGGGCATCATGACTTCAACATGTAATCTTGCAAATTCAAGGGTTTTGACATGAGAGATTTATAATTCAACACACATGCTAATATAATTTCATGGAAACTCATAAAAGATCTTAACTTTAAACCCATAAAACAATACAAACATGAGCATAATTTAATTCATAGGATGGGAATCATAAATTGAAGTTTTAAAAAGGGTTATTGAACTCCAAGGGTGGAAGGAAACCCAAGGATTAACACCTAACATACCTTGATTGTTAATTTCATAATGATTGTGGTGAGTTCTTGAGACTTGATTCTTAATCTTGATGAAACTAGGGCTTGTTCTTGAGAGGATTTTGAGAATAAAGAATGTAATTTTCCCTTTTGGGAGTTAAATCTCGTGTTTTAGCTAAATTGGGTTTGGGGAAAAGGACCTAAATGTCATTGGAAACTCGGAATTTAATAAGCAAAACTGGACTAGCAATGCAATACCCGACTCACCACAACGATCCCATCGATGCGATAACCAACGCATTGCATTGATGGTGTCAATGTGGTAGAGAACGTGATGCGTCAAGATCACATTGGCTTGCTGTTTTGGCCATCCAAACACGACCCAAACGAAGTCCAAAATTTTCCAAACTCACCTAAGATGACCTATTGACATCCCTGATCATGAATCAATTTAAAATTCAGCATTCTAAGGTCGGAACGATTGTAAATTATTCCATTGAAATATCGAGGCCAAAAAATGAGACTAAGTGTCAACACTTGCTGAAAATTTTCAAGCCTGGGACCTCTTTTAGCATGCAATATAGGATTGAAACAACTAGGATTTAGCGTGGTCTTACAACATAATGCCATAATGCAAATTTCACTGGTCATTAAGGGTGTACCAAGAGTTCTATGAACTGGGCATACTCTGAAACATGGGTTCATACTTATCAAAGGATACTTAACATAAGACTAGAACTCATAGACTCATGGGGGATGAAAAGTATCATAGAGTGAAGTTGTTTCTTCTTGTACTAGGATCTAAAAAGGAACATGAATATGCATGAAGTGTATAAGCATTGGTCATTGGCATAGTTCTATCACGCATGACATAGATAGGAGGTCATAATGACTAAAATTCAGGGAAAGAAATATACTGGAATAAGAATGGATTACTATCTCATATCAACACTTATTGATATGCATCACAATCTAATTCTTGAAACTTGATTTGGTTTATCACCGTATCATCTCCCCCTTAGATTAAATACAAACTTCTAAGCTTATGGATCTATTCCATATCCTTAAGACTGATCCATAATTTCTCCATTCTAATAGTATACACATAAATGCTCAAATCACGTGAATAAACTATATTTAGAACATACTTACTTCATTCTTAGACAATATTTTCATATATACCATCCTTAACTTTCTCTAGCTTCAATAATCATCATCATAGACTTACACTCTCCTCCGCAAACATACCTGCCTCAATAAACACATAATCTACCTCTTTTTTTCCTCATAGCCTACTAATATAACATTTCCAAACTTTTATTTTTCTCCAGACCATGAGAATCAAAATCATACCAAAAGACTCAACAACATCTATCTATAACTCCTTGACTTAGCTATTAAGAACACCATATATTATATAACTAGCCTTCTTCCCGCTTAGCAACTCATGGGTACTATTAACCACACACAACACTTAATAATCTAAAAAAAATAATGCAACCCTATATCACCTTAGTTACACCTATACATCAAACCTACAACATCATATTTAATTGCAAACAAATGAACTTAAACTCTTACACACACTGTTCAAGTCTAGTAGATCACTTCCATATAACTAGCATCACTAACCAAGAAATCATTATTTCCACCTTTATGATCATCCACTATTCAAACTTAGTGTCTAGTGCTAGACATAATTAACAACACAACCTTACTTACTATTCTTGCTTGGAAGCTATAAAATAAAACATCAAGAAACACTAGTCCACTAGAACTTTGAGATAATAATAATTGATCATAAGCTTAAGATATATCTTATTATAATCCATTAGCACATCCTTCTTCTACATATTACTACTATCTAACCATCCGTACACCTAAATTGCATTCATATCTCTGCAAGTTTCAACAATTTATTTTCTTTCACAACCACAAGGGAGGCCTAAAATAACAATATCCAACCACTTTTATTAATAACCTATACTTTCCTAACACAATGTAATACCATCAAGAACTCCTTTTCTACTTCAAGTATACTCTAAGTCACCTTAACAAATTACTCCTTCTCTACCTTCCACCAAGAAATCTACACCACATTTACTACCTGTAACGACCCGGGACTACCCCCTAGTCGTCACACGGTTCTTACAACCCTGAAGGACCATAAGCTAACCCATGAATGATATCTGCTATGAGCACTGAATAATAATAATGTAATTAATGTAGAAAATAGGCTAAAATGCCATAAGGTTAAAAACATCTGAAATACTAATATAATATAACATCTGTAAAACTGAATACTGTCTGAAAATAAAGTTTGAAAAGCCTTTAACTGAATTTGTATGAAAGTAGAGTTTATGGAACAATCCCCCAACTCTATCTACTAAACTACTACATCTACTGAAAATATGAAATAATAGAATATCCTCGAATGATAAGGACTCACTGTTAAATCTACTGTTGCTTCCTGAATCTGAATCTGCTATGTGTGGTCGAGAACCTGAGAATTCAAACTTATGATATGAAACATCATAGCACAGGAAAGTATGCGTCAGTACGTGGGAATGTACTGGTATGCTAGACGAGGTAAGGCTGATTACAAGGGTTCATATACATGAACAATAACTGACTAAATAATATAGAATAACTGAACATGAGAGTACATGGATAATCTAAACTACGATAAATATTGAGTATGCAATACTGTGTTTTTGTATACATGTTGTAACTGAGCTTTTATAAAGATAAGTACTGAATTCTAATAACTGAGTAACTGATATCTGAGTTACTAATAACTGAATTACTAGTTTTGAATTGACTGTGTCTGATAGTCCTGATTCCATAGAACAAAACTAAGTTCCCTACTAAAGACCAAAACTAAAACTAAAACTATGGGAGGTATCATCTAACCGACATGCCCCAATCTGAAATTGGGGTCCAACCTGTAACCCCAGTTGGAAGGGTGATAATACCGTGCCACGGGTACTAACACTAGAAAACTAGGATACCAAGCCTAACTGATGGGTGACACCTAGGCAGAGCCAAAACTAATCGAACAGGTGACCCTTGGGAGGTAGTCAAGCCTAGACTGACGGGTGACTCTTCATCTTGTGCTGGCTATGCAGTTTTGGAGTATAGGGACTGCTACTAACAACTCTGCCTATCTGATAGGGAAGCCATCATCCCTGCACTCGATCGGTGCTAAATCCTACTTCCAACTGAAAGACACTGAACTGAGTATACTAAATGGGATTGGACTGAGACTCAATTTACTGAGTTTTCTTGAGTTCTGTAACTGACTGAGAGTATTACTGGTATTGACATGACTGATACTATTCTTTAACTGATACTGGATCTAGGTAAACAACTAAATTATTGGGTATTAAATACCCCCAGGACTCGATAGCATGAAAAGTAAAGCAAGACATAATCTTGAATAACATAACAATGTTCACTTGGTCATAATTCATTCATAGAGATATTTCATCAAACACTTGTAAGCATAAGCTTGTACATGATTGCGACCACATAATAACATGTCATTATTCCACTATTTACGTCACATAGGCAATTTATCAAACACTTGAGGAGCATGGATTATTTACATAATAATAGTCAACATATGTAAGCATGAATACAACATTCAATTTCAATATCAAAGGTTAAGCATGCAATTCATATAATTCACCACATAACTATCTTAATTTCATGGGAACTTATAATTAAACATAAATTGGATACCAATTACTATCATGAACATGAATATATTCAATTCCAAGCATGGAAATCATAAACCATAAATCTTGAAGTTTTAAAAATGGATTCTTGGACTCTATGGGTGGAAGGTACCCATAGCTGAACACCTAACATACCTTGGAATGTTAATTCTTAAAGGTTCTTGGAGAAATTCTTTACCTTGTTCTTAAATTCTTGAACTAGAGTTTTTTACCTCTTTGAGAGAGAATATTTTATTATTGAGAGAAAGTGAGGAAATAATGAGCTATTAGGTTATTTAGGGTATAAATCTTGTGTTTAGGCTGATTAGGGATTTTGAGAATTGATCAAACAACCCCTAAAATTAAATAACGAATGCTGAAAATCCCAATTTTTCACCTTGGTGCGACGCGGTACAATTGTGCCGGCTCACTGAAAAGTGGACAACTGGGAACTGGGCTGATGGCGTGAAGCGGCACCATCGCAGTGCCTCACTGGATAGGAAACTGGGGCTTGGCACGATGTGCCATTATTGCGGATCTTCACTGGAAAGGGACAATTGTGAGATATGACATCACCGCAAATCATGG
The DNA here is from genome assembly GCA_030864225.1 of Capsicum baccatum var. pendulum. Taxonomy (NCBI): domain Eukaryota; kingdom Viridiplantae; phylum Streptophyta; class Magnoliopsida; order Solanales; family Solanaceae; genus Capsicum; species Capsicum baccatum. The sequence goes on along the minus strand of CM061552.1, from coordinate 71,631,277 downwards.
TGTTTTTTGACTGAAATGTAAAATCGCCATAACTTCTCACTCGGTTATCGGATTAAGGCAAATCATATATCGTTGGAAAGCTAGTTCAATTTCCCACAACTTAATAGACTCTTAACTGATAAATAATGAGTATTTAGAAAAATTTAAATGGAATAATTCATGGAATTAGAGTTAATTTTATTGCACTACCCCTTTATTTAACACCTATAGATGCATCACCCCAATCCTTACTTAATAGCATGCATAGATCCCTCACTTTACTGTTAACCAGTCATTATATATAAATTTGTTGTCACTATACTTGTAAATCAATACTTCAAACTCTAAGGATGTTCTACTACTTATGAATCATAACACTCTAAGTTACAATATCTCTTAGTAAAAACTATATTTAATAAGCTGGGTATATACTCTCTCCTCTCATAAGCGCTATCTTTAACGTATGGCTAAGGAGAAATCTGATTATATAGTATATTTTGTCTTAACCACACAACTCTTTATGGATGAAGACATAATCTATCGAATTAAAGAACTTTACACACAATAGTGGGCTCCTCTCAGGCCTTTTGTGCAATTTCTGAAGTTACTGATAGTGAATATGAGAGCATCATCTCAAGAGGATTTGGAATTTACTACTCATGTTATCTCAAGAATAAGTCATAGATGAAGAATTATGGAGTAACTCACGAATCAATAGAAGTTCCTGAGAGAACAACTTTACTGCATGATCTAGAGCATGAAGAAGGAATATATTTCTTAAATTCTTAACACCCTCTCAAAAAAAGTATTAACGTCTCCATACCATTCTGGAAGACTCTGCTAGACATGGCTTAATAGACACCATAGTACACTTAAACACTGTGCTTTGATACCAAGTTTTTAATCCCCTAAGACTACCTCTTGGACATTACACCACAATTAGAACCACAAGTGATCCTACGATAATCTATGATACTGGCCTAACTTATGAGCAACTGAATAAAATAGATGATATTGGAAGTAATAAGCGGAATATATATCGTTAGTTGAACATGTTCAATACAAACTATTTAAACTATTACAATGATGGTTGTGTAAGGGAAACCAAAACTAAATATATCAACTTTAACTAACTTCTATGAATCCTCTACTAATATTGACTATAGACAGCTGGGACATGACCCCCAACTATCCCTAATCAGTACAACTAAATAAAAATAATACTAGAACTATAGTTGGCTCGAGTCCCCAAATCAAAAGAACCCATCCCCTACTAACTGGAAATTACGAACTATCTGATTATGTTATGTGGTCTATAACTGGTACCTACATTGTAAAACAATGTAGCCACACAGTTGTATATATGGTTAGTACTTCTAGAATGTACTGAGTAAGTGGGAGAGAATGTAATAAATAAAACTGAATCAATACATACTCTTAAAATATGCATGCTATGTGCAAGTAAACTCACCAAGAGACTGAAATAAATCGAAAGATAAAATATCATAAAGCATGAATAACAAACATAATTTGATAAGCTGGGTAAGTTACTACACTTAGTTTCTGAAACTATCTTCTCTATGGGTTAAGTAAAACTGAAGTTGAATGTACTTTCAAATGATGCAGGCTAAGTGTAAAAGGACTCACCTTAATCATATGTAAACTTCAAGCTAAAATCTCATGTATAATAACTCATAAAATAATATTTGAATAAAATTATGAGTCTTTACACTTTGTTTCTAAAATACTATTTTTAGTGGGAGATTCTCATAACCGACATACACCATGTGAGCTATCATGGAGTCCAACATCTAACGCACATTCTGAAGGGTTATTCTATCCTTTTCATCAGAGTATAATCTGAACTGGAGTAATCACTAAATTAATCCCACATTAGGAAAGGGAAATACTCTCTGGCGATACCCCTATACATACGGGGGCATGTAGTTTGTGAAAATAGGGTGCGATAAACCCACACCTCCCTCTCGATGCTAAATACTACTCCCAAAACATGTATACAATATGCTCATACTGATGAAATTCACTTTAAACTAAGCATATGGGTTTGTAAATCTGAAAAATAATCATGCTTCTGTTAATAACTCAGGCTTATAAATACTATGTGAATTTCATATCATATCTGAGATCATAAAATCAAAATTATAATCCGAGTCATGTTGTAGTAATCTGAAATGGCAAGTCTAAACTTCTTGCAAATTGAGAATCATGATAAATTTATATGCTCTTTTTAGTAAACTGATTGAATCATATTGAAATCATGCATACTTATCAACTCATGAAATTTTATGTCAATGTACTAAAATTTATCTCATAATAACAATTATAAAAGTGAAAGCATGCGTGAAGGTAAATTCTTATACAAACTGAACTTTAAATCTCATGATAAGGCCATAATCTCAAAACATAGAAATTGGGTACGAACCCTAGTTGAAATCACACAAATCCAACTTTAAAATCAATGTTGTTGGGCACAAGGATGAAAGGTTATCCTTGTTCAAACTCCACATACCTAATTACTTTTGATTCTTGAATTGAAGTATTGGAGATTTGAACTTGGAAATGAAAACCCCAATTTCTTGCTTTGGGAGAAGATAAAAATTGCATTTTATTGAGTAATTTGATGTTGTGTTTAAAATAAGAGACTTGGGATTGTTTTGTATTTTTATTCATCCTTAAAATATCTTAAAATACGTAGTTTTGGGGTTAAAATAGTGGGAAAAGACCATAAAATCCCTTAGAAACTATCTGAAATTCGCCTGGAAGCAGTCCCAATGAATTAGGTCATGACTTGTAGGGTCTGGCCATGAGTCGTGACTTGAGTCCTGGTCAGAAGTCCAATTATATCCTCTATTACCCAGATTATGACTCCATCCTAAAAACCCATAATGAGATATTATGAGCCATAGTCTGGGAAGCTTTGATAGCGCTTTAGTATGTTGGCCATAACTTTCACCACGATATTGGATTAAGGGAAAATTAGTATCATTGGAAAGATAATTCAATTATCTATCTATTTGTGGGTCTTGAGCCCAAAAATTCTTAGTATACAAAAAGTTATGCTCATTTGAATATGAATATAATTATATTCTTCACAAGAAATTAATATCTAAGGGATGATTTGACTTGTCTATTAGCTAGGAGCTATTTGGGGTCTTAATATATGTTTAAATCACTAATAAAACTACCAAACCATTAGGTTTGATCTTGCATAAACTTAAAGAATGGTTCTAACATTGTCTTGGATATTCAGGGTGTCACAAATCATTGCTAGAGACGTGTCATAGGTTGATGAAAGGGCGTATGAGAATGGAAAATAAAAAGTCGCGGTAGTTGAGTCTTTCAAATGGCACCTTTTCCCAAGCTTCATGATTACATAGAATTATTCAGTGTATGTAGAATAGGATTTCATTCATAGACCACTAGAAAGATTTTTTATCAATTATGTATTTAGTATTTACTATGTAGACCAAGAATAGATTGATTATATATTTAATAACTAGTCGAGGTATATAGTGTATAATTGATTTCCTTAATAATATAGCAAAAGCAAATTATGATCGATAATATACAATAAGAAAAGATGATTTTAACTGCACTTCATTACATTTGAAAACAAGATAGTGATAGTGTCATGACAACTCGTCCAAAGCCTTTGACAAAACAAAAAGATGATACAATGCCAATCATATCTTCCTACTTTAAGGCTATATGTTGTTCTCTTATGACCCATTCTTTGAACATGGAGCACTTGTTCCCTCTCTTGGACCTAAAAGACTTCAATATTCCCTTAATGCATTTCACCCTCTTCTTCCCTAGTTTGGGATCAAAATTGGGTGAAAGAACCTATATTGCTAGATACTCTCATGCCATACTCCATTATGACTCTAGAGGTACTTTACAAATAGGTTCTAAGTACGCAAGGAGGTATAATTCTTTTGCATATATGGGCAAAGAATAGTTGTATATGTTATTACCATAATCATCCCTATGCTTTAATTACAAGGCTGCTATCACATAAAAGTATGGAAATTTCATCAACTTGTACTTTCTACAAGAACATAACCTTTTTGATAGATTGACTTTGGAGAAAGGACAACAACCAATCATGTTGAATTCTTCGGTGCTTTCATTTATGTTGTTCACATACAATCTGTCACCCTCGATCATTCTTTTCCTTAAAATCTTCTTGGATTTGAGAATGAATGTATTTGTTGAAATGCTTACATATGCATAACTCTTCCTGAATATTTTGTGAAACCTACGATCAATTAAATTAAAGATGGTGGACACTGGATACTCTCTTTCACCGAGAAACATTGGATTAATCAACTCAGTGATGTTTGAGGTCATGATGTTGAATCTATTTCTTGGAAAGTGCACCCTACTCTACTTTTCAAATCTAACATCATGTTCGAGGAAAGTTGTTGTATCAGGACATTTTTCTGTAAGCAAGTTGAAGTAGTCATTAAACTCATCCAATTTGTACGCCTTGACCGCATGGTAGTACATATTGAGACAATCTCTATAACGGTGATTCTTGTAAATATTTTCTCTGAGATGCCTCATACATACTCCATGATGCACATGTGGATAATGCTTTGCGAGGCTGTTAGCTATGCTAGCATGTCTATCGAAGATAACACATAATTGTAGTTTGTCAATGATAATCGATTTAAGTTTCCAAAAAAGAAAGCCCCAGAATACATTATTCACCTTTTCCACCACACAATATGTTAAGGGATACATATGATTCAACATATCTTGCATGACAGCAAACAATAGCACACCCTATTACTTGTTGGACAAATGTGTGACATCAATGACAACGACCTTTATCATGTATGCATATCCATAGATCGAAGCCCCAAAAGCCATAAAGTAAAAAATAAACTTTCCTGAGTCCTCCTCGACAATGAGGGAATTTATAGACCCAGGATTGAGGCCGCTAAAACATATAAAAAGCGAGCACCACTGCATATCCATGCTCAGGTGTTCCTCGAATTATGTTCTTTGCAATGATGTCTTCCGTCCAACACTTCCAATAGCCTAGTCTGTAATCTAGATCTCTAAAGATGATCCTCTCAATCTTTCTCTGGCTTAGACCTTTGTTATCACTAAAAGTTCAAACAAAGTGAGGCAATGACATCCACAGTGACATTTTTATGGTTACTCGTGACATGTTCAATGCCATAACTATGCATATCGATGTACCTGTAGATTTGAAACCTACCCGATGCTCCAATCATACTTGCATGCACCATCAACCAATAGGTTGGATATACATAACTCACCTAGTAGTATTTCTTACAAGTCTTATCCATAGTGTAATTGAAATACTTCTTCACTGATGCCTTCTTCAAGAAAAGCTTTATTTTTTCTAGTCTTTGAATATTTTCCTATACAAACATCGGTACCATTTGAGATAGAGTGGCTTACTTATGGTCCAGACTGCCCCTCGAGACCTCCTCCACACTCTTCTTCTTCAAATTTTGTATAATCTTTCAATGCATGATCACCCATGTACTCGTATCCTATTGAGCTATCATCTACTAACATGGGTGAGGGTGGGGATGATGTGGAAGCTTATTCCCGACACTTTCAATAACTTTAACCATAATAATAGGCCTAGAATTGTCAAAATCAATGCAAAGAAAGTACAATTCCACGTGTCTATCATTATTTATGAACTTTGGATAAATTTTCCCACTCCACTCTCCATTATGATTTTAACCATATCATCGTATAATCCAATACAATGAAAGCCAATGGACACTTTCTCCTTAGTCATGGATTTCCAAATCCAACATTTGGGAGTCTCCTCCCATTCATCAAAAAATTTACCACTAACAACTATGTATTCTTTAATAGATATGATATACCTCAATGATAGTATTTAGTAGGCACAAGAAGTGGTTTATAATCCTAGACTTAATAGACTATAGTCATATTCTTTTTATTAGATTTTTTTACAGTACTTGATATCGCTTTTTCAATGACCACCAGAATAATTCAACAGATTAGAGCATTAGAATAAGCTAAGAAGTGTTGGAATGTTGTTATTAAGTCTAGAATCAATTTTAAAAAGTGAGACTAATTTCCAAGATTTTTGAATAAAAGTGGATAAAAATGTAGGGATAAAATGGTTTAAAACAATGGAGGTGATTTCAGTTTCCAATGGATGCCAAAAAATCAATGAAAAAATCATCGAAAAATAGCCAAAAAATGGCTGGAAAATTGAGACACAATGAGCTGAGTGTGAGCTTCGCTAAGAAGCTTGTTTTTTTTAAAAAAATTAATATATAATATTTATATTTATTTACATGGGCTAAAGTAAATTAGTAAAACCTTGGATTTTTTATTCTTAAAAATTTTCTAAAATTTTATCCTTACCGTCTTGACTATGACTCCCCCTACGAGTCGTAGGGTGTCTTGAATAGTCCTGTGACCCTAGACGTAAGATGTCCTATGAATGGTGCTTGAGTTGTTGTCCTGAGTATGACTTAGGGATAAAAGTCATAGAGAGTCTTAATGGGTCCTAGGGAACCAATCATAACCAAAATAATAAGTGTATAGCTGAGTTCTTCTCTGAGTACGAGTGTCTAACTATGAGTTTTAAGGATATGTTATGAGTCATTGGGTGTTAATCGTAGTGTGTCCAATGTATACCCTAAATGTTTGTTGGGTTGACTACAATTGCACCCTGTGAGTTACAGGGTCCCACTATGAGTCAAGTTAGTTGAGTCCTAGGGTCAACAGTGTGTGGGTGTCCTGAGAACTATATTGGATATGAATCATGGTGACAAGTCGCAATGAGTTTATATAAGTCTTATAGTGACCCGTAGTCACTGACGACTAAATTCCAACTTTTAATTTAAGGGCACTTTGGACAATTTCCCTCTCACCCAATTAAAATCCCATATTCATAAAGCACTTAAGGGGGTATTTTCGATTCTTATCGTACTTAAACACTTCTAAAACTCTCTTAAATTCTCTCAAGCAGGCATACTTAGGGTTTCTAATATGTAGGTCATCCAAAGGCTTAAGGATTGAATTTTTTTGTGAAACTTGGTATTTTAAGCATGTTACTCTTCCCTCATTGTTAATTTCTTAAAATCATATGTTTTAATGTATTGCTTATGAGATATTTATGTTGGTTTTAAAACAAGTGTTGACGTTTTTGAATATTTATTGATAGAATAATGTTTCCCATGTTTTACATGTGATTATTAATGCTTTAATTATTGTTTTGAACTTGTGGGTGCATGGGTATAGTGAATGAATTAGGGAATTATGATTTTCCCCAAACTTGTGACTTTTGAAGTGGTGAAAATGGCAGTCCTGAGGGACTAACACTGGAAACTATGCGAGCAGATGCTGAGGATAGAATGTCTTGGGGTTAGAGTACCCTTTTTATTTATGTACAAGTGGTTTGAGTCCAACTTACTACCACTATTATGTGATTGGGAGGTTAGAGTCCCCATACTATATTGCATGATCGTGTGCATATATATGATCGAGTCCACCTTAGTATGTGATTGGGAGGTTAGAGTCCCCCATGAATATATATATAATCTTTCTCCGGTCGTGCGGCTACACGCACAGGATCCCAACTAAGAGGTGAGAGAAGGGGCTTATATTTCCTGTGGGTACTATTATACTATAATGGTTAGGCTACACAACCTAGGTTAAGGTTTAAAATATTTGTGTTAAGCCTTGATCCCTATCCCAGCATGCGATATATATATATGCATTTGATTATGTTTATTGGATTTGAATTACTTTGAAACTGTTGATCATGGCATTATGTTATCCCTATCCCTAAGATTCATGCTAGTGTTCACCTCACTAATTGTCTTCGTACCCTGTATACCCACGCGATGTAGGCACAAGATTTTTTTTTTTACTTTTTCTATGCAGAGTTGAGTGGAACGGCTCGGTTTATTGATTCATTATTGTGAAGTGATGAGTTTCTATACTTCTAAGGACTTATACATTTCATTATTTCTCATCATAGATTAGAGTTGAGAGTTTCATTATCATTGTTATCTATCAGAGTCAGGGATATGTCCTGACCAAGACTGATTTTGGTTCTTGAAGTATCTTATATTCTTTAAATTTATCTTGTTCTATTTTCAGAATTCATCTGATATCAGGGATATCGTGTTGTTTGGTTAAGTACAAAGAGGTGGTCTCCAGTCCATGTAGGACTTGAGATTCCCTTCATGGCTAGGCTTGGTTCGGGTCATGAAAAAGATGGTATCAAACTCTAGGTTTGGTGTCATTGGGTGTCCACAAAGCCGTGTTAAGTATAGTTTTTTATGGGTGTCTAGCTCGCCACATTTATAAGGGAGAGGCTGTGAGGAATTTAGGAATGTCTTGCTTTCTTGTTGTTCTATTTCAAGATATAGAGTCTAAGGTCTTGAATATCCTCTAATATCCATTTGTTCACATCTTAGTTCATGCCTTCCCGAATATATGATTTTCGTGGAAACCCTTCTGTACCACTTGGGGATAATATGGACGGAGTTTATCCTACTTTTGGGGTACAGACCCAGTCAAGGGTCGTTGCTTCTGATTGTTTTCATAAGTTCCACCAGCCTCCATCAATCATTCCTTAGGTGGTAACACTTATGTCCAGTCTCAGGCTGGCAGAACACAGTTATCCTTATCCTATCTACGTTATCAATTTTATGGTTTGAAGTATTATGGACAGTGTGAAAATAAGAGGAATCAGTGTTTTAATTGTGGTCAGATTGGTCATATCTAGCGGGAATGTTCTTCTAGGGTTGATATTAGGCCTAACAAAGTTTTGGTTGTCATGTCGTCAGCTCCTCCACCAAAGAGTGCTACTTCTACTTCTAGACCCGGTGCTGTATAGAATTGTCTGTGCGTTCTTTCCACCTTCTAGGATTCTAAAGTGTCCCTCGATGTTGTTATTATTATGCTCAAACTCTTCTTTCATTATGTGTGTTGTCTGCATAATCCCAGGTCTACCCTCTCTTAGCTGACCCCTTATGTAGCTATTTATTTTGGTTTTGATCCTGAGTGTATTTTGGACACCTTTTCAATGTCTACCCTAGTGGCTGACTCCATTATGGCTAGAGGGGTCTTTATGAGTTGTGTGATGTTGGTCTATGGTAGGGAGATATAGAGTTGGACATATTAGACTTTGATATAATTTTGGGGATAGATTATTTGCATTCGTGCTATGTGTCTCTTGATTATTAGACTCAAGGGGTCAGTTTTCATTTCCCGAATGAGCGGGTGATTGAATGGGAAGGCATTTCCCTAGTGCACAAGAGAAGGTTTATTTCTTATCTTAGAGCCCATAAATTAGTTTCTAAAGGGTGCCTCTATTACTTAGTACATGTTAAGGATTCTAGGTTCGAAGGTCCTTCCTTGCAGACTGTCTCTATGGTCTGTGAATTTCCTAAGTTGTTTCCTGATGATATTCCTGGTATTCCTCCCAATAGGGAAATTAATTTTAGTGTTGATCATCTTCTGTACACTCATCCTATTTCCATTTTTCCATACATAATTATTTCGGTTGAGTTGAAAGAACTCAAAGAGTAGTTGAAAGATCTTATGGATAAGAGTTTTATATGCCTTAGTGTGTCCTCGTGGGGTTCTCCTATTCTTTTTGTGTGTAAGAAAGATGGTTCCCTTTGAATGTGTATTGATTACCACCAATTAAAAAGGGTGACCATGAAGAATAAGGATCCATTTCTGAGGATTGATGATCTCTTATATCAACTTCAGGGTTGTAAGTTCTTTTCTAAGATTAATCTTCGGTCAGGGTACCATCAGTTGAAGATTAAAGAGGTGGATATCCCTAAGACTGGCTTTCAGTATGGTCATTTTGAGTTTTTGGTGATGTACTTTTGCTTGACTAATGCTCTGGCATCATTCATAGATCTTATAAATTAGGTTTTTTGTTAGTTTTTGTATTTGTTTATGATTGTCTTTATTGAAGACATTTTGGTGTATTCCAAGAATGAGGTGGTTCATGCCGATCACCTCTTCCTTGTGTTACAGGCCCTAAAGGATTAGCATTTGTATGCTAAGTTCTCCAAGTGTGAGTTTTAATTGAATATTGTGACTTACCTGGGTCATGTTGTTTCTAGTGAAGGGATCATAGTAGATCCATAGAATATTGCGGTGGTTAAGAAGTGGCCTAGGCCCATGACTCCAACCTATATTCAAAGCTTTTTTAGTTTAGCCAGATATTATAGAAGGTTTGTGGAAAGTTTCTCTTCTATTGCTGCCCTATTGACTAAGTTGATTCAAAATAATGTGAAATTCTTGTGGTTAAGTACTTATGAGGGTAGTTTTGAGAAGTTGAAAAATAGTTGACTTTGGCTTCGGTCTTGACTCTGCTTGAGGGCATTGATGATTTTGTTATCTATTGTGATGCATTCCGGGTAGGGTTGGTCTGTGTGCTGATGCAGCATGGCAAGGTGGTTGCTTAAGCTTCTAGATAGTTGAAAGTTCATGAGAATAATTATCCAACTCATAATTTATAATTGTTAGCTGTGGTGTTTGCATTAAAGATCTCGCGATATTATTTGAATAGGGTCTATGTTGACATTTATTTTGATCATAAGATCCTGCAATACGTGTTCACTTAAAAAGAATTGAATCTCAGGAAAAGAAAATAGCTTGAGTTGCTCAAGGACTAAGACATGAGTCTTCACTATCATCAAGGTAAAGCGAACGTGGTTGCTGATGCTCTTATCAAGTTATCCATGGAAAGCTTGTCTCATGTATATGAGAAAAAGTGGTATTGGGTGAAGGATATTCACCATTTTGCTAATCTCGGAGTTCGTCTCTTAGATTTTGAGAATGGTGGTGTGATTGTTCAAGAGGTAGCAAGGTCATCCCTTGGTGCTGAAGTGAAAGAGAAACAAATATTGGATCCTATTCTGATGCAAATCAAGAATGATGTAGGTAGACAAAAAGTGATGGTTTTTGTAATTAGTAGTGATGGAATCTAGAGGTACAAAGGTAGACTATGTGTTCCTAATGATGATGGGTTGTGAGAAAGTATTTTTCTGGAGCCCATGAGTCGCGTTATACTATTCATCCTAGTTCGATAAAAATGTATCATGATCTTAAGATGATTTATTGGTAGAATAATATGCAGAAGGATGTGGTCACCTTTTTGGCTAAGTGCATGGTGTGTCAGCAAGTGAAGGTAGAGCACTTAAGGCCCGATAGGTTAACTCAAGAGATCAAGCTTCCGGTGTGGAAGTTGGGGATAATTAATATGGATTTTGTTACTAATCCTCCGTGGTCTCGTCAGCAATTTGATTCTATTTGGGTCATCGTGGATAGGATGACTAAGTCTCCTCACTTCTTGCCAGTGAGGACTAATTACTCTTCTGAGGATTACGCCAATTATTCATTAAGGAGATCATGAAATTGTATGGTACTATAGTCTCTATCATATCTAATTAGGATACCTAGTTATCAACTCATTTTTGGAAGTTGTTCCAATGAGGTTTGGGAACTAAGGTAGCCCTTAGTACTATTTTCCACCCGTAGATGGATGGGCAAGCGGGAAGAACAATTCAGGCCTTGGAATAAATGCTTCAGGCTTGTGTATTTGATTTTGGTGGTAGTTAGGTTGACCACTTGTATCTCATAGTATTTTCCTACAATAATAGTTATCACCCTAGCATTGGTAAGGCTTCATTTGAGGCCTTATATGGTGGAAAGTGTAGGTCCCCTATTGGGTGGTTTGAGGTTGGTAAGAATAAGTTGTCTGGCCTTGATTTAGGTAACCAAGTAATGGAAAAAGTGAAGGTGATTCGAGAAAGACTTAAGGCCTCCCAAAGTCGCTAAAGGCCTATGCAGATGTGAGGAAAAGGGAGTTAGAGTTCTATTTTGGTGATTAGGTGTTCCTAAAAGTGTCCCCGTTAAGGGAGTGATGCGGTTTGATAAGAAGGGGAATCTCAACCCCTGATGTGTTGGTCCGTACTTATTTTAAAAGAGGGTTGGTAATATTGCATATGAATTGGAGTTTCCTTCTAGCTTGAGCTCTATTAATCCAGTGTTTTATGTTTTGATGTTAAGAAAGTGCATGGGTGATACTTCGATGGATGTTTTTTCAGAGGAGGTGGGTATATTGGATCTTTATCTTATGAAGAAGTCTTGGTCGAGATTTTAGATCAGAAAGTTCGTCGATTGTAGACCAAAGAGATGGCATCGGTAAAGGTTCTTTGGAGGAACCAAAAGGTTGAAGAAGCCATTTGGGAAGCCAAGGCGGACATGAAGTCCAATATCTACTCTTGTTTCCCATTCCAGATAATCGTACTTGAGGTATGTGTACTTCTTAATAGCTTTATTTTCTGTCATTGTTAAAGATAAATGTGGTGATGTCTTGAGTCAAATCGTGCTAATAGATGCCTTATCCTATCATTCTAGGACGAATGATCCTAAGTGGAGGAGTATGAAAAACCTCGAGTTTTTGATCCTTGAAATTTTTTTGAAATTCTATCCTCACTATCTTGACTCGACTCTCCTTACGAGTCGTAGAATGTCTTGATGGGTCATGTGAACCTAGTCGTAAGGTATCCAGTGAATGGTACTTGAGTTATTGTCCTGAGTATGACTTAGGGATATGAGTCGTAGGGAGTCATGAAGGGTCTTATAAACCCAATCATATCAGTAAATGTATGGCTGAGTTCCACTCTGAGTACGAGTTTCTCACTATGAGTTGTAAGGACTCGCTATGAGTCGTTGTGTGTTAATCGTAGGATGTCCAGTGTATACCCTAAATGGTTTTTAGGTTGACTATGAATGGATCCTATGAGTCGTAGGGTACCATTACGAGTCATGTTAGTTGAGTCGTAGGGTCAATAATGTGTGGGTGTCCTAGGAACTATCTTGGGTACGACTCAAGGTGAAAAGTCTTAATGATTCAATATGAGTAATATAGTGACCCATAGTCACTGACGACTAAATTCCAGCTTTTAATTTATGGGCGCTTTGGACAATTCCCCTCCCACCTAATTAAAACCTCAGGTTCATAAAGTATTTAAGGGGGGGGGGGTTATTTTTCATCCTTATCATACTTAAAGACCTCCAAGATTCTCTCAAATTCTCTCAAGCATCCATACTTAGTGTTTCTTACAAGTAGGTCATCCAAGGGCTTAAGGATTGAATTATTTCTGTGAAACTTGGTATTTCAGGCATGTTACTCTTCCCTTATTGTTAATTTGTTAAAAGAATATATTTTAAAGTACTGTTCCTGAGATATTTATGTTGGTTTTGAAACAAGGGTTGAGGATTTTGATTACTTATAGATTGAACAATGTTTCCCATGGTTTACATATGATAATTCATGCTTTAATTATGGCTTTGAATTTGTTGGTGCATGGGTATGGTGAATGAACTAGGGAATTATGATTTCCCCAAACTTTTGACTTTTGAAGTGGTTATGACCTCAAACCCATATTGAGAAAATTATTTGAATATGTAAAGTATGCCTATTGAACTGTTCCAGATGTTTTGCATAATGTGAAAACCTAATAAGGCATGATGGTTTTGAATTGAACTTCATGGGTTTTGTGTTTTCACAAGATGTTGCACAATTGAACCAAGGGGGTTGTGAATTTCCCCAAGTGATGTAATTCTTTTAGCATATTATTGTTACCTTGCAAGTGTAGTTTGTATGACGATACCAAAAATGAATGCCTTAAGATGAAATATGATTCAATGAATGAGAATGTGTGTTAAATCGTTAATTAATCTTAAAAGAGGGTTGTGTAGCTGGTTGTAAAAGTGGTGGTCCTAAGAGACTAACACAAGAAATCACGCTAGCCAGTGCGGGGGTCGGAATGGTTTGGGGTTAGAGTCCCTTTTTTTCTTATGGACAGGTGGTTCGAGTCCACCTTACTATCACTATTATGTGATTGGGAGGTTGTAGTCTCCCATACTACATTACATGATCGGGTGCTTAAGTTATCTTAGTATGTGATTGGGAGGTTAGAGTCGCCCACGCATATATATATATATATATATGATCTTTGTTCGATTCATGCGGCTACACACACTAGGGCCCGACCGGGTGGTGAGAGTTGGGGCGTATATAGCCTGTGGGTACTATTAACTATGACGGTTAAGCTACATAGCCCAGGTTAAGATTTTAAACGTTCATGTTAAGCCTTTATCCCTATCCCGACATGTGATATGTATATATATATATATGAATATGCATTTGATTATGTGCATTGGATATGAATGATTTTTAAACTGTCGATCATGGCATTATATTATCCATATTCTTTCATTTCATGCTAGTGTTCACCCCACTAACCATATACGGATGTTGTTTCCTAACACAATGTAGGCGTCGGTAATTCTTCAAATTTTCCTACGCAGAGTTAGGTTGATCGGCTTGGTTCATCGGTTTTTTGTGGTAAAGTGGTGAGCTTCAATACTTCGAAAGACTTAGACATTTCATCAGTTCTTATCATAGACTAGAGTTGAGAGTTTTATTATCATTAACATTATCATTTTCATTATTATTGTCATCTATCAGAGTCAGGGACATGTCTCGACCAAGACTGATTTTTTGGTTCTTGTGTAGAAGGCTTTGTTGGATTACTGTGCACTTGTGTGATTTCGATCGGTTGTTTTGGCCGGTGTTGATTAATGATCATAGTATTATCTTCTATTCTTCCAATTTATCTTGTTATATGTTTGGAATTCATCTGACATTAGGGATATCGTGTTATTTGGTTAGGTACAAAGAGGTGGTCTTCGATCCATGTGGGAGTTGAGATGCTCGTCATGACCAGGCCCTAGTTCGGATCGTGACAGTATTTTCTAAAATATAGGGGTTGAAGTGTGGGTGGGACCCCTTCTAAAGAGCATATTTTTAAAGTTATGTGCTAGGGATGACACACATTTTTTTGTGGTCCCATTAGGGTTCTCTTTCTTCAGTTATTTGAGACTAGTATCTCTTTCTCAAAGAAAGTTTTGAAAGTGTCTAACATATCAACTCTCCCAAAATAGTTTGCTTGCTCTAATGGATTAATATGATATGGAGGCCCATGAATAAAAATTGGTACTCCATCAATATTAATGGGGAAGGTGTGGCTTTTTTTCAAATCAGGTAAAGGTATAAAATAAGGAGATGCACTTTCTCCCTTTTTACATATAATTGGTGCTGAATTGCTGAATAACTTCATAGATCAACTGAAACATGAGAGTTTTATTCCATATATGTTGTTAACATATCTTGTCCAAGAATTATTCACTTGAGTTAGGTTGATGTCATTTTATTCTTCTCTGGTGACCCTTTACCTCTTATTGTCATGATAAAAAAATTATCTACTTATGAATAATGTTCTGGGAAACTAGTTAATAAAGGTAAATCTTGCTTCTTAGTAGCTCCTAACACCCCTCAATTTGTCGTTGATGATATACACCGTATCACTGGTTTCAATTACTCTTAAGTTCCCTTTCACTTATTTTGGATGTCCTATTTATAAAGGTAGAAAAAAGGTGATTTATTATGTGACATAGTGGATTAATTTTCTAAAAGATTAGAAGGTTGGCAAAGTAAAATATTATCATTCTGAGGCAAAGCAGTTTTTATTATGCTACTATATGTGCTTTTAGTTACCAATATTCTGAAGACCACCATTGAGAAATTAATAAACTAATTGGTAACTTCTTCTGGAAGGACTTTGAGGGTATTCATAAAAACCACTCAAGCTCTTGGAAAAACTTGTGCTTCTCTACTCACGAGGGTAGTGTTGGCTTTAGGTCCATTCAGCATATCGGGCAGGTTTTATGTGCTGAAAACTTTAAAACCAAAGACACTTTTCTATCTTTTGCAGCTAAATAATGCCCAAGAGCTCATCTAGTTTCTAAAAACAATGGTCTTTAGGCCAGGCTTACACGTAGAATGGACTGGTGGGAATAAGAAATTAATGTGACAATATAATTAAGTTGAAAGCAACCACCATTAGTAATCTTTCCTTTTGCTAAGATTATTGGGTTGGGACTAGATCCCCTGCCTAATTCTCTCCCACTCCTATAATTTAAAAAGGATCAGAGTCTCTGATTTCATCAAGAATAATAAAACTTGGAGCTTGACCAAGCTTAGACAACAACTTCTGGATCATATTATGACTAAGATTCAAGGGATTCTCAAGGATTATCTAATTTGGACTTCTCATAAACACGATAACTTCTCAGTTAATTCGTTTGGACAGGTTTGAGAAAATTCAAAAATATTTCTCTTTCTGTCAGAAAGATTTGGCCTTTAAAACTGCCTTTCAAGGTTTCTTTTCTCATGCTCGGATTAATTTTACATAGATTGTCAACTGATGAACCTATTAAAATGAAATTCAGGATTAATGGACCCTCTAAATGCTTCTGTGTTTAGATGGTGAAGAAATTGACTGGCTGCCCTCCTACTTTTGGACCTGGTCCCAAACAGTAAGAAACTTTACAGAGCAAATAAAATAAATAACTAAGAAACACAAAAATATTTACATGGAAACACTTTGCTCAAGGGAGAAAAACCACGACATGCCTCTAGGATTTTCAAAGCTCCACTAATAGTCAAGCAACCTTGAATATAGACTCCATGACATCAACAATTAAAACTCCTAATAGTTATTCTCCTAGTAATAACTATATTTACAAAGAGAAATGTGCAATAACTCTACTACACCAAAAACCAGCTAACTACTAAATCACCAAGCTAGCTCTAGCTTCAATATCACCGCACTCTAGATGACAAAAGTAAGTTCAAGAACTAGAACACGACACTTACTAATAATGAACAAAAACATTAGGAAATGTTTTCAATCATAACACAAAGACTCAAATGCAACAAGAACATGAAACACGACTTTGTGAGCGAGCAAGTCCTTTGTTGCGAGTGAAGCTTGATTCAAGAGCTTCAAAGGATCTTTTGTTGTGATAATATGAAACTTGGCTTTCTTGTTGTTGAAAATGAGCAATATATATAATAAAATAAAACGTAGGAGGAGTCCCATTGGTTGAGACAAAAAGCACAACAACTTTCTCACCACTTTTTCTACTTTTGTACATCTATCATGACAGTGATGTGAATGTGGTCAACCAGGTCCCTAAGTAGTTGCAGCTTTGTCACCACATAATCTTCAAGAACCATGTCCCAAATGAGAATTTGTCAACTATAAAAATTAAGGCCTTAACAATTTGCCCCTTTTCGATGATGACAAACCCATACACACATCTAAGCATACCCAACCCATTCCCTATCTCTACATATTCTATAAGCACCAAAGATCCCCCTTGAGTAAAGATTCCCCCATACATGAGTCACACCTACGTGACACACACTACATACTACACCTCATCACACACTACACACTACACACTACACCTCATCTTCCCTCTTTTGTCATCATTAAAGTAAAAGAACAAGAAACCAAGTATAGACAAGCATATATGTTAACACATGTCCATTGAGGCTAGTAAGAAATATTAGAAAAAGCAAGAGAGATGATAGAACAAAGTAGATTCATTAACTAATCAAGGAGGATAGTATCATACACTATTCAAAAAACAGCAGCATTAGCATCAGAAATAGTAGTTCCATCAAATTAGAAATAAACAAAAACTTAGAAGAATCAGACAAAATAGGGCTTAAGGTTAAGGACCATGTTAGGTATAGATCTAGGAGGAAGTACCAGAAGGAGATTGGAACATTTGGCAAAGGCGCATAGTCATTCTCTCACTTCCTACATCGCGAGCCTTTAGGAGTTGTTGTGTCAAGTCCTCAATCTTTGTAGTCAACACCTCAACCTTAGACTCCAACTTCTTTAATTTCTCATGTTGTTTTGCATTCTCAGTATCACTTTTTCTATTTAGCTTGCTCCCTCTGAACTCTCTGTCATAGCACCTACTTTTAAGGCAGAGATTTCTGCATCCTTATGCGCCACCACAACTGCCATTGTATCAAATTCCTCCCTCAACCCAGTTTGAACATCAATTAGATTAGTGATAATGGATTTTGACTTCCCATATCCTCTCCTAGGAATTCACTCATTATCTGTCATGACTCGAGCCAAGGCCCTGGCCGTGATGGCATCCCGAACCATAAGGGCTCGAGAGATCCCTTAGCACTCTACAATAAGCATAATCCATAGATAAATCAAAGTGCAGAAGATATAATAATATTCAATAGAAAATTATAATTCAAAATATGTCAAATAAATTATGATAATACAATACTCAAATCTCATCTACGAAGCCTCTAATTAAAACTAACTTTCTAGGCTGAGACAAAGCCCGCGGCTGGACCATATACTGAAAGACTCAATTATAACCTTCCAAAAAATGGATGGCTCACCAATTCTGTCATATCCTACTTGTTCTACTGATGTGATGGACCATGAGACTATACCGCAGGGCCTGATATATAGGGAGTCAATACTTGAAAGTACTAGTATGTAGAACAATCCAAAACAAGATATTTTTATACAACATAAGTGAGAGAATTTCATAAAAACATGTCAGCATAAAACAATTGAAAATACATGGGCATAATTTTGATGAGCTTAAACCATTCTTGTAAGAACACTGACTCAACTCTTTGTATTACTTCTGCATTAGATGGTTCACCCTCTAATTTTGTAATTCCACGGGCTATATGGAATCCTCTCTTGACTTGACGTCCAAGCTCCCTACCTAAGTTTGCCACTAAGGCTGGAGTCTCTGGTCTCTACTACACCACAAGGCCATCGCCAGCGTACAATCCCCTATTTTAGGGTTAAGTAAAACCTATATCGGCAAAATATAGTTTTGGGCAATGAGTTATCTGAACTCATGCCTTCTTTGGATAACCATATAACTCTATTTAAGCCTGATTTTAGTATTATAAAGTTATACTTTCTTTTTATGAATAGTTTTTTTTCTTATTCTGCTTAGGCCACATCATAACAGGGTATCATCATACTCAAACTTGAAAGTCATTTATTCCATACCACATCCTATCCATATCCTTTTTTATTCAAAAGCATGTTAATGACCACCCAAAATATTTAAACATTACTTGAGGGATTTCTTGTTTCAGAACATATGAAAACTTATGCAAACTACTCCCTTTTAAATACTTTATCATGCGATGGTCTTCTCTTTCATCAATCACATACAAATTCTTTATCAGGAAACATGAGCATTTGTAAATCAAAGAAAAAACCCTCTCATTCATTCATAAAACAATAATAATCCATAAAATATTAGCAAAATATTTAAACTTGAGATTTTAACCATCTATGTAAACAGTCCACAAAATTATTAAGATAATGAGTTTCATAGCAAGAGAGGAAATTCCATAAATCTTGCTTTCATATAACTTTTTATACTCATAACATCCATACACATGAACATAATTTAAGTTTTGGTAAAACTCCCATGGTTTGAACAAGATTTCATCATAAATTGGGATTTCCAATGCATGCGCTCAAAACAGTCTCAAATCTCATAATACGTGCATATATATATACTTTAAATCTTGTAAAAACATTAAAACTTACGCCCATGAAATTTAGGATAGTCCCACATACCTTAAGCTTCTTGATTTATGAAGAAAGCATGAATCGTTGGGGTCTTGAATTCCTTGTGTTCTTGAGAGAAGAAGCTTGGATTATTGTTCTTTTGAAAGAGGAGAGTTTTTATGAGAGTTGTTTTGAGGAACATGGGCAATTAATGCCATTTTTGGTGTTATAATCCGTGCTTTGGATGTTTGGAGTTCAGGGGGAAAGGACCAAAGTTCCCCTTGACCCTTATGAAGTTAAAATAGTGAAGGAATAAACCCTATGGAGCGCCCCCTTGTCTGTGGGAGTAGCCCCCATGATGCCCACCTTATTTTGGGGAAATAAGTCCCGAAGCATGGGCTTATCCCATGCCCTTACTACTTCCCATGAAAAAGGCCTTAACTTTTCGATTGGGTATCGGATTAAGGCAAAATTGATATTGTTAGAAAGACAACTTAATTATATATCATTTGGTAGGCATTGAGATGAAAAATTCCACATATATCAAAAGTTACACACATTCAAAGTAGACCCTTGTAGAATCGAATACCGAACCTTGACCGAATCGAAGACTCTTAGCTCAACTTTCCTCTAAGTGACTTTTGTGAACATTTTTCACCTCAGAATCACTCACACACTTGGATAAAGATCATGACACATGTACTCAAATATAAATCATAGGATTAGAGTTTACACACGTAGGAACAATGGTTAAATATCTAGCCTAAAAATGTGGGGTGTTACATTATCTCCCCCATGGTATCATTCGTCCCCAAATGATGGATAGGAATTTGTTGAAGCTCTAAAAGTATGGAATAAATAACATAAACTTGAATTGAATATTTTTATCAATAAAATATGCAAAGGCATCAAATAGCTTCATGATAACCCCTAGTGAAATGTGTAAGCACAAAGCGTGAGATAATAAGAATTGACATAGAGATAACCTTGCACATGAGTTCTAGGGATCATAATCATCACAACATAAGGAATGAGTTTATTTGGTGATAATAACCTTGATTTACGTTGGTGCAATAATGAAATGAGATTTTTCGGGAGATAGGAATAGAAGCATTCTCTACCTTACAAGATACAATGAATAGATTTAAAGTTAGAGACACTACCTATCTATGCCCCAAACTATAAATAATATACTTCATCATTTACAACTTATAATTCTCCTATCACACGTCCAACCACAAAAGTTTGAGTCCCACTTCATAGTACTTTTATTTTGAAGCCTAACTCGGAGAAAAGAGGTGCTAGCTTAAGCTATGGACCCCATGCTCTACATCCCTTTAAGAATATTACTTCACCTTATCACTACCATCAAACACCCTTTGGTTTTTATTCAAAGAGTACTAACCATATATACATGGATTTATGTTTTTCATTATTCACCACATTCAAGCCTATCATTACTACACCCACTTCATGGATCTCCCTACTAAGACCAACAAATTCAATCACTCTCACAGAGATTTTTTCCACATATCTCCTTCATAACTATTTCACATAATGAAAGTTCATCTCCTTCTTTCCTCTTTTACCTATAACCCTAGCTAAAGAAATCACATCAAAATTTTCACATTCAAGAACATCTACTCCCCCTACCTAAGTCACTACTACTCTTCCATAACTGCCATCATGCTATCATTTTGAGGGTCATTGAGGGACCGAGCATAAGCATCATGAATGGAGGTAACACTATTAGACTATAATTTATACTTATTGCACTACTTGAGGTGGGACATGAGGTGAAGATATGATACAATAGACATAAAGTGCTTCATATATCAAGTGTATGGATCATATATAGAGAGTTATTCGGTATAACACAACATATCATGAGTTATTAGGATAGACCATATTGAGAAACATGAGCGCTTACATTATGAGTCGTATAACATAAGGTCAAACTTCATGAAGTCAACAATTGAGACACGGATTGATACTTGAAGAAATTGCTTCTCATTTTTATAGTTGAGATATTCATGAGTTAGCATGAACTTTATCACTTTGGGCTAAACCCTACATAAAGTTAATCGTAACATATAAAAACATCATTCCTTAGAACTAAACATGACATGAAACATGAAGTTATGGATCGTGAAAATCATAACACTGAGCTTGAATACTTGAAAGATTGGATTGCTGGGGAACATTATTACTTTTAGTTTCAAGGATGGAACATGACATGATTTACATGGAGAACTCAAACCTTAGACATAGGCAGGAGTTGGATGCATAAGACATTGGTAGAATGACCTCTTAAATTGAAGTTGGAGGAGCTTGCTTGAACAAGAATAGATTTATCATGATTCTTCCCTGAAAGGTTCCACCATGAGAAAATTTAAAAACTACCTTAGTTCGTCATCTCCCCCTTATATCAAAGTCACAATCCTAAACTTGTAGACATGTCCCCTCATGAAATCTATAACGACAATTCTTAACACAATGGGGGTATCAGTACACATGAACACAAACTCCCTTAAATAATTTTAATATAAAGACATTAAATTCTTTCTAGTACATCCCCTTTAGGGACACTAATCATATCCTCCTCCAACCTCCAAAGTCATTGACTTATGACTAACATTATCATGGGCATGCATGCTTCTAAACACTTAACATTTCATCTTCAACCCCTTAGAATAATATCATTACACCTCTAATATCATAACCTCATAACTTAACAAAATTTCTAAAACTACACCAATGGTTCACATAGTCTATCAATTTCTCCCTCAATTCAGTTTTACATAACACCATGTAACAACTCCCTAGACTTATCCATACTAAGAAACTTGTGAACATATACTAGGTGTACATGACACTCATAACTCAAAACAAAGTACATTGTATTCTTATAACTTAAGGCTCCTAGCCATTAGATGATTTAGCAACTATTTCTACTTCAACACTACACCTCATGCATATATCACAATTATACACTCTGACAATTTATAAGTCATCAACCAAAGATATTTCAGACATCAAATCAAGCCTACTAATTCATTCCCATAAAACATGCATTATTAATCTTAAACTATTATTCTTACTACCAAAATCCACATCTAAAGTTCAAGCCTATGGTCTAACACCAATCATGTAACACCGATGAAGCATGCCTCATATTATACTAGTCTATCAAATAGGAAAATCAACCTAATTTTCTTACCTCACGCAACTACAGCCCATAAGTTTATTATCTCCAAAATACTACTACTACACCTTAGAATCTACCACACACTTCTCACGTGCAGTACTAGTTGATAACTACTATAGAAAAGACAATCAAAAAGGGGGAGTTTATGGTCACATAATAGGGATAGACGATATGAATTTTATAATATAACCCATTACAACCTTATCAATATGTTCTACTTTATCACATCATATTTACTTACCCATGCATACATCCCTCACTACCTTCAAATTCCATATACAATAATGAGTCTCTACCCATAACTTATTGACTAATCTACCCCTTTCCACTCGCATACTATAAATGATTTTTATAACCACCATAACTGTCTACTCTGAGCTCCTTCCCTATTTTGTATAAATAACAATCATAGACAATCACTTTCTTCACAGACTACTATACAATCTACAAATCTTACTACAACATTAGCCAATCACCATAAAAGAGCAAACCACCCCTCAGTCAAGGGTTATATGACTAAAACTACTTATTTATGTAAAAGTCACCCTCACTCTGACGTCTAGACTTATGAATTCATATCTATAACTTTTGTACCATATACTTCTGTCACATATATCTGCCCTTAAGCATAACATCTATAACAAGGATTCTGAAATAAGTTGAATACACTTCATACCTCAGGCTTAAAAGCATGATTGCATTAAAATAGAGGTATACACTCAAATCAATACACTTTGAAGAACTAACAGACTCATTTCAAGTCCTTGTGCTATTTCATAAATTTATGGATAACTTAAATAGAAAGGACTACATCGTTGGGAATCTAAAGTATTGAGCTAGTATCACCTTGATAATGAAGCATGGCCCATAAGATTAGAGCAAGGAAGGAATTTGGATAATTTTTATTTAGACTACACTATAGCATGAATTAGAGTAAGAAAGCATGAGAAATAACTCTTTAATGTCCGGTAGCCTCCTGATTATAAGTGTGGTGTACAACACACTGATAAGCAAGGCTCTACTAAACACAGCTTCGTAAACACCTTGGGACTATGAACTGTACTCTAATACCAAGCTTGTCATGACCTGAGCCGAGGCCTGGTTGCTATGGTTATCCCAAACTACAAAGGTTTGAGAGACCTCTTAGCATGCTATCATAAGCATGATTCATATATAAATCAAAGTGCGGAAGATATAATAATATTCAATGGAAATTTACAATCCAAAATGTGTCAATGAAATTATGATAATATAATGCTCAAATCGCATCTATGAAGCCTCTACTAAAAACTAATTGTCTAAGCTGGGATAAAGCCCTCAGCTGGACCATATACTAAAAAACTTAACATACAACTAAATCTCTTCCGAAAAATAGATGGCTCACCATTTTTGTCATATCCCCAGTGATCTACTAATATGATGAACCATGAGACTATACCGTAGAACCTGAAATATAGAAGGTCAATACTCAAAATTACTGGTATCCAGAACAATCCAAAATAATATATTTTTATACAACATAAGTGAGCATTTTATAAAAACAAATAGTATAAAACAATTGAAAATACATAGGCATAATTTTGATGAGCTTCAATCATTCCTGTAAAAACACTGACTCAACTCTTTATATTACTTTTGAGCTAGATGGTACACCCTACAATTCTACAATTCCACAGGCTTTATGGAATCCTCCCTCGACTTAGCGGCAAGCCCCTAACCCAAGTTTGCTGCAAGGGCTAGAGTCTTTAAACTCTACTATACCATAAGACTATCGCCAACATACAATCCCCTATTTTAGGGCAATATAAAACTCATATCAGCAAAATGCAGTTTCGGGCAATGAGTTATCTGAACTCATGCCTTCTTCGAGTAACCATATAACTCTCTTTAAGCCCTATTTTATTATTAAATCTCATAATACGTGCATATATATATATATATAAATATACTTTAAATCTTGTAAAAACTTTAAAACTTATGCCCATGAAATTTAGGATAGTTTCACATACCTTAAGCTTCTTAATTTGTGAAGAAAGGTTGAATCTTTGGGGGCTTGAATTACTTGCGTTCTTGAGAGAAGAATCTTGGATTATTGTTCTTGGGAAAGGGGAGGGTTTTTACGTGAGTTGTTTTGAGGAAGATGGGAAATTAATGCCTTTTTTGGTGTTATAATCCGTGCTTTGGATGTTTGGGGTTGATGGATAAAGACCAAAGTTCCCCTTGATCCTTAAAAAGATGAAACAATGAAGGAATACACCTCGTGGAGCCCCCTAGTCTGTAGGAGTATCCCCTGCGATGCCCACCTTATTCTGGGGGAATAACCCCTATGGCGCGGTCTTATCGCCTGCCCTTACTGCCTCTCATGAAAAAGGCCATAACTCTTTGCTCAAGTATCAGATTTTTGCTCGAGTATCAGATTAAGGCGAAATTGGTATCGCTGGAAAACTAACTTAATTATATATCATTTGATAGCTATTAAGCTGAAAAATTCCATATATAAAAAAAGTTACACACGTTCAAAGTAGACCCTTGTAGTATCATACCAAATCATGATCGAATCGAAGGCTTTTAGCTCAACTTTCCTCTAAGTGATATCTATGAAACGTTTTCACCTCATAAGAACTTTACACACTAGGATTAAGATCATGTCACATGTATTCAAATATAAATCATCATATTAGAGTTTACACACATAGGAACAATGGTTAAAGGTCTAGCCCAAAAGTGTGGGGTGTTATATTTTTCTTGTCACAACCCGAGCCGAGGCCTCGGCCGCAACGGCCATCCTAAACCACTAAGGCCTGAGAGACCCATGTAACAGCCATACCCACTAGTGATATTTTCCTCTCTGGACCAAGGCCCGCACATCTTTAAAATCTATCACTTGGAAGTAAGGCTTGCTTACTTATATACCCAACATCAATCCTGTGTTTTGTCGATGTGAACCTCATTATCCTAAGTTGGGGTGTTACATACACCCCCTTTATAGACTCAGCGTCCTCGCTGAGGTTTGCCCTACTAAATAGGATTTGCCTAGACTTAGAATTGAGGTTTTCCCCGCCTTACCTGGATTTGCCTAAACTCAATTTGAACTCTTGACCACATAGACAGGGATGACACAGAAGCAACTCTGATACCATTCTTGTCATGACCCGAGCTGAGGCCCTGACCGCAATGGGCATCCCAAACCAGTAATGCCCGAGAGACCCCTGTAATGGCCAAACCACTAGTGATTTTTTTGCTTAGGATCTAGGCCCACACTGCTTTAGAATATGTCACTAGGAAGTACGGCTTGCTTACTTATATACCCAACATCCCTCTTGTGTTTTGCCGATGTAGGACTTCTTATCCTAAATTGGGATGCTACATTATCTTTCAAGGTGGTAATACTAAATATTTACTTAACTGAACTCGCCTTTCCTGGGCCATACTTAACATTAAATTACAAAAATATCTTGTCATCTAAAACCCATAGGCTAACCCATGTTTTCCATATTTTGCAGTCATCGTGATGTTCATGTGTTCAATAACAATTGCAGGAAGATCCACCTTCTTAAACTTGGCTAGGACCTCCATTAGGAATAGATCGGGACCTATAACTATAGTCATCTTTTTAGCGAGGAAAGAGTACCTTGTTTACCAACTCATAAAACAGTCGATATTCTCCTTTCAAGGCCTTTTTCTCATATTCTTTAAGTTCATATCATCAACCTTGCCATAGATCTTTCAAAAAATTTAGAACCTTTTTTGTAATTTAGGAAAAGGGTCCCTTTAGATGGAACCTCAAGGATCTCAAACAATACTTCTTCATCGATGGCAATGCTCATCCCATTGACTTGAGTAGTTAAGTGCAAAGCATCCACAGGAAAGGTTAGATTATGATAGAACATTCTAATTTCCTTTTCATACAAGGGGGAACTGGTAGCTCAAATACAGTTCCCAATTTTGAAAAATTACCAAATCCACCTGTAACGCCCCGAGAGTACACCCTGGACGTCACACGATGCTTACAGCCTTGAAGGACCACAAGCTAACCCGTGAGCTGATACCTGTTATGAGCACTAAATAAAATAACAAAAACATATGCAGAATGTTAACTGAAAAATGCCATAAGGTTTAACAACTGAAAATCAATACTGCATCATATTTTTAAAACCTCTGAAATATATAGTTAATACTGATAAAATAACTGATAATAGAAATTGAAAACTGACTATCTGTCTATACTAGTCTGAAAAGCCTCTACACTGACTGAATGTGGAGTTGATAGGATAAGTCCCCAACTAACTCTGACTGACTAAATAACTGAACTGAAATAAATATAAACAGTCCTCAAAACATGAGGACTCACCACTATTGATGTTACTGATGCACTGGAATACCTAAGTGTGGTCGGGAATCAGAGCATTCGAACCTATGATATGAGACATCATAGCTCAAGAAATGAATATGCAGTCAATACTTTGAATGTACTGGTATGCTAAATAAGGTTAGGCTAATGTGCATGAATCATATGCATAAATAATATTTGATTAAATAAATAACATAAGATAACTGATGTATAGTATGCGAGGAAGTTATAAAAATCTGAGAATGCATGACCAAGCATATGACATGATATTGGAATAGTCTGTAAACTTAAATATAGAAATACTGATACTGAACAACTAATAATTGTATGCCATGGTCAATCAAGCCTGAAACTGAACTCTGAACTGAATATTGGACTGAGAATGTGGGAGCTATCATCTAACCGACATGCCCCAATATGAGCTAATTGGGGTCCAACCTGAGACACTAGTTGGAAGGGTGTTAGTACCATGCTACGGGTACTAACACTGGCTATGTGGATCCACTAAAATAAAGACCTGAAGGAATAATGAGTCACCCTCTACTGGCAGGTGCTCTAGTAAGATATATGTCAGCCCTCAACTGAGAGGTTAACATCTCTAACCTACGCTAGCTACGTAGTTCTGGAATGCAGGGACTACTACTAAAGGTCACACCCTAAACTTACAGGTGAACCCCCATCCCTGGGTTCGCTCGGTGCTAATTCCTACTACCAACTGAACTGACTCTAATTACTGGACTGAGCTAAACTTACTAACGTGATATACTGACAGGACTGATAATACTCTAATATATCTGAAATCATTTTGAAAATACTAAAACTAAGTAAACTACTAGGTTTTCAGGTATTAATAACCCCCAGGACTCAATAGCAACATCAATAAGAATATATGAGAGCATTTGAAACCATAATAACTAAGCATTATCCCAAAATTATTACTTAGGCATTTCACCAAACACTTGAGGGTCATGAGTTAAAGCACAAAGATAGTTTAAAACATATGATAGTAACATAACTTCAATACTAAAATCATGGGTTAAAAATTTAACATGCAATTTTCATCCTTCAAATATATCAAGAACTAATTAGAACGAAAAACACATGTAAACATGGTATAAAGCCAATATTCATGGAAGTTCATGGATATAATTCATAATAACATGTAAAGATCAAATCTTTAAACTTGAAAACTGATTGTTGGACACCATGGGTGAAAAGGACCCATGGATGAACATCTAAAATACCTTAATTGAAGAATTCGTTAAGATTCTTGGTGGGTTTCTTGAAACTTGAGCTTGAATCTTAATGGGGCTACGGTTTGTTCTTGGAGAGAATTACTTTCTTGGAGAGAAATTATGAATAATGGGGCATATAATGACCCTTTATGGTTTTAATTTTATATTTTGGAAGGATTTGGGTGAGGGAAAATGAAAAGACTATCCTTGGAAAATTAAAATTCATAACTGGAACCCAGATTAGACCTTCACTACGACGCGCCAAGGCTGTCATTGCGATTTTCACCATGATGTGGTGCAATCGCAGTGACTTGCTGGAATCTGACAATTGCCGATTTGATTTTCACTGCGATGTGATGACCCCTCCATCGCTATACTAACCATGACGTGGTCCAATAGCAGTGAGCTTCTATTTTGGATATCCAAACATGGTTAAACCTCGTCCAAAAATTCCAAAACTTACCCGAGACATGCTACTTACACCCTTGAACATGAATCAACTCAAAAATTTACGTCTCATGGACGTGAAGGTCACTTTAAAAATCAAAGAAGTTAAAAGGCCAAAAAAATAAAACTAAGTCTCCAACACTTAGCCAAATTTTCAGGTTCTGAGCCTCTTGAACATGTACTATGAATGGAATTGAGCTAAGATAATTACGGGATAATACACCACCAAATCAACCATCTCAGAATACCAGCAATAGTAGGGTTAAATAATCTTCCCCTCAAAATATAATACCCTGAGTTTTCATGTCATAAACCTCTCATATTTTTCTCACGAAATCAGATCCATCCTAAAGAAATTGCTACCCCTAAGTTGACTCTCTCATTTCGATCTTAGCCATATAGCTATTTTCATGAAAGTTCATGCACTCACAGATCAGGTCAGTAGCCCACTGCCTTGGGAATAAGTCATATAGTGTATTTCAGTTGTGCATGATAGCTTATAGCCTCAGATTCCTCAGTGATTTCAGCCTAATTAGCCACATTCGAGGATGAATATTCCCAAGGAAGAGATATTGTAATACCCAATATTTTATTTCTTTGATTAAATTCATTTTTAGAATGTTAAGGGATAGCTTCTAAAATGAATAATATTTATTACATGTGGAATTTTCAATCGATACCAAATTTTCCCAAATCCGACACTTGGTGAAGGAGTTATGGCATTTTTAAGTTGACAGTATGCCACCTGGGCACTTGGCGTATCGCGGAGATGGCAAAATCGGCAATTATCAAATTCCAGTGGCCCTCCGCGATAGCCCCACATCGTGGAGAAGCCCATTTTCCCAATTTTCCTATTCCAGTTAGACTCCGTGATGCTGACGCATCACGCTAAGGGCCAAAATGACAATCCAAGGGGCACCGCGATTGTGGTATATCGCGGTGAGTGCCCTGTTTCCATTCGTCCTTTTCCAGTGAGACACCGTGATAGTTGCGCATCGCGGTGGCCCAGTAAATTGGGATTTTTGGTTGTTTTTTCAGTTCCATTTGTGAGTTTAAAAAGGGTATTTTTGGTAAATTACCCAGCCCTTAATCTGTCCAAAACATATCATTAAGCTTATACCAAAGCACTTTATGCTTATTTCATCACTTTTCTCTAAAAAGAAAATCCTAGATCATCAAAGCTCCATCTATAGGAAACCCAAATTCCTCTATTAATTCTCCAAAGAAAATCAAGATTAAGAATCCTCAACTCAAGAACTCTAAGAATCCATCTCCAAAGCATCAATAGAGATCCAAGATTCATGTCTTAGAATCAAAGATCTTTAATTAAGGTATGTGAGGTTATGAAAAAGGATACTCCTTTCATCCTTTTGCCCAAAAGTTATTTGATTTTATGTGATTTCCCATGAAATTAAAGTTAGGACTTATACTCAATATTGCTATTCATAAGATTATGAGATTTTCATTGATTTAGAAGTTGAATTACATAATTTTGTTCATATTTTCATGCATATAGCAAAAAATTCCAGATTTTATGATGAATTATAAATGTTTACATTATCAAGCATGAATTTTAAGATGTTTTAACATGAGTTTCATGCTTGGGTCATTAAGCCCTAATTAAGATTGTTATTTCTAGATTTGTTTGTTCTATGATCACCCTAAGATGAGATTATTCTCAGATTATTGATAAAGATTTGACCTTTTGGTCTCAGAATAGATATGAAATCCACTTTATAGATTCAGATTTCAGATTTATCTTTACATATATATAGTTGGTTTTCATTATAAACGATTAGATTATTTTAAAAGTTGATTTTCATAAGAATGATCATATAGATTTAATGGGAGTAGTATTTACCACCGATATGGGTACGTTACTATGGTTTCATGCCCCAGAACTACGTGCCAACGTAGGATATAGATTATTCCCACTTCTACGTGGATGACATATATGTGATCACCCAAATAGGTTATACTCCCTGGCAAGGTATGACTCCTCTCCCTAATGTGAGGATTCCTCCTTAGGGGGGACAAGAATGTTGGACTCCATGAATGCTCACATGGTTTATGTCGGTTAAGAGAACCTCCCTAAAATAGAGTATTTTCCAGATTTAAAAAAAAAACTAAGTGTTAAGGCTTACATGTTATACTTAGATTATACTCTATAGAAAGATATTAGCTACAGTTTTCAGCTCTCAGATTTCAGATTAAGAGTCAGTCCTTTCTACACTTAGACAGTATAATTTAAAAAAAGAATACAAGTATAGCTTTTAAAACTAAATGTTATAACTCACTAAATTTATAAAGTATATTTTTCTTCTCATTGCTACATATTTCATCATTTCAGATATTCCAACTTATGTGAGTCATTTTCATTTAGCATGCATTTATTTACAAATTATGATGATGAGATAATGTTTTACTTATGCATTCACCCTATATACTCAGTACCTCTGTAAAGTACTGATCCATATATACGTCTATGTGCTACATTATCTCATAATGTTGGTATCAGTTTAGTTGTAGCACGCATACCATATTCAGACAGTTTACAGCTTCCGGTCAGTAGGTGATGAGTCCTCTTGATTCAAGGGCTCGAGTAAGTTATATAGTTGAGTAGTATTGTATTTTCTTTAGTCAATCATAAATATTTGGGATAGTAGGGGATAATGACCCGACTACCTATAGTCAATACTAGTAAAGGCTTCATAGACAGTCAGTAGAGTTATTATGTTTGATTCCAATATTGTTTTGTAAAAGCAAAGTTGTAAACATTTTAATTTATTTCTGTATTGATCAGATTCAGAAAAGAGTTATCTTCTGCTTATTTTGTTCAGATTTATGTATTTTATTCAGTTGATTATGAGTTATGCCAGTAAAAGGGTTAGCTTGGGATCACATTTGGACCTAAGCACCGCGTGACGTCTCGGGACCATTTTCAGGGCATTATATAAAACCTCTTGGGTCTTGATGATCTCCTGCCTTGCTTCTCTTAACAAGACTTTCTCTTTTCCTTTGGAAGTAGAAACTTTTCCCGAGGGACCTATTCATTTTGCAGAAACCTCAGGGGCTCTTAAGGTGTTAGAAGATTCAGAACTGGGACCTGGTCCCTTGGTTACAGGCTTCTCAGTACTTTTCCTCTTACCAGTGCTTGTGGGCACTGGTTTCTTGATCATTGCTTCCTTTTCTTTCCCTGTTAGGAAGAAATAGTAAACTTCTCTTTTTTCCTTGGCTCTAGGGGTAGCCACACTCCTTGCAATGTTAGAATCACCACCAATATCCTCAGACTCATCATCATCCTCATACATGCTCTCAAAAAGACAATCAAAATCATTATCACTGCTATCATCAAAGTCACTCTTAGTCTCCTCATTTGATTCCTCAACTGTCACACCCTTTTCAACTAGAGGTTCAACCATAGCCACTCCCTTCTTCTTTAGTGTCACTCTTTACTTAGTATTGTTCTTATTTTTCTCTAAAACCTCTTTTGTCAAATTTCTTTAACTCAACTCGGTCCTTGGGGGGCTTCACAATCCTAAATGAAGTGATAGTGGAGGAGAAAGATCCCTTCTTAGATAGCTTCCATGATAACAGTCAGTTGTCTTCACTATCAAAATCATCCTTTTTATTCACAAGACCACCAGATAAGTCAAGCATAGGGGGAAACACTAAGTTATCATCCTCAGCATTCTCAAGAGGATAATTTTGCCTTCTTGTTAATGAAGTGACCAAAGTGGTGTCCCACTTGGGTAAGTCAGGAGTACAAGGGTCCATAGACTTTGAACCCCAATATCTTCACTCATTGCCTAAATATTTGAAGAGATTCACTTAGAGGTTGGAAAATCCCTACCAAATATGTTTTTGTTAATAGAAGCACTCCCAGGATTACCACCTACTCATCCTTATCATGAGATGGAACCTTAGAAGAAGAGTCAAAAACTGACTCAAAGAAAACTAGTTGATCTGGGACTAGAGGGATGTCATCGGAGAATTTGTCTTTGGAAGGGTCAATTTTGTGCTCTTCTTTAGTGACTTGGTCTTTGGAAGGGTTGATTTTAGGATTAGGAACGGAAAGGTCAATTTTGGGGCCATCGTTTAAGAATAAGGTGTGATAATAACCTGATTAGGGACCTAGTCCCTACATGATTTACTTAACATGATGCACTTTAAGCTATCTCACACTCCTTCTAATCTTCTCCTTCTTGCCATAGGTGTATATCTGCAGAAGAAATGAGACTGAATTAGACATGTGAGACATCATCTAATCCAAATTACTTTTCATCAAATCATAGCCATATTTTGAAGATTAAGAGGAAGAGCATGCATTCAACTTGGTTACACTAACCCTAGCTTTGTCCTTTTCCTTGTAAACTGTTCCCAACTAAGTACCATAGTAAATATGTCATCGATTAGATCTTTAGTACTGCAAAACACCATCTTGATTAATGTTTTTCCATATTATCTCTAATAAAATGATGCATGATGCCAATATTTTGGTCTTTTTATGCTGAATTGGATTTTTGGCCATGTTGACAACACTTGTTTTGACATATAATGAAGGCACACTGACACGATCCAAACCAGGGCCTAGTCGTGTCAAGCATCTCAAATCCGACCAGGACGAGATACCACCCCCTATACCCAACTGTAACTTCCCTGCACCCTATGTTGGATAAATTCCAAACATATAACAAGACAAAGAAACAATAATTTATAGACATTTAATAAAGTTCATAACCATAACCAACCAAATATCCAAAAAAAATTCCAACCGGTGTCAACCCTAATTCCAATACCAATACAAAGGCTGACATCAATACTGACATCACCCATGCCTATAGTTGTCTGACAAAGCCTCTAACTAGAATCAATAATATCCAGTTGAGACATGCCCCTGACCATAGCCAAAACCAAACCAAGGAAATAACAAAAACAAAAGAAGTCCATAGCAATGAAATGGAGCCTTTCGGTGTTTGGAAGCTCACCACATCAGTCTGACTCAAACCTCTCCACGAATCCAAGTTACTGAGTATGAGGAATGGTAGTATGGTTAGTTCCTGCATCGTGTGGGAATACAGCGCCCAAAGACGGTTAGCGGAGTAAAAGCTAGCATTTACTCAAGGATAAGATAAAACCACAAATATATATATCGTACCACGAAAAAGGAACTGATTTTAGCATGCATTTAAAACCATTTACCTGGGTTGTGTAGCTTTGCTATCCTAAAACCACCCACAGGCTATATGGGTTCAGCTCCCCCTACCGAAAGGGATCTGGTGAGTGTTATCCACACGAACTAGAGAATAAAACCTTAGATGACTAGTACATCTCTCAAAATAAAATTGTGACATCATGCACACGGTCGCCATGACCAAACCTCACATCGACAAATATGAGTTTCCAATAGTGGTCCCCCTAGGACCTCCACCTTCCACGGCTTTGCTAATACCACACCCTTTAAGCCCATATTAAAACCATTCGCACATAACCAACCATTTACCCAGGAGTCATTTAATTAGGCATTAACTATTGGTATCGTCATACAAAAATTAGAGCTTGCAAGTCTATCCTTTTATGCCATACCAATACCATTAAACCAAATGGATTCCAAAGTTTCCAATTAAAACAAAAACATGGCGATCAAGATCTTCCCAAGCCTTTTAAAACCAACAAAACCAATTTAAGTTTCATTACCATATTATGCAGAGAAAATATTTCAAGAATAGTCAAACTATGTGACAAATCATTCTCATTGGCATTTTAACAAATATGTTGAGGGCATATAGTTTCCAAAACCAAAAACTAAGAATCAATTGAACATTCCCATGTAACCACATGTTCAAACCATAATTATAACATAAAAAACATAAAAAAGCATAGGAAAACATTATCCAACCATAAACAACCAAAACCCCCCAACATCAATTTCAAAACTGAAACAATACCAAAATAATACCATGAAAACCATTCATTGAAACATACATTTAGTTGAACTAAAAATGAGGAAGGAGTAACATGCCTTAGACACCAAGAAAGATGAAGAAATTCACCCTTGAAATCTCCTAATTGATTACCTTGTAGAAACCCTAGCCTTTTCTTAAACCAAGAGCTTGAGAGAGATTTTAAGAGTTTTTGAATGAGAACAATAGGTTAATTTAGCCCCTAAATATGTTTTATGTCGTGGGATCAAAAGGAGTTAAGAGGGAAAATGTCCATAATAGCCCCAACTTAAAACTATAGAAAACTTACAGGTGGGTACGAGTGGACCCTCCGCTTATCACCACCACATACGAGTGGTACCCACAAGTAATCACTAGGTCAAAAAATTGGACATCACATTCTATCCTACATACGACTCCCTTTCCTAACCTATAACCATACCATACAACTAGTACCATCTAGTCGTACCCTAAGTGGAATATCAAGGGCTAGACATTGGACAACATATGGCTCCACTAAACCACTCGTTCCCTATCCTCATAAATCTTAGTGAGCCACTCATACTCAGAGCCAAGTCAAGTCACTAAGTTTCAAATGAGGTAAAGGATCAACCAAACTACCCATCACCAAACCATACGACCCATACACTCCAAGTCATAACCACACTCAAAAACTATCCATCACATACTGGACACCTTACAAGTTGGGTCACTTGACCTGTACTTATCGCATAAGACTCATATATATATATATATATATATATATATATATAAGTTCAGTAATTACAAAGACAGTGAGCTCAAAGCTCAAGAATTTTCCAAGGCCAAAACCCACAGTGTTTTAATTCTCCCCCGCTTGGATCATTCATCCCTGAATGATGGAATAAGATAGTAAAAGCATGATCTGGACCCCATACACCTCTACTCTTACCTTTATCCAAGTTAGGAAACAAAGATACCCAAGAAATCAATTTTTCCTTTAACAAAGTGTGAAAACAAAGATGGTAAGATCAACACATACCTTACGCACGAATTTCTGAAGCAGAAAATAGGAATGGATACTTGGACTTTATGTCCTCTTCAGCTTCACATGTAGCCTCTTCCACCTTGTGGTTCCTCCATAGAACTTTACCAAAGCTACATCATTGGTTATTAACCAATGAACTTGTCGATCTAAAATCTCCATAAGGAGCTCTTCATAAAATAGGGAATCCGATATACCAATATCCTTGACAAGCAAAATCTATGATAGATAACCCACACACTTTATCAACATAGAAACATAGAATACCGGCTGAATATAGCTCAAACTGGAAGGAAACTATAACTCATATGCAACATTACCAACCCTCCTCAAAATCAAGTACAGATCCATATATCAGGGACTACCAACCTCAAACTCTAATTCCTATGCCTCATATCTGTAGAGTACTTTTGGTGACTTTTGTTGCCTTTAATCCTGTCCCGAATAAACTTTACATTTTCTATAGCTTGGTGAACCAAAATCGGGCTAAACATCTCCGCCTCACCAACCTCGAACCACCTAATCGAAGACCTTCACCTTCTACCATTCAAGGCTTCAAACAAAGCCATACAAATACTAGAGTGGTAGGTATTGTTGTACACAAATTCTAAAAATGGTAAGTGCTCAACCCAACTACCACCATAGTCAGTCACAAAAGCAAGAAACATATCCTCCAATAGTTCTCTCTGCTTACCCATCAAACTGTAGGTGGAAAGCAGTATTGAAACTCACCTTAGTCCCCAACCCTTTCTAAAATGACCACTAAAAGTGAGGTAAAAATTATGTACCGTGATTCGAGATGATAGAAATAGGTACCCCATACAAGAGGAACACCAAGAAGGTCATCAGGGAAGACCTCAAGAAATTCATTCACCACTGGGACAAAATGCAAAGAAGGACCTTTCAAGTTAGAATCTTTAACCTGAACCAAATGATAGAGACACCTCTTGGAGATCAATCTCCGAGGTCTAAGATACGATATGAACTTAACCTTAGGATCTAGGTAAACACCCTCCCATTTAATAATTATCTTGTTAGGGAATTTAAATACAACCTTCTAGGTTTGATAATCTAAAGAAGCATAGCATAAGTGCAGCCAATCCATCCCTAATATGATATCAAGATCAATCATTTATAATTTAAATAGATCCACCAAACTTTCCCGACCACCCATAGATACTACACAACTCCTATAGAACCTTCTAGCCACCACATAGTCACCCATTTAGTAGAAATAAAAGAGGGTCTGAAACACACTCAAGACTAAAACCAAGATACAGAGCCATAAATAGGAACATATAGGAAAGAGTGGACCCCAAGTTAAGTAAATAGTACACATCATAGGAAAAGAGTTTTAATCTACCAGTCATGATGTCAAGTGATACCTTGAACTGTTGACGAGTAGTAAGAGCATTGAGACGGTTCTGACCTGTGCCGGAACTTGATGTTGCACCCTTTGGTGACGGAGCTGAAGAAAAGGCAATAGGAACCTTGTTTGCCCCAGAAGCAACATTACCAATAGAAAGTTTCTAATCAAGTGCCCTAGATGACTACAGTTGAAGCACTTGTTCATTTCTTAATCAAAGTAACCCTAATACAATCGACCATAGAATCTTTAGGGAGGCTATGATGGAGCTGATTAGGTCCCACTATCCTGAGATTAGGCACCCTATACTCAATAGTTGTTGCCACTCTAAAAGAACTGGTCACCCAATAACTTTAGGTATGGAGCACTAGCCGTCGAGTAAGACCCAGAATTTCCTCACTTCTAAAACACCTAGGCTTTGGACCCTTAGAAAATTTTCTTAATTGAAGATTTTGGACTACATATGACTTTAGGGTACTAGTCGTACCATTGGATACAACATAGTAACCCTCTTTCAAATACTAGGCAGTGTGGTGGGGTTTACACACTCCAAGATATGACTTGGCCTTCCCATGTTCTTATATTAGGGTATGAGTTATACACTACCTAATCTTATAGAGTGTTGAGTTAATCTAGTTAAAACTATCTTGAGTACAGTTTGGGATATGGTATAGCGTACCATTCGTACACTTATAAATGAGTTATGTGTGTGTGGTTATACCCTGGGCAGTGTAGGGTTCCTTGGTAAGGCCTAGGTATGAGTTAGGGTACCACTAATACCCTAGGGTACGATTGATTAAAGTGAGTCATACCTTTCTGGGAGCCACTTCACAGCTTTTAAGTCAAGGGCTCTATGGATATTTCCCACCCCAAAACCCTTAAGTCCCCTCACTATAAAACCTATTATAGCATCTCTTAACACTTATTTTGGTAGATCAAACATACCAAATACACTCTCTAAACTTCTTCAATAAGATTGGAGGCCAAGGATTGAAGAGGGTTCAACTAGAGGCAAGATATATGTCAAGTTCTTCTGTGAATATTTTTGTATAAGGTATGTATCTCTTCCCTCATTGTTAGTTTAAAATATCATGTGCTTTAAACAATGATTTTGACTTGTAAATAGTGGTTTTGAAATCAAATGTTGATGGGTTTATTGCATAGTTTTGGGTATTGTTTACTCTTGTTTAAACTTGTGTTTATACATGTCATTAGTGATGATTTGTACACATGGTTGCTTGTTTATTGTGGTTTAATAAATGGGACATGAGTAACCCTAAATTTGATGACTCTTACTTTGGATTTGGTCTTGATAAAAACATTCTCTCAAGGTGTTTGTGAAAATACCTAAGAGAAATAACTAGTCACTTGTTAATGGTGTATTCAATTATGATGTTGGTCTAATGAATATAAATGGAATATGACATTTTCCTAATGAATATGAGTGCTTGGTAAATACCTATAATAATGCCTTGTTGTCCATGTAATGAGTAAATAGATGACCCTAGTGTTCTGAATGGTTAGAAAAGGGTTAAAGTCCTTAAATATGGAATTGAACTATTTTTTGAACTAAAGTTGAGCATAATAATATCAATGGAGAATAAATGATTTTATAAAGGTCTTGGTCAAGATAAATGAATTTGCATTGTAATATGACTAAGGCATTGGCCTATTAACATGATTGGTTGTTAAAGTGGTTTTATAAAGATCATGCGGTCACAGATGGTGTTGTATTATAGCCATGGTGGCTTTGGTTTGTTACGAAGGGGCTAGATTTCCTATGTATTAAATTGAATGGTTGTCAATGTATAAATAAGGGGTTTGAGTCCCTAAACAACTAGGTTTCTTGGTCCTTGTTAAATTATGGGTTTGAGTCCTAGGATTATATGAATAAATTGATTGACTATGGTAATGGCATGGGATACACTTGTAAGTGGATTTAGTATGATGATACCAATAAAGTACCTTTGGTAAGAAATTGACTAAGTGGTTGCATTTGTGCATAATGGTTTTAAATTAGGCTTTAAATAGGGATGTGTAGCAAGACCGTAAAAGTGGAGACCAATAGACTAACACTAAAAACTGAGCTAGCTGATGCGGGTATCATGTGACTGGGAGGTTCAAGTCACCTAAATGAAATATGCAACCGAGAGTTAAAGTCCCCTGAATAAAATACACAACCAAGAGGTTCAAGTCCCCCAAATGAAATATGTGAATGGGAGGTTTGAATCCCCCAAATAAGACTATGAAAAGAGAGGTTTGAGTTCCCCTTACTACATATAATGGTGCATAACTTACCTTGATAATGTTGGGAGGTTCGAGTCCCCTATAAAAGCATATACGATTATGGATATTCTCTGGTTCGTGCCACTATGTGCACCAGGGTCCTTCCAGATAGGGGAGAGTTGGGCCAAATATAGCTTGTAGGTGCTTTGTTCTATGACGGTGATTATACATGGCCCAGGTTAATGGTTTTAAGAATCATGCTAATTCCATTTCCTACCCCAGAATGGTATATATATATATATGGGAGAGTTGGGCCAAATATAGCTCGTAGGTGCCTTGTTCTATGACAGTGATGCTACGCGGCCAAGGTTAATGGTTTCAAGAATCATGATAATTCTATTCCCTACCCCAGAATAATATCCTTATATATATATAGGGGAGATTTGGGCCAAATATATCCCGTAGGTGCCTTGTTCTATGACGGTGATGCTACATGGACCAGGTTAATAGTTCCAATAATCATGCTAATTTTATTCCCTACCCCAGCTTGGTATCCTTATATATATATATATAGGGGAGAGTTGGGCCAAGTATATCCCGTAGGTGCCTTGTTCTATGATGGTGATGCTATACGGCCCGAGTTAATGGTTTCAAGAATCATTCTAATTCCATTCCTTACCCCAGTATAGTATCCATATAAATATATATATGAAGATATATGTATGGATAACATTGGTTGTGTGCATTGGTTGATTGGTTTTGAACTTTTGGAACTAATTTTTCATTATCCTTGAGTTACATACAAGCGTTCCAACCATTAACCATCTCCGGACATTATATCCCCACACAACATAGGGGCCAGAGATTTTTTTTCTTCTTTTCCTATGCAGTGACCAGGTGTTTGTGTAGTTTCTGTGTTGATATTGAAGTGGCAAACCTTCATACTTTGGAAGGCATAAATTTTATAGTCTTTCTATCCTATGTCATAGACTTGTTTAGACTTTGTATATGGATATTAATGGGGGCATGTCCCGACATATTATAGACATCCGATTGGTAGAGGCTTTATGGATGACTATAGACTTGGGTATGTTGGTTAGTATGATGATGTAAATGAAATATTTAGACATTGCTAAAGTTATTATTATTAGTTTTATTTTCACTATCTTAATATATGGTCGAAGCTCATTTAACACTTGTGGTTTGATTTGATGGTTAGGTTGGGCTGGCGGGGCGATCTTTGGTCCTTGTTGGTCTTGAGATGCTGATAGTAGGCGAATTTACACGCCTATATCAATATATTTTGCCCATATTTTAGCCTAGTTTTGAGAACAAATTATATATTTCATGCACTTTTAGTCCTTTTTCCTATAAATGAGCTAACAAACATGATTAGGAAAGTTTCAGGTATAAATGATGCAAAATACAGCATTTTATGGCTTACTTGACGCAAAAGAAAGCTCACGAACGAAGTGGAAAGGAGCTGGACGCCTAAAGGACTAAATCTGCTGCATGGAAAATCTATCCCGGGCTAAAACAACATTTCTAAAGACTTTGGGGACTTACAGACACAAAGCTGGATTTTTACCAAGATACATTAACCTAGTATAATTAGGTTATGTGTTTCACTAATCTATTTGGATTATGATATTGTAACCTTACCCTAGTACATTTAGGTCAAGGATTTCATTAGTATATTAGGATTTGGTTATTTATTTCATTAGCTTAGTAGGAGTAGGATAGGAGTATTATAAATACCCTATCATGTTAGAGATTTTTATTCATTCTTCAACTATCAATTCAACAATCAATTTTCTTCCATCCTTCTTATCTTCCACTACAAACACTTCTAATCTATTCTTCTATTCTTAAATTCCACAACAAGAGAATCGTTACTTGCTAAGGAATCACCAAAACCACACGCCAAACACCTACTATTCATGCCAACCACCATGCAAAACGTGATATCCTTCGCATTCATGGGTAACTAAACCTCTTAGTTGGGGTTATGGAAGCCGAATGAGTTACTATCTATAGCTGTGAGTTTGTGAGTTCAAGACAAGTATATTGTTTATATCATTACGCTCTTCATCTTAAATCTACATTCTTTGCGGTTGCAAACACAAGAACACGCCATTCTAACATTTAACCTGTTCGAGAGAAAGGTTATTTGTCTAGAAAAGAGACGCATAGAATAACGCCAGTCTAACATTTAACTTGTTCGAGAGAATGGTTATTTGTCTGGAAAAGAGATAATGTCAAGGTAGTAGGACACCCTTTCCTATTAAAAAGCTAGTGCCGTAACTGGACTAACCTCTTGGAGAATTCGTACTGTTAGACACGCTTTAAGCTCGAGAGAGTTAAAGTGAAATAGTCCTTGTTCAGGTCGAGAGACGCTTGGATTTACCATCGACTACAATTCTCTATAAACAATTGCATGTCAAGACTCTACACACCCATAGCCAATAGAGACGTATACCTCAGAAGGTGGACATAACCCCAACGCTTCAATTCTCATTGTTTACAACCAACGTGACAATCTTTCTCTTTTTACTTTATTATT
The DNA here is from genome assembly GCA_030864225.1 of Capsicum baccatum var. pendulum. NCBI lineage: Eukaryota > Viridiplantae > Streptophyta > Magnoliopsida > Solanales > Solanaceae > Capsicum > Capsicum baccatum. Next base: position 71,589,407 of record CM061552.1, on the reverse strand, counting down.
TTCAGCTTTTATTTCATTACTTTGGTTACTTATTACAATCCCCCCTTCTTACGAGACTTGCACCAAAAGTCTATTAATTTTGCTTACTTGTTGACCAAGCTATTCCCTGTGGGATCGACACCCAACCCAGGTTGGGTTCTATATTTGCTAACGACCGCTTTACACTCAAACGAGAGCTGTAGATTGAGCGTTATCAAAAAATTGGCGCCGTTGCCGGGGAATACGAGTGTCAATCAAGTTTGTGATAATTACTAAACCCTTTGGTCAAAGATTCTCGTACTTTTACTTTTAGTTGTTGTTTTTGTTTTTTTTAGGATTATTTAGTGCATCAATGGATGCACAACGTGAAATTGAAAGGATAGCTGCTCAAGTGCATCAACAGAATATTTATAACCCAGGCCGTGCAACAAATCCTGATGATGAGGACCTGGGCGATGAAGAGCTACTAAACCCACGACATACTACTGAGGTGGCGGCATGCATGCAGAGGAGAGATCGTCAAGCGAGATTGAGGCATGATCGCCGAGCTATGCAAATTCCTTTTGATGACGATGAGGACGATCTGGACGGACCTGGTGCCACCGGAGCTATTATTCTTCCGCCATTGGCACCCGGAGCAAAGTTTAATATCACTAGCACCATGATTCAGCTTTTGCAACTCAAGGGATTATTTGGTGGACTAGCAGGCGATGGTCCGAATATGCATCTGATCAACTTTATTTCCACATGCAAGTCATTCGACAATCCTGGCGTTGGACAGAATGCAATTCGATTACGTCTATTTCTATTGTCTCTGTCTGGGGAGGCAACTATGTGGTTGAATGGGCTGACTCCTGATTCTATTACAAATTGGAGGCAATTGAGAGACGCTTTCCTAGAAAGATTCTTTCCGCCATCCAAAAGAGCACAGTTGAGAGATGAGATCATCAATTTTCGACAGCTTCCAACTGAAGCTCTCTACGAAACATGGGAGAGGTTCAAGACGAAGCTAATGCGATGCCCAAACCATCATATGACCAATGTCCACTTGATGGAGATATTATATAGAGCCTTGAATTCAGTGACTAAGCCAGTGGTTGATAATGCGGCTGGAGGATCATTTATGGACCTCACCTTTGTTCAGGCAAGCAATATGCTAGACCGAATGACAAAGCAAAGTAGAGCTTGGCATACCAGGGATTCTGAGGTAGCAAGCCCCACTTTATCTATTGGCATGACTGCAGAACAAAGGAGAAGAGAAGAGGAACGCGATAAAGATATGGCTCACATGAAGACGCAAATGGATCTTCTTACCAAGCATCTATTATCAGGGAAGACCGAAAAAGTTAAGGCCGTTGGACCACAGAGAAGAGATGAATCTGATTCTGAGGAAGAAGCCAACTACTTGAACAATCAAGGGGGTTTTCGAGGCAATGCCCAAGGAAACCAAGGTCGGAACTATTATAATGAATCTAGATACAAGGACCGTGATCATGGTAGTTGGAAGAATAATTCAGACAGGAGTGGTGTGTATATTCCTCCTAGAAATTATGAGGCTGAGGCGTCTGGTTCTGAAAAGATGTCTATGGAAGATATGATGGCCAAACTGCTGAAAGGAGTGGAGGCAACCAATATGGGCGTAACTGAGGTGAAGAATGATTTATCTTCAATGAATCAGTTGGTTAACTCACATTCCATTGCAATAAGACAACTAGAGCAGCAATTCAGTCAACTTTCAGCAGCACTCAACCAAAGAAAAACCGGCACCTTACCTAGCGATACTGTGCAAAACCCAAGGAATGATGGGTCATGCATGGCCATCACTACCAGAAGTGGTAAGGTGCTGGAAACTTCAGCAAAAGGCAAGAAAGTGATTGACGAAGTTGCGGACATAGATGACAACGCAAAAGGAGAAGATGCCCCAGCTACTACTCCTGAAGTTAAGGACGCCACATCCAGCACTGTGCAGCCTGAAAAAGTGGAAAAACGGAAGCAAGAGGAGAAGAAAACCGTGGAGAGAACACTTCCATACCCACCACCACCTTTTCCCCAAAGATTGAAAAAGGTGGCGGATGACACAAAGTTCAGCAAATTCATGAATATGTTAAAGCAGCTCACCATTAATGTTCCATTGGTGGAGGCACTTGAACAAATGCCTGGGTATGCAAAATTTATGAAGGATCTCTTGACAAAGAAGCGGGCAGCAAGTTATGACTTGGCAGATAATGTTCATCATTGTAGTGCAATTGCTACAAGATCGCTAGTTCAAAAGAAGGCAGATCCTGGAGCTTTCACTATTCCTTGCACAATTGGATCGTTGGATTTTGCTAAGGCATTGTGCGATTTGGGAGCTAGCATCAATTTGATGCCACTATCTATCTACAGAAAGTTGGGGTTGGGAGACCCTACACCAACCAATATGAGGCTCGTGATGGCTGATAGGTCGGTAAAACGACCTGTGGGTATCTTGAATGATGTGTTGGTGAAGGTTTCTTCATTCATATTTCCTACCGACTTCGTTATTCTAGATTGTAAGGAGGATTCTGAAGTTCCCATCATCTTGGGACGTCTCTTCCTTGCAACTGGAAGTGTGCTTATTGACATGAAAAATAATGAGCTGTTGTTTCGAATTAATGATGAAGTGGTACGGTTTGATATATGCAAAACAATGAAGCAGCCCAGCGATATGAATGAGTTATATGTAGCTGATGTTCATCATGAGGATACGAAAGCATTATCTATAGAGAAACAACCTACTGTTGAGCCATTGTCTGTTGTGCCACTGAAAGTTGAGCATGAAGATAATGAAGGTTATGAAGAACTTATGAGTGCTCTAACAGAAATAGAGCCTTATACTCCTAAGCAACCAGAATGTGATCTCAAGAATCAACTAACAGCGAAGACTCCCATTCACGATCCACCAATGCTAGAAATGCAAGAGCTCCCCGATTATCTAAGGTATGTGTTCTTGGAAAGTAGAAATATACTTCCGGAGAGAGCAGATGATTTAAGTGAACAGCACATAGAGGCTCTCATCTCTGCTCTGAAGAGATACAAGAGAGCTATGGGTTGGACTATTGATGATATAATTGGAGACTCTTCGGGGAAATGTATGAACCATCTTGAAGAAGATCGCATGCCCACAGGTAAGCCTCATTGTCGTCTAAATCCTTTCAGAAAATGATCCACCATTTACCCCGACGAAGTCTGAGTACTCGAGGTAACTACGTCGAGCCACGACAATAAATAAGGCGCTAGATGGGAGGCAACCCATCGTTTTATCATTTTATCGTTTTATCGTTTTGTCTTTCTTTCATTCTAGTACTTGTTTTTGCTTTTGATAAATGAAAATCCAAAAATATGAGTCGTGCCACGACCAAAACTAAGGCGCTTGGTGGGAGGCAACCCATCGTACTAATCATTTTCATTTGGTTTTGAGCAAAAATAGGTGCAAGAAGTATGCAACGAGGAGATTGATTTCAATTGACGATTTGGTCGCATTGTATGGTAAAGTCGGTAAGTTAGGAATGGTGATGCATAAGGCTATGAATTGAGCCTTTATCACGTCATAATAGGCTTTGAGGAAGGCTAGGCATTGGTAAAAATAGGTCACGAACGATGCACAACCTATTCTATATCCTAAGGACTCGGAATCTAGTGTGCTATACACTATGCGCCGCCTATTCCTAGGTATGCTTTTGACTATGCGCCGCCTATGCTATGGAATTTGAGATACTGAGACCAAATGCCATAGACTATGCGGCGCATATGTCTAGAAATGCCATAGACTATGCGGCGCATATGTCCCATTATGCCATGGACAATGCGCCGCATATGTCATTGATATGCCAAGAGATATGCGCCGCATATGTGGTGATTTTGTCCCCAAATCCGATTGTAAATGGGTCATAACCCGACCCATACTCTTCCTATATAAAGGGGACATAGTTTTACAACACAACCACATTAGAAAACACCCTAAAGGCGCCACATAACCTTCCAAATCTTCTCAAAATTTTCTTCTTTTGCTCTTCCAATTCACAACACCGTCTCCACAAGCTTCAAGCAAGTAAGTACTCTCTTATTCTTCATTTATTTATCGTAAGTACTACGTTGCTATGCTTATTATAAATTGCTAAATCATATAAGATTGTTGGTGATGTTCATGTGTTTGAATTGTTGTTGCATAATCATGTGAGTGAACATATACGTAGGGAATTCTTGACTTATTTCCGACTTGAATTTGGTTTCAATAGCATTGTTATGATATTTGCTGAATTGATATGGCTATGAATATTGCTTAAGAGTGTTGTTTGGATGCTTATATGTTAGACTATCCCGGCCATCGGGATAAGACTTATAGTGCCTACCGACATAAGAGGTTGTGATTGTTGTAAGAATAACTATTCCATATAGTAACCCCTATGTAGTAGTGTTGCTATAGATACCATGAAAGTAGTCCAATGGCTGCAAGTAAGTAATGCATTGCTGATTTTCTTGTCGGAATACAATCCTAAAACGTATGTCGATGAATTCTGAGTAATCGATCACTTTCACCTCACTAGTTAGTGCCAACACCCTAAGTGTGGGGTGGTACCCCTACTGTCTGTGTATAGATTGTATCCATTGAGATTGTGCTACCATTAACACTATTTCAAGTCTCAGGTACAATGGCACCTAAAGAGAAACAAGGCAAGGAAGAAGGCTACCACTTCCCAAAAGGGCAAGAAAAGAGGCCGCAAGGAGCAAGGAGAACCCTCCTCGCTGCAAACACCTCGACTCACGCTTGGAATTAAGTGGGATACTTATGCGGAACTTATGAGGATGATGACTCTTATGATGATCCCAACGCAAGGGGCATGACCCCAGACATAGAGGAGGAGTCCGACTGACCAGGTTCCTCGTATTTATTTTCCACTGAGGACAGTGTCCCGTCTAAGTGTGGGGGTGGCATTGCATGCTATACTTCTCTGTTTGCACCTATGTTTGTTTGTTTACTTTGTTTATTTGAGTTCATTCATTTTTTTTTAGTTTTTTTAGGAGTAAAATTTTTTTAGCTTCGCATGAAATTATTTTGATAGGCAGCATGAGATTAGAACAAGAGTATGTGCTACAATTGTGACTATTGAGACATTTAGGCTCTAGTTGTGACTCATTATGTGATATTGTATGATTCAATTCCTTCACTTGTTGGGTCAAGAGTCTATATTACTTCCAATCAAGTCGACCATGTGCCTTGTGTGTGTGAGATAATAGTATATTCTATGTTTGTGGCTAATGCTAGAACTTGCCTGGTATGTATGCAAAGCGAAAATAAGGAGTGTAAGTTTAGGATATGATTGAGGCATTTCTTTGGCAACCTATACATGTTTACCTTTGTTTTACCTACCCATGGACATCATCCTAGTTAAACCCTTTTGAGCCTTTAGCCTATTTCTTTGACAACCTTGTATGTAAGCCTAATCCATTTTTTTTCAAGACCGTAATTTGATCCAAATTCCTAAGTGCTTTAAAGTGAAAAAGTCATGTGACAACATAAGAGGAAATTGGGTGAGTATGATGCTTTAAATTTTAATGGTTCTTGAAGGTGTTATGAAAAAGGAAATGCTATCATAAGAGGTATATTGTGAAAAGAAAGAAGAAAAGAAAGCTGAAAAGTGAGTTGTGCTTAAAATTGAAAAAAACAAAAGAGGAGAACAAGGGTGGTAGAACAAAAGAAAGAAGAAAGGTTGAAAGAAAAAAGTGTCAATGATACAAAGTGATGTATTAAAGTGCTTAGGAACTTAGTCACTATTTCTGGCCAAAATAGTCCTACCCGTCCCTTAGCCTACATTACAACCATCAAAAGACCTACTTGATCCTAATCTTAACATTCTGACATTTAGTGGAGTATTACACTAAGGGCAAGCCTATGGTCATCAGTTGCTACATATGAATTCTTTGTGAGAGCGAGAGCAAGGATATTGTTGATACCCATGTTTGAAAAATATGCTATACTTGTGAGTGATTATGGGTACTATATTGTGAGACACACATGGTTGATGAGCTTTGGATAGTTGTATATGATTCTATGCACCTTAATGTTTGCATGCGAGTTGACCACCATCACGAGTCTATGCTTGAGGTTAAATTGTTTCTACTTATAATCAGAAAGCTACTCTTTGTTGATAATTTTTGTGCTTGTCTTGAAGAATGTTTTGTGTTGTTGCTGTAAAAACCCTAAGTTGATGCTTAGAAGGACATGATATTTTGTTCGAGGACGAACAAAGCTGCAAGTGTGGGGTGTTGATAGTAGGCGAATTTACACGCCTATATCAATATATTTTGCCCATATTTTAGCCTAGTTTTGAGAACAAATTATATATTTCATGCACTTTTAGTCCTTTTTCCTATAAATGAGCTAACAAACATGATTAGGAAAGTTTCAGGTATAAATGATGCAAAATACAGCATTTTATGGCTTACTTGACGCAAAAGAAAGCTCACGAACGAAGTGGAAAGGAGCTGGACGCCTAAAGGACTAAATCTGCTGCATGGAAAATCTGTCCCGGGCTAAAACAACATTTCTAAAGACTTTGGGGACTTACAGACACAAAGCTGGATTTTTACCAAGATACATTAACCTAGTATAATTAGGTTATGTGTTTCACTAATCTATTTGGATTATGATATTGTAACCTTACCCTAGTACATTTGGGTCAAGGATTTCATTAGTATATTAGGATTTGGTTATTTATTTCATTAGCTTAGTAGGAGTAGGATAGGAGTATTATAAATACCCTATCATGTTAGAGATTTTTATTCATTCTTCAACTATCAATTCAACAATCAATTTTCTTCCATCCTTCTCATCTTCCACTACAAACACTTCTAATCTATTCTTCTATTCTTAAATTCCACAACAAGAGAATCGTTACTTGCTAAGGAATCACCAAAACCACACGCCAAACACCTACTATTCACGCCAACCACCATGCAAAACGTGATATCCTTCGCATTCATGGGTAACTAAACCTCTTAGTTGGGGTTATGGAAGCCGAATGAGTTACTATCTATAGCTGTGAGTTTGTGAGTTCAAGACAAGTATATTGATTATATCATTACGCTCTTCATCTTAAATCTACATTCTTTGCGGTTGCAAACACAAGAACACGCCATTCTAACATTTAACCTGTTCGAGAGAAAGGTTATTTGTCTAGAAAAGAGACGCATAGAATAACGCCAGTCTAACATTTAACTTGTTCGAGAGAAAGGTTATTTGTCTGGAAAAGAGATAATGTCAAGGTAGTAGGACACCCTTTCCTATTAAAAAGCTAGTGCCGTAACTGGACTAACCTCTTGGAGAATTCGTACCGTTAGACACGCTTTAAGCTCGAGAGAGTTAAAGTGAAATAGTCCTTGTTCAGGTCGAGAGACGCTTGGATTTACCATCGACTACAATTCTCTATAAACAATTGCATGTCAAGACTCTACACACCCATAGCCAATAGAGACGTATACCTCAGAAGGTGGACATAACCCCAACGCTTCAATTCTCATTGTTTACAACCAACGTGACAATCTTTCTCTTTTTACTTTATTATTTTCAGCTTTTATTGCATTACTTTGGTTACTTATTACAATCCCCCCTTCTTACGAGACTTGCACCAAATGTCTATTAATTTTGCTTACTTGTTGACCAAGCTATTCCCTGTGGGATCGACACCCAACCCAGGTTGGGTTCTATATTTGCTAACGACCGCTTTACACTCAAACGAGAGCTGTAGATTGAGCGTTATCAGATGCCTATATAACAAAGCCTAGTTTTGGGTTGTGTCAATTTGGTATTAGAGCCTAGGTTCATGGTTAGTTAAGAGTGCACAAAATCGTGTCAATTAGAGTCTCTTTTATGGGTGTGTAGCGTGCCACACATATAAAAGAGAGGCTATGAGATATTTAGGAATGTTTCCATTTCTTTTGATTCTATCTTGAGCTATAGATTCTAAGGTCTTAGATTTCTCTGACTTCTACTTGCCCATCTTTCAGATCATGCATCCAAGAAGATCTGATGCTCAGGCAAACTCTTCTGTCCCAACTGAGGGAAATATGGATGAAGCTCATCCAACTTTTAGGGTTCAGAACTAATAATGAGTCGAAGTATCTGACTATCTTTGTAGGGTTCTATCTGCTCCCACTAACCCTACTTTTGGGAGTGACACTTCTCCTCAGTCACCTCAAGGGGATACTACTGATGTTGGGTTCCATCCCCCTATTGCTCTGTTGACTCAGTTTAGTGGTAAGTGGTCTAAGAGAAAGCATTGCGTAGGCCCTAACTTATATTCCACGGTTAGTGCTTCCAACCCAGAGCCATCAAGAGACAGACGTTCACAAAGCGGTAGTATTTCTAGAGCATAAGACGCCTAGTCCTAGGCTAGTGAGGCCCAATTAGAACCAACCTACCCTCATATAGATTCTATGGTCAGGATCATCATGGTCAGTGTAAGAAAAAAAGGAATAGGTATTTGATGGTGGCCAATTGGATCATATGTAATGGGAGTATCCCATAATGATTGTCGCTTGGGAAAATAGGGTGTCGGTTGAGATTTCTCCAGCTCTTGCACCTAGGTGTTTTGCTTCTAGCTCTGACTTTGGTCGGGACTATCTCAATTCTCTTACTATCCCTGAGGAGCCTGAGGCACCTTCTAATTTTGACGCGGGTATGTTAAAATTCTTCTTCCGTGATAAGTATGCTTTACTTGGTATGAGGTCTCCCCCTCCTATATGACTCCATCTATGATTTTGTAATTTGAACTTGGCCCTAAGGATTATTTTGGACTCTTTTTGTATTCCTAACCCAATAAGCGACTTTGTGGTCGTAAAGAGTCTATTAGGGTTGTGTAGTAGTTGTTGGTAGAGAAGAACTTCTTGTTGATATGGTTAATGTTGATGTCATTTTGATGATGGATTGGTTGCATTTTTGCTATGCTTTCTTACATTGTTGGATCTATATATCATGTTTAAATTCCCTAATGAGCTAGTCATTGCATGAGAAAGGAGTTCTTTAGTACCTAAGGTAGGTTCATCTCTTACCTTAGAGCCCAAAAGTCAATTTCTAAACTATGATTGTATAATTTGGTCTGAGTTAAAGATTCTAAATTAGAAGGTATTTCTTTGTATTTAGTTTTGGTGGTGCACGAATCTCTTGGGGTCCTTTCTGATAACCCTCATTATGTCCTTCTAATAGGGACATTGAGATTGGGATTGTTCTTGTTTCGGATACTCGTCCAACTCCTATTCCTTCTTTATAGAATGGTTTCAGTTCAGTTAGAAGAACTTAGGGAGAAAATAAAAGGGTTTCTTAGATGAAGGTTTTATTCTCTCTAGAGTTTCTCCAGGGGATACCTTATTAGTATTGTAGGGTGTTTGATAGATTTCAGGTTTGAATCTAGGTTTTGTCCTAGGTAAAGATAGCATGTTAGCTCGGGGATAGCAATTCAAAAGTTATGGAGGTAGATTAGTTGGATAGATGAGGTTTAGGTATACGAGGAACAAACGTCCCTAGTAGTCATTCTGGGTAATACCCTTAGAGCGCAGTATTCTGATTATAGATAAAGTGAGTCGAATATCGGTGGTATATCTTAAATTTTCTTATAGTGGTGGACTTCAAGGGAAGGCCAGGGTATATTTACTCCTATTCTAGTTATTCTCTCCTATCTCGATTAAGAGAGCAATCTACTCGTGTTACATGCACTATAATAGTGGTTATGCCTAAGGTTCGCATCTTGCATACATTTCATTCTCCTAATATTATTCTTGACCTTACATTATGTTACCTATGGTATATGCGGTGGTGTCTTTTATTTAGTCCTAAGGACTCCTCCTATGGAGTGTTGCGTCGGGATTAGTTTCATTTATGACCTAAGTGGTTTCTGTGAAGCACTCTATGCTTATGGTGTTGTGTCTTATTTAGCGGTCTTGCCTTAGGTAGCACAAATGATTCTTGTGCTTTAGTTCCTTAATGTCCATTCTTATATTTGGGTGGTAGTGTCCTTGGAAGAGTGGTGATATTTTGAAATAAGATAGAGTAGAATTCATTAGTGGGGGAGACTGTGGGGTGACTAACTGGAACTAAGGTTATGGAAAAAGAACGGAAGGGTATGGTATGGTAAGGTTGTTGTCAAAAGAAATGACTAAGATAGGTGTAGATGGTGAAATTTCTTGGTGAAAGTGATAGGGGTTGCTGAATCATTTGAAGGGTTGATCAAACTGAGGGTGTAGGAGAGGTAGGCTTGAATGTTGTGCTTGAAGGATATACCAAAGCATGGGGTTGGGTACTTAAGAAGCTCGATGAGGCATGATGCTTGGCTAAGGTAATGGAAGCAAAGCAGTGTTTTAAGTGGGTGTAAGAGGTAGATCCCGGTGGCTTAGGTTTATTCCTCCTTAATTTGGATAAGTTTTAAGGTGCAAGTGGTGTATGGTTAGATGTAAGCTCTATTAGTGATGTGTCTTCATGAAGTTCTAAGATTCAATCGGGCTTTCTCTCTAGCATGAGATCTACTCTTACGGTATCCCATTTATGTGTTGATAAAGTGTATAGGTGATCCTTCAATTAGACATTCCCTTAGAGGATCTTGGTGTTTTGCACCCTTTGACCTATGAGGGGGTCCTGATAAGGATCTTAGATCACCAAGTTTGCCAATTTCAAACAAAAGAGGTGGCTTCAGTGAAGGTTCTATGGAGGAACCAAAAGTTCGAGGAAGCTACTTAGGAGGTAGAAGAGGACATGAAGTTTAAGTATCCTTATTTTTTTTTCCATTTCTGAAATTCATGGTTGAGGTATGTGTTAATCTTCTTAATTTTATTTATGCCTTTGATAGATAATAGGTTTGAGTGCCATAGTTAATGAAATAAATGGTTGATTGATAATAATCTTGGAGTGTGACTCATCCTTTTTGTATGTCTTGATTTCTAGCTTGGTTAATGGTTAGTTGATATGTATTAATGCACTAACTCGTATTTATGTTTTCTTTGCCCATTATTCGAGAACTGATGATCCAAGTAGGGAAGAATTGAAACCCTTAGGCTTTGGACCCTTAGAAAATTTCCTTAAGTGAATCTTCTGGACTAGGTATGACTTCAGGGTACTAGTCGTACCCTTGGCTATGACTTAGTGACCCCCTCTAGTAAATTAGGAAATGTGGTGGGGGTTACACACTGTCCAAGATATAACTTTGACTTTCCATGGTCATATTTTAGGATGCAATTCGTAAACTACCTAATTGTATAGAGTGTTGAGTTGACCTAGTTGGAACTATCTTAGGTACGGTTTGGGGATACGGTTTAGGGTACCATTTGTACCCTTGGGTCCGATTCATGTGCGTGTGGTCATACCCTAGGCAGTGTAGGGGTCCTTGGTGAGGCCTAGGGTACGAGTTAGGGTACCACTTATACCCTAGGGTAGGATTGAGTCCAGTGAGTTGTACCCTCCTAGAAGCCACTTTTCAGCTTTTAAGTCAAGGGCTCTATGGACATTTCCCACCCTAAAACCCTTAATTCCCCTCACTATATAACCTATTTTATCCTCTCTGAACACTCATTTTGGTGGATCAATCATACCAAATACATTCTCCAAACTTCTTCAACAAGATTGGAGGCTAGGGTTTGAAGAGGGTTCATCTAGAGGAAAGAGAGGTGTCCAGTTCTTTCGTGAATCTTCTTGTATAAGGCATGTATATCTTCCCTCATTGTTAGTTCAAAATATCATGTGTTTCAAACAATGATTTTGACTTGTAAATGGTGGTTTTGATATCAAATGTTGAGGGATTTGTTGAATAGTGATGGGTATTGTTTACTCTTGTTTAAACTTATGTTTATACATGTCTTTAGTAATGATTTGTAAACGTGGGAGCTTGTTGATTGTGGTTTAATAAATGGGCCATGAGTAACCCTAAATTTGATGATTCTTTCTTTGGCTTTGGTCTTGATAAAAGCATGCCCTCCAGGTGTTTGTAAAAATGCCTAAGAAAAATAACTAGCCACTTGTTAATGGTGTATTGAATTATGATGTTGGTCTGATGAATATAAATGGAATATGACATTAGCCTAATGAATGTGAGTGCTTGGTAAATGACTATGATAAGGCCTTGTTGTCCATGTAATGAGTTAATTGATGAACCTAGATTTTTGAATGGTTATAAAGGGGTTAAAGTCCTTAAATATGGAATTGAATTGTATTTTGAACTAAAGTTGAGTATAAGAATTTCAATGGAGAATGAATGATTTTATAAAGGTCTTGGTGACTATAAATGAATTTGCATTGTGATATGACTAATACATTGTCCTTTTAACATAATTACTTGTTAAAGTGGTCTTATAAAGATCATAAGGTCACATATGGTGTTGAATTATAGCCATGGTTGCTTGGGTTGGTTAAGAAGGGCTAGAGTACCTATGTGTTGAATTTAATGGTTGTCTATTTATAGGAAAGGAGTTTGAGTCCTTAAACCACTAGGTTAGTTAGTCTTTGTTAAACTATGGGTTCGAGTCCTATGGTCATATGAATGAATTGATTAAAAATGGTAATGGCATGGTGTACGCTTGCAAGTGACATTGGTCTGATGATGTAAATGAAGTGTATTTGGTATGAAATTGACTAAGTGGTTGCATTTGTGAAATGATGGTTTTAAATTGGGCTTTAAAGTGAGATGTGTAGCAAGACCGTGAAAGTGGAGTCCGATAGACTAACACTAAAAACCGTGCTAACCGGTGCGGGTGTCATATAGCTGAGAGATTCAAGTCCCCGAAATGAAACATGCAATCGGGAGGTTCAAGTCCCCCAAATGAAATATGTCACTGGGATGTTCGAGTCCCTCCAAATAAGACTATGAAAAGGGAGGTTCGAGTCCCTCTTACTACTTGTAGTGGTGCATAAGTTACCTATTTGATTTTGGGAGATTCCAGTCCACCATAAAAGAATATACAGTTATGGATAGTATTTAGTTCATGCGGCTACATGCACCGGGGCCTTCCAGCTAGGGGAGTGTAGGGACCATATAGCTCGCAGGTGCCTTGTTCTATGACAGTGATGCTACATAGCCCAAGTTAATAATTTCAAGAATGATGCTAATCCCATTCCCTACCCCGGTATGGTATACTTATATATGTTTATATATTTATGAAGATATATGTATGGATTACATTTGTTATGTGCATTGGCTGGTTGGTTTTGAACTGTTGGCACTACTTTACCTTATCCTTGAATTACATGCTAGTTTTCCAACCACTAACCATCTCTAGACATTATTTCCCCAAGTGGCATAGGGGACGGAGATTCTTCTTCTTTATTTCCAATGCAGTGACCAGGTGTTCAAGCAGTTCGTGTGTTCATATTGAAATGGAGAGCTTCCATACTTTGAAAAGCATACATTTTGTAGCCTTTATATCCTATGTCATTGATTTGTTTAGACTTGGTATTTGGATACTGTGGGGTGCATGTCCTGACATATTATAGACATCGGGTCGGTAGAGTCTTTGTGGATGACTTTCGACTTGGGTATGGTTTTTAGTATGGTGATGTAAAGAAATATTTAGACATTGCCTAAGTTATGAATATTACTCTTGTTTCCGCAATCTTGATGTATGGTCGAAGTTCATCCGACACTTGTGGATTGATGTGATGGTTATATTGGGTTGGCAGGGTGATCTCCGGTCCATGTTGGGCTTGGGATTTGCATAGACAAGGCCCGATTTTAGGTTGTGTCAACTTCTTCTTAGGACACTTCCCACCTTCCCTGCCACCCTATTGTTGGTCACCACCCTGCTGAAAAATTCTAAACTTCTTACTCTACCTCTCTACTATCTCAACCTTATTCTTCTTCTCTTCCTCTACCTGCTGCATGTACACACCAACCTGGAAATATCCATGTCCTTATTCAACAAGGCAGCCTTACTCTCTAGAATCAAGTGTCGGGATAAATCGAAAGTAAACTTCCTCATTCTAGCCCTCATGCTAGAAACCAACTCTAGAGCATATCGAGATAACTTGTGAAACTTCAAGGCATACTCCTTGACTGACATCTTGCCTTTCTTTAGGTTACCAAACTCTTCCGCCTTCACTTCCCTCAATTCCTGAAGAAAGAAGCAGTCCAGAAAAGCACTAAAAAAATCATCCCACAGGGCTGACTCATCATCATCACCCCTAGTTTGTTCCCATTCGTCATACCATTGTATGCTACCTCTTATAGTTGATAGGTAGCAAACTCCACTCCCTCTATGTTAGTGGCATACATAACATGGAAGATCTTTTTGATCTCATCCATAAAAGCTTAAAGATCCTCCTAAACCTTAACACCCGTGAACACAGAAGGGTTCAACCTCATAAACTGGCTAACCCTTGAAGCCTCGGAAGATGGAGTAACAAAGGTAACCTGCTCAGCCTTAGAAGCTACCAACTGTACCAACATATGGATAAAAAAAAACTCAACATTCTTCACATCATCCTAAGGAGATTGAGAAGGACAAGAGGGAACAGGTGGAACTACAAGAGGACAATCACGAACTGGACCCCTAGAGAAAGTCTGGCCCCTTTAAGTAGAATGGGTCCTGTCAACATTGTACTCGATTACGAAAGAGGAGTTTCCGTGAGCTTCAAATCTTCGAGGAGGCATGGTCTGAAAAGTAAAAAAATAGGAATTAGAGGAGAATTCAGGACCTTAGACTCTACAGTTCGAAATTAGAACATAAGAAAGAGAAACATTCCTAAATATCTTGTAGCCTCTCTCTTTTGAGTATGGTGCGCTACATGCCCTTAAAATAGACCCAACTCGACATGGCTTGGTAAGACACCCAATTGAACATGAACCTTGGGATCTATACCAATCTAACATGACCCGAACTAGGGCCTAATGATGTTGGGCATCTCAAGTCCTATCAGGACCAGAGACCTCCCCCAACACCCAACCATAACCACTCTGCACCCTATGTCGGATGAATTCCAAAAATATAAAAAGACAAAGAAGCAGTAATTGAAAGTTATTTAATAAATTCCATAACCATAATGAACCAAATATTCAACCAAATTTCCAACAGGTATAAACCTCAATGCCAATACCAATACTAAGGCTGACACAAATACTGACACTGCACATGCCCATAGTTGTTTCAGAAAGCCTCTAACTAGAATCAATAACATTAGGTCAGTACATGCCCCCGACCATAGCCAAAACTAAACCAAGGAAATAACAAAAATAAAAATCCATAGCAATAAAATTGAGGCTTTCGAAGTATGGATGCTCACCACTTCCATATAACTCAAAGTTATCCCTGAATCCAAGTCACTAAGCAGGAGGAATGGTAGTATGGACGGTTCCTGCATCGTGTAGGGATACAAAACTCGAAGATGGTTAGCAGAGTAAATGATAATGTACTCAATAATAAGATAAAATAATTCCAATAATAGAAAACCAAGGTAAATAATTATATGCAATCACATACATACATATATATTGTGCCGGCAAAGGGAATCGGGTTTAGCATGCATTTAAAACCTTTTACTTGGGTTGTGTAGCTTTTCCATCCTAAAACCACCCACGGGCTATATGGGTTCAGATCTTCCTGCAGAAAGGGCTCTAGTGTGTTTTAGTCGTACAAATCAGAGAATAAAATCTGAGATGACTAATACATCCCCAAAATATAAGTGTGACATCATGCACATGATCGTCATGATCAAACCTCACATCGACAAACATGAGTTTCTAGAATTGGTCCCCTCCGGACCTCCACCTTCCGTGGCTTTTCTAACACAACCCCCTTTATGACCATATTAAAACCATTCACACATAACCAACCATTTACCCAAGAGTCTTTAAATTAGGCATTAACCATTGGTATCATCATACCAAAATTAGAGCTTGAAAGTTTATCGTTTTATGCCATAACAAAACCATTAAACCAAATGGACTCCAAAGTTTCCAATTCAACCAAAACCATGTCCATCAAGACCTTCCCAAGCCTTTAAAACCAACCAAACCAATTTAAGTTCCATTACCATATTATGCAATGCAAAGAATTCAAGAATAGTCAAACTATGTGACAAAATCATTCTCATTGGCATTTCAACAACCATGTTGAGGGCATATAGTTTTCAAAACCAAAAACTAAGCATCAATTGACCATTCCTAGGCAACCACATGTTAAAACCTTAATTATAACATTACAACCATAAGAAAAGCATGGGAAAACATTATCCAACCATAAACAACAATAAACCCCAACATCAATTTCAAAACAAAAATAGTACAACAATAATATAATGAAAACCATTCATTGAAACATGCTTTTAGTTGAACTAACAATGTGGGAGGAGTAACATACCTTAGAAACCAAGAAATACGGAGAGATTCACCCTTGAAATCCCCTAATTTATTTCCTTGTATAATCCCTAGCCTTTTTATGAATAAAGATCTTGAGAGATATTTTAAGAGTGTTTGAATAAGAATAATAGGTTAGTTTAGCCGCTAAAGGTGTTTTATGTCATGGGGTCAAAAGTAGTTAAGAGGGGAAATTTCCAGAATACCCCCAACTCAAAAATTGTAGAAAACTCACAAGTGGGTATAAGTGGACCCTTCACTCGTCACCACCATATACGAGTGGTATCCTCAAGTTGTCACCGGGTTAAAAAGTTGGACACCATATTCTGTCAAACATATGACTCTCTTTCCCAACCCATCACCATACCATAGGACTAGCACTATCTAGTTGTACCCTAAGAAAAACATGAAGTGTAAGACAATGGACAACATACGTCTCTATATTTCACTCATACCCTATCCTTACGGCTCATAGTGAGCTACTCATACTCAGAGCTAAGTCAAGTCACTAAGTTTCTGATTAGGTGAGGGATTAGGATCAACCCAATGACCCATCACCAAAACCTATGACCCATACCTACCAAGTTCTAACCACAATAGAAAACTATCCATCACACACTGGACACTTTATGAGTTGGGTCACCAAACCTTTACCCATACCATATACCTCATATGGTGAGTCTTTACAAGGACAGTGAGCTCAAAGATCAAGAATTTTCCAAGATCAAAACCCAGGGTGTTTAATACACAATATGAGAGGACGCCAAAGTCTTCAAGTTACTTCTTGATCTACAGTAATTGAGCACAGCATGAGGCAGTTGCAACATACTCAACTTTAATAGTTGAAAGAGCCACTGAGTTTTTCTTCTTAGTACCCCCAAGAGATAAGGATGATCCAAGAAAGTGACCCATTCCTGAGGTACTCTTCCTATCAACCAGGTACCCAGCATAACCAGCATCAGCATATCCAACCAGGTCAAAATTATCTCCAGTGGGCTAGAATAGGACCAATTTGAGGGATCCTCTAAGATTTCTCATAATCCTTTTGGTAGCTTTCAGATGAGACTTCTTTGGACTTGCTTGAAATCTAATGCACCTCCCAATAATAAACATAATGTCAAGTCGTCTAGCTCTTAGATAGACCAATAAACTAATGATTCCTTTCTACATAGTTTCATTGACAGAGGGACCAGGTTCATCCAAGTCTAGTTTGTAGAAAGTTCCAACAGATGTATCAATAGGCTTTGAATCCTCCATATAGAACTTTTTTAGCAGCTTGTGAATTTACTTCTGTTGACATACACTAGTCCCAGTTGTAATTACTTAATTGACATCCCAATGGACAAATTGAGTTCTCTCATCATGCTCATCTCAAATTCACAGCTCATTAACTTAGCAAACTCATCACACAGGGAATTGGTTGTAGCTATAAATATGATGTTATCAATATAAACTTTAACAATGAGTAAATTTATTCCTCTAGCCTTCAATAAAAAGGCGTTGTCAATATTTCCCTTTTTTAAGTCATTCTCTAGCAAAATCTTTGAAATCTTCTCATACCAAGATCTGGAGCTTACTTTAATCCATACAAGGCTTTGTCTAATTCGAACACATGATTAGGAAAATCAACATCTTCAAATCTTGGGGCATGCTTCACATAAATCACTTCCCTAGAAGACCATTCAAAAAGTTACTCTTTACATTTATCTAAAATAATTTAAACTCCATATATGATTCAAATGCAATGATAATTCGAATGGCCTCTATTCTAGCCGCTAAAGCAAATGTTTCATCATAATCTATGCCTTCTTCCTTGTTAAATCCTTTCACCACCATCCTAGCCTTATTCTTGATGGTATTTGCATGCTCATCAGCCTTATTTTATACACCCACCTAGTCCCAATAATATTCTATCTGAGGTTCGTGGGACCAGGTGCCACACTTTACTTCTCTCGAACTGATGTGGCCCTTTTTACATTGCATTGATCCAATCTACATCCTTCAATGCTTTATTTACATGCTTGGGTTCAATTTGAGACAAAAATACAGAGAAAGCACATAGATCCTTGCTCTATTGCTTGTCTGCATACCTGAGTCCAACGGATATAACAGATTATCAAAAAGAGTGAAAACTGATATTTCCAACTGGACCTCTGAAGAGTAGGTTATCTTGAACTAACACCAGTTCCCATCGAGGAATTACCCTTAGGAAACTGGTGATTTCCTTCACTAGATTGAGGATCAGATTTTTCCTCTAGGGCTTGTGATGGGCTAGGGTTCAGATGATCTACTGAATCTTTATCTTCAGGTCCTGAACCTAGTCCTTATGAAACTACATCATCATTACTTTCATTTGGATTTTCTAGAGAATTGAGTTTATTTCCTAAATTATCATTATCATCTAGAGTGTTTTCTTCACTAGTGCCACCAGCTCCATCAAATATAATATGAATACTTTTCTCCACATATTGTGTTCTTTTGTTGTAGATCTTATAAGCTTTGTTGGTAGAGGAGTATCTAACAAAAACTCCTTCATTATTTCTTGTATCAAATTTTCCAAGGTCATTCTTCTCATTATTCAACATAAATCATTTGCAACCAAAGGATTGAAATAACTCATATTGGGCTTTCTTTTGGTCATGAATTAATAGGGGGTCTTTTGAGAATTGACCTAACAAGACACCTTTTAATCATATGATATATTGTGTAGACTGCTTAAACCTAAAAATTATGAGCTATCCCAGCATCTATTAGCATGGTCTTCCCAATATCCACAAGTTTCCTATTTTTCCTCTTCACAACACCATTTTGTTGTGGTGTTCTAGGAGCTGAAAAATTGTGAATGATACCCAGCTCATTGCAAAAATAATAGAACCTTGCATTTTCAAACTCTATTCTATGGTCTGATCTTATTTTATCTATATTCTCATTATATTTCACTTGCACTTGTCTAGCAAAGGCTTCAAATATAGGAAATGTTTCTTCTTTGGATTTCAGAAAAAAGGTACAAGTGAAGCTAGAGTAGTCATCAATAATGACCAAAATATACTTGTTTTTTTCTTTTCTAACAATCTTTACAGATCCACAAAGATTTATATGGATAAGTTGAAGAAGAGGCCTCGATGCTCTCACTTCTTTATTTGGATTAAATAAGGATTTTGTTTTCTTTCCCTTCACGCATGCATCACACACCTTAGAGCTAGAAAATTTCAACTTAGGCAAGCCTCGAACCAAGTCCTTGCTGACCAACTTATTCAGCAGGGAGCAACTGACATGACCTAATCCTCTGTGCCATAGTTCAACGTCATTTTCTTGAACACTCAGGCATATTATGTTCATGGTCTTGTAAGCCCCCAGATAAGTAACATACATATTTTTATTCCTCTATGCAGTAAACATCATTTCACCATCTTTGAGGCTTGTGATAGTGTACTTATCTGACCTAAACTTTACTTTATTACATTTATCACAAATCTAAGCAACACTTCATAAATTGAACTTGAGTCCATCTATAAAGTGAACATCATCAATGACTTGACTCAAACAATTCCCGACTTTTCCAATTCTAATGATGTACCCTTTTCTTATATTACCAAAGGAGACATTGCCTGCTTCATGGGCCTTATGTGAGAGGAAGTTGTCAATTTTTCCAGTCAATTTCCTTGAACATCCGCTATCTATGACCCAGTGGTGGATTCTTTCATTTTCTTTGCCTACATGAACAATCAATTGTTAGTTTTGGGAACACATTACAAATTGAGTTCCCGAATTGTGAATAAGGAAAACTCAGATTTTCTTAGTCCATCAAGGTAAATACTAACCACTTCCTTTTGGTACAGAGAATTTTTTAATCCTCATTACAAATGCAATTCTAGAGGGGCATGAATCTCTTGTATGACCGTTTTTGCCACAATGAGTACATAAGAGATTGTCTTTGATAAAGACATATTTTCTATAAGATTGTAAGCTAGATAAGAAATATGGAACCCCAAGTCTATTTTACTATTTGATCCCTAACTAGTAAGGCTTGTAAAGCTTGAGATGAGGAAGTCCATTTGAAAACCTTTTCAAGCTTAGCCTTAACCTAAACTAAGACCTTCTTCAGTTTATCACTCTTATCAAGTGAGGCAGTCAGATCTGCATTTGCCTAAGCAATTTCTCTTATAGCTCAAATTGATTTTTTTCCTTCACTCTTATTTTTTGGGTTGAACTTAGAAACTTCACTAAGTTTTTCATTTTTAAGATCATTTTCAAGGGAGAGTGACTTGCCAGTTCTATGTAGTTCAGACACTTGCACAATCAATTCAACTTTTTCTACTTTACATTTATCAAGATCTTTATTCAGACACTTCTTATCTTTAGTAAGTTTACAAACACTATCTATAAGCACAGTAGCAAGAGACTTTAATTCTTTAAGAGAATAATTTTTGAGGTTCTATTTGATAGCCAAGAGAGTTACCTCATCATCTTTATTATTATCTGACTTAGCCATGAAGGCAAAGAGGGAGTCATAAACTTGGATATTATCATCTACCACCATCAATGAGACATCTTGTCACAACCCAAGTCAGAGCCCTGGATGTGACATGCACCCGATACTATCGCTAGTTGAGCGAACGTTTTGGCATGTCACCCTAGAGTACTTCAAATACAAATGAATAAATCAAAAATAATATAAAATTTAATTATGAATTTCCAAAGGGATAAAACTTCACCAAAGTTTATTAACACCACAGGATGTCCAACAATACTAATAGTTACGATAAATAAAGACTGGAAATTATAAAGTTTGTTTGACAACTACACCAGCCTGTGAAGCATCTAATAAGTACCAATAATGAAAGGAAAGAAAATATACAAAAATCATAATACCTCATTCAGCCTTTTGGTAGGAAAGAGGCTCACTAAGGGCAAAATATAGAGATCCTAATGAGGTGTCTGACCGTGGACTTGAGATCCATAACCTACCTCATGAAATGATATAGTACCAAAGATGGTCAATACGTGAAATATATTGGTATGTAAAATCATTTCAGAAGGGTAGAACAGCAAGAGATTAGCAATGATAATAAAATTTAAATGTAAATAAAGACAACTTGAAGGAATAAGAGTATAAACTAAATTTATAATTGACCAAGTAAGATAGATTTAATTTCTTTGATTATTTGTGGAAAAAAGTAGTGAACCATCATAAACCACCATGTAAGTGCATGTAGTATGATCTCGGCCCGATCAGCTAAGATATCCTATACCTTGCCGGGCATAGAACATGACAAGAAATAATTTTCTAGCACTATCCACGGTTGGCGCTTTTTCAGGACACATAAAAAAAACATCCGACTTGCGGAATAATCTCTATCCTATATCGACAAACATAGTTTCAAGCATTTATCGTTTATACCTATGCTTTCATGATCAGGTAACTAACTCCTTTATATTTACATTGTTACCTTATTTATTTATGTTTAAAGAATTAGCCCTATCTGGACCATGCTCGTGTTTTATCCTTCCTAGGCTCATGTACATAATTTAGCGTCTTAGGCTCATGTTGTGAATTCAACCACTTTGGGTTCATAAGATTTTGATTTGGTATACCATTTCATAACATTCTAGATAGTTAAAATACATTTTTTCATAAACATGGATTCCACAACTCGTGAGGAATTATGTTTATGAGTTAATTGGAAAGGAAATAATTACACACTGTGTAATAGTTGGGATAAATCAGATTTGTCCGGCAACATACTTTTAAGTAGTGATTAATATCCCAACTAAAATATAGAAATTTTTTGGAGCATTGCTGTAATTATTGAGGATATAATGAATATATCGCAACTCTATTGTACTTGACAAAAATACATTTACAAAAAGGAATTATACTCTAGAAATCTGGCCTACATTAATTTTTTATGCTAATGGCAAATGTGGGTTTGCAGATTTTCTCAAAATTTCCTAGGCAAGCAGAGGAAGATCTTAATCTAGAAAAACCTTGGGTTCTTAATCTACATGTCTATTCAAAGAACATCGGACAATATAGCATGTGGAAAGAAGAAGAAGAAGCAGTGTTTAACTCATGATTATCAATACGATTCAGAAAATCTCAGTGATATGCTTTCATATCTTAAAGAGGACAACAAGAACTCATTTTCTGGCTATTAGAGAATTGAGTTACAAAGTTGTAGATCCAGAAGCACGAAAAGGATTGTTATAACAAGAAACCTACTGTAATATGACAGCTGGGGAGTAAACAAGACAATCCATCTAAGATTTAAGAACACAACATTTCCATTATTTAGCAACTCACAATTTTGGTTACCAATATTAGGCAAGGTAATAAAGTTCATTGTAATAAATTTTATTATTTCAAAAGTTCAAAGAATTCCAAAGAGATTAGTACTTCCTACTTGTTATACTTAAAGAATTTCAGCATTCCAACATATACTCAAACTAGTCGTACATCAACTTAAAAGACAAAAGGGATGTTCTTTATCATCAATTAATCCTAACGTCTCTCAAGAAATTTAGAAACAGAAAAATACTTATTGAAGACTATATAGACCACCATGTTATTGACTGGATAAGATTTGGATTCTAGATTTAGGCAAAATCAGACCATACATTATGAATACATAAGCACTTTTTAAGATGCCAAGAGGAAATAGAGCTTCACAGGTGGAAGATTTAAGCTATCTATTGAATACAAACATACGAACACCATCTATTTCAAAATGGGATTAGAAAATAGAGATTGGAGAATAGTAAAACATCAAGAAATGTGAGAAATAGATGGTTCTACATACCTAAAAATGTTTAAAGAACTAGAAATCAAAAAGAAGGAGTTTAAACTTGATTCTTCAACCAATTCTCTTGTGTTTCTTTAAGAGTTATATTTGAGAGGAGGAATGAGGATGTCTGCTGATGAAAAACGTATGAAAACTAACAGCGAAGTGAGGTTTTTCTCGTGTAAAACTAGAGGAATACAGAAGGACTCTTTTTACCATATCAAACTGGTGAAAATAGAGGTGTTTTTTTTACTGTATGTGAAATTATTGCAAAAAAGTTGGAATTTATTTGTTGAAATAAAATGTTCTTCTGTTTAAAAGAACGTCTGGAAGATGAAGAGTTAATTAAAGCTTTAATCACTTAGGATAAGGTAAAAATGAAAAGAGAAAATTGCCCTTGAAGAGACATGGAAAGTTAATGAGCAGTGGCTCGTTGCTTGCTGTCATGTTTATTATCTTGCACTGATGCTATGTTGCAGTAGTGAAATCTTCATCCATGGGTATGATTTTACCCCCCAATAACATTTGAAACATAATTGAATCATTCTAGTTTGATTTTAAATAAATTTGAAGTACGAAAAGCTCAATTATACAACCATAATACCTCAACTTACAATTGTGACTTAAACTAAAAATGTGAGGCTTAACATTATCTCCCTCTTGGAATCATTCGTCCTTAATTGAAAGTGTGAAGAAATTGCATAAGTTGAAATAATTTATTATCGACTATTGCATTGTACTTATCAATATGGTTGAGCGGTATTTATGATAATGGTTTGAAAACCAAGTACTAAGGAATTTAGAAGCACGGGTTATAAATAGAAGAATTACCGCACTAAGGACATGAAGCATGAGTCAGTAAAATCAAAAGACGCATATACATGAAGAACTATGTATGAACATGGACTTGACTGTAGATTCCACCACAGATGATATGACTAATAACCCTTAAGCTTAGCAATACTTCTCAACTATGTTTTCTCCTCTAAATACCACACATCACATTTTCACTTATAATCCCCGTATGAAAACATAACTACTAGATCTTGAGTTTAACTGCATGTTGTTTCCCTATTCAAGACTAACCTCAAGGTACATTAGGTACGGGTACTTCATATATTAATCACATAAATCATGAATGATTATCTATTCTGAACATAGATAATGACATAACATGAGTTTGAAATATAGCAAGAAAAGTGTGAGTTCATCGTACCAGGCGTACTGGAATTCATGGATTCCTGGAATAAGTCTGGAATCATTGAGTTATCCTTATTTTCATTCTAGGAACTGAACATGAACGAGAATCAATATGAAGTGCATAAACCTATATTATGGGCATGATGCTTATATGGGGGACATGAGTAGAGTGTCATAGTGACTGAAGTACAAGGAATATTTTAGGATAAGAATGGGTCACTTTCTCATTCTACATCTTTTTTGAACTCATTATGTTACTATTTGTATCCAAAGACATGACTTGGTTCTTCACCCTATCATATCCCCCTTAGATTAAAAGTTGGCCTTCTAAGTGTTGGACCTATTATCTAAACTGAGCTATCATTAATTTACTCTGTATGGTTGGGGTATCACTATACATATGAATGCTAAACTCTTCTTAATAGACTATATTTGTAGATACTTAATCTTTGATAGGACTTCTTTCTGAGATACTTCACTTAATTTTTGCTTGCCTCTATGGCCATCATTCTATAATGTATGCTCCTATTGGTATGTATGTCTACTTTCATTCTATAATGTATGCTCCTATTGGTATGTATGTCTACTTCCTCTAACACTTAACGAGCTGGTCTTTTATTATTAGTCTACAATCATCACACCTCTAAATTTCTATCCACCCAATATTATAGAATTAAAACTTATATCAAGAGACTCAAAATTATACTCTCTTATTTATAATCCCCTAATTTAGATCTTAGGAATACCATATAATTCATACCTGGAATCTCTCCACCTTACATAATATAAAAAATAATAAACTAGGAATACACCACATTTAGGAGCTTAGTCTCATCTACGATATATATCTCTTCCAGAGCTCACATCTTATAATTCCAAGATTTCCTCATTATCAAATGTTTTAGCCTTCATTCACTTATTCATCTAAAGCCTGCATATATCACACTTACACTTTCACACTTTTCACAAGTTAACATCTTAATTTCTGACATACGCTATGTCAAGCCCACTATATCAAATACTATTATTATTACTCTCATGCTGCCCTTCTTCTTACCACGACAATCATCTAAGGTCAAGCTTTACGGTCTAGTGCTACACATAGATGGTAACACTCATCCACTTATACTACTTAGAATTATTCCTACCGAATAAAATCAAGAAACACTAGATCATTGAGGGCTCATGACAAAATAATAATTTTTAATATTATCTCACAGCCTAGCTAACTGTAACCTATCCATATATATTTTCCACACACAACTACTACTTATTCAATGACCTACCTAAACTACATTCATAGCTATACAAAAAAACAAGTGGGGATACTCTCTTTAAAACACATGGGGTAGCCTAAATTTTTCAATTCCTAACCACTCTATCCTCCTATTCACAACATAGACATAATCTTTACTAACACCATGGCTTGTCTTCCTAACTTGCTTCCTAGTTCAAGTATACTTCTAAGTCATTGTATCCAGCAATACTCGCTCCACCTGCAACCATAGAATCTATACCAAACTTATCGTACCTTATCCAACACCTAAGGACATATCACCCCATCAATCACTTAATAGGTACATGACTCTAGATACATACTTTAATCAATTACTATTTTCACTCTTAGGACACTACACTTTGACTTCATAGTTATGGCTCTAGAATTCATTTCACTGCTTATGACTTACAACAACCCAAACTACACTATCTCTCGGGTGAAAACACTACCCAGGCATTGAAACACATACTTCCTCCCTTAAAGGTATGATTAGTAATATGGTTTGAAAGGGCCTGAGATCACATATTATGAAGGGTTAGATGCATCATTCATATGAACAAGGGTGTATTCTAATGAAATAAAGATCTTATATACACCAGTAGGGTCCCCTCCAGCCTAGTGCGGTCTCATAGATTTCTAATAGCTATGTATAAGATCACCATAATGATAGGAAGGTGAGATTTATTGATTTTAACACCTTGAAGATAAGGTGCAAACAAAGGAGTTTGGTCCAATATGAATTTAAGTAATTTTCTTATGGCGCCTCTCTATTGTATGATCTAGAGTATGAAAGAATGGAAAACATCTCCTAAATGCCTTGTAGCCTCCCAATTATAAGTGTGGTGTGCTTCACACCCATAAAAAAACACTACAAGACACAGCTTCACAGATATCCTAGGATACTTGAATTCTGGGCTCTGACACAAAGTTTATCACGACTCAAGTCGGAGCCCTGGACGTGGCATGCACCCAATACTATCGCTAGTACAAGAGAACGTTCTGGCATATCTCCCAAGCATTCTTCCAATACAAATTAATAAAGCAGAAATAATATAAAAGTTATTTATGAATTCTTCAAGGTATAAAACTTCACCAAAGTGTATTAGCACCACATGATGTCCAACAATACTAATAGTTGCAATAAATAAAGACAGGAAATTACAAAGTTTGTTTGACAACTACACCAGCCTGTGAAACCTCTAATAAGTACCAATAATGAAAGAAAAGAAATCATCATATCTCGTTCAGACTCCTGGTAGTAAAGAGGCTCACTAATGAAAGAAGATAGATATTTTAATGAGGGGCCTGACCACAGACTTGAGAGCCATAACCTACATCATGAAATGATGTAATGCCAAAGATGGGCAATACGTGGAATGTATTAGTATGTAAAACTATTTCTGAATGGTAAAAAGGAAAGATATTAGAAATGACAATAAAATTCAAATTTAAGTGAAGACAACTTTAAGGAATAAGAGTATAAACTAAATTTGTAATTGACCAAGTAAGGTAGATATAATTCTTTTGATTATTTGTGGGTGAAAGTAGTGAACCGTCATAAACTACCATGTGCGCGCATAGAGTCTGATCTCGACAAGATCAACTAAGCCATTCTATACCTTTTTCGGGCATAGAAAATAACATGACATAATTTTCTAGTAAGTATCCATGGTTAGCCCCTTGTTGGGACACATAAAAAAAGAGTCATCCGACTTGCAGAATAATATCTATCCTATATTAGCAAACATAGATTCAAGAATTTGTCATTTAAACCTATGCTTTCATGATCACCTAACTAACTCCCTTATGTTCATAATGTTACCTTATTTACTTATGTTTAAAGCTTTAGACATATTTGTCCCATGCTTGTGGTTTAGTCTTCTTAGGATCCTGTACATAATTTAGCGTCTTAGGCTCATGTTGGGAATTCAACTACTTTGGGTTCATAGGATTTTGATTTGGTACTATTTCATAGCATTTTGGATAGTTAAAAATACATTCTGTCATGAACATGGATTCCATAATTCTTGAGGGATTATGTTTATGAGTTAACTGGAAAGGAAATAATTACACACTGTGTAATAGTGAGGATAAATCAAATCTATCAGGCAACATACTTTTAAGTAGTGATTAATATCCCAACTAAAATCTAGAAATTTTGGGGAGCATTACTGTAATTACTGAGGATATAATGAATGTCTTACAACTCTATAGTACTTGACTAAAATACATTTACAGAAAGGAAGTATACTGCAGAAATCTGTCCTACATTAATTTTTGACGCTACTAGCAGATTTGAGTTTTCAGATTTTCTCAAAATTTCCTAGGAAAGCAAGGGAAGATTCTTAATCTAGACAAACCGTGGGTTCTTAATCTACGCATTTAGTCAAAGAACATTGGATCAGATTGCGTATGGAGGGAAAGAGAAGCAGTTTTTAACTTATAATTATCAATACAGTTCAGAAAAATCTCAATAATATACTTTCATATCTTAAAGAGGATAACAAAAACTCATCTTCTGGCTATTTGAAAATTGAGTTACAGAGCTGCAGATCTAGAAGCACAAAAATGATTGTTATTATATGAAACCTAACACAATATGACAGTTGGAGAGTAAACAAGACAATCCATACTAATATTTAAGAACACAACATTTCCATTCATTAGAACCTCACGGTTTTAGTTACAAATATTACCGAATGTAATGAAGTTCATGGTAATAAATTTGATTATTTCAGAAGTTCAAGGTATTCCAAAAAGAGTATTCCTTCCTACTTGTTAAACTTAAAGAATTTCTGCATGCCAACATATACTCAAACTGGTAAAACATCAACTTAAAAGACAAAAGGAATGTTCTTTATCAGCAATTAATCCTAACATCTTTCGAGAAATTTAGAAACAGAAAATACTTATTGAAGATTATCTAGATCACCATGTTATTAACTAGATAAAATTCAAATTCCATATTTAGGCAAAATCAGACCATACGTTATGAATACATCAGCACTTGTTAAGACGTTAAGAGGAAATAGAACTTAACAGGTGGAAGATTTAAGCTATCTGTTGAATACAAACATACGAACACCATCTATTTGAAAACTGGATTAGAAAACAAAGATTGGAGAATAGTAAACCATTAAGAAATGTGAGAAAGAGATGGTTCTACATACCTCAAAATGTTTGAAGAACTAGAAATCAAAATGAAAGAGTTTAAACTTGAATCTTCAACCAATTCTCTTGTGTTTCTTTAAGAGTTGTGTTTGAGAAGAGGAATGAGGATGTCTGCTGATGAAAAATGTATAAAAATGTATAGTGAAGTGAGATTTATATCATGTAAAACTAGAAGAATACAGAAGGAATCTTTTTAACACATCAAATTGGTGGAAATAAAGGAGTTTTTCTTACGGTATGTGAAATTATTACAAAAAAGTGGGAATTTATTTGAATAAATAAAATGTTATTCTGTCTAAAAGAACGTATGGAAGCTGGAGAGTTAACTAAAGGCTTAATCGCTTGGGTTATGGTAAAAATAAAAAGACAAAATTGCCCTTGAAGAGACTTGGCAAGTTAATGAGCAGTGGCTCATTGCTTGTTGCCTTTTTCATTGTCTTGCATTGCTGCTATGTTGCAGTAATGAAATCTTCATCCATAGGTACAATTTTACCCCCCCCCCCAATAACATTTGAAACATATATGAATCATTTAAGTTTGATTTTCAACTAAATTTGAAGCACGACAAGCTCAATTATACAACCATAACACGTCAACTTACAATCATGACTTAAACTTAAAATGCAAGGCATAACACATCTTCTTGTTGTTTAGATTCATCTGAATCACTAGAAGATTCATCCCATACAGCTAGAACCATTTTCACCACTCTGTCAGCTTCATCCCTTCTACTGTACTTATATGGGACCCAGTCCTTCATCTTTTCCTTTTTTCCATTTTTCTTAACATACTTCTTTTATTCAAGCTTATATGGAGGATAGTATTTAATATAATGGCCAAGATTTTCATATTTGTGACAAGTTTCATTTGCATTTCTTTCTCTATTGTACCTACTGGATTCTCTTCTTCTAGGAAGATATTCTATTCTTTTTAAAACCTTGAGGAACTATTTGGTGATATAAGTTGTTTCCTCATCCTCAGCAGGGTGTTCTTATTTATAGCCTTCAGCGCTAGATTTATAACCTTTTTATGCTCACCTTCGGACTTGTCTTGTTGCTTCTTAATCTCATAGGTCTTGAGATTTCCTATTAAATCGTCTATAATCACAGTTTTCGGATCCCTAGCTTCAGTAGTAGCATCAACTTTGCTATCCCATTACTTTGGTAGGATGCTGAGAATCTTACGAACCTATTTGGAAGGTCGAATGTCTTCACCCAAACAATGGAGTTTATTTTTTATGGAAGTAAACTTGGTGTGCATATCTTAAATTAACTGTCCTTCCTTCATGCTAAATGCTTCGTATTGAGTAGTCAATACGTCAACCTTTGACTCTTTCACTTGGATAGCTCCCTCATGTGTTATTTGCAAACAATCCCAGATTTCGTAAGTGGTCTCACATGCTGAGATCCTATTGTACTCATCAGGATGTATACCACATATAAGAAGCTTCTTTGCCATAAAATTTTTCTGAATCTTTTTCCTGTTGCCATCGTCAAACTCCTTCCTAGTTTTGGGAACATTGTAAGTTACTTCACCATGTTTAACATGCCTGGTAGGAACAAAAAGATCATCTTCAATCACATCCCACAACTCGCAATCTTCAGCCATGATAAAGTTATGCATTCACGTCTTCTACCATTCGTAGTATTTTTTGTTGAACCTTGGTGTTCGAGTAGTGGATTTCCTTTCTTCAAGATTTAGAGGAGCAGCCATTGTCAAAGATCTTTCCTAGGTATTAACCTTTTAGGAAGACCTTGATCTGATACCAAATGAAAAAATTGACTGATTTTCCTCCTACTTTAGGACCTGGTCCCAAACAGACGTATGTAGCAAGAAACTTAACAAAGCAGGATGTAAAATAAATAACTAAGAAACACAACCATATTTACGTGGAAACTCCTTGCTCGAGGAAGAAAAAACACGATCTGCCTCCAAGATTTCCAAAGCTCCACTATTATTCAAGCAACCTTGAATATAGACTCCATGACATCAAGAATTAAAACACCTAATCCTTCTTTTCCTAGTAATAGCTCTATTACAAAGAGAAATGTGCAATAACTCTGCTACACCAAGACCCAACTAACTAGAACTAAATCACCAAGATGGCTCTAGCTTCAATATTACCTAACTCTAGATGACAATAGTAAGTCCAAGAATCGGAACAAGACAGCTACTAATAATGGACAGGAACAGTAGAAATGTTTACAATCACAAGACAAAGACTCAAATACAACAAGAGTATCAAACATGACTTTGTGAGCGAGCAGGTCCCTTGTTACAAGTGAGACTTTGATTCAAGAGCTTCAAAGGAATTTTTGTTGTGAGAATATGAAATATTTGTTTTATTGTTGTTGAAGATGACTAATATATATGAGACAAGAAAATCTAGGAGGAGTCTCATTGGCTGTGACAAAAAGCAGAATTGCTTTCTCACCAACTTTTGTATTTTTATACAACTGACCATGACAACAACATGAATACAGTCAACTAGGTCTCTAAGTAGGGTCAGCTTTTTCATCACATAATCTTCAGGAACTAAGTCCCAAAAAAGAACTTGTCAATCATCAAAACTAAGGACTTAATAGATGGTCATTGAGAGATCATTAATTATCTTTTTAGGAAGGGAACCATTTCTTTTACTATTTGAAAATTTTTCAATGGATCATGTGGTGTTACTCTAAACCACCATAAGAGTATCAGATCTACTTTAATGAATTGGTGGCTCGTCAATACTTAAAGCAGGCTCTCTTCTTTCTACTTTAGTGTTTACTTACTGTCAATTGTTGGGAAATATGGAAGGCAAGGTGTAGCCACAAATATGAGGAAATTAATATTAAGGCCTCGAGAATTATTAATCATTTCATTCATCTTGTGAGACTTTTGCTTTCTGTAAAATTCCCTACACTCATCTTGGATGCAAACTAGCATCTTGCTTGTGTACAGATTTAAAAGCTTAAACCAAAGCTTGACATATAGTCGTGAAATGGCGGAAACCAGATCCTCATGGGTACAAACTCAATACGAATGAATGTAACAAACACAATCCCAGAAGCTCGGGAGGGGGGATATTGCAAGATGGTACGGGCCAGCTGGTTTTGGCCTAGACTTCCCGTTTTGATCATACTTTAACAAATATGTTGAGGCTCAAGCAATTCTTATAGGAACCCAGTGGTGCATCAATATGGGATACGCCAACATCATAATTGAATCTGTTTCTCTTGTTATCATTGGAATGATAAATTGCACACGTTCTATTCCTGTACATATCAAGAACATTATCAGAGAAATCTCTTAAATCAAGAAGTAGGGAAATTTCACCTTTCAACACTGCTACAGGGAAATTACTTGGCTAACTATGAAGAGCAGACAAAACAAAACAAATTCTTCATGCAGAATTTAACACTTCCTCATAAGGTTAAGAGCTCTTCGAAGAATGATATAGATAAAATGTCTCTATTTCGCATCAAGGCTAAAAAGGAAACTTCGCCTTTGACTATGGGTAACAATTTTTTAATTGTACACTTTGTATTTAGGATTCTTTTCCATTGTATCTCCTATTGTTTTACTCATTAAAAGACTTGCTGCCTAAGAATGTCCATTAACTTTCTTCACATTGTATTGGAGGCTAGATATTATATCCTCCTCCATGTACTTCTTTTGCGATATATATATAGGTAGGGGTGTCTACCTAACCCCCACACCACAATGGTGGCTTAAAATTTTTATTTTTTAAAAAAATAATCACTTTATCAGAAAGCTAATAAGAAACTAGCTGTTATAAGCAACCAATGATCAAAGCTCACATGGAAATAAAAATATTGTTAACTATTAATAACCTAAATATGGTCAAATACACATATTTTGTCAATAACATAAATATGATCAAATACTCAAAATATATTGTAAAATAACGCTTCTATTCATTTTCACCAGCTAATTTATGTCTAACTTTCAATTGCTTTCTATTAATCTTTTGGTTATGCTTTTGGGAAGTGTAAATTTGATATTTTGCCGAGGCTAATCATACAGAACAAAGCTGTGGTAATAGATCTGGAGAAATCTTAAAAGGACAAACACGTTTTAAAGGGTTAAAACAATTATTTTGGTTATTTCAACTTCACCATGTACTTGTTAAGTTCAAAAATCCATCTTAACAATGATGAAATTTTATTAAAAAGAAAATATATGAAAAAGATCACACTTTAAGTAGGCGTTTGGTCATAGGATTTGAAAGACTAATTTCAAACTGGATTTCAAATCAACATTTATTTGAAATTAGTATAAAATTTCAATTCTACCTCAAATCATGAGTTTAAATTTCAATTTCTCAGTTCTTGGGGATGTATCCAAAATTAAAAACCACTTCTTACGATGGGAGTAAGTCAGACATGACAAATTCCTAGAATGTGACCACCTCAGTGCCCCTGTACACTACTACCCCCAGGGGCAGAGCTACAATATATTTAGGGGGTTCGAACGAATCCAATATCTTTTACGTAGAATCTGCATTTCTATTAGAAAATTTAGTTAAATTATATAATTATAAATCTGTGAACCCATAGACAAATATTGGTTGATAGTTCAGTGGTATGAAGGAGGTTATGAAGACTCTTTGTACGTGAGGTTGTGGGTTTGAACCCGGCTACACGTGAATATTTCATTTCAAGCAGACTTTTTGAAAAAGAAATGCTTATTTTCAAGGAACTGGTTTACTCTTATTTCATCAACACCTTCTTACTCTTTCTTAATATATTCAGATTTTGTAAAACCAAAAACTTTATTTTAAAAAAAAATTAAAGTAACAGTAAAAAGAAGCAAAAAATAAAAAAAACATACCCTTTAAAATAAAAGAAATTCAATTTCTTTTACAAAAATCAAATCCAAAGTTAATTTTTTTAAAAAGACCTATAACCTATTTGGTCTTCTTCTTTTTCTTCTTCAAAAGCTGCAAAATTATTTGCTCAGCCACCACCCACCAGTTAATGGAGTTCAAACTTCGTGTCTGATTTCAATTTGTTGTCTATTATAATGCGTAATATGTATTCAAAAATTAATTTTAATCTTTGATTCTAGAACTGTCCCATTTTGTTCTTCTATATTTACTAATTTTTATGCTTTTTCTACCCAAAATTTGAACTCAAAACTCGATGGCAAGACGCAAGTATATAGTACCTTTCAAAATTTTGATTCTTTCTTATTGTAATTTCTTTTCACAATTTGCAATCTTTATATGAGTTGACAATGAAACATAGATAGAGACAGTAGTAATGACTTTTTTCCTCTATGAAGTTTATTAAAACTGGCCTGCAAAGTAGAATTGATCATGACTTTTTGAAGAATTGTTTAGTTTTGTTATAAAGAGGATTAAGTATTTGAAAGTGTACCTAATGATCTGATCATTTTTCTTTTTAAATCATGCCAAGTCGTTGAGTGTAGTTGTAATGATAATATTTAGTATATTTATGTAGTGTTAAATGATTCATTGCTTTGTAAATAACTATTAAATGTAGATACTCGCTTGGTAGTTTGATGGCTATTATATATTAGCTTGAGATCACTATCTCATTCTAAATTTTAGAACCCCCAAGCTTCAAATCCTAGCTCCGCCTCTGAATACCCTTGCTCTGACGCCACCAGATCCATCGAAACCAGCGGAAAGGAGCAATTATATGGAAGAAGACGCATTTGAAAATCCATCTTTTAGAGCAGTCCTCTTGGAAAAAAAGCACAGATTTAAACACCACATGCCATCAGAGATCGGGTAGAGGCAACGAAGGAGTAGATACTAACCTACACCCAATCCAACTCTCTAGGAAGATGAAATTCAAAGGATCCATGTGACGTGGCATCAATCTTTAATAGTTAAGATATTTTGTAAAAGGCTCTCCCATCAATACCTCAAGAATAAACTAACGAAGATGTGGAAACCAATGAAACCCATAATTCTAATAGACCTAGGGTATGATTTTTGCGCTGTAAAATTCACACATAAGGAAAACACCAATAAAGCCCATGGTTTGTGGCTGGGCAATTCCTCACAATGCAAGAATGGGTTCCAAGCTTCATCCCCAATAAATCCACATTCATCCACATAGCAATCTGAGTTAGATTACCTGTATTGCAAACTGAATGCTACGATAAACTAAAATTAGAGAAAGTTGGACAAAAGCTGGGTACTCTCCTAAAAATTGATGACTGTACATCTACAACATTATGAGGTCGTACGCTAGGATTTGCATTGAGGTCCCGTTAGAAACTCCAACCAAAATGGAAGTCATCATTGGCTTCCATAAACAAAAATAATATAAAAACGAGATGGGATCATATGTACATGGTGTGGGAGAATTGGCCATACCTATGGGAGTTGTCCCCACCTTCATGCACCCTCCACTAGCAAGCCCGCCACTCATTATTGGAGAACAGGACAAAGGACAAGTGGATAACAGTAACATTCCTAAAAAAGCTCCTGTCGCTAAGGAGAGCAGACCCAGCCAAAATTCAATCCTTATCCAGGTAAAGAAATACAATGCATAAACAAGTTCTCTCATTCATCCTTTATAACTATCAACCATTCTAAAAATCATCTTCCACTAGCCCATAGGAAATAGTTCAACAATATTGGACTGAAAATGGTAAAAAAAAAAACAAATACCAGGGCTAAACCATAATTGGGCCACCCATTATCAATCATTCCAATATAACCATATCGAAAAAGGATCGGGTCATAGCACATATGCCCTACTACAAAAGCAACACAACTACGAAATAAATGGTAAGTTATTGCAAATCTCTTAAACAAATACCCAAATCAAGTTGATGAGACTTCTAAATTAAATGAAAGCTGCCAAAAAATCTCAAAGGTCAATCCTCGTACAGGAATGGACCCCACCTCAAGAATAATTATCTCTCCATATCCCATTCCTACCACTTATGCCTCTCTTACCTCTACAGCCATAGAAGATCTCTAACACACTATAGGCCACTCTAATCTTCCAGCTTCTATAGATGGTAATCATCAAGTAAACAATAATGATAAGACACATCCCATTGTGACAATTAACTCCCCTCCTCAAATCCCTTCTAGTAAACTACCTAGCATGGATTCAGAGGCATATGTTGCCTCTTACACTTGTGTTTCTCCTCTCCCGAATAGAAAACCCACAAAACTTATCCCAAGAGATAACTCAGGAGGTACTAATCTTTGTTTCAGCCCCTCTACCACCAAACTACACCCCGACATCGTGGTTGGAACTCCTCTTGCAGGATAAATCAATTATCTTGAACTTAAACCTTAAGAGCCAACCACTGGGAGTGATCCTTCGGAACTTAGAATGTATATCCCAACTCTCAACTACTTAATTGAGAGGTTGGAGACCCAGTCCTGATTGCAAACACTCCTCCAGCCAGACATGATATCAACCACCTAGTAAATTTCATCCCAAGAACTGAGCTATCTCATGAACTAGGTTTACCAAAGTCTCTTTTTTCTCCAATGAATACCCCCACCATAGAGATACCACGGCCTTCTTTTGTCCAATGATCACCCTAGGAAAACCATCACCCTGCCCAAATAACAGATGACGAAAGCCTAACAGCCTTTGGAGAATAAAAAATTGAAGGCTTATTTTGGAGAAACTAATAATGGTAGAGATCAAATAGCCTTCCAGTGAAGCTATTATAGACTACAGTCCAAATCATGTGAAAATGAGCACCCTAAACTTAAGGAACCATATGGATCACATATCATCTGTTTTAGCCCTTAAACCACTAGGAGAAACTAAGGATTCTTCTCTAAAGAAAGGAAGCATGATATACCTCACCAAACCATACAACTGTCTTCACTAATGAACTTCATAGTATGGAATATGAGATGAGAAAATAGTGATAACTTCAGGAGAAAATATGACACCATGATCAAGATGCATAAGTTGTCCATGATTGTGCTTCTAGAAACTATAATGATAGAAAACCACAAACTCACCACTACCTTCAACTTTGACTCCCAAATTCAATCTTCAGCTAATGGGAAATTCAATCTACCTTCAAGGAGAATATGTTAAAGCTTGAAAATATTTCAATAACTTAACAAGGAATTCATGCCATGATCAAGGTACATATTGATCCTAAACCCTGGTTATTTTCTACTGTTTATGTCAGTGCTAATTTTAATACTAGATCCATTCTGTGGGATAACCTAATCTCAATCTCCTACATCAATAAAGGTGATTGGCATATTGTAACACCTCGAGAGTACACCCTGGATACCACACAGTGCCTATAGCCCCGAAGGACCACAAGCTAACCCATGCTAGTACCTACAATGAGCACTAAATAAAATAATAGAGAACATGTATGGAAGTTAACTGAAAATGCCATAAGGTTTTAAATACAAAAAAAATCAAAATACTGAAAATATTTATCTGATAACAATACTATAATACTGTAAATAATAACTGATAACTGAATGACTAACTGAAAGTATCTGAAAGTCTCTAACTATCTGACTGTGGAGTTGATGGGACTAGTCCCCAACTAACTCTGACTGACTACTGAACTGAAATAAATACAAATGGTCCTCGGAACATGAGAACTCACCACTGCTACTACTCCGGATACGCTGGGAAGGTCTAGGTACGGTCAGAAACCTGAGCGTCCAAACTTATGATATGAGACATCATAGAGCATGAAACAAGTATGTGGTCATTGTTTTGAATTTACCGGTCTGCTAAATAAGGTTAGTCTGACGTGCATGGTTCATATACATGAATGATACTGACTGAATACGTAGCATGAGATAACTAATGTATAATATGTAAGAAATGCTGTAAAATCTGAGAATACATGACCAAGCATATGACATGATACTAGAATAGTCTGTAAACTGAAATACTAATGCTGAACAACTAATAATTGTATGCCATGATCAAGCAAGTCTGAAAACTAAACACTAGACCGAGACTGTAGAATCTATCATCTAACCGACATGCCCCAATAAGGTAAATTAGGGTCCAACCTGTAACCCCAGTTGGAAGGGTGTCAGTACCATGCCATGGATACTAACACTGCTATATAGATCCACTAAAGGATTGTCCTGAAGGACTAAGGGTCACCCTCAAATGGCAGGGACCTAATGAGATATGTGTCAACCCTCAACTTGCCGGTTAACATCCTGACCTATGTTGGCCACGTAGTTCCTGAATATACGACTGCTACTAAAGGTCACACCCTCAACTGTCTGGTGAGCCCCCATCTCTGGGTTTGCTTAGTGCTAAATTCTACTCTCAACTGAATTGACTCTAATTACTGGACTGAACTGAGTTGATTGACATAATGCACTAACTGAACTGATAATACTCTAATAAATTTGAAACCCTTTCGAAAGTATTTAAACTAAATAAACAGCTAAGTTTTTGGGTATTCATAACCCCCAGGACTCAATAGTAATATAAATAAGATCACATGAGAGCATTTGAAACCATAATACAACTTGGAGAACTTTATAAATAGTCATTATTCAAAATTCATCTATGAGGCATTTAATCAAACACATGGGGGTCGTGAGTTAAAGCATGAAATTAGTTTAATACATAGGATAGTAACATAACTTCTTCACTAAAATCATGGGTTAGAGATTTCAACATGCAATTTTCATTCTTCAATATGTCAAAAACTAACTCCAATGAAAAACACATGAAAACATGGCATAAAGTCAAAATTCATGGAAGTTCATGGATAAGATTCATAAATACATGTTAATATCATAATTGAACTTGAAAATTGAGTTATTGAACTCCATGGATGAAAAGGGTTCATGAATCAACATCTAACATACCTTAATTAAAGAATTTGTGAAGGTTCTTAGTGGATTTCTTAAGAATTGAACTTGAATGCTGAAGGGGATAGGGTTTGTTATTGAGAGCAATTGGTTTTGGGTGAAATATGAATTATGAGGCAAAGATATTGTTTTAGGACCTAAATCTCGTGTTAAAGTGAGGGGGAAAAGACAAACTACCTTTCTACATTTAAAATCCAAAACTGGAATGGCGATTAAGGCTCTACTACAATGCGGTGCAATCTTGGAGAGTCACTGGAAATGACCATTGTTTATTTGACCTTCACCATGATGTGGTTGCTCCTTCAC
Organism: Capsicum baccatum var. pendulum; assembly: GCA_030864225.1. Taxonomy (NCBI): domain Eukaryota; kingdom Viridiplantae; phylum Streptophyta; class Magnoliopsida; order Solanales; family Solanaceae; genus Capsicum; species Capsicum baccatum. Next base: position 71,550,509 of record CM061552.1, on the reverse strand, counting down.
CGCTATACTCACTGCAATGCGGTCTAATCGCGGTGAGTTGCTACTTGGAAATTTCAAATATGGTCCAAACCTTATCCAAAAAAACAAAACTTACGTGAGACATGCTACTTACACCCCTGAATATGAATGAACTCAAAAACTATCATCTCGAAGCCTAGAAGGTCAACTTAAAAATCATCGAAGTTAAAGGAAGTCAAAAGTGACTAAGTCCATCAACACTTAGTCTTATTTTTCAGGTTCTAAGCGTCTTGAGAAAGTACTAGGGGATGAGTTAGACTTATAAATGTACGGGGTATTACAATATCTCCCCCTTGGGAACATTCATCCTCGAATGAGAATGATTAAGCTGAGGATACTAAGGAACTGAGGTTACATTCTGATTATGCATAATTGAAAACATAATTACATGACTGAGTTTGAAACATGGTGACTGACTGAACTGATTCATGAATGCATGCAATGACATGAACATGATTATATGGCTGGAACTGAGAATTGAAAAGAGGAACTCTAAGGAAAAACTGTTACCTTGAGTCGAGTCAGAGTTTACGGAGAAAATATGAGAGTACTTGGTATGGATGTCTACTTCTTCTTCCCAAGTGGCTCCCTCAACGGACTAATTTCTCCAAAGAACTTTGACCAAGGGAACTTCTTTGTTCCTTAGTCTGCAAATCTGTTGATCTAAGATTTCAACTGGAGTTCTTCGTAAGAAAGGCTGTTCTGAATAACTAAGCTCTCTAAAGAAACAACGACCGCTGGACCACCAAAACATTTCTTTAATAAAGAAACATGGAACACTAGATGCACTGATGCCAAATATGTAGGTAACTCAAGCTCATACGCTACTTTTCGAAAATGGCTTATAATCCTGAAAGGACCTACATATCGGGGACTGATCTTCCCTTTTTTTCAAATCTCTTCACTCCCTTCATGTGAGAGATTTTTAAATATACAAAATCATCAATTTTAAATTTGAGATCCTTTCTTCACACATATGCATAAGATTTCTGTCGGCTCTGGGCTATCTTAAGTCTTTCCCTGACCAACTGAACTTTATCCAAAGCATCGAACACTAACTCTAGCCTTATCAACGTAGTCTCACCTACCTCAAACTAACTAACAGGATATCTACATCTCCTCCTACATAAATCCTCAAATGGAGCTATCTGGATACTGGAATAATAGTTGTTGTTATAGGCAAACTCAATCAATGGCAAGTGATTATCCAACTACCCTTAAAATCGATAACACAAGCACTCAACATGTCCTGTAAGGTCTAAATAGTCCTATCTGGATGACCATCTGTCTGACGGTGAAAGGCTGTATTAAAATAAACTTGGGTACCAAGATCCTTCTGAAAAGCCTTCCAAAAGTGAGAGGTAAACTGAGTACCTCTATCTGAAATAATGGATAACAAGACTCCATGCAACCTAACCAACTCTCTAATATAGAGCTTGGCATAGTCCTCGGCTGAATAAGAAGTATGGACTGGCAAGAAATAGGCTGATTTGGTCATCCTGTCCACAATGACCCAAATTGAATTATGGTGATGACGAGTATGAGGCAAATCCATCACAAAGTACATATTCACCTCTTCCCACTTGCAAGTAGGAATATTGAACTCCTACATAGTGCCACTAGGCTTATGATGCTCAATCTTAACCTGCTGACAAATAGGTCACTTAGCTACAAACTCTGCAATATTGCTCTTCATACCGCTCCACCAATAGATCTCCCGCAAATCATGGTACATCTTAGTGTCCCATGAATGAATAGAGTAACGTGCACCATACGCTTCGGCAAGAATTCACTATCTCAACCTATCTACACATGGCACACACAATCTACTCTGGCAATGCAACACACCATCTCCCCCTTGGGAGAAAACTTCTACTTTATGATCTCTAACTGATCCCTTCAACTTTACTAGAATGGGGTCTCTATCTTGCTTTTCATTCACTTCAGCAACCAAAGAAGATTTCGAACTACTCTGCACCCAAACACTAACCCCAGATGAGTCAACCAAATGAACGCCTAATCTAGCCAACTGATGAACCTCCTGAACCAACTATTTCTTATCATTCTCCACATGAGCCACACTACCCATAGATAATCTACTAAAAGCATCTGCCACTATATTAGCCTTGCTTGAATGATACAAAAACTCATATCATAATCCATCAACAGTTCTATCCACCTTCTCTCACGAAGATATAACTCTCTATGAAAACACATACTGCAAACTCTTGTGGTTTGTGAATACATCACAAAGCACTCCATATAGATAATGCCTCCAAATATTCAAAGTAAACACAACAGCTGCTAACTCAAGATCATAAGTAGGATAATTCTTTTCATGAGATTTAAGCTGTCTAGAGGAGTAAGCTATGACCTTACCTTTCTGCATCCAAACACAACCCAAACCAACTCTAGAAGAATCATAATAAACAACAAACCCATCTAAACTATTGGGTAAGTTCAAAATTAGGGTTGAGGTAAGTCGAGTCTTCAACTCCTGAAAATGCTTCTCGCAAGAATCTGACCACAAAAACTTGACTTTCTGCTGAGTAAATCTGGACATAGGGGATACAATAGACGAAAATTCTTTAACAAACTATCTGTAATAGCCAACCAGACACAAGAAACTCCTGATATCTGATAGAGAAATAGGTTTGGGCCAGTTTTTCACTGCTTTGGTCTTTTGAGGGTCAACTCTAATGCCATCACCAAAAATAATATGGCCAAGAAAGGCTATAGATCTTAAGAAACACTCGCACTTACTGAATTTAGCAAAAAACTGATGGGCTCTAAGAGTCTGCAATATGATTCTGAGATGGTCTGCATGATCATTTTCATTACGGGAATAGACAAGGATATCATCAATGAAGATTATGACGAACATGTCCAAGTACTATTTGAAAAATCAGTTCATTAAGTCCATGAAAGTTGTTGGGGCATTAGTATGACCAAAAGACAAGACTAAAAATTCAAAGTGACCATACCGAGTTCTGAAATCTATTTTTGGAATGTCACATTCTCTGACTCTGAGCTGATGATAGATGGATTTGAGGTCTATCTTAGATAAGTAACTGGCACCCTAGAGATGGTCGAACAAGTAATCAATTCTGGGGAGTGGGTACTTACTCTTGATGGTGACTTTTTTCAACTGATGGTAATCGATTCACATTCGGATCGAACCATCTTTCTTTCGCAAAAAAAAGGACTGGAGCACCCCATGGGGAAACACTGGGCCTAATGAACCCCTTACCTATCATTTTTCTCGCTCTAAGGTACGAAATAAACTGACCCCTAAGTGCTAAAGTACTACCCCTCTATTCAAGGATTGGTTCATTTCGAAACAGAAAAAATGAACAACTCTATTTCTATAATCAACTGAGGCATAGCATGAGTGGAGCCAATCCATGCCAAGAATGACATCAAAATCAGTCATTTCTAAATCCACAAGATCAACTGAGGTGACTTTCTGGGATATTGTGATCGTTCAATTCCTGTATACCTGTCTGCCTACAATAGAGACACCTACTAGGGTAGACACTGAGAAAGGTTCAACTAAAGTCTCAAGACTAACGCCAAAATTAACAGCTATGTAGGGAGTTATAAATGAAAGCGAAGCACCGAGGTCTAATAAAGCATAAATATGTAAATAAAAACCGGCAATGTACCCGTAACCACATCAGGAGAATTTTCCTAATCCTATCGATACTGAAGTGCATAAAATTTCCTTAGGCGCTGACCACTAGTGGCACTGGAAGCGGCAACCAGCTAAATTGGGAGACCAGATGGAACTGGGGGACGGCTAGACTGGCCCTGCTAACACTCTGTGGGCAATACCTAATCCTATGGCCTGGCTTGCCACACCCAAAATATACATCACTTCCAGCTCTACACACACCCTGATGGTTTCTACCTCATTTATGGAAAAGAGAATTTATGCGACCATTGTTCACACTTTTCTGGGGTTTAGGGCCTAGCCCCTATCTCAATTATCATTTCAGAGCATCAGCACTGGTGCACTAGCTGAAGATGGAGCTGAGGCTAAATATTTCTAATGAAATTGAGGATGGTTACCACTCTTCAACCTCAATTAAGCAAAACTGAAGTTACCTATTCTGGATCTCTTATTCTTCCTCTCTCTTTCCTCATACTTCTGCTCCTCAATCTGTTGAGCATGGACTATCAACCTAGACAAGTCTATCTCCTTAATCAATATCGTAGTCCTATATTTCTTGGACACACTATCAACTATACTAGAGAAAAAATTACTCATCCTAAACCTGTCATCAAACATAACATTATGAGAATACCTGGCTAGCTGAGTAAACTTAAGAGAATACTCACTCACACGTATGTTTCCCTGCCTCAGATTAATAAACTCCTGCACCTTGGCTTCACTTAACTCCAAGGGAAAGAACCAATCTAAAAAATCTGTAGCAAACTCTTTTGATTCAATAGGTCCTATATCTGCCTCTCTATATCCCTTCCACTGTTTATACAAGGTGAGACCAACATCCTACAACTGGTAAGCACCCAAATCAGCACTCTCCTAGAAGTCACACCTATAATATCAGTTACCTTCTAAACTATGTCAAGAAATTCCTGTATATCCTTATTAGACTTAGATCCCAAAAGTAGAAGAGGGTTCATTCGAGTGAAGTCCCAAATCCTAGTTGTGGTAGTATTAGCCATTGGAACGGTTGGGACTACAGCCAACTGATTATTATGGGCAGCTACTGAGTGAGATAAGGTAGTGAATGCCACTCTGAATTTAGCATGAGAGACAAGTTTGTTCAGGGGCTCTTCCTGAACAGGTGAAGGTGCGGGATGATTCCCGTTTCTCCATCCGTTAATCTTTCTACGAGGCATGTTCTGTAAACAGAGAGGAAATTAGATTACAAATAGAGTTTAAATTGATCTCATGCTCAGTAGCACTACATAACACTGAAAGAAGGAAATATTTTCCTAAAACATCTTGTAGACTCTTGTCCATAAGTGTGGCACGCTCCACACCCATACACAAGACTCTACTCAATGCGGATTTCAAACTTCCTAGGACACTTTAAAATCATAGGCTCTAATACCGAGTTTGTAACGCCTCAATAGTACACCCTGGATACCACATAGTTCCTACAGCCCCAAAGAACCACAAGCTAACCCATGCTGGTACCTGCTGTGAGCACCAAAAAAAATAATAGAGAACATGTATGGAATTTAATTAAAAATGCCATAAGGTTTTAAATACGAAAAAAATACTAAATTGAAATACTAAAAATATCTATCTTAGAATAATACTGTAAGACTGTGAATAACAACTGATAATTGAAAGACTGTCTGAAAGTGTCCGAAAGCCTCTAACTAGCTGACTGTGTAGTAGATGGGATAAGTCCACAACTAACTCTGACGGACTACTGAACTAAACTAAAATAAACACAAATGATCCTCGAAACATGAGAACTCACCACTGCTACTATTGTGGATGTGCTACGGAGGTTTAGGTATGGTCAAGAACTTGAGCATTCGAACCTATGATATGAGACATCATACGCAAGAAATGAGTATGCGGTCAGTACTTTTAATGTACTGGTATGCTAAAAGAGGTTAGGATGACGTGTATGGTTCATATGCATGAATGATACTGACTGAATACATAGCATGAGATAACTAATGTATAGTATGTGATAAATACTGTAAAAATTTGAGAATGCGTGACCAAGCATATGACATGGTACTAGAATAGTTAGTAAACTGAAATACTGATCCTGAACAACTAATAATTGTATGCCATAATCAAGCAAGTTTAAAAATTGAACACTGGACTGAAACTGTGGGAGTATCATCTAACCAACATACCCTAATAAGGTAAATTGGGGTCCAATCTGTAACCCCAATTAGAAGGGTGTTAGTACCGAGCCACGGGTATTAACACTAGCTGTTTGGATCCACTAAATGGTTGTCCCAAAAGACCAAGGGTCACCCTCAATTGGCAGGACCTTAATGAGATATATGTCAACCCCCAACTGGAAGGTTAACATCTCAACCTATGCTGGCTTCGTAGTTCTGGAATGCAAGGATTGCTACTGAAGGTCACACCCTCAACTAGCAGGTGAGCCCCCAGCCCTGGGTTCATTCGGTGCTAAATCCTACTCCCAACTGAATTGACTCTAATTACTAGACTAAACTGAGTTGACTGACATGATGTACTGACTGAACTGATAATACTCTAATATATTCGAAACCCTTCTGAAAGTATTTAAACTAAGTAAACAACTAAGTTTTTGGGTATTCATAACCCCCAGGACTCGATAGTATTATCAATAAGATCACATGAGAGCATTTGAAACCATAATACAACTTGGAGAACTTCATAAATAGTCATTGTTCAAAATCCATCTATGAGGCATTTAATCAAACACAAGGGGGTCGTGAGTTAAAGAATTAAATTAGTTTAATACGTGGGATATTAACATAACTTCTTCACTAAAATCATGGGTTAGGGATTTCAACATGAAATTTTCATTTTTCAATATGTTAAGAACTAACTTCAACGAAAAACACATGTAAACATGGCATAAAGTCAAAATTCATGGAAGTTCATGGATTTCTTGAGAATTAAACTTAAATGTTGAAGCAGTTAGGGTTTGTTCTTGAGTGCAATTGCTTTTTAATTTGGGGTGAAATATGAATTATGAGGCAAATATGCTATTTTGGGACCTAAATCCCATGTTAAGGTAAGGAAAATGACAAAATTACCCTTCTGCATTTAAAATCTAAAACTGGAATGTCGTTTAACGCTTCACCGCAACGTAGTGATGCCCTCATCGCTATACTCACCGCGACGCGGTGCAATCATGGTGAGTCTCTGTAAGTGACCATTGTTAATTTTTCCTTCACCACGACACGGTGGCTACTTCACCGCCATACTCACCGCGATGCGGTCTAATAGCGGTAAGATGTTGCCTGGAAGATTCAAACGTGGTCTAAACCTTATCCAAAAAATCAAAAACTTACCCGAAACATGATACTTACACCCTTGAATATGAATCAACTATAAAACCATCATCTCGGAGCTTAGAAGGTCAACTTAAAAATCCTCGAAGTTAAAGGGAGTCAAACGTGACTAAGTCTCTCAATACTTAGTCTTATTTTTCAAGTTCTAAGCGTCTTAAGCAAGTACTAGGGGCTGATCTAGACTTTGAAATGTACGGGGTATTACACTAATTGGAGGAGTCTTTAATAAAGTCATACAAGCTAAAGACAGACTGGGAGGAAACCATTTTAGTAACCCTAGGATTAATCTCTTTAGGAATTGTATAAACCAATGTGATATATTAGATCTAGATTATGAAGATTGTCAGTATACTCAGACTCACAAAAGATATAAGAACAATCAAAATCTTATCCTTCAGAGGTTAGACAGATGTCTGGATAATACCTCTTGAATAAAAGAGTACCCTAAAACAACTATCACTCATATCCCCAGAACTGAGTCTGACCATTGCCCCCTTAAAATCTAGCTTCAGTAGTCCTACTATTTTAGCCCTAGGCCTTTTAGTCTATAAGCAATATGGTGTAGGCACCCCTCTTTTAGTAGTCTCATCCACCACTATTTTGACTCCCCAAATTTCCTGCTCAACACCATTGAAAAATTCCAAAAAGAATCAATTATTTGGAATAAGAACACCTTTGGAAACATTTTCCACAAACTTAAGAGAATCTTGTCAAGACGGAGGGCATCCAAAATTTGAGGACCACTACTCCAACCCCTTCCTCCTTTACCTGGAATCCAAACTCCTTGTTGAGTATCACACTTTACTCAGATTTGAAGAGATATTTTGGAGGAAAACATCCATAATAAGCTGGATTAGTCGGTAAACTGAAATACTGATGCTGAACAACTAATAATTGTATGCCATAGTCAAGCAAGTCTAAAAACTGAACACTGGACTGAAACTGTGGGAGCATCATCTAACCGACATGCCCTAATAAGGTAAATTAGGGTCCAATCTGTAACCCCAGTTAAAAGGGTGTTAGTAACGAGCCACGGGTATTAACACTAGCTATGTGGATCCACTAAATAGTTGTCCCAAAAGACTAGGGGTCACCCCCAACTGGAAGGGCCCTAATGAGATATATGTCAACCCCCAACTGGCTGGTTAACGTCTTAACCTATGTTGGCTACGTAGTTCTGGAATGAAAGGATTGGTACCAAAGGTCACACCCTCAACTGGCAGGTGAGCCCCCATCCCTGGGTTCACTCGGTGCTAAATCCTACTCCCAACTAAATTGACTCTAATTACTGGACTAAACTGAGCTGACTGACATGATGCACTGACTGAACTGATAATACTCTAATATATTTGAAACCCTTCTAAAAGTATTTAAACTAAGTAAACAACTAAGTTTTCGGGTATTCATAACCCTCAGGACTCAATAGTATTATCAATAAGATCACATGAGAGCATTTGAAACCATAATACAACTTGGAGAACTTTATAAATAGTCATTGTTCAAAATTCATCTATTAGGCATTTAATCAAACACATGGGGGTCGTGAGTTAAAGCATTAAATTAGTTTAATACATGGGATAGTAACATAACTTCTTCACTAAAATCGTGGGTTAGGGATTTCAACATGCAATTTTTATTTTCAATATGTTAAGAACTAACTCCAACGAAAAACACAGGTAAACATCGCATAAAGTCAAAATTCAAGGAAGTTCACGGATAAGATTCATAAATACATGTTAATATCATAATTGAACTTGAAAATTGGGTTTTTGAACTCCATGAATGAAAAGGTTCTATGAATTAACATCTAAAATACCTTAATTGAAGAATTTGCAAAGGGTCTTGGAGGATTTCTTGAGAATTGAACATGAATGTTGAAGCATCTAGGGTTTGTTCTTGAGTGCAAATGCTTTTAATTTTTGGTGAAATATGAATTATGAGGTAAATATGCTATTTTGGGACCTAAATCCCATGTTAATGTGAGGGAAAAAGATGAAATTACCCTTCTGCATTTAAAATCTGAAACTGGAACGCCGATTAAGGATTCACCGCGATGCAGTGTTACCCTCATCTCTATACTCACCGCAACGCGGTGCTATCGTGGTAAGTCTTTGCAAATGACCATTGTTAATTTTCCCTTCACCGTGACATTTTGGCTACTTCACCGCTATACTCACCGTGATACGGTCTTATAACGGTGAGTTGTTGCCTGGAAAATTCAAACGTGGTCTAAACCTTATCTGAAAAATCCAAAACTTACCCGAGACATGATACTTACACCCCTGAATATGAATCAACTATAAAACCATCATCTCGGAGCTTGGAAGGTCAACTTAAAAATCCTCGAAGTTAAAGGGAGTCAAAAGTGACTAAGTCTCTCAATACTTAGTCTTATTTTTCAAGTTCTAAGCGTCTTAAGCAAATACTAGGGGCTGATCTAGACTTTGAAATGTACGGGGTATTACACTAATTGAAGGAGTCTTTAATGAAGTCCTACAAGTTAAAGACAGACTGGGAGGAAACCATGTTAGTAACCCTTGAATTAATCTCCTTAGGAATTGTATGAACCAATGTGATATATTAGATCTAGGTTATAAAGATTTTCAGTATACTCAGACTCACAAAAGATATAAGACAAGCAGAATCTTATCCTTCAGAGGTTAGACAGATGTATGAATAATACCTCTTGAATAAAAGAGTACCCTGAAACAACTATCACCCATCTCCCCAGAACTGAGTCTGACCATTTCACCCTTAAAATCTAACTTCAGCAGTCCTACTATTTTAGCCCTAGGCCTTTTAGTCTATAAGCAATATGGTGTAGGAACCCCTCTTTCAGTAGTCTCATCCACCACTATTTTGACTCCCCAAATTCCCTGCTCAACACCATTGTAAAATTCCGAAAAGAATCAATCATTTGGAATAAGAACACCTTTGGAAACATTTTCCACAAACTTAAGAGAATCTTGCATAGACGGATGGCATCCAAAAGTTTGAGGACCACTACTCCAACCCCTTCCTCCTTAACCTGGAATCCAAACTCCTTGTTTTGTATCACACTTTACTCAGATTTGAAGAGATATTTTGGAGGAAAACACCCATAATAAGATGGATTAGTGAGAGAGATGACAACACTAAGTTCTTCCATGCCTCCACTTTAATTAGAAGAAGGAAAAAACAAAATTACTACCCTTAAAGATGATGTGGGAAACTGGATTCATGACCATACATACATCAAATCCTAAATCTCAACTTTATTCTCAAGTCTCTTCACTGCTGAGCATACCAGTTCCACCAACACAATCTTTACTAAATCCAGAACTGGTCCCATACTCAATGACACCATCTCCTCTTTTTTAGCCAGTGCCATTAGGGATGGTGAGATCATTAATGCGCTCAATACCTTCAAACCTCAAAAAACTCCTGGCTCTGATGGTATTCACCCTCTTTTCTACTAAAAATACTGAGATATAATAGGGGAAAGACTTTAACTTTTCTCAATAAATTCTTCATCAATGAAGCAATGCCTGAGTAGGTCAACTCTACCCTATTCTATAAAATCTTCAAAATCTCCAATGCTAATTATCCCAAGGACTATAGACCTATTGCCCTCTGTAACACAATCTCCTTTTTATCATTGGGTCCACTCAAACTAGCTTCTTTTCTAACAGAAGATTTTCTGACAATTCCATTATTATCTAGGAGTTCATCATTCACTTTAACAAAATAAAAGGAAATACGCCTAACATGATTCTAAAAATTAACCTAGAAAAGACATTTGATAGAATAGAGTGGTCATACATCAAAGACACACTCTATTACTTTAATTTCTCTGCCAACCTTTCTAGGATAATCATGGCTTGTGTAACTGGATCCTCTATCTATAGTCTCATAAATAAAGTAATAACTAAACTTTTCAAACCATCAAGAGGAATAAGATAGGGGGACTCGATCTCCCCTTATCTTTTTATTCTCTGCATGGAAAGGCTTTCCAGAAATATTGACCTTGTTGTTTCTTCCCACAAATGGCACCCTATTAAATTCACTAATAGAGGGACCTTATTTCCCATCTATTCTTTTCAGATGACCTCACTCTATTCTCCAAAGCTACTAAGGATAATTGTCTCACTATCTAGGGCATACTAGATATCTTTACTATTGTTTCTTGACAAAAAAATCAACCATAGTAAATCCAAAGACATCTTCTTCAGAAACTGCTAAAGGGAACAAGCAAAAGAATGCTCTGAAACTCTTGACATAGAAATCATCTGCAATTTTGTCAAGTACCTATCCTTCTTATATTCCATAAGAGACCCACATATGAGGGCTTCCAATTCATAATTGATAACATGAACAATAGACTTAGTGGATGGAAACTAAATATCTTAATCAATTTGGTAGAACTGTTCTTACCAAATCTACTCTGGACAGCATTCCTTCTCACATCATCCAGTACATAAAACTTCCTACTAAAATCACTGACATATCAATAGGACTTAAAGGAATTTTGTGTATGGAACAATTATTTTCACTAAAAAAACTGCACCTGGTGGTTGGGAAAAGCTTACTAGAAGCAAAAATGAAGGTGGGATAGGTTTTTAGAGTAGTGAAATAAAGAATAAAGATCTCCATACTAGTCTTGCTTTGAGATCGCATAAAAATCCCCACTCCCTTTAGATAAGAATTCTAATAATTAAGTACAAAAATCCCAATAGAATACCATTGGATCTAGATTTATCTCCATGGCAGTGTATCAAGGAAGGTTAGGAAGATTGTACCGCAGGGTAAAAATGGGCTTCCCATAAGGTAAACAAAATTAAATTCTATGGAGACAACTTGATCCCTATTTAGTCTTCCATAAGAGACATGTTCCCTGGATCCATTAAGAATAAAGAGAAGAATGTAACCTTAGCTGACCTCTACTCCAATGGAGCTTGGCACCTCCAAAACCTGTTCTTTGATCTTCCCCTGACATCAAAGACATGATACAAAGTACCTACAAACCTTAGCACAGTCAATATGAGGAAAAGATCATCTGGGGTTTAACCAAAAATAGTACTTTCTCTACCAGCACTGCCTACATCCTCATAAACAACAATGTCCACCCCTATAATGCTAATAATGGCAATTACATGGACATCTGGAAAGCTGAATTCCCATATAAAATAAGAAAATTCCTCTGGCTCCTCTCGCATAAGACATTACCCAACATCCAACACCTAAAAAGGATTAGGCTGAAATAATCCCAACCTGCCAGTTCTATAAAGCACATAAGAGGACATTGACCATATCCTTTTCCATTGCAGTAGTGCAAACAGTTTTTAGGAAAAGCTTGCTAGTCACAACTCTCATCACATCTCCATAGGCACTAGAAATTGGAGGGCCTTATGGACCACTTTGAGAGGTAAACCCAATAACAAGTGGATAAATTTGGATATCATTATTCCATTTAATCTTTGGGGTATATGGCTCATAAAAAATAACAACCTATTTAATAAAAAGAAATAATCGATAAATATGAATAACATCCTTTCTAATGAGATGGAATAGCAACTAATCAACAGAAAAAACCAATACAAATCTAACACACAAACCATCCATATCAGTTGGAACCCTTCCACCCCAGGATTCTATAAGTTAAATACTGATGCCTCAGTTAAACAAAGCCCAAGAAAAGGGGCGCTAAGAGGGGTTATCAGGAACCATAAAGGTGATTGGGTAATTTGGCTACATGGATAGCATCCCCAACACTACTCCAATGGCTGATGAACTATATACACTCAGAAAAGGGCTTCTACTAGTTATCCAATATGGCCTCAAACCTATTGTCATGGACATGGATTCACTCGAGGCCATACTCCCTCTCTCTAATGGTCATATACCCCTTAGCAATTTACTCTCTGACTGCATGTCTGTTCTGGGAATGGTGGAAGCATCTCTACCAGTGTATGTCTACTTGGAAGGAAATAGGGCAGCGGACTTGTTGGCTAAGAAAGAAGACGTTTGGAGGGAGCCCCATTGTTTTGGTAGTTCCTCTTGTGTTTGTATTAGCAGTTATAGATGGAAATAAAGTAGGAACTAAGTATTGTAGAAAAATTTCAGTCTGTAATAACAGTACTAATGGCCTTACTTTGGTCCATCCATATTCTGATGCCCACCAGGGCAATCTTGTAACTTAACGTTACTTATTAATATATACTCCCTGTTAACCAAAAAAAATATTTAATTCTCTATAAAGTACGATTTGAAATTCTAAATTGTGGTTATCTTTCTTAATAAATTTCCAGGATGAACCAAATTTTGATTTCAATGTATTACTTGACCCATAATTTTAAATTTTACAAAAAAAGGGACCATGATTATAAATTTTGTAAAGAAAAAAAAGACTCATTGTTGATGTGAAGAGATTATTTGTACCATGTGGAAGAATTATCAAAGAATAGTTAGTTGCTACTAATAGTAGTGATTTATTCGTTCAACATTTAAAAATATTCTGATACCTTATTATATTTATGAACTATCATTTGCTCATTTGGTAAGAGTATAGAAGAGTTGGCAAATTTTGATAGCTTGCACATATCATAAATTTTCATGTTTATAAGAAAAAATACAACTTAAGAAATCTAATTGCACATCAAAAAAAAATCTCAACTTCAAGTCAACATGATTTTAAATCATAACTAAACTACTTTTTTGGTATCATGAGTACTCACTAGTGTAGGTGAAATATGATAAAACCACAACCAATTAAAGTAAGGGAAACTTTTCTGTTATGGATTTCAGAATTGAAAGATAAGAATCAAATTAAGAGGTTATTTCAATATAGGGCTATATGTAGTAAACGAGCTCAATTATTGCCTAAATGAGCTCAAGAAGATCACTTATTTTCCACAAAAATATTATGCCTTCCAACCAAACACACCCTAACTTATTGTACTAGATACAGTAATTTTTTGGGGTTCTCGTCCTCTATAAATTTAAATGACCTTTATAATAAAGAGCACGCACACCTAAAGAAATTAATCCTCAAAAGAGAGAAAGAAAGAGTAATGGCTTCCAAGAAATTGAAAGCTACAATAGCAGTGTTGATATTGGTAATTATAACTTAAGTGTTGGCAATTTCACCAACCGATGCTGGTGATGGTGGCTCCTACGTGGAATACTGCAGCAACAATTGTGATTTCTGTAATGGGGTTGGGGATCATGATCATAATTGGTATGATTTTTGTTGTGTCAACACTTGCTGCATTTCCTTCCGCACCTCCATCCTCCCTAATTTCCATCGTATCTGAAAAATAGATCACGATGACGAATATAATATATATATATATATATATATATATATGTATGTATGTCCTCATTTTAGAATAAATTTGCGGTTAACTATCTCATTGTGTGTATTAATGGGAATATCGAGTGGAGTTGCGTCTTTGCATTTCCTTTCTTGATCTTATTCAAGCTAATTAAATATATATGCTACTCATGTTACGTATTACAGAGAAATGATCAAATCATATTTGTGATAGTAGTAGTTAAATGCCATAACAACATACCCAGAACTGATCAAAGTATATATGTGATAGAAGTAGTTAAATGTTGCAACAACAAACCCAATATATTTTCTCAAAGAAAGTAGTTACATGCAATTTTTAAAAACTAATTAAGTACATAATATAATTGAGTTACAATTGATAATGTAGGTCAATGTATCCCATTCGTTTACCCTCGATCGATAGAAATAGGTCTAATAGTATTGTACCGATTTCATCTAAACTCAGTACGATCGACACGGAATATAAAATTATGTATAAAATTTCACTAAAACCACAAGAAATACTAAATATAAACTGGTGACATTAAAAAATAGACTAATTAAATGGTAAGTAAATTAAGATTGAACCGGTAGAATTTAAATTTAGAATCCGTATGTAGCCCTCAAACAGAATTATCCAAGACACAATGGACCAAGACGATGGGAATCACAGAAGCATTGCCTGTAAAAATGAAACGTCTGATGGTCGTTCATTTAATTATTTTTGACGTACTGTAATCATTTCTTCAAAGCAATAAAACAGACATTGTAAATCCCTGACCTGTCAAAGCCTCCATAAGTAAACAGTGTGACACTGTACGACCCAACTTTTCAGGTCATGATGGTGCCTACCATAACCCAACAGTAGGCAAGCCAACCTGTAGTTCGGAACGTCTAGTAACGGACTACTCAATAACATAAGGAAAAGAATGTGGAATATATGAGATAAGGATTAATACATAGACGAATCTCAAAACCTGGTGGTATCAGTACAAGAGCTTCTAAACATAATAAAAGTACAAAAGTGATATATGAAGGAGAAATACACTGATTCAACTTTTCTCTGAATACAACTTAGAGCTCTGAACGTCAGGAGCTCACTCTAAATCTCTAAATCAGGGCTAATCCACACGATGCACATATCAACAACGATAACTCGTACTATGATCTGCAGGCTGCGGAGGTGTAGTATGAGTACCAAATGAATGGTACTCAGTATGCAACTGCCAACTGAGCTCCAAAGATAAAGTAGATATATACAACATATAAACAGAATGAAAACTACAACCAAGAGTCCATAAATCATGTAATAAGTCAATGAGAATAACATGGGGCAACTATTTTATTCATGTCCAAGAGTCTAACATAATAAGACTAAGGAAGTATCAAGGTGAACTATCCTATTCCAGCTACATTCAATATATGCCAAAGCTATACCGTATATCCCAGGTCAATATACAAACAAAGAGCGAAAGAAAGATATATTGTAATAGACAAGGCGAAGGAATGACTATACAATATGAACAATGAAGAAAGGGATATCCGATAGTACCATGACTTCATATAGCAATATATATATATATATATATATATGAAATACATATAAACATGAGGTCATCTCAAACATAACCTAGATCGTCATGTTCTCATTTTAATACCTCATTATAATACTATCAGGATTCAATACCAACATACTCAGGATATCTAATCCATATGGCTAGACATAGAATAATCGTGCATAATAATGTAATCATAAGATAGCAAAGGCCAAAGACATACCTAGATCCTAATACCGAATCCATGACCAATCTGTCATAGGCTAGCCATAATAGTTATCATAACAATGATAATAACAATATCAATAACATCGTAAATAACCGGCAACTCCGAACAACCAAATACCCAGCCAAGACTATGCGTACCCCCACCACCCCAAAAGGTTTAATCAACATATAACAACACAAGGTATATTCTTCACCCATATCTATGCAACCATCCCATACTGGCGGATAGACATAGGTGTATACTGGTAATAGGCGATGCACATGCAGGAATGAATGCAAAGTATACCATCAATATCGTAACTCATAATAACTATCCTAATCAGGACCATCATTATCGTAATCGACCTCCGGCTTTGCCGAGAATCAATATCATCTCAATAGTATCCTCCAAACTCAAACCGAATATCAATATCATCATAATATCCGTCGGCCTTGTCGAGAATCAATATCATCTCAATAGTATCCTCCGAACTCAAATCGGGTATCAATATCATCATAATATCCTACGGACTTACCGGGAATCAATATCATCTCAATAGTATCCTCCGGACGCAAACCGGGTATCAATATCATCATAATATCTTCGGGCTTTGCCGGGAATCAATATCATCTCAATAGTATCCTCCAAACTCGAATCGTGTACCAATATCATCATAATATCCTCCGTCCTTGTCGGGTATCAGTATGTTATCACAATATCCTCCGGCCTTGACGGGTACCAATGTATCATCATAACTTATGACACATAAATATAGGCATATAATAGGTGCACAGACACAAGTCGATATACTCATAACCATAAAGACGTCTATCTTATCAATACATCCTAACTACTCGTGATTATCTAACTAACACTTGTTATTATTAAACCGCTAGTTATCTAGTCATCACATAACCTCTAGTTATTAGCCTAAAACATTATCCTTCACATAATTCTTGTTCACAGGATAACAACTAACCACTATTCATTTAATAGTCAACATCTAACATCTAGTCTAGGTTCATCATTAGACCAAAACCGTCATTTAACCACTATTCATTATTATCAACTATTCATCCTATTTTTGTTAATTATTACTAGACAACACATTACTACTTGTCGCCTAACCATCTTTATTAAATGACATCATTCATTAACTAACCATCGTTAGCTACCATGTTCCAACTAAGCAAGATTCATTAGCTAATACATTAGCTTTCTAGCCATCAAGTGTAATATTCAGCTAATAGATAACTAGTTACCACATAGCTTAACCGTCTAACAAGAAAAACAACCATAAGATCACATTTCAGCTATAATCACATCATTTATAATGGTAACTAATCATGAACGTACCAAACCTATGCATCCCATCAACAGTATTCAATCAGTGGAATAATAAGCATCATACTGCATCTTTCTTCGTCCCATACCGGAGAGATGTGTATACAAACATATACATATTCATATTCATAAATCACAATCACATCATTCATAATGATAAACACTTCTTGGATATTTAATCAGTAATATAACACGTCCCTTGGCCCATTAATTTATCTGAAATAATCACAACATCATAATCATGGCCTTAAGCCCATATACATGTTCGGAACTCATATCAATAATCATATGTATAAGCCGTATCATAACACAAATCATCTCACGTATAGGAGGCATAATATCAATAAATATGTTATCATTTCTCACACAAGAGACATCTCACATCTAGGAGGCATAATATAGATAGACGTGTAATTGTCTATAGGATATCGTATATCAATAGGTCATTCATCTAGACAACGAGTAATATTGCTTCTCTAGGACAATTTACATATCCAAAAGGACCATCATCTCTATAGGTCCAACAATCATGGCTAAAGAAAATAGCAACTCTATAAGACAAATATCAAGTCTAAGAGGAAATAAAATGTTTATAGGCCAATATTTAAATCTAAGAGGAAATAGCATCTCTATAGGCCAATCATAAGTCTAAGAGAAAATAGCATCTCTATAGGCCATATAATGTATCTAGGAGGAATATCTCTAAATGCCCAATATCACTTCCTCAAGTAGTATCATAACCATAACTAAATAGCCACAATATTGAAACATCAATGCAAGTTACCAAGTTATGAAGTAACCTTATTATAAGGTTTACTAGCTCATATATGTCTAACATCCGCAACTAAGTCCACAAGACTTAACATATGTTTAGGCCTAAGTGGGCCGAATGATCCCACTTATAATCCATAATTTCCGTAATTAGGCATGCTATGGCCCAAACTAGGCTAAGGTATCTAGTTCATCTTCTAGATATCAAGAAAGGCATATTAAACCCTAAGATAGTAACTTTGACTAGAAACAATAGTACTCAAGTCAACTCTCCCGAACTTAAAATTCCAAAACTATCACACTAGCCCAAAAAGAATAATATACAAATCATTCTTCAAATGCTAAAACCATATTCCAAGAATAGCATTATATCATATCCATGCTACAAATTTACCCAAACTAGGGAGAAGGCAATAGGATTCTACAAGGGTATTCAGTAATTCAACCTATGGGTCAAAAACCCCATCTAATCCCCAAACTTATATGTATAATCAATAGAAGAGTTGGCAAATTTTGATAACTTGCACATATCATAAATTTTCATGTTCATAAGAAAAAATACAACTTAAGAAATATAATTGCACATCAAAAAAAAAATCTCAACGTCAACTCAACATGATTTTAAATCATAACTAAACTGCTTTTTTGGTATCATGAGTACTCACTAGTGTAGGTGAAAGATGATAAAACCACAACCAATTAAAGTAAGGGAATATTTTTTGTTATGGATTTCAGAATTGAAATATAAGAATCAAATTAAGAGGTTATTTCTATATAGGGCTATATGTAGTAAATGAGCTCAATTATTGCCTAAATGAGCTCAAGAAGATCAATAAATTTCTACAAAAATATTATTCCTTCCAACAAAACACACCCTAACTTATTGTACTAGATAAATTAATTTTTTGGGGTTCTCGTCCTCTATAAATTTGTATGACCTTTTTAATAAAGAGCACACACACTTAAAGAAATTAATCCGCAAAAGAGAGAAAGAAAGAGTAATGGCTTCCACAAAATTGAAAGCTATAATAGCAGTGTTGATATTGGTGATTATAACTTAAGTGTTGGCAATTTCATCAACCGATGCTGGTGATGGTGGCTCCTGAATGGAATACAGCAGAGACAATTGTGATTTCTAAAATGGGGTTGGGGATCATGATCGGAACTGGTATGAGTTTTGTTGTGTCAACACTTGATGCATTTCCTTCCGTGCCTCCATCCTCCCTAATTTCCATCGTATCTGAAAAATAGATCACGATGACGAATATAATATATATATATATATATATATATGTATGTCCTCATTTTAGAATAAATTTGCGGTTAACTATCTCATTTTGTGTATTAATGGGAATATCGAGTGGAGTTGCGTCTTTGTGTTTCCTTTCTTGATCTTGTTCAAGCTAATTAAATATATATGCTGCTCATGTTACTTATTACGGAAAAATGATCAAATCATATTTGTGATAGTAGTAGTTAAATGCCATAACAACAAACCTAGAAATGATCAAAGCATATATGTGATAGAAGTAGTTAAATGTTGCAACAACAAACCCAGTATATTCTCACAAATAAAGTAGTTACATGCAATTTTTAAAAACTAATTAAGTACATAATATAATTGAGTTGCAATTAATAATGTAGGTCAATGTATCCAAGTCGCTTACCCTCGAACGATAGAAACAGGTCTAATAGTATTGTACCGATTTCATCTAAACTCAGTACGATCGACACGGAATATAAAATTATGTATAAAATTTCACTAAAATCACAAGAAATAGTAAATATAAACTGGTGACATTAAAAAATAGACTAATTCAATGGTAAGTAAATTAAGATTGAACTGGTAGAATTTAAATTTAGAATTCGTATATAGCTCTCAGAAAGAATTATCCAAGACACAATGGACCAAGACGATGGGAATCACAAAAGCATTGCCTGTAACAATGAAACGTCTGATGGTCATTCATTTAATTATTCTTGACGTACTGTAATCATTTCTTCAAAGCAACAAAATAGACATTGTAAATCCCTGACCTGTCAAAGCCTCCATAAGTAAATAGTGTGACATTGTACGACCCAACTTTTCAGGTCATGATGGTGCCTACCATAACCCACCAATAGGCAAGCCAACTTGTAGTTCGGAACGACTAGTAACGGACTACTCAATAACATAAGGAAAAGAATGCAGAATATATGAGATAAGGATCAATGCATAGACGAATCCCAAAACCTGGAGGTATCAGTACAAGAGCTTCTAAACATAATAAGAGTACAAAAGTGATATATCAAGGAGAAATACACAAATTCAACTTACCTGTGAATACAACTTAGAGCTCCGAACGTCAGGATCTCACTCTAAATCTCTGAATTAGGGCTACTCCACACGATGCACACATCAACAGCGATAACTCGTACAATGATCTGCAGGCTGCGGAGGTATAGTATGAGTACCAAATAGTACCCTCCAGACTCGAACCGAGTATCAATATCATCTCAATAGTACCCTCCGGACTCGAATCAGGTACCAATATCATCATAATATCCTCCGGCCTTGCCGGGTATCAGTATGTCATCACAATATCCTCCGGCCTTGACGTGTACCAATGTATCATCATAACTCTTGACACATAAATATAGGCATATAATAGGTGCACAGACACAAGCCGATATACTCATAACCGTAAAGATGTCTATCTTATCAATACATCTCAACTACTCGTGATTAACTAACTAAAACTTATTATTATTAAACTGCTAGTTCGCTAGTCATCACATAACCTCTAGTTATTAGCCTAAACATTATCCTTCGCATAATTCTTGTTCACGAGATAACAACTAACCACTATTCATTTAATAGTCAACATCTAACATCTAGTCTAGGTTCATCATTAGACCAAAACCATCATTTAACCACCATTCATTATTATCAACTATTCATCCTATTTTTGTTAATCATTACTAGACAACACATTACTACTTGTCGCCTAACCATCTTTATTAAATGACATCATTCATTAACTAACCATCGTTAGCTACCATGTTCCAACTAAGCAAGATTCATTAGCTAATACATTAGCTTTCTAGCCATCAAGTGTAATATTCAGCTAATAGATAACTAGTTACCACATAGCTTAACCGTCTAACAAGAAAAACAACCATAAGATCACATTTCAGCTATAATCACATCATTTATAATGGTAACTAATCTTGAACGTACCAAACCAATGCATCCCATCACCAGTATTCAATCAGTGGAATAATAAGCATCATACTGCATCTTTCTTCGTCCCATACCGGAGAGATGCGTATACAAATATATACATACTCATATTCATAAATCACAATCACATCATTCACAATGATAAACACTTCTTGGATATTTAATCAGTCATATAACACGTCCCTTGGCCCATTAATTTATCTGAAATAATCACAACATCATAATCATGGCCTTAGGACTATATACATGTTCGGAACTCATATCAACAATCATATGTATAAGCCGTATCATACTACTAATCATCTCACATATAGGAGGCATAATATCACTAAATATGTTATCATCTCTCATACAAGAGACATCTTACATCTAGGAGGCATAATATAGATATACGTGTAATTGTCTATAGGATATCGTATATCAATAGGTCATACATCTAGACAATGAGGAATATTGCTTCTCTAGGCCAATTTACATATCCAAAAGGACCATCATCTCTTTAGGTCCAACAATCATGGCTAAAGAAAATAGCAACTCTATAGGCCAAATATCAAGTCTAAGAGGAAATAACATCTCTATAGGCCAATAATTAAGTCTAAGAGGAAATAGCATCTCTATAGTCCAATCATCAAGTCTAAGAGAAAATATCATCTCTATAGGCCATATAATGTATCTAGGAGGAATATCTCTAAATGCCCAATATCACTTCCTCAAGTAGTATCATAACCATAACTAAATATCCACAATCTTGAAACATCAATATAAGTTACCAAGTTATGAAGTAACCTTATTCTAAGGTTTACTAACTCATATATGTATAACATCCGCAACTAAGTCCACAAGACTTAAATAAGCTTAGGCCTAAGTGGGCCGAATGATCCCACTTATAATCCATAATTTCCATAATTAGGCATGCTATGGCCCAAACTAGGCTAAGGTATCTAGTTCATCTTCTAGATATCAAGCAAGCCATATTAAACCCTAAGATAGTAACTTTGACTAGTTACAAGGGTACTTAAGTCAACTCTCCCAAACTTAAAATTCCAAAACTATCACACTAGCCCAAAAATATAAATATACAAATCATGATTCAAATGCTAAAACCATATTCCAAGCATAGCATTATATCATATTCATGCTATAAATTTACCCAAACAAGGGAGAAGGCAATAGGATTCTACAAGGGTATTAAGTAATTCAACCTATGGGTCAAAAAACCAATCTAATCCCCAAACTTATATGTATAATCAATACTAAGTAATTCTATCCAATATCAATCGTAACATTCATATTCATACACAATATATATCATACATCATCCATGAAGAAGAGTAGACAGAAGCCTACCTCGAGGCTAAACCACAATATCACTCTTCAAGCACCACATGCTCGTCTTCACTTAAAAATCCCCAAAATGTCATTACACTATCAAAAACATAATCTACTAATCAATACGAGTCTCATGATAACCATATTGCACTATTGTGCTTCGGGTCCAAAAACGACACCAAAAACCCCAAGTAGGTCCCATATACGGAAATCGCATTTCCGAGGTCAACCCAATACTCATACATCACCAAGGAATCATAACCCTCAATGAATTGGTGAAAACAAATTAAATTTAGGGATAAAGCAAGCCTTAAGTCAAATAGGGGTTTTGGGTCAAGAACTAAGAAATTCACCAATAAAGTGATAAAATCTTTCCTTAATCCGGATGATAATCATAATAAAAGATGTTTACCAAGCTCCCTAGACACCCATAAGACTCAATTTTGAGCTATCATACCCATTTAAGGGTTTAGGCTCTCAAAAATGAGTGAAAAATGATGGGAAACACGGCCTATAGAGTGCTTAAATACCCCTACCAGCTTTGGAGATCCGCAGTCGCTGTCTGGGCCACCAGCAAAGTCAAAAACTTATTTTTTACCCTCGAAACTCATTCAAAATCCAAAATATATGATCCAATAGTGAAATTTGAGTATAAACCACATCTTAAATTCATTGGAATCATTAAAACTTTCTTCCCAAATCATTTCGGCAAAAAGTGGGTCCCACACCTATAGTTTCATTTTTCATAAATTCCGCTCAATAGCTCAAAATGAGCTCGAGTGCATTGGAACCCGAACCAAAGGTTTACCCAAACTAAAATTGATATTCCAGATCTGCAGGCGTAGTCAGAATTTGCATCCGAGATCGTTTTGCTGAAGTTATCACTTAGTGGCCATTTTGAACCAGTGAAGACTTCTAAATAGGGAATTGGCTCTAAAAATCAAATAAACTGCCCGGTTATTGAACCGTCGGTCCCAGTAAGTCATAAATGACTTGGGGCAGATATGGAGAATCTCAAACGGTGAAGATAAGCATAAATATAAAAAATGACCTGAAGGGTCATTGCAACATTCACTACTAAAAGGACTTTCGTCCCCAAAAGTCAATGGATAAAAAAAATGTCAAAAGTTCGAAAGGATGAGGTACTAGGCTCACATACTCCAAGCATGACTTCCCAGGCAGCCTCAACATAGAGAAAACACTTCTAAGGGTTTTTCCACAAGTATCCCTATTTCAACAAGCACTCTCATTCTACTTCTAAAATAGCCAACTCAACTTAACCGCTAACTGGCCTGCAACTGAGCTGGAAAGGTTGATGCACGCACATCTGAATCACATCATACTGATACCATCTCTATATCCATATAAATCAACAAAAGATCATCCAAGCCAAAAGTAAATAAAGACATAAATCATAAAACCAACTCCAAATCCAAAAATAACATTCCTTAACAATTTTACACATGCTCTTAAACCCGCACCTATAGTTTTGTTTTTCATAAATTCCGCTCAATATCTCTAAATGTGCTTGGGTGCATTGGAACCTAAACCAAAAGTCTACCCAAACTAAAATCGATATTCCGGATCTATTGGCATAGTGAGAATTTGCATTAGAATTTGCATCTAAGATTGTTTCGCTGAAGTTTTCACTCGGTGGTCATTTGGAACCAGTGAAGACTTTTAAATAAGGAATTGGCTCTAAAAATCAAACAAACTGCCCGATAACTGAACCGTCGGTCCCAGCAAGTCATAGATGACTTGGGGAAGCTATAGAGAAGCTCAAACAGTAAAGATAAGCATAAATATGAAAAATGACCTGAAGAGTCATTACAGATACTTAACTCGATCGACACATGCAGGTGAATTCAAATGCCATCATACTTACCAAACCAAACAACATGAAATGAAATTGATGAGCCTGTTTGACTTGAATCACTATGACCTTCAAAAATATTATTTGCTATTGTACATGCATTGTAACTACCATTAATGTATGAGGTAAAATCGAATGACACGTGGACAATTTTGGTTAAACAGATCGAGCGCATGAGCACCGCGACGAACGCTACGACTACAAAATGATAGTCTTGGAGAAGCCATGGAAAGGATGCCCACCCAAAGGGAAAGAAAGCTTCAACTCATCATCATCGTTGACATGGAGCGAAATGATAAGCAGGTGACAAGTACGTCAGACTTCCAGAAGTATGGACAAGTCCCTACAGAGCAGGGCCTCAGGCAAATATTAGCGAACCCACTAACAAATCGGATAGATGGCGTTCCCACATAGACGGAAGACCTTTGGAACGTTACTGCTAAAATACCAATAGCTAGTGCCTAAGCTTGTAAACTACCAATAGCCTTACTCACTTGTAATCAGAGCCCCATCTTTTCTCCCCTATACTCTGAGTTAATACAATAGTTGTTAATTGGAACCCAAACTTTTTTAATCTTCTTGTATTGTTCAATATTTACTCTGGTTTTCTCAAGTCTCATGGGTATAATTATTTTAGCTCTTAAAACTGCTCTTGCGGACGACCTCGACTTGCCCCAATCTCATTTGCTTTATTTGCTTGTTGCTTCTTTTTTAATATTAATTGTTTCTTTTGATTGAAATATGATTTAAACACTAATAAATTAAAATCATAGAAGATTGAACCATAACGTGTACTCTTGACTCACATATAAATTTAGCTATACCAAATCCACGATAAATCGTTTGGCGCTCATCATGGGGCCA
Source organism: Capsicum baccatum var. pendulum (assembly GCA_030864225.1). NCBI lineage: Eukaryota > Viridiplantae > Streptophyta > Magnoliopsida > Solanales > Solanaceae > Capsicum > Capsicum baccatum. The sequence continues at coordinate 71,525,003 of CM061552.1, read as the reverse complement.
GAGCAAGTGTGTGGGTTTAATCTTGCTTGTTCTTTGTTAGCTTGTCTATTTTGTGCTATTACAAATCTAATCTAGAATAATGGTCAATGACTGAGAGAAAATTGAGGAGATACTTGTGGATCAAAACGCAGTAAGAACACAACCCCCACGCCTAACTGACTTAATAGTCAAATGACTCATTGTGACAAGGATATTTTCCACTTATCGACGTGTCTCTCATGAATGTGAACACTAAAGAAAGGGTCACAACCTCCTTCATGAGGAGGAAGAAATATAAAGAGGAGGAACGGATAACTAGAAAGCCTCTAACAAATTCTTAAAAGCTTTTTGGAAGGAAAAGGGAAGCAAATAGAAAAGGTGGACGCTCAAGATAGGTGAATGGATAAGTTTCAATGTAGTCCGACCCAAGGAACTCCAAAATACTCAAAATAAAAATAAGAAGGATGACGATGATACAAATTTCAAAGGCAAGTCTGAAGGACACAGATCTAGAAATTAGGGGGAGATCGTAAAACCTTAGATCTTACACTAGCCTCCATAGAAAAAATGCTAAGGAAGGAGATGAAGGAGCATAAAATGGATTTTGACACTCGTATGAACCGTATTGTAAGAGTTGCTCTCATAGCCAATGGATCAAACTCAAAAAGCTACATAAAGGTTGTAGCAGCTCAACTAGCTAGTGATACTACCGGTCAACTTTTATACCCAGCATCTTTTCTATGTTTTCAAGATGTGGGAATTTTTATCCTAAGTTAGGGTATCACATAAACCCCCTCTTATGGAATCAGCATTATCTCATCTCTGAGGTTTGCCCACAAGCATACATCGACAAGGCTGATATAAGAGTGACTCTGAAACCATTTGTAATAGCCTATCCTGCTAGTAATATTTTATTCTCTGGGCCTAGACTCGCACACCTTTAAAACATGTCACTAGAGTGTAAGGTCTGCTTACTTATACACCCAAAATATCGCTCGTGTTTTGTCAATGTAGGAGTTTTTATCCTAAGTTGGGATGTCAAAAAGGTGCTTTATAAGGCCAATGCAGTGACCAAACCTATCCCCAAAAGGTTCAAAATACCAGATATTATTGAATATGATGGGAAAATCGACCCTCAAGAACATATGATATTCTTCACAATGGTTGTAAATGGGAAAGATCTGACTATGGAGGTAGCCTAGTCGGTGATGATTAAGAAGTTCAGTGAAACCTTCTCGAGTAGAGATCTGGTATGGGATTATCTCCTAACCAAAAACTCTATTGAATTTTTTAGTATGTTGGTAAAATAGATTTCTTATGAATCATGCTAGAGCCATGAAAGTATGGCTCCATAGAGGAGATATCTTCAAAACATAACAGAGAGACACAGAACTGCTTTAGAAGTTTGTTGAAAAATTGTAAAAGGAGCGGATGTAGCTACCAACATTGGTGGATGAATAGGTTGTTGAAGCCTTCATGAAGATACTAAATCTCAAAAGTTTAGTCATTTCATTCAAACTGAAGGAGAGCCTAACAAAGTTCAAAAGCGATGAAATGGGCTAATGAGCACATCCATATAAATCCAAGATTCAAATTACGGATGATTGTAGGTGAGTCAAGAGAAACATTCCTCGAGTGTGGAATAATGCAAGTGTTGAAAAAAAAACTAGGCACCAAGGGTATAAGCCATCTCAGAACATCTCACGCTACGGTAATTTAAAGGTTTCACCCTAGGGAAGATATACCTTTTAAATGTAAAATTTACGAGTAGGTTAGAGTCGATATGTCGGCCCTTACTCCAAAGTCATACCTCATTCTGAGAAGAGGGGCTTCCATGCCAAAGAAGCTCAAAAATTTATGGTGTATGTCATCAATAACATTCCCCCTCTTTTGGAGTATTGCTTCACCATTAGACTAGGCCTGGGAGAATTGGTATCGGCTATCTGAGACATCAAAGAGACCAAGCTACCAAAACCAATTTGCACAGTCCTAGTCCTAGATACAAAAACACATAGTGCGAACTCCAGGGGTCACACGAACATGATATTGGGACTACCACCACCTGAGAGAAGCAGTGCTAAACTTCTCAAGGATAAACACTAGAAGGAATTCCTAAGAGACTGGGACAAAGCCTATTAGGGGAAAGGAGTTGAAAGAGAAAAAGTAGTCAGGCAACCTAGGCGCCCCTCGAGAGATAATAAATTAAGCAAACCCGTGCAAAGCAACAAAGATGTTCTTATTCCCTTTTGATTATTCCTAATTGCGTATTTTTTTTGTTTTTCTAAGGTTTGACAGGTTCTCAAAAATGACTCATTTTTATAAGGGATAAAATTCGCGCGATGGAGTCTGAACTCAATGTCAGTAGACTAAAGTGCGAAGACGCCTCAAAGGCACTAGTATAATGGGAACCCATCAACTGGGAATCAAGCGCTAAAGCCCAAATAGTCAAGCTACATATTTTTTCCTTTGACCTAGCCTTTTGTCTCCAAAAAGGGGTTTTGCTGGAAAGGTTTTTAATGAGGTAGTAGTAGGGACTTCAGAAAAAGAATAGGATAAAAACATTCTACAAATCATGTACTTGGCCTAAGGATCTCAAAGTTCAAAATCATAAATAAAGAAGACTTTCGAAATAACAACTCTTATTTAAGAAATTGTCTGGAATACTCTGCCTAGGGGAGCAAACCCTCAAGCTTAATTACACAACAACACGTAAATCTCAATCGCGGATTCCTCAACTAATAGGACAAGCTCACACTCAACATCTCATAGGAAAAAAACTTTATGCGAGGACTCTCTATCCCAATGATGCAACTCCTCAAATCCTAAACATCAAGGGTACGATGAAACCTATAAGTTTCCCACAAATAAGTAAAAAGAATACTAGGGACTGTTGCAGGGTCCAAAACGTCTCTTCAAATATTGGACTAGGGACATGACATCCAATCAAGGTAAAAAAACTATTTTACCTTATTGGAAGATCTCAATTTACACTTAACCCGCAGACTAATCATTCGAACACAAAAGTTAGAGATTGCATCTTACAAGCCCTCGGGGTAAATTCAAACATAAGGATCCTACAAATCATTGTGAAAGTACAAATCGTCCCTATCAAAGAGTCATAAATCATAAAATAATTTTTAAAAAAGCTCTTCTCTCGACATTATTCTTTACTATTATTGGAGATATCCTGACTTAGTACTATAGCCATGAAATAAATTGAGATTCCTTCTCAACCACATGTTTTAAAAAAAAATAAGAGTTAAAATAGTCTTCATTCAGACTAGGAAACTATGCCTAGCGTTACTTGATTTCAAAAGAAATGTTGAAAATAAAAATATGTTAGTGTGTGTCTTTGATCATCAATTATAATGAATCAACACTTACTAACTCTTGACCTTTTGGGGATAATCTCAAAAAAGGCAATTACTGTCTCTTTGAATGAAAACTATCTCTCAGAAAGCATATTAAGAAAAGCCTCAGAGTTAACAAGTTTGAGTTTATTAATCAGAAAAGGAATACAATTCAATACTTTTATATAAATACAAGCCTTCTTCTATACTATACTAAACTAGTTTACAATTACTAGAGAAAAAGAGAATCTAGGGGGTAAATTCACATAATAAGGATGGTCGATCTTAATCTTATAATACAACCAATTATAGTTTATTAGCATATTCTTCTTCCTCATATTACCTATACTTAGCCATGCGTACATTTAAACTATCTTCAAAATTATATAAACACCATTGAGTCCCCCTCTCTAAGATTTCCGCAAAGAAGTCTAAATTATAAAATTAGTGAATCTATCCTTCCATCCCCAACCAATAAATAATTTTTCTACTACAACTACCATCCATTATGAGTTTCTCACCTATTTTGGATAGATTCTAAATCATCATAACCAATCACAACCTCTTACGACTACCATAAAATCTACAAATCTAGCTACAAAATTAGCCAATCACCATAAAAAGGGAAACCACCCTTCACTCAAAAATTATATAACTACAACTACCTTCTTTACTCAAAAGTTACTTTCACTTTAACTTCTAAACTTATGACTTTATATCACTATCCTTGGGATCATCTTACTACTAGTGGTCATAACACCCTAATTTATAGTACCTCTTAGGTGGAAATACTATCCCAGCATTTAAATTCATATCTTCTCTCTTAAGCATAACATCTATAGTCAGGTTTTTGAAAGGGGTTCAAATACACATTATACTTCGACTCAACCACACAACCCATAAAGATAGAAGTATATGCTAAAAATAAATAAACATGATGCTCTAAAAGGCTCCTCTTAGGCTCTTATGTAGTTTCATAAATTTTTGATGTCTCAACCAAAAAGGGCCACATCATTAGGAATCTGAGCTTTTGTACTTGTATCGCCTCAATAATGAGGCGTAACTAACAGAATTAGAGTCAGGCAAATATCTAGATAACTTTCTTATAAACAACACTGTTGCACGATCTTGATTATGAAAGAGTAGTAAATATTTCCTAAATGTCTCATAGCCTCCCCCTTATAAGTGTGGAATGATATACACCCCTAAAAGGGACTATGCTCGACATGGATTCATAGATACCTTGAGATCTTGAACTATACTCTGATACAAAGCTTGTCACAATCCAAGTTGAGGCCCAAACTGTAATGGGCATCCCGAACCATAAAGGCCTGAGAGATCGCTTATCATACTATCATAAGCATAACTCATACAAAATTTAAGTATGGAAGATTTAATAAAATTCAAGGAAATCTTATAATCAACTTATGTCAATAAAGTTAGACAATACAATAAATAAATTTATTCTATGAAACCTCTACTAAAGACTAACTATCTAGGCTGAGAAAAAACCCTAGGCCAAACCATAAACTGAGAGAAATGAACATATGAATAAGATGCCTTTCGAAAAATGGATGGATACTCTGATGCTTCTGAAGGTTCTACTACAGTGATGGACCATTGGTATGTAGAGCAATTCAAAAATCACATATATTTCATATAAATAATCAAGAGAATTTTTAATATAATAAATATAAAAAACACATGGGCATAGTAAAAAGCTTCAATCAATCTCATAAAACATAGACTAAACTCTTTGCTTTAGTCCTAAGCTAGATGGTACACCCTCTATGTCTATTACATCATAGGATATATTGGTCCCCCATTAACTAGTTGTCCAAGCCCCAAATTCGAGTTTGCCGCAAGATTGGAGTGTATGATCTAAGTATATAACTGCAACTAGCATATATGTGGTGATAATCCATATTTCAGGACAAAATCACTCCCGCATTGATAAAACATGATTTTGGACAATAAGCTTTCCACTCATCCCTTCTTAGGGTAACCATCTAACTCTCTTAGATCCCATTTTTAGCCTCTTAAAAATCATACTCCATAGTTATAAAACTTCATCTCTTATTCTATTAAGGGTATCTCATAACAATGTATCGTCATACTCAGACTTGCAAGTCATATCATATCATATTATACCTGTATCATATCCATAGCCTTTATTATTAAAAAAACATATTATTTACCACCAAGATAATTCAAATATCATAAAAGGGATCTCTTTCGAAAAGGACATACAAGTTTAGGCAAAATAATTTTCTTTCAAGAAATAACACTTAGGTGGTCATTTCTTTAATAATCCATACAAGTTTCATGAGAAACAAAAGTATTTTTGATAAACATTAAATACTCTTTGAAAATCATATAAGGAATCAGTCCATAATTTAATAAAAGAGCATTCAAAACATTAATTTTTTCGTATTCATTTGAGAACCCCCAACAATTGTCATATACATAATTCTTATCATAAAAATGGTATTAATAGTTTAAATACTTCAAAACCCATAACATATATACATAAATAAAATCTCAAGTTTATCAAAAAAACCCATAGAAAATACATAATCTATCATAAAAAGTGGTTTCCTAATTTATGTTTTCTTATTAATTTCAAAGCCTTAATTCATACATATACGGTATAAGGTTAACTAAAACATCATACTTATGCCCATGAGAATTAGGATAGTTCTACATACCTTTTGATAAAGGAAAATTGAATAAGAACCTTGAGTTTCGAATTTACAAGATTTGGAATTGAGAAATCCTTCTTGATGTTCTTGGGTTGGAAAAAAAGACTTGAAGGGCATTAATTTGAAATAGAGTAGGCCACATAACTCGTTATATTCTAGGAGTAATGGTCATTAGAAGTTGACCTAAGTAAAATCTAAAATTCGATAGGTAGGAAAGTTCTCAACTTAACTTTGAGCTAGGAGATATTTATGACTTCAATTCATCTCCAAAGATGTTCCCACCCAAAAGAATTGATATTCACACTTATATCTAAATAGAAACCATTAGGTTCAGGTCTATACATGTAGGATGAATGATTTAAATTCTAACCCAAAATGTGGGGTGTTATATTATCTTCCCCTTGGGATCATTCATCCTCGAATGATGAATAGGAACTTGTTGAAGCTCTAGAAGTATGGAATAAAGGACATAACCTCAAATTAGAAATTCTCCCTTAATGAAACATACATAGGCATCAAGAAAAGCTTCATGACATTACCAAGTGAATCGTGTAAGCACGAAGCATGAGATAATGAGACTTGACAAAAGGATTAACTTGGACATTAGTTCTATAAAATATAATCATAATGATGTAAGACAGAAATTTATTTGGTGAGCATAGGTTCTGATTTATAATGATATTTGACATAAAATAAGGTTTTTGTTAGACATACACCTTAAGTGATATGGCCAAATAGAACTTAAATAACGCAACACTTCTCAACTATTCTGTCTACTACGAATAACACATTTCATCATTTCCGACTTACAATTCCCCTGCAACACACATAACTAAAAGATTTTGAGTCTCACTACAAGGTGCTTCCATAGTAAAACCTAATCGGAGTTACAAGGTGCTAGCATAAGCTATGGGAACCTACTGTAATACCCCATACTTTTTCCTAGATTAAATTTACTCCTAGAATGTTAAGAACTAACTTTAAAAATGAAAACCATTTTATTCCTATGTTATTTTTAAGATTTTGATTTTTCATTGTGTGAAAAATTGGATAAGCTTTCCATCGATATAAAATTCGTCCAAATCCGACATCCGGGAGAAGAGTTATGGCCATTTTAGTAAGACAGTGTACCACCTGAGCCTTAAGCGCGTCACGGAGCCAAACAAAATGACAATCGTCAAAATATAGTGAGCCTCCGCGATCAGGGTGCGTTGCGCCAAGGCTCAAAATGGAAATGGTCCTTTGCCAGTATTCCAACGCGATTCCACCGTGTCGCGGTGCCCTTCCTTTTTGCATCCAAGGTGGCAACGCAATACCACCGCGTTGCACCACCAACCGGTTTCCTAGTCATCCACTTTCTAGTGAGCTGACATGATTTTAGCGCGTCGCGCCAGCATATAAAATTAGAATTTTGTTCAGGTTCTGTTATTTAATTTCAGAGATTATTTGGTAATTTTTCAAAGCCCTCAATCAGCCTAAATATGATATTTATACCCTTAATAGCCAAAATTTCTCATTATGTTCACTATTCCTTAAGAACAAAAGCATTCTCTCTCAAATTAGCAAACCCTAGTCTCAAGAAATCAAGGTCAATTTCAAGATTCCCTCTAATAACTTCAAGAACTTATTGAATTAAGGTATGTTAGATGTTTATTCATGGGTATATTCCACCTATGAAGCCCAAGAATCTCTTTTCAAAGTACAAGATTGTGTATTTATGAGTTTTCATGATTTACTTGAATTGAAGTTCATGTTTATGTTGTTGTTGGGTGTTGATTCATGTTTTAGATTACAAGTCCCAAGATTTAATCCTAGTATGTGATGATTTGCATGATGTTCATGATAAATCCTTCAAGTTGCAAGTTCATTGATGTAGCCATGATACCTAGATATAGTAAATTATTGTATAACCAAAGCATGTTCCCCATATGTTTGATAAAATGTCTATGTGAATGAAATAGTGCCATTATAGCATATCAACATGAAATACCCATTTATGTAAAAGTTAATGCATGTTAAGTGTTTGATGAAAGGCCATAGTGAATGAACCATGACATACTAATATGCATTCCTGTTCATGTACAAGCTCATGACTTTCAAGTGTTTGAAGAAATGCCTCATTGATTGTATTGTGAATGATAGATTATTGTCAAATTATTCAAAAATTATCATGCTTTATATTATCCATGCTATCGAGTCCTGGGGGTATTTAATACCCGATAATTTAGTTATTTTCCTAAATCCAGTGTCAGTTACAGAATAGTTTCAGTCATGCCATGATCAGTAGTATTCCATCAGTCAATAGAACCCAGTAATGTTAGTTAGATCATCCAGGTAACATGATCAGTAACAGATTCTGCCCAGTTTAGTACAGTTTAAGAATCAGTTCAGTGTCTATTCAGTTGAGAGTAGGATTTAGCACCGAGCGAGAGCAGGGATGACAGCTTCCCTGTTAGTTAGGCAGAGACATTAGTAGTAGTCCTGTACTCCAGAACTATATAGTCAGCACAAGATAAGGAGTCACCCATTATATTAAGGCTTGGCTACCTCCCAAGGGTCACTCTTAAGATTTGGCTTGACTTCATGTTCAGGGTCACTCGTCAGATAATCTTGACCACAGTAGTGTCTTTACCCGTGGCATGGTACTGACATCCTTCCAGCTGGGGTTATAGGTTAGACTCCACTAGTTCAATTTTGGGGCATGTCGGTTAGATGATTACCTCCCACAGTTTCAATTTCAGTCTCAGTCTACAGAATAGAACTCAGTTCAAAATGTCATAAATCAGGACTGTCAGATACAGTACTCAACTCAATAAATAACTTAGATAGTTCTACAGATTTAGGACTATTAGATACAGTCAATCAGTATCAGTATCAACAGATTCAGAGATCACTCGCTAGATAGGCTTGATCTCAGAGGTCACCCGTTAGATTGGATCGACCCTACAGTAGTCATCAGTAATCTAGTACTAGTAGACTCAGTTATCAATAATATAGATTATCAGGGATCTTAGATTATCATTTATTAGATTAAATTCCACTATACTCTGTCACAGTATGAGCAGTATGTTCAGTAGCTATAGATCCTCCAAGTATGCTAATTCAGCTTTTGCATATACTTCAGTTAGTTATTATTCATGCATATGAACCCTTACATTTATCCTTACCTCATCTAGCATACTAGTATATTCCCACATACTGACGCATATTTTTCTCTTGAGCTATAGTGTCTTATACCATAGGTTCAGACGCACGGACTCCCGAGCACCCTTAGTAGTTTAGATTCAGCCAGTAGTAGTAGACTTAGCAGTGAGTCCTCATCATTCAAGGATGTTCCTTATTTTATTATTGCATTAGATTTAGTATTTCAGTAGATGGAGTTAGTTGGGGAATTGTCCCATCAACTCCACAGTTCAGACAGATTAGAGGCTTTTCAGACTAGAGTATTTTTAGACAGTTGTTTTAGATTTGGTATTGTTATACCTTACACAGTTGTATTTTAGTTTTGAACATTATGGCAAGTTTTCACCAAATTTTTGTATTATACAATATTATTATTCAGTTATTACAGAAAATACCAGTCATGGGTTAGCTTGTGGTCCATCGAGATTATGAGCACTGTGTAGCGTTGGGGTTCAGAAATCGGGGTGTTACACCTACACTCTAAATCCCTTCAAGAATACTACTCCGCCTTATCTCTATAATAAAATATCCTTAGGTCTTCATCAAGGAGTGCTAGCTACAGAACACAATGAATTATGTATCTATCAATCACAATATTCATTCCTATCTATACTACACCCATTTTATGGATCTCTCCACCAAAAATCAGCAACTTCAATTACTTTCACAAAAAATTTTCCACATATCCCCTCCTTACTATTTCACTCAATAAAGTTCATCTCCTTCTTTCCTAATCACCTATAACCTTAGCTCAAATAATCACACTAAAATTTTCACAATAAAGAACATATACTCTTTTATCTAAAACATGACTATGCTTTCATAACTGTTGACATTGTAACATGAGGAGGGTTACTAAGGGACTAGAGTACAAGCATTAGGAATAGGAGTTACATCTTTCAATTATAACATATTTTTGTTGCACTACTTAAGGTGGGGCCTCTAATGTAAGATACAATATAATAGGCACAAAGTGCTTCATGTATGAAATGCCTAGATCATACATAGAGGATCATTCAGGCATAAACATAACACGACATGAGTTCTTAGGACTGGCCACGGTGAGAAATATGAGTGCATATATTATGAGTTTTATAATCATAAAGCCGCGACTCATAAATTTGAGAAATATGTCAAGAATTGCTTCTTGAAGCTATTATTTCTCATTTTTAGATGAATGATCATGAATTTGCATAGATAGTATCATTTTGGGCTAGGCATAATGCAAAATGGGTCGGTAACATACAGAAAGTATAGTTTCTTAAAACTAATCATAAAGTGAGACATGGGTCTATGGATCATGAATATCATAACATAGAGCTTGAATACTTGAAAGCTTGGATTTCTGAGAGACGTTATTGCTTTTAGTTTAAGGGTCAGAGTATGGACATAAGTTGTATAGGTAATTCTGACCTTATGCATAAACATGGCATGAATACATAAGACATTGGTCGAATGTCTTCTTAAATTGAAGTAGGTGGAATTTGATATAATAAAAGTAGATTTATCATAACTCTTCCCTGAAACTCACCACCATGAGAAAATTCAAGATCATCCTTACTTCACCATCTCCCCCTTAGCTCAAAGGACACACTATCCTAAACTTGTAAACATATCCTCTCATTAAATTTATAAGGACAACACTCAGCACCATAGGGTATCATAACACACATGAATTCTAGACCCTCCCAAAAAAACTATTATAGAAAAACTACTAACTTCTTGCGATGGCATTCCTTCCTAAGGTGCTACTCTTAACTTTCTTTATCCTCGAAGCTTTAAACCTAGCCTTAAATATCCCAAGTTGAGTTTTTGAAGTCGAGAATAACCCTTTTAGAATGATTTTATTGCTTTAAAGGCTTATGAACGTAATAAGTGTAGACGGGAGGGTTTATTAGGTTAGAAAGGACCCAAATACCCCTAAATACACATAAAACATCGATCCATTGAAGAAAGAGAGGGGTATCATAGAATGTACCCCAATGTAGAGGCCCATCCTCACTGTGCGAGGCCCATCCTGCACAGCGTGATACCTGGAGTGGAGGCTAGGCAGTGTAATATCCCGTATTTTTCTTAGTTCAGTTCATCTCATAGTGCATGCATAAGAGGCTTAGAACCTGAAAATTTAGCTAAGTATTGTGTACTTAGTCTTATTTTTAGCCTCTTAAGATCGATGATTTTTAAAGCGATCTTACCGACACCAAGACATAAGATTTTTTAAGTTAATTCATGTTCAAGGGTGTAAGGAGCATGTCTCGGGGAATTTTTGGATTTTTTGGACGAGGATTGAGGCACGTTTGGATTTTATTTCTAGAACGTCACCGCAATTGCATCGTGTCGCGGTAGTTATAGCGATGAGGGGTTCATCGTGTTGCGGTATGCTTAATTTGCGTTCTAGTTATGAATTTAAATCCAGAAGGATTGTCTTGTCTTTTCCCATCGGCCCAATCTGTAAAATCATGAGATTAACCTTCAATTAAGGCATTATATGCCCAAATTCCTCAATTTCTCTCTAGATTAAACCCAAACCCTTCCCCAAGTTCATCAAGTTCAAGCATCTTCCCTTTAAGAAAACCAAAAAATTGTGTTTCCCTATCCAAGAATGTTCAAGAAAAGTAAATCCTCTTTCGAGATTAAAGTTTTAAGGTATGTGTGATGTTCATCCATGGGACCTTTTCACCCATGGATTCTAAGAAACCATTTTTATGATTTTAAACTATGAATTATACATGTTATGATGAATTATCTCCATAAATCTTTATGAATTTTGATTATACACTATGTTTGCAATTATTTTTCGTGGGAATTAACCATTACACGTTGGAATGATGATATTTTTATGTTAAATCTTTGATTCATGGTTTTAGTATTGAAGATATGTTATTATTACATGTTTTAAATCATTCCCATGCTTTAATTCATGATTCTCATGTGTTTGATGAAATGCCTAAGTATTGAATTTGGAATAATGATTTCCTTTTATGGTTTCAAAGTTTTCATGTGTTCCTATTGTTAATCCATTGAGTTCTGTAGGGTTATGAACATTTGTTACTTAGTAGTTTGCATAGTTTCAGTATTAACAGAATGGTTTTATATAAACCATGAACATTATCATCTAGTCAGTTACTATGATCAATGTCAATTCAGTTGGGAGTAGGATTCAGCACCGATCGAACCTAGGGATGGGAGCTCCAGCATTAGTTAGGACTTGGTCCTTAGTAGTAGTCCCTAAGTTCCAGAACTACGTAGCCAATGTAGGATTATGAGAGGTCACCCGCCAGTGTAGGACTGATACTCTCTTTGGGGTCACCCGCCAGTTTAGGACTGACTCACAGCCATTGTTAGTACCGTGGTATGGTACTAGTACCCTTCTAACTGGGGACACAAGTTGGACCTCGATTAGCTCAGACTAGGGCATGTCGGTTAAATGATACCTCCCACAGTTTTAGTTTTAGTATTTAGTTCAGTTTTGCTTGACCATAGAATACAGTTTATCAGTTATTCAGTTATTAGATTTCAGTATTTTAGTTTACAGACTATTTCAGAATCATGTTATATGCTTGGTCATACATTCTCAGATTTTATAACTTTCACGTATTTAAATTCAGTAATCTCATGCTATTCACTTAGTATTTACTTCATGCACATAACCCATTTATTTCATCCGAACCTCATCTCACATACCAGTACATTCAAAGTACTGATCGCATACTCATTTCTTGTGCTATGATGTTTAATATCATAGGTTCAGATGCTCAGTTTCCTGACCGCACTTAGATAGTTTGGCCTATCAGCAGCAGCAGTTGTGGTGAGTACTCATCCAATTAGGACATGTTTGTTTTGTTTTAGTTTATTTCAGTAGTTCGGTAGTTTCATTCAATCGGAGTTAGTTGGGGGCTTGTCCCATAAACTCCTCAGTCAGTTAGAGGATTTCAAATATTTAGACAGTCAGATAGTTTTACCAGCTTATTCAGTTCTTAACAAATGTTTTCAGACTTGTGAACTCAATATTTTTTTCAGTATTTAAAACCTTATGGTGTTATCAGTTGTTTTCCACATATGAATTCTACTATCAATGTATTATTCAGTGCTCACAGCAGGTACCATCTCATGGGTTATCTTGTAGTCACTTGTGACCGTAAGCACCATTGTCATGGCTAGGGGGTAGCCTCGGGTCATGATAGGCAGTGACCCCTCACACGGTTCTACTTGGAGTGGGGACATCGTGCAATGGATCCCTCATGATGCAAGACCTATTTTTCATGCCCAAACTTCCCCAATGCAAATGAACCCATCTCGGAGAGTTCTACACTCGATTTAGGGACCACATAGGCTCGATTTAGACTCCCCAAACACCCAGGGTGATACAAATTTATTGCTCTAATACTAGTCCTCATTTATATATATATATATATCATAATTACCAACTCAAACTTTTCATAAGTTATCAACCTAGGCTCTTTTACACATTATATCAAGCCTACTAATTCACTCCCATAAATCTTTTACCACAATTATTGAGTTACCATTTTTATCACCACAATCAACATCTAAAGTTCAAACTTAGTGTCTAGCACCAATCATGTACTACCGATGAAATATCCCGCATAATATACTAGTCCATCAAATAGAGAAATCAACCTAAATTCCTTATTCCTTTTAATTGTGACTTACAAGAACATAATTACTACTACACCTTAAATTTCATTACACACTTTCTTTGATACTATACTAGTTAACAATTACTAGAAAAAAAAAGAATCTAGGGGGTAAATTCACATAATAAGGATGGTCAATCTTAATCTTGTAATACAATCCATTACGATTTATTAGCATATTTATCTTCCTCACATTACCTCTACTTACCCATGAATACATTTAAACTACCTTCAAAATTCTATAAACACCATTGAGTCCCTCTTTCTAAAATTTCCGCAAAGAAGTCTAGATTATATAATTTGTGAATTTATCCTTCCATTCCCAACCTATAAATGAATTTTTCTACTACAACCATCCTCCAATATGAGCTTCTCACATATTTCAGATAGATTCTATATAATCATAATCAATCACGTCTTTTTCCAACTATCATAAAAGCTACAAATCTTGCTACAACCTTAGCCAATTACCATAAAAAGGCATACCACCCTTCACAAAAAAATTGAACGACTACAACTACATTATTTACTCAAAAGTTATCTTCACTTTAACTTCTAAACTTATAACTTTATATCACTAACCATGGGATCATCTTACTACTCATAGGTCATAACATCCTAATTTATACTACCTCTCGAGTAGAAATACTATCCTGATATTCAAATGCATAGCTTTTCCCTTAAGCATGGCATCTACAACAAGGTTTCTGGAAAGGGTTCGAATATACATATTACCTCAACTCAACCGCAAGGCCCATGACGATAGAAGTCTATCCCAAAAATAAATAAACTTTGATGCTCTAAAAGGCTCCTCTCAGGCTTTTATATAGTTTTGTATCTTTTTGATGACTCAATCAAAAAGGGTCACACCATTAGGAATCTGCGCTTTTGTACTTGTATCGCCTCGATAATGAATAACTAACAGAATTAGAGTCTGGCGGTTATCTAGATATCTTTCTTATGGAAAACGCTATTGCACTATCTTGAGTATGAAAGAATGAAAAACATTTCCTAAATGTCTCACAGTCTTCCCTAAATGTCTGAAATATATTGTGCTTTGACAAACATTACTCTGAGGACGTATTTTATTAAACCACTACCTATCCACATACCCCTTTGATCACCACCCTCAATTTCTGTGGACTTTTTAAAATTCATTCATATGTGTGGAATTTCACAATTTATTTACTATTTATTTATCTTCTTTTAAACAACATACTAGTGAGGGTTTAAAACCATGTACATAGAACTACGAGGTCGACCATCGATCCAGAAAACAATCCATACTCAACCTGTCACATACGTCTATGGTAGACTAAACAAATTGATGGATCGTCAAAGCACAAGTATGTTTTGAGAATGTTATTTGTTCAACCACTACCCACTCATATACCCCTTCAATTCAGAGGATATATGATAGACTTATATATCTGATCGAGAATTGACATTGGCCAAGATCAATGACAAACTATTATGTGCCTCCAATCATTCAAAAGACATAATTCCAATTCCAACAGTAACAAATGGCAAATTTTGTACTTCTTAAATAATAACACTTCTCCTTACTTCATATATAAAGTTCTCCATCCCTCATTATTTTCTCCACTTTATTTTTATTTTAAAATTCTATAGTGTCTCAAGCATTCAATTCAAAAAAGACTATAATTGGTTATTGCAGAAATGCGACTGTCTTGAGGACGTCATGCAGGGACTCAACTTCAAATAGCAAATTTTATAATTGTGCATTGTAAAGGTGATTCGTGTATGATTTTTTTCAAATTAAGTAAATTGTTATGTAACTATTATTTATTTTAGGATAATGGTGCATGCTCGTATTTTAAATAGCTTGATGAGGTATCACCTCCAAGCAGTCCATCAACATTGAGTACGAAACTCTAGACATCAATTTGTATGGCAATGCAAAATTTAATATACTACAAAGGCTCCAAGAATATGAAGAAAATAGAGATTTCCTTGTGACATTGTTCAAAGAAGACGAAGAGCGGAGAGATATCTTGAAAGTATTGCTACAAGACACCAAAATAGAGATGGATCAACTAAAACAAAAGTTGGTTTTGTACAAGAAAGAACGAATGGCCTAAAAATGATGTTACATGGTATAATGCTAGTATTCATTATTTGAAAAGGTGTAACATAGATGTAGTGAGATTAAATAAATAAAAATATTTATATTTTACTAGAATGTTAATACTGTTATTCATAGAATCATCGTCGATCAAACTACACATCAATATAAAATTGACTAGCATGATAAAAATTGACTATTCTTCTTTTTTCTCACCTTCTTCTTCTTTTGAAACTTATTCTTGTTCATTTGCTGCTTCTTTCTTAGCTTCTTCTTCTTCATCCGCAATTTTTTTCTCAGCTTCTTGTTCTTTCTCACCTTCTTCTTCTATTGTTGCTATTTTTTTTTCAGCTTCTTCTTCTTTCTCACCTTCCTCTTCTTCATCTGTTGCTTCTTCTTTTTTAGTTTCTTCTTCAACCTTATCTTCTAACATTTTTTCTTCTTCTTTCTCTCTTATTTTTTCTTTTTCATCCTTTTTTTCTTCTTTTTTTCCTCTTCTGCCACAACAGTGGCAACTCATCAATTTTACTTTTTTTTTCTTCCTCCTCATTTTCTTTGCTTCGTCAAGGTTCACATGCATTGTATCATATTACAAAGTGTTAGTTAAACTTACAGCTGAAAATTAATTAACTACATAAATTATTACATAAAGTTACCTTGTTCATGTTGTTGTTCATCCTCTTACTTTTTTTTCAGTCTTTTTTTCTTGATATGGACAGTAATATCCAACACGACTTCCTCAAGCATAGAAATACGCTTATGCAAATTTCCATCGATAGAGGTGACCACTACAACTTTTCAGATATCCAAAAAAGCATCGTCATTAATACATTCTGCAATAGGATTACCACCCAAATCTTCATCATCATCACTGTCCCCATTTGAAGTAAGGATAGTCACCTCTTTTAAATCTTTCTTTAAGTCATTGAGGAAGTTATTTTTCACTTCATTCATATATGGCTTAAATGTAATCATGCAGTCTATGTTTATCTCATGGACAGTAGGAATGACGTACAGGTGCATGCTCTATAAAAAAAATAATATAACAATTAGATAATATTAGATATTACAGTAGTATTATCGCATAATAAAAAAAATCATACCTCAATAATTTTTTCTTCTTACTTGAATGGGGCACCTTCGATTATCTTGTCACTTTTTGTAGTGTGTCATCTAAAGAAGCGGAGAATTGAAAAGGACTCATCCATTGATTTCTCAGCAAATTTTTCAAGATAAGGAACGGCTTCGTAAATCCAAATCTATAATTAATATGATAATAAAAAATAAATTATAGTCTATGACAGAGTATTAAAAAATATAAATCTATGATAAACTGACTAAAGGATTGATGATAGGTACCATAAATATCTAAGGAAATCTGAATAGAGCATAGAATGTCTTATGCTTCTCAGTAAATACTTCTCTCTGCTTTTTTAGGTCAATTTTCTTCTTTATATAATTCATGGGCAATTGAAATGTCTCTTTTCTGCATGGATAATTCTCAAAGAAACTCAAAAAATTCACCATTCGAATCAGTTTTGTGTCGATAACCTTCATCGAATCTTTTGCAAGTAACATGGTGTGCAAGAACCACAATAAACAACACTTACACTTTTGATCCTCGTTCAACTTATTTCCTCTAATCAACTGTAACAAGTTCGCCGATGTAATATTTTTATTTTTTGTCACTCTAAAGCAAAAATATTCCCCATTTTCTAATACCTTCTTCAATTTTGATTCACTTGGGTATGATGAGCATTTCAACCCCCTGATCAAAAAAATCCCTTTAAGCCAAAACAATCAGGCTTATTGTTCACACAAAATCATATCTCATGAAGCATCTTATCGTTCTTAACACATCGCAACAATAAATAATGGACCATCTATCCATTAAATTTGAGATGTTGCAACATGTTTCTCAAGTATCCAAAATAGGACTACTTAAATCTTTTTTTCAAATTTTGGTCAACAAAAATTTGCTTAAAATCTCGGTATGCAGTTATCCTTAATCTAACTAATATCTTTGATGGGAAAGATCCAACCTCATCCATCAAAGTTTGAAGGTCCTACCATTTTATAAAAATGTACCTTGAAAAAAATGGCACGAACAAGGGATCATTATCCCTATCAATATTATTTTTTCACTATAATCACTACCACTACACTCAGCAACATCATCACTAGACTCAACGCTTTTACTACTACTCATCGACATATTTATCTATTTCCTTTATGTCTCCAACTTTGATTCCGACTCTTTTACTTTAGTTCTTTGACTTTTAGAGGCATTTTTAACTACCTTACTTCTTCTTTTTCTACTGCTAGAAGCACAACCGGACGTGGTACCAACAATGCCTTTAACACCAACTCTAACTTTATTCATTTTTTAAAAAACTCTACACCTAAAAATAATTTTTTCATTGTCAATCCATAGACCACAAGTCTACAAACAAAAACAGGTCAACACTCAAATAAAACAGCCAAAATAACTAGAAATTATTCCACCATTCAATAATGTAGTACACAAAAATATCAAAACTGAATCAAATTTTTTAAAAAAATATTCAAAATCCAACAGCATGATCAACGAAAAATTTTTAGTAAAATATGCGAAATCAAAACTTAATCATTACTACAAAATCAAACTAATTAGGTATAAAATTTTCATATTTTCACTATTAGCCAATCATATTTGAAAAGAATTTTTTATACCTAAAAATTTAACACAATCTAGGACATTGTCAATTCATAGACCACAAATTTACTAAAAGAAACAAGTCAATGCTCAATTTAAATAGCCAAAATAACTAAGAATTATCCCACCATTCAATAATGTAGTACACAAAAATACCAGAACGGTGGCAAAATTTCATTAAAAAAAAATCAAAATCCAACAGTGTGATTAACGAAAAATTTTATCAAAACTCAACTATTATTATGAAATCAAACTAATTATCTATAAAATTCTAATATTTTTACTATTTAATCAATCATATTCGAAAAAAAAATTCTATACTAGGATTCACTACAAAACAGATAAGAAATAGAAATCTATAAAATGGATCTAAGAATAATCAAAACTTGATTTTAACTTACCTTGGTACAAAAAATGAAAATCTTGGTCGTTGAAGAAGAAGATGAAGCAAAATGGAGTTTGAGAGTTTTTCCTTGGGAGTAGCATAAAGAGGAGGAATTGAGGAGGAGAGAGAAGGGGTTTAGTTTAATATTGAAAAAAGTGGAGGGATTTAGGTGTAGTTTATTTAATTCTCCAAGTTTTGAAAATGTTGAAAAGACTCATTGGCCCACATGTGGACTCCACTTTTTTCACTTTTTGGACCCTAACCCTAAAAATTAAATAAAAAATAAATTTAGTGGCTATTTGGCAAAAATAAATTTTGAAAACATCTTTTTACCAATTCTTCTCCACAAACTTCTCCTTAATAGTTAATTCTCTTATTTTAAATCATGTATAACTATTGGTAAATTTTTCATAATATAAAATATATGTAATCGAAAAAATCTTCTTTCTCATATTTGAATTATAAATTAAATATATATTAATTGGAAAAAGGTATCATGTAAAAGTGGTCGTGTATATAGAATAGAGAGATCAATAGGAAGAAAAGTGCAACTGAAATTAAGTGGTTTGGAATAAAGGCATGTACCGGAAAAAGTATTCATCTAGAATTCATCATCGAATTAAGTTTTTGAATCTACATATATATATTTATATGTGTGTGTGTGTTTGGGTCGAGAACCCAATTATTTCTGAATTTAGTCAAACAATGTTATAATGACAATAATAAAGACAATAACAAGTTGATAATAACGGTAATTAAAAAAAAAAAAGGAGGCACAAATTTAACGTGGTTCGGTCAGAGTGACCTACGTACACGAGCGGAAAGATACAATTTCACTATATCAATAAGAGTACAATAGAGAGGTTACAAAATTAGAGTAGTCACTCTAATTAACCCAAATATCCCAAGAGAATAACCTCACAAGATCATTCCAAAAGAAGAACTCGCACAAGTATTTTCCAACACTCACTCTCTAACTAAATACTCTAATAGAAATGGAGAATAAATATAGGAGAATAAAAGAAAATTCTTTAAATTGATGTGTTATGAATGAGAAAGAAGGTCCCTATTTATAGAGATGAAAACGGGCTTGTTGATGTCATCCATGATGTTAATGGAAGATGTAAATTTCAACATTTGCATGTGAATGAGATAAATTTACAACAAAATCTTTGATAGCAACTGTGTTTGACAAAACCAACAAATAATCTTTCAAAAGTCTTTGGTTGGCTTTTACCAAGTGTGAACCAAAGAAAAAAATAAAAGGCCACATTAGAAATCTTCACCTTGGCCTGAGTTTGGTTAATATAGTAAATTCGCTTTCTCTTTACAAAAGCATGTGTATACAAAATCATTCTTCAAAAACTTCAATCAAGTTCAAGCAAAGCTTGAACATACTGACTGGAAGAGACTTTGTGAACATATCAGCAGGATTGTCTCTAGTGTTGATCTTCTTAATAGAGACCTTTCCTTCAGCAATAGTTTCCTGAATGAAACGATACTTGATGTCAATATGCTTCGTCCTCTCATGATACATTTGATCTTTAGTCAAGTGAATGACACTTTGACTATCATAGAAAATAATAATACCACCTTGGTGTCGACTGAGTTCGGCAAATAGACCCTTCAACTATAAAACTTCTTTGATCGCTTCGGTCACTGTCATATACTCCGCTTCGGTAGTAGATAAAGCTATTACGTGTTGTAATGTATCTCTTCAACTGATAGAATAACCTCCAATGCAAAATACATAGTCTATCAGTGATCTTCTTTTGTCAAGATCACCTGCATAATCTGAGTCTACAAAACCAAAGAAAGTGTTAGTATTTCTTTCAAATTCGAAACATACGTTTGAAGTACCACGCAAGTATCTGAGAATCCATTTCACCGTCTGCCAATGTATTTTTCTAGAATAAGCCATATTGACTTACCATACTTACTATTTATGAAATATCTGAATGTGTACCTGTGTCATATATCTTTCTTCTTCCTCTGACTGCGTTGATTGAATAACTGATAACTTAAAAGGAGCAGTAAGAGAAGTACTTATGTGTTTAGCATCTCTTATGTCAAACCTCTCCAAGACCTTTTCCAAGTACTTTTTCTGGGTCAAGAATAGCCTGTTGGCTTCTCGGTCTCTTCTGACCTCCATGCCAAGGATCTTCTTAGCTTCTCCCAAATCTTTCATTTAAAATTCACTTTTCAGCTGACTTTTTAAATTGTGAATTTCTGTCAAATCCTTATCAGCAATGAGCATGTCATCAACATATAATAGTAAGTAAAAGAATGAGCCATCATTTAACTTTCGAAAGTAAACACAACAATCATACATGCTCCTTGAATAACCATGACCCAACATAAAGAAATCAAACCTCTTGTACCATTGTCTTGGAGACTGTTTTAATCCGTACAAGGATTTCTTCAATAAGCAAACATGATCTTTCTTTCCTTCAATTTCAAATTCTTCAGGTTGATGCATGTGTATTTATTCCTCAAGTTCATTATGTAAGAAAGCTATCTTAACATCAAGTTGTTCTAATTTCATATCATACATGGCAACTAAGACAAGCAAGACATGAATAGAGTTATGTTTAACAACATGTGAGAAAATATCATTAAAATCATCTCTTTGTACCTAACTATTTCCCTTTGCAACTACTCATGCCTTATACCTTGCATCTTCAACCCCTGAAATTTTTTTTTTTTCTTGAAGACCCACTTGCAACCAATGATTCTGCTTCCTGATGGTGGCTTCACAAGAGACCAAGTACCATTCTTATGAAGAGATTCAATTTCTTTATTTATTGCAATCAGCCACTTGGCTGAATCAGCAGCAGAAACTGCTTCTAAATAATTTAATGGTTCTCCAATTTCTTAAGTTTCCTGTGCAACTAAAAAAGTAAATGCAACATAATCTCCATACCTTTCTAGTTTGTGAATTTGTCTTCTTGGTCTATGTGTTGCTATGGAATACTTATTCGGTTAAACTTTAGAAGTCACAACTTATGGAGTTTCAACTGTATTTTGTTCCACAGTTGATGAGCTTGTCTCTGAATGTATGCCAAGCTCAACCTCCAGTTGTTCATACATATCATGCTCTTTGTTCTTGGTACAAGAGCTAGAAAACTCTTTTCTGGAATATAACATAGAGGATTCATCAAAGCTTACATCTCTGCTAATTATAAATTTTGGTGACTTAGGATCAGGGCACCAAAGTCTGTATTGTTTCACCCTAGATGCATATCCAAGGAAAAATATACTTTTTAGCTTTTGGCTCTAATTTTCCATCATTTACATGCATGTATGCAGGACAACCAAAAACTTTTAAGTAAGAATAATTAGCAGGTGTACCTGACCATATTTTCTTTAGAGTCTTTAAGTTCAAAGGTGCAAAAGGAGCATGGTTGATAATATAACAAGCTACAGAGATAGCCTCTGCCCAAAAAACATTTGTCAACCCAGCATTTGAAATCATGCAATGGGTTCTTTCCAAAAGAGTCATGTTCATCCTTTGTGCAACACCATTTTGTTGAGATGTCATCCTTACAGTGCGTTGTCGATTAATCCTTTCATTTTATCAAAATTCGTTGAACTTGTCATTATAAAATTCCAAGTCATTATCTATTTTAAATCGCTTGACCTATTTTCCTGTCTGCTTCTCAATCAAAAATTTTCATTGTTTTGAAAGTTAAGAAAAGATCACTTTTTTTTAGAAAATAAACCCAAACCTTTCTTGAATAATCATTAATGAAAGTTAACATTACCTGGCACCACCTTTTGATGGGGTACAGAAAGGACCCCAAAGATCAGAGTGAATGTAATCCAAAGTACCTTTTGTTCGATGAACTACTGGAGATTTGAAGCTGACTCTTTTATTCTTTCCAAACACACAGTGTTCGTAAAACTCTATTTTTCTAATACTTTGTCCAGACAGGAGACCTCTTTTGCTATGATGGAAAGACTTTTCTCACTCATATGCCCCAATCGCATATGCCACAATTTGGTGATGTCAGGATCAAATTAATTTAAAGTACAAACTGCAGCAGCACCAGTAATAGTGGATCCCAATAAAGTGTATAACGTACCTAATTTTCATGCTTTCATGAACATAAGAGCACCTTCACCAGTGTATTTGCACCCAATAGATTCTAAAGTGCCCAATGAAATGAGATTTTTCTTGAAGTTAGGAACATATCTTACATCAGTGAGGTTCTCACCATACCATGGTGCATTCTAATTCGGATTGTGTCTTTACCAAAAACTTTGCAAGGAGCATTGTTACCCATCAAGACAACTCCACCTCCAACAAATTCAAATATGGTAAACAAATCCATATTGGGACACATATGATAAGAACAACCCGAATCCAAAATCCACTTATCGTTAGATTTAAAACTATTATTAGTTGCTAAAAATATTGTTCCCTCAGACTCATCAGCAACTACACTTGCTTCGGTGGAGTCAGCATTTTGGTGCTCATTTTGTTTGTCTTATGCTGTTTTTCTTTCAACTTATAGCATTTAGAAATAATATGGCCTTTCTTATGATAGTATTTGCACACTACATTTCTGTATTTAGACTTTTACCTTGATTTAGACCTCTCACTATTTGATTCTTTCTTATTAGATCTAGCTCTTACAAATAATCCTTCCCCTTGGGTTTCTCTACTTTTCCCATAATATCTCTATCTATTTGTTCCTTTGTTTTTTGGATAGATTTGATTTCTCTGTAAGAGATATGATCCTTTTTATAAAACATAGTATCTCTAATATGCTTAAATGATTAGGGTAAGAAAATAAGCAATAAGACAGCTAGATCTTCATCATTAACTTCAGTGTCTATATTACTCAAATTCATAAGAATAGAATCAAAAGCATCAAGATGTGAGAGTATAGAAGTACTTCAACCATACAAAATATGTAAAGTTTTTGCATCAGGTAAAGTTTATTTTCCCCTGTCCTTTTCATATACAAGGTTTTAAGTTTTTCCCATATGTCTTTTGTTGTGGTTTCTGCCGATACTTGACGTAAAACCTCATTTGAGAGATTTAAAATGATACCTGTTTTTACCTTTTTGTCTATAATGGCAAACTCTTCGTCTGTCATATTTTCTGGCTTCATTTCTTTTCCTTCTATGACCATATCTAATCCATCCTGAATTGGGATAGCTTCCATTTTTAATTACCACATCCCAAAGTTTTCACTTTGATCAAATTTCTCAACGTAAGTCTTTGTTTTTGTCACGACTTGAGGCTACCCCCTAGTCGCGACAACGGTGCTTACGGTCACAAGTGGACACAAGCTAACCCATGAGTTGATACCTGCTATGAGAAATGAATAAAGATGATAATAAAATACATGTGTGGAATTCAACGAGCACGCCATAAGATTTTAAATACTGAAATAATGAAACTGAATATGCAAGTTTGAAACATATGCAAAAATACTAAAAATCTAACTAAAAAAATTAATAAAACTAATTGATTGTCTGAAGTGTCATAAAAGCCTCTAAGACTGACTGGGGAGTTGATAGGAAAAAACTCCAACTAACTCCAACTAATCATATAACTAAACTGCTAACTCAACTGAATAAAGATAAACTCATCCTCGAAGTATGAGGATTCACTACTATTGCTGATGCTAGATAGCTAATCCTATCCAAGCTCAATCAAGAAACTGATCGTCCGAACTTATAATATAAGACATCATAGCGCAAGAAATGAATATGCGCTCATTACTTTGAATGCACTGGTATATGAGATGAGGTTAGGCTGAAATGCATGATTAATTGCACATAAATTAATGTTTGGCTGAATAATATGTGATAGCTGAGTGAACATGTATTAAAACTGAAATGTTGAAAGTGCAAGACCAAGCATATAAAGTTTCTGAAGTAATTTGTAAAACTGAAATACTGAAATCTGATAACTAAAAATCTGATAAACTGTATGCCTTGGTCAATCCACCTGAACTGAATTATGTACTGAATACTGAACTACTAAGACCGTGGGAGGTATCATCTAACCTACATGCCCCATTCTGAACTAATTAGGGTCTAACCTGTAACCCCAGTTGGAAGGGTGTTAGTACCGTGCCATGGGTACTAACACTGGCTGTGTGGATCTGCTAAGCTACTGAAGAATCGGGGTATCAAGCCTAAACTGATGGGTGATCCCTGGGCAGAATCAATCCTAAACTGACGGGTGACCCCTGGGTGGTAGTCAAGCCTAAATTAATGGGTGAATCCTCATAACCCACGTTGGCTACAAGGTTCTGGAATACAGGGACTGCTACTAACGACTTCGCATAACTGATGGGGAATCCTTTGTCCTGAATTCGCTCAGTGCTAAATCCTACTCCCAACTGAAAAACACTGATTACTGAAGTATACTGAGCTTAATTGAGCCAACAACTGAACATAATGCTAACTAAATGACAAGGCTCATGGTTTATCTGAAACCATTCCAGAGATACTGAAAACTAAGTAAACAACTAAGTTTCGGGTATTCATAACCCCAGCACTGAATGAAAATAACAATAAGGAACTCATGAAAGTCATAAAACCACAATAGGGAATCATAGTTCAAAATTAAATCATTTCGACATTTCATCAAACACTTGAAATTCATATACTTAAGAATGAAAGTGAGTAAAACATGTGGGAATTGCATAATCGCAATACTGAAACCATGAATTTGAGATTGAACATAAAGCTTCCATCAATCAAATGTGTAAGGGCTGCTTTCATCGAAAATCACTTGTAAACATAATGTATATTCGAAATTCATGAAAGCTTCATGGAAATAATTCATTATAAACATGCAAATTTCATGATTTAAAACATAAAATAGGTTCTTGGACTCCATGGTGAAAGAAAGCCATAGATGAACATAACACATACTTTACTAGACAATTTCGTGAAGAGTCTTGAGGATTTTCTTGAAGCTTGAGCTTGAATTCTTTGATTCTATTGAATGGGCTAGAGTTTATTCTTGAGAGAGGAATGACTTTCTTTAAGAGGATTTTTTAATAATGAGGTCAACAATGCTCCAAAGGGGCCTATATTTCATGTTCTAGACAAGTTTGGGTGGGGCGAAATTGACCCAAATGCCCTTAATGATGAGGATTTAAAAAGTTGGAGGAGTCTACCTAATGCGGCGCGACCCCTAGATGGGTCAAGCAGCCAGTGCAGCGCGACCCCTAGCTGGATCAAGCAGCCAATGCGGCACGACCCCTGGCTGGGTCAAGCAGCCAACGCAGCGTGACCCTGAGCCTCGGTCAACTACCCATCGTGGCGCGGCCCCATCATAATGCCTTACTATTTGAAACATCCAAACACAGCCTAAACCTCATCTAAAAGTTCTGAAACTTCCTTGAGACATACTTTTGACCTCCCTAAACATGAATCAACTTAGAAATCAACATTCTGAGGCTGGGAAGGCCAAACTAAAAATCTTCAAAGATTAGGGGTCTTGAAATGGCTAAGTCTTTAACACTTAGTGGAAATTTTCTAACTCTTGGACCCCTTCAACATGAAATAGAGAGCTGAATTGAGCTAGGATCTTACGGGGTCTTACAGTTATAGTCATTTTGGCTACTGAAAATAACATGGTTAGATCCGGCTCTGATACCAATTTGTTAGGATGGAGAACCCGATTATTGGAGAATTTAGCCAAACAATGTTATAATGACAATAACAAAGACAATAACAAGTTGATAATAACGGTAATTAAAGAAAATAAAGGATCCATAAATTTACCGTGGTTCGGTTAGTGTGACTTACGTCCATAAGCGGAGAGGAACAATTTCACTATATCAACAAGAGTGCAATAGAGAAGTTACAAAATTAGAGTAGTTACTCTAATTAACCCAAATGTCCCAAGAGAATAACCTCACAAGATCACTCCAAAAGAAGGGCTCACACAAGTTTTTCCCAACACTCACTCTCTAACTAAATATTCTAATAGAAAGGGAGAATAAATACAGGAGAATAAAAGGAAACTCTTGAAATTGATGCGTTATGAAAGAGAAAGAAGATCCCTCTGTATAGAGATGAAAATGGACTTGTTGATGTCATCCATGATGCTAATGGAAAATGTAAATTTCAACATTTGCATGTGAATGAGAGAAATTTACAACAAAATCTTTGATAGCAACTTTGTTTGACAAAACCAACAAATAATCATCCAAAGGTCTTTGGTTGGCTTTTACCAAGTGTGAACCAA
This sequence comes from Capsicum baccatum var. pendulum, assembly GCA_030864225.1. Lineage (NCBI taxonomy): Eukaryota > Viridiplantae > Streptophyta > Magnoliopsida > Solanales > Solanaceae > Capsicum > Capsicum baccatum. The sequence continues at coordinate 71,497,741 of CM061552.1, read as the reverse complement.
GCAAAAAACAAAAAGCCTCATTACAATATATATATGTGTGTGTGTGCGCGCGCTTCCGTTTCATTGTCGGACCAACTGAGTGATATCTAAAAGAAATCCCTAACATTGAATCATATCTAAACTGCATTTTTTGGTATCATGGGCACTCACTATATATATATATATTATATATATATATATATATATATATATATATATATATATATATATGCGAGAGAGAGAAAGAGATTTGTTTGCTTCCGTTTCATTGTCGGACCAACTGAGTGATATCTAAAAGAAATCTCTAACTTTGAATCATATCTAAACTGCGGTTTTTGGTATCATGGGCACTCACTAGCTAGTGTAGGTGAATAGATAGTAAAAGAACAATTTAATTAAATAAGGGAACCTTTTCTGTTATTCCATTTCAGAATTGAAAGATAGGGTCAAATTAACACGTTATTTCAATGTGGGGCTATATATAGTAAACGAGCTCAATTACTGCCCAAATGATCTTTTCTTTATTCTTCCTTGGATGTATTAAGGGTGCGTTTGGTACGGAGATAATTAATTTTCAATTGTCTCATGTTTAATTAGTCAATTATCGCTTTCTCATCCCTCAGTCACTTCACCTTCACCCGTAGTGATTGTATATATTGGAATAAATTGCTATTGAACCTTGTACATTTGCATATCCTTTCTTTAAACGATATTTATTTATGATTAGCTATTCATTAGGGTTAGACTAAGGAAATTGAAAAATCGCATATTCGAATCAAATCAAGAAAAAACTTGGATTAGTGGTTGGTTGGTTTGATATTGAAAAGAAGTCCTCAATCATTCATTGATTTGGTTTGAGTTTAACTATATTTAAAAAAAAAAAAAAAAAAATCAAACCAACGTAACTCAAGCCAACCATACATGTATACAATTTTTAAAAATATTTTATACATTAAATTATTTATTATAATTTATATAAATATCTTAAATTTTATCATAATTTATTTTTTTAACATATATTTCAAGTTTGAATTTACAATTATGAATGGTCCAATAAATTATATAGTTCATGGATGTTAATAATTCAAATATAGTCAAACCAAAATCAAATCAGTGTTTATCCTAACAAAATAAATTCAACTCAACATTAAGAATAATACTAATAATTTGTTCTGTAATATTTGCATTGGTACAGACGCTTGGAATACGTAAATTTGTTCTTTAATGTTTAGTAATGCAGTATTGTAGTTAATACTTATTAGTCGTCGTACTTATTTTAGCATGACATGATACTTTTAAATTATAATCGTTTATATTATGACATTAATATATTCACCTAAAAAATATTTATTACTTTTTTGTTGAATATTTTAGTGTCATCAATCATCACTCACTTTGCATTGTGTTATTTTTTTAAAGAAATATCTTAGATAATTATATCTTATTAGTATTAAAGAACTATTTGAAACACAAATTAGTTATATGATTGCATGAAGACTTTATTGAAAAATCATAAAAACTCGAGAAAATCGAAAACCTTGAAATTAAAAACCTTGCCTTTTCTTTATTTGGTGTATATAGATTTTAAAACTCAAGACAATAGATTTGATTTGGTATATTTGAAAAATCCAAACCAATCCTGGCTATATACACCCCTAACTACAACCTCATTTAATGAAATAGATATATTGAGTTTGAGTCAGTCCTAAAAGCTCATGAGAGAGAATCGTCAATACTAATATATTATATAAAGAGATCGTCGTTTCTTAAATATTACCCATGTGGGATACAACACCCCTCGCACATCCATAACTAGACATTCGGAATATGGACATAATATGGGGTTTCAAAATTAAGTAACCAAGAATTTGGATTGGTCATCCCGCTTTAATGTACTATGTTTCAAAAAAAAAAAAAAAGAATATTTATATGATTTTAAATAATTCTCCCCTATAGAGCTAACTTTTGAGAATGAGCTATGTTTCGTATCAATTTCTTTAACAGTCTAAACAATATATAAATAATCTTAGATCAATATTTTATATTAATTTATTAATAGAAAATACCCCCACCCTCGCACCCACCCACCGAAAAAAAAAAAACCAAGTAGATCACAACTTATTTCCAGAAAAATATTTTGTCTTCCAACCATACACACCCTAACTTATTGTACAACATACAGTAACTTTTAGGGGTTCTCCTCGTCTATATATTTGCATGACCTTCACAACAAAGAGCACACACCTAAAGAAATCAATCCACAAAGAGCAAGAATGATGGCTTCCATCACTATTAAAAAAATCGCAAAAACCGACCGCACAATATGATCGGAAAAAATCGATCACATGTGGTCGGTTTTTTAATTATTTTTTAAAATAAAATTATATAAAAACGACTACATGTGGTCGCTTTTATATTTTAAAATATCAAAATAATCATTTTAATAATTTTATATTAATTATTATTTCTTTTACAAATAAAAATTAAAAAAAAACGACCACTTGTGGTCGATTTTCTTTAAAAAGTTATAATTAAAAAATATTTTTAAAAATCGACCACATGTAGTCGGTTTTTTTAAAAAAAAATAATGAATATTTTAAAAAAACCGACCACTTGTGGTCGGTTTATAATTTTAAAAAAATATAAGTATTTTTAAAAAACCGACCACATGTGATCGGTTTTTAACCAAAAAAAAAATCGATTACTTTTGGTCGGTTTTTAAAGAAATTAAAAAAAAAAAAAAAAACGACCACATATGGTCGGTTTTTAAATAAAATAAAAATAAAATATTTTTTAAAAATCGATCACTTGTGGTCGGTTTTTAATGAAAAAAAAAAAAACCCAACCACATGTGGTCGGTTTTTAATTAAAATAAAAATAAATTTTAAAAATTGACCACTTGTGGTCGATTTTTAATAAAAATAATTATTAAAAACCGACCACATATGGTCGATTTTTCATTAAAATCAAAAAAATATTTTTTTAAAACCAACCACTTGTGGTCGGTTTGGAATTAAAAAAAAAAAGTAAACAATTATTTTTAAAAAATAATTATATAATCTAATATTTACTTTACGTAATCTAATTATTATTAGTAGTAAAAATAATATATTGATTACACGTAGCCAATAACCAATATATTAATAATAAAAATTAATAAATCTTAGATTGTGAAAAAATCTTAGATTTTGTGAAAAAAATTACACTAAAAAATATATCAAATATAATATACAAATTACGTTAAACGTAATCTTTATTTTTTACTTATGTTTCAATATATAAAATAAATATTTTCCTTTATATATACGTTAAATAACGTTAAACATGCATAATCTTAGTGTAATGAATATGTGTGTGTGTGTGTGTATATATATATATCATACCGTTGGGATAGATAATTGAAAAATGATGTTTATTGTACGTATTTGAAAGCTGAAAACTGATGTTTATATAGTACGTATTTGAAAGCTGATGTTTATAGTACGTATTTGCAGTCATAATAATGTAATATATAACTGATAATTCACCAGAATATAATGAACGTATTCTATTATAAGGTAATATACTTGTGGATGTGATGTACGTAATACGTAGTTAAAATTAAAGCTAACGAAATATATCCAGTTATATATTGAATATACTGATATCATGCGATCGATCAAGGTGATATATAGTATACTGTTGAAGGTATAATAACATAAGATAAACTAACCGATGTATATTATGGGATAGTAAAATGGTGTATGTGATCGATGTTTATAGTACGTATTTGGAAGTGTTGACACCCAATTTTGACCTCTCGATGCTCTCTTAGGATGCTATTTTGTCAGAATTATTTAACCTTTAATATTAATATTTTTACGCATTATTTTGGTATCAAATAATTTTCAACAAGCTACATTTTTATTTAAAAAATGTATAAAGTATTTTGTTATTTTATATATATGTATGTAAACATATATAAACATGCTTATTTTATTTTACATTTACAGTTATAAGCTTACCATTTTTTATTATTTATCAATTCAAATATAATATTTTATTATTTTTCGTAAACATGCACATTCACAATTATTATACAAAATACATTATCTATTATTACTGAAATAACAGGCATTTTTTAAATTTGTGTATTTTCTAACTCAATTGTGCCAATTCATAATAATTTTAAATTAATTTTACCTGATTTATTATAATTCTAGCCAAATTGCATCTAATTAGACTCAATTTATTTACCTTTTAACCCAATTTTATCCAAGTTCTTGAAATTTTAGTTTATTTTATTTAATTCATTACAATTGTAGCCAATTTATTACAATCATAGTCAATTTGTGATTCAATTTTTAAATTTTAGTCAAATCCTAATTAAATTCTCAACCTCTAGATCTCAACCGTCGATCAAAACTGATCTGACGGCTAAGATCAAAGGAGCCTATTCTTTCCTTTTAAATCAAAAATTTCCAAAACCTAACCCTAATCTCCTCATTTCATCCGTCTTCTCCCTCTCTCTACCCTTCTCTCTCTATAAGACCTCTTCACCATCAATGACGGCGTCGTTGCTGCTCAGCCGTCGCCACCATCATCTCCATGCAACCACCAAACGTCGACCAACCAAACAGTCCACGCGCCGCTGCCCGTCGAGGGCTCTTCATCTTCAGTGCCACTAGTCTCTACCACTGAACGAATCAGCCTCCGCTCTACCACTGACCGACGAATCTCCTCTCGCCAGCCACCTCCGACGCCTCCCACACCTAGTGGCTATAAATGGTAAGACATATCTCAATCCTTACTAATACATTATTTTTCTATTGAAGTATGCTTAATAAAGTGATTACTCTTTACCTTTTCTTTTCTTGTTGTTCTGTGCAGAAATTAAAGTCAATATACTAACTCTCCTTTCTTGAATCATGTCATTCACACTATTTTTGTCATCTGCCTGGCCAGTCAAATTATGTTATTAAAATAGGACTAAATTGTGGCCTGTTGTATATATCTTAATTAAGGAATTATGGACATTTTTTGTGTAAGTAAAGACACTACATAGTGGATCATTTTAAACAAAGTTTGTCCTAAATGATCTGAATTATACTATTGAATGTATTTATCAACTTGATACAGGAAAATGATCATTTATCCTAATGGAAACACACGTGATAATGGAAGTGGACATATTTCAGTTTACTTGGCCATTTCAGGAACAAGTTCTCTGCCTGCTGGTTGGGAGGTCAATGCTATATTTACCTTTTTTTATGTTCAATCAACTTTGTGGCAATTATCTTTCAGTCCGAGGTACATTATTAGTGTGTTAAACATCTTATTTCCTTAGAATATTTCTTTTTCCTCTAGTGCATCTCATCTCAATTATGGTCACTTGAGTATTCAATTAGTGACTCAAAAATGTTTTAAGTTTAGGTACTTGAAATGTGAACTTGTCAATTGAATTTACTAAAGTGTGGTCACTTGAGCAGTGAATTAATGACTCGAAAATGTTTAAGTTTAGGTAGTTGAAAGGTGAATTTGTATTTTGAATTTACTAAAGTGAATTAGTGAGTCAAAAATATTTAAGTGTAGTTACTTGTAAGGTGGACTTATGTTTTGAATATAGTTAAGTGTGGTCACTAGAGAAGTGAGTTAGTGTGTCGAAAATGTTTAAGTGTAGCTACTTCAAATGTAGACTTGTGTTTTGAATATAGTTAAGTGTGGTCACTAGAGAAATGAGTTAGTAAGTCGAAAATGTTTAAGTGTAGGTACATGAAATGTGGATTTGTGTTTTGAATTTAGTTAAGTGTGGTCACTTGAGAAGTGAGTTAGTGAGTCGAAAATATTTAAGTGTAGGTATTTGAAATGCATACTTATGTTTTGAATATAGTTAAGTATGGTCACTTGAGAAGTGCATTAGTTAGTCGAAAATGTTTAAGCGTAGTTACTTGAAAGTTGGACTTGTATTTTGAATATAGTTAAGTGTGGTCACTTGAGAAGTGAGTTAGTGACTTGAAAATGTTTAAGTGTAGATACTTGAAATGTGAACTTTTGTTTTGAATTTAGTTAAGTGTGGTCACTTGAGAAGTATTTCATTTATGTTCTGTTTGCCTTTTTGATCTATATGCATTTGACTCCGTCCTGCTATAAATTAAAATTCTATTTTACTGGAAATTGTCTTATCAAAACTATCTTGTCGTCAATATTCTAGTGTAGACTTTTTAAAGAAAATAGTACTATGTAAGATATAGCTAATGTTGTATTCCTTAAGTTAAAATAGTATTACAGAAAAGTTTATGGCTTGGGATTATTTAAAGTTTGATCGTACGAGTTCGAGTTGCCTTCCATGTATCATAATATGAACAGATTTATCCTGAAATCTATTTTGGTGAGTATTTTAGAGTTTTTGAGATAGTTTTATTAATCTTAGCAATGCCTCAAGGAGTATACATTTTCATTGATTACGTGATGTTAAGTTTTCTCCATTTTACACCTACTATTAGACAAGAATAAGTTTGACTAAGAGTAACTTGATTTTCTTTTTTTGCTTTATAATGCTTCTTGAATTCTCAATGGATCAGTGACATTAATTTGAGGATGTAATGTTTTGTAAGTTAATCTTAGTTTTGTTATGGAAGTTTACTGGATATTGGTGCACATTTTAATATTGAAGAAATTATATTATTAATGTGCATTATCTTTTTGTGTTAGTAGGTACAAATTTGCAAGAATGTGATTATTAGGAAGTTGTAATGAGAGAGTTACACAATATAGGAAGTAATATTAGGTTTTTAGACCTACAAAGTTAATAGGTAAATAAAGTTTTGACTTTTGACATATAAATTGTCATGACTTTTAAGTGTAGCTACTTGAAAGGTGGACTTGTGTTTTAAATATAGTCAAGTGTGGTCACTTGAGATGTGAGTTAGTGACTTGAAAATGTTTAAGTGTTGGTACTTGAAATGTAAACTTTTCATTTTGAATTAAGTTTAGTTTAGTAACTTGTGAAGTGAATTAGTGACTTGAAAATGTTTATTTGTACGGACTTGAAATGTGAACTTTTCATTCTGAATTTAGTTTAGTTAGGTAACTTGTGAAGTGACTTAGTGACTTGAAATGTTTAATTGTAGTTACTTGAATTACGAATTAATGACATTTGTTTTGAATTTAGGTACTTGAAATGGGAACTTGCGTTTTGATTTTAGTAAAGTGTGGTCACTTGAGAAGTGAATTAGTGACTTGAAAATGCTTAAGTATAGGTACTTGAAACGTGAACTTTTCATTTTGAATTAAGTTTAATTTGGCAACCTGTGAAGTGAATTAGTGACTTGAAAATGTTTAAGTGTAGGTACTTGAAATGTGAATTTTTTATTTTGAAATTAGTTTAGGTTGGTAACTTGAAAATGTTTAGGTACTTGAATTATGGATTAGTGACTTTTGTTTTGTATTTAGATACTTGAAATGTGAACTTGCGTTTTGATTTTAGTAAATTGTGGGTCATGTGACAAGTGAAATAGTTACTTCAAAATGTTTAAGTGTAGATACTTGAAATGTGAACTTTTCATTTTGAATTAAGTTTAGTTAGGTAACTTGTGAAGTGAATTAGTGACTTGAGAATGCTTAGTTGTAGATATTTAAAATGTGAACTTTTGTGACTTGAACAAATTATTTGAATGTGATTGATTGTGCAGATAGAACCTGATTATAGCTGTATATATCAATGAAATATTGATAATAGAATGGGTGAGGCTGAGAATGAAGATGCGGATGATGAGTTGTAGTTTTTAGTCTTTTGTATGTTTTATAGTTTGGATTTGAAACCTCGATAAATTTTGTAAATAATTTAGTTTTTAATGTTTGTATTCTTATGGTGGTTGGTTGATTGTATATTAAATGATTGGTAGGCTGTATTGTAAATAATTTTATTTAATTTTTAATGTTTGTAAATGATTAGTGGGCTGTATTGTAAATAATTTGATTTTTAATATTTGTATTTTGAAAATTTTTAATATTTTTTTTTACAAAATTATCAAAAAAATCAACCACATGTGGTTGGTTTTTTTGAAAAATTTTACAAAACCGACCAGATGTGGTCCCTTTTTTTGAAATTTTTTTAAAAAAACCTACCACATGTGGTCCGTTTTCCTTTAAATTAATTAATTAATTCAATTAAAAACCGACCACATATGATTGATTTTTTTATAAATTAATTAATTAATTTAAAGAAAACGACCACTTGTGGTCGGTTTTTATAAAATTAATTAATTAATTTTAAAAGAAAATCGACCACTTATGGTCGGTTTTATTAAAATTAATTAAGCAGTTTTAAAAAAAAAAAACGATCACTTGTGGTCGTTTTATTTTTATTTTTAAAATCATTTTGTTTATTTTAAGAAAATAATAATGAATTTTAAATATATATATATATATATATATATATATATATTTAAAAAAACCGACCAGACGTGGTCAGTTTTTAAAAAGTTGCCACAGTTTTACCGACCACGCAGTTTGGTCAGTTTTGTGGTTAGAAATTGAGGAAAATCGACCACTTGTGGTCGGTTTTTGTGGTCGGTTTTCCTTTTTTTTTAGTAGTGCATGAAACTGCAAGCTACAATAGCAGTGTTGACGATAACTTTAGTGTTCTCAGTTTCGCTAAGCTATGCAGCTGATGGTGACTCCTGCATCGATTACTGCAGCTGCTATACCTGCGTTTTCTGTAATGGGGATTCTCAGTACGTTGACTGCTGCATGAACATTTGCTGCCCTAAATCCTTCCGCAGATCCATCCTTCCTAATTTCCTTCGTATCTGAAAAATGGATCATGATGACGAATATAACATACATACGTATGTCGAACGTTGTTTTAGAATAAATTTGCAGTGAATGTAAGTGTCCATAACTCCCTCTAGACTTCTATCTCATTATGTATGTTATTGGGAATATCGAGAGGTGTTATATACGTCTGTGTTTAATTCCTTTCTTGTTGTTCAAGCTAATTAATATATATATATATATATATATATATATATATATATATATATATATATATATCATATATGCTTCTCATGCTTCCATCCTTCTCACGCCCCATAATCACTTCCCCATAGTAACAATACATATTCAGGAATAAAGCTGTTTGTTCAATCGCTTAAAACAATGTGACACTTAAACCAAAAATACGCAGGTGAATTCAAATGGCATCATCCATTCATACTCAACCAAATAACGTGAAATGAAATTGATGAGAAATAATTTAGATAGAAATATAGCAATGGAACATTATTCCAAGGGATATTCTTAGGGACCTTGAATATTATGAGAAGAGAATCAATTGAAGCTCAAATGTTGGCGCAAAGGATCAATTGTCAATTCCAAACTTGTTATCGGGAGGCTAATCAAATCGTGGATACATAGGCCAAATGGAGTATCCACCATCAAGACCACAATTTCTTTACCCTGGAGGACTTACCACAGAATGCGAGAGGCCCGTACAGAATGGATCAAGCACAAATGTCATCACTAAGATTCAAACACAAGAAGCTTACTTTTTGGTGACTTTCTACCTAGAAGAATCCTTGTAAATGACTAGATGCTCTTGTGTTGGAACTTAACTTTAGGTTCAATTCTATTTTGAAGCTATAATTTTGGAGGGAAAGGATGTGATAGTCCACCTCCTTATAGGTGACTGGTGCTGTTTTTGATTTTTGGGAATAATACAATCACCAAGGGGCTATTCGGAAATTGATCTAAGAAAAAGAGAGGAGAATCATATATATATATATATATAGTCTAATATATTTACTATTCTGTTTATTATAAGACATATTATTGTTATTATTATCTATATTATTATTTATTCTGTTTATTAGTGGTATCAATCGTACTAATTAATAATTACCCTATTAGATATATATATATATATACATACACACACAAACCCATTATTTGTGCATAAAAAAAGTCATCACCCTCTTAATTAGCTACAATTTAATATGGTTAAACATGGTAAAAACAGTTAAAGTCTTCTCCAAAAGACACTTATATTCTTGCAACTCTTTAATTATAGAGATAATACAAAAGTTTAATTAGGTTCTTTATTTTCTTTGTTACGATTTACTCACGTGCTCTCATTGTTTCTTTTTGTCAGGATCGAAAATCTCTGATAGTGCAGAATTAAACAAAGTAATCAATTAAAGACAATAACAAAGACGATAAGAATGATAAGTTGAGAAAATAAAGGAGACATAAATTTAATGTGGTTCGATCAATTTGACCTAAGTCCACAACCAAAAGGAGGAGCAATTTTACTAAACACCAACAGAAGAGTACAAAAGCACAAAAAAAAGTACAAAATTAGAGTAACTAAATACTCTAATATCCCAAATACCCAAGAGAATAACCTCACAACTATCACCCCAAAGAAGAGGTTTACTCAAAGTATTTCCCAACACAACTCTCTCACAAATACTCTCTACAAAGAAAAAAACAAGCACAACTAAATCTTCTCAAATGTTGGTGTGTTTCAAAGTGAAAGAACTCTCCCCTATTTATAGGAGGAGATTCTTGAGAGAAAATAAAAAACTCAAAATAATCTCATGATAAATGATACTCCCTCTGTTTAAAAAAGAATGATCTACTTTGACTTGACACAAAGTTTAAGAAAATAAAGAAGACTTTCGAATCTTGTGGCCTTAAATTAAAGTAATGTCAAATGTACCAAAATGCTCTTTAATCTTGTGGTCATAAACATGTCAAGTAGAAAGTTGAAATTCAAATATTGCCAAAAAAGAAAATGGGTTATTCTTTTTTAAATGGACTAAAAAGAAAAATAGGTCATTCTTTTTTAAACGGATGGAGTAATTAAAAAACTCTTGCGAGATTTACAATGTATCATTTATCATGAGATTTTCAAGAGATTTTGAATAAAATATTAGCCAAAAATTATGGCTACATTACACTTTTCAATGTTCGAACTCGGAGTCGAAGTTAGTGATGGAATCGCGCTGCAACTTATCTTCTTAGTTTGGTGCCCGAAAATAGATAATTCTCCGTCTCCGCACTTCTTTGTAATTTTCATTTTCTTTAGTTATTTGGTTGATCAGTTTTTGTGCTTAATATCTAGTTTCTTTACTTTTTGCTCACTGTAGCACTTAATTGTTCCAGTTTTCCTCGGTGTCTAAATTATAAGGTGAAGCGGAATTTGGCTCTTTTTTTTCTTAGAACTTTCATGTTCCGAGGTTATTAACAAAACCATTGTGTTGAGAAAATCGGCTGCAATTTCTACTAGTTTAATATAAAAATGGCACTATTTTATCATCAAAATGTTTTTTTTCAAGAATCATAAATGTTAATCCTTGTCTTGTAGCAAACTAGAACTTGTTGGTTGAATCCCATTATGCTCTTCCTCTGTTTTCAGTTTCTTCTACTCATATAGAACCATCAATGTTCTCTTCACTTGCACAGAATTTAAGTGCAGCATGCACGGCTGTTATACCTCCTTCTGTATTTGTCCCTCGATTGTTTTCTTAATTCATGATTCATAGAGTTAGTCTCGATTACAGTACGTTTGTTTAAAGCGTGCTGGCTGCATTATTTGCGTAGCTTTGGTTAAAATCTTGATAAAATGTGAAGGTCTGCATTCATGAGACTTCAAGTATTAATACTTGAATGTTTTTCTCTTCTAGCCGTTATGTGACTTGAGATGTAGGATTGTGTGCCTTATTTTTCAAATGTCTAACTAGAATATGAATAACTTTGAAACAAAATGTGCTCTTCTTTAAGCTCAGAATAATATATGTTTCAAGTATCGAGTTAGTTAATTGTAATTTATTCCGACAAATTGAATAGGAACCTAATTCCTTTCTCTTTGTAGACATCTAATTTTGTTCCTCCCAAAATCTAATTTATCTATTTTTTACTATCTTATTATACACCCTCACCCATTTAATAATTTACCCCACAAGAATCTAAATAACAAATTTCTAACAAACCCAATCTCCAATATTCTTTTGATAACAAAATTAACCACTCACCTCAATAAAATTTTGACAACACACATCACCACCCCACCCCTACCCATACCCATATACCCCCACTCGCGTTTTCCTCAACCCAGACCATAACAAAATTGGACACACAATTTATATACACACAGACACAGAAAGAGAGAAATATATTCACCATTGACACACAACAATACATACGCACAGCTTACAAGAATGACGGATCCTCAATGATTTGCACACACTCACATACCCACTCCACCATGAAAATTCATACATACATACTTCACTGTCATACATACACGATTTTTACCTAACGTCAAAATGCGCACGACATTATAGACTCAAACCAATTGATATTGTACAGAGTCGCCCCCTAATTTGTAAGGAAAAATAGAAAACCTATTTATTTGTTTAACAAATATGGCTTTATTTAATCTACGAACCAAATTAGATCCTAGGTAAGGGTTCAAATTATTCCGAATGGGAGGTATTAGGCACCCTTCAGAATCCACAAATGTGGTTCTCGGCCATACCTAGGTTTATTAAAAGAAAGAGGATAAATTAATGTTTGTAAGGAGAAATATAAAATGCATATTAAAACAATATAAACAATTTATATATAAAGAATGTATAAGTTGCATATGTTATCGTAAAAATATGTGTATAAAAAGTATATGAAAACAAACAAAAGTACATGAGAATATGAATGAAAAATTAAAAAAATTAAATACAGAAAAATTTGTTCAAAGGAAAAGATTACGTAATGTTTTTAGTGTAAAAAGAAATATGAATTATTCGACTAAATATATAAATCAATTTAATTTTTTTATATAAATAGTAACGGCCTAAATTTTCCTAACGTGTGATGAAAATTGCGTAAATAAACAATATCCCTCCCAACACCCCAAAAATAAAGATTTTATTATAATTTAATATTTGTACAATTATAAAAAATGTAAATTACAAACATAAAACTCAAATTCTTCTTTTCGGGTGTTCCTTTTGACGATATTCTTGAGAACCTGTACAAACACTCGTAATAAAAATGATAAATAATTAAAAAAAAAAAGCAAGTATGCATATATGTATTTGAAAAATATAATTTTTGTTAAAAAGTCAGACTCCGATAAAATTTTAAATACGGCATGGCTACAAAGTGGTTGGTCAATTTATTAGCCGTCCTAAATCGTCTTGCCAAGATACGAATCATAAAACTTTTGCGTTGTTATAAAAATTTCGTCATCGCCCAAATTTATTTATTTTATTACGTATTTATATACGTAATATCCGTCTTTTATTTGTGCAGGCCTCAAAAATCGACGGAGAATTTCTTCATCGGCCAAATTTCGTCCCTTAATATAAAATAATAACTTATATAAAATAATAACTTTGATAAAATAAAGTCCGTCTTTTGTAATGGGTGGCCTCAAATATCTAGACGGAGAGATAATTTCATAGGCCATGTTTAGTGTAGAATCATGTTTCTTATCTGTTGAATTAAATATAAAGGACAAAGTCGTCCTAAGCAGTCCCGTAAAATAGTAGCAGCTCACCCAAGAAAAATCATAAGATTGTGCTAAGTCACTCCACAAGTAAAGTAGCTACAAAAGAAATCCAACGTGGATATAGTAGCTAGCATCAAACAACAATAATAAAATAGAAAAGCAAAAGGCATAAAAAGATTAGCATCTAAATACACCAAATTGTCTAGCATCCATGGAATTTGTGGGTTTTACAGAGAGAAAAAAAAATGAAAGAAAATATGTGGGAGTAAAAATCTATGTTTTTGTATGTGTATTGTGAATGTGTATTAGAGTATTTAAAAGGAAAAAGTAATTCATCAAGTCTACATTTTTCAAGCACATCCCTTAGATTTAGGAAAGTAGATGCGGGAAAGTAAAAAAAGTGGAGGAAATAGGAACAGAAAATTAAATTAATATTATTTGTATTAATGTGACAAGACACCGAATTATTATTGTACTGTGTATTGAAATAACTGATTCGACTCAGCTTTTGCAGGTCGTATTAAATAACATACAAAATAATGAGGGTCGATATATAAATACATAAAAAAAAATAACAATAGAAATATAAATAAAAAATATAATTATCTTAAAAAAATATATTATGATATAAATAATTAAAATTGTGCGGTAAAAAATTCCAGTGCTATGTTGTGTACGTATGTAAATGACTGTGCAAAAATATTAAAATAATAATAAACTGATAAAAATCCTAAAATTTACGAAATTAAGGCTGTGAATGTTTGTGGTGTGTGCTTTGTGTGTTTACTCTGTGTGTAGAGTATTTAAAAAGAAAAAATAATAAAAAAATAATATTTATATCTACTTTTTCCCAATAAGTCCCTTAAATTAGGGATAGTAAGTTAAATAAAGTCAAAAAATTAAAAAGTGATAACACTTCGACTAGACTAATTTATTATTCTGTGTATTACAATAATTAAATCGACTCAAATTTATAAGTAGTATTAAACAAAAAAGATAAATGCCGATGTATAATTACAGAAAAATATAAACAACAAATAAAAAATATAATTATCTTGAAAAAATAAATATATTATGCTATAAATGATTAAAATTATACTACGCTATAAAGAATTGCAGTGCTATGTTATATACGTATGCAGAGGACTGTGCAAAAATATTAAAATAATAATAAACTGATAAAAATCTTAAAATTTATCAAATTAAAGTTAATAATCAATAAATTATGTAAAATTAAAATATGACAATAAATGAGTAAAATTTCTGAAATAATGATGATTATCAACAATTTATTAATAATTGCAAAAAATATGTGAAAAATTGCATATTGTGCCATTTAACGATCAGGGGCTTAAATATGTTAATTTTAAGTTTGGAGAGTCAAAATTGGGTGTCAACAGCTTGCCCCTTTTCGTTTGAAGAAAATGTAGAAGTCTTCAAATGAAAACGTTGACGTGTAGCCAATTTTGCTCGACAAAAAATATTTTTGATAAAAAATCGAGTGAACTCCAATTTAGAGTTGCCTACATTTTTGAGTTGCATGAGGATCATGTCGGGTATAGCTCAAAAGCTATCCCAACATGTCCTATTTTGGGTTGGAGAAACCCAATGCGTTCTCGAATTCTATGCCTGCTAAATGTATATAAAAAAAAACAGTAGACAAACAAATAACTAAGCTTAATTTTTTTTGTTTTTCAACAAATTCAAAAAATGACACGTAGTGCATAACTAATGTAAAAATAAATAAATAAAGACATTGCAAATTTTTAACCAAAGACAATAAAGATCTTATTAGAGGGTAGACTATTTCAAAATGTCCTGTTTTAAGGTGGACGGATCCAATTTATACACAAATTATATGCTTGCAAATGTATTAAACTAAGAAGTACAACTCAATAAAACACAAACAAAATATTAAGCTTAGTTTTTTTTCTTTTTTTTTGAGAAATTAAAAGATAGTATGCAGTGCTTAACTGATTAAGAGAGAGAGAAAAATGGTACGGGCAAAGATAGCATTCAGTACTTAAATAGTAAAATAAGTTCATTGTAATATGTGCAGGTAAAGATAAAGCATACAGTCCTTAAATTACAAAGTAAATGCATTCCAATGTGCAAGAAAAGACAAAGATGAAATGTGGTGCTTAAATGATAAAATAAATGCATTGCAATATATACTGGTAAAGGTCACGATGGCATGCAGTTCTTAAATGATAAAATAAATGCATTGTGATATTTGCGAGGCATGCAGTGCCTAAATGATAAAATAAATGCATTGCGATATGTGCGTGTGGTGCTTAAATAATAAATGCATTGCGATATGTGCAAATAAATGCAAAGATGGCATGCGATGCTTAAATGATAAAACGAATAAATGTTTTGCGATGCGTGCAAGTAAATACAAGAATAAAATACAGTGCTTAAATGACAAATAAATGCATTGCGGTATTCTACCAACAAAGGCAAATATGACATGCAGTACTTAAATGATGAAATAAATGCATTGCGATATTTTTGAGGCGTGCAGTGCCTAAATGATAAAATAAATGCATTACAATATGTGCGTGCAGTGCTTAAGTGCATAGCAATATGTGCCGATAAAGACAAAGATGACATATGATGCTTAACTGATAAAATAAATGCATTGAGATGCGTGCAGATAAAGGCAAAGATAACATGCGGTGCTTAAATGTATTGCGATGCGTGCAAATAAAGATAAAGATAGCATGCGGTGCTTAAATGATAAAATAAATACATGGCGGTGAGTGCAAGTAAAGTCAAGAATAAAATGCAATGCTAAAATGATAAAATAAATGTGTTGCGATGTGTGCAAGTAAAGGCAAAAATAAAATGCGGTGCTTAAATAACAAAATAAATGCATTGCGATGCGTGCAAATAAAGACAAAGATAAAATACAGTGCTTAAATGATAAAATAAATGCATTGCGATATGTGTCAGCAAAGGCAAAAATAACATGCAGTGTTAAATAATAAAATAAACGCATTGCGAGATGTGCAAATAAAGACAGGAAAAACATACAGTGCTTAGATAACAATTGATACAACAAATACATTGCGATGCGTACAAGTAAAGGCAAAGATATCATACAGTGCAAACAAAAATAAATGAAGTGTGATATGTGCAAGGCAAGTAAGCATAAATACTTAATTGAAGAAAAACATACATAACTGTCTTATTGGAGGGCAGACTGACCCAATTGTCCTATTTTAGGGTGGACAAACCCATGTTAAAGAAATAAAAATTATTAAACAAAAAAATATTTGGGAATGAAAGTATTCACATGTTTCCGATGTTTCTTTCAAAATTGCCCCAATATCGAGCTGTGAGATGGTGGAGGATGCAAGATTGTGTACTTGCTGGGGAAAGAATGATTATGAAATTGTAATGACTGAACTCTGCATAGA
This sequence comes from Capsicum baccatum var. pendulum, assembly GCA_030864225.1. Taxonomy (NCBI): domain Eukaryota; kingdom Viridiplantae; phylum Streptophyta; class Magnoliopsida; order Solanales; family Solanaceae; genus Capsicum; species Capsicum baccatum. The sequence continues at coordinate 71,480,848 of CM061552.1, read as the reverse complement.
ACTTCCTACATATTTCGAGTGTCACGAGAATCAGGCCAATGTAATTCGAAATAAAAAAATAGGATAAATTTTGAGACGGATTCTTTAAATTTGCCCCAATGTATTATTTATGCTGACGTTGCTTCTTTGAAAGGAACTTAAAAAAAATTGTTATTAAAAAGTGCCTGACGTCTCCCGATTGACTACAAGGACTTGAGAATGAATGACGTCTCCGATTGTTTACAAGACTTGATGCATGATATCTCCAATTTCTTATGGAGGCTGATGTTTATTGTCGCCTTTGATTGCCTACAAAGACAGAGACCCTCAACTAGTGAAGTGGAGGGACTCTAATAGCCTCTCGACGGATAAGACTACAAAAACATAAAATACTCTAGATGAGTGTCGGATAAAAAAAATAAAATATCGGTATTAAAGGTATGTGCTTGAAAGAAAAATTCAAATGCCCGTATTTGAAAGTGGGTGTTTTGAAAAAAAAAATTTACATTTCCTTGGTAAAAATTGCTGAAAGATGAAGAAGACACGATCGTGTCTTGACTTCAGTTGGTACCAATAATTAGTAGTGTGCATAAGAATTCCCCCATCTCTTTCCTAGCTAACCGAAATCTACTTTAGGGTAACTCCTATAGTTTCAAGTGGTACCTTAGACATGCCTAACTATCGACAAGATTTTTTGTCTTGCTTCAAACAAATATTTTGAGCTATGCCTATCCTCATGCTTTAAGTGCCCGCTCAAAAAAGAAAGTCCCATTTTACACATATTTGAGTAATTTTTTTTATTTTAGGGACATTTACATAAATACACTCATACTCAAAAAGAAAGTCAATGCATGCAATTAAGATACCATACACTTGACTTTCATGTAAGTATCCACTAATGTGAGAACACTTGAAATAAGATCTAGTAGGACTTGCTACCGGCTTGAAATGTAAGCTTAAGGACGGATAGGATAATATTTGGGATAAAAATAATTAATTCCTCAATTAGCATGGCACTACATTTATGCTTTCAACATCTATTGTGCTGCGTTGCCCCTTGTTTCGACTTCTTTTGAATCTTGTGATGGAGTTTTTCTCCTTTTTTTTTCAAGAAACTATATATTTTTTGTTCTTTTTTTTTCTTTTTTTTTTTGTGTGGGGGTTTTCTCTTGAAACTGTTTTTTCATTTTTGTGCATCTGGGACAATATATTCTTTGCATTTTGCGTCTTGAATTGTCATTCGCAATTTACACGTATTTAGTGCGCTCATGAAAGTAGGGTCAAGAGAGGGATAGTGTATGTAAGCACTCAAAAAGGTATAGGCTCAGATGTGGTTCTCCAAAGAAAAGGTTTTAGGCTCAAAAGAGGAATGCTAGGGATTAGTGTCATTTGGTGGGCTGTGAAAGGCACAATCGGGTCAAAGAAGACCTACGATTTTATTCTAAACCAAGTGCAACTCAGAATTTCACCTCAACAGACATTAAGGTCAAGTTCTAGATCAACAATGCAATGAATTAAACTAAAGCTCACCACACAATGCACAAAAAACGTTGAGGTTGGCTTTATTCTTGTCTTAGATGTATTCAAGAAAAAAAATTTCAAGCGTTACTCAGGTGTGATAGAAGGTACTAAAAGAATCTATGATTTACCATGAAATCGGACCTTTATATCATACTACTTTATTCTTTCTCATACACACTTCTAACTGTATTGGTATCAATCGAGCCAAAATTTTATTATTTATTTTAAAAGAATGGGACCGAACCCAAATGAGGGTTGCCTACGTATCTTGTGAAAACAAGAATCAAGTTTGCATAGTTCAGGTAAATTTGTGTGCAATGCATGATTGTAAAAAAAAATAATGGTCATCCTTAAAAATAATATGACAGACGATCAGAAAAGAACTGCTTTTAATATCAAAATTATTCTGATCAAAAGATCGAGAAAATAAATGTCAAGCATGGAGAGGGCTTTGATACAACTTCAGTATGCTGATAATATTAAAAAACTCAGACAATAAGAAATTATAGTATTATTTTACTGCAGTTGGCAGAATTGTTATGATTGAAAGAATGTTGAACCCTCGCTTTTGAAAGTAAGGATCGAGACATCATAAATTTAATGGTTTACGACGTTCGAAAAAAATTAGGTATTATTTCACAAAAATCAGGCGATGATATAGAGGTAGGCCGACTAGGCAATAATGTCAATGAGATTTGAATTTGAGGAGCTATTAAATTGTGCTCTTGAAGGCTTTTGGAGAGAGTCTTTGAACTGTTCATGAAAATTGCCCAGTTTTGAGTACCGGGGAAATTATTCTAAAACAGTGAAGAGATTGAACCCTAATGTAGGGTTGTCTACGTATCTTATCAGGACAAGAATCAGGTCAAAATGTAGTTCAAACTTATAAGCATCTAATGGCGATGTTGGTAAGGTGCAGTTTTAACTGATCTGCTAAGCAAAACAAATGTTAAACTACACCTTCTCACTAAAGTATAATTAATTTTGAGCAAACAAATATGTACAGACACAATAATCCTTCAAATATGTACTAACACTATGATAATGCGTCACTTGGGTCGTGAATCCTTCGGACATAAAGTTACTAACGATGCATGCACCTAAAATGGTGTTATTTAGCTATATCTCATATTTACTAAGAGTGGGTAGACACGAACTTGAATTTCCTATATGAGAAGGCACGTAGTCCCACAGCAGTAAGACTCCCGCTCACCCCAAGTATGCACCGACTCTCTAAAATAAGGTAATTTGAAAGAATTTTGGAAAAGTACAATGTACAATCCGCGTGTACAATGTATGTGAGTGTCAGTATTTCGAAATGGAGGAAATATGAATGGAATGCCAATTTATACAAAACGATAAACAAATAAACAATCTATGCAAAATAATAACAAATAAATAATTTGTGCCACATAAACAAGATAAATCAAAACAATTAGTATGAAACAAATAATAATGTATAAAAATATAAATAATTACCTAAGTCTGTAATGGTTAGAACCTGTGTCCCCAGTGGAGTCGCCAAACTGTCATACACGATTTTTATCTAAGGTCAAAACGCGCACGACATTATGGACTCAAAAGAATTGATTTTGTACAGAGTCGCCACCTAATTTTTAAGGGAAAATAGGAAACCTATTTATTTGTTTAACAAATATGACTTTATTTAATCTACAAACCAAATTATATCCTAGGTAAGGGTTCAAATTATTCCAAAGGAAAGGTATTAGGCACCCTTCAGAATCCACAAATGTGGTTCCCGGCTAGACTTAGATTTATTAAAAGAAAGAGGAAAAATTAATGTTTGTAAGTAGAAATACAAAATGCATATAAAAATAATATAAACAATTTATATATAAAGAATGTATAAGTTGCATATGTTATCGTAAAAATATGTGTATAAAAAGTATATGAAAACAAACAAAAGTACATGAAAATATGTATGAAAAAATAAAAAGATTAAATACAGAAAAATAGTTCAAAGAAAAAGATTACATAATGTTTTTAGTATAAAAAAATATGAATTATTCGACTAAATATATAAATCAATTTAATTTTTTTATAAAAATATAAACGGCCTAAATTTGCCTAACGAGTGATGAAAAATTGCGTAAATAAATAATATCCCTCCCAACACCCCAAAAATAAAGATTTTACTATAATTTAATATTTGTACAATTATAAAAAAAATATAAATTACAAACATAAAACTCAAATTCTTCTTTTCGAGTGTTCCTTTTGACGATATTCCCGAGAACCTGTACAAACACTCGTAAAAAAAAGTTAGAACAAATAATAAATAATTAAAAAAAAGCATGTATGCATATATGTATTTGAAAATATATTTTTTGTTAAAAAGTTGGGATCAGATAAAATTTTAAATACGGCATGGCTACGAAGTGGTTGCTCAATTTATTAGCCTTCCTAAATCGTCTTGCCAAGATACGAATCATAAAACTTTTGCGTTGTTATAAAAATTTCGTCATCGCCCAAATTTATTTATTTTATTACGTATTTATATACGTAATGTCCGTCTTTTATTTGTGTAGGCCTCGAAAATCGACGGAGAATTTCTTCATCTACCAAATTTCGGCCCTTAATATAAAATAATAACTTATATAAAATAATAACTTTGATAAATAAAGTCCGTCTTTTGTAATGGGGTAGCCTCAAATATCCACACAGAGAGATAATTTCATTGACTATGTTTAGTGTAGAATCATGTTTCTTATCTGTTGAATTAAATATAGAGGACAAAGTCGTCCTAAGCAGTCCCACAAAATAGTAGCAGCTAACCCAAGAAAAATCATAAGATTGTGCTAAGTTACTCCACAAATAAAGTAATTACAAAAGAAATGCAACGTGAATATAGTAGCTAGCATCAAACAATAATAATAAAATAGTAAAGCAAAAGACATAAAAAAAAATTAGTATCTAAATATAGCAAATTATCTAGCATCCATGGAGTTTGCGGGTTTTAGAGAGAGAAAAAAATGAAACAAAATATGTGGGAGTAAAAACCTATGTTTTTGTATGTGTATTGTGAATGTGTGTTAGAGTATTTAAAAGGAAAAAGTAATTCATCAAATCTACATTTTTCAAGCATATCTCTTAGATTTAGGAAAGTAGATGTGGGAAAGTAAAAAAGTGGAGGAAATAGGAAAAAGAAAATTAAATTAATATTATTTGTGTTAATGTGATAAGACACCGAATTATTATTGTACTGTGTATTGAAATAACTGATTTGACTCAACTTTTGCAGGTCATATTAAATAACATATAAAATAATGAATGCCGATATATAAATAAAAATAATAATAATAGAAATATAAATAAAAAATATAATTATCTTAAAAAAAATATATTATGCTATAAATAATTAAAATTGTGCGGTAAAAAATTGCAGTGCTATGCTGTGTACGTATGTAAATAAATGTGCAAAAATATTAAAATAATAATAAACTGATAAAAATCCTAAAATTTACGAATTAAGGGTGTGAATGTTTGTGGTGTGTTCTTTGTGTGTTTATTGTGTGTGTGGAGTATTTAAAAAAAAAAAATATTCATATCTATTTTTTCCCAACAAGTCCCTTAAATTAGTGATAGTGGGTGAAATAAAGTCAAAAAATTAAAAAGTGATAAGACTTCGACTTGACTAATTTATTCTTCTGTGTATTAAAATAATTAAATTGACTCATATTTGTAAGTCGTATTATACAAAAAATATGAATGCCGATTATAATTACAGAAAAATATAAACAACAAATAAAAAATATAATTGTCTTGAAAAATATGTTATGCTATAAATGATTAAAATTATACTACGATATAAAGAATTGCAATGCTATGTTGTATACGTATGGAGAGGACAGTACAAAAATATTAAAATAATAATAAACTGATAAAAATTCTAAAATTTATGAATTGAAATAGAGAGTTGAAACAGAGGAAATCGAGAGAGAGGAGAGATCGATAGAGAGAAAGAGCGAACGGGGAGAGGGAAATTGAGTAAAAAATCAGACCCATTACTGATGTCGTTACTATTCCGGCGTTGGGACCCTCACCGGAGCTTCAGATAGGCCACAACGACCCAGCGGACTGCGTTGATTAAAGAATTGCTGAAAAACAGCGACCGACGAACCTGTTCCCCCACCCCGAATCTAATTTTCAACCAAAATCGACCCCGTCGAGTCCATTCTGGCATAATCCACCGGAAAATATCTTAAGCACATATTTGTTGCTCTATTTTAGTGGTGAAGTCACCGTGAAACAGTGAATCACCTTTTCTTGTCTGATTTGCTTTCGAATTACTGAGTTGGGTTCGATTCGAAGTCGAAACCTTATTCAAATTTGGTCGTTGCTAAGGTCGATTTGAGATTTCAGTTGCGGTTTTAGTCGGAAGGAGCAATTTTAATTGAAAGGACGTTAAGGTCCATTTCTCATCTCATTATTGATTAACTTTAAGTTTTGAATACTTTGTGTGATGAATTTATGTTACGTGAAGTTTGTTTTTGTGTGATATTCTGATGTTCGGATCATGAATATTGACTAATTATTCACTGGATTTGTATAATTGAATGATTTAAACTTAATTAGGAATAAGTTGGGATGTATTGAAAATTGTTAAAAGTGAATATTAATTTATGTTGGTTCATTAAGATTGCTTGATTTGGAATAAGCGTCGACTTTGTTAAGTTCGATAGTATCATTTTTTAGGTCGTGCATCATTAGGCAAACTTAGGGATTGTAAAATTGTGAATGTTTGAAGTGTTTGTTGAATGGTGTTGGTTTGCTCGCATTGAAAAAATGTACTCATTTAGCTAGGGAATGCCCCGAGGCCATTTATATTTATTAACCGGGGAATGCCCCCGTGTATTATGTTGGCTAAAGATGATCGTGATCAAGGCCCGAGGTATGGGGTAAAGCATTGTTTAGGATTAGCTTAGAATAGGATTTACATTTTCGTATTTTTCTATTTTGGGGATTGTATAATTCGGACTGGACATTATCTTGATTTTAAATTTTGTTTGATTTGTTTGTTTACTTGTTTTATGTGTTTTGTTGGTTTATACACCATACAGTGTCGTATTCACCGATATACTCTATGAAGCGACCCTGGTCGAACTGCGGGATTGACGGGTGCTTACCACCTTCCCCTCGATCAACAGAATTTCTTAGCCGGAGTCTTTGTTCGTGGATCAATTTTAAAGAGTCAAACCATTTTGAAAGGATTTTCAATGGAAACTTGGCGTACCAGATTTATGTCAAGTGGCGACTCTGAGTTTAAACATAACAATCCTTTTTTCGAAATAAATTTTCCTTTTGTCACTTAATAATAAAAATCTTTCAAACTTAAAATCTAATTTTTTGGGTAAAAAACGGGTGTCACAGCTCTGGTGACTCTGCTGGAGCTTTTTCAGAATTCGAGCTTATTTTGGAGTTGTATCTGCTTAGTTTGACATTATATGTTTATAGACTTTGTTTGTGTTATCTTTTGTATTTGTTTTATCATTGTTGAGTTCTACGTGTTTACGGTTTTTTTTCTTATGTGTTATCACTTTATATCTGTCATCATTTGCATAACCCGAGTCATTTCTTTCGCAACAAGTCCTGTAGTACACGTGTGTACACGACCTCTAGTTGAGTCACCCTTATTTTAGGAGGGGGGGCCATTGGGTGTATGGAGTAGGTGGAAAGCTGTCGCAGCCACTATCAACCATACGCTCCGCCGAATAGCCTTGTTAGTGGACCCCAGCCAAGGTCAGCTTTTAGGTCATGCTTAGCTACATCATATTGAGACCTGGTGGGACCCACTTGGTCCTTTGTAGGAGACTCACCCCTAAAGCATCCCTACGTGCTAATTGTTGCATCTTTGAGGGTAACAGGGTCATTTGACGGACTGATTTGGAGAAAACATGTGCTAGAAGTAAAGAAAAGTGCGTAGGCAAGAAAAGTTCGAAAAAAAAAGAGAAAAAAAAAGTGAGTCAAAAAAAAGAGTTTCATAGGTTTTTAGAGTTTTTATGACTTTTATTTTCCATAATCAAAAAAAAAGTTAAAAAGATTTTGTTTACCTTTTGCACTCATTTCTCAAAAACAAAAACATCAAAAAGAATTTTCTTTTGTTTCCTTAACAAACATTCATAATTCGAAAATTTCAAAAAGATTTTTTCTAATAGGAGTTTTTTATAAAAGAAAAATTCAAAAAAAATGGTAGAGTTTTTGTACATTTCGCATAATGAAAATACCAAAAAGATTTTTCTTTCATAGTTGTTGGTGTCATTTTGTGTGAAGTGTCAAATTGAAAACTAAAAAAAGATCTTATTGATGTTTTTTATTTTCTGTTTATGGTCGTGTCTCTCAAGTTAGGGTTCAATCGGTTGTTTAATCTTTAATTGTCCAAGCTGGACGAACTACGCATACCTTATTCTCCTCTTTCGGGATTGAGATACATAGGCAGCCCTTCGTGGGTTCGGTGATCTTATTTAAAAAATACAAAAAAAAATTCTTCACTCTTCATTTAGAGTAGGTGGCATATACATCTTTTAAAATAAAACTACAAAAAGATTTTCCTTTAATAGGTTCAAGTTTCATTTTCATATGAAATTCAAAATCGAAAATCCAAAAAGATTTTTTTTTTGGTAATCATAGGTTTCATTTTGTATAGGGATGCTAAAGCTGAAAAATTTAAAAAGATTTTTGTCAATTCTTTTGACAATTTGTTATTTTCTTTTCTTCTTAAAGTTTCAAGAAAAAAGAAAAGAAAGAGAGTTGATCGATCATTTTTTGGCCAAACTTCACGAACTACGCATACCTTATTCGCCTCTCTCGAGGGTGAGATACATAGGCGCCCTTCTTGGGTTCGGTGATCTTTTTAAAAGAGAAAAGAGGTTTTTAAAAAAGTATTGAACTCTAACACATTTTATATTTCTTATTCAGTTAGTTTAAGGTGGTTGGTTTGTGGCATTCTGGCTGGTCCACCACATCACACCAAATCCAAGAAAGGGTTAGTTGTGTCTAACAATATAGAGAGTGACATGATGGATCAAACAAAGAGTCAGAAAAATGAGAATTTAAAGCAAGATATTGTGAGATTAAGCAACAAATGATGGAAATGTATCGAGCTTGGGCCAGTGGGCTGCCTCCTCCTCTATTCCCCACTATTGAGCCCGTAAATACCTTAAGATTTCCATCAAAATTGGAAAGTCAATACCTTGAGATTTCCATCAAAATTGGAAAGTCAGTTTCCTAATATTGATGATGCACCACAACATGCCTCAAAATCCATTCCACATCAAATGCATCCCAATACTTCCACCACTCTTTCTTTAGCTCCTCAATATAAGCCAACCACATTCACAACACCACATACTGTCTGTGCTTTTGTTGCTCAACCTTTTACTGAGGCCCCCACTTTTGCTATCAACCCAATGATGGTGTTTCCCCAATTTACTAAAGAGCAAGAGAAAATAGCTGGGAAAATGAAGAGTGCAGAAAGGGTTATGAAAAATTCTCTGGGACTTACGAATTATGAAGATGTTTCATATAAAAATTGGGGCATGTTTTCAAGTGTTAACCTTCCTCCAAGTTTTGAGACAGCAAAATTTGAAGAATCTGATGGACAGAAGAATTCTGTGAAACACTTGGGACGATATTGCAATCAATCAAGGGAAACTAAAGAAAAGAAGAAGGGAAACATACCTATTGTTGTGTCGGGGCCACAATAGAGCTTGAGAGGGTCAACTCAACAATACCGTAAACCTTGGCCCCGAGCCTATACATCATATCTTCATGCTCAACTACAATAAGGTTTCTCTTTGCAAAATCCAAGATATTCCATTCCAGTTCCTCAGTATCCTTTGAACAATGCACAATGGTATACTCATTCGCCTTCTTATCCACTATGGAATGCACCGTTCCTTCAACATCATCCTCGACCCTTACATATTTACCAAGGTAATTCTAAGTCTAAGTTTCAACCGAGGTCGAAGTTTGCAAAGAGGAGGAAGTCAAAGGATAATTTATACCAATTGGGGAGTCGTATGCCTGTTTATTCCAAAAATTAAAAGAGTTGGGCATGATCACTCCTCTCCTTAGGTGTACTCCTAATCCACATTCAAGAAATTTTAATCCTCATGTACGATGTGCATATCATTCTAATGTTCAAGGTCACAGTATTAAAGATTGTAGTACTTTAAAAAGAAAAATAGAAAGGATGGTTCAAGAAAAATTTATCGTAGTGCAAAACATTGATACTACAAAGTCACACAGAATCCTTCATCAACGCACAGTAACACATAATATGTGGGAAGAAATGAGTTAAGCATGGAGATACAGAACTTATTTGTTGAATAGAATGTATCTGACAGTGGTGGAAGCTCTAGTCATGCTGATATCCAAATCAATGGCTAAGATGGCTCAGCAATTGAGAAATCACTCATCTCCCTACTAGGAAGAGGTCTGGCAGTTTTTTTTTGTTTTCCTTTCTATTTTTTGAATTATTTCAGGGTTGTAGTTAGGAATCTATCTTGTTTTATCCCTTTGTCGTTTATGTTCAAACCCTTCTATCTTTTATTTCAACTAAATAAAGTGTCCCTTTTTTCTTTGTGTTTTAAATAGGTGTTGTTTGTTTGTTTTCCTTACACAGTACATTTTATATTGGTTCTAGTGATATGACATGCTGGCGGAATTTTTAGCTATATCCTAAAATTCAATTTAATCATGACCATTAAATATGAGGTCTAAAGTTAGAAAAGATATCTAAGAAAATAGGTAGAGTGTTGAGATATTTGGTGACAAGTTGAAGCCTTCTTTGAAAATTCAGAAAATTATTTTGTGATTCACAAGAATAACTTGGTCATCAATTGAAATACATGTCTCAATTAGGTCAAACACGTGATCCTATATCAAGAGGAACAGAAAGAAAATCAACTCCACAAAAGCATGAGTCATTCGATGTGAGGGATGTACAACAAAGATGGAGTTGTATGCTGAAAAATTGTAGAAGAAGATGTGACACACATGCTCAATTAAAGTTAGTGTTGTTAAAGTGTCACAAATGATCTTCATTTTTCGTTTCATATTGCATGATATGTACTTGCATTTTCAAGGATTGATATGACGAAGGTATTTCATTCTGCTATCCAAACATTGTGTCATCTTTTGTTTACCTTATTTGAGTCTTAGTTTTATTTTCTTTCATACACCTCTTTTGGAATCAACATAGAGTTAGTAAAACTCAAAAGAAAAGTGTCGAGCAAAAGAATAGAGTCAGAAAAGTTTTTTTAAAAAAAGAAGAGAAAAAATGTGTTCAAAAAGAAAGAAAAGAGTAGAGTGTCAAGAAAAAGAGAGTTAGAAAAAATCCCAAAGAGAAAAGAGGCAATAATAGAAAAAAAAAGAAAAAAAAATCAGAATCAAGCAAAATAAGTTGTCGGAATTACGTGTGACCTGATTCTCCTCTCTCAGGGATGAGATATGTAGGCTGCCCTGCTCTAGGCTCGGTCCAACTAAATAAATAATTTAGAATTGCCCAGTCAAAAGAAATGGGGGCATGAGTTAATTTTTGTTGTTTGAGTCGATTCCAAAAGTTGTAAGTCCTACCCCACTTCAAGTGTCGTTTGGGCCTTATGTCATCCTTTCTTTCTAACCTTATCCAAAAGCCAAGTTACAACAAAAGAAAGACCTTCCGATCAATCTTTGAGAATGTTAAGGCTAAGCATGCAATGCAATATGATGAGGCATTTTACGAACTACTTATTTTCCTTAGCATAAGGAATCAGGAGAGAAATAAAAATGATAGTCTTATTGGTGAAAACCCTCACAAGCACCATAAGTTGATGGTAAGTTGAGAGAGATAAAAATAAGAGAGTCTTATCGGTGAAAATCCTCACGAGCACCGTAAGAAGACTGTGAGTTGAGATAACTAAAAATAAGAGAGTCTCATTGGTGATAACCCTCACGGACACCATAGGGTAATGGTGAGCTGAGAGAAAGAAAATGAGAGAGGCTTGTTGGCGAAAACCCTTCAAGGATTCACTAGCTGAATAAGGTCTCTGAATGCGAATTGGCCCAAGGAAGCAACTCAATTTCAGGGTCATTAACTCAACAACAATTGGTGGAAATTTTGGATGAAAAGATCAAGCAGCTTAATCTAAAATGCAGGTCATAATCACTAGAGTTGACTGTCATTTTCAGATAAGTTTTCTTTTCTCTTTTTCTAATGGGGACATTCATTTTCTTCTCTCTATTATTATTTTATTTTCTCGAGTCAGTTATCTAAATAAAAAATTTATTGTTATTTTTCTCTTGTCTTTGAGTCAAGTTTATGTCAAAACAAGTAAGACAAAAAGCGAGCTTCTTCAATTGCATAAAATAAGACAAAAAACGAGCACATAAAAGTGACATGATTGTGAGTCAAAATAAGGCATGCAGAAAGTTTTATCAACAGACAAGTCCAGAAACTCATGGGAATACCAAGGTTCAAAGGGTTTATCTGAGAAACATGGCAAAGCAGAGATACTGTGTTTGTTTCAGAGTTACTCTTAATAATCTAAGTTTGGTTCAATGATGCATAAATTCAATGACATATGCTAATGGTTGGAAGCAAGGTTAAATTAGACCAGCACAAGAGAAATTACCTCGAAAGCATAAGCCATAAACCAGCCACCATGTTTTAAACTCACAAGTTTTGTTTGATAAAACATGAAATATGTTACCTTAAAATAAAGGACTCCGTGCATAAATATCAAGGGCTGCAATGCCTCACTTCTACAAATGCAGGAAGTAATTTTTTTTCACAGGTTTGATAATCAAATCATGGTAAAAATTCATCAAACTATACCCCTCGGAGACACACTTCCTTGTCCAGGTATTTCAGTTTTCAATTGTTAGGTGATGCACTTCTTAAATTCCCCTCGACTCCTAGAAGACGTACCTTCTGATCGAGTCATTCCCCTTGACTCTTAGAAGATGTACTTCCTAGTTGAGTCATTTCCTTTGATTTCTAAAAGATGTACTTTCTAGTCGAGTCATTCCCTTTGACTCCTAGAAATGTACCTTTTAGTCGAGTCATTCCTTTGATTCCTAAAAGATGTACTTTCTAGTTGAGTCATTCCCTTTGACTCCTAGAAGATGTACCTTCTATTCGCTTCATTCCCCTTGATTCCTAAAGGATGTACTTTCTAGTCGAGTCATTCCCCTTGACTCTTAGAAGATGTACTTCCTAGTCAAGTCAGTTCCCTTGATTCCTAGAAGATATACTTTCTAGTTGAGTCATTCTCTTTGACTCTTAGAAGATGTACCTCCTAGTCGAGTCAGTCCCCTTGATTCCTAGAAGATGTACTTTCTAGTCGAGTCATTCCCCTTGACTCTTAGAAGATGAACATCCTAGTCGAGTCATTTCCCTTTATTCCTAGAAGATGTACTTTCTAGTTGAGTTATTCTCTTTGAATCCTAGAAGATGTACCTCATAGTCGAATCATTTCCCTTGATTCCTAGAAGATGTACTTTCTAATTGAGTCATTCCCTTTGACTCCTAGAAGATGTACCTCCTAGTCAAGTCATTCCCCTTGATTCCTAGAAGATATACTTCCTAGTAGAGTCATTTCCCTTGAATCCTAGAAATTATACTTTCTAGGATAGTCATTCTGATTAACCCATAAAAGATGTATTTCCTTGTTTAGATTTTTCAAGTAGTTATGATGTGACTTTCACAAAAGTCCTCTGATTATAAACTGGAGCAAAATTTAATTTCCATGTTTGGAACTTCACTTTTCTTAAAAAAATAGAATCTTTCTTTATCATAATCTTTGTTTGAGATAACACTTTTTTAGTTTTGAAATTGAAAGTCAGGAGCCCGCCTGAAGAAGAAAGTGATGAAAATGAAAGTCAGGAGCCCACATGAAGAACAAGGTGATGAAACTAGACGTCAAGAGCCCGCCTGAAGAACAGGGTGAAGAAATTAAAAGTCAAGCAACAAGGCGATGAAATTGAAAATCAAAAGATAAAAAAATAGCAAGTCAGGAGCCCTCCTAAAGAACAGGGTAATGAAATTGAAAGTCTAGCAACAAGGTGAAGAAATTGTAAGTCAGCAGCCCGCCTGAAGAATAGAGTGAAAATTTTCAAATTAAGGATCAAGGTTCAGAAATACCACTGACAGAACATGGTCAATTTGTGAGTTCATCTCCAACATCAGATTTTGTATGGAGAAAAAATTCATTCTCAAGTTCAACCCAAAGAAGATCAGATTTTTTGTCAATTTTAAAAACATCTGAAACTCAAGTCAAGAGTCCAGAGAAGCTGCATAGATAGGATTTTGTAATTTCAGTTATTTTTTTAACTTGTAATTTTCATTTTTGATGTAATGACAAAGCCACAGGCGGGAACCTCGATGGGACATCATGCAAACATACACTAAAATTGAGAGAGTTTGAGAAACACATAGAGATCTAAAACAAAGAAAATCGAGAGAAAGGTGAGATCGATAGAGATAAAGAGCAAACAGGGAGAGGGAAATTGAGTAAAAAATCAGACCCATTATTTATGTCATTACTGTTCTGGCATCGGGACCCTCAACGGAGCTCCAAATAGGCCACAACGACCCAGCAGACTGCTTTGGTTAAGGAATCCCCAGAAAACAATGACCGGTGAACCTGCTCCCCCACCCCGAATCCAAATTTCAACCAAAATCGACCCCATTGAGTCCGTTCTGGCGTAATCCATCGAAAAACATCTTAAGCAGATGTCCGTTGCTCTATTTTAGTGGTGAAGTAACCGTGAAACAGTGAACCACCTTTCCATGACTAATTTGCTTTCGAATTACCGAGTTGGGTTCGATTCGAAGTCGAAACCTTATTCAAGTTTGGTCGTTGCTAAGGTCGATTTGAGATTTCGGTTATGGTTTTAGTCGTAAGGAGCAATTTTAATTGAAAGCGATGTTAAGGTCCATTTCTCATCTCATTTTTGATTAATTTTAAGTTTTGAATACTTTGTGTGATGAATTATTGTTACGTAAAGTTTGTTTTTGTGTTGTATTCTGATATTCGGATCATGAATGTTGATTAATTGGTCACTTGATTTGGATAATAGAAAGATTTAAACTCAATTGAGAATAAGTTGGGACGTATTGAAAAATTTTAAGAGTGAATATTGGTTTATGTTGGTTCATTAACAATTGCTTAATTCGGAATAAGCGTTGACTTTGTTAAGTTCGATAGTATCATGTTTTAGATCGTGAATCGTTAGGCAAATGATAGGGGTAGGAAAACTTAGGGATTGTGAAAATTTGAATTTTTGAAGTTTTTGTTGAATGGTGTAGGTTTTCTCGCATTAAAAAAATGTACTCATTTAGCCGGGGAATGCTCCGAGGACATTTCTATTTATTCACCAAAAAATGTCCCGACGTATTATGTTGGCGAAAGAACATCGTGATCAAGGACCGAGGCATCGGGTAAGGCATAATTTAGGATTAGTTTAGAATAGGATTTACATTTTCGTATTTTTCTATTTTTGAGACTGTATAATTCGGACTGGACACTCTCTTGGTTTTGAATTTTTTTTGATTTGACATCTTAAGCAGATGTCCGTTGCTCTATTTTAGTGGTGAAGTAACCGTGAAACAGTGAATCACCTTTCCTTGACTAATTTGCTTTCGAATTACCGAGTTGGGTTTGATTCGAAGTCGAAACCTTATTCAAGTTTGGTTGTTGCTAAGGTCGATTTGAGATTTCGGTTATGCTTTTAGTCGGAAGGAGCAATTTTAATTGAAAGCGATGTTAAGGTCCATTTCTCATCTCATTTTTGATTAATTTTAAGTTTTGAAACTTTGTGTGATGAATTCGTGTTACGTAAAGTTTGTTTTTGTGTTATATTCTGATGTTCGGATCATGAATGTTGATTAATTGGTCACTTGATTTGGATAATTGAATGATTTAAACTCAATTGAGAATAAGTTGGGACATATTGAAAAATTTTAAAAGTGAATATTGGTTTATGTTGGTTCATTAATGATTGCTTGATTCGGAATAAGCGTCGACTTTGTTAAGTTCGATAGTATCATGTTTTAGATCGTGAATCGTTAGGAAAATGATAGGGGGTAGGAAAACTTAGGGATTGTGAAAATTTAAATTTTTGAAGTTTTTGTTGAATGGTGTAGGTTTTCTCGCATTAAAAAATGTACTCATTTAGCCGGGGAATGCCCCGAGGCCATTTGTATTTATTCACCGGAAAATGTCCCGACGTATTATGTTGGCGAAAGAAGATCGTGATCAAGGACCGAGGCATCGGGTAAAGCATAATTTAGGATTTGTTTAGAATAGGATTTACATTTTTGTATTTTTCTATTTTTGAGACTGTATAATTCGGAATGGACACTATCTTGGTTTTGAATTTTTTTTGATTTGACATCTTAAGCAGATATCCGTTGCTCTATTTTAGTGGTGAAGTAACCGTGAAATAGTGAATCACCTTTCCTTGACTAATTTGCTTTCGAATTACTGAGTTGGGTTCGATTCGAAGTCGAAACCTTATTCAAATTTGGTCGTTGCTAAGGTCGATTTGAGATTTCAGTTGCGGTTTTAGTCGGAAGGAGCAATTTTAATTGAAAGGACGTTAAGGTCCATTTCTCATCTCATTATTGATTAACTTTAAGTTTTGAATACTTTGTGTGATGAATTTATGTTACGTGAAGTTTGTTTTTGTGTGATATTCTGATGTTCGGATCATGAATATTGACTAATTATTCACTGGATTTGTATAATTGAATGATTTAAACTTAATTAGGAATAAGTTGGGATGTATTGAAAATTGTTAAAAGTGAATATTGGTTTATGTTGGTTCATTGACGATTGCTTGATTCGGAATAAGCGTCGACTTTGTTATGTTCGATAGTATTATGTTTTAGATCGTGAATCGTTAGGCAAATGATAGGGGGTAGGAAAACTTAGGGATTGTGAAAATTTGAATGTTCGAAGTTTTTGTTGAATGGTGTTGGTTTTCTCGCATTAAAAAAATATACTCATTTAGCCGGGGAATGCCCCGAGGCCATTTGTATTTATTCACCAGGAAATGTCTTGACGTATTATGTTGGCGAAGAAGATCGTGATCAAGGACCGAGGCATCGGGTAAAGCATAGTTTAGGATTAGTTTAGAATAGGAATTACATTTTTGCATTTTTTTATTTTTGGGACTGTATAATTCGGACTGGACATTATCTTGGTTTTGAATTTTTTTTTTATTTGTTTGTTTGCTTGTTTTATGTGTTTTGTTGGTTTATACACCCTATAGTGTCATGCTAGCCGATATACGCTATGAAGCGACCGTGGTCGAACTACGGGATCGAGGGGTACCTAACACATCCCCTCAGTCAACAGAATTTCTTAGCCAGAATTTCTATTCGTGGATCAGTTTTAAAGAGTCAAACCATTTTGAAAAGGATTTTCAACGGTGACTTGGCACACCAGGTTTATGTCAAGTGGCGACTCTGAGTTTAAAGATAACAATCCTTTTTTCGAAATAAATTTTCCTTTTGTCACTTAATAATAAAAACTCTTTCAAACTTAAAATCTGATCTTTTTGGTAAAAATGGGGTATGACAAGTTTAAGTTAGTTTTAATAAGCGTAAGCACCAATATCTTTGTCAAGCTTTTGTATTTAATGTGTGATTGTGTTAGGTCAATGAAGTTTTGATGATTGACATATAAATGAAACATGTTACTCAAGCTGGTCCAAACACATGGAGACAGAAGTTAATCTCACTGGATGACACAAAATAATTTGCTTGAAGTCAGGAACGGATAGGCCTTCTCAATATAATCATAATCACGTGTGATAAAGAAGAAGTTGTAGTTGAATACCACACTTTATTGATAAGCTAAAGAGAAAGAGTTTCACTTAAACGAGGAGTTCAAGTTGAAGAAGGAGTTTGATCAATGCAAGGAGTTGTATTCGAAGAAGGACTTTTAGTTGACAACAAACTCTGTTGAATTAAAGAGTTTGAAGAAAATAGAAGATCAAGGACGTTGAAGGAATCTTTGAAGAGTTATTATATATCGAGGGAGTAACTCATTTCGTTACTCATGCACTCACAAAGATAGCAACACATCAACGGATTATCAGTGAAGTTCTAAAGCTTGAAGCATTGAAGTTGAACCTGTTCCTAGTACTTAGAGTTAAGGAGTCTTAGACTTTATGTGTTAGGTTGGTTCTTGAGTTGTATTGTTTTCTAGTCTCAGTGAAGTATAAACTGAGTTAGGAGCATTGTCTTCAAGTTTGGGAAACTCAAAAATACTCACCTTAGGAAGGTTTGTGTTTTTGTAGAAATAGGAGTTAGAGTATAATTCCTAGATTACAGGAGTCTTGTAATTTGTTGATTATTAAGGCTCAATTGTTTTAGCGGAGTTGGGGTTAAATTCTGTAAAGGTACAGGTCGTGGTTTTTTACACCTCTTTGAACCGGGTGTTTTTCACGTAAATATCACGATGTAATTTACTGTTTTAGCTAGATAGGAACACGTTAGTCAACCTATTCCATTGATAGGCAACTGCTAGACTAAAATAAGTAATCAGTAGGGCACGCATTCTAACAGATTGGATATTATGTGAAACGTTAGGTTTATATCTTACAGAGACATCGGAGGATATTAAATTTTCAGTTCACTTGTCTTCTACCATTATTTAGACAACATTGTATTCAAGTAGGAAACAAAAGATGTTTCCTCTTTGCTCGTATAATACCATATGGCAGCATTTGTTGCAGGATAAAATTAATATGATCTTCTCTTTAATCTGCATCGGGGATTAGCCAAAAGTAGCTACTTTATTTGATTAATATCAACATTTCTAAGCCTTATTTCCAGCAATATATATCATGTCTTTAGAATACTTCACGGTTAGTATAGAAGTAATGTGTAACGGGAAGTGAGAAATTAAATAATGGCCGTGAGATTCTCGTAATTGTTTGTCATTAATTTCACATGTAAAACATTATAGAATGTTCAAATTCTATATTCACCTTCCCTTTCCTTTTCCCTTTGAGTTTGTTTTAGTTGAGCTATTCCAAGAGTTCTATTTTGGTTGAACTGGAGTAAGGATGGATTTGCGTCCATCTCACATCATAAACCTTCCAGTAATAGCAGATTGAAGACAGTTTGTTCATATTGACTAGTATTTTGTCGCTCTTTTGCTTCCAGTTAATTTTGTAATATTTTTTTGTTCAAAGTTCCTCCGTGACCATTTCGAATAGAACTTCTCCCTTTTTTTTGTTCAAAGTTCAAGAAAATGCTCGTATGAGTATCGAGATTGGAGAATGAACATTTCACAGAGCTCATTCCATATTGTTCTCTATCTTCAAGCTTTTAATTTTTACCTTACCTATCTTCTTTATATGTGGACATGGTGACCAAAGGGACTGATTTTTGGCCGAGTTTGAATGAGTTTGAGTTTATCTCAATTAAGTGTGTCAAACGGGCCGGGCTGACCCGGCCCGGCCCGGCCCGACCCGGCCCGTGACGTCAAACCGGACCGGTTTGACCCGGCCCGGAAAGCCCTAGGGCTTTAGGGTACCGGGTCCCGGTCCGGTTTTTTAAAAAAATTTGGCCCGGTTAACCCGGCCCGGACCAACCCGGTCCAGGCCCGCCGGTTAACCGGCCCGGGCCCGGCCCGATAACCAAAAAAAATAAAAAAAAAAATAAAAAAAAATAAAAAAATTCTGTTGGGCCAAACTAGCCGTTGGCCCAACGGTAATATTACCGTTTTTGGGTCCAAACGGCTAGTTTGGGCCCATTTCATTAAAAAAAAAAAAAAAAAAAAATATAAAATATTTTTTAATCCTCAAAATAAATCTATAAATACCCTACAACTTCAAATCATTTCTCACACAATTTTCCAATCTCTCAAATCTCATTCTCTCTCAAATCTCAATTCTCAATTCTCAAATATTCAATATATTTAATTTCTTAAAGTGTTCACTTTAATTTTTTATTTTTTCGTTTACAAAGTAAGAGCGGAAGTTTCTAAAGTCGCAATCTTCGGATACTTCCCAAATTTGGTATTGTCGTTCCATCTCTTACGTTTAATTTTTATTTATTGTATTAATTGTTTAATATTTAATTTTGTTATATTTGTGTATTTTGAATATTTTTAGTTTAATTTAATTTATATTATGGATAAATTAAAAAACCTCGCTGCTAAAGGTGTTAAAAATTTTTGTCCCGGAAGCGGTAGTGGTAGTAAAAAGCGAATTATTAGCGGTAGAGGTAGTTCAAGTAATAGATATACCCGTGTGCCTTCGCCTCCGGTACCGCTTGGTACACCTTTTGAGGAAGAAATAGGTGTAGGTGCTCACGATATGGATTATGTAGAATTTCAAGAAAATTACGGTATAGAAGAAGAAAATGAAGTAGATGCAGTTAATGTAGACGAAGATGATGAAAATATTGCTGAAACACCCGCAGTAGGACATGCTAACGTTAGATCTGAATCAGTTAATCTCCCTTCCCGTCCTCCCAGTGCCCCAAAACCCCGTAAAAGAACTAGTATTGCATGGCAATTTTTTGAACGTATATCAGATAGTGAGGTGCAGTGCAATATTTGTCAACAAATATATAAGCATAGAAGTGGCGGTAAGCAAGGGGGTACGGGTACATTAATGAGACATATAGCTGAAGATCACAAAAGAGAGTTAAATATTGCAAAAGGTGGTGGGGATGTTGGTGGGTCAACGCAAACTAGAATGGACCCAACAACCGGTCAAGTAACGAAAAAGTATAATAAATTGAGGGACCGGGAAGAAATAGCTAAAATGGTAGCTGTGGGTTGTTTGCCTTTTACTTTTCCTTCTTCTGATGCTTTTATCCGTTATATACAAGCAATTTATAATCCTATGTTTAATGGTATTCCTAGAACTACTTGTCGGTCTGATATTTTTAAACTCCATTCACAATATTGTTTTTATTTATCAACATTCTTAAAAAATATTCAATGTAGATTGGCCCTAACTTCTGATCTTGGTCGTGCTGTTAATAAAAATGATTATTTAACTGTTACTTGTCATTGGATGGATAGTAATTTCATAATGCAAAAACGTATTCTTGCTTTTTTATATGATGAAGATCGCAAGCATACTGGACAATTTATTTTTGATTCTATTATTAAAATTGCCGGATATTATGGTATAGAAAATAAAATTTTATGTATTGCTTTTGATAATGCTTCTAACAACAAGAATGCTATAACAAAAATAAAATCTACGTTATCTCCACCCTTTCCTGAAATTTTCCATATTAAGTGTGCATGTCATATCTATAATTTAATTGTAAAAGATGGTCTTGACTTTTTTGAGGTTTATATTGAAAAAATTCGTCTTGCCGTAGGTTTCATTCAAGGAAATAATCGTAGAGCGAGAATTAAAGAATTTAAAGTTAAATGTCAAGAAAATGGACTTACACCGATTTTAATGCCTGAGGAAATTGATATTAGATGGAATTCTACGTATGAATTTTTAAAAACTTGTTATAAATATAGAATTCCTATTACACTCACTTTTAACCAACACTGTGGTTCTTTTGCTGATTCTGCTGATTGCATGTTACATAATTCTGATTGGGTTATAATTAATGATCTTATTAAATTTTTAGAAAAATTTTATGTAGCTACGGTTGAATTTTCCGGTGCATACTATCCTACTGTTTGTAATATTTTGGCATATATAGCCGATATTTCTGGTTTGCTCCAACAATATAAAAATAAAGAAGGTTATAAAGAAGCTGTTGGCGCTATGTTTACGAAATTTAAAAAATATTTCTTCCCGATTCCCCCTATTTACATGATTGGTGCTATTTTAAATCCTTGCATGAAATTTAATCATATGTGTCACTTTAGTACGCTTATTTATACTAACTTAGAAATAAATATTAACCGTGAGTCTGAACAAGAGCAGCCTGATTTGTGGACGGCTACGGCTGATGCAAAAGATTATATAGACAAATTATATAATCACTATGCTGATTTATTTGATTCAGCCGTACCTACAAATATCAGTCCAACTGTCGCTCCTCATCCTCCCGAGGAGCCATCATCTTCTAAAAGGTCGGCACATAGTGGTTTTCCTGATTCGTTTTATGATTTATCTTGTTGGAACAGTGTGGATGACAGAGCTTACACATCAACTTATCGGGAGGAGCTGAAATATTATCTGCGGACGGCACCAGAGGATCGCAGACGACGGATCAACTCGCTGGATTGGTGGAGAAATAATGAATCACAATATCCTGTACTTTCAAGATTAGCCAGGGATATCTTGAATGTACCAATGTCAACCGTTGCATCAGAGAGCGCCTTCAGTCAGGGACGACAGCAGCTTGGAGACAACCGACACTCATTGGGAAGCAACGCAATGAATGTTTTAGTTTGCCTTAGAGACTGGATTAGAGCAGAAAGAAGAAACCAAGGAATGGAACCAGAGCCAAGCGACGACCTCAAACTTGAAGAAATAATGACTTCACGGGAGAACTCAACAGAATCAAGTCCAATGCATGGGTTTGCCCCCGTTGACTTCGACTATCCTATGCAAATTCCAATTAATATTAACATGCATGAGTTGGAAAAAATGATGCATAATTTATAGATTTTTCATTCATGTAAATTATAAATTTTGGATCATTTTGCAATCAATAAAATTCCACAAATTCATTCACTCCTTAGTTGTTGTTTTTTATTTTTTTTTATTTATCAATTTAAAGTTTTAATATCTTCTATAGAAGTGTATATTTAATGTATACATTATATATATCTTCTATAGAAGTGTATATTTAATGTATACATGTGTATATATCTTTTATAGAAGTGTATATTTAATGTATACACGTGTATATATCTTCTATAGAAGTGTATATTTAATGTATACATTATATATATCTTCTATAGAAGTGTATACTTAATGTATACATTTGTATATATCTTCTACAGAAGTGTATATTTAATGTATACACGTGTATATATCTTCTACAGAAGTGTATATTTAACCTATACATGTGTATATGTTTTATAAATTAGTATATAAGTAGATCTATACATATTGTAATGTATATATAATGTAGTATATTTTACAAGTAGTAGTATATATACATTGAATAGTGTGTATACACGTGTATATATCTTCTATAGAAGTATATATTTAACGTATACATGTGTATATGTTTTATAAATTAGTATATAAGTAGATCTATACATATTGTAATGTATATATAATGTAGTATATTTTATAAGTAGTAGTATATATACATTGAATAGTGTGTATACACGTGTATATATCTTCTATAGAAGTATATATTTAACGTATACATGTGTATATGTTTTATAAATTAGTATATAAGTATATCTATACATATTGTAATGTATATATAATGTAGTATATTTTATAAGTAGTAGTATATATACATTGAATGGTGCGTATACATGTGTATATATCTTCTATAGAAGTGTATATTTAACCTATACATGTGTATATGTTTTATAAATTAGTATATAAGTAGATCTATACATATTGTAATGTATATATAATGTAGTATATTTTATAAGTAGTAGTATATATACATTGAATAGTGTGTATACACGTGTATATATCTTCTATAGAAGTATATATTTAACGTATACATGTGTATATGTTTTATAAATTAGTATATAAGTAGATCTATACATATTGTAATGTATATATAATGTAGTATATTTTATAGGTAGTAGTATATATACATTGAATGGTGCGTATACACGTGTATATATCTTCTATAGAAGTGTATATTTAATGTATACATTGTATATATCTTCTATAGAAGTGTATATTTAATGTATAGATTGTGTATATAGCGTATATATAGTGTATATTTGACCGGTTTTTATCCGGTTTTGACCGGTTTTGACCGGTTTTGACCGGATTTTAGCGGGTTTGCCCGGATTGGGTTAAGTGGGCCGGTTCCGGGTGGGTTTTATTTTTTTTACTGTGCGGCCCGGCCCGGCCCGGCCCGGTTAAGGCCAAAACCGGCCCGTAACCGGCCCGGAACCCGGTAAGAGAGAGGGGGCCGGTTCCGGGTTGACCCGGCCCGGCCCGTTAGACAGCCATAATCTCAATAGCATATTTATGGTTGAGGTAGATGTCTTCGGCCTACTCTAGTATTTGCTCCCCAAAGCTAAGCATCTATAATATATTTTCTTTTGAGAAATATTGACTTAAAAAAATTTCACATATTGTTAGCTTTTTATCTCAAAATGATTTTCTTACAAGTACGTGTATGATTTTGTCTAATTTTATCTTCTTATTATTTCGTAGAATATTGTCCAATGATTTAAGGATTCGATTTCATTTCTTATCTTATTCTATGTTGAATTCAAACGCAGCACATCTCCAATTAAATAAATGTCTAATACTTTTATTTTTTCTATATTTGCCGTTAAGCTTAATTTTCAAATACTAATTCATTCTCTTTCTTTTGCATGAACTGTCGCAGCGAGTTCATTCGGACTCCATTCTTATACCCGCATTATTTTTGTTGGGCTTCATATTCCATCAAGTCAGCCTAATTCATTTGTCGCGACCACAATATATATTCCATCATTTTGAAGATCCACCTCTCGCGAGATGATCAGAAAAGGGAAGTGGAAAAATACCAAGTACTAAATTTTGGGCGAAGGCCTAAAATCATTTCTCATTCTTAGCTTTTACCTTATATACTTTGTATCGCTAATATTTTTTTGATTAAAATTTTTATTTAATCTAGATGAATCCCAACAAAGTTATTTCATTAATTTCTTCACTAATTTCAATTTACTCCTATGTGACGAATCGTGAAAATGAGTTCAAAATTTATAATCGACTTTTCCTTTGGAGTAAGAATTTGGTTTTATATAAACAATGTCTAATTTTATAAGGGAAAAATAATTAATTTTTTTCATATCTCCTCCAGAAAGTTTTCTTTATTTTAAAAGGAAAAGATACAGACCGTATTAACCTCAATTCTCACTTCTGTGCGAAAGACGTAAACATCCTAAAAGAAATGTGTTCTTTTTAATCATTATATGTTAAGACATGGTTTTTTCTTTAACAGAAATATCCTTAAAAATTACTGATGGATAGACATTTTAGTATTGTTAAATATTATTGTGTCAAAGTATTCTGCCTAGTTAATGATCTTAATGGCATTATCAAGGGTACAAAGTGGGACATTTTAATATTGTTAAATATGTTGAAAATATGTCTTGTAGGAATAGATATTTTTAGTAGTTTTAAATTATTAGAGTCCTATATGACTTAGGAATTAGTTGTCCCTTTATTATTTGAATAAGAATTAGTTATCCCGGTTTAAATTGAAGTGTAGTTAGAAATTTAGCTATAAATATATGTTTTGAGTTATTAATAAAAAAATTCTCTTTGACAATACAATTGCGGTATTTTTTCCTCTCCAACTCTTTCTCTGTTATTTCTCTAATTTCAAAGCTAAAAACCAACAATTGGTATCAAGCGTCAATTTCTTGAGAGATCTGTGAGAGAGATGAATTCTGAAAACAACTTTTCTCAAATAGCTCCTCCTGTCTTTGATGGTGAGAATTACCAACTTTGGGCAGTAAGAATGGAGACTTATCTTGAGGCTTTACATCTTTGGGAGGCCGTGGAGGAGGATGACGATGTTCTTCCGCTGCCCGATAATCCCATGGTAGCCCAGATCAAAAGTCAAACGGAAAAGAAAATAGAAAATCAAAAGCAAAAGCGACTTTGTTTGCTAGTGTTTCGCCAACAATTTTCACACGAATTATGGACTTTAAATCAGCAAAAGAAATTTGGGATTATCTGAAGGAAGAATATACAGGAGATGAAAGAATACAAGGCATGAAGGTGTTGAATCTAATAAGGGAATTCAAATTGCAAAAGATGAAGGAATCTGAGACCATCAAAGAGTACTCAGACCGTCTTCTTGGCATTGTTAACAAGGTAAGATTGCTTGGCACAAAATTTAAAGATTCAAGAATTGTTGAAAAAATTTGTGTTACAGTACCTGAAAGATACGAAGTATCAAAAACTACCTTGAAAAACACAAAAGACCTGTTCAAGATTACCTTGGCAGAATTGTTAAATATATTGCAGGCGCAAGAGCAAAGGAGGCTTATGAGATAAGATGGTATGGTTGAAAGAGCTTTGACAACCAACCACAAGACTCAAAGTAAGGATAATAATTCAAGAAAAAATTACCCACCTTGCCAGCACTGTGGCAAAATAGGTCATCCTCTATTTAAATGTTGGAAGAGACGCACAATGCAAGATCTGCAATCAACTTAGCCATGAAGCTGTGATTTGCAAAAATAAATTTTAAAAATATGAAGCAGATGCCCAAGTCATCAAAGAAGAAGAAAAAGATCACTTATTTGTGGCAACATATTCTTCAACCAATAAATCTGATTTTTGAATGATTGACAGTGGTTGTACAAACCACATGACATATGACAAAAATCTTTTTAAAGAGTTTCTGCCTTTGAAAATTAAGAAAGCCAGAATTGGGAATGGTGACTATATTTCTGCAAAAGGAAAAGTAAATGTTGCAATCAAAATAATTTTAGGTACAAAAATAATTTCAAATGTTCTTTACGTTCCCGATATTGATAAAAGTTTGTTAAGTGTTGGCCAGCTAATGGAAGAAGGATTCAAATTATTATTTGAGGATAAATATTGTTGAATCTTTTTTTCCACTAATCATGAGATTTTACAAGTTGATATGAGAGGCAAAATTTTCTTATTTAATCTAACAGAAGATGCACACAAGTCATGCAAGAACAAAGATGAATTGGCAGATTTATTCAAGAGGTCAAATTCAGCTGAAGTTGAGACAATTTCTGATCCAAGGAGGAGTGTTGAAAATATGTCTCAGAAATTATTAGAGTCCTATGTGACTTAGGAATTAGTTGTCTTTTTATTATTTGAATAGGAATTAGTTATCCCAATTTAAATTGAAGTGTAGTTAGAAATTTAGATATAAATATATGTTTTGAGTAATTAATAAAAAAATTCCCTTTGACAATACAATTGTAGTATTTTTTTCTCTCCAACTCGTTCTTTATTATTTCTCTAATTTCAAAGCTAAAAACCAACAAAATAATTATTATGTCTAAGTATTCTGTCTACAGTTGGTGATCTTAATGGCATTATCAAGGGTACAAAGTGGGAGTTTTGTTTTGCTGCATGTCATAATGGTCCGTTTCTTTGTTTCATTTATGCAAAATTATCCTTTCATTCATAAGCCATTATTTGGAAATGTACCCACGTGCACTTCCATTTCATTTGTGTTATGAGTCATTAATCACAATAGTCAGTGGTAGAAGAATGTGGATATAAGTTTCATATAACTTTCTATCTTTATTTCTCCATTTTCCTACACTTTATAACTTGTAACCTTTGTAATTCTTGTAATCTAAAGGTCTTTGATTTTCCCTCTTTATTATCCCTTATTCATCCTTATTCAATACAAGGATGAATACCTCATCTATAATTAGAGGTTGTCTTGCATGATTTTGTAACACACAAGATAATATAGAGTTTACTAAAATTGGTAAAAAAGGGAGTTTATTAGTTGAAGGGAGGTGTTCTTTTTGTGGAGCTTTGAACTCAACTCTTGTCCAGTGTTGTCGAGTTGTTCTTTGTGAAATAATTTACTGCAGTGGATTCGAATCTCCTTAAAGAGAGAGAGATATCCGCACCACAGCCATAGAAGAAGAAGATATTCTTTTTATTTTCTTCACTTGTAATTTTTAGTTGTAATTTTATTGTAATTTCACCAGTAATTTTAAGGAGATTCAATGGCAATAACTGAAAAATCTGCAAATGTCAAGATGGGAGATCTAAACAAGTCATTCCGGTTCAACGGTACTCATTTCAAAGGGTGGAAGAGTAAAGTTTTTTTCTACGTAAGTCTTCTCAATGTCTCATATGTGTTAACTGAGAAGAATCCAAACAAAGTAGATAACTCTTCCATGATGAAGAACTATTTTCTCTTCAAGAGAAAGTGGAAAAATACGATAGTGACTCCTATAAGTGTCGGTACTTTTTACTTAATTGTTTATCTGATATTTTTTATGATTATTATGATAGAACTTACTCTAGTGAAAAGAAATTTTGAAAAACCTTGCAGAGTATGTATGACACTGAGGAGGCGGGAGAGAAAAAATATGCGCCAAGCATATTTTTTCATTCTAAAATGGTAGACAACAACTCAGTGGTAGACCAAGATTAGGACTTCATAATGATTGTTGGGGAGTTGAGGTCCGAGGAAGTCAAAATTAGAGATAACCTTATTGTTTGTGGCATAATAGATAAACTTCCTCCTTCTTGAAAGAAATTTCAAAAAACTATGCGCCACAAGCAAAAGGAAACTTCTCTTGAACTTTGATAATGAGAATCCGCATGGAAGAAGAAGCAAGGTGTCAAGATGCACTTTTACAAACAGAAGAGAACAACATCACACAGAAGGTAAATTTAACTACTCAAATAATGTTGCCCCTAAAACTAACAAAAATACTACTTTGAATCCTAAGAAGAAAAAATTCAAAAAAAATAATGGTAGACATTCCAAGGACAATAATAGTGTAAACAACCAAGCAAAAAATCAACATATACAAGAAATAGGATCGTGCTTTATCTGTGGCAAGAGTGCGCTTATTGCTTAATTTTACAAATTTTGGAAACATGGGCCTACACCTCAGGCAAACGTTATTGAAGAATCAATTATGGCAGTGATAACAGACATAAACATGGTGAAGAATGTTGATGGATGGTGGGTTGAATCTAGTGCAAACCATCATGTTTGTTATGACAAAAATTGGTTTAAAAAATATACTAATTTTGAGGAGCCCAAAAGCATCATGCTTGGAAATTCTCACACAACTCAAGTACTTAGAATGGGAGACGGCGAGTTGAGTTTTACTTCTAGAAGGATATTAATTTTAAAAGATGTACTTTATACTCCTTCCATGAAAAAAAAGTTGATGTCTTATTTTCTTCTTAATAAAGCAAGCTTCAAATAGATTATTGAATCTGATTAGTATGTAATTGGGAAAAATAATTGATATTCCAGATTTTGATGGAAAATTTTACATCTTTTACAAGGGATAGTTGTTTGTATTTAAGCAACTATTAGTGTATTTGATGTTGGGTTTTACTGTTTTCAGGAAAAGAACTCAACAGAAGAAATAACTTGGAAAAACAGAAGCTAAAGGCTCTTGATGGTCAAACTGATGGGACGTTAACTTTGTGAAGGACCGTCAAGATATCCATCAACCCTAAACAGAGTGGAAAAAACTGAGGTTCCAAGCGACGGTCTAAGCAACGAACCATCAGGACACTGACGGGCTGTCAACATAACCGTCAGGGTTGAGAAAGAATAAGGCAAACTGAGATCAAACCGACGTCCAAGTGACGGACCATCAGGACTCTGACAGGCCGTCAACTTGGCCATCAGACCTGAGACAGAACAAGGCCCTCTAGGTATCCAAGTGACTATCCAAGTGACGGACCGTTAACTAGAAAGTCAACTAAATACCCAGTATAGGGTTAGAGTAAGTATCTTTCATTTATTTTTTATCTGCTTTTCATCTTTTGAGCTACTTGTAACCTACTATTTTCTGAGAAATAAACTGATATTTTGGATCTGAGCATCTTATTCATTATTCACTAAAGATTAACAATAATCCTTTGGATATTCTTTTAAGTAGTTTTCTAAATTATCTATGATAAGCGCAATGAAATTTTCTTGTTCTATGATATGTGGCTAAAGCTCTCACAACTAGGGTTATGGGAGCCTTGATGTGATTGGTTGCTTAGGGTTGTGAGAATTCCCGAATTCTATTACTAATTGCAATTGTATAAAATCCTCTTCATTATTGTGATTTTTCTTGGTTGCAAACTTGAAGAGTGAGCTCAAGAATACCACTTGGTTGAGTAGAGAAGTGAGTGTTGGGAAAAAAAGAGATTTATAAGGAACTCAATGGCTTTAACCTTTGGGCTAAGGGTTGATGCTTTACCAGGATCTACTCACCTAAAAATAATTGAACATATCAATGCAATCTTTAAGTTCGAAAGAATTAAAGGGTAATCTTCTATTAAGGTTAAGAAACGAATAGATGAATCTTAGAATTCAATAATTCTTGCAATTAAAACTCGTTAAGTAGGAATTTGGGATAACTCACAACCTTGACTTCTGTAACATCTTGGTGAACATAATCCTAGTTTACTCATTCTCATTGAATCAAAACTTTCAAGTATACTCATTAGTTGCAACATGTTTTACTACAAGCATACTTCCTTGTTAACAAACGCACCCCCTTTATTTTGAAACTTTTGATCAATAGTCCATTAATAATCATAAAACTTAGTTTACACAATATTTCCTTTGTGATTGACCCCAACCTAGTTGGATTCTATATTTGACAACGACCGCTTACACTTTCTAATGAGAGTTGTAATTTGGGCGTATCAAATTTTAGCGCCGTTGTCGGGGAATATGATTGTCAATTAAGTTTATGAGAGTTAACTGACCTTTGGTCAAGTTTCCTAATTTTACTTTTATTTGTTATTTTTGTGTGTTATAGGCCCTTTACTTTTCATGCCACGTACGAGGAGGTTAGGAGAATAGAAGATCAGCAAGAAGCAGAGAGACTAGCCGTCTTGGCTAGAGCTCAAGTGAATCAACAAAACAAAGGTCGACCAGTTCGGGAACCTAACCCAGATGATGATGACCTTGTAGATGATGATTTGATCAATCAGGCTGATAGAAGGCGTGTTGAGGATGTAGCCGCACCTGTGAATAGAAACCGTTCATTCAGAGGTAGACAAGACCACCAAGTTGTGCAGTTTGATCTCGACGACGATGAGGATGATATGGATGGAGCAGGAGCGACTGGAGCTATTACCCCTCCACCTTTGGCACCCGGAGCTAAGTTCAACATTACAAGCACCATGATCAGTTGCTTTATCTTAAAGGGTTGTTTGGTGGAATTCCGGGTGATGATCGAAATATGCATTTAGTGAACTTCATTACTATTTGCAAATCCTTTTATAATCTGGGAGTAGGGCAGAATGCAATCCGTCTACGGCTATTCCCTTTGTCTTTGTCTGGGGAGGTAACAGTCAACACTGTGGTTGAATGGGTTTACTCCTAATTCTATAATAAACTGGAGGAAGTTGAAAGGATCTTCCCTAGAAAGGTTCTTTCTTCCATCCAGAATGCTACAGTTGAGGGATGAGATAAGTAATTTCAGGTAGCTTCCGAGTGAAGCTCTTCATGAGACGTGGGAGAGATTCAAGATGAAGTTGATCCAATGCCCCAACCATAAAATGACTGATGTACATCTAATGGAGACTTTATATAAAGCCTTAAATTCTATGACAAAGCCGACGGTGGATAATGCTGCAGGAGGAGCATTTATGGACCTTACTTTTCCTGATACTTCAAAAATGCTTGGTAGAATGACTAAACCGAGTAGAGCTTGGCATACCAGGGATTCTGAGGTAGCAAGCTCTACTGTGTCTAGTGGTATAGCAATTGAACAATGGAGGAGAGATGAAGAGCGAGATCAAGACATGGCCCACATGAAGACTCAGATGGACTTGCACATTAAGCATCTATTAACTAGGAAAATAGATAAGGTGAAGGTCGTGGGGTCGCAAAGTAGGAGAGCTGAGTCCGATTATGAGGAGAAGTCTAACTATCTGAATAACTGGAGGGGTTTTGAGGAAATATCCAAGGAAATTAAGGTCAAAACTACTATGATAAATCTGGTTACAAAGATCATGACCAAGGGAACTAGAAGAACAAAAATGATAGGAGTGGGTTATATGTACCTCCTAGGAATTGCGATACTACAACTACTAGTTCGGGAAAAATATTTGTGGAGGACATGATGGCGAAGTTACTGAAAGGAGGGGAGACGACTAGCACCGAGGTGACAGAAATAAAGAGTGACTTATCATCTATGAGTTAGTTAGTCGACTCACATTCTACTTCCATCAGGCAACTGGAATATCAGATGAACCAACTATCCATAATATTTAATTAGACAAAGAGGGGTATATTGCTGAGTGGAACAGTGTAGAACCCTTGGAATGATGGTTTCTGCATGGAGATTACTACCCGCAGTGGTAAAGTATTACTGGGCCCTTCTTTGGACAAACCTGTAAGTGATGACGTGGTAAAGTTAAATGCGAAAGTAGAAGAAAAATATCCATTGGAGTCTGAGAAGATGGATAGTGATGAGATTTTATCTAACCATCAGCAGGTTGATGAGTTAGAGAAAGATAAGGGAAAGGAAGGGGAAGTAGTAGTTACTGTTACGCCAAAGCCACTTCCTCCATTTACCCATCGATTACGAAAAAAGGAGGATGACACGAAGTTTAGCAAGTTCATGGAAATACTAAAATAGTTGACTGTAAATGTGCCTGGCTATGCTAAATTCATGAAGGATCAGGTCACTAAAAAGAGGATGGTGAGATATGAATTGGAGGACAATATTCACCATTGTAGTGCTATTTCTTCCAAATCCTTAGTGCAAAAGAAAGCGGATCCTAGAGAATTCACTATCCCGTGTACAATTGGATCGCTGGATTTTGCAAAGGCCCTGTATGAGGGTATCAAAGAATATGAGGAGACATTATGTGCACTAAAAAGAATGGGATCATATTCATATTCTCCCAAGAAGTTGGATTTGGACCTCAAAAATCGCCCAACACCACTAGCTAAACCATTTATTAAAGATCCACCAGTGTTGGAGCAGAAAGAGTTGTAGGGCTATTTGCGATATGTGTTTCTAGGTAATGGAAACACCTTACTGGTTATTATTGCAGCATACTTGGGAGATAAGTAGGTAGAGGCTCTTATCCCTATGCTTAATAGGTACGAAAGATCTATCGGGTGGACGATTGCAGATATTATTGGTATTCTTCTAGACATATATACTCACAAAATCCAGCTAGAGAAAGATTGCACACCAACTATTGAGCATCAGTGCATATTAAACCCACTGATGCAAGAAGTAGTTAAAAAGAATGTTATTAAATGGCTCGATGCAGGGGTAGTGTACCCATTCTCCGATAGCAAGTGGGTAATTCTTATGCAATGTGTGCCTAAAAAAGGGGGCATGACTGTGATTTCTAATGAGAAGAACGAGTTAATTTCGCTTAGGACAGTAACTAGGTAGGGAGTTTGTATGGACTATCAAAATTTGAACTCAGATACTGAAAGATCACTTCCCAATACCCTTCATGGATCAAATGTTTGATCGCTTATCAGGAAAAGATAGGTATTATTTTCTGAATGGGTATTAGGGATATAATCAGATCTCGATTACCCCAGAAGATCAGGAGAAAACAATATTCACATGTCTGTATGGAACATTTACATTTAAGTAAATATTGTTCGGCTTGTGTAATGCACCCACAACCTTTCAACGATGCATGATGTCTATCTTCTTTGACATAATGGAGGACACCTTTGAGGTGTTCATGGATAATTTCTCTATAGTGGGTGATTCATTTGAAATATATTTGATGAACCATAGTAGAGCACTTCAGAGATGCGAGGAATTCAATCCCGTGCTGAACTGGGAGAAATGCCACTTCATGGTGAAGGAAGGAATTGTGCTTGGACATCAAATTTCAGCAATGGGGATTGAAGTCGACCAGGTGAAAGTAGAGGTTATAGAGAAACTACCCCCTCCTACCTCAGTATAGGGAGTTCGTAGTTTCCTTGGTCATGCTGGATTCTACCGTCGGTTTATTAAAGACTTCTCCAAGATTGCAAACCCACTTTGCAAACTTTTGGAGAAGGAGGCTAAGTTTGTGTTTGATGATGATTGCAAGAAGGCATTTGAATGCCTCAAGGAGAAGTAGGTGGCTGCCCCGATTATCGTTGCTTCAGATTGGTCTAGGCCATTTGAAATTATTTGTGAAGCGATTGAAATAGAACTCAAGGCTGTTCTTGGGCAAAAGAAATAGAAGATGTTTCACCCCATTTATTATGCTAGCAAGGCGTTGAATGAGGCTCAAGAGAATTATACTGTCACCGAGCAGGAACTTCTCGTTGTTGTCTATGAATTTGAGAAGATCCAAGTATATCTATTAAGAACTAAGGTGGTGGTTCATACAGACCACGCTGCTTTGAGATATTAAATGGTGAAGAAGGATGCCAAGCCAAGGTTGATCAAATGGGTGCTACTCCTTCAGGGATTAGACTTTGAGGTCAAAGACAGGAAAGGTTGTGAGAACCAAGTTGCAGATCACCTATCAAGGCTCGAGAGATATCAGGTCACAATAGAAAAGATGGACATTGACGATGCTTTCCCTAACGAGAGAATCCCTGCTGCTGCACTTCAAAAGGCACCTTGGTATGTAGAATTTGCAAATTTTGTGGTAAGTGATCTTATTCCGAAAGATCTGTCCTTTCATTAGAAAAAAATTCCTCCATGATGCCACATGGTACTTTTGGGATGAGCCATATCTATTTAGGAGTTATGCTGATAATATCATCAGAAGATACATCCCAAAAATTGATATGCTGAATATTCTGGAAGCCTGCCATACTTTCTCAGTTGGGGGACACCATGCAGGTGATCGTACTGCAAGAAAAGTACTGAAGAGTGGCTATTATTGGCCAACATTGTTCAAGGATTCATACGAGTTTGTGATAATATGTGATCAGTTGCAGAGACAAGGCATAATCTCAAAGCACTATGAGATGCCCATGACAAAAATGTTGGAGGTTGAATTGTTCGACGTCTGGGGTATTGATTTCATAGGACCCTTTGTGAGTTCCTATGGATTAAAGTACATCTTAGTTTCTATAAATTATATGTAAAAATGAATTGAGGACGTTTCTCTTGCTGACAACGAAGGTAAAAGAGTGGTTGCCTTTCTAAAAAAGAACATCTTCTCTCACTTCGGAGTACCAAATACTATTATAAGTGACAGAGGATCCCATTTCCTCAATAAAGTGTTTTAGGATACTTTGGCAAAATATGGGGTGAAACAGCATAAGGTAGCAACTCCATATCACCAACAGACCAGTAGGAAAGTGGAGATTTCAAATCGGGGATAAAAGCAATTCTAACAAAAACAGTGAATGCAAGTAGACAGGATTGGTCTCAAAAGCTTGATGATGCCTCGTGAACATATCAGACAGCTTTCAAGACACCAATTGGTATGTCGTCATATCAGCTGGTTTATGGAAAAGCATGTCATTTGCCAATTGAGCTGGAGCACAAGGCTTTGTGGGTACTCAAAAAATTGAATCAAAATTAGAAGGAAGTAACAGAACTAAGACTGGAGCAACTTAATGAGATGGATGAATTCCCTCTCGGGGCTTATGAAAGAGCAGACCTATACAAGGAAATAATGAAGAGATAACACGATCGCAGGATTGAAAAGTAGAATTTTTAGAAAAGAGATTGGGTATTACTCTTCAACTCTAGACTAAAGTTCTTCCCAAGTAAACTTAAGTCTAAGTGGTCTGACCCATTCAAAGTTACATAGATCTACTCATCTGGAGTAGTCGAACTTGAAAATGAAGATGGAAGTGTATTCAAGGTCAACGAGCAACGAGTCAAGCTATATATCGGTACGATGGACTTAGTTAAATGCTTAAGTACAGTTTATCTCGATGAAGTCTGAGAAATCGAGATAATTGAGTCGTGCTATGACAATAAATCAGGGGCTAATAGGAGGCAATCCACAATGTGTTGTTGTAAGTATAATTAGAGTTATTTGTTTTTTTAGTGTTATTAGATGTGTTTGTTGAAGTGTGAAGGAATAAAAATGAAGAAAAATAGAATCTGAACTAGTTGAGGAAGGTTGATGGGAATGTTGATGGACCATCACTAAAACTGTCAAAGCCATGGGCAGAAATATGTATTTTGGATAAGGCTTGACGGTTAAGCTAACGGACAGTTGCTTCCTCGATGAATCATCAAAGTTACCATCAACATGACTCTAGAATCATGAGGTACTGGAAAAAACTGACGGACATCATGATGGGCTGTCACATTAACCGTCAACTTGAAACAACAGGGTGATTCTCTGGTATGATTTGACAAACAAACCAACAGACCGTCAGTCAACTGACAGACCATCAGGTTTCCCGTCAGACAAACCCTATATTTTTAAGAGTGGGTCGGGTCACCAATGGGCTTTTTAGTCATTTTGATCTGACCCAAATCATATTTAATGGACAATGGGAGTCAGTTACATATACGTTCCCACTTTTTAAAATCCCAAAACTGTTTAAATTTCTGTACATTCATTTTGAAAATCAAATACATCCCATCTTAGGACTCTTCATCTCCTTCCTTCTCCTATTTAAACTACCGCCCTCTTCTATTCTTCTCATCATAATCAAAGTTAAATCTCTCTCTAAGCAAAACTGAGTAGTGTAGTTTGTTCTAAGTTTTGCAAGTTCAGAATAGTGAAGAGCACTTCAAGGATAAGGTATGATCAAAACACTACTTTTCTTTTTGAAATAAAGAACATGAATAGAGTAAGTTTGATAATGTTTAAAATAACTTCATCTTTTTGTTGTTGTTGTGCTTCTAATTTGTTCAAACTCTGGTAAATATTATTCTGGGTAAAGTCTTAGTAACCCATAGCCTAAAAATGGTGAAACTAGTGTTTAAAAGTGTGAACTGATGTAGTGATTATTGTGCTTAATGATTAGATGCATACCAGATGTTCAAAAATTTACCAAAGAGAAAGATGAAGTCAAAAATTATAGTAGTCGGCCACACTGACGGACCGTCAGACCCCTGATGGACCATCAGATTGCCCGTCAATTACCTTCTAAGCAAATGCCTCTCTAGTTTAGCCATGACAGACTTCTTAATGGACCGTCAGAACTTTGATGGACCGTCAACTTGACCGTTACTAGGCTTCTCTGGTTAAGCTGCGACGAACATATAGATGGACCGTTAGACCCCTGATGGACCATCAAACTATCCATCAACTCAACACTGTACCTTATTCTTTTCTGATTCTAATCTAATGCTGATTATTTGTCTTTGTTTAGATAAAAAAACATAGAAACTACCCGCACAACGAGGTGGAGCTAGGGCTCAACAAGCAAGGGGCAGGGGTGACCGACATGGAGTAAAGAGGCACCAGCCTTCAACACTCTCAATGGGATAAAATGACTGCAGTACTCTCTTAGTCTGAAGAGAAGAGTGAGAGTGATAGAAACAGTAGTACTTTTTCCATCCCCAATGAGGAAGGGGTTAACACGTCAAACCCTAACTAAGTTGAGGCATCAGAAACTGCGGATGCTAATGTGATTAAAAGTAAGGACCTTCAGATATGGGAAGAACTTTGGTGGAAAATTGAGGAAACTCAAAAGCACTTCTTTGATGGGTTTGAACCAACAGCAAATAGACCAATCAAAAGGCCCATCTCTGAAGAATACCAAATCATCACATCAGAACTTCATGAGTATCTAGATCTTGAAAGGGGTTTAACGAGTATGAGTTGGGATGGATGAGCATACCTCCCAGTTCATACTACCAGAATCTTGTGCGGGAGTTCTTTTCCATGTACTTAGCACTACTGGAGAAGGAATTTCCTAAAGGCACTGAAATGAATGACATTCTGAACAGGTCACAGGTTCTTATGAGAGGGGTCAATATTGACATTTCTAAGTGAATTCTAAATAGGGTACTTTTTGGTCCAGACTATGAGCCACCAGCTACAATTTCGAAGCTTAAGCATTGTATATTTACTATAGCAGAGCAAAGCCCGTGGTTAGCTCGCCTTATTATAGATGAGAACAACCTATAATGGTTGCATAAAACTAAGGAACACATAGCTAAGTCATCCCTAAGTTTTAGGGCAAAGTTTTGGTGGAAGATTATGAGGTTGAGGTTGATTCCAATTGGTGGAGATGCACATTTAGAGCTTCAAAAGGCGGTTTTGGTTGCAAGTTTGATCGATGGGCTTAAAATTAATTTTGGCCACACCATTGCTGATCAGTTATTTTTTCGTTCTCACTAAATAGCCAGTGCTTTACCATTCCCATGTATGATCACAGAACTGTGTAGGAGGGCTAATGTCCCTTTACTCAGGGGAGTTAATAATGAGGTTCAGGCCAGTCATCGATAGGATATTAAACAAATGAAGGATGAGTCAAAATATGAGATGTGCATTCATAAGCCACCTATTTACTAGTCACAGTCTACTCTAGCTCCTGGGACTTCTGAGATTCCCACAGGTATGCCACTGCCAATTACTACTTATATGCCACCAGATACTTCTGCAGGGTCGGCATCAATGCCTCTGGTGGGTGAAACTTAAGACACTGCATCTGTTCCACCTCAGTATTCTAAATATCGATTGACACAAGAAAAATTTGCAAAACATGTGAGATCCCAGAAAAAATTCGAGAAATAGTTAAATACATAGGCAAAGCAGTTTAAGCTATTTGTTGACTGCATCGTTGATGAAGCCCTCAAGCCTTATCAGAATATTCAGGCTAGAATGAACGATATGGAAGATTGTGTAATAAAATAGTTGAACGAGTTATCAGTACTAGATTTTGCAAAGTTTATGGCAGAGTTTAGACAGACACAAGCTGACATTACTGAGCTGAAAAGGCAACCACCATAGCCTACTTTTGATCCTACATTGATAATCAGTGATTAAGATGAGGGCCTTGTTGATCTTATGGTCATGCCGCTGAAAGATAAAGGTAATCAAGTTGATAAAAATACTGATAGGAAGACTTCAAAGAGAAGAAGGTGAGAAGATATGACACTTGAGGAAAGAGAAGCCAAAAATATGAGAAAAACTTCAAAGAGGTCGAAAAGAGATGAAGAAAATAGAAATAAAAAGGTTACAGATGAGATAATGGGAGTCTCAACTAATTCAGCCCCACTGAGGGGCCCCACACCTAATCCGGTCCCATTCGAGATACCTCTAATTCAGGAGGGAGCTATTTTGAGCACCCCTACCAGCATTAGGGTCACTGATGTTGCACTTGAGGCCAAAGAAGCCTCACCAAATTTGACCGAATCACAAGCCTAAGAGGCTTTGTAAGTATTTCACTCCCCTGTACCTTATTAATAATGCATTTGAGGACAAAGCAGTTTTGTTTAGTGGGGGTGGGTGCTTGTTGTGTTGTTTATCACTTTAGGGGTTTTTGTTGCCTGTATTCTTTTCCCTCATTTGATATCTATTATACATGCTCTTTTCGTTTAGCACCTTTTTAACGTATGGTAAATGATGAATTGTGGCAGAATACTGTGAATATGCTTATATATGAGAATGTTTTCTTGTCTATTAATATAAGTTTAACAACCATTTTGAATCTGTGATTGGCATTAGGATGCAAAGACAAAGTAAGCATGATCATGTGATGTAAACCCAAGAGTTTGTAGGATAAGTATGAGCTCATTGCCTATGTTTGCGAGTATTTTGATACAGTTCTTGCATAGTGTATATAAATAGAACTTGCCTGGTTTATTTATATTACTTTGTGGTTGATTCAATAAGATAGGATAGCAGGCCTCCTTCAGTTAGTAGTCTACTTAACCATAAAAATCCTACCAAAAAAATACAATTTTTCCCTTTGGATGTTAGTACCTATTTTTGGCCTTGGTCCAGTATTGGATATTGTGCACTCTCTTAAGGGTGGCTAGTGCTGGGAAGTTAGTTTCTAATGTAAGTGGTTTGGATTTGAAAGAAAATGTGTCATCCAGCCCTGATCTAGTTAGATAATGTACACCTCAATTGAAAGCATCAACATAAGTTTAGGGTGGCTGATGTAGACCAAAAAAATTGGGGTTATTGTTATTGTGAAATTATGGATAAATAGAATGGATTGTAAGTGAAGTAGAAAAGTGGTAGTCTTGGTGAGTAGCAAGCAAAGGCGAAGAGAGTGAAATCTGAACTTGAAGTCATTTTGGCTGATGTATACCAAAATAAATTAGGGTTATTGTTATTGTGAAATTATGGATGAATAGAATGGATTGTAAGTGAAGTAGAAATGTGGTAGTCTTGGTGAGTAGCAACCAAAGGCGAAGAGAGTGAAATCTGAACTTGAAGTCACTTTCCTAAAATTATTCCTTATCTAGCATCGAAACCTCATTACAAGCCATAGAAAGTCCTATTTAACCTTGCGAATCAACCGTAGAGGAGCATTAGATGAGAAGAGAAAGCTTATGGGTGTATATGCTATGTTTGAAACTTTTTTTGTTAGAGTAAGAGTTTTAATTGTTTATCCAGAAGTTAAATTGATAATGTGTGGTGGACTTCTTTGACTGTGAGGGCAATCTGAGTTGTACTTGCCTTTACTAATCTTTATGGGATATTGCATCTGTGATCATGTATGTGCTAAATTATAAATAGTGCTAATTGTGGATTCTGATATGTTGGAGCTGCATGAGTTAGGTGGTAATTGAGTGGTTGAATCATGCATAGATGAATGGTTAAATGTCCATCACTGTTCTTGTCCATGCATATGATATGGTGTTGAGTTGCTTGAGG
Organism: Capsicum baccatum var. pendulum; assembly: GCA_030864225.1. Classification (NCBI taxonomy): domain Eukaryota; kingdom Viridiplantae; phylum Streptophyta; class Magnoliopsida; order Solanales; family Solanaceae; genus Capsicum; species Capsicum baccatum. The sequence continues at coordinate 71,440,813 of CM061552.1, read as the reverse complement.
ACAAGCAATTATCTTAATTTGAGGATGTTGATATTCCGGCTTTTGACAGAACATTTTACATCTTTTACAAGGGATAATTATGTGTCTTGAAGTAATTATTAGTGTATTTGATGTTGGGTTTTACTGTTTTTAGGAAAAGGACTCAATAGAAGAAATAACTTGTAAAAACAGAAGCTAAAGACTCTTGACGGTCAAACTAACGGGCCATCAACTTTATGATGGACCGTCAAGATGTCCATCATCCCTATAAAGAGTGGAAAAAACTGAGGTTCCAAGCGACGGACCATCAGGACACTGATGGGCCATCAACCTAACCATCAGGTTTAAGATAGAACAAGGCAAACTAAGATCCAAGCAACGGTCCTAGTGATGCACCATCAGGACTCTGATGTGCCGTCAACTTGGATGTCAGACCAGAGACAGAACAAGGCCCTCTAGGTATCAAAGTGATGGTCCAAGTGACGGACCGTCAACTGTGACGCGGCGAAGTTAAGTTCAAATTTTGAATTCCAAATACCTGGGGACATATAAATGCCCAGTTTAGGGTTAGAGTAGGTATCTTTGATCTATCTTTTTAATCTATTTTTCATCTTTTGAGCTACTTGTAACCTATTATTCTTTGAGAAATAAACTGATATTTTGGATCTAAGCATCTTATTCATTATTCACTGAAGATCAAGAATAATCCTTTGGATATTCTTGTAAGTAGTTTTCTAAATTATCTATGATAAGCGCAATGAAAATTTCTTCTTCTAAGATGTATGGCTAAAGCTCTCATAACTAGGGTTATAGGAGCCTTGATGTGATTGGTTGCTTAGGATTGTGAGAATGCCCAAATTCTGTTACTAATTACAATTGTATAAACACATCTTCATTATTATGATCTTTCTTTGTTGCAAACTTGAAGGGTGAGCCCAAGAACACCCCTTGTTTGAGTAGAGAAGTGAGTGTTAGAAAAAGAGGAGATTTACAAGGAACTCAAAGGCTTTAACCTTTGGGCTAAGGGTTGATACCTTAACAGTATCAACCCACCTAAGAAAATAATTGAACATATCAATGCATTCTTTAAGTTTGAAAGAATTAAAGGGTAATCTTCTATTGAGGTTGAGAAACGAATAGATGAATCTTAGAATTCAATAATTCTTGCAATTGAAATTTGTTAAGTAGGAATTTGGGATAACCACAACCTTGACTGTCGTAACATCATAGTGAACATAATTCTAGTTTAATCATTCTCATTGAATCAAAACTTGGAAGTATACTCATTAGTTGGAACACGTTTTGCTACAAGCATACTTCATTGTTAACAAACGCAGCCCCTTTATTCTGGAACCTTCAATTAATAGTCCACTAATAATCATAACACTTAGTTTAGATAGTTTTACCTGTGGGATTCGACCCCAACTAGTTGGGTTTTATATTTGACAGCGACCGCTTACACTTTCTAATGAGAGTTGTAATTTGGGCGTATCAATAATATTTTTGTGGGAAACAGGAATGCTTGTGATGGTATATTTAAGTTGAATGTTGAAATGAATAAAACATCTACTTTCATTTGTATGCTTTCTTCTACTAATTTTTGGCATGCTCATTTGTGTCATATAAATGTTCGTTATGTGGGAATCATGAGCAGTTTAGGATTAATTCTAATGGTCAAAAAGAATTTTTAAAAAATGTGAAGCTTGTAGTAAAGCTAAAATCACAAAAAGGCCTGTTTCCAAGTTGAAAGAAAACTGATTTAAATTAGTTCATGCTAATATATGTGAACATGGAGGAATTTTAACTCGTGGAGGAAATAGATATTTTATCACTTTCATCGATGATTTTTCTAATTTTACATATATTTACTTAATGAAAAATAAAAGTGATGCATTTGAGAACTTTAAAACTTTTCTTCATGAAGTTGAAAATCAGTTTGGTAGAAAAAAAAAGAATAAGAAGTGATAGAAGCCATGAATATGAGTCACATGAGTTCAATTCTTTTGTTAGATCAGTGGGTATAATTTATGAAACTACTCCTCCTTATTCTCCTGCATCTAACAGTGTAGCAGAAAGAAAGAATAGAACTTCAATTGAGTTAACTAATGTTATGTTAATTAAGTCTAGTGCACCTTTAAGTTTTTGGGGTGAAGCTCTTTTGACTGCTTGTTATGTGTTGAATCGTGTGCCGCATAAAAATACCAAATTAACTCTTTTTGAGTTGTGTAAAGGTCATATGCCAAATTTGAGATATCTAAGAGTTTGAGATTGTTTATCCTATGTAAGATTAATGGATCCTAAAATCTCTAAGTTGGGTAAAAAAGTTACTACTTGTGCTTTTCTTGGTTATGCTTCAAATAGTACAACCCATATATTTTTTAATCTTGAAGATAGTGTTGTAATAGAATCTGGTGATGCTATTTTTCATGAAAATAAATTTCCTTTAGATTCTAAAAATAGTGAAGGTCATAGGATTGAAAAAAATATTTTGTCACTACCTAGTTCTTCTACTACAACTTTGGAAAATAAAGAAAATGATGAGAGTTAGGAAGGAGTAAACGAGCTAGAGTAGAAAAAGATTTTGGTCCTGATTATTATGTTTTTAATGTTGGAGATGACCCTCTCACTTCAAAAGAAGCTTTGTCTTCACATGATGCTATTTTTTGGAAAGAGGTTGTAAATGATGAAATATAATCACTAATTTTCAATAAAACATGAAAGCTATAGTTAATTTACCTCTGGGTTGTAAGACAATTGGATGTAAATGGGTCTTACATAAAAAGTTAAAACCGGATGAATCTGTTGATAAATACAAGGCTAGGCTAGTAGTTAAAGATTTTAAGCAACTAGAAGGCCTAGAATTTTTTGATACTTTTTCTCCGGTAACTAGAATTACATCCATTAGACTTTTAGTTGCTATTGAGGTAATTTTTTATTTACAAATTCATCAAATGGATGCAAGAACCGATTTTTTAAACTGTATTCAAATGAAGAGATTTACATGGAACAACCCGAATGCTTTGTTGAAGCTGGACAAGAAAGCAAAGTATGTAAACTTACTAAATCCCTATATGGATTAAAACATGCACCAAAGCATTGGCATGAAAAGTTTGGTTCCTACATGATTGATAATGGCTTTTAAAAAAAGTGCATATATAAGTATGATAAGTGCATATATCATAAGTCTTGAAATAATTTGCATGTTATTATTTTCCTATATGTTGATAATTTATTGATCTTTGGCTCTAACATGAATGTTATTGGAGAGACTAAAAACATTCTTAGAAGTCATTTCGATATGAAAGATCTTGCTGAAATAAATTTTATTTTAGGAATAAAAATTACTAGAACATGAGATGAAATTTTCCTTGACCAGTCACATAATGTTGAGAAAATTTTGAAAAAATATAATTTTCTTGATTGCAAGCATGTTGTAACTCCATTTGATTCTTGTGTTCACTTGTTTCCTGTTGAAAGTGAAAATGATGTAATAAATCAAAAGGAATATGCTCGCATAATTGAAATTTTGAGATATGTGACTAATTGCATTAGGCCTGATATTGCATATGTTGTAGGAGTACTTAGCAGGTTTACTAGCAAGTCAGGTAATGAATATTGGCATGCTATTACGAGAGTAATGAGATACTTAACTGGAACAAAAATTGTGATTTGTTTTATAAAAAATATCTTCTTGTACTTGAAGGCTTTTGTGATGCAGATTGGAATACTTTATTAGGTGATTCCTTATCTACTACTGGTTACATTTTTACTTTGGGTAGTGGTGTTATTTGTTGGAAATCTGAAAAAGCAAACTATTATTGCTAACTCTACCATGGAGGCTGAACTAATTGTTTTAGCTTCAACTAGTGAGGAAGCGAATTGATTGAGAGATTTGTTATTTCAGATATCTTATTTTGAAAAATCAATTCCTCTTATTTTAATTTATTGTGATGGCTCCGCTGCAATTGGTAGAGTTCAAAACCGTTATTATAACGGTAAATGCAGACTATAAGGATAAAACATAAGAATGTGAGATCATATTTGACAAATGGTATCATTAATGTTGATTATGTCAAATCTTGGGATAATCTTGCAGGTCCATTGACTAAGGCCTTAGCAAGAGAAAAGGTCTGGAGCACATCGAGGGGGATGGGACTAAAGCCTATTGAATCTTGAGTTATATATGAGAAAACCCAACCTGGGAACTAGAGATCCTATAACCAGGTTCAATAGGAAAAACGAATCACATGATGACTTGTTGTGAAAAAATGCAGTTTTTTTATCCTTCCTGATGGTATGAGTGCATTTTTCTGTAATGGTTGTGGAGGTTGAGTTTTAAAATTTTTTAATGAAAATCTATAGCTCGTATGAGTGGGGTACAAAATTACATGACCACTCTCGATAGATTTCACCTATGTGGGTGTGGAGATAGGCTGCTTCCTATAAGAACTAGTCTCATTCTCAAAGGCACTCATGAAACTGGGATAGCACAAGGCCATAATGTGCTGGCTATAAAGCTTGTGTCAACATCTTGACTACTTTGTGTAAGAAAAACTTTTTATTTGTCCTAAGTAGTCATAGTTCAAGTGTGATATCACTACAACTCTGGAGTAGAAATTACTGTTTTACTAAGTGGAAGTTCAATGCAGACTGCATCTTCATTATGCATGATAGTCTTCCTTCAGCTAGTAGACTCTCTTATTAATATTAAAATAAGTGGGGATTAATAGAAAGACTTTTTAATATTATTAAATATTATTGTGTCTAAATATTCTGCCTACGATTAGTGATCCTAATGGCATTATCAAGGGTACAAAGTGGGAGGTTTTTTTTGTTGCATTTCATAATGATTCGTTTCTTTGTTTAATTTATGCAATATTATCCTTTCATTCTTAAGTCATTATTTGGCAATGTTCACATGTGCATGGCTATAATTTTCAGCTTCCAATAACTCTCATTTCATTTGTGTTATGAGTCATTTGTCATAATAGTTAGTGGTGGAAGAATGTGGTTATAAGTTTCATGTAACTTTCTGTCTTTATTTTTCCACTATCCTACACTTTATGACTTGTAACTTAAAGGCCTTTGATTTTTCCTCTTTACTATTCCTTGTTCATCCTTATTCAATATAAGGATGAATACCTCATCTATAAATAGAGGTGGTCTTGCATGATTTTGTAACACACAAGATAATAGAAAGTTCACTAAAGTTAGTAAAAAAAAACAGTTTATTAGTTGAAGGGAGGTGTTCTTTTTTTGGAGCTTTAAACTCAATTCTTGTCCAGAGTTATTGAGTTGTTCTTTGTGAGAAGGTTGTTGTATCCTGGTGGGGACAAGTCAAGAAGATTATTGTTGGACTGGTTAAACAATTTGTTGCAGTGGGCTTGAATTTCCTTAAAGAGAGCGAGATATTTGCGCCTCAGCTGTAGAAGAATAATAAGATATTCTTTTTATTTTCTTCACTTATAATTTTCATCTGTAATTTTATTATAATTTCACCAACAATTATTTTAGCCGCAAAGTTTTAAATAGTTTGTCAAATTTTTAAAGCGTCTAATATCCAGGTGCGAATCCACCTTGAGCTAAGGGCTGTTGTCGAAAAATTTTAGGGATAATTACATAACTTAGCCAATATTGACTTCTAATTACCCTTTTTAGCCTAGTTTTAATTAATTACAATTCATAGTCTCTTCTTGCCTATTAATTTTTCATAATTACAATTCATAGCCCCTCTCACGTATTTTTTCCTTTTCTCTATTTTCTATTACTTTTTTTTTCCTTTTCAGTTTTTTCCTTCATTTTTTTTTTCGTTTTCTCTTTCTTTTCTTTTTTTCAATTTTTTCTTTTTCGTAACTATGTTTCAATTTTTTCTTTTTCATTTTATTTTTTCCTTTTGTATTTTTTTTTCTTTTTTTCCTTTTTATTTTTCTCCTTTTTTTTGTCTATTTTCTCTTACTCTTTTTTTTTTCTTCTTTTTTTCTTTTCGTTTTTTTGTTTTCTCTTTCTTCTTTTTTTTCGTGTCTTTTTTTCATTTTGTCTTTTTTGTTTCTTCTTTTCCTTTTTATTTTTTTCCTTTTTTTTTCTTTTTTCTCTATTTTCTATTACTCTCCTTTTTTTGTATTTTTCTCCTTTTTCTCAATTTTTTTCTCTTTTTTTTCTTTTTATTTTTCTCCTTCTTTTCATTTGTGCGAACTAGCAAACACAAATACAAGTGTGAACTATGTTTTAATTTTTTCTTTTTTTCTTTTATATTTTTTTCTTTTTATTTGTTCTCCTTTTTTTTTGTCTATTTTCTATTACTCTTTTTTTTTCTTCACTTTTTCTTTTCATTTTTTTGTTTTCTCTTTCTTCTTTCTTTTTTCAATTTTTTCTTTTTTGTTGTCTTTTTTCCCTTTTCTTCTTTTCCTTTTTATTTTTTTTCCTTCTTTTTTTTTCTCTGTTTTCTATTACTCTTTCTTTTTTGTATTTTTTCTTTTTTTTTCTCACCTTTTTCCTCATTATTTTTCTCCTTCTTTTCATTTGTTCAAACTAGCAAACACAAATACACGTGTGAACTATGTTTTAATTTTTTTTTTCGTTTTCATTTTTTTCTTTTGTATTGTTTTCTTTTTATTTTTTCTCCTTTTTTTGTCTATTTTCTATTACTTTTTTTTTCTTTTTTTTTTCATTTTTTCTTTTCCTTTTTTTGCTTTCTCTTTCTTCTTTCTTTTTTCATTTTTTTCTTTTTCGTTGTCTTTTTTTTTCTTCTTTTCCTTTTTATTTTTTCCTTTTTTTTGTTTTTTTCTCTATTTTCTATTACTCTCCTTTTTTTATTTTTTCTCCTTTTTTTCTTTTTTTTCTTTTTATTTTTCTCATTTTTTTCATTTGTGTGAACTTGCAAATACAAATACAAGTGTGAACTATAAAATATAAATACAAAGGCGAATTATAACATACAAATACAAGTGGGAACTATAAAATACAAATACAAATGTGAACTGTAACATATAGATACAAGTGTGATCTATCGTTTGCATTTTTTAATTATTGAAAAGGAACGATTGATTTTCTTTTTATGAATACTTGTTTGTATTTATTTATACGAGTTGTATTTATTGATACAAAGTACAATTCAATTTTTTATAAAAATACAATATATATAAATACAATATGTATTTGTATTTTTAAAATCATTGATTTCATTTGTTTGTAATTGTATTTGTATCAAGCGATATTTATTTATTAACAAATATGAATAATAATTTTGACATACAAATACAAAACAGTACATTTGTATCAAATGATACATTGCATATTTATATATTTTAGAATCAAGAAAATACAATTAATGCATTTACTTGTTTGTATACAAATACAAATGATAAATTGTACATAATCAAGGCTAAATACAATATGCAATTAACTTACAAATACAAATATAAAATAATTCTTTAAAAATAAAAAGAGATCAACGAAAATAGAATACAGCTATAATCTAAATATACAAACACAATAAAATCATAATACATATATAATCCAATATAATATAGAGTCAATTATAAAATACAAATACAAAATAGTTCTTTAAAATACAAGTGTGAATTATATAAAATAAAAATGATGGTGCGAACTAACAAATACAAATATAAGTGTGAACTATAAAATACAAATATAAACGCGAAATACAAAATACAAATACAACCACAAACTTTAAAATACAAATACAAATACAGTTGTATCAATGAATACAAAAATATAAATGACGGCGTGACTACAAATAGATAAACAATTATGGTATTTACGTTATTATCAATGACTTGTGCTCGAGTAGTTATATTTTTTAAAAATAAAAAAAAATATAAAATAGAACAAAAAAAATGATAAATAAAATAAGTACAAAAAAGAAAAAGAAAGAGGGATAGAAGAGAGAAAAAATATATAAAAAAAAAATGGAAAAATTAGAAAAAAAAAAAAAGAAGAAAAAATGAGGAAAATACGAAAAGAAAAAATATAAAAAAGAAAAAAAAATGGTAATATTTTTGGCAAGACTAAATATGTAGTGTATTTATGTTTTTATGAATACAGTCCACTGAGTAAAAGTGAATACAACGGCAACAGCTAAATAGTACTGTATTTATATTTTATATGAATACAGACTATTGATAAAATCGAATACAACGGGCGTAAATTAAATACAACGGTTATAAGTGGTAATTATGTAAAATATGGCTATGAAAGGTGAGTTTTTCAGCAAAATATGGCTATATTTGAAAGATTCCCAAAATTTTATTCTATATACATATATTAATACCATACACAACGGGTCGTATTTAAAGAAATGAGTGGTCAATTATTTACCTTGTGATTGGGGATTCGAACGTCAATCTAAGTCTTTTTCAGCAAGATTTTCTTGTTTTTGGTAAAATTTCTCAAAATGATGGTTAAGTGGTGTTGAACCCAAAAACCTCTTCTAGCTTAAAACTGACCTAACCAGTTGGTCAAGAATATGTAATATGTCATTTTTTTTATATAAAAATTGACACTTCTTAGTAAAAATTTTGCATATGGTACTGCTAATACCTTCTTTAAAAATTCACTTGAAAACTAATTTAACCAATTGATCAAGAATATGTAATGTGTAATTATGGTAATAGAATTTTAATCTTTTCTTATATAAAAATCGGCACTGCTTAGTAAAATTTTGCATATGCTACTGCTAATACCTTCTTTAAAATTCACTTGAATCCGTATCTCCAATTATGATTTTAAAATAAAAGGTTTTCTTAAATATCCTTTTAAAAATAATTTTCTTAATTTTTTAAAATTTAAGTGGCGACTCTTTTTCCGACCTCTTTAAGTTTTCAACCAACAAAAAAGTAAAGTTATGATGTATTGATTGAGTTCAAAATACGTCATAACAATATAAATATTTAAATATTTGTCTTGATAAAAAAATGTCCCTATTTACCAAAAAAGGAAAGAAAATACTAAACTCATTAATTATGAAATATTACAAGGTTATCTTGGCTGAAACATCACTTTCAAAATTACACCTAATTTGATAAATAGATACAAGTATTGAAAAAATGGTAGAATAGACACTCTTTATGATTTATCATTTGAAGTACAAAAGTTGTCACCTCTGGCATCAAATTAAGTTTAAATAATACTTCCTTCATCTCATATGTAGTTATTTTCTTTTTCTCCTATCTCAAAAAGAATGTTTTTTTTTATTTAGTAATTATTTAAAGATATAATTTCACTTTTATATTTATTGATTTTACTAATAAAATTTCACTTAATTAAAAATGGTAGAACATTTTTTAATAAAGAATCATTTGATAAAAATCATTAATTTTTTTTTATTTCTTAAACTTCATATCTGATCAAATTACGAGAAGTATAAAATAAATCTTACCACAATAATCTTAAAAATTGCAAACTAGTCCTTACCTACAAAGTCTTTACAATTCAATCCCAAAGCCTTGAAAAATACAAACTAGTTCTCCATCCCCAAATTTTAATTATTCAATTTTGAATAAAAATAAACTTGTTCCTCCAAATGCTTTCGATTCTTCACCAGATCCCTTTTTAATTTTTTTAATTTCATGGTGTTTGAGCAAATTCCTTTTTCGACCAACAATTCAGGTTATACATAAGAAAATCACTCTGCAATTATGGAAAGGTTCTCCAGTTCAACCATTGTTATTTTTAATTAAGTTATTCATTGTTGTAAAAGCTCAACCACTTCACCAACAATCATCTACTATGGATAAGTATATTATAAATTTGCTCATGTCAAGAGTCAGCAAATATGTGTTTTCTACTCAGCAACATTATTTGTTAATATTCGACTACTAGGTATATATAGGTTACACTACTATTTGCCTTATAAAAAGCAAATTATTAATTCTCTCCAAACGCTCCTTATTTATCCCCTTTCAAGTTTTCTAGGGGTAGTTTGACATTTAGACACTTTCAAAGCTTATTTAGGCGTTTAGACACAAGTCTTAGAAAATTAGGTGTTTAGACACTATTATGACATCATCACTTCTTACATACAAATCTACCACACAAGTTTTAAACTTTACACTTTAGCCCCCACCTCATCCATTTAATATTTAATATTTTCCATCTTTTTTTATATTTGCACCATTTTTTTATATTTTCTATTTTAATTTAGAAAATTGCCCAAGAAGCCGCCAATAGGAGCTCCCTTTTTCACCAATAATTTTTCGGCCACTTTTTCGACGAAAAATTGTTCATCACAACTGAAAATCTCCATTCTTCATCATTGCCTCCATTGTTGTTCCATCCTTTTTGAAAAAAATGCAAAAATTTTCACCATTTCTACTAGCTCTAAAAGCTTTTCAAATCCGCTCAATACCTCATCATTAGATATATTTTAGTAGTTTAGAAGTACTACACATATATTTTTACATCCTAGATCTAGGAGGGTGACGATTATATCGAAAATCAGTCGATTCGTGTCTTTATATGAACGTATTCATAACAGTAATCGACCAGTCATCGACCAGCTATAGACCGATACCTTAATCTATTAACGATTTGTATGGTCTATAATGGCAGTAGTTGAGGTAGTTGTCATGGGTGGTAATTATATGGGTGCGGGGGAGAAGGATCTCAACTATTGGAAGTGAAAACCATCTAGCAAGAAGACAGTGTCCATCCCGCGGTGTCGCAATAGATCGTACGACGACTGGTTTGAAGCGTAATTGAGAGCAGAGAATTAGAATGCGAGTCAAAGAACGTTGTGATTAGCTATGTACTGAATGGGCGGGGTAAAATATATTCCACGTTCATAAATAATGATCGGCATGTATTGCTATACATATTGGATGTCGTTGTAGATCTCCCAGACCATTATTGAGGATAAATGTCATCCCAGTGTTTCCGACAATCTTGCCACCACAGCTGACAATCGACAAACATGATTCATTTGAATATGAGAGTTTGGATGCTCATCCAATGGATTCATAAGATCATTCAATAGAATTGAAAGATCCAATTTTCTCTGAAGAAGGGGGAGAAGAGTGTGAATTAGGAGCACAAACCAACCACACCTTCTCCGAAGAAACTAATTTTCAGGTAAATCAAACATTTAGCAGCAAAAAGGAGCTGAAATTATTGCTGGACGTAGCAGCTGTGAGAAATTCTTTTGATTATGCTATGTTAAAGAGCTGCAACAAATTCCTCAAGGTGAAAAGCATTTTTCCTAGCTGCGCGTAAATATTGCGAGCGAAGAAGTATGTATGCATGGACAGATTCATCATCTATAAATACGTCGGCGATCACAGTTGCGGCATCGAATACGCCACCCGCTGCTATAGAAAAATCGTGTCTAAAGGCATTGCGTCGCTCTGTGTGAATATGTATCGCGAAGGAAAGGTTCCGGACACTAGCGAGATTTGGAGGATCATTTTTAAGAACTTGAAAATTAGACTAAGTTATTGAAAATATTGGTTAGGGGTGTGATTGCCAAGGAAATGGTTCAAGGGACAGCGGAGCACGAGTATTCCTGCCTGCCCGCTTTTTTGTACATGATCGACGCTCTTAATGTTGGCACTAGCTATTTCATCATGGTGAACAAGGTCGATTATAGGTTTATGTACTACTTTTTATCATTAGGCCCTTGCATTAGGGGATTCGTCCACATGAGGAAGGTTATTGCGGTTGACGGAACTCATTTATACGGCAAGTATAAGAGCGTGATGCTAAGCGAGATTGCACAGGATACGGAGAACCATATTTATCCCATTGCCTTTTGCGTCGTTGATAAGGAGAATGATGCATCTTGGACGTTCTTCTTTGAAAAGCTAAAGTCTATTGTGGTCGATGGACCAGATTTGTGCTTTATCTCTGATAGGCACAAGAGCATCGCCAACGGCATCGCGAAGGAGTACAACCATGCTCGTCACAGGTACTGTATGAGGCACCTAGGTAAAAATCTTTGGGTAAATCACCACTGCGGAGAACACCTCTATCTATTCTACAACGCGACAAAGGTATATTCTTCCGAGGAGTTTAGCGACAATTTTGTGGAATTCAATAACTACTGTCCCGAGACAGCCTTTTTTCTCGATCATGAGCTTGATTTTGAGAAATAGAGTAGGGTATATTTCTCCTTTAATAGGTTTTATGTGATCACAAATATTACCGAGTTAGTGAACGCTAGGGAGTACCCCGTGGCATCTATATTCAATTCGATTGCTAAGAGGTTTGGTGAAATATTCACGGAGAGGCGTGGCTACGTCCTCAAATATAAGGATAACAAATTTGTGCCCACCACCAAAAAGATCTTAAGATACAATATGAGCGAGGAAGACTCCTTCTATGTGGAGAACATAAACGGGGACTAAAGCCAATTCACTATGTTCGACAGTGGCTGTACGGCCAAAGTCGACCTACAGAAAAGGTCGTGTTCTTGCAGGAAGTTTGACCTGGTCAAAATACCATGCGATGGCCACTTTGCGATTGAAGCACGGTGAAGATTACGGTTTGAGTGTCTATGATTACTCTTTGCCCGTGTATAAAGTGAAAGAGTACCTCCTTACGTATTCGAAATCAATTAATGTTGTCCTTTGGAGTCCGAATGGGGCGTACCACAAGAATTGCTAGACGTGAACATTATTCCACCTCTCGTGGTCACCAAGCTCGGAAGAAAGAAAAGAAAATACGTTAAGGGCATGAACGAGACTTTCAAGTCAAAGAGGAGGAACAAGTGTTCGCTGTGCAAGAGACCCGGGTACAAGAAAACCACTTGTAACAACAACAAATCGTAGTTAGACTTGTATGAATTTGTGTTTTTATAAGTCATGGCAGTGTATGCATTTTTAAAACCCTTCAGTGGTTTGATTAATGCCAAACTTATCAATTTAACTCTATGTCTATTATCGACTTTTTAAGGTATTGTATATATTGTGTGTCAGGTCTATTGGTTGTATTCTTTATTTAACACATAGTTTATTATCGATACCATATAAAGTCTATTAAAAATCCTAAATATTTAGAGGAACAGATGAATAGTTGAGCATTTATTACACATCAAAAAGTTGATGCACGTCCACTCACACGTTGCGCTGATTGGGTATACGCTACCTCTCTTCGATTTTCACCGATTCATACATCTACCAACCAATGGGCGGGAAGACCAAAGGATTCTATTTTGGTCTATATAAACACCCATCTACTAGACCCAAAATTTATCTTCATCAACTCATAAATTGGATTTAATCGACAAGATGCCAGACATTCCTTTGAGATCCAGAAGAAGGATCCACCATAACTACGACCTTCTCCTTCTCCGCAACGACCACAACCGGCTGTTCTATGGACTGTGACAGGACAGGGAGCACCTCCATCGCGAACTCTGATGAATCGTCCATTTTTATAGGCGATTATGGAGCGGCTCAACATGGAGACGGAGGAGATGCTCACCCCCCACCATTCCCTCAGATTAGTTTTTAATTTCAGTTTTTTTTTTAATTTTAAGTTCGTTGCAAGGAGAAGCTTTCATGGTTGGTAATGTTGGATGAAAGCTTCTTCATTTTGATTTTTTTTGTTGTTTTGCTGTAAATATGGTTCTACACCATCATTACAACGAAGTATTAATGAAATATGTTTGTTTCCTACATTCGTTTATATTTTAATTCTACAATTTTGTTCTGGTTTAATTTTTTACAATTTCTGATGTTAGAATATGAATCAGACGGTTGTGACATGTGAAAATTAATTCATATATGATAATAAAAAATTAATTCTTGTTTCCTGCATTTGTCTCCACTGTAATTTTATAATTTTTTCTTTTTAGAACTTTTACATGAGATCAAGTTAAAAGATGAACGGGACAGTTGTCAGACGTCAAATTAATTCATATACTCAAATAAAAAATGAATCTGATCTATCCGTGATTATGTTGATTTATACAAAATTAAATGCAAAGTCGATGAGGTTTATTATATACTAATCTCAATATCTATGCTCTAACATATACGTAATCGATACAATCAACAATATAGGTCCATCGATTGTGTCCAGTGTATTTCATAGACTGTAAATCTTATCAATAATATACCGTATTGGTTTATTGCCCTTAGTAGCATATTTGAAAAAAATAATAATTAGTTAATCAAACAATAAATAATTAGTTAATCAAAAAATAAATAATTGAATTTTATGCTATTAAAGGATCTTAAACAAATTATTTGATCGTATGAGAGTCCACGTAAATTGTAAAAGGTGATCAAGGATGTGTGAATATGGAATGTGGATCAACAAATGAATTCCTCACAACATACTTGTGCTTTGGTAAACATGGCCCTAAGGATGTTGGTTGTTCAACCACAACTCATCACCTCACATCTTAGATCACCACTTTCAATTTATGTGGACTCTCATACGATCACATGACTTGTTTAGGCTCATTCGATTGCATAAAATTCAATTACTTATTATTTTATTAATTAAATAATCCTTTTCAAAGTATGTGCTAGTCATGGTCTATAAATATGTGTCCTAGTCTAGTACATTTATTATTGAAGTTGTACAACATATATGCTAGACTAAGCTTAGTTTTGTCCTCGACCTGATATAGTCTAGCATAGACTCTAAGCTTCTTCCACAAATAAATAACTGGACTATGTTTTTTTATTCATAGACCATAACCAGTACAAATTTTGAGAAGGATTAATTAATTAATAGAATAATCAATAATTGGATATTATGCAATTAAATAATCCTACAAGTCATGTGCTCGTATGAGAGTCCATATAAATAGAAAGTGGTGATCAAAGATGTGAGGTGATTAGTTGTGGTTGAACAAATGATTTCTCCACAGCATACTTGTGCTTTGGGTAAACATTGCCCCCAAGTATGTTTGTTGTTCATCCACTACCCATCCTCACACATCTTTGATCACCTTATCCAATTTTCGTGGACTCTCATATAATCACATGACTTGTTCAAGCTCCTTTAATTGAATAAAATTCAATTATTTATTATTTTATTAATTAAATAATCCTTCTCAAAATATGTGCTAGTTATGTTCTATGAATATGTAGCATAGTCTAGTGCGATTATTAAGGAATTAGCTCCTAGTATATGTTTGACTGTCTATCTATTCGGTGAATCAACTACCAAAAGCTTGAGAAGGTATCAATTATAAATAAGGTCTATGAAACAAGACTAGCAGTAAGAAAATCAAAATGTCAGATTTTTATAACGGTAATAAAGTACACGTCAAATCAACACCCAGCGATAATATCTCACTTTTTTCTTCTATAAAAGGAAGGCTATTTTTGTGTTAACACTCTCATTTTTTGGGGCTTTAATTTTGGTTAACAACTACAATGTCTCAAGCATCCCAAAAATCAAATGTAAAAGTGTCCTACATATGTCATTGTGGCAATCCAGCTATTTTTAGGACGTCACACACCGATTCGAATTCAGGTCG
Source organism: Capsicum baccatum var. pendulum (assembly GCA_030864225.1). Classification (NCBI taxonomy): domain Eukaryota; kingdom Viridiplantae; phylum Streptophyta; class Magnoliopsida; order Solanales; family Solanaceae; genus Capsicum; species Capsicum baccatum. Next base: position 71,425,383 of record CM061552.1, on the reverse strand, counting down.
AAAATTCTTTAACTGTGCAGTTGAAAGGATAATGGCAGATGCTCTTTTTTTAAGTGGTTTGATGAAGACTCACCGACGAGCAGCCCATCGACATCAAATTTTTTAGGCGCTTCCAAGTTTCATATACTCCAAAGGTTTTGAAAATCTGAAGAAAATAGAGATCTACTCATGACATTACTCAAAGAAGCCGAAGAGCAAAGGGATTACTTGAAATGATCACTAAAAAAAGTTGAAATGGAGAGGGATTAAGTAAAGCAAAGGCTGATTTTGGCCGAGGAAAAAGAGAAAGGCCTAAAAAATTTATTGTATGCTTTGTTATTGTTGTTGGCTTTCTGGAAAGGTGTAGTAGGGATATAGGAAACTGAATAAATAGATGTAGGGTTTGTTAAATCAATCCTTGGTGTAATCTATAATTAATAGAGAATTATGTTCATGTCTTTTATCATCGACCTCTATAAACCATGATAGTTACTGTAAGTAAATATATGAATTACTCAATCGATAGTATTTTAAGTCTATAAATTATAGAGAACAACTTCTATGATGGTTCCAATCAATTACTATAAATTAGGACAATAGCTGAACTGGTAACGCAATGCAGCCAGCTGTTTAATCTAACGAGATAATGGAATAACTGAACATTATTTAATCAGTAAATGTCATCATTGACATGTCAAATATATGTAATTAAATTATCCATAAATAACAAATCACTAAAAAAAACAAATCATTAAGAAAATTATTTGTTCCAAATCTACAAAAATAATTATTTTCTTAATTGAGTTCCGCAACAATGCCCATAACATCCACTTCTTTTTCTTCATGTTTTTTCTCCTCTTCTTCAACTTCTTTCTTCTCATTTTCTTCTCTTCTTTTTCAGATGATTTCTTCTCTTCTTCAATCCTTTCAACCTCCTTTTCGACCACTAATTCATCTTCAACTGCCTTCTCATTTTTTTCTTCTTCTTCTTCTGATTTTTTTTCACCATCTTCTTTTGTTTTCTCCTTATTTTCTTCTTTTGCTTCAACTGTCATCTCCTCATCTTTTCCTTTTTCTTCGTCTTCTTCTTCTTTCGCATATTCTTCATCTACTGTATTTTTCTCTTTCATTTTTTCTTCTTTCTTCTCTTCTTTACCTTTTTCATCTACTGCAACAACGTCCGTCACTGCGACTGCAAGTTCTTCAAGATTTACTTGATGCCGGCTACGAGGAGGACTGTCGAGGTGTATTGTATTATTTTAAAAGGATTATAAAACATATGTAAGAAAATTAAATTGGAAGAGCAAAAAATAAATTAATTTACCTTCTTTTTGTTGCTTCTTCTTATTCTTCTCGATTCTCCTCAGCCTCTCATCTCTAACAAAAGAAGCAATATCCAGTAGACTTTTCTCGAGCAAAGCAATGTGCCCGCACAGGTCATCGACATTAGAAGGTTCTGGTGAAGTTTTGAGTCCACTTGAACCAGCATGATCACAAGCGCATGGTGGACTTGGAACATAATGGTGGCCACCCAAATCTTCGTCTTCGTCCGCGACCTCCGCTGATGAAGTCAGGACAGTCACGCCTTTAAGCTGCGCCTTCAATGTATTGATGAACGTATCCTTAACTTCGTCCGTATATGGCTTAAATATTTTTATGTATCTCTGCTCCATCTCACAGACAGTAGGCGTAAGGTATGAGTGCACAATCTAAAAAAAAATAAAAAAAATTACATGACATTTGATAATATAATAATATTAGTATCATATCATAATAAGTATAATTTTACCTTTGTGTGGTTTCCTTTGTCCTTAAACGGATCGCCTTCCATTATATTATTGAACTTCGACGTGTTCCATCGAAGAAAATGGGAAATGGACAGGGGAGAATCCAACGACTTGTCAGCGTACCTTCCTAGAGGAGGAAAGGCCTCAAATATCCAAACCTGCAATCAATAGAAGCACAAGTACGTCTATAGTGTCTATGTATTATCGCATAAATATGTAGTAGTCTATAATAAATCAATAAGATGGTAGATTATAAGTACCAGAAATGCCCAGGGAAAGCCAAATAACGCGTAAGATGCATTATCTCTCTTGACAAAAGTTTCTTTCTGCTTGGTCAGATCAATCTTCTTTTTCAGATAGCCCAAGGTCAGCTCAAAGGACTCTTTTCCCCATGGATACCCCTCGAAGAATTCTAAATCAGCCGCCATCTTGATGTGGTTCGAATTCACCTTCTTTGACGGGTCCATTGCTAGCAACATTGCGTGCACAAATCAAACCAAAGAACACTTCAACTTTTGTTGATTATTCATCCTATTACCTTTCATCAGGCTAATCAACTTTGCAGCAGTAATTCTCTTATTTTTGTCACCTTAAAATGAAAGCTTTCTCCATTTTGGAGGACTTTGTTCATTTTTTATTCACGGGGATATGCTGAACAATTTAGCCTCATAATTAAAGCAAATTCCTTTAAGTCGAAACAAACTGGCTTACCGTTCACACAAAATCAAATTTTATGCAGTTTTCTTTTATTTTTTATACGTCGCAACAACATATAATGATTGATCTATCCATTAAACTTAAAATGTTTCAGCATATGCCTTAAGTGTCCGAAACATGTCTTCTCTTAAAATCACAATACAACTTTTGTTCAACAAAAACCCGTCTAAACTCTCGATACACCGTCATTCTTGCTCTCACATAAATTTTTGCACGAAAAAGCCAAGATTATCCATCCAGGTTGTTAGGTCGTACGACTCATTAGATATATCTCTCGCATAAATTGACAGGGATAGGGGATCCTCCTCCCCGTCTCTGCTATCTCTCATATCCTCACCTTCCTCGCTATCACTTTCACTTTCTTCTTCGCTTTCTCCCTCGCTTTACTTTCACTATCCTCAGCATCCTCACTCTCGTGTGCACTACTTTTGTCATATTCAAAAATATCAGCAAGAATTTTTTATTCTCTTTCCGACTTCGTTTCATCGACTATGAGTTTTTTCCTCTTGGAAGTTTTCAAAACTTCTTTGGCTTTTCGCTTTCTACTGGTAGAAGCAGTGGAAGCAGACCTTTTAATTACTCTATGAACTCTTCTCACCGTTTATGATCTACAGCAAAAAACGAATCTGTAGTGGTCGATTTATTGATCGTTGGTCTATTAATAAAAGCGAACAAATACAACAAAAATAAATCTGCAGTGGTCGATCTATCGACCACTGGTCTATTAAGAAAAACGGGAAAACACCTCACATCAAATATGCAAATCAAGTTCCAACTTCACCAAATATTGGCAGTGCAATTCACAACAATAAGAACATCATTAAAATGGGTCCAATTCAGTACAAAAAAATCAAAATCAATACGCAATATAACTACAAAAATCTAAGAAAATTTTAATCATTATCCAAAGCAAAACACGATTAAATATGCGAAATCGACAATGTTAACTAAAAACACTCAAATTTTGACTAATTCAATGAAGAACAGTGCAATTTTTGTCAAAATTGAAGAATCTCAACACAAAGCATCATCCTAAAAAATTACTAAAATGGATCTAAAACTGATTGGGGAAGAAAATTAGACTTACCTGAGCAAGAGGGATTAAAAAATTTTGCCTGAGGAGGCAAGAATCGACCAAAATTTTTTTTCAAAAAAATAAGAACCAAAATCGAGAGAAGGAAGGTTTTGAGGAGAGAGAAATGTACAACAACAACAACAACAAACCCAGTGTATTCCCACCTAGTGGGGTCTGGGGGGGGTAAGATGTACACAGTCCATACCTCTACCTCTAAAGAGGTAGAAAGGCTGTTTCCGATAGACCCCCGGCTCAAGACACGAGATACCGCACAAATACATAGTAAAGCACAGAACAAGATTTCATAACATAAATACGGCACCCATAAGTAATAAAAATAGATAAAAGCACACAGATTAGTAATAAAACATGGAACAAGGTATCATAACAAGAATAATACCCCCACCAAGTAATTTCATACACTAGCGACCAAACTGACCCTAGCCTTCTGCCCTAATTCGCGTCCTCCAGATCTTCCTATCTAGGGTCATGTCCTCGGTGAGCTGTAACTGCTCCATGTCCCGCCTAATCACCTCATCCCAGTACTTCTTCGGTCTACCCCTACCCCGCCTTAAACCATCCAACGCTAGCCTCTCACACCTACGAACCGGGGCATCCATGCCCCTCCTCATCACATGTCCGAACCATCTCAATCGGACTTCCCGCATCTTATACTCCACTGGAGTCACACCAACCTTCTCCCTGATAATCTCATTCCGAACTCTATCCCCTCTAGTCAGCCCACACATCCAACGCAACATCCGCATTTCTGCCATCTTCATTTTTTGGATGTGGGAGTTCTTAACTGGCCAACACTCCGCTCCATACAACATGGCCGGACGGACTACCGCCCTGTAGAATTTGCCTTTAAGCTTGAGCGGCAACTTCTTATCACACAACACCCCCGATGCGAGCCTCCACTTCATCCATCCCGCCCCAATACAGTGCGAGACATCCTCGTAAATCTCGCCGTTACCTTGGATCACGAACCCGAGATACTTGAAACTATCCCTCTTACATACCTCCTGTGATTCCAACTTCACTACCACCTCATTCTCCAGCCTCACGTCATTAAACTTGCATTCCAAATACTCTGTCTTGCTTCTGCTCAACCTGAACCCTTTAGACTCAAGCGTTTGTCTCCACACCTCTAATTTGTCATTCGCACCCCCTCACTTCTCATCAATTAAAACTACATCATCTGCAAAAAGCATACACCAAGGCACCTCCCCTTGAATATGCCGCGTCAACACATCCATCACCAAAGCAAACAAAAAGGGATTAAGAGTAGATCCCTGATGCAATCCTGTCGAGACAGTGAAATGCTCTGAGAGAGAAATGTAGTTGAAAATATTAAATGATTTTAATAAATATTTTGATAATGAATAAATATAAAAAGGGACCATGTTGTAGTTTTTAAAAAGTTGTATTTTTTCCTCAAGTTTTAAAAATCTTAAAGGAACCCATGATCCCACAACCCTGGCCCATTTTTTACCTTTTTCAAGACCTAACCCTAAAAAATAAATCAAAACAAAATTTGATATCTAAACCTCATAAATAATTTTTGAAGGTGGGTAGGCATCAAAATTGTCTCAGTTCTCTTTCCAGCAAACAATTCAAGTGACTCATTGAAAATTCACTCTCCAGAGATAAAAAGTTTCTGCAACTTAGCCATTGTTATTCTTTTTCTTATAAATACACCACCCATTATTAGAGTGTCAGGTATAAACTCCAGACTTGTAGATTCATAACAAACTTTAGGAGTACAAAAGGTGGCTCTTTGGCCAAACCTCCTTAGTCATTAAGGACATTGATTTTTAGCCATTATCATTCCAATTATTTCACATTATCATATTTGTGTATATTCAATCTTTACTCCCTTTTACTGTTTTTAAGCTACCATTGGTGGCTACATTATAAGGAGATCACATTCGTTTTACCTATATAAATTCATGCTCTTTCATTCAGTGGTATATAGAGATATAAAACTAAGAAGAGAATAATTTCTTCTCTTTGTTTTTCTATCAAAATAATTTTTTGTTTGTTTTTGCGCTTCTTAAGGACGGTTTCTTGCACACACCTCAAGCTATTACAATTCTCTACAGATTTCATGATCAAGTGTTATTCATAAGATTTTTCAATAATATCATATTATGTTATATGGTATATTATCTCTGACAATATTTTATCATAACAACCAAAAAGAATCCAAACAAACAATATCATTAGAAAAATCCAAATACACAACATCATTATTAAGAGATTTGACTATAGGGAGGCCAAATTTTTTATCTTTTATTGATCAATTATTGTTTATTGATCTTTTCTCGTTTTTATATCCATTCCTTTTATTTTCAATTAAGAGTGTTAAGTGGGCCAGATTGGGTCAACTCGGAACCGATCCGTAAGAGTTATTCGGGTTGTGGGTCGGTCTGGCTTTGGTCTAGTTAAACGTGTCAGTCTGGTTTTGGGCCTAACAGTAAAAAATATTTAAAACAATTCTAATCCGGGCCACTTAACCCAATTTAGTCCAACCCACCTAAACACAGTCAAAATCGGTTAAAAATCCGGTCAAAACCGGTGAAAAAGCCAAAAAAAAAAAGGTTTTTCTCCATTAGACACAATATATATCCACTTATATACATTTTAAATACGTTAAATAATAGATATACACTATATATATAGCATATACTACATTACTATTTAAAAAATATATACACATAATACATATACACAATTACACATATAATATATACGTAACATAGAAGATATATACACATATATACTTACCATTCAATATATACATACACTATATATATAGTTATATATTAATTTGTAAAACATATACACATGTATACATTAAATATATACGTCTATAGAATATATATACACATGTATACGTACCATTCAATATATACATACTACTTTAAATAAGATATACTACAATATATATACTGCAATATATATACACATACACTATATATAGTTATATACTAATTTCTAAAATATATACACATGTATACGTTAAATATATACGTCTATAGAAGATATATACACATGTATACGTACCATTCAATATATACATACTACTTTAAATAAAATATACTACAACATATATACTACAATATATTCACACAATATATATATAAATATATATATATATATATATAGTTATATAGTTATATATACTCATTTGTAAAATATATACACATGTATACGTTAAATATATACATCTATAAAAGATATATACACATGTATACGTACCATTCAGTACATACATACTACTTTAAATAAAATATACTATAAAATGTATACTACAATATATACACACAATATATATAGTTATATACTAATTTGTAAAATATATACACATGTATACGTTAAATATATACGTCTATAGAAGATATATACACATGTATACGTACCATTCAATATATACATAATACTTTAAATAAAATATACTACAATATATACACACACTCTATATATATATATAGTTATATACTAATTTGTAAAACATATACACATGTATACATTAAATATATATGTCTATAGAAGATATATACACATGTATATGTACCATTCAATATATACATACTACTTTAAATAAGATATACTACAATACACACACACACACACTATATCTATATATAATTATATACTAATTTATAAAATATATACACATGTATACGTTAAAAATATAGTACTTTAAAAAAATATATACACACATATACATACCATTCAATATATACATACTACTTTAAAATATATGTACTTCTTTAAATAAAGCATATGCTACTTAATATAATAAATTAATAATACTTTATAGTAAATTAGTAATATATTAAAACTAAGTATTTAATTTAAACTAAAAATTCAATTTAAATCATTAAATGGAAAAAATTACAAAGTAAGGACTAAGGAGTGAATGAATGTTGAATTTTATTGACTGCAAAATGATCCAAAATTTATAATTTACATGAATGAAAAATTTTCAAATTTTGTATCATTTTTTCCAACTCATTCATGTTAATATTAATCGGAACTTGCATAGGATAGTCAAAGTCAATGGGAGAAAAACTATACATTGGACTTGATTCTGCCGAGTTCTCTCGAGAAGTCATAATTTCTTCAAGTCTCTGCTCGTCGTTCGGCTCCACTTCCATTTCTTGATTTGTTCATTCGGCTTTAGTCCAATCTCTAAGGCAAACTAGTACATTCATTGCATTGCTTCCCAATGAATGTCGGTTGTCTCCAAGCTGTTGTCGTCCCTGGCTAAAAGCGCTCTCCGATGCAACGATTCACATTGGAACATTCAGGATATCTCTAACTAATCTTGAAAGCACAGGATATTGTGCTTCATTATTCCTCCACCAATTCAATGTGTTGATCCATCGTCTACGATCTTCTATCGACGATCAGAGATAATACTTAAGCTCTTCTCGATAAGTTGTTGTGTAAGCTCCCTCCTCAACACTGTTCCAATAAGGTAAATCATAAAAGTGATCAGGAAAATCACTATGTGCCGGCCTTTTAGAAGATGATGGCTCCTCGGAAGGACGAGGAGCGACAGTTGGAGTGATGTTTGTCGGTACAGCTAAATCAACTATATCATCATAGTGGTTATATAATTTATCTATGCAAGTGTTTGCATCGGTCATAGTCGTCCACAAATCAGGTTGTTCTTGTTCTTCATCATCAGAATCATTGTTAGTATTTATTTCTAAGTTGGCATAAATAAGACTTCTAAAGTGGCACAAAGTATTATATTTCATGCACAGATTTAGCATAGCACCAACCAAGTAAATATGGGGAATCAAAAAAAATATTTTTAAATTTAGCAAACATGGCACCAACAGTTTCTTTATAACCTTCTTTATTTTTATATTCTTTGAGAAAATCAGAAATATCGGATATATATGCCAAAATATTACAAACAGTAGGATAATAAGCACCAAAAAATTCAATTGTAGCTATATAAAATTTTTTCAAAAACTTAACAAGATCTTTAATTACAGCCCAGTTAGAATCATGTAGCATGCAGTGGAAAGAATCAGCAAACACACCACAATGTTGGTTAAAAGATAGTGTAATAGGAACTCTATATTTATAACAAGTTTTCAAAAAATTATACGTAGCTTTCCATCTAGTTTTACATTCTTCAGGCATCAATATCGGTGCAAGTCCATTTTGTTCACATTTAAGTTTAAAGTCTTTAATTCTACTTCTACGATTATTTCCTTGAATAAAACCAACGGCAAGTCGAATTTTTTCAATATAAAGCTCAAAAAACTCAAGATCATTTTTTACAATTAAATTATATATATGACAAGCACATTTAACATGAAAAATTTCAGGTAACGACGGAGATAGCTTAGATTTTAACTTTGTTATAGCAGTCTTGTTGTTAGAAGCATTATCAAAAGCAATACATAAGATTTTTTTTTCAATACCGTAATATTCTGAACTTTAGCAATCGAATCAGCAACAAAATCTCCGGCATGCTTACGATCTTCATCATATAAAAAAGCAAAAATACGTTTTTGCATAACAAAACTACTATCTAACCAATGACAAGTAATGGTTAAATAATCATTTTTATTTACAGCACGACAAAGATCAGAAGTTAGGGACATTCTACACTGAATATTTTTTAGCAATGTTGATAAATAAAAATAATATGTGAATGAAGTCTAAGAATATCGGCCCTACAAGTACTTCTAGGAATACCATTACACATAGGATTATAAATTGCTTGAATATAATGAATAAAGGCATCAGAATAAGGAAAACTAAAAGGCAAACAACCCACAGCTACCATTTTAGTTATTTCTTTTCGATCTCTCAATTTATTATACTTCTTCATTACCTGACCAGTTGATGAGTCCATTCTAGTTTACGTTGTTGGCCCACCAACATCCGCACCACCTCATGCAATATTTAACTCTCTTTCATGATTATCACTTATATGTCACATTAACGTACCTGTATCCCCTTGCATGCCTCCTCTTTTATGCTTATAAATTTGTTGACAAATATCGCATTGCACCTCAATATCTGATATACGTTCAAAAAATTGCCATGCAATACTAGTTGGTTTGCGAGCTCTTGGGGCACGGGGAGGACGGGGAGGGAGATTAACCGATTCGGATCTAACATTAGCATTTTCTACTGCGGGTGCCTCACCAATATTTTCATCATCTTCGTCTAAATTAAACGCATCTACTTTATTTTCTTCTTCTATACCATAATTTTTCTGAGCTTCTACATAATCCATATCGTGGGCATCTACACCTAAAGGTACACCTACTTCTTCCTCAAAAGATTGACTAAGCGGTGCCGGAGGCACACGGGTACATCTACTACTTGAAGTACCTCTACCTCTAGTAATTCATTTTTACTACCACTACCACTTCCGGAACAAAAAATTTTAACACCTTTAGTAGCGAGGTTTCTTAATTTATCCATAATATAAATTAAACTAAAAAAATTCAAAATAAATAAATATAATAAAATTAAATATTCAACAATTAATACACTAACTAAAAATTAAACGTAAGAGATGGAATGACAATACCAAATTTTAGAAGTATCCGAAGATTGTGACTTTAGAAACTTTCACTCGTACTTTGTAAACACAAAATTAAAAAATTAAAGTGAAAATTTTAGGAAATTAAATATATAGAATATTTGAGAATTGAGAATTGAGATTTGAAAGAAAATGAGATTTGAGAGAATGAAAAATTGTGTGAAAAATGATTTGAAATTGTAGGGTATTTATAAAAAAAATTTGGGTTCAAAAAAATAATTTAATTGAAAAAAAGTTTTTTTTTTAATAAAAATGGGATTTTAGCTGTTTTGGGCTCCCAACGGCTATGTTACCGTTGGTCCCAACGGCTATAATGGCCCAACGGCCATTTTTCAGAAATTCCATTAAAAAAAAAAAAACTTCTTAACCGGACCGGATTAACCAGGCCTAAAAAAAATTAACTCAACCTGAGATTCAGTATCCTACAACCCGTGAGCTGACTGGACTGAGTCAAACTAGGCCAGATTTATATGGTGAGCCGGCCTGAATCGGGTCAAACCGATCCGATTGACAGATTTACTTTCCATTTTTCCATATTTAGCTAGTTAAATTTATCCCACCTAAATGCCCCACGTACTCCCATTTGCTCTTCAGGGCTGCTCATCGACATCCACAAGGTATTAGACAATATCAACTATTCCCTCTATTTCATTTTAATTAGCCCTTTAATGAAAAATATGTATTTTTATTTAATTATTTTAAATAACCCACCAAACACACCTCCCAATACTCCATCAAACGCTCAAGATGAGACATCTAGAACATGGACGTACAAGATAATTTGAGGTCCAACATAGGGAAATCAAGAATTTAGATAATGGATCCAACTCTAATGGATCATGTTTCTCAAAAAAAAAAAAAGGGACATTTTCATGGCTTTGGACAATTCCTCCTTATTGAACTAGTTTTTTTTGGATTGAGTTAAATCAAATGTTCATTTATTTAACCGTCTAAATAATATATAAATACTCTTAGTCTTATAGGTGATTATTTTATGCTTATTTATTAGTAAACACCATAATAAGTTAAAAAACACTTATTTTCAGGAAAACATTTTTCTCCCTACCAAACACACCCTAACGTGTATAATTTTTAGGGCTTCTCTGGCTCTATAAATTTGCACGACTTTCGCAACAAAGAGCACACACACCTAAAGAAACTAATCCACCAAAGAGAGAAAGTAAGAGTAATGGCTTCCATGAAATTGCAAGTTGTAGTGTTGATGATAACTTTAATGTTGTCAATTTCACCAACCTATGCAGGGGATGGTGACTCCTGCACAGATCAGTGCAGCAACAGCTGCGATTTCTGTAATGGGCAGCCTAATTAATTATGTTGTCTGCTGCATCAACACCTGCTGCCCTTCCTTCCGCGTTGGCGTCCTTCCTAATTTCCTTCGTATCTGAAAAATGGATCATCAAGAAGAAGTTTGATATGTTACCTGTGTCGCTGTTTAACAATAAATCTGCACTGAATAAATAATGTACTCCTACTAAAAACTGCAGAGTGTTTGAGGGAGTTGTGCACAACTCTCTCTCTCGTCTTGGTCTACCTTTATTATCATGTGTGTTAATGGGAATACAGGAGTTACGTACGTACGTCTCCAGCTATTCCTTTTTGTGTTTCCCATGTTGTTGTTCAGCTAAATATATATATGCTGCTCATGTTTCCAGGGTGCTACTCCATACTTCTATGTTCTAACGAACCCATGCATAATAATCACTTCCTCTTCCTAAGGGTTACGTAGTCTGGGAATTCATCAAACCATATTTGTGAGAGAAGACATCGGAATTATGCCACGTAAATTGGGACTAAAAACGTATATGTGTAATAGTTGCAACGGATAACGTAGTTAACTCAAATTACACGAAATGAAGTGAAATGGAAATTAAGATAGGAATTGAGCAATGAAACACATAATGTGATGGCCTTAATGAAATATTATGCGAAGAGATTATTGTGATGTTCTCAACCATATTGTGATAACAAATGTTATCCGGTAACTTTGTCCACAACTGAGAATTGAATATGAAACTTGGGTCGTTCGTGGTTTTTAACTTACTTTATTGATTACTAGGCTACGACCTTAGATGCCACGATCAGTACTTAGTGTTCCATATCAGTAGATCCACTAACTTATTATGTAACGTTGGAATTCACGTGTGTTCTTTTTAGGGGCAAGATTCATGAAGGAGATGCTGAATCTCCAAGTGTACGATATTGACTTGCATCTCATTGCAAATGACTTGCTACGTACTCTCTTTAATACTTAAAATGGAAAAATTAAATACCTTTATGAAAACTTGTTATTTTATGTAGTTTTGGGTACAAGAATCTGTATAATTGTAATACCAACTTCAACAATAGTTCATGTATAAACAAGAACACTTTTGAAGTTCTTTATCACCTTCAACACAAGATTACTTAATAATCTATCCAAGAAGTGTGTCAGATTTCAGAAAATAGATGAAACAGAATTTAAGGTCAAGTCCCCAGACTTCACGGAGTGTCCTTAAGGAATAATTTCCCTCACTGTACCCGAGGTTATGGAATTTTCCTCCAAGGATAAAATGGCCTACAATCCGAACAATAGCGGTACGTGAAATTGTCGGATTCTACCAACTCACTCAACAGTTTCATTGATCACATAGAATATTTTTAAGACAAGAAGAGTTTTTTTTTCAGAAAAATTTCATTTATTTCTAAACCTGTGGATGAAAGCAGGTTTATATAGCCATTAGATGCCTCTTCTGAAAGGTGACAATGGTTCACTTAAAAGGTGTATCCTTTGGAAGAGTCGTGTCTGTTTATTCAAAACATTGTGTATTTTTCTGAACAGACACAACTATCTGAACAGTCACACATTTTTCAAAACAATATGTCTTTTGCTCAAAGGTTGTGTACCTTCATTTTCCATTCACACCAATTAAACCCAACCTCCACATGAATGGGGAATGACTATTATTTGTAAAATTTTAGGATAAGTATGTGATCATCAAGCAAAGACTGATTGCATCTGGATAAGTGGGTTTCCCTTTGAACTTTCGGTAGTGAACATGCATCGGATGCACTCGGTCAATTGGTAGATTTGATATCTTTGAACCGTCAAGCTTTAATGTACACCTAGACAACACATGTCACACAACCAGCCTTTTACCATTTATGGTTCTCACGGTTTTGTTCTTTTCATCCATGAACACGTCCCGGTTTCATGAGAGCTTAGAGAATAGGCCTTTACTAACATTCTCCTTGAAGCGGCTTCCACTTCGCCCTCACATAGGTGATTTCTAAACGTTCAATCCTATAGATTAAACTATTTGGTCAAATCTGCCCAATTTAGATAGTCATTAAAAGACTTTTCACTTTAAGTCTTATCCTTGTTTACTAAACATTGTCTACATTATGAGAATGGGCTGGGTAATTGACAATGTTGAAAACCTAGCTCTTAGGATCTCCAGTCTGCTAGGTAGAGTTACCGCCATGCTAACTTGTCCTAGGCCTTAAACCCATTTCCTTGGATTTCCTTTCTTCTCCTTCTCTAGATATGCCTTTTGTAAGTGGATCCGACACATTATTCTTTGACTTAACATAGTCAACAATGATAATTCCACTAGAGAGAAGTTCTCTAACGGTATTATGTCTCCATCTTATGTGACGAGATTTACCATTGTACATCATGCTCCCTGTCCTACCTATTGCCGCTTGGCTATCACAGTGTATACATACTGGTGCTACTAGTTTGGTCCAATAAGGAATATCTTCCAAGAAATTCCAGAGCCATTCTGCTTCTTCACCGGCTTTATTCAATGCGATAAATTCAGATTCCATTGTAGAGCGAGCAATACAAGTCTATTTGGATGATTTCCAAGAGACTGCTCCTCCACCAATAGTAAATACATATCCACTTGTGAATTTTACTTCGTTCAATCCGGTGATCCAATTTGCATCACTATATCCTTCAAGTACCGTAAAATATTTATTATAATGCAAGGCATAGTCTTGAGTATAGTTTAGATACCCCAAAACTCTTTTCATTGCCATCCAATGAGTTTTGTTGGGATTACTTGTGTACCGACTCAACTTACTAATAGCACATGCTATGTCTGGTCGTGTACAATTCATTATATACATTAAACATCCCAATACTCTTGTGTACTCCAATTGTGAGTCACTTTCACCTTCATTCTTTCAAAGTGCAAAGGTCACATCCAATGGAGCCTTGGCAAAATTGAATTCCATATACTTGAATTTGTCAAGTACATTTTTTATATAATGAAACTGTGACAATTCCAACCCCTGTGGAGTTTTATAGATTCTTATACCTAAGATCACATCCGCAACTCCAAGGTCGTTCATATCAAACTTGCTCTTGAGCATTTATTTCATTGCATTTATGTCAGAAATGTCTCTACTGATGATCAACATATCATCCACATATAAACAAACAATGACTTGGTGATTCGGAGTGTCTTTAATGTAAACACATTTATCACATTTATTTATCTTAAACCCATTTTTCAACATGGTTTGGTCAAACTTCGCATGCCATTGTTTAGGTGGTTGCTTTAGTCCATACTATGACTTAATAAGTTTACACACCTTATTATCCTTTCCTGGAACCACAAAACCCTCAAGTTGTTCCATGTAAATTTCTTCCTCCAATTCTCTATTTAGGAATGCGGTTTTCACATCCATTTGATGGATTTCAAGACCATATACTGCCACCAAGCCAATTAAAATTCGAATCGATGTTATCCTTATTATTAGCAAGTATGTATCAAAGTAATCAAGGCCTTTTTTTTGTTTAAAGCCTTTTACTACAAGTCTTGCCTTGTATTTGTCAATAGTACCATCCACTTTCATTTTTCTTTTGAAGATCCATTTAGAACCTAAAAGTTTATTTCCTGTAGGAAGATCAACCAATTTCCATGTATGGTTGCTTAAGATTGAATCAATCTCACTATTAATTGCCTCTTTCCAAAAGGATGAGTCCGAAGACGACATCGCTTCTTTAAATATTTGAGGCTCATTTTCTTTGAGAAAGTTACAAAATCTGATCCAAACGTAGTAGAAGTTCTTTGACGTGTACTATGTCTTGGATTCTCTTCATTATGTACATTCTCACTTGGTTCATCTCGAGGTCGTTTAGATCCTCCACTAGACTGTTCATGTCTAGTTTTATACGGATAAATATTTTCAAAGAATTCAGCATTATCTGATTCAATTACTGTATTTTCATTTATATCTGGATGTTTGGATTTATCAACCAAAAATCGATATGCTTTAGTGCTTTTAGCATATCCTATCAACATACAGTCCACAGTCTTAGGTCTTATCTTAACCCTTTTAGGCATAGGAACTTGGACCTTTGCTAGACACCCCCACACTTTGAAATATTTTAAGTTGAGTTTCCTTCCTTTCCATTTCTCATAAGGAATTGATTGTGTCTTACTATGAGAAACTCTATTGAGTATATGATTGGCTGTAAGGATAGTCTCCCCCCATAAGTTTTGTGGTAAATCGAAACTTATAAGTAAGTCATTATCATTTCCTTCAAAGTTCAGTTTTTTCTTTCTGTAATTCCATTAGATTGAGGTGAATACAGTGCCGTATTTTGATGGACAATTCCATTCTCTACACATACTTCAGCGAAAGGAGATTCATATTCTCCGCCTCTATCACTTCTTATCATTTTTATCTTTTTCTCTAACTAATTTTCTACTTTAATTTTGTATTGCCAAAATGCATCTATTGCTTTATCCTTACTATTTAGAAAGTAGACATAACAATATCTAGTGCAATCATCAATAAAAGTTATGAAATACTTTTTTCCACCATGTGATGGTGTTGACTTCATATCACAAATGTCAGTGTGTACTAAGTCTAAAGGATTGGATTTCCGTTCAACAGACTTAAAAGGATGCTTTGCATACTTTGATTCCACACCGTTTGACACTTTGATTTATTGCACTCAAAGTTTGGCAAAACCTCTAAGTTAATCAGTTTTCGTAATGTTTTGTAATTAACATGGCCTAAATATTCATGCCACAAATTATAAGACTTAAGCAAGTAAAAAGAATTTGAATTTTTATTGATTTCAACATTCATTACATTCATCTTATAAAAGACCCTTGGTGAGATAGTCGTTTCCTACATACACTTCTCCTTTGCTAATAACAATTTTTCCAGAAATGGTTACATATTTGAATCTGTTCTTGTCTAGAAGTAAAACAAAAATAAAGTTCCTGCATAATTTCGGAACATACAAGACATTTTTCAGTGTCAAAACCTTGCCTGAAGTCATTTTCAAGCACACTTTTCTTGTTCCTTCTACCTTAGCAGTAGGGGAGTTAGCCATGTAGATCATTTCTTCTACTTAAGCCAGAGCAAATGACGAAAACAACTCTTTGTTGGCACACAGTGGGTGGCACCATAATCCATCCACCATTCGCGAGGATTCCTCACCAAGTTGCATTCTTAGAACATAGCACACAGTTCACCACATTCTTTGTTGGACTCAACCATATTAGCTTGATCCTTTTTCTTGTCTTTCTTAGGGGCACGAAAATCCGTTGACTTATGGCCAATTTTTCCATAGTTGAAGAACTTTCCCTTGAATTTCTTCTTGGGTTGATTGCTTCCTTGTTCAACTTTCTTCCTTTTCTTAGAATTGTTTTGGTCATCTTCTACAATATGTGCTCCATTAATTGTAGAATTCCCTTTTGACCTTCTCTCGGCAGCCTTATTATCCTCTTCAATACACAGTTGGACAATAAGATCTTCGACAGTCATCTCTTTTCTTTTGTGCTTCAAGTAGTTTTTGAAGTCTTTCCACATAGATGGTAGCTTCTCAATGATTGCTTCTACTTGAAATGCATCATTCACAATAAAATCTACAAAACATTTTATGTGAGTACTAAGAACATTTTCAATTTGTTCAACTAAGGTATTTTTCAAAGATATACCTTCTGCTAAGATATCATGGATGATTACTTGCAATTCCTAAACTTGAGAGACAACCGATTTGCTATCTATCATTTTAAAGTCCAGAAATCTTGCAATAAAGAATTTCTTAACTCCTGCATCCTATGTCTTATATTTTCATTCTAGTGCCCCCCACAATTCCTTCGATGTCTTAGTTCCACTGTAAATATTGTAGAGGTCATCTTGGAGACCACTCAAGATATAATTCCTGCAAAGGAAGTCTGAGTGCTTCCAAGCCTCTACAATCATGAAATGCTCTTTGTCCGAGGTTCCCTCAGGCACCTCAGGAGCATTCGCACTAGTGAACCTTTGAAGGCATAGAGTGGTGAGGTAAATGAACATCTTTTGCTGCCATTGCTTAAAGTCAATGCCCACAAATTTTTTGAGCTTCTCCGCAGGAGCCATTAGTTGCGGAGCATTTGCTCGACTTGTTTAGGCAATACTAGTTTCTCCCATAGTCGTAGCCGCATCTTGCATTTGACTTTCGTTAGTCATTTTTTCTGTCACCACAAGACAATAAAATTTAGTATTTTCAGAATACTATTTATAAAGTTAAGAAACTTTAAACTCTTCTTCTTGTTTCTAGTTAACGATGAAGTTTTTATGACTTCCAATCGTCAACCGAATGATCTTTAACTTGTGATTAAGATTTTATGTCTTCGAATCACCAGTTAAGTTCAAACGGAGTAGAAAGCTTAAAGCTTTAATCTCCAAAAACAAGCAATACAGCTTCTGCAAGTATTATTCCTTAAGATTATTATTGTATGTAGTTTCGGGTACAAGAATCTGTATAATTGTAATACCAACTTCAACAATAGTTGATGTATAAACAAGAACACCTTTAAAGTTCTTTAACACCTTCAACACAAGATTACTTAATAATCTATCCAAGAGGTGTGTTAGATTTCAGAAAATAGATGAAACAAAATTTAAGGCCAAGTCTTCCGACTTCACAGAGTGTCCTTAAAGAATAATTCCCTCACTGTACCCGAGGTTATGGAATCTTCCTCCCAGGATAAAATTGCCTACAATCCGAACAATAGCGGTACCTCAAATTGTCGGATTCTACAAACTCACTCAACAGTTTGATTGATCACACAGAAAGTTTTTAAGACAAGAAGAGTTTTTTTTTCCAAAAAAATTTCATTTATTTCTAAACCTGTGGATGAAATCAGGTTTATATAGCCATTAGATGCTTTTTCTGAAAGGTGGCAATGGTTCACTTAAAAGGTATATCCTTTGGAAGAGTCATGTCTGTTCATTCTAAACATTGTGTCTTTTTCTGAACAGATACAACTATCTGAACAGTTACACATTTTCCAAAACAATATGTCTTTTTCTCAAAGGTTGTGTCCCTCCATTTTCAATTCACACCAATTAAACCCAACAAAACTATCATCAAAACTTTGTGAATTTTAAGAATTTGTCAGCTATTACTAGTGTACAGGTATCATTTTATAAGGTCTGATATTACCCAAGTACTTTGGGCAATTAATACTGGGAAGAAGAAGAGATTATATTCTTTTTTTTTCTTTCGAATTTCATGTTTATTCTCACATATTTTTTACTCCAATTATTTTGAAACTTACAGTATGTTAAAGACTAGTAGATGTCAAAGACTTACCAAAGAGATTAATGCTTCATTTTATGTAGCTACAGTTTATTTGAATTGGATAGTATGAAATTAAAGCTCATGCATAATACTAAGAAAATGATTTGAATCTTGTGGTCTCAAAGTCCTGGGGAGTGATAATAAGGGTAAAATAAAAATATATTAAAATTACAAACTTATCAAGTATAGAAAAGTAAGTCTTTTTGAAATAAATTGAAAAGAAGTAAAAACGTACAAAATATAATAAATCTAACGAATCTAGTAGATTGATAATAATGTTTCAGTTGATAATGGAGCCTGGAGCCGATTTACTAATTGATTGATGTGGAAATCTTTTATACTCGAATAGACATGATATTGAGCTGGAAAATCATTTTCCTTCTAACAATAGCTAGTTAGATACACAAACTCTAAAAAGGCATTTTCATAAAAACAAATCAAAAAGAAAAAAGAAAAACCTTACATTGGGCGTTTGCTGAAGTACATGTAGTAAAAAAATGGATCTTTCACCATTTTATTTCTTACTGTCTCCATCTCTTCAAGCATATTTGAGTGCATGGCACTTGTCTCATTTTAATAATGTTTGAGGAATGTATATATTTGAGTTACAATGGATAACACAAGCTATTATATATCCCCAAACATGTTTTACGAGGAAAAAAGTAAAATTTAGCTTGAGAAGAACCCATAGAGTTCAATCACCATATTTAAGCTATTTGAGACTCAGAAGAATGGATTGAATAGAGTGAAATCTTCATTGATGGAGCTTAGATGAGTAGTTGTTAGTGAATTCGGAGAAAAAAAATAATGGATTGTGTATCTTAAAAATATGTAGCGGAAATCATTGATATTATTATTAAAAGGATCACCTCAAATCTGCGTTGGATCTCTTGAAAAAAAGGCTTTGATTTACAAACTAAGTGTCTAATTCTTGTGTATTTTTATTTTCTGCCAAGAAGTGACTTAGAAGTCATACCTTTTGTTCGCATATATATGTTGTTCTTTTTTTTTTTCCAAAGATAATCTCAAAGAGAAGTTGTAACTTCTCTTAAAAAGGTAACAGTATAAAACCACACTTTTCAACAATCGTGTGAGATTTTATCTGATTGGTAGCATCCTTTTACGCTTATCTCTTTCAACGGATCGGGTTAGATCAGTTCATATGGGTGACCCATGAATCAAATCAGTATCCAACATCTCCCACTTCACACATAATGAATTGGACCCAAGTTAACATCATATAAGAGAACCACAAAATTCAAATCGACAAATAGCTCATGCGACCTGTGAGCGTCAATAACTACAATATTTCATAACCTTTTGAGAATTTACAAAATCTCATCATAGGAATCCAATCACATACGGAAAGGATCCACTATTAATGTGAGGATACTATTACTCACAATACTCCAGACATTATTCACTACTTCAATAGTTACTTATTCGATCCCTCATCCTCTTAAAGAAGTGAACTTGAGTTCATGTATAACTTTATACACACAATTACATTTGACACCTATATGGTTAGTGTAATAGCCGACTTGCATAGACAAGTTAAAGTATTTATTTTAATCGTCTTCTCTTTCTACTCAGATCTATCTGTTTCAAATCAACTATTTTTCTAAACATGCACTACATTGCCGAATTACTCATGACTATTAGCAACATGCTAAAGTAGCAACACCGATCAAAACTTCAAAAAACAGTCAAAGGTCTAAGGATTTTAGGGTTTCACGCAATGAAGAAACTGGGATTCATTCTTCCATTAACCCATTGTTGGCTTAGTACACATGGTATGAACCACGTGCTGCGATGTTCTCACCTTATTTTTTTAGTCATTCAATATCATACAGATCTAGGTCTAGACACCTCTAAATGTCTAACATGAGTTTCTTTTTCTTTTTTAATAATCCTCAAATTCATAATCTTATAGAAACTCACATCTGGCTTTACAAAACAAGTCATAATTTGATCGTGGAACTTATCTCTTCATGTTCCTCTATGTAAGAGGAGATTGTTCGTATGAGAGAGTCGATCTTGCGACTTGTTCGACACACTTTACCAATAAAATACATTATCACATGCATATGAGATTTGAACATAAATTTAAGATTCTTATATTGATAATAATTACAATCAATACATTTTACAATACAAAAATATAATCATATCCTAAGTAAACCTAGAGGCATAACATATTTCTCAAACAAGTCTCTAGATATAGCCTCTGTAAAAGGATTAGCTATCATTTCTCATGTAGGAATGTATTGTAAATTTATTTCTCCACTTGCTACTATGTCTCTCACAAAGTTATACTTGATGTCAATGTATTTGATCTTTCTGTGATATTTAGCATCCTTCTTATATGCGCTAGCCCCTTGACCGCCACAATATAAAATTATGGGACCCTTTGAATTCTTTGTAATGTTCAGGTGCTCAAAGAATCTCTTCAACCAAACAACTTCTTGTACTGCAGATGCACAAGCCATAAATTCAGATTTCATAATTGGCAGGGCTGTGCAATTTTGTTTATTACTTTTTTTATAAAATTGAACCATGATTTAGTATGAAAGTATAATCGAAGGTTGATTTTCGATCATATCGGTCACCAACTCAATCTCCATCTGTATAACCTCTTATGAATAAATCAGATCCATTATAGTATAGTGAATAATCTACAGTTCTCTTCAGGTTTCAGAAAATTTTCTTTACTGCTTTTCAATGATATCTTCTAGGATTGGATTCATACATGCTAACCAGACCTACGACATAACAAATGTCTGGATGAGTATACATCATAACATACATCAAATTACTTCCAATTGCACTAGAATATGATACTCGAGACATGTCTTTCTTTTCTTTTTCAGACTTTAGACACATTTTAAGGCTTAAAGTTTCACCTCTTGCTATAGGAGTATCCATGAATTTATAACTATTCATTCAAAAGCATTTCAAAATTTTCTTTATGTATGTTTCTTGACATAGACTTAAAATTTTCTTGAAACGATCTTTTTGACTTTTAACATCCAATTTATAGTCTGCTTTATCCATATCTTTCATGTTAAATAACTTTGAAATCCATGACTTAACTATTTTCACATACTCCAAATTATTTCTAGCTAATAAAATATCATTCACGTAAAGCGAAAGAATGACAAACATTCTATTGGACCTCTTCACATAAATGAAAAGGTCTTAATAGATCATGGTGAAATCAAATAAAATAACTTCCTTATGAAATCTCAGGTACCGCTGTGTTGAAGACTGCTTCAAGGCAAATATTGATCTGTTTAATTTACAAACCTTCTTTTCTTGTCATTTAACAACAAAATCTACAGATTGTTTCATGTAGATTTACTCATTTAGTTATCCATTAAGAAAAGCAATCTTCAAATTTATTTGGTATAATTCTAAATTCAAACGTGCAACAATAGCCAAAAGTAAGTGAATTGAGGTAAATTTCACAACTGGTGAAAAAGTTTCCTCATAATCTATTCTAGCTTCTTGAGTAGAACCTTTTACCACCAATTGTACTTTGTTCCTTTCTATTGATCCATTTGATTTTCGTTTAACTGTGAGAATTCATTTGTTCCCAATAGCTCTATGCCCAAAAGGAAGGTCAACTAGATGCCGGAATTTTTTTTCATGGACTCTAATTCTTCTTTCATAACTTTTATCCATTCATTTTTTCCAGGGCTTGATAAAGTCTCAGACATATAATTAGGTTCATCCAATTCTATAGGAGATACTAAGAAGACATAATCCTCAGTCTCAAAATATCGTTTAGGTACACCATTTCTGGCACTCTTACGTAATTGAAGTTCAGATCCTCAATAAAATCTAGGAATTCAAAACTCCCACTTGGACCAGGAACTATTTCTTGATCTATTGAATTATCAATCATGTCTGACGACATAATTTGATTATCTGAATTCAACATTTCGTAAAGAGGCTCATTTTTTTTTATTTCACCCTTTTTGAAATAATTATTTTTCATAAATATGACATCTCGTGATTCAATTTCAGTAGTGTTTCTATCCTCCAACTCACCAATGAACACATACCCTTAGGAGTATTCTGATTACTTATAAAGATGTCTTTCTTTCCTTTTGGACTTAATTTGTCGAACTCACCAAAATGATCTTTAATATATGCAGCACAACCCCAAGATGATAGATCATTAAAGTTTGATTTATTACCGGTCCATAGATCATAAAGAGTAAAAGTTACTAATTTAGAAGATACTTTATTTAATATGTAGGCCGCGGTTAATAATGCATCTCCTCAAAAAGAGATTGGTAAATTTGTCTATGCCATCATTGACCTTGTCATATCCAATAATGTCCTATTCCTTATTTTAGCTACACCATTTTGTTGAGGCATATAAGGAGTAGCTAATTGCCTGATAATGCCTTTTTCAGTACACAGTTCTTTAAACTATTTTGATAAATATTCACGACTTCTATCGGTTTGTAAAGCCTTCATACTTTTATCTAATAGATTCTCAACTTCATTCATATATCTTTTAAAGCATTCAAGTGCTTTAGATTTATGAGATATCAAATAAATATAACCATGTGTAAAATCATCAATAAATGTAATGAAATATAAAGCACGAGACATTGCCCTCACAATCATTGAATCATAGATATCAGAATGGATTAATTACAATGGAAATTCAGCTCTTTTAGTCTTCCCAAATAGTTTACGTATAATCTTTTCGGCAAGATAATTCTCACCAATTGGCATATCAATTTTGGTGAAAGAACCTAAATGTTCTTCTTTTGTCAATCTATTTATTCGATCTTGCGCTATGTGACTCAATCTAGCATTCCATGTAAGTATATCAACATCATTATTATTAGAATAACATGACATTATACAATGGTCAATATAGTAGTCATAAGTTGAAGGATTACAATCTATAACAATAAAGCGATCATAATGATGTCCAAAAACATTATCTAAAATTATTCTTACACATTTGCGACTAAAAATTAAATGAAAACCAACATCTAAAAGAACAAATATAAACACTAAGTTTCATTGAATCTCTGAAGCATATAGGACGTCATGCAACATCAAAGATCGTCCTTCACGCAAGTCTACTTTACAAGGGTCAATTTCTTTAACTTCAAGTCTTGCATTATTTCCCATATAAATCCACCTTGATCCATATGAAACTCGATGAAACTCCACAAATACTTCTCGATCTAGACTCACATAATTGGTGGCTCTTGAGTTTACAATCCATATAGGATAAGATTCAGTTAATAAAACTGTGTTAGAAACATATGTAGCACTTAGAGCTGCATTTAAGAAAGCTAACTATTTCTACTCAGGACAATCAAGAGAAAAATACCCTAGAACTTGGAAATTATAGAACTCTCTCTTGCTCTTGCCTTTCTTCTTAAAAAACCTTTTTTCCTTCTTGAAATTTGGCTTGTTCTTTTTCTCAGAGGGTTCTTCTTCAGTCTCTTTACCCTTTCTGTTCTTTTTCCAATTCTTGTTGCGTTTGAATTCTAAGACTTCTTACCACTTGATTCTATCATAAAGGCATTAGAAGCATCTTTAGTGGCACTAAGTTGCTCATCTTCAAGTTCAACATAACGGGCGACATCCAAAAAAGTTTTGATGCTATCAATATGGGTTAAGTTAAATTTCAAGTATTCCCTTATTGGGAAGAGACAGGATCACTGTCTAAACCTGTTGCTCATCCTAGAAAACATGACCATCACTTTTTAGTTGAGCTATCATATTTGACATCACCCTAAGGTTTTGTTTGATATACTGATCGTGACATTTCTTATAAGTGTCAAATTTGATAGTCGGTTGTTTGAAGTGGGTGATAGTATTACCCTGATATTTTCCTCACAAGTGTGCCCATATGGCATGAGTAGTATAAAATTCTGCACACCCATGAATAAAGTCGTACCACAGAACTAACAATGATTCTATGTACAGTGAAATCAACCTTTTTCCAAGCCTTATAAGCTTCAAGGTTTCTTTCGTGGTGTGAAGTGTTACCTTTTTTTGGTTGAAATAAGACATGGTTAATATCTTCAAGAGTATTTTGATCTTTCAGTGTCATGACCCGAGACTACCCCCTACTTATAACACGGTGCTGAGAACCACAAGTGATCCCAAGCTCACCCATGACAGACACTTAAGCAACTAATTTAGAATAAATAAAATAGCTAAATTTGTTATGTGGAAACATAATCATGACATAATCTGGATAAATAAAATACTGATAAAGTTTACAACCTGATAAAACTGAATAGAGAACTGGAATTTATATTTCATGACTTTGACTGACTATCTATGAAGTCTTTACTATACTGACTATAGATAGCTGGGACATGCCTCCAACTACTACTAATTAATAAATATAAATAATAAAAATAAAGTATATGAACAATATCTAACTGGAGTCCCCGAAATAGGAGAACTCATCACCTGTAGTCTGAAAGCTGCAACTATCTGATTATGACGTGTAGGCTACAACTAACCTACATTATGAGATAATGTAGCACATAGACATATATGTGGATCAGTACTTTTGAAATGTACTGAGTAAGTGGGGGTGTATGCAATAAGTAAAACTAAGTATATATTTAATCTTAAAACATGCATGCTAAGTGCAAGTAGACTCACCATGAGACTGAAATCAACTGAAAGCTGAAGTATCTTAAAACATGTGTAACAAATATAATCTAATAAGATGGTGAATCAC
Organism: Capsicum baccatum var. pendulum; assembly: GCA_030864225.1. NCBI lineage: Eukaryota > Viridiplantae > Streptophyta > Magnoliopsida > Solanales > Solanaceae > Capsicum > Capsicum baccatum. Next base: position 71,399,901 of record CM061552.1, on the reverse strand, counting down.
TACACTTAGTTTCTTAAAACCTTACTTTTGTAGAATAAGTAGGATTGAAGTTGGGAAGTGGAAAATCATGAATATTGTATGTAAATCTCATATAGAGTTGAACATGTTGTAGAACTGAACTGAGGATCATGTATAGATACTTGGTCTGAAACTATTTGATGGAAACTGACACAAATTCATGCACATTTGAACTGAAATATAATCTGACAGAACTCGAGTATCTGAATATACAACTATACTGAGCATGAATGCATGAATATGTAATATCTAAAATGCGAGACCAAGAGTAAACATGTTTATGAGATAATCTGAGATCTGAAAGACTAAAAACTATATAACTGAATAAGTGAAAATCTGTACACTTAGTCAAGCAAACCTGAACTGAATACACTGAATACTATACTGAAACTGTGGGAGGTATCATGTAACTGGCATGCCCCAATCTGAGCTAATCAGGATTCAACCTGTAACCCCAGTTAGAAGGGTGTTAGTACCGTGCCATGGGTACTAACACTGGCTGTGTGGATTCACTAAAATGGTGTCCCGAATGACCATGGTTTCAAGCCTAAACTGCCGGGTGACCCTTGATAGGAAGTCAAGCCTAAACTAATGGGTGACCCCTTGTAATGCCCTGAAATTGGGTCTCGAGACGTTACATGGTGCTTAGGATCATAAGTGACCCCAAGCTAACCCTTCTACTGGCATAACTCATAAGCAACTGAACAAAAAGTACAAATCTATACAAATCTGCGGAAAATAACTCTTTTCTGAATATGATAGATACAAAACTAAATTTACAAGATTACAACTCTGCTTTTACAACCAAAACTAAAATGGAATACATCAACTTATACTGACTGTCTATGAAGCCTCTACTAGTACTGACTGTAGGTAGCGGTTCATGACTCCCAACTACCCCAACTCAATACGGCTGAATAAAGAAAATACAACACTTCTCTAAATATATAACTAACTCAAGCCCTTGAATCAAAAGGACTCATCAGCTGCTGACTGGATGTTGTGAACTGACTGGATCTGAAGATGTACACTATACCTTGTACCTACATTCCGAGAAAATGTAGCTCACATACGAATATGTGGGTTAGTACCATGGAAATGTACCGAGCATATGGGGGTGCAATGCATATATAAAATAATATCTTAATATCATCATGGTTTATAAAATTATGCATGCTGATATAAATGACTCACTTAGCTCAAATTAAAATCATCATAATCATAAGAGAGTAAAATATATCGGGTGAAACATGTGAGTCATCATAATAAATCTCAATTCACTTCCATCTCGATTTCAAATTATCAAACCAATCAAATCTCATAACCATTCTCTTTGGAATATATATTCATTAAATCTTTCGAAAATAATGACTTTCTCAAACTCAGTCTTTCAAACAAATATATTTTCATCTCAGATAGAAAAATAAGACTTTTCATATTAGATAGGAGAATACACACACACATTTTGGGAGTCTTTTACAACCGACATAAATCATGTGAGCTACATGGAGTCCAACGTCTAACCCATGTTGGGGAGAGCTGTCCTATCCTTGCCATCGGAGTAGGACCTTAATCATTCTTTTCACTAGTGATCACTATATCAATTAGCCTTAGGCTCACATCCTACGGGGGCACATAGTTCTAGGGAAGTACCAATCACAGCTATACCTCCCACTCGGTGCTAAAGACTACTCCCTGACATAGCTCAGATCTTTTCAAAAGAAAATCAACACAATTCAACAATTCATAACGGGAGCCATCATGCTACCCCTTTATCATAATCAATCAAAATGTGGATTTCTTTTCTCATTCGAGTTCAAAAATAACTCCTTCAAGACCAAAAGGTCAAATCTATCTAATCTCAAAGTGTATATAACACATTACTTCAACAAAATATAAATTCAAATCAGGTTCAACAACCCATATATCAATACTTGATCAAAACATTTCAAGATTCACACTTTATATATCAAACATATATGATTCATACGAAAATCTAGAAATTTCTCTTTAATCATGAATATTCACATCAACACTCATGAAATTCATCTTCAAAACATCAAAAATATTATAACTTCTTCAACAAGAATATAGATTTCAAATTTCCATCTCAAATTCGTAAGTAGAGCATGTAAAATCATATATCTTTGTAAAATAATACAAAGTTTGGGCACAAGAACGAAAGGGTTTTCTTGTTGAAAAAAAATCCCACATACATTAAACTTGAAGCTTTGAATAAACTCTTGACCTTGGGACTCTATTCATAAAAATAATGAGCGTTTTTTGTAGCCCTCGGAATGGGGATTCCGAATCTAGAAGAATTATTGAAAACTCATGGTTGAATCTTGAGATATTTAAATTTTTAGGTTGAAACCCTAATGAATGTTCTTGGGGATTTTGAGAGAAAGTAAACTTATTTTGGTGTTATAGGAGTTTAATTCCGTATTATAGACATATATAGGGGTGTTTTTGGCACTTAGAAGTGAGGTATGCGGCGCATTGCTTATCGCACACATTTAAGTATGCGCCGCATTGGTTATCGCACATATTTAAGTATGCGCCTCATTGCTTATCGTACACATTTAAATATGTGTCACATTTCTTATCGCACACCTATTCCAGTAGCCATGTGCGATTGGTTAGGCGATGCACTCTACTTCGCAAAGCCATAACTCCTTGCTCGGGTGTCGGATTTTGATGAAATTGGTATCGTTGGAAAGCTAATTCAATTAAATACAATTTGATAGGTCTTGGGATGAAAAATTCCATGTATATTAAGAGATATACACGTTTGAAGTTGACCCTTGTAGAATCAAATGTCAAACTTTGGATGAATCAATTGGTCTTAGCTCAACTTTGTTCTAGGTCATTGCAATGAACATTTTTCACGTCTAAACTACTCCATAGACTAGGATAATGATAATGCAACTTGTATTCATGTGAGAATCACTTGTATTAGAGCTTAGACGCGCAAGAACGAGGTTAGAATTCTAGCACAAAAATATGGGTATTACATTATTTCCCCCTTGGGAACATTTATCCTTGAATGTGGATAATTAACCTAAAACACAGAGGAATATTAGTCTTCAAGCTATCATGTGTAACTGATAGAACTGAATCACTGAATCTCAAGAATAATGAGCTACTGAACTGGTCTGCAAGTACATGAATCCTCAAGAAAAATAACTATATGGCTAAGATAGAAGCGAGAGTGTCAACTTATGAGTAACCATTACTTTGCACTGGATCTGATCTCATGAGAAAGGATGAGAGGTTTATGACATGAAAACTCAGGGTATTAAAACATCCCCCTCTTAGGATCGTTTGTCCTCGAATGATAATAATTTGATGAAAATACTAGGAAGAGACTATGATACTACACAGGATACTTATAAACTGAATCTTGACTTAATATCTGAAACTGAAACTGATGCATGAGCTGAGCTGAATTCATAATTTAATTGGACACAAAGACATTGCCTCTTGGAATGTACATACGTATAAGACTGTGGATAGTAAGACTAGCTGGAAAATTAAGAATCTATAGGAGCTTATCTCCTTGCTTGCTAAACTAGATTACAGGCTATATGGACTGGATAATACTAACTATCCATACTCAAATGGAGTATTTCTTTAGCACTTTTCTATGAAATTCTACTGACATTAGGGAGCAAAGAATTTCGGGCATGCTCTGAACAAGACATTTGACTAAGGAATTACAACATTGATATAACTCTATAGCATGGAATATAATTATATAACTCATAAACTAGGATAGGATAGCTAGGCCGTAGGCAACACAACTTCTTACTTTCAAGCTTAGCATAACTTCTCAAATGCTCTCTCAACTATACTATTCCCCTTAAATACCATACTCATTTGATTCAACTTATAATTCTCATATTGGCATTGCGAAACCTTTCTACTAAGGTCTAAACTAAACTAAGTTCTCTCACTATGATCAAGCCTAACACTAAATCACAAGATACAACATGCCAAACCACAATACTAGTCTAAACCACAAGGTTTAATATTTTATATATTCTTAGATCTCACACCCTAAGCATAACATGCCTTACCACTTCAATGACTAATTTAAAACTCTTGATATGGATTCACTAGTGCATATTGCATTCATCATCTTACACCCAACATGACATTCAAGCCTATCATTAAAAATCACATATAACGTTAAGGCAAATACCCCTAAAGGCATACTTCGCATATACTCTAAACCTTTATCAACAACAATTTTCTTGCACTATTCTTAAAAAAAATACACACAATTTCTAACTAAACATGATGTGTATCAAAGACTTGGCCTCAATCTTACTTCACACTTTAGCCTTAGATAGAAAAGCATAAATAATCTTTCTTAATGAGGGTCATCAACTCTCTCACATCTAAACCATTGCTTATCAACTGTCATCACCACTATCTTAACATATGAAGAGGTCATCGAAGGGCTAACACATATGAACCAGAAGCAGGAAAACTACAATACATAACATTAACACTTATCTTTGTCCCGAGGAATAAAATATCAAAGGCATGGATTCATTAAAGAAATCTAAGCTGAGGACATAAATGATATAATGCGAACTTTACTAGTATCATGAGTTTAAAAACTAGTCATACTCTGAAACATGAGTTTATACTTATCATGAGATATTCAACATAAGACTAGAGTTCATAAATTCATAAGAGAACTCGAATCACGGAGTGAAGTTGTTACATGCTTGCTAGAAGCTGAGAATGAGCTTGAGCACACATGATAGGTATAAGACTAGGCCTGTGGCATGGATTTGTCAAGCAAGTGATGGATTTGGTGTTGTAATGACTGAAATCCAAGGAATACTCTAGAGTAAGAAGGGATCACTATCTCATCATAACTCATTATTGACATGTATCATGATCTAATTCTCAAAACTCGGTTTGGTTCTTCACTAACCATCTTCCCCTTAGGTCAAAGTTGGTATTATAAGTATGATGGTCTACTCCATATCCTCTAGATTAAGCCATGATTTCATTATTCTATTATCTACACATAAATGCTAAACTCACAATAATAAACTAAGTTCAAACTTACCGACGTCATTCTTGAACAACCCATCCATATGTCATCCTTAATTCCTAGATTCAATAATCATCATCAAAGACTTACACTCTCATTTGCAACCATATCTACATCTCTAATCACATAATCATAGCCTACCAAGATCACACTTCTATACTTATATTTTTCCCAAACCATAAGAATAAAATCATACTAAAAAGACTCAACATCTTCAATCATAACTCCTTAACTGAGCTATCAAGAACAACATAAATTATCTAACTAGCCGTTCCCTACCTAGCAACTCAACATTACTACTAACCACACAATATGCAATAATTCTCAAAAAAATAATGCAGCCCCATAGCACCTTGGGCACACCTCTACACCATACTTAATTACGAACATATGATCTTATACTCTTATATACACTGTTCAGGACTGCTAGATCACCTCCATATAACTAACATCAACAACCGAACCATCAACTGTTCAAACTTAATGTCTAGAGCTAAACATGATTTACAACCCAATCTCACACACAATTTTCACTTCAAAACTATAGAACATAGCATTAAGAAAAACTAGTACACAATAACAATCGATCATATCATATGGCTATCTTATTCATAATCTGTTAACACATCCTCCTTCTTCACATCATTACTATTTACCCATCTTCACACCTAAATTACTTTCATAGCTCTATAAATTTCAACTAAACTTCCTCTTGCAATCTCAGGAAAGCCTAAATTAACAATACTCAACCACCAAGTACTTCCATCAAAACCTATATTTTCCTAGCACAACAAATACCATCAATAACTCTTTTCATACTTCAAGAAAACAACAATCCACCTTAACTAATAATCTCCTTCTCTAACTTCACTAAACTAACAAACAAAGGTATATCACTTCATTACTAATTCAATCATAAGCAAAAATTCAGCTATACATATTCAATAAATCGCCCTTACCACCATTCTTTCCACTACACTTCTAAACCCATAAGTTTAACTAACATAAAACTTTTAACTAAACGTTACTACTTCTATCACTACACAGAAACCCATACTTTCAACTAACACCAGAACAACATGATAAACAATAAGTTGCTAGTGAATCGAAATAGGCCTCACACGGCTTCACTAGACTTTGGTTTTGTGTTTTGATTAAGAAAATTATATGAATAACAAAGCAACTATGCTAGTGAATCAAAATAGGCCTCACATGGCTTCACTAGACTTTGATTTTTCACAAACATAATGATAACAAGATTACATAATACAAGAGATAGAAACTTGACACATAACATTCAACGATCTAAGAATACACCTTACTCTGTCTTAATTAAATAACTCATAAGAACGAGGGCATAACTTAAATTTGAAGGACTTATAACACACTAGAAGGCTCCTCTCAAGCCAGTGTATGAAATTTCTGAAACTTCTGCCAGCAAATATAAGAGCATTATCTGGGGAGGAAATTGGAACTTGCCGAACATGTTACCTCAAGAACATTACATAGATAAAGTATAGATTATCATTATGGATTCTGAGGAGAAATTTGAAAGCATATCTGACTCAGGCTTAGTGAACGATTTCTATAGACCTGATAAAGCACTTCAGTGTTTAGAACTCAAAAGTACTGATAGGATACTTTTGTAGCTCTCTTACAATTCCATAACTATCTATGGAGAATTAAGATCAACTGTTTCTGATACCTTAGAAATAAGGCAGAGATGGCCTGACTAGAGTAAGATGAGAATCTGTATAAGTTACTTGGAGAACTTTTCTATAGCACGATTTAAGACTTGAAAGAATGAAGACATTTCCTAAATGCCCTATAGCCTCTTGAAGAAAAGTTCAGACGTCTCCCTACCGTTCCGCAATACTCTACTAGACACGGCTTCATACACACCCTAGGACACTTTAACTCTGTGATCTAATACCAAGTTTGTAACGCCCAATTGAGTCCCGAGATGTCACACGGTGCTTAGGATCACAAGTGACCCCAAGCTAACCCTTATACTGGCATAACTCATAAGCAACTAAACAAAAGTATAAATCCATATAAATCTGTGACAAATAACTCTTTTTTGAATATGATAGATACAAAACTAAATTTACAAGATTACAACTCTGCTTTTACAACCAAAACTTAAATGGAATACATCAACTTCTACTGACTATCTATGAAGCCTCTACTAGTACTGACTGTAGGTAGCTGGGTCATGACTCCCGACTATCCCAACTCAATACGGATGGATAAAGAAAATACAACACTTCTCGAAATGTATAACTAACTCAAGCCCTTGAATCAAAAGGACTCATAACCTGCTAACTGGATGCTGCGAACTGAATGGATCTAAAGATGTACACTATTCCTTGTACCTACATTCCGAGAAAATGTAGCCCACATATGAATATGTGGGTTAGTACCATGGAAACGTACCGAGCATATGGGGGTGCAATGAATATATAAAATAATATCTTAATATCATCACAGTTTATAAAATTATGCATGCTGATATAAATGACTCACTTAGCTCAAATTAAAATCATCATAATCACAAGAGAGTAAAATATATCGAGTGAAACATGTGAGTCATCATAATAAATCTCAATTCATTTCCATCTCGATTCCAAATCATCAAAGCAATCAAATCTCATAACAATTCTCTTTGGAATATATTTCCATTAAATCTTTCAAAAACAATGACTTTCTCAAACTCAGTCTTTCAAACAAATATGTTTTCATCTCAGATAGAAGAATAAGATTTTTCATATTAGATAGGAGAATACACACACACACATTGGGAGTCTCTTACAACCTACATAAACTAAGTGATCTACATGGAATCCAACGTCTAACTCACATTGGGGAGAGCTGTCCTATCCTTGCCATCGGAGTAGGACCTTAATCATTCTTTTCACTAGTGATAACTATGTCAATTAGCCATAGGCTCATATCCTATGGGGGCACGTAGTTCTAGAGAAGTACCAATCACAGCTATACCTCCCACTCGGTGCTAAAGACTACTCTCGGACTTAGCTCAGATCTTTTCAAAACAAAATCCACAACAACACAATTCAAAAATTCATAACGGGAGCCATCATGCTACCCCTTTATCATAATCAATCAAAATGTGGATTTCTTTTCTCATTTGAGTTCAAAAATAACTCCTTCAAGACCAAAAGGTCAAATCTATCCAATCTCAAAGTTTATATAACACATTGTTTCAACAAAATATAAATTCAAATCGGGTTCAACAACCCATATATCAATACTTGATCAAAATATTTCAAGATTCACACTTTATATATCAAACATGTATGACTCATATGAAAATCTGGAAATTTATCTTTAATCATGAATATTCACATCAACACTCATGAAATTCGTCTTCAGAACATCAAAAATATTATAACTTCTTCAACAAGAATATAGATTTCAAATTTCCATCTCAAATTCGTAAGTAGAGCATGTAAAATCATATATCTTTGTAAAATAATATAAATTTTTTGCACAAGAACGAAAGGGTGTTTTTGTTGAAAAAAAAAACCACATGCCTTAAACTTGAAGCTTTGAATGAACTCTTGACCTTGGGACTCTATTTGTGAAAATAATGAGCGTTTCTTGTAGCCCTCGAAATGGGGATTTCGAATCTCGAAGAATTATTGAAAACTCATGGTTGAATCTTGAGATATTTGAAATTTTAGGTTAAAATCCTAATGAATGTTCTTGGTGATTTTGAGAGAAAATAAACTTATTTTGGTGTTATGGGAGTTTAATCCCGTGTTATAGACATATATAGGGGTGTTTTTGGCACTTGGAAGTGAGGTATGCGGTGCATTATTTATCGCACACATTTAAGTATGCGCCACATTGCTTATCGCACATATTTAAGTATGCGATGCATTTCTTATCGCACACATTTAAGTATGCATCGCATTGCTTATCGCACACCTATTCTAGTAGCCATGTGCGATTGGTTAGGCAATGCACTCTACTTTGCAAAGTCATAACTCCTTGCTCGGGAGTTGAATTTTGATGAAATTGATATCGTTGGAAAGCTAATTCAATTATATACAATTTGATAGGTCTTGGGATGAAAAATTCCATGTATATTAGAGATATACACGTTTGAAGTTGACCTTTATAGAATCAAATGTCAAACTTTGGATGAATCAATTAGTCTTAGCTTAACTTTGTTCTAGGTCATTGCAATGAACATTTTTCACCTCTAAACTACTCCATAGACTAGGATAATGATCATGCAACGTGTATTCATGTGAGAATCACTTGTATTAGAGCTTAGACGCACAGGAACGTTGGTTAGAATTCTAGCACAAAAATACGGGGTATTACACCCCCTCATATCCTACGCTGGCTATGTAGTTCTGCAATACAGAGACTGCTAGTAAGGACTCTTCTAACTGGCAGAGAAACAACTATTTCTGCATTCGCTCAGTGCTAAATCTTACTCCCAACTGAAAGATACTGAAATACTAATTGGTGCATGCACTGATAACTGATAAGCTCAGGTCATGGTATTCTGAAAATAATAGTGTATACGGATTCCGAGGTAATTATAAACAGATAAACTAATAATGCTCAACATGATCATGATGTCTGAATATGAAATTAAACCATGGTCTGACTGACTTGTTACTTGAAAAATGAAAATTATTTAAAACATTTAGGTATCGAGTGTTCATAACCTATCAACACTGAATGATTAAAAAAATACGATATCAAGCTTGAAATACTGTAATATATAATCATGCTTTAAAGACCCAAAACATACACATTTCATCAAACATATGAAAATCATGAACTTGAACTTGGGAATGTCTTAAAATATGGGAAAATAGCATCATTTCGTGACTAAGGTCATAACTTGATAATATAACATGAAATTCGCTTGAATTTAAAATGGGAGATGAAAGCTTAAAGCATAAGATAACCTAACGTCTCATGGAATCATTTTTGGACATGAATAGAGTCAAACTACTAAGGAAACGGATAAATTTTATCCATCTTGAACATACAAAACACCACAATAAGAGAAAAATCCATTCTTTAGTTGAAAAGAGGGTTTTGGGCTCCATGGGTGAACACCCACATACCTTACTTGAATGAATTCTTAAATAAACTTTAAATTGGAACTTGAACCCTTGAATTCTTAAGGAAGAAATCTTGAATCTTGGGACTTGAATGATGAATTTGTGAAAGGAACCCTATTCTTAATGTTTTCTTGAATATTCTTGAACATGGAAGCTTAAATTCTTGATTTCTTGGGAAAAAGAGTTTAGATTTTGTTCTTGGGAATGGAAGGATTTTTGTGAGAGTTGATTTGAAGAAGATGGGCAAATAATGCCCTTTTGGGTGTTATAATTTGTGCCTTGGATGTTTGGGGTTAAGGGGAAAGGACCAAAGTGCCCCTTGACCCTTAAGAAGTTGAAACATCGAAGGAATAGACTCCGCGTTTTGCTCCTTATTCTCGGGGTAATAACCTCCACGGCGCGGGCTTATCTCTTTCCCTTACTTCCTCTCAAAAAAAGGTCATAACTTTTCGCTTGGGCATCGAATTAAGGCAAAATTGGTATCGTTGGAAAGCTAACTCAATTATCTATCATTTAGTGGGTCTTTAACTGAAAATTTTCACATATATAAAAAGTTATACACGTTCAAAGTAGGTCCTTGTAGAATTGAATTCAAGTATTTGGTCAAATCAAAGGCTCTTAGCTCAACTTCGCTCTAAGTGATTCCTATGAACATTTTTCACCTAATAAGCACTTCACATACTAGGATAAAAATCATGACACATGTATTCATATACAAATCATGAAATTAGAGTTTACATACGTAGGAACAACAGTTCAAAGTTTAGCCCAAAATGTGGGGTGTTACATTCAGTACATACCATATTTTACCACTCCAAATGTCATAATTGTCATCATTTAGTTTTTCTTTTGTTCAAGTCGGCAATTATGCTTTTTGATGTGATGTCTGTTATTAAGATAAAATCACGTAAGTATTTTTTTCAATTATGGAAGTAAATTATACATTCAAGCAATTCAATTCATAAGAAGGTTTCTTGTTTAGTGCAAAATCGAAAGAACACGTAAGAATTCAATCATCATCTACGAACTAAACATTGACCAAAATTAAAAGTTAATTTCTTATTGTATTTTAATGGTAGCTTTAAATTAAGCCTTATAAAGGTAAAATAAATAAATAAAAATTCATGATAAAAAAGAGAAACAACGTAATATGTATAATAAAGTTAATAAATAACTTCAAGTTACAAGTCAATTCAAAGATGAAAATCATCCCACAAACTTTTGAGACAACTTACATATGTCCTAAAAAACTCACTAGGACAAATCTCATGATAAACTTTAATTAACCTTTTGCCCCAAGGATTATGGAGAGAATATGCTAAAATAGCTAAAGTTTACCAATTCTAGATTTTTATATATTTTTTCAGTTCTAAACGTGTTAATTCAAACAAATAAATAAAATTAACAACTGTAACACTAGGAGACATATTAAAAAACGTGAACTCTTTTAGATGCTTCTCTTTTTTCCTTCATATAGCCCTTTCATCCTAACAGATCTTGTGTCGTCCTTGAGGCATCATTTCGTATAATTTCACAACCTCAAAAATATGTCATTTGATGATGTGCTCTTTCATTTTGTCTCTTTGCTCGACATTTAGAACTCGCACTTGGAGTGATTCGAGTTTGTTCCCATTCATCCATATCTATGTATGAAATAGGAACCAAAAACAATAAGAATAGTTGAACCACTCAATGTGACAACTTATGCCGCAATTTATTATAGAAGGCAAAATCTGTTAAAGTAAATTTAGCATCTAATTAAGACAAGAATAATATCAAGACTAATTAATACACTTATTTAACCAAAAATTATTAAGAGTCACTTTTAGATTCCATGAAAAAAGAAACACATTACTATTCATAAAGTAACATGAAACATTTTTGTACCTTTAAAAAATGGTACATATTAGTAGACCTAGTCCTACTGTATTCTCCACTTTTAAGTAAATTATAGGTAGTAAACTATTCTAAAAACAAATATATGGTACTAGAACTTTCCTCTCCCTTTGTTTATTTTTTTTAAAAGAGAATAACATAGACCGCGGTAAAAAAAAAAGGTTTATAGGTTTTCCTCCACATAAACCTATTCTAGAATTGGTATTGTACTCTTTACTTTTTTAAGATAAAATAAAAGTGTGCCTCCTCATTCATCTTCTACAGAGAGAAATATTATAACAACCCGATATTACCTCCTGAATGTCACACGGTGCTTAGAACCACAAGTGATCCTAAGCTAACCCATGATACTGGAATAACTCATGAGAAACTAAATAAAATACATAAAACTAAAAGTAATAAGCAAAAGTGATTTCATTAGCAGAACACGTTCAATGCAAAACTATTTAAAACATTTACACTCTGGTTATACAAAACAAAACTGCAATTAAATACATCAACTCTAACTGACTGTCTATGAAACCTGTACTAATACTGATAATGGATAGTCGGGACATGACCCCCAGCTATCCCTAATCAATACGACTGAAAAAATGATACTGAAACTATAGTTGACTCGAGTCCTCAAATCAAAAGAACTCATCACCTGTTGGCTGGAAGTTGAGAATTGTCTAATTATAATGTGTGAGATACAACTAGTACCTACATTATGAAGTAATATATCCACACAGACGTATGTGGTTTGTAATTATGGAATGTACTAAGCATGTGGGGGTGAATGCAATAAGTAAAACTAAAGCTGAATATACTTTTAAATCATGCATGTTAAGTGTAAAAAGACTCACCTTGATCATGACATAACTGAAAGCTGGAGTATCATAAAACATAAATAATAAAGCATAATCTGATAAGCTTACTGAGTCATTACATTTAATTTTTAATATCTTTAATTTTATGGGAGATTCTTATAACCGACATAAACCATGTAAGCTATCATGGAGTCCAATGTCTTACCCACGTTGAGAAAAAATTTTCTACCTTTGTCACCGGAATAGAACCTTAACTTAGAGTGATCATTAACCTTAGCCCATATTTGAAAAATGAGGGGACACTCTCTAGCGAGGTCCCTAAACCGACGATGGCAAGTAGTGTAAGACCCCACAAAATTTCCCAGCTTAAATCACTCTTTTAAGCTTGTCAAAGGGGGTCTCATGATTAGAAAATCCTAAATAAGCTTCTATACTTGGTTTATTTTAGCCTTCAAAAGTTGGAAATCTCATTTCACAACCTTAACATCCTTAAATGGTCTATATTTTGTTGATTCATGATCAAGAAGGTCAAAAGGTGTTCTTGAACAAGTTTTGGATTTTTTAGAACTCGTTTAGACCACGTTCAGAGTCCTAAAATAGTAAACCAATGCAATCTTGGTGCGCCGCATCGCCAATCGCGTTGGTTAACATAGTTGTAGGCTGCCAGATCCAAAACTTATGAGAGTCGATGCGATCATGGCGCGATGCGTCGATTATCGCGTTAATGCAGTCAACGCACTGCGTTGCTTAACGCGTTGATGCCCAATTTCAGTCATTAAATATTCATATTTTTAAGGGCAAAAAGATCAATTACCCACCCCTATATAAGTCTAAAACATGGGATTAAGCCCCTATTCAACCAAATATAGTCACTTCTCTCAAAATCCTCTCAAGAACAAGTTAGGGTTTTCAATTGGGGATCCAAATTCAAGGAAATTCCATCGTCAATCTTCGTGAAATCAAGAACTAAGGTATGTCAAGTGTCTATTCATGGATTTTTTTCATCCATGAAGCCCAAGAATCTAATTTTAAATTATGAATTGTGATGTTTATGTTGTGGATTGATTATGTTCATATAGTTATTGTTGTAGGATTCCCAAGTTGGAATCTTTATGTTTTGTTCATGAAACTACGCTAATATGTTGGTTGAAATTTATGAAATTGAGTTGAATTAGGAAATCATGTGGTATTAATTTAATATAATGCCTAAGCCCTAAGTTATGCATACTAGGTGTTTGATAAAATGCCTAAGAGAATAATACTTGTGCATTATGACTCAACAGAACCTAAATGATGAATTCATGTTACCATTATATTCAAAATGACTCCCATGCTATTATTATGCCTTGTAATAGATTGATGAAATGCTCATAAGGTTAGGCTTAGGGAATTATCACATGTTTATATGCATTCTTATTCATGTGAAAGCTTGTGGTATGCAAATATTTCATGAAAATCTCCAATGATAGTACTATGAATTATTAACCATGGTTATGTGTTCAAGAAGTGTCATGTCTTGTCAGTTTCATGCTATCGAGTACTGGGGGTACTTGTGCCCGACAACTTATCTGTGTGCCTAGAGCCAACATCGGTTTCATGATAAATCTCAGTCACGCCATGATTAGTAGTATTCTCAGTCAGTTTCAGAACTCAGTAGAATTCAGTCAGTTACATGACTCAAGAAAACTCAGTAATCTTAGTCAGTTATCAAATCTCAATAGTATTCCGTCAGTTAATGGAACTCAATGAACTCAATCTAGTTTAGGTCAGTTAATTATGTTCAGTGTCTATTCAAATGGGAGTAGTATTCAGCACCGAGTGCGCCCAAGGATGGGAACTCACCTGTTAGTAGAGGGTGTGATTCTTAAAAGCAATCCTCGCGCTCCAGAACTACGTAGCTAGTGTAGGTTAAGACATCAAACCTGCTAGTTTAGGGTAGATGAGGAGGCTTAACCTATTATATGAGGGTCCCACCGTTCTCCTTAGAGTACCTGTTAGCTGACGGATTTCTCACAGCTTGTCCTTACTAGTGGTGCGGTATTGATACTCTTCCAACTGGGGTTACAGGTTGGACCATAAATCTATTTAGAAAAAGGAGCATGTCGGTTAGATAAATTCTCCTACAGTTTTAGTTACAGAATTAGGACTGTCAGATACAGTCACCCAATTTCAGTAATAGAAGTCAGATAGTTCTACAAAACCCAGGACTGTCAGATACAGTCACTCAGCTCAGTACGGTACTCAGCTAGTTCTATCAGAACCTAGACTGTCAGACACAGTCGCCCAACATTAGTTATATCAGTTATATGAGTTATCAATAACTCATGTTATCAATATTCAGACTCAGTAGTCAGTATTACTCACGAATCTAGTTATAGTTACACATTGATGTATGTATTCTCATGATCATGTTATATAGGCAGTTAACATTGTTAATGCATATGAAGCCTTTGTATTCAGCCTACCCCACTTGCATACCAGTACATTCAATCGTACTGACGCATTTGTGCTATGGTGTTTTTATACCATAGGCTCAGAAGCACGAGCTCCGGAGTATCAGTAGCATTCTAGTTTTAGCAGTTAGAGTCAGCAGTGAGTCCTCATCATTCGAGGATGTTATGATTTTATTATTTCATATCTTTAGTACTTAGTTATTTCAACAGTTGGAGTTAGTTGGGGACATGTCCCATCAACTCTTATTCAGACAGTCTAGAGGCTTTCAGACTATAGCATGTTCATAGTTATTTCAGCTGTTTTGGTAATGATTTACTGTATTTCCAAATGTTATGTTTTATCATATATTTGAAACTTAAGGCCTTTCAGTCTTTAATACTATATTGTTACATTATATTATGTAGTGCTCAGTTATAGATATCAGTCATGGGTTAGCTTATGGTCCTTCAGGTTCATGAGCACCGTGTAGCATTTTGGGTACCAGATTCGAAGCGTTACACGTAGTTTCTAGAAAATAGGATGTGTTAAACCGACATCCCCCTCTCAGTGCTAAATACTACTCCCAAAATATATACTTATATGCTCATACTTATGAAATCCACCTTAAAATAACATATTAATTTATAAACTAAAATCTAACTATGCTTATCTTACATAATCATGTTCATAAGGAAACTTGTGAATTTCATGTCTTATCTGAGATCATAAGATCAAAACTGAACTTTAATCATGTTGTAATACTTGTAAATTGAACTTATAAGCTTGAACTTCTTGTAACTAGAAACATATTCTTAAACTTGAAATCATTCATCATCTCATAGATACTTCATATCAAAATATCAAACTCAATGCTTAAAATCATTTTCAGGGATAAAACATAAAATCCTATGCAAAATAGTATCCAATTTATGAGAAAGCATCAAAATCTCAAAGCATAATAAGGTGGGTATCAACCCTATTAAGTCATTTTCTTCAAAATTAATTAAAAATAAAAACTTTTAGACACAAGGATGGAAGAGTATCCTTATTCAGACCCCACATACCTGAATTTCTTGATTTCTTGAAGGAAAATTTGGATTTGGATCCTTGAAAATTAATCTTTTCGAAAAAACCCAAAAAAAAAATTCTCTTGAAGGTGGAGAGGAGAATGAGCTTTGAAAATTGACTAACAATGGGAAAATAATGCTTATTGGCTAATTTATGTCATGGAAGAGGAGTTTGATACAAGAAAAGACCAAATTACCCCCAAAGAAGACTAAAAAAAAGTTGCAGGAATTTTTAATTGACAACTAGGTTGACGGCCCATCATTTTGGTGACAACTCATTACCATATTCGTCAACATCAAGCTGTATTTTTTCATTTACTAGTTAAGGATGACGACATGAGTTGACAGCTCATCATCTTAGTCATCATAGTCTGACAGATACTTCAAAGTAAAATGAACATAACCTTTTACTCTGATATTTGATTAGGGTGAAATTGAATGCGTTGGAAAGAAGACTCGAATATCTTTTATTTGATATATAGCAGGACACCTAACTCATTATATTCTAGTAGTTACACTCATTTAAAAGTTGATCCTTGTAGAATCCATTATAAAAACTCAGTCAATACAAATGCTTGCAACTCAACTTTGCTCTAAGTGCTTCTTATGACCATAATCAAATCGAAAACATTTTACCCACGGATAATGGTCTATAATGGCAAAACAAAAAATAATGTCTTAATAAGAAATGAAAAAACATAGATCAAGATTATGGAAAAATTGAAGTGAACTTCAGATTTACAATTAGATTTGTGGAACAATGAAAGATCGTTTGATTTAAAATAAGAAGTTTGCTTTTTCGATTCACGTTAGGTTCAGAATCCCCGATCAATATCCAATTAAAAATTCTTTTTAATAGGTTAGTTCTTACTTCAAGAGTTTTTCACACTTAAATTCAAGCAATAGTCATGCAAACAGGGCAATTAACCTGTCTTTGATACCATGGTTAGCAAATTCAGAGCAAAAAAACAGTGGATTGTGTATCTTAAAAATATGCAATGAAAATTGTTGATCTTGTTATTAAAAGAATAAAACCAAATCTACATTGAATTTCTTGAAAATGAAGCTTTTATTTACAAACAAAGTATCTATTCTTGTATGTTTTTATTTTTTGCCTAAAACTGACTTAGAAGTTGTAACACCCCGTACTTTCGGGCTAGAATTTAGACCGTCGTTCCTATGCGTATAGACTCGAACTAAATAATTCCTAATTAATATACGTGTGTTGATTAATCCTATAGTATGGGAATACCTTTGAATATGAATTGAGGTCAATAAAAAATCCCCAAACTCAAAGACGAGTTGAAAGCATTTCTATCGATTAAGTCTTAGTGGACGTTTTAACCTGAGTCAACTTTCATCAATCATAAATTTTTGTATAAATAAAATTTGAGGTCCTACTATACATCAAATGAAAGGTCTTTGAAGTATCTTTCCAATGAAACCAATTTCACCTATATTCGATAACCGAACAAAAAGTTATAACTTTGCAAAGTGGAGTGCGTCGCCTAAAAAATCGCCTAAGCCCACTAGAATGGTTATGCCATAAGTAAGGCGCCGCCCAACCTAGCTTAGGCAATAGGTTAGTCACAGCCCATCCTAACTTAGGCGATGGGCAATGCACCGTCCAGCCTAGCTTAGGCGATGGTCAATGCGGCGCAAACCTTATGGCCCAATGACGTAAATTCATCATTTTTAAGTCATTTTAAGGGCAACTAAGTCCTTCTGCATCCCAAAACCATCCCTAATCATCCTTAAACGAATTTAGGCTTATTAGTAACATCTAAACTCTCCTAATATCCCGAGTTCATCCTTCAAGAACACAAGAGGGGAAAACAACTAGGGTTTGAGCAATCAAGCTTAAAGGTCCAATCTTTACAAAACTTCTTCATCAATTCTTCACAACAAAGGTACGTGGAATTTAACCTAAAACTACATAGGCTTGTTGAAATACTTGAATATGATCTAAAGTTTATCAAGCATGAAATTATAAAGGGGTTTGGAACCTATGTTTTAAATTATGCATCCTGAATGTTTCCATGCTATTATTGTTTTGGCCTTGAGGCCTTTCCCCTTAAACTGAGTTATACTCATATGTATATGTATGAAATTGAGTTTTGAAGATTGATTGAGAGAATAATTATGAAGTCCCTCTCTTGTGATGAATTGAAGTTTATAATCTTATTGGGAATGATTTGAAATGCATGTGTTATGGGTTGAAAGTGGTTTTTTTTAATTTTATAGTATTTGAACATGATAGGGAGTCTTCTTGCTAAAATTATATCCTTATTTTAAAGAGAAAGAATTTCATATGATTGAGTAAATTGACATGACCACCTTATGTTATTGAAATATTGAAAAAAAGAGGGTTTCTTGCATATGTTTACATGAGTTCTTTGAATTGATTTATTGATATGGTGGTCCCAAACCTTATGTTTTGAAAGTAGAGATATATTATGCTATCAATGGTTCAGAGATGCGACTTGCAAGTCAATGGTATGACGATACCATATAAATATATACCATAATAAAGCTAGAGTTTTTAGAGTTTGATTTCATAGAATACATATTTTAAAGAGTTAAAAATGTGCTTAAAGAGGATTAGGTGATTACTCGAAGAAGGAATGAGTCAATCAACTCATCGTCCAAAATCGTGATTTACCGACACAGGTTTATGACACCTGAAAGGGAAATTATACGCTGGCGGTGGCCCTATTGTGTAGTAGAGAAATAAAGACTCCAACCCTTGCAGTAAACTCGAGTTGGGGGCTTGGCTGCCAAGTTAAGGGCAGATTTCATATAGCCCATGGAATTGCAGAATTATAGGGTATACCACCTAGCGCAGGAGTAAGATAAAAAGTATGACACAGAGTTTGGATGATTGCTCAAAATCTTTTAAAACGCCCATGTGTTTTCATATCATATGTTATATTTATGAACTATTTTTGAACTGTTCTCATCTATGTTGAATAAAAATTATTATTTTGGATTTGCTCTGCGTACCAGTATATTTAAATTGCCCCCTACCTTTCAGGGTCTGAGGCTCAGTTTAGAGGTCCTGCTAAGCCGTAGAGTTTTTAGATAGAAGTAAAGTGTGTAGTGGTGAGCCTTCATTATTCCGAAAGGCCTATGTCTTTCAGACTTTGTCATTTATTTTTGGTTTAGGTCCACTGGGGGCCTTGTTCCAGTTTTATGTAGTTGAGATTTCGCAGACTGAAATAGATGTTGTTTAGATGTTGATAGATTTCTTTCTAGTATTGTTGAATTGAATTCAAAGTATGACCATGATTCCACTTTGACCATGATTCCATTTATTTCATTTCCGTATTTTTTTCTTTATTTTTAGTATTGTGCATGATTACCAGAAATAGAAGGGAACCCGGGCCTCCATGGTTCGGGATGCTCATCACGACTAGGGCCCCGACTTGGGTCATGACAAATTTGGTATTAGAGCATGGTTCATGGTCCTAGGGTGTCTGTGAAATTACATCGAGTAGAGTCTTATTTATGGGTGTGTAGCGCGCCACACTTATAAGCAAAAGGCTATAAGACGTTTAGGAATGTCTCACTTTCTCCACTCTATGTTTTAGCTCGTGCTATAGAGTCAGAATATTCCTCTTTCATGCTCTAGTTCATGCTATAGTGTCGCCCATATGAAAGTAAAGTTATCCCAAATCCTACTCTGATGTTCTCAGATATGTCTCATTATTGAAGTGATTCAAGTGCAGGAGTCTAGAATCTAAATGGTATGGTCCTTTATGATTGAGTCATGAAAGATTATGAAATTTCATAAGGAATTGAGGGGAGTCCATGAGTGCTATAAAGTGTATTTATTTATGATTATACCTTTATATACATCAATCGTGTATCTGAGCCTGAGGTGTGAATTTTATTCAGCCCCTTTCAAGATTCTTATTGCAGATGTCATGCATAAGGGGAATGGAGTGGAGTCCCGCAGACATATATCAGAGCAATTAAGGACATGTATGAGGGATCAAAAACTCAAGTGAGGACGGCGGGAGGAGACTCAGAGCATTTCTCTGTCTTGACAGGATTGCATCAGGGATCTACTCTTAGTCCCTTTTTGTTTGCTTTGGTGATGGATGTGTTGGTGCGGCGTATTCAAGGGGAGGTGCCATGGTGTATGCTTTTTGCAGTCGATATAGTTTTGATTGACGAGACTCGAGGGGGTGTGAATGATAAATTAGAGGTGTGGAGACAAACCCTTGAGTCTAAAGGGTTCAGGTTGAGCAGAAGCAAGACTGAGTATTTGGAATGCAAGTTTAATGACGTAAGGCTGGAGGATGAGGTGGTAGTGAAGCTGGATTCACAGGTGGTATGTAAGAGGGATAGTTTCAAGTATCTCGGGTCCGTGATCCAGGGGAACGGGGAGATTGACGAGGATGTCTCGCACCGTATTGGGGCGGGTTGGATGAAGTGGAAGCTCGCGTCGGGGGTGTTATGTGATAAGAAGGTGCCGCCCAAGCTTAAAGGCAAATTCTACAGGGTGGTAGTCCGTCCGCCATGTTGTATGGAGCGGAATGTTGGTCAGTTAAGAATTCCCACATCCAAAAAATGAAGGTGGCAGAGATGCGGATGTTGCGCTGGATGTGCGGGTTGACTAGGGGGGATAGAGTTCGGAATGAGATTATCAGGAAGAAGGTTGGTGTGACTCCAGTGGAGTGCAATATGCAGGAAGTCCGATTGAGCTGGTTCGGACACGTGAAGAGGAGGGGCATGGATG
This sequence comes from Capsicum baccatum var. pendulum, assembly GCA_030864225.1. Lineage (NCBI taxonomy): Eukaryota > Viridiplantae > Streptophyta > Magnoliopsida > Solanales > Solanaceae > Capsicum > Capsicum baccatum. Next base: position 71,378,749 of record CM061552.1, on the reverse strand, counting down.
CCCCAGTTCGTAGGTGTGAGAGGCTAGCGTTGGATGGTTTTAGGCGGGGTAGGGGTAGGCCGAAGAAGTACTGGGGTGAGGTGATTAGGCGGGACATGGAGCAGTTACAGCTCACCGAGGACATGACCCTAGATAGGAAGGTCTGGAGAACGCAAATTAGGGCAGAGGACTAGGGCTAGTTCGGGTCGCTAGTATAGGGAATTACTTGCTGGGGGTACGAATATGGGTGCTTTCCTCTGTTTTCCTTCTGTTTTCTTTTCTTCTACGTATGGCTGCCGTATCTATGTTATGGATGTTATGTTATGTACTCATGTACTCTTGTAACCTTGTTCGGTGCTTCACTTTGTATTTGTATTAGTGTGGTATCTGGTGTTTTGTGTCTTCAGTCGGGGGTCTATCGGAAACAGCCTTTCTACTTCTTTAGAGGTAGAGGTATGGACTACGTACATCTTACCCTCCCCCCTAGACCCCACCAGGTGGGAATACACTGGGTTTGTTGTTGTTGTTGTTGTAGTAATGTATGTTAAAGTGTCATGACCCATTGGAAATGAGATTGGACCAAGATGTTGGCGATATGAAGTTACAAGGTTAGAAGTCAGAGTGAGGGTGACTTTTGTGTATATAAATTTTTTTTTGTTGTATAACCATTGATTGAGGGATGATTTTCCATTTTATAGTGATAGACTAATATAGTAGTAATATTTGTAGATTGTAAGGTATTAGATAGAGGAAGTGTTTGGTTGTAATCATTATCAATTCAAAACTAGGGAAGGAGCCTAGAATAGATAGTCACGGTGGTTATAGAAACCTCTTATAGGATGTGAATGGAAATGGTTAGATTAGCCAATAAGTTATAATTATAGATTCATTGTTGTATGTGGAATTTGAAGGTAGTCTAAATATATGCTTGGGCAAGTAAGTATGAGGTGAGAAAGTAGAATATGTAGTTAAGATCGGGTTGGGTTATGTTACATGATTAGAATCGAATATCCCTATTATGACTTTACCCCCCCCCCCCTTTTTATTGTCTTTATTTTGGTAGTCGTAAATTGGTACTTCATGTGAGAAAGTATGTAGTGGATTTTGAGATGTAATAGTGATGTCTTGGAGGGGTTGCGATTATAGGTAGTAGCTAAATGAAATGAGTATTTTGAGTTAATTTTCCAATTTGATGGACTAGTATAATATGTTGCATGTTTCACTGATGGTACGTGATTGTTTCTAGACTATAGGCTTGAACTTTAGATGTAGAATATGGTGGTAAGAGTAATGGCTTAAGGTTAATGATGCATGTTTTATTGGAATTAATTAGCAGTCTTGATGAGATGTATGAAACAGCCTAGATTGATAATTTATGAAAGATTTAAATGGTAATTATGAGGTATATGTGTATATGAGGACCAGTGTTAAAATGATGAATTGTGGGTGAGTCATTAAGTGGATAAGGGTGTAAGTATATAAGAATAAGTTTCCCCATTGTAGTATGGCGCTAGGTAAGATTTTATGATTTAAGTTATGTGATTAATAGTCTAGTGTTAGAAGGTTAAGTAGTAGAGAGTGGACTTGTATGTGATAAGGAGTGAGGATGTGTATGCTCATGAGACTACGAGTTGTAAGTTGATGATGATATGGGATATCAAAAATTAAGAGTAGCGTTCTTGGAAAGCAATGCCTTTAGAGTATACTTAAAAAGGTAAAGTTTAGCATTTATGTATATAAGTGTTTTGCGTACCTAGTTTGTGTTCTTGAAATTGTGGTATGGAGAAGTTTGGGGAGTTGTTGTATAGCGTTATTTCGAGTTGAATTGAGAAAATATGAATGGGTAATATGCGCCTTTGGTATAGTTTTACAAATTTTGTTAAGATGCAAGTTATGTGATTAGAGGTGTAATGCTAAGTATTCTAAGGGGTTGAAGATGAAGTGTTGTGTGCCTAGAAGCATGGTTGCCTATGACCATGATAACTTTAGCCATAAATAGATGACTTTTGGGTTTGGAGGATGTTAGGATTAGTGTACCTGAAAGGGATGTTCTAGAATGAATTTAGTGTCATTGTAAAAAAATCTTTGGAGGGGAGGTTGTGTTCATTTGTATGTTGGTACCCTCTTTGTGATTAGGTGTGTAGATATCGGGAGGCTCAGTACTTCAATTAGTCTTTATGTTCCACAAATGGTTGGTTCATCTCGTTTACGTGAGTATGGGTTGTAGGGTGATGGCTGTAGAGGCTATCGACAGTAAGAGTAGTATTTCCAAAAAACAAGACCTATAAAGTATAGTTTATTCGAGAGGGATTAGCGGTAATGTGTATGGTGGTATATCTCTTCTGTTGAGAGTTGTAGATATATATTTAATGAGAGATTATGCCTGCAAGTCTAGGATTATGAATTTGATCTAAGGGGGAGATGATGAGTTAAAGTAGTTCTCAAATTTTCTTATGGTGTCAAGTTTCAAGTAAGATTCATGATAAATCTATTACAATTCAAGCAAACTCCTCCTACTCATTCTACGAGGTCACTCTGCTAATGCCTTACGTTATGTATCTAAGTCCTACCTATGTCTAACGTTTGAGCACTCTATGTAACTCATGACATGTCTCAACTTCCAAACTAGAAGAAATAATGTCCCTTGATGATCCAGTATTCTAAGTATCCAAGCTCTATGTTATGTTGCTCATGAACAACAAATTTGTGTCCCAAAATCATGATTGGTTCCAAGGAACTATATTTTCGTATGTTAACGATTCATTTTATGTTGGGATTAGCCAAAATGATAAAGTTGTGTGAACTCATGACTATTTCAGTTCTGAAAATGAGAAGTGATAGCTGCGAGTAGAAGTCCTTCCCTAAATCATCGACTTCATGAATTCCACACTCATGTTATAAGACTCATGATGTAAGTTCTCATGTTTCTCACTGTGGTTGTCCTAAGAACTCATGCTATGTTGAGTTTATGCCAGAACGACTCTCTACTTGTGATCCAAACACTTGATATATGAAACACTCTGTGATTGTACCATATCTTCAACTCATGTCCCACCTTGAGTATGGCAATAAGTATATGTTATAACCAAATAGTGTTACTCCCTTTCATGATGCTCTTAATCAGGTCCTTTAATGACCCTTTGTATGCTAGTATGGCGGTGGTTGTAAAAGCATAGAAGTTTTTTAGGTGGGGAAGTAGATGTTGTTGTAGGTGAAAATTTCGATTTGATTTCTTGAGCTAAGGTTAGAAGAGCAAGGGAAGGAAGGAGATGAATATTCTTTACGTGAAATAGTTAGGAGGGAAGTATATGGCGAGAATCTTGGTGAAAATGATTGAATTTACAGGTCTTAGTGGAGATTTCCATAGAGTGGGGTATGGTAGCGGTAGGCTGAAATTTTGTGATTGATGAAAACACAAACTAATGTGCCATAAGGTTAGTATTCTTTGAATTAAGACTTGAGGTTGTTGGATTATAGTGATGAGATGAGATGATTTCATAATGTGATGTAGAGTACAGGGTCCATAGTTTAAATTAGCACCTCCTTCCTCCGAGTTAGGCTTCAACATAGAAGTATTATACGATGGGATACAAATTCTTGTGGTTAGATGTGTTACTGAAGAATTATAAGTTGGACATGATGAAGTATGTTGATTAATGTTGTGGTATAGACAAGTAGTGTTGCTAAGTTTAAGTCTTTTCATTGTAACTTAGAAGATGGAGAATGCTAATATTTTTATGTTCCGCGAGAAGCTTATCTCATCTCTAGTACCAATCTTAATCAGGCCGAGGACTCTTAGGAAAAGTTATGTATTATAATGTTTTGATCATATGCCATAAAACACATGCCAAGATCATGTCGACGTCAAGTTTCGTTATCTCCTGTTTCGTGCTTACCCGTTTCTCTAGGGGTTATCGTGAAGATCATATGGTGCGTTTGTATATTTTTGTTGAGGAAAAATGTTCAAATAAATATTAAGTTCTTTATTCTACACTTTTAGAGCTTCAAGAAATCCCTACCCATCATTCGAGGACGAATGATCCCAAGGAGGAGATAATGTAACACCCCGTACTTAAGGGCTTGAATTAAGACCATCGTTCCTACGCGTATAGACCCAAACTAAATGATTCCTTGTTAATATATGTGTGTTGATCAATCCTATAGTATGGGAATACCTTTGAATATGAATTGAGGTCAATAAAAAATCCCCAAACTCAAAGACGAGTTGAAAACATTTTTATCGATTAAGTCTTAGTAGACGTTTTAACTTGAGTTAACTTCCATCGACCATAACTTTTTGTATGTATCGAATTAGAGGTCCTACTATATATTAAATGAAATGTCTTCGAAGTAGCTTTCCAACAATACCAATTTCTCTTAAATCCGATAACCGAGCAAAAAGTTATGACTTTGCAAAGTGGAGTACCTCTCCTAAAAACTCGACTAAGTCCACTGGAATGGTTATGCCATAAATTAGGCGCCGCTCAACTTAGCTTAGGCAATGGGTTAGTCACTGCCCATCCCAACTTAGGCAATGGGTAATGCGCCGCCCAACCTAGGCGATGGGCAATGCGGCGTATACCTTATGGCCCAATGACGTAAATTCATCATTTTTAAGTCATTTTAAGGGCAGCTAAGTCCTTTCGCATCCCAAAACCATCCCTAATCATCCTTAAAAGAATTTAGGCTTATTAGTAACATCTAAACTCTCCTAATATCCCTAGTTCATCCTTCAAGAACACAAGAGGGGAAAACAACTAGGGTTTGAGCAATCAAGCTTAAAGGTCCAATCTTTTCAAAACTTCTTCATGAATTCTTCGCAACTAAGGTACGTGGGATTTATCCTAAAACTACATGGGCTTGTTGAAACACTTGAATATGATCTAAAGTTTATCAAGAATGAAATTATAAAGGGGTTTTGGGATCTATGTTTTAAATTATGCATCTTGAATGTTTCCATGTTATTATTGTTTTGGCCATGAGGACTTTCCCCTTAAACCGGGTTATACTCATATTTATATGTATGAAATTGAGTTTTGAAGATTGATTGAGAGAATAATTATGAATTCCCTCTCTTGTGATGAATTGAAGTTTATAATCTTATCGGGAATGATTTGAAATGCATATGTTATGGGTTGAAAGTGGTTTTTTTTATTTCATAGTATTTGAACATGATTTAGAGAAGCTGAGAGGGAGTCTTCTTGCTAAAACTATATCCTTATTTTAAAGAGAAAGAATTTCATATGATTGAGTAAATTGACATAACCACCTTATGTTATTGAAATGTTGAAAAAGAGAGGGTTCCTTGCATGTGTTTACATGAGTTATTTGAATTGATTTATTGATATGGTGGTCCCAAACCTTATGTTTTGAAAGTTGAGATTATATTATGCTATCAATGGCTCAGAGATGCGACTTGAAAGTCAATGGTATAACGATACCACATAAATGTATGCCATAATAGTGCTAGAGTTTTCAGAGTTTGATTTCAGAGAATACATGTTTTAAAGAGTTAAAAATTGTCTTAAAGAAGGTTAGATGGTTACCCGAAGAAGTCACGAGTCAATAAACTCATCGCCCAAAACCGTGATTTGCCGACATGGGTTTATGACACCCGAAAGGGAAATTATACGCTAGCGACGGCCCAATGGCATAGTAGAGAAATAGAGACTCCAACCCTTGTGGCAAACTCGAGTTGGGGGCTTGGCTACCGAGTTAAGGGCAGATTCCATATAGCCCATGGAATTGCAGAATTATAGGGTATACCACCTAGCGCAGAAGTAAGATAATAAGTATGACACAAAGTTCGGATGATTGCTCAGAGTTTTTTAAAATGCCCATGTGTTTTCATATCATATGTTATATTTATGAACTGTTTTTGAACGGCTCTCACCTATGTTGAATAAAAATTATTATTTTGGATTTGCTTTGCATACCAATACATTTGTATTGACCACCTACCTTTCAAGGCCTGAGGCTCAGTTTAGAGGTCCTACTAAGCCGTAGAGTTTTCAGACAAAAGTGAAGTGTGTAGTGATGAGCCTTCATTATTCCAGAAGGCCTTTGTCTTTTAGACTTTGTCATTTATTTTTTGTTTAGGTCAACTGGGAGCCTTTTCCCAGTTTCAAACAGTTATTATTTTCGTATGTAGTAGAGAATTCACAGACTAAAATAGACGTTGTTTAGATGTTGATGGATTTCTTTCCAGTATTGTTGAATCAAATTCAAAGTATGACCATGATTCCGTTAATTTCATTTCCGCATTCTTTTCTTTTTTATTGAGTATTGTGCATGATTACCAGAAATAGAAGGGTGCCCAGGGCTCCATGGTTCGGGATGCTCATCATGGATAGGTCCCCATCTTGGGTCGTGACAGAAGTCATGCCTTTTGTTCGCATATATATTGTGTTCTTTTTTTTCAGAGATAATCTCAGGGAGAAGCTTTAACTTCTCTTAAAAAGGTAACCGTATAAAACCACACTTTTTAACAATCGTGTGAGATTTTATCTGATTGGTAATATCCTTTTACTCTTATCTCTTTCAATGGGTCAGGTCGGGTCGATCGTTATGGGTGACTCGAGATCCAAATCTGTATCCAACAGTAGCCAGAGAGAAGAAAAGGTATCACCACTAATAGAATGAAATTGTGGAAAAAATAACTGCCTTAATTCCTTCTTACATAAAGTGTATATACACGTATAGAAGGAGAAAAATATCTAACAGCTAATGATAGTTGTGTAACTAACAACAGCAGCTGACTCAGACAACTAACTAAATCAAAAATGGAAACAATAATTAACCTGCTCTAATTCTAAAGTAGATTAGCACAATCAATTCCAACTACCCCCTCAAGTTGGAGGGAAGATATTCACAACCAACTTGTAAAGAACATCATTGTGTTTGGATCCTGACAGCACCTTGTGAAAATGGTTGCCAATTGGTCATTTTTGGGGATATGATGTAGAGTAATGAAAGCTTCTTGGAGTTTTATTAAAACAAAATGACAGTCTACCTCTATGTGTTTAGTGTGCTCATGGAACACTGTATTTCCTGCAAAGTGAATTGCTACTTGGATGTCACAAAGCACTGGCATAGGAAGTTTGCAGGGGGCATCTAGTTTAATAAGCATACTTTTTTAGCTAAACCAACTCACCAACCACCTTTCTTGTTGCCATGTACTTTGCTTCTTCTGAGGAAAGGGATACAGTGGTCTGTTTTTTTACTTCCAACAGGTAGGACCTCCCAAATACTATATATCCACTGACTAATTTCCTTAACTCAAAGAAAGCTACCCAATTTGAATCACAATATGTAGAAACAGAACAATCTGGTTCATTTGATAAGAATATACCTAGAGCTGGATCATTTTTCAGATATGTCAATACATGGTAAGTATCCTTGAGGTGAGGCCTTCTAGGTGATTGCAAAAAATGGCCAAGATTCTAAATACTGAGAGCAATATCCAACCTTATGTTGGTTAGGAAATTTAGTTTCCCTACAATATTTCTATAGTGTGCAAGGTCACTCAACAACTTGCATTTATCTGATCTAAGTTTGTCACTACTCTCAAGAGATGAAGAAGCACCTTTTCAATTATAACAATCAAATTCCCTAAGTAAATCAATTGTGAATTTTCTTTGGGATATAAGAATACCATTTTCTCTATATAGTATTGCCCAGGTTATTGACTTGGAAATGATCATGAAGAAAGGTCTTCAAGGAGTTGATTTCATTCAAATTAGTACCAGTCAAGATTACATCATCAACATAAACTACGATAAAAATTATTGATGAGCCATTCTTTGTGTAGAACAAAGAATAATCATTGACTGAGTGGGAATAACCCCTAGAACATAATGTTTGCGCTTACTTATCATACCATTGACTACTTTCCTGTTTTAGCCATATAGGGACTTCTTTAACCTATAAAGTAGACCATTTTCTACCTTGACGCCTCATGCATCATGCATGTAAACCTCTCCATTCAAATCTTCACGCAGAAATGCATCGTTTATATTTGAGAGACCTCATGTAATGACCCTTTAGGTTATTTTCTATATTCCTACTTATTTTCATCGTTAGATATTTTTCATGGCTGCCCTAACTCATTTATTACTTCTTGAAACTGATAGTTCAATTATAAGGCAGTTTGTTTAGTTTTAGGGCCAATTTCCCATTTAGAAATCTTCGTTGATTCCAAATGGCCATCGAGTGAAAACTTTAGTAAAATAATTTCAGATGTAAATTTCGACTATGCGATCAGCTCTGTAATATTAAATTTATGCTAGGTAGATCCTTGGTTGCACCTAATCTTATTTAGACCCATTGGTCGAAAAGTCAAAAAAATGGGTGTGGGACCCACAAGTGGCCTAAATGACCTTGGATGAAAAATCTGATTGTACCAATACATCTGAAACATCGCTCTTTTGTGAAAAACAGAGTCTGAATGAGTTCGGAAGGTCAAAAATAAGTTTTAACCTAGCAGGCCCCATTTAAGCTCGTATAAAAAGGCCCTTTTGGTTGAATTTTGGGCATTCCTCAATTTCTTTTGAACCCTAGCAGCCCTAGAAAGACTTGGTAGATTCAAATTGACTCTTGGGGTGAATTAAAAGCTTGTTTAACATTTATAATTGCGATTAACAATAGATTTGAGGTAAGAATCCTTCTATTTACTACTCTCATTTCTTGAAATTTTTATCGAAACCCCAAATGGCTTAAGGCTAGATTTTAGCCCCAATTACGGTTGTTTTTCACATATTTCTTGAGGGTTTTAACTTTCTAATGATATTTGAATGTTGGGTTGGTCTCAAAAACTCGATTTCCTTATATGGGACCCCACTTAAGGTTTTTTGGTGTCGTTTTGGACCCTAAGCACAATGGTGCAATGTGGGTATTGTTATTCTCATAATAATGCATGTATTATGCTTTTGATAGCGTGGATACTTGGAGAAGGTTGGAGAAAATGGAAAGTGAAGATTGTTGGTTCATGAGCTATATTTGGATTCAAGGTAGGTTAGGCTTACTTTTGTAAGATGGAGCTTTATTATAGTATGATTTTGATATCTTTTTGAGATTGGGATGGATTTAGGCATTGGTATGATAAATGGTATATTTGGGATTAGTTGAAATACTAAGGCCATTGAACTTGTATAGTGTGGTGATTGACTTATAGCTTAGAACCTTGGCTAGTTGGACTTGTTATTTAGTGAATAGTATGAGAATACTCTAGCTGTGGTAATTAGACTGGAGTGACCTTGTTCACTCACACTAAGAATAATTTGACCTTATATATGTTTAGTTGTGAAATTTTCCTTAGATGCCTTGAATGAGCTAAGAGTAATACTTAAGGAAGAATTATACCGTAGAACTAGTATGGATTGTTAAACCTCTAAGACATGATGTAGATGAATTAGTCTAGTCCTGGATAGAAGTTAGACTTGAATGGATATTTTGAGATGTTAGAAGCGGAACGTGACCGCATTAAGCTTGGAATATGTAAATTAATAGTGACCTACATATTTGTTCAGCGCCTAGAATATGTTTTTGGAATGTGATGGTTAAACCCGGTAGATGGGCTATTCATGATGATTGACTTTGGAAATAATGTGCATGTTTTATTGTGACCTTATTCTCACTACTTGAATAGCAATGGATAGTCTTGTAAGTTGAATCCATGATTATGCTATCACTTAATCAATTGTCTAAGTTTACTATTGAGACTTGGATTATGTTATGATTCATATTATGTTCAAGCCTAGTGACTAAACCATGCTTGTGCCGAAGAACCCATTTGTGCTAGTATTGTGAAGCATGCCTAATAAAAGAGATTCTAGAAAGTATAACCATGGCTTGTTATTGACTATGCTAATAATTAGATTAAACCCAAAAATGTATGAAATGTTCATACCATTTGTATAAACATGCTCATGCCCCTACTAATATATTGCATTAATAATAAAGGGTAGGAGCAATGATATATCTTCTCTTACTTCTTTTCCACTCCATTCTTCATTGGGCTTACATTTGTTATTGATTTGGGTATATATATATATATATATATATATATAAATGCGTATTGATGTTATGATGGATATTAAAGTTATGATGATATCCAGCAAGGACGGGTGATAATTTGATGTTATGATGATGCCCAATAAATTTAAAAGAAGTATTGATGCTATGATGATGCCCAACAAGGCCGGGGGATATATTGATGATATCTTGATGCTCAATTATAGGATGCTCTTGTACTGATATTACTAGGTCGTGCGATTGGTATTCATGTTAAGGATTCTCTACTTTATTAGAACATTATGTTTATAATTGTGTTCGTATATTTTGTCCATGTTGGATGTTTTTACCAAAGTAACCCATTGCCGTAGATCTGTGTTGCGGTGTCGGCTTACCTACTAGTAGGTTTCAGTAGGTGTCATCATAACCCATAAATCGGGTCGTGATAAATTGGTATCAGAACCTAGGCTTTACTATTATTGATGGTACAAGAGAAAGTGTCTAATAGAGTCCTGCGGATTGGAACGTTGATGTCCATTTCCTATCTTCGGGAGGCTATGTGACATTCTTAGGAGTCCTTCATTTTTTAATTTTATATCATGCTAAGAGTCTGAGTTGGTTTGTAGTATATTTTTTTGACTTTACACTTTTGCGGATACCGAGGAGACGTAATACCTCTATGCAAGATGAGGGTCCCAAGATCGGGCCCAGGAATCCTACTCCTATTCATAGATGACCTAGAGGTAGAGGACAACCTTGTGATATAAGCTCAGCAAGGGGCCAGGATAAGTCACTTTCCCCAGAAACTATCCCTGCACCTGATTCAGAGACTCCTCCACCACAGCCAGTGGTGGGCAAGGGACCAGCCCAGGATCTACCAGGTTTTATTCCTTCTTTATTATTAGAGACACCTTGGTTCAGATGTTGGGTATTATTGATGGTACGAAGAATACTGGGGTAGAAGTATAGCCTATAGTTGCAGCTCCTAGAGTTGAGATTCCTCCTACGCCGATTGTCATTCAGCCAGTAGGCGCACTGCCAGTTGTGACCCAGCTGCTATGTCTGTGATGAGCAAAAGATTTTAGTAGATTTTTAAGGTTGACTCTATCTAGGTTTTCTGGTGCTCTTAGAGAGGATGCATTTGAGTTTCTTACTTCTTATGAGGATAGGCTTCATGGTTTAGGCCTTGTTGATACTCGTGGTGTGGATTAAACCACATTTCAGTTGGATTTTTCTGATCATCACTGCGGAAGGGTTTCGCAGATTCTAGACCATTTGGATCTTCTTCCTTCTCATGGACTCATTTATCTGAGATATTCTTGGAGAAGTATATGTCGTGTAGTCTTAGAGATCGATTGAGGGATCAGTTCTCCAGACTAGAGTAGGGCTCTATGATATTCACAAAGTATAAGGCCCATTTTTATAAGTTGGCCAGACATACGGCTTCTATTTTGGACACAAAGTATGAGAGAGTTTGATTCTTTGTCAGATAGTTGAGACTCCTTATTTGGATGGCTACTCAGAGTCTAGTTGTTGTGGGTAGGACTTTTGCTGAGGTTTTTAATCATGCTAGAGTGATGGAGGATATGCATAGGGAGAGTCTTAAGGGTCGTCATAAGAGGCCTAGATTCCAGGGTATATTTGGGGGGAGTCTTAGTGGTTCCCGCCTCAGAGGTGGTGATTCTCATATTGGCTATCCTCCACGTCCATCTTCTTAGCCTTAGATCCAGCCTAGCTAACTAGTTCAAGCAGCTCTTCAGACTACGGATGGAGGTCATTTTGGCACTAGTAGTCACCCTAGTAAGGATATGGACACTCTTCGAGGGGTTTATTTTTTAGTCATGCTAGAGGTGGTAGTTATTCCGAGTCAGCCAGATCTGTTAGTTCTGGTTCTACTCATGATTCCTTTTATACTTGTGGACTTCGTGGTCACTATTCGCGAGAGTGCCCTAGTTGTGGGGAGATACTTATTTTAGCCTAGGGTGTTACACCTATTAGGGCAGTTTATCCCTCAGGTAGAAGTGGTTAGCAAATTCACAGGGGTGGTTATAAAGGTGCTCGAGGTGGTACTCAGGAAGGCAGGACAGAAGGTCGGTCAGGTGCCCAGCTAGGTAGCGGGAGTGGTCAGTAGTATACAGTACCTGCTAGACCCAAGGTTGAGACTTCGGATATTGTTGTAATGGTATAATTTTGGTCTGCTGCAGGTTGTCTCTTTAGTTTATTTGATCCCAGATCCACTTATTCTTATATATCTATTTATTATGCACCATGATTGGACTTGACTAGTGATTTACTATATTTGTCATTGTGCGTATCTACTCCCACGAGTAATTCTTTAGTAGTTTATTGAGTATTCAGATCATGTGTTGTGACAGTTAGTGATGTTGATACTTATGTTGATCTTATTATTTTGGATATGCTGAATTTCGATGTGATTCTGGGTATGGAATGGCTATCCCACTATCATACAGTCATGGATTGTTTTACCACGATCGTTACCTTAGTTATGCTCGGTATACCCCCAGTTATGTGGTAGGGAGTGATTAGGCATGAGTCGACGGGGATTATTTCTTATATTTGTGCTAGAAGACTTATATCGAGAGGCTGCGAGTCTTATCTCTCTTATATATGTGATACTCGTGTAGAGAATCTGTCGCTTGATTCTGTTCCTATTAATTGTGAGTTTCCTAATGTGTTCCCTACTGACCTTCCTAGTATTCCTCCTGACCGTGAGATTGAGTTTTCTATTGACCTTGAGCCTGGCACCCAGCCTATTTCTATGGCACCTTACCAAATAAAAGGCTTTTTTGGTTGAATTTGGCATTCTTCACTTCCTTTTGAACATTAGTAGCCCTAGAAAGGCTTGGTAGCTTCAAATTGACTCTTGGGGTAAATTATAAGCTTGTTTAATATTTAAATTTGCGATTAACAACGGATTTGAGGTAAGAATCCTTCTATTTACTACTCTAATTTCTTGAATTTTTTACTAAAACCCCAAATGGCTTGAGGCTTGATTTTAGCCCTAATTATGGTTATTTTGCACACATTTCTTGAGGGCTTTAACTTCCTAATGGTATTTGAACGTTGGTTTGATCTTGAAAACTCAATTTCCATATGTGGGACCCATTGGGGGTTTTTGATATCGTTTTGGACCCGAAGCACAATGGTGCAATATGGGTATTGTTATTCTCGTAAAAATACATATATTATGTTTTTGATAGCGTGGATCCATGGAGAAGGTTCGAGGAAAGGAAAAGTGAAGATTGTTGGTTCATGAGCTATATTTCGATTCAAGGTAGGTTAGGATTACTTTTGTTAGATTGAGCTTTATTATAGTATGATTCTGATATCTCTTTTAGATTGGGATGGGTTTTAGACATTCGTATGATAAATGGTATATTTGGGATTAGTTGAAATACTTAGGCCATTGAACTTGTATAGTGTGGTGATTGACTTAAAGCTTAGAACCTTGGCTAGTTGGACTAGTTGTTTCATGAATAGTGTGAGAATACTCTAGCTGTTGTAATTAGACAGGAGTGACCTTGTTCACTCACACTGAGAGTAATTTGACCTTAGATATGTTTAGTTGTGAAATTTTCCTTAGATGCCTTGAATGAGCTAAGAGTAATACTTAAGGAAGAATTATACCATAGAACGACTATGGATTGTTAAACCTCTAAGACATGATGTAGATGAATTAGTCTAGTCTCGGATAAAAGTTAGACTTGAATGGATATTTTGGGATATTAGAAGCGAAACGTGACTGCATTAAGCTTACAACAACAACAACAACAAACCCAGTATATTCCCACATCGTGGGGTCTGGGGAGGATAGAGTATACGCAATGTATACCACTACCTCTAAAGAAGTAGAGAGGTTATTTCCGATAGACCCCCGGCTCAAGACAAAGGACAGTATATATAGGGAAAAAATGCATGGAACATGATAAGACAACATAAGTATGACATCCACCAAAAATATTGAGCACTTCAAAACAAGGACACCAAAGCCCTCCTACCTACTGCCTATGACTCAACCACACACCTTAGCCCTCTATCCTAATGTTTTTCCTCCATACCTTCCTATCCTGGGTCATGTCCTCAGTCAGCTATAACTGCTCCATGTCATGTTTAATCACTTCCCTCCAGTCTTTCTTGGTCTACCCCTACCCCGCTTGAAACCATCCAACGCCAACCTCTCACACCTACGAACCAGGGAATCCATACATCTCCTCATCACATGGCCAAACCATCTCAACCTAACTTCCCACAATTTATTCTCAACCGACACCACTCCCACCTTCTCCCGAATACTCTCATTCCTAACCCTTTCAGCCCTTGTAAACCACACATCCAATACAACTTCCTCATTTTTGCCACCTTCAACTTTTGGATATGAGAATTCTTAACCGGCCAACACTCCGCTCCATATAACATCGTCGGCCGGACTGCAACTCTATAGAATCTGCCTTTAAACTTGGGGGGCATCTTTTTATCACATAAAATTCTAGAAACGAGCCTCCATTTCATCCAACCTGCCCCAATACGGTGAGAGACATCCTCATCTATCTCTCCATTCCCCTGAATTGTAGACCCAAGATACTTAAAACTATCTTTCTTGCAAACCGCCTAGGAATCCAACTTCACTACCACCTCCTCCTCTTGCCTCGAGTCACTAAGCTTGCACTACAAGTACTCTGTCTTAGTGATAACGCTCAATCTACAGCTCTCGTAGGAGTGTAAAGCGGTCGTTAGCAAATATAGAACCCAACTGGGTTAGGTATCGATCCCACAGGGAATAGCTTGGTCAACAAGTAAGCAAGGATTACTAGACTTTTAGTGCAAGTCTCGTAAAAAAGGGGGGAGTCTTGTCGTGCAAGTAATGTAAAAAAAGTATTAAAGTAAAAGCTGAAAATAGCAAAATAAAAAGAAAGAATATTTAGTAAGTTGTAAACAATGAGAATTGAAGCGTTGGGGGTATGTCCACCTTATGAGTTATACGTCTCTATTGACTATGAGTGTGTGAAATTCAGACATGCATGTGCTTATAGAGAAGTGTATTCGATGGTAAATCCAGGCATTTTTCGACCTATTCGAGGATTATTTCACTTTAACTCTTTCGAGCTTAAAGCGTGTCTAACGGTACGAATTCTCCAAGAGGTTAATCCAGTTATGGCACTAACTTTTTAATAGGGGATGGGACCCTACTACCTTGACATTATCTCTTTTACAGACAAATAACCTTTCTTTCGAACAAGTTAAATGTTATACTGGCATATTCTTGTGTTTGCAACCACAAAGAATGTAGATTAAGATGAAGAGAATAATGATATAAGCAGCATACGTGTCACGAACTCACAAACTCATAGCAATAGATAGTATCTCATTCGACTTCCATAACCCCAACAGAGAAGTTTAGTTACCCATGAGTGCGAAGGAAATCACAATCGACATTGTTATTATACCACAATAACGATTAATTTCGTGTAGCACAAGAGTGGTAGGCGTTAGGCATGATTTCTTGCAAAGTAACGTTTCTCTTGTTGCGAAAATTAAGAGTAGATGAATAGAAGAAGAAAAATAAAATTAATGGAAAGATTAGAAGAGTTGTAATTGATGGAAGAAGAATGTATTAGAAGATGTCTGTAAGAATATGAATAAAAATCTCTAGCAAGATAGGGTATTTATAATACCCATATCCTAATCCTACTAAGTTGATGAAATATCTAACCAAATCCTACTAAGCTAATGAAATACTTAACCCTATTGTACTAGGTTAATGTATCATTATCCTAATCCTAATAAATTACTGCTAGTCCCCAAAGTCTTCAGAATTGTTGTTTTAGCCCAGGACAGATTTTCCATGCATCACTTTTGGTCCTTAGGCGTCCAAGCTTCCTTTTCTCCTTTTGTGAAGTTTTCTTTGGCGTCAAGTAATCCATAAAATGCTGAATTCTGCATCATTTATACCTGAAACTTTGCTAATCATGTTCGTTAGCTCACTTACAGGAAAAAGGACTAAAAGTGCATGAAATATATAATTTGTTCTCAAAACATGGCACAAATATGGGCAAAATATATTGATATAGGCACGTAATATTGCCTATCATCAACACCCCACACTTGAAGCTTTGTTCGTCCTCGAACAAAATATCATGTCCTTCTACTCATCAACTTAGGGTTTCACAGCAACAACACAAAATATTCGTCAAGACAAGCACAATAATTATCAACAAAGAGTAGTTTTCCGATCATTAGTAGAAACCATTTAACCTCTAGCATAGACTCGTGATGGTGGTTAACTCATATTCAAAAGTTAAGGCATAAGGAATCATATACAACTACCCAAAACTCATCAACCATGTGTGTCTCACAATATAGTACCCATAATCACTCCCAAGTATAGCATATTTTTCAAACATGGGTATCAAAATATCCTTGCTCTCGCTCTCACAAAGAATTCATATGTATCAACTGATGACCATAGGCTTGCCCTTAGTGTACTGCTCCACTAAATGTCAGAATGCTAAGTTTAGGATCAAATAAGTCTTTTGATGGTTGTAATGTAGGCTAAGGGACGGGTAGGACTATTTTGGCCAGAAATAGTGACTAAGTTCCTAAGCACTTTAATACATCACATTATATCATTGACACTTTTTTTCTTTCAACCTTTCTTCTTTCTTTTATTCTACCACCCTTGTTCTCCTCTTTTGTTTTTCAATTTTAAGCATAACTCACTTTTCAGCTTTCTTTTCCTTTTTCTTTTCATAACATACCTCTTATGATAGCACTTTCTTTTTCATAATAATTTCAAGCACCATTACAATTTAAAGCATCATACTCACCCAATTTCCTCTTATTTCGTCACATGACTTTATACTTTTAAAGTACTTGGGAATTTGGATCAAATTACGGTCTTGAAAAATATTGGATTAGGCTTACATACGAGGTTGTCAAAGAAATAGGCTAAAAGCTCAAAAGGGTTTAACTAGGATGATGTCCATGGGTAGGTAAAACGAAGGTAAACATGTATAGGTTGCCAAAGAAATGCCTAAATCATCTCCTAAACTTACACTCCTTATTTTCGCTTTGCATACATACCAGGCAAGTTCTAGCATCAGCCACAAACATAGAATATACTATTGATCTCACACACACAAGGCACATGGTCGACTTTATTGGAAGTAATATAGACTCTTGACCCAACAGGTGAAGGAATTGAACCACACAATATCACATAATGAGTCACACTAGAGCCTAAACGTCTCAATAGTCACAATTGTAGCACATACTCTTGTTATAATCTCATGCTGCCTATTAGAATAATTTCATGCGAAGCTAAGTAAAAAAAAAATTACTACTAAAAAAACTTATCAAAAAAAAAGTGAAACACACAAAAAAAACGAAACAGAAATAAAACAAAGTAAACAAACATACATACGAATAGAGAAGTATAGCATGCAATACCGCCACCCCACACTTAAACTGGACACTGCCCTCAGTGGAAAATAAATACGAAGAGCCTGGTCAGTCGGACTCTTCCTCAATGTCGGGGGTCATACCCCCTTCGTCGGAATCATCATAAGAGTCGTCAGAGTTCTCCTCCACGTCGGAGTCTGGCAAGCGTCGATCATCATCGGTCGGCACATCATCATCTAGAGGTTCCTCAAAGTATGTGCCTACTCCACACATCTCCCGTGCATGCATATTCATTGGATAGTCATGGTCCAGCTGTTGGAGCTCTGCAGCAGTTGGAACACGACCTCCACCCATCATTGTGAACCGTGTCATGCCATAAAGATGACAGAAGAAACTCTCATCTCGAGCATGTCTCTCCGCAGTAGTAAGGTTGACACCATGTCTTGTTTCAGTATCTTTGACCCTTGTGATGTCAACCTTCTTCGGGTTATGTAGGAGTTTGTGATCAGCTGGTTTCTCTTCGATATCCTCCATCCACAAGATTGCTGTCAACAGATTACCAAAAGTGAAGTGAGACCGCTTGTGTAGTCTGGCTTTCCGCATTGTAGAGCGAATGATTGCCCCAATGTTGATAGGGACATTCGTTATCAAAGCATAGACCAAACACACTCTATCTCTTGTTATTTTGGTGTACTGAGTCCTAGGAATAAGGCATGAGTTGACAATACGCAACCAGATTCTTGCTTCCCTATTCAAAGGAGCATAGGGGAAGGTGTTGTGTCGTCCGGTGTCTTGGTGTCTGTTCCACCTTGCCATGGATCTACTTCCATAAAGGTTGTGTCTAATTGCTCTATAAGGAGGTCTGTTGTACAGCTCTTTGAATGGTGTTGGATCGACCGAAGGTAAGCCAAGAAAGGAGTTGATCAAATCCGCGTTGAGCTGTAAAACTTGGCCCCGAATCTTGACTTCGCTGCCCATGGTTTTCGGAGACCAGTTGGCGTAAAATTCTCTTGTCAAATCAAGATTATATTCTCCCATGTCGCAGAAGATGAAATCCAGATTCAAAGCCATGATTTTTGCCAACATACGCGGTTCCTACTTCGCTAGGCTGTCCTTGTTGATCAAGTCGACATGAACATATTTTCTTTCCTTGTTGTTCCTATACCATTCTTTGGCTTCCTCCGCAAGAACCCATTTTATTCCAAACATTCGGCGGGGTAATTGCATTGAGGATGATTCTCCTTGGTCCTTGCGACCTCTCTTCTTGCCCTTTTGGGAGGTGGTAGCCTTATCTTGTCTCGCTTTAGGTGCCATTGTTCCTGAGACAATATTCATGTTAGCATCAACTCAATGGAAACAATCTATAAACAAGCCATCGGGGTACCACCCCACACTTAGTTTTGTTGATACAAATCAGTGAAGTGAAAGTGGTCGATTACTTAGACTTCGTCGACATACGTTTAAGGAGCTATATTCCGACAAAAAAATCAGTGATGTATCACTTCTTGCAACCTTTGCAATACTTTCATGTTAGGTATAACTAGACTACTACATAGGGGTTTCATCATGGTATAGTTTCTATCAACAATCACAACCTCCTATGTCGGTAGGCAACTATAAGTCTTATTCCGATAAACGGGATAGTCTAACATGTAGGTATGAGAGTGACAAGATTATGCAATGTTCATAACCATATCAATTCCGTAAACAGTATAACAATGCAATTAAAACCAAATTCAAGTCGGAAACAAGTTAAGATCATCCTAACGTATATGGTCACTCATATGGTTTTGTATCAACAATCCAAACACATTAACATCACCAATATTATTTCAAGATGTAGCAATTCATAATAGACATAGCAACATAGTACTTACGAGAAATAGATGAAGAACAAGACAGTACTTACGTGATTGAAGCCTTTGGAGATGTTCTTGTGAAGTGGGAGAGCAAAAAGAAAAATTTTGAGATGATTTGGAGAGGATGTGCGGCGCCTTAGGTCAAGTTTCAATGTGTTTATGTTTCAAGACTAAGTCCCCTTTATATAGGAAAAGAATGGGTCGGGTTTTGACCCATTTAAAAAGTGTTTTGGAGACAAAAAAGGGACCATAAGCGGCGCCTTTAGCTTTGCCTATGCATGGTATAGGCGGCGCCTAATGCAAAGCATAAGCTATCATAGGCGGCGCCTAGTGCAATGCATTTAGGGACCATAGGCGGCGCCTTTAGCTTTGCCTATACATGGTATAGGCGGCGCCTAATGCAAAGCATAAGCTAGCATAGGCGGCGCCTAGTGCAATGCATTTAGGGACCATAAGCAGTGTCTTTAGCATGGCATATGAGATACTGAGACCAAATGCTTTAGCATAGGCGGCGCCTATGCTATAGCATACTTGAGCATGGGCGGCGCCTATGTCTTTGTACACTAGATTCCGAGGCCTTAGGCTATAGTATAGGCGTTGCATTGTTCGTGGCCTAGTTTTACCTAGCCCTAGCCTTGTTCGATGCCTATTTTGTCATAAGCAATGCTCAATCCATAGCCTTATGCATCTTTATTCCTAACTTACCACCTTTACCATGCAATACATCCAAATCGTCATTTGAAATCGATCTCTTCGTTGAATATCTCTTGCACCTACATTTGCTTAAAACCAATGAAAACGATTAGAATGATGGGTTGCCTCCCACCAAGAACCTTAGTTTTGGTCGTGGCACGACTCTTATTTTTGGATTTTTATTTATCAAAAGCAAAACACATAATAAAATGAAAGAAAAGCGAAAAACGATAAACGATAAACGATGGGTTGCCTCCCGTCTAGCGCCTTATTTATTGTCGTGGCTCGACATAGTTACCTCGAGTACTTAGACTTCGTCGAGGTAAGTGATGGCCATATAATTCATTGAGTCAAGCGGACCGATATAAGGTTTGACACGTTGGCCATTCACTTTGAAGACAACACCATTATTGTCTTCCAATTCAACTACTCCAGACGAGTAGACTTGGATAACTTTGTATGGACCAGACCACTTAGACTTTAACTTACCTGGGAAGAGCTTCAATCTGGAGTTGAAGAGAAGTACCATATCATCCTTTTGGAAGTTTCGTCGAACAATCCGCTGATCATGATACTTTTTCATCCGCTCCTTGTATAGGTCTGACTTTTCATATGCATGGAGACGGAACTCATCTAATTCGTTCAACTACTCCAACCTCAGATTCATTGTATCATCCCAATTCAAATTCAATTGCTTCAATGCCCACAATGACTTATGCTCGAGCTCGATGGGTAAATGACAAGCCTTCCCATAAACTAGTTGATAAGGGGACATGCCGATGGGTGTTTTGAATGCCGTCCTATACGCCCACAGTGCATCATCTAGCTTCCGAGACCAATCCTTCCTATTAGCATTTACCGTCTTTGCAAGGATTTGCTTGATCTCCCGATTGGACACCTCTACTTGTCTACTAGTTTGGGGGTGATAAGGTGTGGCTACCTTATGTTGCTTGACACCATATTTGGCCAACACGGATTTGAATATCTTGTTGCAAAAGTGAGATCCTCCATCACTTATGATAGTACGTGGTACTCCAAAGCGAGAGAAGATATTCCTTTTTAAGAACGCTACAACACACTTTCCTTCGTTGTCAGCCAACGCTACAGCTTCAACCCATTTCGATACATAATTTAAAGCAACTAAGATGTACTTCATTCCAAACGAATTCACGAATGGACCCATGAAATCAATGCCCCACACATCAAAGAGTTCTACCTCAAGAATTTTCGACATGGGCATTTCATGGTGTTTTGAAATAGCACCTTGTCTTTGGCATTGGTCGCATCTTCTAACAAAGTCGTAGGCATCTCTAAATATCGAAGGCCAATAATATCCACTTTGCAATACTTTTCTTGTCGTTCGATTGCCTGCATGATGTCCTCCAACTTGGGAAGTGTGGCATGCTTCCAAAATATTTGGCACCTCTTCATGGGATATACATCGTCGAATGATACCATCCGCGCATCGTCAAAACAAATATGGCTCATCCCAATAGTAGTGTTGTACGTCATGCATAAACTTCCTTCTTTGGTGGTAAGATAAATTGGCAGGTATCACATTACTCACCATGAAATTTGCAAAGTCGGCATACCATAGTAATTTTTCCATTGTTGTCGCTAATATCTCCTCATCGGGGAATGCATCATCAATCTGAATTTCAGGTTGCGCCACATGCTCATTCTCGAGTCTAGATAGGTGGTCGGCCACTTGGTTCTCACAACCTGTTCTATCTTTGACCTCGAAATTAAATTCTTGCAGAAGAAACACCCATCGAATTAACCTTGGTTTTGCATCCTTTTTTGTTATTAGATACCTAAGAGCTGCATGGTCTGTATGAACGATCACCTTAGTACCCAACAAATAGGCTCAAAACTTCTCAAACGCATACACGACCGCTAGGAGCTCTTGTTCAGTAACAGTATAGTTCCTTTGAGCTTCATTTAAGACCTTGCTCGCATAGTAGATAGGATGAAATAATTTCTTCTTTCTCTAACCAAGCACATCTCCAACGGCTACACCACTAGCATCACACATGACTTCGAACGGGAGAGACCAATCTGGTGCTACCATGATAGGGGCTTCAATGAGTTTTCCTTTGAGGCATTCGAATGCCTTTAAGCAATCTTCATTAAAGTCAAACTTCGCATCATTCTCCAAGAGTTTGCACAATGGACTAGCAATTTTGGAGAAGTCTTTGATGAACCGACGATAGAAACCTGCATGACCGAGGAAACTACGAACACCCTTCACCGAAATTGGAGGTGGTAGCTTTTCAATAACTTCAATTTTTGCTCGATCAACCTCAATCCCTCTTTCGGAGATTTTGTACCCAAGAACGATTCCTTCTTTTACCATGAAGTGGTACTTCTCCCAATTCAGCACTAGGTTGAATTCTACACATCTTTGCAATGCCATGCTTAGGTTTGCCAAGCACGCTTCAAAAGACTCACCAACAATTGAAAAGTCGTCCGTAAATACCTCCAAAGTGTCTTCAACCATATCAGAAAAAATAGACATCATACAGCGTTGAAAGTTGGCTGGTGCGTTACATAACCCGAATGGCATACGTTTGAAGGCAAACGTACCATATGGGCATGTAAACGTTGTCTTCTCTTGGTCATCGGGAGCAATACAAATCTGATTATAGCCTGAATAACCATCTAGGAAACAAAACCATCCTTTCCCCGCTAATCGATCTAGCATTTGGTCCATGAATGGCATTGGAAAGTGATCTTTGAGCGTCCAAGAATTCAGCTTTCGGTAGTCCATGCATACTCTCCATCCAGTGACGGGTCTGAGTGGAATAAGCTCATTCTTTGCATTCGCAACCACCGTCATGCCTCCTTTCTTGGGAACACATTGTACCGGGCTTTCCCATGTACTATCAGAGATTGGATACACAACTCCTGCGTCTAACCACTTGATAATTTCTTTCTTTACCACTTCTTGCATAGGTGGGTTTAGACACCTTTGATGCTCAATGGTGGGTGTACAATTCTCTTCAAGCTGAATCTTGTGTGTACAAATCCCAGGTGGAATACCAATAATATCCGCAATGGTCCATCCAATGGCTCTAATGTACTTTCGTAAAAGAGCAATGAGAGCTGTAACTTGTTGCTCACCCAAATCTGCTGCCACAATGACTGGAAGTGTATTTCCGCTTCCTAAGAATGCGTACTTTAAATGACTTGGCAGCTCCTTCAATTCTAAAGTGGGTGGCTCTTCAATAGATGGCTTGGCTGGTGGTGTGGGTCGATTCTTGAGATCAAGGTCCAGCTTCTTGGGAGCATAGCGATATGTCCCTAATCCTGATAGAGCACAAATAGCTTCTTCGCAATTTTCAGCATCCTCATTCTCTCCATTCATGAGCACAACCACCAAAGGGTCATCAATAATTTGCTCTTCTTCAAGTAATTCTTTCTCATCATCAAAGAAAACATCAGCCACCGAAAATACACTTAGATCTTTGGGTTGCTTCATTGATTTGCACACATCAAAGCGAACCACTTCGTCATTTATTCGGAATGAAAGCTCATTAGCTCTCAAATCAATGAGCACACTTCCTGTAGCAAGGAAAGGGCGCCCCAAGATTATGGGAACTTCTGAGTCTGCCTCACAATCCAAAATAACAAAGTCTGCCGGAAAGATGAATGAAGAAACCTTTACCAATACATCACATAGAATACCAACAGGTCGTTTTACCGACCTATCCGCCATGACAAGCCTCATGTTGGTTGGAGTAGAATCACCCAACCCCAACTTCTTATAGATCGATAATGGCATCAAATTGATTCTGGCTCCTAAGTCACATAATGCTTTGGCAAAATTCAAAGATCCAACGGTGCAAGGAATAGTGAAAGCTTCGGGGTCGGCCTTCTTCTGAACTATCGATCGGGTAGCGATTGTGCTGCAATGATGAACATCTTCTTTCAACTCATAACTTACTGCCCGCTTCTTTGTCAAAAGATCCTTTATAAATTTTGCATACCCAGACATTTGTTCAAGTGCCTCCACCAATGGAACATTAATGGTCAGCTGCTTTAACATAGTCATGAATTTGCTGAACTTTCTGTCATCCGCCACCTTCTTCAATATTTGGGGAAAAGGTGGTGGGTATGGAATTGTTCTCTCCATGGTTTTCTTCTCCTCTTGCTTTCATTTTTTAGCTTTTTCAGGTTGCACGTTGTTGGGTGTGACGTCATTGTTGATAGGATTAGTTGCTGCGGCATCTTCTCCTTTCGCCATATCATCAACGTCCACTACTTCGTCAACCACTTTCTTGCCTTTTGCTGAAGTTTCCAGCACCTTACCACTTCTGGTAGTGATAGCCATGCATGACCCATCATTCCTTGGGTTTTGCACAGTATGGTAAAGTGCCAGCCTTTCTTTGATTGAGTGTTGCTGAAAGTTGGCTCAATTGCTGCTCTATTTGCTTGATTGAAGTGGAATGTGAATCAACTAATTGTTTCATGGAGGACAAATCATTAATTACCTCCGTTACTCCTGCGCTTATTGCTTCCACTCCTTTCAATAATTTAGCCATCATGTCTTCCATACTTCCAGAACTAGATGTGGTGGTGTCACGTCTTCCAGGGGGAACGTACAAACCACTCTTTTTATTCTTATTCTTCCAACTACCTTGGTCCTTGTTTCCAGATTTATCATAATAGTTCCGACCTTGGTTTCCTTGGGTATTCCCATGGAAACACCCCTGATTGTTCAAGTAGTTGGCCTCCTCTTCCGAATCAGATTCGTCTCTTCCTTTTGATGCAATAGCTTTGATTTTTTTGGTCTTCCCTGATAATAAATGCTTTGTAAGAAGATCCATTTGTGTTTTCATGTGTGCCATATCTTGATCACGTTCTTCTTCTCTTCTCCTTTGGTCTGCAGTCATGCCAATAGATAAAGTAGGGCTTGCTACCTCAGAATCCCTGGTATGCCAAGCTCTACTTTGTTTCGTCATACGATCTAGCATATTACTTGCTTGACCAAAGGTGAGGTCCATAAAAGATCCTCCAGCCGCATTATCCACCACTGGTTTAATTATTGAATTCAGGGCTCTGTATAATATCTCCACTAGGTGAACATTATTCATGTGATGGTTTGGGCATCTCGCTAGCTTTGTCTTGAACCTCTCCCATGTTTCATGAAGAGCTTCAGTGGGAAGCTGACGAAAGTTGCTGATTTCATCTCTCAATTGCACTCTTTTGGATGGCGGAAAGAATCTTTCTAGGAAAGCGTCTCTCAATTGCCTCCAATTTGTAATAGAATCAGGAGTCATCCCATTCAACCATAGTGTTGCCTCCCCAGACAGAGACAATGGAAATAAGCGTAAGCGAATTGCATTCTGACCAACACCAAGATTGTCAAACGACTTGCATGTAGAAATAAAGTTGATGAGATGCATATTCGGATCATCGCCTGCTAGTCCACCAAATAATCCCTTGAGTTGCAATAACTGAATCATGGTGATTGTGATGTTGAACTTGGCTCCGGGCGCTAATGGTGGAAGAATAATGGCTCCTGTGGCTCCGGATCCATCAAGATCATCATCATCATCGTCGAAAGCTGGTTGCATGGGTTGGCAATCATACCTAAACCGAGCTTGTCGACCTCTTCTGTTGGCAGGTGTTATGATTTCAGCATCACGCCTAGCGTTTAGTAACTCGTCATCACCTAAATCCTCATCGTCGGGATTTGTTGCTCGCCCAGGATTATCAATGTTTTGTTGGTGTACTTGGGCGGCGGCAGGAGCAGCTAATCTCGCCTGCTCCTGTTGAGCAGCCATTCTTTTGATTTCCGTTTGTGCTTCCATTCTACCAATGCGTTGTGGTTCAGGATTGATAGATAATAATGGTTGACCAGAACTTCTAGTATGAGGCATGCACTGAATAAAAACCTGCAGTAAACAAAAACAAAAACTGAAAGTAAAAGTATGAGAATCTTTGACCAAAGGGTCTAGTAATTATCACGAACTTGATTGACACTCGTATTCCCCGGCAACGGCGCCTATTTTTTGATAACGCTCAATCTACAGCTCTCTTAGGAGTGTAAAGCGGTCGTTAGCAAATATAGAACCCAACTGGGTTGGGTATCGATCCCACAGGGAATAGCTTGGTCAACAAGTAAGCAAGGATTACTAGACTTTTAGTGCAAGTCTCATAAAAAAAGGGGGAGTCTTGTCGTGCAAGTAATGTAAACAAAGTATTAAAGTAAAAGCTGAAAATAGCAAAATAAAAAGAAAGAATATTTAGTAAGTTGTAAACAATGAGAATTGAAGCGTTGGGGGTATGTCCACCTTATGAGTTATATGTCTCTATTGACTATGAGTGTGTGGAATTCAGACATCCATGTGCTTATAGAGAATTGTATTCGATGGTAAATCCAGGCGTCTTTCGACCTATTCGAGGATTATTTCACTTTAACTCTTTCGAGCTTAAAGTGTGTCTAACGGTACGAATTCTCCAAGAGGTTAATCCAGTTACGGCACTAACTTTTTAATAGGGGATGGGACCCTACTACCTTGACATTATCTCTTTTCCAGACAAATAACCTTTCTTTCGAACAAGTTAAATGTTATACTGGCATATTCTTGCGTTTGCAACCACAAAGAATGTAGATTAAGATAAAGAGAACAATGATATAAGCAGCATACATGTCACGAACTCACAAACTCATAGCAATAGATAGTATCTCATTCGGCTTCCATAACCCCAACAGAGAAGTTTAGTTACCCATGAGTGCGAAGGAAATCACAATTGACATTGTTATTATACAACAATAACGATTAATTTCGTGTAGCACAAGAGTGGTAGGCGTTAGGCATGATTTCTTGCAAAGTGACGTTTCTCTTGTTGCGGAAATTAAGAGTAGATGAATAGAAGAAGAAAAATAGAATTAATGGAAAGATTAGAAGAGTTGTAATTGATGGAAGAAGAATGTATTAGAAGATGTCTGTAAGAATATGAATAAAAATCTCTAGCAAGATAGGGTATTTATAATACCCATATCCTAATCCTACTAAGCTGATGAAATATCTAACCAAATCCTACTAAGCTAATGAAATACTTAACCCTATTGTACTAGGTTAATGTATCATGATCCTAATCCTAATAAATTACTGCTAGTCCCCAAAGTCTTCAAAATTATTGTTTTAGCCCGGGACAGATTTTCCATGCATCACTTTTGGTCCTTAGGCGTCCAAGCTTCCTTTTCTCCTTTCGTGAAGCTTTCTTTGGCGTCAAGTAATCCATAAAATGCTGAATTCTGCATCATTTATACCTGAAACTTTGCTAATCATGTTCGTTATCTCACTTACAGGAAAAAGGACTAAAAGTGCATGAAATATATAATTTATTCTCAAAACATGGCACAAATATGGGCAAAATAAATTGATATAGGCGCGTAATATCTCCTATCATCACTTAGTTCTACTCAACCGAAAACCTTTAGACTCCAAGGTTTGTTGCCAAACCTCTAGCTTATCATTAATACCTTATCGCGACTCATCAATCAAAACTACATTATCCGCAAAAAGCATACACCAAGGCACCTCGCCTTGTATGCTTCTTGTTAACATATCCATCACCACGGCAAAAAGAAATGGACTAAGAGTCAATCCCTGGTGTAACCCAGTCAAGATCGGGAAATGCTCAGAATCTCCTCCCACTATCCTTACCCGAGTTTTCTCCCCCTCATACATGTCCTTAATCGCTCTGATGTATGCCACAGGGACCCCTCTCGCCTCCAAGCATCTCTACAGAACCTCCCTAGGGACCTTGTCATACGGCTTTTCCAAGTCAATAAACACCAAGTGAAGATACCTCTTTCTTTCTCTATACTACTCTACCAGTCTTCACACTAGGTGAATTGCCTTAGTCATGGAGCGACCAGGCATAAAACCAAATTGATTCTCCAAAATAGACACAATCTTTGTTAACCTCTGTTCCACCACCCTCTTCTAAATTTTCATGGTGTGACTCAACAACTTAATACCCCGATAATTATTGCAACTCTGGATGTCACCTTTGTTCTTATATAAAGGGATCATCGTGCTCCATCTCCACGCCTCAAGCATCTTAGTGGACTTAAAAATGATGTTAAACAAGTTGGTCAGCCACCTCAACCCTACCCCACAAGAAAACATCCAAAAATCTACCAAAATATCATTGGGCCCCGATCGCCCTGCCCCTTTGCATCTTGCGAATAGACTCGCTAACCTACTCTACCTTAAAACACCGACAAAAGCCAAAATCGCGACACTCTACGGAGTGCTCCAACTCCCCCAACACAACAACTCTATCCCCCTCATCATTCATGAGCCTATGAAAATACGACTGCTATATTTTCTTAATGAGGGAGTTTTCTACCAAAACTCTACCATTCTCTCCCTTAATGCACTTTACTTGGTCTAGATCCCGACCCTTCCGCTCCCTAACCTTGGCAAGACTAAACAACCTCTTTTCCCTGCCTTTCTCCTCAAACCCCTTATACAGACTCACAAAAGTTGTTGTCTTAGCAGCTGTAACAGCTAACTTAGCCTCCTTCTTAGCTAACTTGTACTCCTCCCTACTCAACCGTTTCTCCTCTTCATCCTTACTCTTAACCAACTTAACGTACGTCGCCTTCTTTGTCTCCACCTTTTTCTTAAATTCTTCATTCCACCACCAGTCACCCCGATGACGGCCCGACCATCCCTTTGAAACACCCAAAACCTCTCTAGCAGTATCCTTGATTCAACCCATGGCCCTATCCCACATACTATCCACGCCCCACCACACTCTCACATCTCCATCCTTTCCAACTTCGCCCCTATCTCCAAAGCACTGGTCGGAGTCAAGCCACCCCACCTAACTTTATACCGACCCTCCTCACCCCTCCTCTTCTTGCCCCTCTTATTAACCAAATCCATCACCAGAAGTCTATGTTGTGTCACAAGATTCTCATTCGAGAAGACCTTACAATCATTACACAAAACTCTGTCCTCCTTCCTAAATAGCAAAAAGTCAATTTGGATCTTAGCTAACCTACTATGAAAAGTAACCAGGTGATCCTCCTTCTTCGAAAAGCTAAAATTCACCACCAACAACCCAAAGGCTCTTGCAAAATCCAAAAGAGTCGCTCCCTCATCATTCCTAACCCCAAAACCAAAGCCTCTATGCACATCATCATACCCTAACGGTACTGACCCGATGTGCCCATTAAAGTCCCCTCCTACAAAAATCTTCTCTGAGCTAGGCACGTCTCAAACCACCTCATCCAAAACCTCATAAATTTTCCTCTTCTCCTCCTCATCTAGGCCTATCTGTGGTGCGTAAACAATACAGATGCACAACGAAAACCCCCCAATGGCCAACTTAATAGTCATCACCCTATTACTAACCCTGTTAACTTCCACTACCTGCCTCCTAAGCTTTTCATCCACTAATATACCTACTTCATTCCTGCGCCTTTCACTACTCGAGTACCACAACTTGTACCCATCCACATCCCTAGCCTTAGAACCTACCCATTTGGTCTCTTGGACACACGCAATATTGATCCTTCTCTTCTTGAGAATCTTAACCAGCTCTATCAACTTACCCTGAAGGAACCCTATGTTCCACGACCCTACCCTCAACCTATCACCTCTCAAGTCCTCTCTTCTATTACTATGACCTCTACGTCTCAAATTGAACCCAACACCTTACCCCAACCCCTCCCCTAACCCACCAAGACATGACTGTATTCCACTATTTACCATCCCAGCCACTAGTCAACAAAAGCAATAGAAAAGATTCAAAGTACCAAACACAGTACAGGTACATGTAAAGTACAAAATACAACCAAATTACAAGAATAAAAGGTACTAGATACCAAATTAACAGATAGAATATCTCACACAACTTACAGAAAGTGTAGAAACCAAATAAAGTAATCGCGCGCAAATAATAAGAGAAGGCATGCACAAAGAACACTATCCGTCCAAACAGCTAGATCAACACAACAGGAAATAATGAACAATAAATAGTCATGCCTGGCAACCAGGCACCAATATAATTCCAATAAATAGGGGATAAGAAATAGAATGAAACAAAAAATAATAATAGTGCAACGAAACCTAAATTGTAAGCGTTAAATAAAGATCAAGGTAAAGATGTCATTGGTACGCCTCCATGCTACTGGTTTCTTGAAATTTTGGGGTCGAAAAATAATTGTCGGACTAAAGTCATCGGAAAAGGCCACTGATGTGTCCCGGAGTTGTCGCTGTAGTTGTTGCCAGAGCATCTTCCTACTAGCATCTGACTTTGTACCACTTGCACCTTCACCGGAGTCGCTCCCGCCGGTGATAGCAGTGACGAGATAGTCTCCAAAGAGAAGGAGAAGTAGGTAGACGAAAAAGGGAACCAGGAGGAGAGAAGGAAAGAGGCAAGAGAGAGAGGGAGAGGGGAAGGGGTTTATCCTTACCTGTCACCGACGATGATGTTGCCTTTACCGGTGAACGTTCAAGGGGAACGTTGGGATTGTAACGTTAGGGAGAAGAGAGAAGAGAGCTTTTTAGGGACCTAAATATTTATTCAGTACCTAGAATATGCTTTTGGAATATGATGGTTAAACCCTATAGATGGGATATTCATAATGATTGACTTTGGAAATATGTGCATGTTTTATTGTGACCTTATAGTCACTACTTGAATAGTAATGGATTGTCTCATAAGTTGAATCCACGATTATGCTATCACTTAATAAATTGGATAAGTTTACTATTAAGTCTTGGATTATGTTATGATTCATATTATATTCAATCCTAGTGACTAAACTTATGCTTGTGCCAAATAACCCCTTTGTGCTAGTATTATGAAGCATACCTAATAAAAGAGATTCTAGAAAGTATAACCATGGCTTGTTATTGACTAAGCTGATAATCATATTAAACCCAAAAAATATGTGAAATATTCATACCATTTGTATACACATGAGCATGCCCCTACTAACATATTGCATTAATAATAAAGGGTACGAGCAATGATATATCTTCTTTTACTCTTTTTCCCCTCCATTCTTCGTTGGGCTTGTATTTGTTATTGATTTGGATATATACATATATATATATATATATGCATATTGATGTTATGATGGATATTAAATTTATGATGATGCCCGTCAAAGACAGATGATATTTTGATGTTATGATGATGCCCGATAAATTCAACAGAGGTATTAATGCTTAATGCTCGGCAATCCGAAGGATATATTGATGATATGTTGATGCTTAATTATGGGATGCTCTTATACTGATATTACTAGGTCGTGGGATAGGTATTTGTGTTATGGGTTCTCTACTTTATTAGAACACTATGTTTATAATTGTGTTTGTATATTTTGTCAATGTTAGATGTTTTTACCTGAGTAACCCATTGTCTTAGATCTAGGTTACGTGTGGGCTTACTTACTAGTAGGTTTCAGTAAGTGCCATCATGACTCATAAATTGGGTCATGACAAATTGATATCAGGACCTAGGTTTCACTGTTATTGTTGGTACAAGAACACGTGTCTAATAGAGTCCTGCAGATTGGAACATTGACATTCATTTCCTATCTTTGGGAGGCTATGTGATATTCTTAGGAGTTCTTTATTTTTTTATTTTATATTGTGCTAAGAGTCTAAGTTGGTTTCTTGTATATTTTCTTGACTCTACTCTTTTGCAGAAGCCGAAGAGATGTGCTACCTCTATGCGAGATGAGTGTCTTGAGATTGGGCCCAATAACCTTGATCCTATTCGTAGATGACCTAAAGGTAGAGGATAGCCTTGTGATGTTTGCCCAGCTAGGGGAAAGGATAAGTCACCTTCCCCAGAACCTATCCCTGCACCTGATCCAGAGATTCCTCCTTCACAACTAGTGGTGGGCCAGGGACTAGCCCAGGCTCCACCAGGTTTTATTCTTTTTTTATTGCTTAGAGAGGCCTTAGTTTAGCTGTTGGGTATTATTAATGGTATGTAGAATACTGGGGCAGGAGTACAGCCTGTAGTTGCAGCTCCTAGAGTTGAGATTTCTCCTACGTCGGTTGTCATTCAGCCGATTTCCACGCCACCAGTTGTGACTCAGTCTACTATGTCTGTCGATGAGTAAAAGAAGTTGGATAGATTTTTAAGGTTGACTCTGTCTAGGTTTTCTGGTGCTCCTAGAGAGGATGCATTTGAGTTTCTTACTGTTTATGAGGATAGGCTTCATGGTTTAGGACTTGTTGAGACTCGTGGTATGGATTAAACCATATTTTAGTTATATTTGTTTGCTCATCACTGGTGGAAGGGTTTTACAGATTCTAGACCAGCTGGATCTTCTTTCTTCTCATGGACTCATTTCTCCGAGACGTTCTTGGAGAAGTATATGTTGTGTAGTCTTAGAGATTGGCTGAGGGATCAGTTCTCCATACTGGATCAGGGCTCCATGATAGTCGCGGAGTATAAGGCCTATTTTTAAAAGTTGGCCAGACATGTGGCTTTTATTTTGGACACTAAGTATGAGAGAGTTTAACTCTTTGTTAGAGGGTTTAGACTCCTTATTTGAATGTCTACTCAGACTCTAGTTGTTATGGGTAGGACTTTTACTGAGGTTTCTGATCATGCTAGAGTGATGGAGGAGATGCACAGGGAGAGTTGTGAGGGTCGTGATAAGAGGCCTAGATTCTAGGGTAGATTTGGTAAGAGTCGTAGTGGTTCTTGCCTCAGAGGTGGTGATTCTCACGTTGGGTATCCTCTGTGCCCATCTTCTTAACCTCAGAGTTAGCCTAGCCAACCAGTTCAAATAGCTCTTCATACTATGAATGGAGGTCGGTTTGGCACTAGTGGTCGCCCTAGTAAGGATGTGACCACTCCTCGAGTTGTTCATTTTTTAGTCATACTAGATGTGGTAGTTATTCTAAGTTAACCGGATCTGTTCGTTCTGGTTCTGCTCATGATTCCTTTTATACTTGTAGACTTCTTAGTCACTATTCGCGAGAGTGCCCTAGTCGAGGAGCGATGGTTGTTTTAGCCTAGGGTGCTACACTTATTAGGGTAGTTTATCCCTCAGGTAAAGGTGGTTTTCAAGGTCGCAGGGGTGGTTTTTAGGATGCTCGAGGTGGTACTTAGGTAGGCAGGATAAAAAGTCGATCAGGTGCCCAGCTAGGTGGCGGGAGTGGTTAGTAGTATGCAGTACCTGCTAGACCCAAGGCTGGGACTTCAAACGCTGTTTTGATGATAAATTTTTTATGTGCCGCAGGTCGGCTCTTTCTTTATTTGATCCTGGATCCACTTATTCTTATATATCTTCTTATTATGTACCATAATTGGACTTGACTAGTGATTTATTATCTGTGTCATTACGCGTATCTACTCCCATGGGTGATTCTTTTGTAGTGGATCAAGTATTCAGATCATGTGTTGTGACAGTTAGTGATGTTGATACTTATGTTGATCTTATTATTCTGTATATGCTATATTTCAATATGATTCTGGGCATGGATTGGTTATCTCACTATCATACGGCAATGGATTATTTTTCCATGATCGTTACCTTAGTTATGCCCGGCATACCCCTAGTTGTGTGGCAGGGAGCGATTAACCGCAAATCGGTAGGGATTATTTCTTATGTTTGTGCTAGAATACTTATATCAAGAGGCTGCGAGTCTTATCTCACTTATATATATAATACTCGTGTAGAGAGTCTATCACTTATTTCTATTTCTATTATTTGTGAATTTCCTGATATGCTCCCTACCGACCTTTCTGGTATTCCCCCTGACCGTGAAATTGAGCTTTATATTGACCTTGAGCTTGGAACCTAACCTATTTCTATTGCACTTTATCATATGGCTCTTACCGAGCTTAAGGAGCTGAATTCTCAGCTTTAGGATCTTCTTAGTAAGGGTTTTATTAGACCAGTTGTGTCCTCATGGGGAGCCCCTATTTTCTTTGGAAATAAGAAAGATGATTTGATGCATAAGTGTATTGATAATAGGCAGCTTAATAAAGTGACGGTGAAGAACCGTTATCCTATGCCTCACATTGATGATTTGTTTGACCAGCTTCAGGGTGCAGTAGCATTTTCTAAGATTAACTTGAGATCTGGTTACCATCAGTTGAGGATTCGGACTGAGGATATCCCATAGACAGCTTTCAAGACTCATTATGGTCATTATGAGTTTTAAGTGATGTCTTTTGGGTAGACTATTGCCCCAGTCGCGTTCATGAACTTGATGAACTAAGTGTTCATATCCTATCTAGACTCCTTCATTATTGTGTTCATTAATGACATTCTTGTTTATTTGAGGAGTAGTGAGAAGCATGCACAATATTTGAGAGTCGTGCTCTAGATTTTGAAAGATCATATGCTTTTTGTCAAGTTCTCTAAGTGTGAGTTTTGGCTTGAGTCAGTGGCATTTCTTGGACATGTGGTGTCCAAGGCTGGTATTATGGTAGACCCGGCTAAGATTGAGGCAATTTGTTATTGGTCTAGGCCTATGTCTTCGACTAAGGTTCGTAGTTTTATTGGGATGGCCAATTATTACAGATGCTTCGTTGAGAGCTTTGCGACTATTTTAGCTCTTATGACTAGACTGACTTGGAATGAATTTCTTTTTCAATGGTCTGAGGAGTGTGATTTGAGCTTTGGAAAGCTCAAGGATTGCCTTACTTCAGCGCTAGTGTTAGCTCTTCCTGATGAGGGTGATGGATTCACTATATTTTGTGATGCTTCTGGTGTTGGTCTTGGTTGTTTTTTATGCATCAAGGTCGTGTTATTGCTTATGCTTCTAGACAGCTTAAGGTGCATGAGCGCAACTGCCCCACTCATGATTTGGAGTTGGCGGCGGTTGTTTTCATGCTCAAGATTTGGAGGAATTATTTGTATGGTGTGTATTCTGATATTTTCACCGATCATCATAGCTTTCAATATCTTATGACCCTGCGAGAGCTTAATGCTCACCAGTATAGATGGATGGAGTTGTTAAAAGACTATGATGTTTCCATTCTATATCATCCAAGTAAGGTGAATGTGGTAGCTAATGCCTTGAGTTGCAAAGCAGTGAGTATGGGTAACTTGGCATGTATATCAGTTTCTCAGAGGCCTATGGCATGGGACATTTAGTCCTAAGCCAACTTGATAGTTTGCCTAACTTGATGGTTCGCCTTCATATTTCGGATACTACAAGGATTTTGGCTTGTGTAGAGGCGAGATACTCTCTATTTGAGCAAATTTATGATTATCAGTATGAGGCTGGCAAGTTATGTTTTATCTATGACTAGGTGGTTAGTGGTGAGTCTAGGAGGCACTTCACTGATTTCGAGGGTATCTTGAGGTTTCAGGGTAGTGTTTGTGTTCCCTAACTTTATGATCAGATTCAGTCGATTCTTCATGAGGCTCATAGCTCTAGATATTCTATTCATCCCGATACGGCTAAAATGTATAGAGATTTAAGGCATCATTACTATTAGGATGGGATAAAAAGAGATGTGGCAGACTTTGTCGCTCATTGCGTATGTTGTCAGTAGGTTAAGGCCGAGCATCATTGTCTCGTTGGATTAACCCAGAGATTGCCCATTCCCGAATGAAAAAGGGAATGGATTACTATGGATTTCATGAGTAGTTTACCTCATACTCCCCGTCGTCATGATGATATTTGGGTTATTGTGGATCATTTGACCAAGTCAGCACATTTTATTCCTATTCAAATGACCTTCAGTGTTGAGCGATTAGCCCAGATTTATGTTCGAGAGATAGTTTATTTGCATGGAGAGCCTATTTCTACCATATCAGACCATGGTTCTGTATTTACTTCGAGATTTTAGAGGCATTTCAGGGGGATTTGGGTACTCAAGTGGATTTGAGTATAGCATTTCATCTGCAGACAAATGGTCAGTTCGAGCAAACTATTTAGGTGCTCGAGGCTATGCTCTAAGCCTGTGTTATGGATTTTGAAGGACAGTGGGATCAGTACTTAGCATTGGAAGAGTTTGCTTATAACAACTATCATTCGAGTATTAAGATGGCGCCTTATGAGGCCTTGTATAGTAGGAAATGTTGTTCTTTGATATGGTCGTTTGAGACTTCTGAGGTGAGACCTCATGGTACAGATTTGCTTCAGGACTCATTGGATAGAGTCAGGGTAATTCAGGATGGGCTGAGAGCAGCCCAGAGTAGGCAGAAGGAATATGCCGATCGTAGACTCCGTGCCTTAAGATTTGGAGTTGGTGACCGTGTGTTCCTTTGTATTTTGCCGATGAGAGGTATGATGAGGTTCGGAAGGAAGGGTAAGCTCAGCCCTCTATATTTTGGCCCTTTTGAGATTCTCCGTACAGTGGGCGAAATGATCTATAAGTTTGCTTTACCTCTAGATCTTGTAGCTATTCATCTAATTTTTCATGTCTCCATGTTGCTGAAGTATATTTCTGACCCGTCTCATATGCTTAGGTGGGACTCAGTCCAATTAGATGAGCAGTTGGCCTTTGTAGAGAAGCCCGTGCTTATTTTGGTTAGTGATGTAAGTCAGTTGCATACTAGAGAGATTATTGTAGTTAAGGTCCAGTGGAGGCACTTCCCAGTGGAGGAGGCCAATTGGGAGATCGAGATTGAGATATGAGCCCTGTATCCTCACCTGTTCGAGACTTCAGATATTTCCTCATCTTTAACTTTCAAGGATGAAAGTTCCTTAGTAGTGGATGTTGTAATGACCCTTCAGGTCAGTTTCTATATTCCTACTTATTTTTATCGTTAGAGCTTTTCCATAGCTTTCCCAAGTCATTTATGGTTTGTTGTAACTGACAGTTCGGTTACCGAGCAGTTCGTTTAGTTTTTAGGGCCAATTTCTCATTTGAAAGTCTTCGCTGATTCCACATGGTCGCCGAGTGAAAACTTCAGTAAAACAATTTTGGATGCAAATTCAAACTATCCTGGCAGCTCTGCAATATTGATTTTAGGCTAGGTAAACTCTTGGTTCGGATCCCACTGCACCTGAGCTCATTTCAATCCATTGATCGAAAAGTCAAAAATCAAAAAATTTAGGTGTGGGACCCACAAGTAGCCTAAATAACCTGGATGGAAAATCCAACTTCACCAATGCATCCTAAACATCAAAATTAGTAAGGTTACATAGTTCATTTGCAAAAGACAAAGTCTGAATGAGTCCGCGAGGTCAAATTTAAGTTTTGACCTTGCGGGGCCTATTTAAGCTCTATAAAAAGGCTCTTTCGGTCAAATTTAGCCATTCTTCTCTTCCTTTTGAACCCTAGAAGCCTTATAAAGACTTGGTAGCTTCAAATTGACTCTTAGGGTGCATTAGAAGCTTGTTTAACATTTATATTTGCGATTAACAATGGATTTGAGGTAAGAATCCTTCCATTCCATACTCTAATTTCTTGAATAGGGAAATCTCTATAAAATTGATAGTAACTTGGTAAAGAGTATTTAAGTTATTATAAATGAGTAGATATAGTATATCGATGAGTTAGATATCAAAATGGCTTTATGAGTATAATCGTAAGTACTTGATATATGTTAATTCAATGGTGGTAATTGATGATGATCATAAACTTGGCAATGACAGTTTATGCGAAAGTAGTAAAACATGGACATTCATGAGTTGGTTATATGATTATATACTTGGTAATTTGATTTTTTAGTGTACTCTCCGGTGGTATGGGACATCATAATGAGTTTCGTTACTTTATGTTCTTTTGGGTGTACTCCCTGGAGGTATGGGAAGCCGAGGTGGGTTCGTTTACTTATGATTAACGAATGTTTATATATCATCTTTGTCTTTATGCGATTATGATTGAATTAGTGAC
The DNA here is from genome assembly GCA_030864225.1 of Capsicum baccatum var. pendulum. Lineage (NCBI taxonomy): Eukaryota > Viridiplantae > Streptophyta > Magnoliopsida > Solanales > Solanaceae > Capsicum > Capsicum baccatum. Next base: position 71,340,983 of record CM061552.1, on the reverse strand, counting down.
GCTTTACGTTTTGGACCATTTACTTCTTATGTATAATGGTATTGGTGCATGACGAATGGATATGTTGTAGTATTGTTCTAGTTTGATTATTGATTATATACAGTGATAACAAAGATGATTTAGGTTTGATTTTGTACCTTGACTTAGAGATATTGTCTTACTTTATATCATGATTTAGCTCAATCGGCCGATGATGCCTACTGAGTAACCGTTGTTTTGGCACTCATACAATACTTTTGTACCTTTTTGGTGTAGACCCGAGTACTAGTTACCGCCGTTGAGTTGAGGTCATGCAGTGTTGATCTTCCGAAGATAGGGTGAGCTATTGGAGTTTCGAGTCTGCCGTTTCTCTCCTATCTTTATTCAGCCTATTGTATTTGAGACCAATGTATAAGATTATTTAGACTTTGAGTTGTATTTCCTATTGTTAAACTTAGGTACTCTTGTACTGATATTACCAGGTCGCGGGATTAGTATTCATGTTATAGATTCTCTATTTTATTAAAACATTGTGTTTATAATTGTGTTCGTATATTTAGTCCATGTTGGATGTTTCTACCAGAGTAATCCATTGCCTTAGCTCTGGGTTACATTGTCGGCTTACCTACTGGTTGGTTTTAGTAGGTGCCATCATGACTCGTAAATCAGGATGTGACACCTTATTATTTCTTTACTTCTAAGTTGATTAAAGTTATTACAGTAGTCATCTTTGTTAGGGTTTTTGCCCTGATTTTCTTACTATATTTAAGTTTTACTTTTTCTTAGAAGGAAAATAAAAGTTACCATAATTACTTTTACTTTTTCTGAAAGAAAAAAATATAATTCTTTTTCATATTTGGTTAACCTCTTTCTTAGAGGAAAGGTTTTGGACATCTATAAATAAAAGACCCCCTTTTCATACCATAATACACATAACATCCACGATGTAGTCTTTTAAGAGTTTCGTGTAGGGGGAGATTTTCTCTCTTATTAGTTTTATACCTTTTAATATTATTTTTAATATTAGGTTTTATATGTAGGCCAATTGGTCAAATGATATAATAAAATTATGTTTTTAGTATTGTTTTTCGTTGTCATCTTATTTATCGTCTCATAGTTTGAAACTAATAGCTTCCGCATGACGCCCTCTCGATTTCAAACCCAACAAGTGGTATCAGAGCTTACGGTTCAATGGTCCAATGATGTGGTGAGACGAGATTAAACAGGTTCAAAGCGGTTTCAAAATCAAGCTGCAACCAATTTGATGATAATGAAGATATATGTCCAAAAGCTACATGTGGAGATAATCGTCAATCACATTTTTAACAATCCTGCTATCATATTTTTTAAAATAAAACTCACTTTTAACCCTGCAAAAGGGCTCCAATATTTTTAACGCGTGAAGGGCTAATAAATTTTTTAACCCCAAAAGCTCCATTTTTAAACATGCCAAACAGCAGTGATATATGAAGAATATATATGAAGAACGAAGATCATGCACAAGAAGAAGGAGGATCAAAATATTTTGAAGAAAATCAAGCCAAAAAGGGGAGATTTGTTTGCCCTGATTTTCTTACTATATTTAAGTTTTACTTTTTTTTTAGAAGGAAAATAAAAGTTACCATAATTACTTTTACTTTTTCTGAAAGAAAAAAATATAATTCTTTTTCATATTTGGCTAACCTCATTCTTGGAGAAAATGTTTTGGACCTATAAATAGAAGACCCCCTTCTCATAACATCCACGATGTATTCTTTTAAGAGTTTCGTTTAGGGGAGATTTTCTGTCTCATTAGTTTTATGCTTTTTAATAGTAGGTTTTATATGTAGGCCAATTGGCCAAATCATATGATAAAATTATGTTTTTTAGTATTAGTTTTCGTTGTCATCTTATTTATCATCTCATAATTTACAACTAATAGCTTCCGCATGACGCACTCTCGATTTCGAACCCAACAATATTTACCACTGGTAAGAATGTCTCATTGTAATCAATGCGTATTTGTTGGGTGTAGTCTTTGACTACAAGACTGGCTTTGAATCTGTCTATTATGCCATCTGCCATATGCTTTATTTGTACACCTTCTTACATCCTATGACTCTCTTACCTACAGGTAATTGTACTAAATCCTAGATCTTATTATATAAAGTGCCTCAAACTCCAAAGACATGGTTATTTGCCAAGTAGAACCTAAGATTGCTTTCTCATATGAAGATGGTTCACTAATATGAGAAATATTTTATACTAGTTGCTGATTATCTGAACTCGGACTTGTGAAAGAGATGTGATTTGACTGATCAGGTTGTTTGAGAGTGTAAATTTAGTAAAGAGTAGTTGTAGGCTTTAAGATAGATGGGTATAATATGAGGTCTATTGATTTTCTAATGGCTGGAGTAGATACAGATGCATCAAAAGGGACATTGTTGTTGAGTTGTGTATTAGGACGTTGGAGATTGGTAGAAGTGTGGATCTATACAGCATACGTAGGCGAGGTGACTGAAGGTAAGGCACATTCAACAGGTATTATAGTAGAGAATAGACTAGGTGTAACAGAGTTGGTGATGTCTTCATCCAACATATAATCAGTGCTAAAAGTATTGGGACTAAAATTTAACAACATAGAATTAGTTATAAGTGTATGCAGTATAGAACTAAAATTGGAGTCAGGAAAACAAACAGCAAAAGAATTCATATGTTCAAAGAATGTGGCATTTCTAGAAATGTGTATCTTCCATGTACTTAAGTTTAGGACCTTGTAACATTTTGTGTAGAAGGGATATCCTACAAATAGGTGTGGAGTGGATCTTAGTTCAAACTTGTCCTTGTGACCTTTGAGGATGCTAGGGAAACAAAGGTAACCAAAGGATCTTAGGTGTGAATATGTTGGTTATTTATGGTCAAGAAGTACAAAAGGACTTTTTTATGAAGTGTGTTAGTTGGTAATCAATTTATCAAGTATGTTACTGTCAAGATTCACCCTCTCCAATACTTTATAGGAAGTTTAAATTGATACAATAATGCTTTTGGAGTCTCAAGAAGGTATTTGTGCTTTCTCTCAACTACACCATTTTTTGTGGTATGCATGGATAAGTACTTTGGTGAGTGATTCCTTTTTCTTGCAAGAAGGTAATTGTTTCAATATTAATGAATTTTGTTCCATTTCCAGTTCTAATGGACTTGATGTGATTTTGACCTTATTTTTTACTAAAGAAACAAAAGTTTTTATGGTCTACAAGGTGTTACTTTTGCAGGCTAACAATTAAATCTATGTTGATCTACCAGTCATAAAACTATGGTCAAGAAGTACATATTATTATCAGGTGTAGAGACGTGGTAAGAAACCCAAAAATCCATGTGAAGTAAGTCAAAAACTTTGGTAGTGGAACTAGTGATCTTTAATGGGAAGGGTAGTCTGCCTATACATGGAACAAATAGTGCAGCAGAAAGGTTGCTTGGGTGAGAATATTATTGGTGAGGTGTGAATGCCTTTTATTTTCACAAAAAGTACATGTTCTAATCTATTGTGCTATAGATGATCAACACAATTATCAGTAGATGCACAAGACATAAAATAATTGACAAAAGATTATGCAGAATAATCAGATTGCACAGCAAAATCACTTGAGCGAGCTTCTTTATTTCTGGAATAAGTAGTATTTACAAGTGGAGTGGAAAATTGATCATACTGCTTCTTGGTGAAGTTGTTGTGTATTTGCTTCTGCTTCTCCGTACACATTTGTTGTTGTACCTAAGGTCTTTCTTTTTGTGAACTTAAAACCCTATGGGAAACCATAGAGCCAATAGCATTTGTCTTTGGTATGGTTTGTCTTTTTATAATAATCACAGTATGGATGTGGCCTACCAGGTAGTCTACTTCCTCCAGAGTTTCAATGTTGAGGATAACTTACCCTGCATAGTTAGTCCGGTAACCGGTACAAGTAGTGCTCGCAATATTAGCCATATCATGGTTAGGTCCTGCTATATTTATCATAGCATTCAGAGAAGGGGATTCAAGAGCTAAGTGGTTGTGAGGCTTGACTTTCCTTTGTCTTTCCTCTTGTGACAAAATTGCAAAGGCTTAAGCTATGGTGAAAAGTGGATTCATCATGAGGATGCTGCCTCAAATCATTGTGTAAACCTCATTTAAGCCCATTACGAATTAGATTAATCGCCTGTCTTGTTAAGCCTTATGCATCTTAGTCTTGCCTCCACATGTGCATGCACAAGTACATTGAGAATTTGTATCCAAAGTACTCAATTCCTCCTAGAGTTTCTTAATTTTAATGTAATAACCAGTAATGTCTGAATTACCCTTGAGTGAGATCATTGATTTCTCATTGTAGTTGGTACAACTTAGCGTCATTTTTTTGATCGTACCAATCCTCTAGTTCATCCCAAAGTTCCTTCGTATTATTCACATATTACAAGTTGTCAGCTAAATCCTTAGAGGGAGAATTCAAAACCCATAAAGTAACCATATCATCACAGCATTTCCACTGTGTGTAATTCGCTACATCAGGGACAGGTTTCTCAACTGTTGGTGTAATATACCACAATTACAATAACTAATTGTAGTTGAAAACAAAATGAACAAAAGTGAAGAAAATAAAATAATCTTCTTCTTGGCTGAAGCGCAGATATCTCGCTCTCTTTAAGGAGATTCAAGCCCACTACGGCATAATCTACACTGATCCAGCAGTATATCTCTTGACTTGTCCCCTTCAGTGCACAACGGTCCATCAACGATGTACAACTCAAGCAACTCCAGATTAGTTGAAGAGCCCAAAGCTCCACCATAAGAACACATTCTTTCAACATATATTTACTCTCTTTGTATAATGAATATAGTTAAGGACATAGAATATTTTCTTTGTCTCAACTCTCTTTTTCACTACTACACACTATCATATTTTCCACACTTATGATATTTGTTTGTACATACAATAACATGTAAGATCACCTCTATTTATAGGTGAGGTATTATCCTTGTATTGAATAGGAAGAATATGGTGTAGTAAGTGAGTACATGAATGGTCTATAGGTTACAAATGTTACTAGAGTTACATGCAACTAATGGCCATATAAGTTACAAGAACTAATAGTCATGAGAGAGTTACAAGAACTAATGGCAATATGAGTTACAAGAACTAATGATCATCTTTACCACAATATGTACCCACTAACTCAAAAAGATAATGTGGTGAGTTACAAGAATAATGACACAACTTTCTCCACTTTATGTTTACTAATGTCAAGCACTTTAATTTATTTTAATAATAAAATACACCAACATTCCCCTACTTATTTTAATATTCAAATAAGAGACTTATTCACCAATTTAGTTGAAAAGAGACTATGATGCATAATGGAGGTATACTTTGCATTGAACCTTCACTTAGTAAAACAGTAACATTTACTCCAGAGTCAATAGTGGTCTTAGACTTGAACTATGTCTGCTTAAGGAAAATAAAGTATTATTGCCTACACACAACAATCAAGGTGTTGACATAAGCTTTAATAGCCAGCACATTACGGTCATGTGCTATCCTGGTTTTTCATGAGAGTTTTTCAGGATAAGTCTCATTCTCATAGGAAGCGACCTACTTCCACACTCACATAGGTGAAATTTGTCAAGGGTGATCCTGTAATTTCGACACCTCACTCATAAGAGATACAAAATTTCATTAAAAGTTGTTTAATCATAGAAAGGATTAAACAATAGTGCATCTCACACCAAGTCATCATATGATTCGTTCTTCCCATTGAACCTGGTTATAAGATCTCTAGTCCCCAGGTTGGGTTTTCTCATATATGACTCATGATTTTCTATAGGCTTCCTTCCTCCCCCTCGATGCGTTTCTGACCTTTTATCTTACCAAGGCCTAGTTCATCTGCAAGATTATCACGAAATTAACATAATTAATATTGATATACCATTGATCAATATGATCTCACAATATTATGTTTTTCTCCTTATGGTTTGAATTTACCATTATAATAATGATTTATACTCTACCAATAAATTTTGGTGCTATCACAATAACTCAAAATTAGATAAATTAATTTCTCAACATAAAGTGATTGATCAATTCACCTTTTCACTAGTTGAAGCTAAAATAGTTAGTTCAACCTCCATAATGAGTTAGCAAATCATAATTTATTTCTTCATTTCAGTAAATAGCACCAAGTTATTTTTTTCTCATTTTGCATCAAAAACACTTTTAAGTACAAAAAGATTTATTTTAATAAAATAAGTTATAACTTTTTTCAATTAAATATACCCAATTAGCGTGTAATAACCTGCTTAAATACTTTTACATAATTTCAACCAAGTGTAACTAGCCACATATCTCATATTTTATTAGGCTGGTAAACTCCTTTTTTTCACATCACTTTCACATATTTGAATCAAAAGAAGTTGCATAGCTCATATAATCAATAAAATGTATTTCACAATTTTTATTTTTCACCATAATGTGACATGTCAAGGAAAAGTTAATCACATAATTTAGGTATTTTTCATTCCAAGAATGAAATTTATCTCACCCAAATATTTAATGTCAAATGGATACTCAACATTTTTTATTCTTTCTTTGATAACATGTTGGAGCTAAATATAAAGACATCAAGTCATATACAAATTAATAATGACATGTGATTTACTCCAGCAATAATTATGCACTTATAATACTTTTTTAACTCATTCTCAAAAGTGCAAATGTCACAATTTTGTGGTGATTTTTTCTCATTTGATTAGCCCCACTATTTTGAGCATTTGAAATACCACTTTATGTTTATGAAAAGTAGTATTATTTTATTCAAAATAAAAGATTAGGTAATTTTTTTTACCTTTTCTTCGCAACAAGTAGAAAAGTTTTTTTACCTTTCATTCCCTTGAGTTGAGCAAATAGAAAGATACTTTACTTGTTATCTCTTCTCTTCCATCTCTTGAAGAGACTTGATGTTGAGATGTTGAGATCTCTCATCTTGATATCCGCAATTTTTTAAACTATAACAAAACATGAATTTCCTTAAAAATTATTGGTGTAATATACCACAATTACAATAAATGATTATAGTTGAAAATAAAATGAACAAAAGTGAAGAAAATAAAATAATCTTCTTTTTGGCTGAGGCGCGGATATCTCGTTCTCTTTATGGAGATTCAAGCCCATTGTGGCATAATCTACACCGATCCAGCAGTATATCTCTTGACTTGTCCCCTCAAGGATGCAATAGCCCATCAACGATGTACAACTTCAAGCAACTCCGAATTAGTTGAAAAGTCCAAAGCTCCACCATAAGAACATCTTCCTTCAACATATATTTACTCTCTTTGTATAGTGAATATAATTAAAGACTTGAAATATTTTCTTTGTCTCAACTCTCTCTTTCACTACTACACATTATAATCTTTTCCACACTTATCATTTTTTCTTCTACATACAATAACATGCAAGATCACTTCTGTTTATAGGTAAGGTATTCATCCTTGTATTGAATAGGAAGAATATGGTGTAGTAAGTGAGTACATGAATGGTCTATAGGTTACAAATGTTACAAGAGTTACATGCAATTAATGGTCATATAAGTTACAAGAACTAATAGCCATGAGAGTTACAAAAACTAATGGCAATATGAGTTACAAGAACTAATGATCATCTTTACCACAATATTTACCCACTAACTCAAAAAGATAATGTGATGAGTTACAAGAATAATGACACCACTTTCTCCGTTTTATGTTGACTAATGTCATGCACTTTAATTTGTTTTACTAATAAAATGCACCAACATGAACTTTTCCATTGATGACGCCCTCTTATTTTTCAGGGAGAGTGCGCGAAGAACAACTCGCCTCCAGGACCTATAACTAATTCCATGAAAGACCACAGGCATGATTGTAGTTATGGTTTTCATGGATAATGCACGAAGTGCAATTGAGGGATGCATGTACCAAGGATTAGCTGAATCTGCTGCATCTGAATCTTGAGCTCAATTTGGCATGTCTCGATTTGCATTTTAGCCATGATTTTAGAGAATGACTTAGGAAGCAACAACAAACTGAGAATTGGAAATGAGGACAAAAAAATGATCGAAGCAAGGAAAAAACTTCAAAAAGCTGAAGAACAATTGCAAAGTCAAATAAAAAATTTGTGAATTGAAAAACGAAGAACAAAATTGCAATTTCGAAAGAAAAGAAAAATACAAAACCAAAAAACTGCAATTTTGAATCGAAGAAGGGAAAGGAATAAAACTGCAATTTTGTTGCAGTGAATACGAAGGAAAATGTGAGTTTGATGTGGAAGAAGAACCTTGTGGCTATGATACCATATCAGAAGAATGAATCGAACAGAGTAAAATCTCCATTGATGGAGCTTAGATGAGTAGCTGGAGAAAGGGGATCAACAATAATAGAATGAATTTGTGGAAATGATAACTGCCTTTCATTCCTTCTCAGATATAATTATTTATAGCATTGTCGGAATTTTAACCAACGATTAAGCTTAGCAATTGAAATCCAAAAAAATTAAGAGCAGATAACCAAAATATGATTTTTAACAAAATATATAATTCGTGACTCGTTGGATCCTATTGAAAAATTATAACTCTTGACTCATCAGATTTCATTGTAATAATACAAATACAAGTAAGGGTTAGCTTAAATTTAATTTGTGCCAATTCGCTTTCCCACATGACGACTTGACTGTTTTGACAGTTTTACGAATATTACTCTCTCCATTTCGTTTTAGTTGATCCTCTTTTCAAAAATATTTGTTTTAATTTAGTTGTTCCTTTTAATGAAATTAAGAGTATTTTGTTATGTTCTTCCAATACTATCCTCAACATTAAATGACTAAATAAAGTATATTTATTCAAATTTATATTTTTAAAGTATAATTAATAAGGCTAATTTGATAAAATAAACCCTTAATAAATGTTTTCTTAAGGGAAGTGTCAAGTTAAAAAGGGTCAATTACTTTGAAACGGAGGAAGTACTCCTTAATTAAATAAAGTAAGGGTTAGCTTAAATAGTCTTGGATTCATGAAATGGCACAAAAATCTTAAATCTTTGTTCAATATGGCAAAATTCTATCAAAACCTCAATCATTAAATGGCAACTAAATATGGATTTGAAAATTTTGTAGTAGTTCTTTTAGTGGGTATAGTTGGGGTTCTTTGGGAATACTTAGACAAAGCTATACAAAATTTGAGGAGGATTGAAGATTATTTGAACTAATTTGGCGTTAAAAGTTGTAGTTGAAATTGACTTGAAACACACCACCATGACAATGTACATCATATGTATATTTTAAGTATATCACATATACTTTCATCAATATATACAAAAAATACACGCTCACATATAAAATATATAGGGAGACATACAAAGATATAAAATGATATATATGGAACATGCAATAATCTTCAACATGAAATATATAGAAGGGATATGAATTGATATAATAATTTCAACCTCGAGTTTCAATATGTAAATCAACTCAATCTTGCCTCAAGTCATCTTCAAGCACATCCAAAATTGATAGTTGAATTGCCTAAGATGTTCTCACTTCCCAGCGGACTTCGTAATCATGCAACCCAAACAAATAACAGTTGTGCAAGATCAAAAATTCAAACGACATGTGGTCTCAAACATCAAATGAGAGGTGGTGAAGACGTTTTCAATGAGAGAAGGAGGAAATTGTTCGACGACGACAGCGTGGCGAGGAAGTTGTTGGTGGAGTAGATTGTGGTTTGGAGGAGAAAGGATAGTTAATTTAGCTATAGCATTGCAATCTTTTACTATTATTAAAATTGACAAATCTTGATAAACCATGTCAATAAGAGGAAAGTGGTCTATCTTTGTGCTACTTAGTGGGCCAACCGATTATAGGATGCCAATTTTTCAATTTTTTAGCTGGATATAAATTTTAAGTAAAAAGAGAGAATTTTGCAAATAGCCTAAATACATAGGAGTATAGTGTAGTCAGAGTACACTGAGTATACTATAGGGAGACTACTATTTAATGTCATATTAATAATAGACAGATGTGAATCAATGATTTAAAAGGCAATCCGGGGCTCGTCTCGGGGCGAGGTATAGCCAAAAATGCTCTAAGGCATTGTGGAAAGGCGAAAGTATTGAAAGGCAAATGCCCTGAAATTTGATGCATGAGGTGCAAATTAGGCATGAGCCTAGAAAGTTTACAATGTAAAATATTTTTTTCTCATTAAATCTCTAATTTAAACTTAACACTGAATTATATGATTGGTAAATACTTAAATGCTCAAATCAAAAGTAAAATAAAACTTATAAGTCATACTTTCAAATGTATTTGTCGGTAGGTGTCGACGACTCCGCTACTCAAAAAGGTACTGGGTGTACTTTCTTCTACCTAGTTCCTTTCTTTTCTTTTAATTCTTTTCAAGTTGCATGGTGACAAACTTTTAAGTTATTACTTTTTTTGCCCTCTTTTAAAATACAATATATGATATATGCATGGGTGCGTAAATATATTAATCGAATTATGAAAAATATGACATAAATAACAGTATTTATATGACTGTAATTTTAAATTACAGTATATAAATATTTAAAATGCATGTTATTTTATATATTGTATATACTTATTTAAAATGCGTGTTAAAATAACAGTATATAAATGTTTTATACACTTATTTAAAATTCATAGTGACAGTCATATTGATGGAATTTAAAATAACAATATATAAATTTTTATATAGTATATAAAATACAGAAATATGACTGTAATTTAAAATAACAGTATATAAATATGATAAACATGACATAAATAAGTATATACACACTTAATGCGTGTAATTTAACAGCAATTAAACTATTATTGTTAACTAATTGCCACTAAATATCTTGTTTAGTGTAGTGTAGGTTCAGAATGTATTGCTTATACTTATTTAATATTTTTTTTTAATATATACATATATAAGATCTAAGTCAAAGTTACTGAATTGATTAAAAAAAAATATAGGGAAAAGGGTCAAATTTACTCTTCTAGTTTGAAAGTTGACTAAATACATCCTTCGTCATACTTTGGAGTCAAATTTACCCTTGTTGTCATACTTTGCGGTCAAATTTACCCCTCTATTTTAAAAAATTAGCTAAATCTATGCTTCGTCATATTTTGGGGCTAAATTTACCCTTAATGTCATACTTTGGCGTGAAACTTTTCACATGTACCCTTCCTTTAATAGAAAAACTCAAGTCAACATTAAATACCTCATTTTTTAAAAAATAAAGCACAATCTAGTCTAACCCGCCAGATTCGACTCAAGCCACAAAAAAGATACAAACAAATATACCCCCCTCAATTCTGTTGATCAAATTTTTCTAACGAGATTAAGCCACCGAATATATATCAGTGCATAGCTCATAAAAAATGAATCCACATCAGTGCAAACACAAACAAATATACTCTTCCCTCAGTTCATGAATTTGCATCAGTGCAGAGCTCATTAAAAATGGCACTTAAAGGTCAAATGCAACAGATTAGGCTCACTGAATATTTCTCTAGATGATTAAGTTAAGATGTCTCTTTGTGTGTCAATCGTGACATCTCTTCAATTTTATATCTTTACACACAATTTGGATCTACACAAATTTTTCATTATGTCGTTTGCTCAGAAAATTATCCATTGATTCTAGAATCTAGATGCACATAGAATTGCATACCAAATTTTGAAATTTGAACATAACTAAAATAGGAGCAGAGTTTCTGATAGGCATTTTCTCTAGTTCCAGGCTTCTGTGTTATTCTATTACATTTTACTTTTTGTTCATTTATAAACAACCTACTAGCGTTGCACATTCAAAGAGAAGCATATTTGTTTATTAAAAAAATTCGACTAACAAAACTGAAGGGGGGTATATTTAATTGTATTTTTTTTGTGGGTTGGATTAGACGTGTTAGACTAGGGTGTGTTTTATTTTTAAAAAATGAATCATTTAACGTTAATTTAGACTTTTCTTGTAATACCCTGTGTCTTTAAAGTTCATTGTGGAACTTAAGACTCACTCATCAAGTCATGAAGACTCCTTACAAGTCGTGAGATGTAATCACTGTCAAGACAGTGTGGGGTGGTTGAGGTTCTACTTTGGTTATGACTCATGCTAAGCAAGTCGTAGTGAGACTAAACGAGTCATATGGTCCAGTCGTAATCATCTTAGTGGAAAAGCTAAATGGTTCTGGTCACATGACGACACAACCTTATGAGTCATTGCAAATCGTATAGTGGGAGTTATAGATATAACAGTGTCAGACCCCTAAGTTTCTGATCATGTTACAGTTGGAGGACACAAGTTGTATTGACTGACTATGAGTCATAGGATACGACTCGTAGCCAGATCAGTAAGTACCCTCCCTACTACTGCCAAGGTTATGAGTCAATGAAAAGACTCATAAATAGATGTCACAAGTCGTAAGGTAACTCGTGACGACTGACGAAAAAGTTTCTATTTGTTCAGTTAAGGGGCTTTTTGGTCTTTTCTCCTTTTAAAACTCCCAACCCACGACTTAAAACATACAAGAGGCGTTATTTCTCCCCATTGTCAATCACTTAACAATGTTTCTTCTTCTCTCTCCCTCAAGAATATCAAGACTGGGGTTTCTTCTTCAAAATCATCTCTCAAGTTCTCAAGTCTAAAATCCCCTCAAGAAAATCAAAAAGTCCAGGTATGTGGGGTTTAAGCAAGGATAATCTTTCATCCTTGTGCCCGGAAACTTGATTTTAAAGTTGAATTCATATGACTACAATTAGGGTTCATACCCATATTCCTATGTTCTTGAATTTATGATATCACCATGTGATTTAAAGATTGATTTGCACAAGAAATACCATTTATTCATGTTTTGACTTACATTATTACTATTATGGCATGATTTCATTATCTTGACTTTAAGTTTGATGAATTAACGAAAGATTCTAATTTAAGTCTTGAGCATGGTATTTTGATATGAAGTTTCTAAGACATGATGCATAAATTTAGAGATTTAAGCATAAGTTATTGAGTACAAGAAGTTCAAACTTATAAGTTTAATTTGCAATCATGGCAACTTGATTTAAGTCTAGTTTTTATCTTATGATCACATTTAAGATTTGAAATCCACAACTTCACCCCATGAGTATGATTTAAGTAAAAGAAGCATAGTTAGTTTTCAGTTTACAAACTCGCATGTTATTTTAAGGTGTATTTCCTAAATAAGAGCTTATATTTATTTATAGGGCTAGTATTTAGCACCTAGAAGGGAATGTGGATGAGCGTATCCTAATTTTTGAAAACTACGAGCCACCGTTGGTTTAAAAGACCTGTTAGAGAGTTTCTTCTTTTCCCAATATGGATAAAGTTTTGTGATCACTATAAGTTCAGGTTTTATTCTGATGGCAATGGTAGGACAGCTCTCCCCAAAGTGGGTAAGGCGTTAGACTCCATGATAGCTCACATGGTTTATATCGGTTATAAGAATATCCCACGAGAAAGAATAAAAGAAAAAAAATTAGAAACTAAGTGTGATGACTCACTAAGATTTACATTACGCTTTATCATTTATGTTTTATGATCCTTCAGTTTCCAAATTAACTCATGTCCAAGGTGAGTCATTTTACAATTGGCATGCATAATTTGAAAGTTTATTCAGCATTGGTTTTACTTATGCATTCACCAGCATATGCTCAGTACATTACAGAAGTATTGACCCACAGATATGTCTATGTGTTACATTGTCTTATGATGTAGGTTCTGGTGCTCGTTTTTAGCAGCAAGATTGATCACGGGTATCACCTCCTGCATCCCAAAATTTGGTGAGTCCTCATAGTCTGAGGACCAAGTCTATTGGAGTTTCAGACTTTATGGATGTTGCTTAACTAGTTTATTTCTTTTATGGGTCATCTGGGGTCTGTCCTAGTGACTTTTTCAGTTATAAGATTAAAGGCTTGTCGGACAATGTTTATTTAAGTTAAAGAGATTTTGGTGAGATTTCTAAGTTGTAAGATTTCAAAAAGGAGATTTAAAAAATTAGTTTCTTTTGACAATTAGCCCACCTTTCCATGAGTTCAGTGCCAATTAGAGATCATGGGTTAGCTTGGTACTATTCTTAGTTTTAAGTACCGTACAACATCCATAGGGTACTCCCGGGTCATTACAAATTTGGTATTAGAGCCTAAGATTTTAAAGAGTCCTAGAGAGTCTGACAAGTCGCGTTACATAGAATCTTAATCATGAGTGTGGAGCACGTCACGCCTATGAGCAAGAGGCTAGGGACGTATTAATAATTGTCCCTTCTTTCATTATCTCTATCGTGTTTTAAGGTTGTCTATATTTTCTCTAATTCATGCTTTTGCATGACAGAGACTACTTCCTCGTATTACGCACACAAAAATAGGGACCATCCAGCCACATCACCACCTACAGACCCTCTAAATGAGAATATTTCACTTGCTGAGTTTAGAGTTGCGTTCCAAGTGTTAGATCAGGCTGTGAATGCAAATGTTCAAGGACAAAAGCCTGCAGCAATCCCAGTCCAACATAATAGTAACTTAGCTGCATCCATAATTAGGGACATTATGAGAATGAATCCACCTAAATTCTTTGGGTTAAAGGTGTATAAGGATCCGTAGTTCTTCATTAGTGAGGTGAAAAAGTTTATGCAAATTATGCATGTTATTGAAAAGAAAAGTGTAGAGTTGGCGTCATGGGAGGATGTTGCTTAAGATTGAGTTACCATGTGAAAGGATGGTAGGGGTGAGGATGCGACGCCTATAAGTTGGCAGGTATTTTAGAGTGCTTTTATGGATAAGTTAGTTCCTCGTGAGATAAGGATGGCCAAAGTGGAGGAGTTCATAAACCTGAGGCAGGTCTCTATGTCAGTGAAAGGGTATTGGCTTAAGTTCATTCAGTTAGCTAAGTATGCTCTAGAGTTGTTTCCTGACTCCAGAGCTCGTATGAGTAAATTTGTCACTAGATTGTCTAATTTAGTAGTCAAGGAGTGTAGAACTGCCATACTGATCAAAAATATAGATATTGCTCGTTTGATGACTCATGAACAACATATTGAGGCAGAGAAGTTGAAAAAAAGAGAGAGGAGAAACAAAAGACCTAGAATTGGACAGTTTGAGTACAGTCAACGAAGGTACAGAAGAGGAAGTCGTAGTTCCAGTGTCACTAATCAGTACCTACATCATCCTCAGCTAGTACCCCTGCACCCAGGACCAAGCAAGAGCAGTGGGAAAGAGCTTCGAATTCGAGATCTCAGGATAATATGGACGGGAGGCCTACTTATCCAACTTATGCAAAGTGTGGTAGGACTCATCTTGGTGTGTGTTTGATGGGCAAAGGGGGTTGTTATGGTTGTGGAAAGACATACCACGAGATCAAGGAATGCTCGTATGCTAAGCAAGGAAGTAGATATGTCCGTCCTCAGACTCAGGCCACGAATCCAGTAGCTCAGTTAAGACACCCAGCTCCTCCACAAGGTGCATCGTCCAGTACCAGTGGTGGTCAACACCAGAATCAATTTTATGCTTTACCATTTCATCAAAAGCAGGAGAGTTCCCCAGATTTTGTCACTGATATACTTCGTGCCTTTTACCATAATGTATATGTGTTGTTAGACCTAAAATCAAACCTCTCTTATGTGACCCCACTTGTTGCTCTACATTTTAGGGTGATCCTAAGCCCTTTTCTTTATCTACTCTAGTGGGTGAATCAATTATAGCTAGGCGAGTCTATAGGGGGTGTCCTATTACCTTCCTTCATAAAGTCATTCTAGCAGATTTGATAGATTTAGAGATGATAGATTTTGATGTTATTATGGGAATGGATTGGCTCCATTCATGCTATGTGTCAATCAATTATCGCACCCGCATAGTGAAGTTTTAGTTTCCCGATAAGTCAGTCTTTGAGTAGAAGGGTAGTTCAGTGCCTCCCGAGGGTCATTTCATCTCTTACCTTAAGGCCAAAAAGTTAATATCAAAAGGGTGTGTCTACCATTTAGTTCGAGTCAAAGATTCTAAGTTTGATGCCCCAACCATTCAGTCACTCCATGTGGTCGGTGAATTTCTAGGTTTTTCCTAATAATTTGCCAGTAGAACCTTCAGATAGAGAAATAGAGATTGGTATTGACATTCTTCTTGATACTCAGCCTACCTCCATTACTCCAGATAGAGAAATAGAGTTCGGTATTGACATTCTTCTTGATACTCAGCCTATCTCCATCACTTCATATCATATGGCTCTAGCCAAACTCAAAGGGTTAAAGGAGCAGCTTAAGGATCTCTTAGATAAGGGTTTTATTAGACCTAGGGTTTCCCCATGGGATGATCCAGTCCTATTCGTGTGCAAGAAAGATGGCACTCTCAGAATGTGTATAGACTATAAATGTAACACCCCGTATTCAAGTACATGTATTGGCGTATTCAAGTATGTGTATTGGTCTTATTTATATGGAATTAATTTTTATTTTTATTTTATTTATACCAGAATTTGTCCGTCGATGGTTCCATACGAAGGTTATTGAATAAGCTTTCCAATGATATAAAGATTTCCAAAAACGGATAGGTTTCGGATATAATCGAGCACGTTCGAAACTATAAAACGGTGGCCGGGATGTTGGGAATAGTAAATGTGCAGGAAAATTTCCTGCACACAAACTACTGAGGCCAGCCAATTTTTGGGGTCAACTTTGAACAATCATAACTCTCTTAATATAATGAACTGGGAGAGCTCCGACCTATAAAAAGAAAGATCTTTGAGTCTTCTTTCCAATTCAATTGGTTTCATCCAAATCCAACATCTGAGTATGGAGTTATACTTGTTTTACTTCAGCCTCTCAAAATAGATTTTTAGGGTCAACTTCAAATGATCATAACTCCTTGTACAGGACGAACTGGGTATCCTACTTTATATGAAATGAAATCCCTTTGAATTATCTTTCCAACGATACCAATTTCACCCAAATCCGATATCGGAGCAAAGAGTTATGGTCGATCTACTTTAGCTTATCAAAACAGTCCACCAAAGGATAGATTTGACATTATTTAAATTTTAAAGGCACTTTGGTCATTCCCTATGATATTATGGACGGGAATATGTGCATATATACATGTATATGAGTTCAAAAACTCATCTTCATCATTAATCATTGAGAAAGAACAAACCCTAGCCAAATTTGACCTTTAAATTACTTTTGATTCAATCGTGGAAATTCTAATGTAATCCGATAACTGCGTTTGTCATCTCGAGAGCTTCGAATGGCACCTATTATTTGTGCAAACAGGATTACATAATTAAGAGGTGAATTCTAAGGTATGAATATTGTTTGCCTTTGTTCTCTTCCATATGTATATGTGTGATAGAGGATTATATGTATTGGTTGTTATTGAAAGGTGATGGAAATAGGGTTATGGACTATTTTACATGGTTTGGTTGTATTGAATTGTGGAAGGTGGATATGTTAATTGGGCTATCGAAGGTGGATATGGTAATTGAGTTATGGAAGGTGGATATGGTGATATACTATTGAATTGATGATTATTTATGTCTATGACTCAATTGGTTTAATGGATTGGTTGTAAGGATAAATGAATTCAAACTTGATATTGGAGGATGTTGTATGAATATGCATGACATATGAATGTAATTGGAGTATAAGAAGGTTAAAGTGACACCCTTTATGGTGTAACTAAGGCTTACTACTTAACCACTAGTTTGGTGAATTCAAATAATTGAATTGTGACGTTTGGTCGCTAATACTAGATTGCTATATATGTTCATTGTAGATAAGTAATCCAAAAAGACGAGAAGTCTATTTGGGACTAGTATTGAAGGTGGACAGTCAGGTATTAAAGCATACTCTATACCATATCTTTGGCATGAAAGTGAACAATTGTTCTATTAAGAAAGTTTCCAAAGTTATTTAATAACATGTGATCCATAATGATTTTGTATGATGTCCTACGTTACCAATGAACTTGTTTCCACCCTACAAGATGTCAAGACATTCCAATACTTACTTGTTTTCCCAAATCTTACATGTTTATTGCACTAATGAATGTCAGAAGGTATCTGATTACCCAAACAAGATCCATGTGCTATTAATGACTCCAAAATGTTTAATTGATATACCAATGAGTTCTTACTTCATTGTTATTGCATTGATGGTCTATCCATATGTCTCTTATTGATGTATCATTGTTTCAAAGTATCAAAATGTGATGGCGACCGAAATAACAATATCAAAGATTAATTGAACTAAGTGATGGAAGTTCTCTCTTATCGGGTGGTATCCCAGGGGCATAAGCCTATCATGGGTCGATCCCTATTTATGTGTTTATGGGTGGTATCCCAGGGGCATAAGCCTAGCATGGGTCGATCCCAGTTGATATGTACTAGAGGCAGCCTAATGGTCACAGTACAGTACAGTAATGATTACAAAGATGATAAGAATAAAGGTAAAGTGATTGAATAAATACAATGTGCAGGTTGTTACAAGTTCTAGTAAGTGTGGTCCACTCCTATTACGATTTATCCACTTGTTTCTGATTTCTATTGAGCTCCTATATCATATGTGATTATCTACAGCTTTACATACTCAGTACATATTTCGTACTGACGTCCCCCACGGGGGACCTACATTTCATGATGCAGACACAGGTGCCTCAGCTCATACACCGTAAAGTAGGAGCTAAGATATCCAGCTACTTTTGGTGAGCTCCAGTTTGCTTCGGGGCTTTCCGTGTCATATTCAGTCACTTTTGGTATTGTATAAAAGTTAGTTATATGGCGGGGTGTGTTCCTACCTTAGTTAAGCTTTGTGTATTGTCTAGAGGCTTTGTATACCTAATGTACAGCCAAGGTGGTGTTTTGTTAATAGACGTGATGGCTCCAACGGCCAAGTAATGTATATACATATATATGTGTGCTCGAGCTTATACAGGTGATTATTTTCTTTTATATGCAACATGATGTTGTCCGAATTTTGGGTTGTCATAGAGGTATGCATGGGAAGTATAAGGTTATGAGCTGGTTCTCCCGGGCCTCCTCGGTTACGGGTGCCAGTCCGCCCCAATAGAATTTGAAGCGTGATAATAAACATCTAAATAAGTTTACCATCAAGAATAAGTACCTTATTCCTAGGATCGATGATCAGTTCGATCAGTTTCAGAGTGTCCAATGGTTTTCCAAGATTGACCTCAGGTCGGGATACCACCAGTTGAAATTCATAGAGCATGACATTTTAAAGATGGCTTTCAGAATGCAGTATGGTCATTTTGAGTTTGTAGTTATGTCGTTGGACTAACAAATGATCCTGCAGCCTTTATAGATCTGATGAACAAGGTCTTCAAACAGTATTTGGACATGTTTGTCATTGTTTTCATAGATGACATTTTGGTATATTCTCGAAATAAGGAGGAACACACGGACCATTTAAGGATGGTGCTGCAGACCCTCAAGGACCAACAACTGTATGTGAAGTTCAGTAAGTGTAAATTTTAATTGGAGTCTGTTATCTTTTTAGGGCACGTCATTTAAGGAGCTGGTATTTATGAATATCCTCAGAAGACTAATACAGTGAGGCAATGGCCTGGACCCTTCACTTAATTTGATATTCGGAGCTTCTTGGGTTTAGCTGGTATTATAGAAGATTTTTTAAGGGGTTTACCTCCATGCCGCATCATTGACTAAGATGACACAAAAGAAGGTGAAGTTTATTTGGTCGGATAAATATGAGAAGAGTTTCTAGGAAATAAAGAATATATTGACTTTGGCACCAGTGTTAGCTCTACCATAGGGGTTAGATGGATTCATGGTATATTGTGATGTTTTCAAAGTTGGGTTAGGTTGTATTTTGACGCAAAATGGGAGAGTAATAGCCTATGCCTCCAGACAAATTAAGGATCACGAAAGGAACTACCCAACTCATAACTTAGAGTTAGCTATTGTAGTGTTCTCTTGGAAGATTTGGAGGCACTATTTATATAGCATGCATGTTGATGTTTTTACTGACCATAAGAGTCTTCAGTACGTATTTTCATAAAAAAAACTGATCTTCATCAAAGGAGGTGGTTGGATTTGTTGAAAGGTTGTGATATGAATGTGCTCTACCATCTAGGTAAGGCAAATGTGGTGACTGATGCATTGAGTAGGTTGTCTATGGGTAGTGGGGCTCGTGTGAAAAAAATGGAAGTTGGACAAAGAAGTGCATAGATTGGCTTGTTTGGGAGTATGTTTGCTTGACATAGATGATGGGGGAGTAGTTGTACAAAATGGTTTGGAATCATATCTGGTAGTAGAAGTAAAGGAAAATCAGTGTAATGATCTCATACTTAGCCAAATATTGGAAGCAGTCCAGGAGCAGAAGGTTGAGCTTTTCTCCCAGAGGGAGATGGTGTACTTCGCTATCAAAGTAGGCTTTGTGTTCCCAGTATGAATGGATTGAGGGAAAGAATATTAGATAAGGCTCACGATTCAAAGTATTCTATTCATTCTGGCGTTACTAAGATGTAACATGATTTGTGAGAAATTTATTGGTGGAATAGTTTTAAGAGAGACATAGCAGAGTTTGTAGTCAAGTGTCTGAATTGCCAGCAGGTTAAGGTTGAACACCAGAGGCCGGGTGGTACACTACCAGAGATCAACATCCCTACTTGGAAATGGGAAGTAGTGAATATGGATTTTGTCATAGGATTGCCTCGTACAAGACGACATCATGATTCAATTTGGGTCATAGTCGACCGAATGACCAAGTAATCTCATTTCCTACTTGTTAAGACTTCAGATACAGCATAAGATTATGTCAATATGTATATTCGTTAGTTAGTAAAGCTTCATGGTATTCCCTTGTCCATTATTTCAGACACACGCAATTCACCTCCCAATTTTGGCAGTCTTTTCATAAGTGCCTTAGTATAAAGGTTAAACTTAGGACTGTTTTTCATCTGCAAATCGATGGTCAGGCTGAACGCATAATTCAGTTATTGGAAGATATGTTGAAGGCGTGTGTTTTGGACTTTAAGGGAAGCTGGGATGATCATTTACCCTTGATCGAGTTTGCTTATAATAATAGTTACCATGCTAGCATTCAAATGGCTTCATTTGAGGCACTATACGAGCGTAGGTGCAGATCAGCTATAGGATGGTTTGAGGTTGGTGAAACGGCGTTGATTGGGCCAGACTCTATAATGAAGCTATGGAAAAGGTTCAGTTGATTCGTGAAAGGTTGAGGACTGCTCAAAGTCGTCAGAAATATATGTAGATGTAAGGAGGAGGAAACTTAAATTTGAAGTGGGTGATTAGGTATTCTTAAAGGTATCGCCCATAAAAGGGATAATGAGATTTGGAAAGAAAAGGAATCTGAGTCCCCGATTTGTTATCCCATATGAGGTAGTAAGGCATATTGGAGAGGTTGCATATGAGTTAGACCTTCCACCAGAGTTAGCATTCGTCCACCCAGCTTTCCATGTCTCAATGCTAAGGAAATGCATTGGGGATCTATCCCTAGTAGTTCCCCTAGAAAGTATTAGGGTCAAAGTTAATTTGTCCTATGAGGAAATTTCGATCGAAATACTAGATAGGCAAGTCCGAAGACTAAGGAACAAGGACATGGCGTCAGTAAAGATTCTTTGGAAAAATCAATTAGTTGAAGGATACACTTGGGAAGTAGAAGCGGACATAATGACCAAGTACCCTCATCTCTTTTCTTCAAATTTAGTCCCTGCCGAAGGTAAATTGTTAGTTTCAGCAAATCCTTTCTCTTTAAGACCGTTTAAGTATTCTCATATCATGTCATGTGTCTGTGAGTCATTGAATCCTTATGATAGTTATAAGTTTGGTTGTAAGTTCAGTATGGAGATGTCAATTTTTTTCCTAAAATCCTAACCCTAGATGGGTCTCATTTGAGGATGAATTTTTTCAAGGGAGAGATATTGTAATACCCTGTGTCTTTAAAGTTCACTGTGGAACTTACGACTTACTCATCATATTGTGAAAACTCCTTACGAGCCGTGAGATATAATCATAGTCAAGACAGTATGTTGTTGTTGAGGTTCTGCTTTGGTTACGACTCATGCTAAGTAAGTTGGAGTGAGACTATACGAGTCGTATGGTCCAATCATAATTACCTTAGTGGGAATCTAGTCACATGATAACTCAACCCTATAAGTCATTACGAGTCATATAGTAGGAGTCGTAGAGATAGAGTGTAGGACCCCTAAATTTCTAATCAGGTTATGGTTGAAGGATACGCGTCGTATTGACTGACTATGAGTCGTAGGGTACGACTCGTAGCCAGATCAGTAAGTACCCTTCCTATTACTGCCAAGGTTATGAGTCAATGGGAAGACTCGTAAACATATGTTAAGAGTCGTAAGATGACTCGTGACGATTGACGATCAAGTTTGTATTTGTTTAGGTAAGGGACCTTTTGGTCTTTTCTCCTTTTAAAACTCTCAACCCATGACTTAAAACATACAAGAAGCGTTATTTTTCCCATTCTCAATCACTTAACAACGTTCCTTCTTCTCTCTCCCTCAAGAACATCAAGACTGGGGTTTCTTCTTCAAAATCATCTCTCAAGTTCCCAAGTCGAAGTTCCCTTCTAGGAAGTCAAGAAGTCTAGGTATATGGGGTTGGAATCAAGGATAATCTTTTATTCTTGTGCCCAAATACTTGATTTTAAAGTTGAATTCATATGACTGCAATTAGGGATCGTATCCATATTTCCATATTCTTGAATTTATGATATCACCATATGATTTAAAAATTGATTTGCACAAGAATACCTTTTATTTATATTTTGACTTACACTATTGCTATTATTGCATGATTTCATTACCTTGACTTGAAGTTTGATGAATTTACGAAAGATTTTAATTTAAGTCTTGAGCATGGTATTTTGATCTGAAGTTTCTAAGGCATGATGCATAAATTTAGAGATTTAAACATAAGCTATTGAGTACAAGAAGTTCAAACTTATAAGTTCAATTTACAATCATGGCAACTTGATTTAAGTCTAGTTTTCATCTTATGATCACATTTAAGATTTAAAATTCACAACTTCACCCTATGAGTATGATTTAAGTAAAAGAAGCATAGTTGATTTTTAGTTTACAAATTCGCATGCTATTTTATGTTGGATTTCCTAAGTATGAGCATATATATATATTTGGGAGTAGTATTTAGCACCGAGAAGGGAATGTGGATGAGCGTATCCTAATTTTCAAAAAATATGAGGCACAATAGGTTTAAGAAACCTCAGTAGAGAGTACCTTCTTTCCCCAATATGAATGAAGTTTAGTGATCACTATAAGTTAAGGTTTTATGCCGAAGGCAAGGGTAGGACAGCTCTCCCCAACTTGGGTAAGACGTTGGACTCCATGATAGATCACATGGTTTATGTCGGTTATAAGAATCTCCCTTAAGAAAGAATAAAAGAAAAGATTTTAGAAACTAAGTGTGATGACTCACTAAGATTTACATTATACTTTATCATTTATGTTTTATGATCTTTCAATTTTCAGCTTTACTCATGTCCAAGGTGAGTCTTTTTACACTTAGCATGCATGATTTAAAAGTTTATTCAGCTTTGGTTTTACTTATGCATTCAACCCCATATACTCAGTACATTCCAGAAGTACTGACTCACATATATATCTATGTATTACATTGTCTTATAATGTAGGTTCTGGTGCTCATTTCCAACAGAACGATTGATCACGGGCATCACCTCTTGCATCCTGACATTTGGTGAGTCCTTATAGTCCGAGGACCAAGTCTATTGGAGTTTCAGACTTTATGGATGTTGCCTAACTAGTTTATTTCTTTTATGGGTCGACGGGGATTTGTCTTAGTGAGGTTTTTCAAATATAAGATTAGAGGCTTGTCGGACAATGTTTATTTCAATTAAAGAGATTTTATTGAGATTTCTAAGTTGTAAGATTTCAAAAGGGAGATTTTAAAAGTTGGTTTCTTTTGGTAATTATGTATATCTCTTTCCACCTTCCCATGAGTTCGATGTCAATTAGATATCATGGGTTAGCTTGGGACTATTCGTAGTTTTAAGCACCGTGTGACGTCCAGGGGTACTCCCAGGTCGTTACAATTCTGTTAATGGAAGGGTACATGTGAAAAGTTTCTTAACAATGAGAGTAATTTTGATCCCAAAGTATGATATCAAGGGTAAATTTGACCCCCAAAGTATGACGAATGGTATATTTAGCCAATTTTTCAAAGTTAGAGAGGTAAATTTTACCCCAAAATATGACAATAATGATAAAATTAACCTCAAAATATGACAAAGAATATGTTTAATCAATTTTTCAAAATAAGGAGGTAAATTTGACCCTTTTTCTAAAATATATGTACCCTGCTTTACGCAAAATACAGAATAGAGTTGACTTTTGAATGTATAAACCGAATGATTATATATTTATAGATCTGGCAATTTATGCTTATTGCTTTGTAAGAAATAAAGGAAAATCATGAAGAATAACATTAAAATGCAAATTATGAACAAAAATATAGGGATAATTACAGCTCAATAGCTTTAGGTGATCTAGTTTACAAAATATATGCATAGTATATAAGTTGTGTATACTTATACTATATACGGAAAACGGTCTGAAATACCCTTCAACTATTTAAAATGGTGTAAAAATATCCTTCGTCTACCTATTGGGCCTAAAATGACCTTCAATTATCTAAAATGGTGCAAAAATGCCCTCTCCGTCTACCTATAGGGCCTAGTTTGCCCTTTTATTTAACAGATTAGGTTATTGAAGGGCATTTTAGGCCGAAAAGGTAGATGGAGGATATTTTTGCACCATTTTAGATAGTTGAAGGGCATATTAGGCCCTTTTCCGTATATACTATATAAAAAAATTATAAAAATAAACAAAAATAAAAATTTAATTTAAAAAGCGACGACGTCGCTTTACAAAAAAATAATTTTTATTTAGTTTTTAGAAAAAAACGACATTGTCCGTCGCTTTTTGTAAAAATAAAGAAAAATTAAAAATAATTACAAATTGCGATGGACAACGTCGCTTTTCTAGAATTAATATTTTTAAAAATAAAAATTATAGCAACGTTGTCCGTCGATTTTAATAAAAAAAAACAAAAATAAAAATTAAATTTAAAGAGCGACGGACAACGTCTCTTTTTAAAAAATTAATTTTTATTTAGTTTTAACAAAGCGACACTATCCGTCGCTTTTTGTAAAAACTAAATAAAAAATAAAAATAATTACAAATTGCGACGGAAAGCGTTGCTTTTCTAGAATTAATATTTTAAAAAATAAAAATTATAGAGACGTTGTCCGTCGCTTTTAATAAAAAAAAAAAAAAAAAAAAAATTTAAAAATCGACGGACTACATCGCTTTTCAAAAACTAATTATTATTATTTGTAAATAAATTACGACGCTATTTGTAAACTAATTATGGATGAAAGGGTATTTATAATTTTTTTAATAAATGCGACGGATAGCGTCGTAATTTTAATATGGTATTTCTAGAAAAGCGACATTGTCCATCGCAATTTTTAATTTTTTTTATTTTTATCAAAAGCGATGGACAACGTCGCTTTTTTAAAAAATTAAATAAAAATTAATATTTCATAAAGCGATGTCGTGGATTTTTAAATTTAATTTTTATTTTTATTTATTTTTATTTAATTTTTATAAAAAATTTATATAGTATATACGGAAAAGGGCCTAAAATGTCCTTCAACTATCTAAAATGATGCAAAAATGTTCTCGATCTACCTATTGGGCCTAAAATGCCCTTCAATAACTTAATCTGATAAATAAAAGGGCAAACTAGGCCCTATAAGTAGACGGAGAGGGCATTTTTGCAC
The DNA here is from genome assembly GCA_030864225.1 of Capsicum baccatum var. pendulum. Lineage (NCBI taxonomy): Eukaryota > Viridiplantae > Streptophyta > Magnoliopsida > Solanales > Solanaceae > Capsicum > Capsicum baccatum. The sequence goes on along the minus strand of CM061552.1, from coordinate 71,315,121 downwards.
TATTTTAGATAGTTGAAGGGCATTTTAGGCGACGGAGGACATTTTTGCACTATTTTAAATAGTTGAAGGACATTTTAGGCCCTTTTCCATATTATATATACAAATGTTATACATATAATTACATACATATAGAGTATATGTGGAGTATATTTGAAACATATTGATAAACTAATTAGTCAAACGGTGTATAAAAAAGTCCAGTAATTTCCGTATGAACAATGATCACGTAATCTTGATAACTAAATCGAAAACAGACTGCCATACTAGCAGAATCAAATAATATTTTAGATCAAATCTGCATTTACTTGTCCAGATAAACAACTTGTTGATTGTTAGGTGTTGACAAAAAGCTTAAAATAGCCTGGTGCTATCTTTTTCAGTTTTAATTATTGGTACAACATAGTCAATAGACGAAAGTTAAATTTTTTATTTGTCCAAAAAAAATCATATTTCTATAATTATAAACAATTTAAAATTCTCCTTTACCCTTAATGAAATGAGTTATACCTACACAAATGTCCAAGGCTATTTATTTTAAATCGCAAATTTCAAAGTCTTTTTTTTGTTCTTAAATTTTGTGTCAGATGAAAATGGAGCGGTGCGGGTTTTAAGTTATGCAGGACGAGGCGGATTTTAAGCTATGCGGGGTGGTGCGTGTGCGGTGCGAGCTAAAGTAAGTTTTTTTTAAATGGTGCGGATTGCGGGTATATGCAGGTTTAAATTTAAAAAAAAAAAAAATTAGTATTATTCTCGTGAATATAGCTAAAATTATATATATTCTTTACTTAAAATTTTATGATACCTAAAATGACATGCATAAACAAATAAATAACTTTATAGCTTTTAAAAATCTCTATTCATTTTTTAAAATTATGATATTTGATCATTACTTGTACACGTGATACCTTTTGACAATTTCTTAGTGAAAAGTGATATAATAGAAACTAGTTGTTATTATTTCCTAGTTGTAGATTTAAAAATATTATAATTTTCAATGTAGTTATGAATTTAAAAAAAATATATATATATGAGGCGGTGCGGTGCGGGTATGCACGAATATGAGTGTGGGGCGGGTTTATGCGGGTATAAAGGTGATGTGGTGCGGTGTGATTTTAAAATTTACGAATTTTGAAAAAAATCGCGCCGCATCATTGTCACCCCTAGAATCAAGTCAAACAATATCACATAAATTGAAATAGACAGAGCAGCAAATTTGTAGGACTGCTTTTTTAAAAAAAAAAGGTCCTTAGTTAGTGTCTACTTATTATATTTAGAGATAAACATCCAGTGCTCCTCGAACTATGACTAAAGTTGGTACGACACACTCCAATTTCACATGGGCCCTATTACCTCTTGAATTTAATTTTAGCGTATTTTTATCACCCTTTTGTGCCGACATGACACCTTTATTATATAAAAATGGGGTCCACATCAAAGGTGTTTCGTCAACTAAAAAGGTGTTACATCAGCTAAAAAGGGTGATAAAAATATAAATTAAGTTCAGGAGGTAAAAGCACCCTTATAAAGTTGGAGTATATCGTAACAAATTTGGTCATAGTTCAGGGGTACTACATGTTTTATTATTGTATTTATACATCACTTACCTATTGAAATAATACACAAGTTATTTTTCACCGATATAAAGTACTTCCTTTGTCCCACTTTACTTGGGTTGTGCACTATGTGATTTGGCACGGTATTTATAAAAAATATGTGATCTAAAACAATACATTCTATTTGAGGAAAAGGACACTCTATAGCACTTTTTAAAACAAATAGCCCAAATTTGAAAACTTTTCAAACAGTGGCCAGTCGAATATACTATTTTCGTTTTATAGTCATTTCCTAATTTGGGTCATTTTGGCCTACATAGTTCATATACTTCTATATACGATATTGATACAATCTATATACAATACTGATACAATATTCAACTTGCACAATTCGGCCCTTTTAAAAATATTTTAATTTCTTTTTGCTATAAATTCTTTAATTGATCAAATATTCTGCTTTTTTTATTATTTAAAAATTATAATTAAATTATATAAAAATGATATAATTGTTAAATAGAATATGTATCTACATAAGATATATGTATAGAAATTATATAGTTCTATCAAATATGTATATATATATATAATATATTTATAAAAAATATATAGAAAGTGTATTAAAATTATATAATTATTGTATAAAATATGTAAAAAAAAAAATATACAGTTATTGTAATCATTGTGTATCAAAACTGTATAGTTTTCGTACAGGATATTTATATGTATAAGATATGTATAGAAACTGTATAGAAGGTGTGTAGAAACGGTATAGAACAAGCCATTAAATAGAAATGGCTAGAAAGTAAAATTTAAATTTCATGGATATTTTCATGGAAATAGTTTAATTTGAAGAGTTGTTTCTGTCCTTTCCCTTCTATTTGTGTGACTATGAATCACTTCATTAAGGTTGAAAAGAAATTGTAAAGTTAAATAATTTTTAAATATAATAAGATGACATTCTTTTTTAGAAAAAGAAAAAAGGAAAGAATGCCACGTAAAATGAGACCGTAGAAAGCATATGACATCAGAGGCAGACCCCATTGCCCCTTGTTGTTGTATTGGGGAGGATGAATATCAAAAATAGACTCAAATTGAAGTGGCTTTTAAATTTGTATAAATAACATAAATACCAACCTTTTTAGAAGTAATTACACTCTCTCCCACTTTTTTAATTATTTTACTCTCTCTCCCTATTAATATACATAACATAGCCGACATATACATAGCATTCTATGTATATGTTGGAATTTTTGTAATATATTTAGGAAGTTGGGATTTTTGGTAATATTAAAAACATAAGTTGTGTATTTATGTAATTTTTAGTTTAAATTTTAGCCTTAAATAAAAAAGTTTTCTTAAAATAGTCTTTACCTATTAACTAATATTTTTTGAACAAAATTATCTTGATTAATGGAGTAAATTACATAAATATCCTCATATTGGATAGCAACTCCATATTTATATCTTTCAACTTTTAGTTTTTTTCTCTTTTTAATTTTATGTTAATTTTTATTTTTATTTTCTCTTTTTTATTTTTAATTTTCTCAACTCTTACTTTTTTCTTTTTCCTCTCAACTTTTCTTTTCATTTTTATTTTATATTATTTTTATTTTTTATTTTTTATTTCCTCTTTTTTTTTGTTCTTTTTAATTTTTCTCAATCCTTTACACCTTTCAACGTCTACTTTTATAAAAAGAAAAACTTTTTTTTATTTTTCTTTGATTTTTTTCTTTTAAATTTTTTCTCGACCTTTATTTTTATTTAATCTTTTTTTTATCAACCTTTATTTTTTTTCTATTCTCTCTCAATTTCTACATTTTCTTTGATTTTTATTTTTTTAATATTTTTCTTCATTTTCTTCTTTTTCGGCAATTTTTATTATTTTTGTTCTTTTCTTCGATTTCTTCCATTCAATTTATATTTCATGAGCAAGAGTTGACACTATCACATTATAAAGGCAAGACTTACGACTTTCAAACAATAAGCTACGTTTCATGGGCAAGAGTTGACACTATTACATTGTAGAGACAAGACTTATGACTTTCAACAACAAGTTATGTTTCATGGGCAAGATTCGACACTACCACATTGTATTTTGATTTATGAAATATTTTATAACTCTTACCTTAGAGGAAAGACTTAGCTCAGGGACTTTCAAACAATAAATTATACCCTATGGGCAAGAGTTGACTCTACCACGTTATCTTTTAATTTATGAGATGTTCTACAACTATTGCCTTAGAGGCAAGACTTAGCTCAAGGACTTTCAAACAACAAGTTATGTTTCATGGGCAAGAGTCGACACTACCACATTGTATTTTGATTTATGAGATGTTCTACAACTATTGTCTTAGAGGCAAGACTTAACTCAGGGACTTTCAAACAACAAATTATGCACCACGAGTAAGAGTTGACTTTACCACGTTATGTTTTCATTTATGAGATGTTCTACAACTATTGCCTTAGAGGCAAGACTTAGCTCAAGGACTTTCAAACAACAAATTATGTCTTATGGGCAAGAGTTGACTATACCATGTTATATTTTCATTTATGAGATGTCCTACAACCATTGCCTTATAGGCAAGACTTAGCTCAAGGACTTTCAAAATAACAAATTATGCCCCACGGGCAAGAGTTGACTCTACCACATTATGTTTTCATTTATAAGATGTTCTACAACGCTTGCCTTAGAGGCAAGACTTGACTCAAGGACTTTCAAACAACAAATTATGCCCCGTGGGCAAGGAGTTAACTCCACCACGTTATATTTTCATTTATGAAATGTTCTACAACTATTGTCTTAGAGGACTTGGCTCAAGGACATTCAAACTACAAATTATGTCCCACGGGCAAGAGTTGACTTTACCATATTATATTTTCATTTATAATATGTTCTACAATTATTGCTTGTGGGGCATGAGTTGACTTTACCATTTTATATTTTTATTTATGAGATGTTCTACAACTATTACCTTAAAGGCAAGACTTAATTAGCTCAAGGACTTTCAAACTACAAATTATGTTTCACGGACAAGAGTTGACTCTACCACATTATGTTTTCATTTATGGATGTTCTACAACTATTGCCTTAGAGGCAAGACTTAGATCAAGGAATTTCAGACTACAAATTATGCCCTACGGGCAAAAGTTGATACTACCACGTTATGTTTTCATTTATGAGATGTTCTTCAACTTTTGCCTTAAAGGCAAGACTTAATTAGCTCAAGGACTTTCAAACTATAAATTATGCCTCACAGGCAAGAGTTGACTCTACCACGTTATGTTTTCATTTATAAGATGTTCTACAACTATTGCCTCAGAGGCAAGACTTAGCTCAAGGACTTTCAAACCACAAATTATGCCCACAGGCAAGAATTGACACTATCACGTTATATCTTCATTTATGAAATATTCTACAACTCTTGCCTTAGAGGTAAGACTTAGCTCAAAGACTTTCAAACTACAAATTATGCCCCAGGGACAAGAGTTGACACTATCACGTTATGTCTTCATTTATGGGATGTTCTACAACTTTTGCCTTAGAGGCAAGACTTAGCTCAAGAACTTTCAAATAATAAATTATGCCCCAGGATAAGAGTTGACACTACCACATTATGTCTTTATTTATGAGATATTCTACAACTCTCGCCTTAGAGACATGACTTATCTCAAGAATTTTCAAAGAACTTCGTAACAACAATTCATATTCTTAAATTTGCTTTGATGTCAAAAAAAAAGATACTTTTGCGGATTATCCAATTTTTTATTTATTAGCAAAATATAATTGAAGTTGAGAAAAAAGAAAAAAATGATCAAACAAAATAGAGAAATAAAAAAATATTGAGAAAAAAGGAAAGAAAAAAATAAAGATCAAGAAAAAAGCGAAGAATTAAAAAAATTGCGAAAAATAAAATGAGAGGAAAAATAAAAATAAAGTTTGAGAAAAATGAAGAAAAAAAGAGAACTGAAAAAAGAAAAAAATGATTAAACAAAATATAGAAAAAAAAAAAGGCAAAAAAAAAATAAAGATTAAGAAAAAAGCGAAGGTTTAAAAAATTTGAGAAAATAAAAAAAAAGAGGAAAAAGTAAAAATAAAATTCGAGAAAAATGAGGGGGAAAAAAGAGAACTGATAAAAAACAAAAAGAAAAGAAAAATAAAGGTTAAAAGCCAAATGAATTAAAAAAAAAGAAAAAAAAAAGAAATAGATAATGCTTGAGAAAAAAAAAGACAAAAAAATAAAGGTTGAGACAAATGAATTAAAACATGAAAATAAAATTAAAGGAAAAAATAAAAAGTGAAAATAATATAAAATAGAATAATAAAATTAAAGAAAAAATAAAAAAGTGAAAAAATAATAAAAAATAAAATTTGAGTGACAAATAAGTATGAAAAATTTTAAAAATATATTTAAAGTGCAGAGGGGCAAAATGGTACTTGTACTATACTTAAAAAAGTAAGAAAGGTTATTCTTTAAAGACATTTCTTATTGGAGTCAAATATCTAAAGTCACCCATATTTAGGTGTATGACATGCAATTTCCTGTATTGGGGCTCCATAATCCACCCTCCAAATGAGTTTTGGACGTCTGAAGAGTGTGTCAAGTATCGTATGGGTTGAAAAAATTGATCGTGATATTTTTATATAATCTTATAATTTTCTTTATATGAGTTAATTTTAAAAGTTGAGTTAGCTTCAAAAATCATATTTTTCACATATATATAAAACAAGATTTTCTTATTTTAAATTGATTAATTTTAAATTTTGAATTCGCCTAAGTTAATAGTGTCATGTTCTTGGTAGTATGGGAGAAAGTGTGAAAACGAGAATAACTGCACTACAGCTTTAAAAGTTTGGCAATTTAGTCGATTTATAGCTGAAATCTACAATGATTGAGTAAACACGTGCCTCTGTATAGCACAACCGACCAAAAAAACACCCAAGAAATTTTGGTCTTTTTTCAACTTTGTAGCTCACCAACCATTATCCACGTGTTGACATCAATTTAACTCCAAACAAATTTGGAAAGTTTTCTTTCTTTATTAATAAAGACCCTAATGCTTTATCCTAATTGAAGCTCAATTTCACTATAACCAACTTCATGCTTAATGGTCCATATGGCCTCAAGTTGTTTGATGTACTATGCTTTTGCCTTAATGCTCTTGCTGTTTCTAGCAGAGTTTTGTCGCCACATTGAGTCAGTTAGTGGGGTTGTTTTGGGTTCAAGATTGTTAGCTAAAGAGAACCAAGCATGGTTTTCTGAGAATAAAACATTTGCATTTGGCTTCACTCCAACAACAGAATCACATGATCAATATCTATTGTCTATTTGGTTTGCACAACTTCCTGGAGATAGAACATTGGTTTGGTCCCCTAGCATGTAAGTTTAATAAGCTTCTATATTAAGTAACTTTCTCCAAAAGCATTTCTTACTGTCCTTTATAGTTGTTTTTTTAAAAAAAAAAAAAAAGAATATCTCTTCAAGAATTTGACAACTCTTGAATTTCAACGTCTCACGTGACATATTTAACACCACAAAATTAAGGAACATTTCGGTATATTTTGCATATCTTTAGTTTAAAATCATACGATTCAAAAGTCTTTTTACTTTCTCACATTCCGTGCTCAGTAGATAAAGACAAATGAATTGAAACAAAGGAAGTACAAGTCATGCATGATTAGATTTTTGTTAAAGAGTTCAACTTATGTACACCAATAGTTTAACCTGTAGTAACATGCCTTATTCTCTAAGTTACTGATTCCACTTTTATAGACATTTACCTTTAGTTATCATTTACCTGACCTGGTGTAAAACGGTGTATAAAAGTTTAAACTCTTTATTTCTTTCTGATGTGAATTAGTCTGGATTCCTTTCTCTTCAAAAGAAGGGCAAGAAGCTGTGAATGTTAATGTGAAACTAGAATTTCTTCAAAATGCTTAAAACATGTAGATGTAAGTTTGAATGATGGGTTCTTTAGAGATGTTATTATGGTATTATTAGACTTGGAAGAAATTAAGCAGGATGCATTCCTCCATCTCTAGTTTTACTAAAGCTTTTGCAGGTATATATTACTTTTTGGCCAACCCTTTCATTTTGTGTCCATCATCTGATCATAGAAACTCTCCGATCACAAAAGACGCAGTCGTGGAGTTCGACAACTCTGGAAATCTCCTGTTGATGGACAGAGGTAACACTTTATGGGCATCAAACACCTCGGAAGCTGGCGTTGAAACAGCTGTCATGTCCGAAAATGGCAACTTTGTTCTCTTCAGCGACAACCTAAGCATTGTGTGGCAGAGCTTTTCGCATCCATCAGATACTCTATTACCTGGCCAACCTTTAACGGCATCACTAGAATTGATATCATCAAAATCACCTGCGCTTGGAGGTTATTACACGTTAAAAATGCTGCAGCAGCCTACATCACTTAATCTTGGCTTGACTTACAATGTGCCTGAGTCCTTTGATATGTCACCTGAACTTTACAGCAATTATTCTTACTGGAGGGGACCTGATATATCTAATGTGACAGGAGATGTTGTTGCAGTATTGGATCAAGCTGGAAGCTTTGGTATTGTATATGGCTCGTCTTCGGATGGAGCAGTTTATGTGTACAAAAATGATGGTGATTATGGAGGGTTATTCTCAGCTGTGAATCAATCCAATCGGAATAGACCATCTGTTTTAAGACGGTTAATTCTTGAGGCTAATGGAAATCTACGTTTGTATCGATGGGACAACGATGTAAATGGATCAAAACAATGGGTTGCAGAGTGGGCAGCTGTGTCCAATCCATGTAACATTGCTGGAATTTGTGGCAATGGAATATGTAATTTAGAAAGAAGTAGAACGAATGCATCTTGCACGTGCTTGCCAGGCACTTCTAAGGTGGGAAATGATATTTCTTGTTCTGGAAATTCTTCATGGACAGGAAAATGTGGACCTCATCATGAAAACTTAACTTCCCAGTTCAAGATTTCTACAGTTCAACAGACGACTTACTATTTCTCAGGATCATCTGTAATAGCAAATTACAGTGATATAGAGTCAGTGTCCAAATGTGGGAATGCTTGTTTATCAAATTGCAATTGTGTGGCTTCTGTTTACGGTCTCAATGAGGAAAAGCCTTACTGTTGGGTCCTAAGAAGCTTGGAATTTGGTGGATTCGAGGATCCTGGCTCAACTTTATTCGTAAAGGTTGACGCCAACGGCTCATTTGGTGTGGGTGGTGACAATCAAACTGGGGATTCATCAGATGAATCACTGAGTACGCACGAGAAGGTATTGATACTTCCGATAGTCCTAAGCATGACTGTTCTGATCGCGCTGCTCGGCTGTCTGTTGTATATTAATATCCATAGGAAAAGATCCTTAAAGAGAGCCCTTGATGGCTCTTTGATCTTATCAGGAGCTCCTATTAGCTTCAGCTATCGTGACTTGCAACACCGGACAAACAATTTTTCCCAGTTACTTGGAACAGGTAAGGACACGAGTATTATTTCAGTTCTTATTCAGTACTACTCAGAACCACGGGAATCCAAACTAAGATTATTGATTTTCCATTATAACAAAGTTTGATCATAGTAACAATGTTCTGTTAACAGGTGGATTTGGCAGCGTATACAAGGGAAGCCTAGAGGATGGAACATTGATAGCAGTAAAGAAGCTTGACAAAGTTTTACCTCATGGGGAGAGGGAATTCATTACAGAGGTCAATACTATTGGCTCTATGCATCATATGAACTTGGTTCGTCTATGTGGATACTGTTCTGAGGGAACACGAAGGTAAGCAACTGATTTCGTTGTAATTTGATGGCTGAATTGTGTCAAAGTAGGTAAGTATATCATATTACAGTGTTTAATAGCACCTTTTTTATTCAGCAGGCTACTAGTGTATGAGTTTATGAAAAATGGCTCATTGGACAAGTGGATATTCCATTCATATAGTAACAGAGATAGACTGCTAATTTGGCCTACACGTTTTCGCGTAGCCATTGGTACTGCACAAGGAATAGCCTATTTTCATGAGCAGTGCAGGAACAGGATCATACATTGTGACATCAAGCCAGAGAACATACTTTTGGATGAGGATTTCTGTCCTAAAGTTTCTGATTTTGGACTAGCTAAATTGATGGGGAGAGAGCACTCCCACGTTGTCACGATGGTCAGAGGAACTAGAGGTTATTTAGCCCCCGAGTGGGTCAGCAACCGACCCATAACTGTAAAAGCAGATGTTTACAGCTACGGAATGCTGCTACTAGAAATCATTGGTGGCCGGAGAAATCTTGACATGACTTGTGATGCTGAGGACTTCTTTTACCCTGGATGGGCTTACAAGGTACTCAATGATCAAATTTTGTAGCTCATTTCCATTTCTTGATCAAGAGTAGGTTGAATACAATAGACCCTATGTGGTCTGGCCCTTCACCAGACCCCGCGCATAGTGGGAGCTTAGTGCATCAGGCTGCCCTATTATATTACTTCTATTTCTTGATATCTTTAAAAGCTAGAGTATTGAAGGAGCCATATATGTTACTCTTTTTTTTTTTTTTTTCAGGAAATGACTGAAGGAACGCCAGAAAAAGTCGTAGATAGAAGACTGGAAAGAGCAATCGAAAAAGAGGAGCTAATAAGAGCTTTGATGGTTGCCTTTTGGTGTATTCAGGATGAGGTTTCAACAAGGCCTACCATGGGGGAAGTGGTGAAGATGTTAGAAGGATCAGTTGACATTGAGATGCCCCCAATGCCACAAACAGTTTTAGAGCTAATAGAAGAAGGCTTAGATCATGTTTACAAGTCTATGAAAAGGGAGCTCAATCAGTTCAGTTCCTTCACTATTACTACTCATCCATCATCTAATGCTACATGCAGTTACTCCACTATGTCACCTAGATAGTTAAAAGGTGGAATAGTTCATTAGGAAGTTATGTTAGGATTATGCAACTGTAAACCCATTAATGCTCCAAATAACATTTGAAGAGCTGGCAAAATTGGATTAGCATAGTATATTACTTTCCTTTTTGCCGTATCTCAGCTAAGATTAAAACATTAAATTGTGTTTTTCAAACAAAACATGCATATGCAGAAACATCCCAAAGAGGTTTTGTGTGAGCAGTTTTGAGTGCATTGTTTTTACCAAACATGGAGAACACAGATGTTTTGCTTGACATCAGTTTTCATGTCAAACACTTGGTCGCATCGAATAATATACACACATTATATATTCATTTGGTTGGTCCATATATAGATACTTATTTGCCCAGCAGCAATCGTCAAGTCTTATCCCGAATTTTTAAATGGGGTGCTCCAGACATTAACAAGAGAGGCAACATAATGTTGTGCTAAGAATCTTGGTATAAACATTACAAGAAACATACAGGCCATGAGCTTCTAGATGAAACTTCACATGAAGCTACCAAGATCACTTGGCATTATGCAATTGTTATGACCCATTGTTTAAAAAAAAAGAGGCTGAAGGGTAATGTTGGACAAGTTAGGCTATAACCCATTGTTTGACCCAAGCAAACATTGGAGGGGTTTAGTATTGACCCCATCATTAAATTGAGCCGTTTTGACCCAATCCATCCATTTGCCATCCATCCAAGATAATCAAATATGATGACTGAACTATAAACAATTAGTATGCTAAACTACGAGCCTGTGACTTCCCAGATTTTGTAACGGGGAGAGGCTTTATTTTTTTCATATTTGGACATGATAATGAAGTTAAAATGGCTTGCTGTAGTTGTTGCAACTTGCAACTTGTTGGTTTTTAGCTTTGAAATTGAAAAAATAACAGAGAAAGAGTTGGAGAAAAATAAAATACGGCAATAGTATTGTCAAAGGAAATTATTTTATTAATAACTCAAAACATATATTTATAGTTAAATTTCTAACTACACTTAACTAAATTTCTAACTACACTTCAAAATATGGATAACTAATTCTTAATTCAAATAGAATAACTAATTCCTAAGTCTAACCTACATAGAATTCTAATAATTTAAAGCTACTAAAATTATCTACTCTTACTTTATTTCTGAGACATATTTTCAACACTCCTCCTTGGATTAGAAATTGTAGATTGCAATCTCGGCTTCGGCCGAATTTGACCTCTTGAATAAATCTGTCAATTCATCTTTGTTCTTACATGGCTTGTGTGCATCTTCTGCTGGATTAAATAAGAAACTTTTGTCTCTCATATCAACTTGTAAGATCTCATGATTAAATTAGTAGAATCAAAGATTCGACAATATTTATCTCCAAACAATAGTTTAAATCTTTCTTTCATTAGTTGACCAACACTCAACAAACTTTTATCAATATTGGGCACGTAAAGGATATTTGAAATTATTTTTGTACCTGAAATTATTTTGATTGCAACATTCCTTTTTCCTTCTGCAGGAATATAGTCACCATTCCCAATTCTGGCTTTCTTATTTTCCGAAGGCAGAAACTCTTTTAAAAGAATTTTGTCATATGTCATGTGGTTTGTACGACCACCGTCAATCATCCAAAAATCAGATTTCTTAGTTGAAGAATATGTTGTCATAAATAAGTGATCTTCTTCTTTGGTGACTTGGGCATCTGTTTCATATCTTTTAGATTTGTTTTTTGCAAATCACAGTTTCATGGCCAAGTTGATTACAAATCTTGCATTGTGCATCTGGTCTCTTCCAACATTTAAATGGGGGAAAAGGGTCAAATATGCCCCTCAACTTTGCGAAAAGGTTCAAATATACCCTCTGTTATAAGTTTGATCCAAATATGCCCTCGCTGTTAAAGTTTAGGAGCAAATATATCCCTAAACTTTGCGAAAGGGTCCAAATATACCCTCTGTTACAGGTTTGGTCCAAATATGCTCTTGTTGTTAAAATTTAGGCGCAAATATACCCCTTAACTTTGCAAAAATGTCTAAATATACCCTCCGTTATAACCCATAATATTAATAATAATAATAATAATAATAAAGTTCAACTTTTACACAAATAAATTAGTTCAGACACATAAATCGTACGTAAAACCCGTACATGTTTCAATTGAAGTTGATGTGCATAGCAAAAATACGTAACATATATGATATTAGTGGCGGAATTAAAATTTTACTAAGAGGATTCAAAATATAAAGAAGTAAATACATGAACTTAATTACCGAAGGAGCAACGTCTATTATACGCAACAAATAATTTCAATCATATATAAATTGTTCTGCCTCTGCTTGATAATATGAACATAACTTTTCTAAATTTGAATCGAAAGAGTTTAATAAAACACTTTGACACATGTTTAAGTTCTCAATTGAAATAAATCACAATTCACATGTTTGAACTAAATTTATTTATGTAAAAGTTAAACTTTATTATTATTATATATACATAAAAATAATTTCAATCGTATATAAATCATTCCACCTCTGCTTGAGAACATAAACTTTTCTAAAATTTAAATCGAAAGAGTTTAATAAAACACTTTAACACGTGTTTATGTTCTCAATTGAAATAAATCGTAATTCATGTGTCTGAACTAATTTATTTGTGTAAAAGTTGAACTTTATTATTATTATTATTATTATTATTATTATGGGTTGTAACGGAGGGTATATTTGGACATTTTTGCAAAGTTAAGGGATATATTTGCTCCTAAACTTTAACAGCGAGGGCATATTTGAACCAAACCTATAACGGAGGGTATATTTGGACCCTTCCGCAAAGTTTAGAGGTATATATTTGCTCCTAAACTTTAACAGCGAGGGCATATTTGGACCAAACTTATAACGGAGGGTATATTTGGACCTTTTCGCAAAGTTGAGGGGCGTATTTAACCCTTTGCCCTTTAAATGGAGGATGACCTATTTTGCCACAGTGCTAGCAAGGTGGGTAATTTTTTCTTGAATTATTACCTTTGTTGTGAGTCTTGTGGTTGGCTGTCAAAGCTCATTCAACCATACCATCCTGCCTCATAAGCCTCCTTTACTATTGCGCTTACAATGTATTTAACAATTCTGCCAAGGTAATATTGGACAGGTCTTTTGTGTTTTCCAAGGTAGTAATTAATACTTCGTATCTTTCAGGCACAATAACAAGAATTTTTTCAACAATTCTTGAATCTTTAAATTTTGTGTCAAGCAATCTTACCTTGTTAACAATACTAAGAAGTCGGTCTGAGTACTCTTTGACGGTCTCAGATTCTTTCATCTTTTGCAATTCGAATTTCCTTATAAGATTCAATACTTTCATGTCTTGTATTCTTTCATCTCCGTTATATTCTTCCTTCAGATAATCCCAAATTTCTTTTGATGATTTTTACTTTTGATTTTCTGATTTTCTTTTCCTTTTGACTTTTGATCTGGGTCACCGTGGAATTATCAGGCAACGGAAGAACCTCATAATCCTCCTCCACGGCCTCCCAAAGATCTAAAGCCTCAAGATAAGTCTCCATTCTTATTGCCCAAAGTTGGTAATTCTCACCATCAAAGACAGGAGGAGCTATTTGAGAAAAGTTGTTTTCAGAATTCATGTCTCACAGATCCCTCAAGAAACTGGCTCTTGATATCAATTGTTGGTTTTTGGCTTTGAAATTAGATAAGTCTCCATTCTTACTGCCCAAAGTTGATAATTCTCACCATCAAAGACAGGAGGAGCTATTTGAGAAAAGTTGTTTCACCACCAAAGACAGGAGGAGCTATTTGAGAAAAGTTGTTTTCAGAATTCATGTCTCACAGATCCCTCAAGAAACTGGCTCTTGATATCAATTGTTGGTTTTTGGCTTTGAAATTGGAGAAATAACAGAGAAAGAGTTGGAGAAAAATAAAATACGACAATAGTATTGTCAAAGAAAATTATTTTATTAATAACTCAACATATATTTATAACTAAATTTCTAACTAGACTTCAATTTAAATAAGGATAACTAATTCCTAATTCAAATATGATAACTAATTCCTAAGTCTAACCTACATAGAATTCTAATAATTTAAAACTACAAAAATTATCTACTCCTACTTTATTTTATTTCTGAAACATATTTTCAACACAACTAACCTATATCCCATGTGATATACGTATTTCTATTGATAAGCCAGGTTAGTCTTCTCAAGGATTTTTCCAGGATATTAATAGATTGTCTTACATAAAGATTCTAGATAATCTTTTGATAACAGCTGAATCAACATGAAAACAAATTGATATTTACCCACTCAAAAATAGTATGTTGAAGATATAAAAGGCTTTAGATTTTAGTGAGTGAGGTTAGCAACCAAAAGAGAATAAGAATAAGCTTGACTCTGCTATTAAATTTCTACAGGTTGATTCATCACTTGCTAAGAAAATTTATGATTTTTCTCCAGCTTTTGAATAAGGAAACAGTGTTCAACATTCATATACACAAGCAAACAATCATCATTGATCATCATCACGCTCTACTTTAATCATAAATTTACATTTCAGTCTACCACGAGCTCTCGAGATGGGCTGACTTACCCTTGATTTATTCATCTTCCTCCACATCAATGACCATCCTCAGCCGCCTTCTCGAGACAGTAGTAATAGGGGCTTCAAGTGAAGCATCATCATCCTCAAAATCAGACAATTCAGAATGGAATTTCTCCTGCACTTGCTGATCGCCAGGAGGAACATCTTGCTCACTGCTACGGTCAGCTGCTAAGATTCCAGCATCAACGTCACTGTCAACATCTGAGGCAATATTATTAAATTCCGCAACCTCCATTGCAGCAGTTTGATCGAGCTCTCCCCTTGAAATACCAGAGAGTGTTAGGATCATGTTCGTTAAGTAGGTCAATGGATCTAAAATTGTGACATACTTTGATGAGGAAAATAAGTCTAACGTGTAAAAGCCCAAGAAAACTATTTAGAGGAAATTAAAATAATATGCTTCAATCCATCTGAGCTAGCCTACGGAGAAAATACAGTCACTGTCAAACACTAATGGCCCCTAGATTGTACACTATATATGCCTGTTACTGTGTATGTATGATAAATTCAAGCAGAAACACCCTATATGTATGATAAATTCAAGCAGAAACACCCTACTTATACTTTGATGTTAATTAATATAGATAGCAAAACTTGGTTTAACAAAAATAACAGGAAGCGAGCAAGGTTATCAAGTTTAGGAAAGCAGGAGAGGCTACGCAAAGAGCTCAGAAGCCTACGAAAGCAAGCATAGTAGGTCTAAAGTTCCTTCAGAAAATAAAGGAAGATCCCAATAAGAAATAGGGATGAGGTGAGTAGCCATATGAAGAGCCAAAACTGGCGTAGCAGTTTTGTAAAGTTCCTAAGCAAAATAGGGGAAGATCCCAATGAGCAAATAAGACAAAGTGGGTAACTATATAAGAGGCACATAAAAATGGAGAATAACTGCAGTACCCACCGTGGGGCCAGAAAAGGTGACATCAATAAAAACATAGCTGTAGTGGTACCTCTCTGAGTCACAAGTATCTTTGTCTTCAGTGTCATTTTCGCTGCTGATCTTCATCGAATTTATATTTGGCTTCCCGTCCTTGCTCTCTGAAACAGCTTTTTTAGTTTTTCTGCATCAAATAAGATTATAATTATTACAATAATTATAAGGCGTCTTGCAGAAAGTAGTAATTGTACTAACTGAAAGCAATACTGCAGTATATTTTATGATGCCTCCTAACCCAACACTGCAAAAATCTACAGTCTGCACAAGATTGTAATTCGATGACAAAGACAGTTCCTATAACCCAAAGTTAACAAATGAAAGTACCACCTTCCTGTCCTAAAGAACTAGAAACTTTTTTGATCAAGTAAAGATTTCATTGAGACCAACAAAGCCAACTTGGCTGTATACAAGAGATCAGAATCTCTTCCCACTTGTATTGTTTCGAACTCCCCCACTTCATTCATAATTCCCTCATTTTCACCTCTACCTGGTCAAACACTTCTTTATTACACACCCTTGTGTCTTTCTTAAGCATCGTTCCCCTCTACGGCATAGCTACCCCACCACCCGGCTCCGCTATCCCCAAAGTCTGTCGCTCGCAGTCACGTGTTCTCGAATCTGAAAAGCGATCGCATCATTCTACCCCTACCACCATCTAAAAGAACTAGAAAATTGTTGGAGCATGACCAAGAAGCCAAATTTGACCAACAAAAATAGCTCTTTACTGCCCTGAAGAACTAGAAGAATGTGGAGACCATGTTTAAACTTTATAAGCGAATGAATAGAACTCAAATAAGTAATTTTGATGCATTGAGCGGTTGACAGGAAATAGGGTCGGTTGGCTAAATATGCCACTCTCGCCTGCGTGGTGAGTGATGTATGGCTATCAAGACGTATGGAGGTTGACAGAATAAAAAGAGCTGGTGATTGGTGAAGATCTTGATTTGAATGACACTCTGGACCTGAACACTGACACGTAGTCGTAGAGAAACTGTTGACAGGACTCTGACTATAAATTACACAGTAAACACTTCCCTCGTATATTAATCTGGCCGTTCAGAAACCGGTGCTCCAACAACCAATGCAATGCACCTCCTACTTGGTTTTTTCACCTTTACGGGTTGTAAATGACCTGACCAGGCAATCAGCATATATTTGTGCAACTTTGGTTGTACTAAGCAAATTGGGATATTTCTATCAATTATCGGTGAGGCTTGACACACTCTTATCTTCACTTAATAACTAAGGAATGTGTCATCTTTTATAAGCTAAATATGCATTAACATAATCAGAACACCACAATCTATAGCAGGAAGAAAGAGAGACAATGCCCATGACGAACTATTCATTGATTCTCAGAGAACAAATAATATGTTCAAAGTCATGTAAACAACAACAACAACAAACCCAGTGTATTCCCATCTAGTGGGGTCTGGGGGGGGGGGGAGGGGGGGGGGGGGGTAAGATGTACGCAGTCCATACCTCTACCTCTAAAGAGGTAGAAAGGCTGTTTCCGATAGACCCCCGGCTCAAGACACAAGACACCGCACAAATACATAGATTTCAAAGTCATGTAAAGATTATGTAAAATAGAGGAAAAGCAGACAAAATAAAGCATACACCAATAGTGAAGTCAACAATTCGTCATCAGAGGCATCTTTTGATGGCATCTTCCTTGTTTTCTTGTTCTCTCTTCCTTCAGAAGAGCTTCCTTTCCCCTGATGTTTGCTCCTGAAACTCCATAAAACAATGAAGCCCTTATTATACATTTGGTGGGAGCTTAGTAATTAATGTGTTCAAACATTTCTCCTAGCATAATGGATGTTAATGTCTCAGGTTGCTATGAGTATAGTGCCTTTTAACTTCTGTATTACATGACACCATCAGAACCAAATTCAGGATGAGAATGAAGCAGGAGATCAGTATCATTAGAATATCTTCTTCCACTATTTCTATAAACTTTTTTTGGATCAGGAAAAATAGAGTACAAGCAATAGCATCTGCAACGTGAACTGTATGGATCTACTTAGCATATTCCGGATATATTAGTAGATTAAATCAACAAGAAATAGAGGATATCAGTTTCCACCAAAACTTTAGTTGGAAGTTGGACGCAAATCCAAGAGTTTTAGGACAATCACTTCATTGTGCTGACACCGACTACAAAGGAATTACCATGACTGTGGTTCTCAATAAGGATTTTAGAGGCAATACGCAGACAAAGACAACAGCAGAAACTAGTTTTTGGACATGTAAAAAAGGCATGAAGCTAGAATACATGCTAAAAAAGGAGAGGAGGTATATTAGAACAGCAGCTCCTAGCTGCCGGTAGCAGATTTCAGATTTCCTACTGTGCTATGGAAGACTAGTAGTGGAGAAAAATCATAAGTAGAAATCAAGAGGAATCTGGAAAGGATAGGGTCATCCATCAGATAAGACAGTGCACTGGAGGAAATTACTCTGGGAGCAAGGAAGAGCAATCCACTTCTCAAGATAATCAAAAAATTTAAGCTTTGTGAGCATTAAAGAACTTAATTGTACCTTCTCATCGATAACAAAGTTTCATCATCAGAGTTGTCTGAACCTTCTGTAGAAGCATCACTTGCTTCATCCATCAAATGCAAGTTGGTCACTAAGCTTCTCTTTTTAGGGACATACAGGCCAAGTTGCTTAAGTTTTCGTGAAATCTTCGCTGCAGATAAAGTGCCCTCAGAATCAAGTGCAGTGGCAATCATGTGGCTGCACCTCTTGTGATCTTTAAACCTTTCGTATTAAAACCATATCATATTATTAGTCCAGACATAAGGAACGGATTTATGAAAGCCAATGTTCACAAAAGAAATCACTCCTTATTTATGTTTAGAAGAAATGTAAATGGAAAATCTCGAGTAAATAATGGGCTATGGAACTCACTGCTCGAACAAATCTTTGATCTTCTGCTCCTGCTCCTGACTAAATGCCTGCACTCTCTTTCTAGTGTGCCTGAGAATGACCAGCAAGAATATTTAAAATCGAGTTCGTGAAACAAATAACTAAACTGCTTAGACACACTTACAGATGCCTTCTCTGTGGAGTACCCTCTTCGAGTATATCTGAATTTTGAAGTCTGATCTCACTTTCTAGAACCTCTTTTTTATTCCCAGGTTTGTTGAATGTCTTTCTCTTCCGTGGGATTTTGTATCCCAACTGTTTAAGTGCCCGGGTAACTTGGAGAGATGAAATCTTTCCATCTGGATCAAGGGCTTCCGCGATGAGATCACAACAATTTTGACTATCTTTATACCTGGCAATTGGACAAGAATAATTTCATATGCTGCAGAACAAAGACTGGAAGCAACACAGAAAAGTCATCTAATGAAACATGGAAATGGCAATTCCCAGTTTTCACAGTCTGAGTTAAACATTTTGGTTGCCGTCAGATCCATTACCATGAAACATGCCGTCAATATTAATATAGAAATGTGTTCAGTCTGTTATTAGTTCCTTAGCACGTCTCAGTAAGAAACTGGTAGTTTTGATGATTGACGAACCACGACAGAAGAAACATGTCCTTAGCAGGTCGTTTGGAGGAACTGGTTATGCTGACAACTGGGTTGCAGAAGTTCTACCCACACAGTGAAAGAACCAGGTCCTTCACAGATGACTGTTGATCAGAGGCTGCGAAGCAGATTCCAAGGGCAAGAAGGATTCTTTGAGGAATAAGATGCTACAATCGGTTTGATTGTAGAGGCGAAAGGTACTAGAGTTTAGTCCCTTTGATCATAGAATTGTCGTGAAGTTGTTGGAGATAAATCCTACAGAAGTAGATCGTGTTTTTGTGCTCCCTTGAGAAAGGAGTTTTACAAGATAATATTTCTTGTGTTCTTATATTCCGGAATTTACATCTTGCTTAGCGTCTGAAGATCAGCACAGTAGGTGGTAGCAAAAATAACACCAAGGAAAGATAAGGATAAGTTGGAGATAGCAATACTGATTCTAAAAGATCAATGTTTTTGCAACATCGGAGGCATATTGGGAGCACAAAACAATATCACGAACAGAAGACATTAATCGAATAGTCAAGAAGAAAGTAAGAAAAGGATCATCATTTGTAAAACAATATGAGCAGATAGTGGAATACAATGATTTACGAATTTAGATCTTTTCTTGAACTTATATTTACAGCTAATGACGTGTGCCACCCTTCAAACATGAATTATTACTCCATAGTTCCCAATTCTCCGGCCAAAATGTAACATATCACAAACAGTTTGGAAAGAGATTCAACCACTTATGGGGCAATGCAAACATGGGAGCTAATCAGGTACACTCGAGGTATGTGCACACTTCTACTTTATCATTGGTAGGATTAAGAGGAGGGTTTCAAACATACAAATAATGAAACTATATATATGTACCTCTCAAAGAGAGGCTCAAGCTTCTGTCGTGACTCATCATTAAGAGCTTGTAGTTTTCGTCTTTTAGGTTCCCTCTGAACTTCTTGTCCGGCTGACTGCTTCCATCTGCAATAACAGAACACAATAAAGATGGCTAAACTGAGAAATCAAGAAGAGCAGAGAAGCATGATTGAAGATCATACTTTTCCGAATGTTGTTTCTCATTCATCGCGTCATTTTCATCATTTGAAATTGATGTTGGGCTCCCTGCTCCCTCTCCCAAACTTAAGTTACTCCTATTTGTGGCCTCTGCCTCGTTTCTGCAAAAAGCATTGAACAAAAATTAAAACTCAATTTGTTTAAGTTTATAAAGTCTGTCACAAAAATAAATTCACAATCGAAGTAATACATAATTCAACATATGACATTCTTGTTTTCTTTGATTCAAGTTAGCAAACAACAATAGCACCCTTGTAGTATTAGTGCAAACATCCATCCTACCTGACAGCCCCTGAAAAATTTAATGGAAAATCAGCTTCATCATCACCAAGGGCATCAGCTAGACTTCGGCGGGTCCATCCATTTGCTTCAGATGAGCCAATTTCACCAGTCATTTTAGCACCAGAACTATTTTTACCATCTTTCTTAAGTCGAGATAGTTCCTTTAGCATGGAATCACAAGTGAGATAATGACATTCTCTACGTGATTTCCAAAAGAGAACCTCTATGAAAAGTAGGGGATTACTCTTCATTTTGCGCAGCATCCTCCTAACTAAGTTTGTCAAAAAGAAGACAATGTTCTCATATTCTCTGCAAGGCCTTGACTTCTGCTCCTCCAGAATCTCATAGAATGTGGTGAGGAGAGAGAGCTGTATATCAAGCAGAAAAAGTTAAAATGAGATCTGTTTCTGAAGCTTCACATTAATCTAATGTCAAATAGAAAGTTTGATTTCTTTTCATCAATTAAAAGCATACAACTTCTCAATAAATTACCTGGTATAGCATGGGAGAAAGTTCGAGATCCTCACATATTTTCTGTAATAGGTGTATCACAGAATTATTTGTAATAATGGAGTTGCTTTTGTAGTACTTTAGCAACCAACAAAGATTGTGAATGGTAGAGTTGTTTGCAAGAGTAGAGACCAGGGCAGATACTTTGAGATCATCTTCTGTAGTTAACACATTTTCATCACCAGAAGAATAATCTCCACCTTGATCATACTCGTCATTAACATCATCAGAAAGTTTTTGCTGTGTCTCTGGCACAGTGTTCGACTTAGCTTCTAGAGAAGCAGGTTGATTAACTTGGTCTTGCATTGTTATATCTTCTTCTCCCTTTCCAACTACATGAAGAACTCCCTTTCCAACTACATGAAGAATATTTGACTTTTCGCTTCCAGAGCCTGCAGCATTATTGTGAGTTGTATCAGTACTCTCAACCATTTGATCTTCGTTTATCATGGTACATCCTGTGTGCTCATCAACCTTATTGGAGTCTATAGCATCTTCTAATCCGGTATTTCTAGACTCATGACTAGAGCCACCAACAGGTAGCCCAACGGAGGCTGAATCTCTAATCGTTTCATCACCATTTTCCTTCTTGTCATCTGTAACTACAGTTTTCGGTCGTTTCTTCCTCAATTTTTTCGAAATCTAAAAAAAAAAAAATCCTTTTTTTTTTAGTCAATAGGTATCAGATGCTGGAGCAAAAAAAATCACCAGAAACAAACTATATTTAGCATCTATGAAACTTAAGGCAGTAATGAGATATTGATCATGCTATGGCATACTGAGCCAAACATATGCACTTTCTCTGAGATGGCAAGAAAACAAACATGCTTCTTCATGTATATCATTCTGTATTTTTTTGGTTGGATGGTGTGGGGATGAGGTTCAGAAACAATCATTCCTTGCATGGGAGAATTCAAAATAGGGACACATGCTGTAGAAAGTTCTTAATTTCCTTTGCAGATACACTTCTTTTTTTTGTTTTCCTACCGTGTCCAATTCCCGAATTGGGATCCTGACTAATCCGGATTCTCACTGCGTAAGTCCCATTTAATGGGGAAGCACTCATTTCCAAATCTGACTTGAGACACCCGATAACGAAATAGTAGGGGCAGTCCCTCATACATTAGAGTAACTAACTCAAATAGTACACTACAATGATGCTCACTATAGGAATATTACTTTATATTATGCTTAGCCCTCTTACATACATGAGACTAAAAAAGAGCAGCCCGGTGCACTAAAGCTACCGCTATGTGCGGTGTCCGGGGAAGGGCCCCACCACAAGGGTGCATTGTACGTAGCCTTACCTTGCATTTCTGCCAGAGGCTGTTTCCAAGGCTTGAACCCGTGACCTCCTGGTCACATGGCAGCAACTTTACCAGTTACTCCAAGGCTCCCCTTCTTACATACATGAGACTACAACTTCAAAATGGTTGATAGCAGACCAAGGTATCTGATTTGTCAAATACATCATTATTGTATACTCCTTCACATATATAGAGCAACCTAATTTTTAATTTTTACCTTCTTCAGAAAAAAAACTTACGGTGGAAGAGTTAGCCAGAGAAGTGCCACATAACAGCAAATGAAACTATCTTACCTCATCCCCGTTATATAATATAGCTTCCACTAAAAAAGAATTGAAAATGTGAGTAGGCAATAATCTAGAAGCCAAATGTCACAACTTTCTCGAACTCCGAATTTACCCCCCACTACCATACAAAGATAAAAGGATGGCTTTGCTTTAGATATGGAACATGGGTCAAAAGTTGATGCTATCTTATTGTGGTTCACTTCTCCCATTATATTTTATTACAGAACCTAGATTCGGACAAAATGAGCATTCATACAATCTCGCCCCAATCCAAGCATGGGGATTTTTCTCCATCTAGTTTCTTCACTTCATAGAAACATTAACTTAGCAAAGTATCTGCTGGAGAACATGAGCATTTGAAGTTTGACCACAAGTGATTGAATCATCCAAGATTGCGAATAAAAGCCCGTAGAAATAAATACAGAAGTTATTGCTAATCAAACTAAAAAAATACAAAAAGTTATCAGGGAATACCCTTAACAAACCACGTTCTTGAAGTTTCTCCATCAGCTTTATAACTATAGTGATAATTTCTACCAAATCAGCAAGGTAACTGGCAATAATAGATTTAGAATATTAGTAGGAGAAGATTATATATGTTTTAGGTTAGAAATACTTTTCTCCAAACACACAACAGTGGATTAACCTGATAAACTGAATGCAGTCGGAAAAAAAACAAGTTGCACATTTTTTCTTTAACAATTAGCACATTTTGAATCATGCTGACATGGTTCCATGATTAGTGCAGTGCAATTTAGAGCCAACATAACAAACTTAGCTCATAGACCCTTTGTTGAAACTTGAAACATGGTTTATAGTTTCTAAATAAAGTTTTCTGTAGCTAAGAAAACTAAAGATTTAAGCTTTTCTGACATGGATCAAGAAATTTACAGTTATGAACAAGAAAATATGTTCAAAGTTACAGTGTTGTGTGAACTGAGCCTAAAAAACAGCTCCACCAGAAGGTTGGAACTGAAAGCGAGTTTTTGAGCAGATTTCAGCATGCAGAATATGTTATCCATAGAGATGGCTTTACTATGGAAGTTGAATTACATTAATCCAAAGTAAGAGTGCAGTGTATAACACCTATTAAGATCTTCAACAGGAGACTTGGTATAGTTCTTGTTAAAAAAAAAAAAATGTGAGCCAGAAAGGAGACCTTTTTGCTTGCTTATGGGTATCAAAGGATTTGATCTGGTTCAAGAGAAAATGGGTCATCCCTTCTTCAGTTTGATCATAGAATAACTTGTAAAGAAGAATTCGAGCTGTTCGATGCTCCTTGGAATCTTCTGGAGACTGCTTAAGCACCAATTCCAATATAAGAAGCTGCCAACCAATATCAGTATAGTCAGAAGGATCCCAAAGTTTAACTCAGTCATGATACCCAACATATTAGACCAATCCTTAAGCTGAAGCAAGCATCAAACAGCCTTTGGACTGGGAAATGCTGTGTGATACTAAAGGTGTAATAAATGTAATTTTACTTGGTTCTATGAATCCATCCCCTAGAATATGCATGTTGTACCTACCTAGCTATGCAGAGGCAAAGGCACATGCGTCTCGTTCCTTTGATCAATAAACTAAAACAAGACGAAAGACCCTCTCAAAAGGTACATGCGTCTCATTCCTTTCATCAATGTTAAGTACTAAACTAAAAGAAGAGGAAAGACCGAAACTTTGAGAAAAGTGATCACCATAGTTTTCATAAGAGATCCTGCCACATAGAGAAACTTGCGGTCATTCATCTCCTTCAAGGTCTCGAACGAATAACGCCATCTCGAAAGAACCAACTGGAACATTGATATATTTAAGGACTCAGCAATAGGACCACATATACAGCCCCTGAACAGTGTGCTGCCAGCTCCGGAATCCATTGGTTCTTGGCCATCAACTTCATTGGGCTGATCAAGTAGAAGAATCCAGAGAAGATTGAGATATGGGATCACAAAGACAAAACAAGGTAAATGGAAACTACTCACTGAAATTACAACAGAAGAGAAAAGAACATAATTATGCCACTAAGAATTTTCCAAGAGCCTGTATCATTTATTAGTACATCTTGGCACTTCTCTTTTTAGTGTCTCAACTCTAACAATCAGACACCAGAAATAAGTGGTTTAGATAAGATCTTCAATGTTCGTTCTAAGCATGACAATCTTACTTCTCCACATTCTAGATAGCTTCAGATTTGGACATAGATCAGCAATACCAGTATTATCTAGAATGATGATCATGATCATGATTCATGAAGCTTGTTACAAACGAAAGAGGGATCTATCTAAATGTTGCTTAACTGGTAAATATACATTCTCTGAGTAGCTAATATTTAGTTGTTGACTAATCAGTCAAACTCCCCAATGCAAAAGTTTGACAGCATAATGTTTTTACTAATTGGAACTTCACACTGATTAGGTGAAGCAATAAAAGTCACTAACTAATCAAAATCTGATCATAACGTAAATGGACTCGGGATCTACTTTCTAAATGTCTAAATTCAATGTAAACGATACTTGATGGAGCTGCATATCCTGTGCCTAAATTAGCAATAAGAGATGGATATTCACCATCCAGTAACACAAATGTTTCCCTACTTGTTGACTTGTTGGAAGCTCTATGCAACAGCTGTATTAACAGTCAGGCATGACTGGAGATTATAGAAAGCAGATCAAATGATTCAAAGGATAAGTATTCCTGATAGAAAATCACCCCCTTAATAATTTCTACTCCATCCGTCCTGTTTTAGTTGTCCACTTTCCCTTTTACATGTGTATTAAGAAATCAAAAATAAGAAAGTAGTTTTACTAATTCGTTCCTTAAGAAACTTTTTTGGAACTTTACATAAGTGTTCACACTTTCAAAAAGAATTTATTGCAACGGAAATATAGGAAAAATTTGATTAATTCTCTATTGATTTAGTAAGGTGGGAAACTAATATGGAACAACTATTTTAGTAAGGTGGACAACTAATATGGGATGGAGCATTAGTTTCTAGTAACTGTAGTTACTAATAAAGAAAGGGTAAAAGGAACTGTACTGTGCATGTTTACAGATAATTCAGACACACAATCCACACAACACCATTTGCAAAAACTTTGCTTTACCTGATTCAAGAACTTGTTGTACTGAAAAGAAGTAACAAACTGAGCAACCTCAAAGAAGATAACAATATCGCTATTCTGAATAGCATGATGTTCTTTTTCAATGTCATCACGGACTGACTGCATCAGTACTGTAGAGAGTTGAATTAGAACGAAAAATAAGTAGTGACATAAGAAGCAAACCAAGTGAAAGCAGACGCATCATTTAACCACATATCCTACCGTTGTATCCCCCTCCTAGGAACTGGTTAATGAAATCATAAAGCAAATTTAGAATCTTATTCTTGGTTGCTGGTAATCTTCCTTGGTCCCACACGGTCCTTTTTGCTGGACCTCGGTGCTTCGTGTGAGCTATTATCAGGGGATCATGTGAAACAGAACAAGGATTGCCCTTGATTAAAGTTTTAGAACCATCCTGTTAAACAAATAAGTTAACATTAGTAATAGTACAAACTATCATTTCTTTATACCATGATTATCAGTTCTAATTTACAAATCTAATTTCTTTTTTCAGGAGGATAAATTACCAGGGAAAACCGTGTAAAAGTTCCGTTGAACTGAGAATAGCAACCCAGGTTTCGTTGTCTGATAGCCTTTCTCTTTTGATGTTCTTCTTCCATTATATCTCTGAGAGAGTTAATTGAAATATCACTATCTTCATCCACCTGATGAACAAATCCATTGATGAATCAGAAACTAGGGAGGGGGTCCAACTGTCATGAAAAAGCTTCTTCACCATATAAACTAGTCTAACTCAGAAAGTATCACAAATGAATGCAGGAAAACATATTTGCTCAACTTGACAACGCCTTCCTCCAAAAACATCACAAAGTTAAAGCACTTGCTAACAAAGGAAGAATTTCCTTACTCCACCGCTTATCTGTGGGATGCACGGTAACTTTCTAGTTCTCATGATTAAAGGAAAAGGCAGGCCAATGAGCACAAAACTCACAAGGCAAAGCAATAATTCCTTCTTATGCTTCCTGAAAAGTTATTGAATCAGTCTCTTCACCTCACTCATGCACAGGGGTAATTCATTTTAAAACTTAAATAGGAGTGACAACACATTAGGAGATCTTTCATCTTCTATTGATACAAGAAATACACCTCAATCCCAAGCTAGTCAGACTCAGCTCCGCTATATGAATCTAACTAATAACTTCTTCCATTTCATTTTATGTGTCTTAAATTGATTCGACGTGAAATTCAAGAATATAAATAAGATTTTTGAATCTTGTGGTCTGAATTAAAGGTGTGTATTAACCAAATATACATTTTGAGTCTTGTGGTCTTAAACATGTCATCTTATTCCTATAATGACATATCATTAAGGGTAAAACAGGAATGTTGGAATTAAAACCTTACTAAATATAGAAAAAACGATCTTTTTGACAAGGACTAAAAAGGAAAGTAACACATAAATTCAAAAAAGAGGCAGTACGTAACTCCATTTAGACCCATAACAATCCAATATTTGGATTCGCTAGCATAACAGGTTCTCCACATTTTCTACTTAAATACAAATATCTAACAACACTAAATGACTCCCAGAAAGATTCAACTTAATCACCAAAATTTGTATCATTTCTTGAATCATTCTTTCATTGTACCCTAATTTGTGCGGAGTCTGCATAATTTCCTAGAGAGTGCAGGTCTTTAGAGACAATCCTTCTATGTGATTTAACCATCCTGTTTTAACATATTTTATCGCCGTGATATCACACATGCTAACCAGTGTGCCTAGAGGTTGACGTAGAACACGATGAGAGTATCTTAAGCAACCTTCTCTCGTTTTATCCACTCTGTGCTACTTGCACTTTCTGCCAAAACTGAATATTCCTGATCTAGTTTAAAATTGTATGATCACACATCTTGACAGTCGCATTCCCGCGACATTCACTTTGATAGGTATCCTCTTATATAACATTGTCAATCTTTTTTCTTGAAACAGGTAACTTTGTATATGTATATCTCAAGCAGTAATAGGCTGTACTCGGCCATATTTACAACTTGTGCTTCAAACCCCACTATCTGAACCTAAATTGAGTCTGGTACATTCAATTATTAGAATGTAACTGATTACACCAAAAACATAGCAGCAAAAGGCAACTAAGCTTGACATTTTGCATAGCATTCTTTATACTATAGAAACATCAAGAATTCCTCTCCTTCCATATTGCCCACCATATGATAGCATGGACAATTCTTCATCTATCTCTGCTCTTGGACTGCACTCCTGCTTCTGCCCAGCTTTGAATTGCTTCTGTGATCTTGCCAGGCAATACCCAAGACAAACCCTTGAGATTTAAGAATAGTCTCCAAAGCTGGCTAGTAACTTGCAATGGAGAAAAAGATGATACCATCTCTGCACTTTCCCCGCAAAAGAAACATCTAGAACATAATGTGATCCCTCTCCTCATTAGGTTGTCTTGGATCAGTACTGTTTCCTTAGCTAATAACCACACAAAGCAAGCCACTTTGTGTGGAACTTTGGTTTTCCAGATTCCCTTACATGGTCAATAGACTTGGAGATTGGTTGGCGTGCTTTAACCAGTTATACGTACTATTCACCTTGAATATACCCTTTTCGTTGCTCTTCCACCATAAAGTATCATGACCCCCCCAATATAGCATTGTCAATATAAGAACCGTTCTATAAGATTTGTCTTTTAACTCATTTCGCTTGTTTTGAATTGATGATATAGTAATTGGTTGGACTTATCAGTCAAAGTAGGAGACATATACCTTGATACTCTAGATCATTATTTGATTCAAAGCATCACACAATCTCAATTAAAAAAGCAAATAATGTTTCAAGAACTAGATTTTTGATAAGTATCCTCCTGTAGCATAATGCTCCAACAGAACTTTCCCATTTCAACCATTCTACTTTGATTCTATATGTAACATCTTTATATATCAAACCATCATTCTAATACTTCAATGAAATATTAAGATTCATGTAGAAAATATTTTTAAGTGAGAGCTCCATTTTATCTTCTGAGTACTAAATTGAAAATATCTCTACCTTTTAATGTACCAACCAATTTTTTATGGATGTCAAACACCAACAATAAAGGGTAGTCCGGTGCACTAAAGCTCCCGCTATGCGCAGGATTCAGGGAAGGGCCCGACCAGAAGGATCTATTGTACGCAGCCTTACATTTCTGCCTGAGGTTGTTTCCAAGGCTTGAACCTGTGACCTCATGATCACATGGCAGCAACTTTACCAGTTACTCCAAGGCTCCCCTTCATGTCAGACACCAACAATGAATTGTGTAAAACAGTATTAAAAGGTGCATCTGGTTGATGTGGCATGTTTACAGAAAGAAAAATGCATCTCTATTTTCTTTCCATTTTTTCCCAAGGAAATTAAGTGTTGTCAGCCAAGGTTGCTAACATATCCCAGCTTCCATATGGCATTCTGGTCATAACAAGATCAGCCCAAGTTACTAGTGTTATCTCTAATCAAAATTACAATTTCATACAAAAATGCCAAAAAGAGAAAAAAGAAAGAAACAAACCAAAAACGGAAAACATCAGAAAAAAATGGACTCATTTTGTGGCCATGATATTTCAAAAAAACTAACCTTCGGATCCTTGAAATGTGCTTTAGCAATCAACTCCGGAAGCTGACCCATAAATATATAATAGAACGTCTCCAACAAAAGCAAATTATCATGGCGAAGATAACTACAAGAGCCACCAACTTGTTGTGAAAGAACTAAGATGACTTCCATTACATTCTCTTGAAACAAGAGCTCCAGAAACCTATCTCTGAGAAATACAAATTCTATCATAGAACCACCAGATTTCTGCTGGCTTGATATGTCTTGGATAGCCAAAACATTACGAAATAAAGTAAGCACTAGCTGCACCATTTTCCAGTCATCTTCTGTGAAAGCCTCGCTGTTGACATGGTGAGATAAGTTTGTTACCAGATACAGGTAAGAATCCATGATGAGGCAGTAGCCCATCTCGTGTAAGCTTAATATTCTTATGGTAAAGTACAGAGAAGCCAACAAAGGACTATGACATGACAGTATGATTGACAATGAACCTCTATAACAGAATGTTAATGTAACTCCGGATCATATCATCAAAGTAAGCCTCGCAAAAATATGTGGTGAAGGCAACACAAAGCCAGGGCCAACATTAGCTACTCAAATCTACGAACTTTTATAGAAGCTTTGAGTCAGAAGTATCTTTAAGAACTGAACACCTTAATGAAGTGTACTCATCAACAAGAATGAACATCAGTATACTTGTAATTGCTCACGAACACATTCATATGCAGTAAGCCAGAAAAAAAACCCAGGGTTCAAGGCCTAGATACTTAATTTTCTACCTTTTGGATCATAAAACTTCTGGCCCACTATAAGATTTCAAGCCAGTAGCCTAGGAAAATATGATGATCTAAAACAATAAGGAATTCTACATCAGTAGCTTAGAAAAAAAAGCTTTCTTTATTCAACTTAATGAACCATGTCGTATGGGTACAATATGAATATTGGTACTTTAGCTGGATCTTTCCAAATGCACACCAAATTTGAAAAGAGCTAAACTTATCATACTGGATACATGCCCGTATACAATACCCTACATGAGTCTGCATCCATTTAAGTAGTGCCTCTTTAGTAAGGGAAGTGGAGAATGACATATATTTATCACAACTTCAAAATGATTCATCTAAAAGACAGGACTGGGTTACAATATGGGATAGCTTGTTGCATATGTTAATTTAAGTGTAGGATAACTATTAAAAACAGTAACCTCTATCTTCTGAAGCAAATGCACAAGTTTGCAAATTTGACCTCTATGTCACTTGGCCGCGCAGAAATAAATCCATAGGCTATAGAAAAATAATCCATAAGAGCAAAGTTTTCTATAGACATATTTCTCAATTTCTATCTCCAGAAAACCATTTTTGAAAGCTATTATAAAACACAAATGCCCAATATCTAATATTACATGGGTCAGACCAACTTATTCTAGAAGCTAAACATGATTCCAGTTACCAATTTTACATGTTTATGTACAACAACAATCCCACAAGTGGAGTCTGACCTTTTGAGTTTGGGATTTTCTAGAGTTTGAAAACGAGAACTAGCAACTAATGCAAAAACAGCCAATTTGAAAGCAAGAGTCATGCTTTTAATCCTCCAAGCTGAGGGTAGAATGTACAAACAAAAACATGAATAAGATGATTAAAATTACCAAGCCAAATTTTCCAATGGGCTTTCCAAGAGAGACATTATCACTGGCACAGCTTCACTGAAGGTAACAGATGATTTTATTCCCCAAAGAAGCTCTATCTGCTGCGGTATGTCACTTGATGTAGGCTCTATAGGCATCGTTAGAAACACCATAACTTTTACTGTACAGTAAGATGAAGAGAAAAGACAGATGAAATTAACACAAACAACAAATTTCATGTTCACTGATATAAATAGATAGACGATGGATATAATTCAGATACCTGCATTTAACAGCAGATTTCGGTCATCTTGACAATTTTCAATAATGGGAATCAAATCTTTGCCCACGATATTCCATTTACATACTTGCTTAAACACTTCTCTTGTTTGAGGGTCATCTCTTCTTAGAAACCTCAACAAATCTTTCAGATTATCTGCCAAGGAACCAGGATTAACGAATAACCAATTAAACAATACCATCTAAACAGCTCAAACTTGATAATTCCTACACGCTAATAGAAATTAATATTAAGCTAGCAAAACGAAGTTGGCTTAAAACTGAAAACTTTTCATCAATTAATCAATCGCGCATAACTCAATTCCAAACTAGCCGAGATCAAGCGTATGGATCACTCTATTCGGGCTGACTTCATTCCAATATTTAAAGAAAAAAAAACTAAAGGATTTTAACGAGCAAATAACCACTTAGATTGAATTAAAAGGTACTCTCTCTATTTTGTCTCTGTTTCAATTTGTTCATCTTACTTTCCTTTTTAGTCCGAATCAACTTCTGTCAACTCTTCAATTTCAATTTTACAAATGTTAAGAACACGGGATTAAAGGACATTTTGGTACATTTTAGGTACATTTAGATTAGGATCACGAAATTCAACTCTTATTTCAATTTCTTAAACTCTGTGCCAAATCAAAATTGGACAAACAAATTGAAACGTTCCCAATCCGAACGAGGTGGAAAAAGAGAAATGTAAGAATAGAGGGAAATCTGAACAAACCTAGGCAGTATTTTCCTTGGGTATATCCAATTCGATTTCCATCATCGTCCTCTTCAATCGTCCCAAGGCCAGCGCAAATCGTTGACAATCCTTCCATTGCTCGAATCAGGTATTATAATTGGTATGAAATAGGATGTGGGTGAAGTGTTTTTAATGGTAATGGTGGAAGAAATTTTGGATCTTTTAGGAAGTGATGAGTAAATTTTAGCTTAGGGCTTTGATGGCGCCAAAGGGGTTACTATATGAAATTCTTTCCCGCGCTTTGGAATTGATAAGGTGCAACGAGGACCACTGAACAAGTATAAGTACCCATGATGTGGCAGACTACCAAGGGTGTGTTTGGTATGATGGAAAATGTTTTCTCATTTTCCCATTTTCCCATGTTTGGTTGTAAAAAAAAAATTTAGAAAATATCTTCCAAAGCCACTTGTTTTCCATATTTTGAGGTAAAATGACTTCTCTAATAAATCAAGGGAAGTCATTTTCCAGACAAAAGAGCTTATACGCATATCTCTCTTCTTTACCTCTAACAAAATTGACATTGTCAGTACAGATCATTGTTGTCTCCAGATTTAGGGCTTTCTCACATTTCTCTCTTCTCCCCATTGTAAGAATTTCAAAGGTATGTTCATAACTAATTTCTTTTGTGGTGCTTGGTAAAAAAATTCTGCAATTTTTTCTTTTTTGCTCGTTTGGGTTTCTGTTTTGAGGTCAATTTTATGAAAAAATTGAAATTTGTATTTCTGATTTGAGTTCAATTTTGCTTGGTTGGGTCTATTTCTTGATAAGACTTGAGTTGCTATATTAATACTACCATTATATTTACAAATAAAAATTGAACATAATTCTACTACACAAAAAGGAGGAGCTGGTTTCATCTTTCTATTTTATCCCAACTTCAACTTCTGGGCAAAAAGCTTCAGTTTTTCTTTCATATTATCCAAAACAGTACAAACAAAAATCTATATGTTATTAGATTTGGTGGGTTAGAGTTTATGGAAGAAAAATAAACTTACAATTTTCGTTTCTTACATAATTTTCCTATCACGTTGAATAATTTTTCTTATTTTTATTATTATTAACCCAAATAGTACTAGAAGAAAAAGATGCATTACGTAATTGTGGTATACTTAAACCAACTGTTATGATTCAATGTATTCTTTTTTGATGATTTGAATTTTGAACTTAAATTGCTTTATTTTGAGTCGGTGGTCTATCGAAAATAGCCTCTCTATTTCACATTTAAGGTAGTGATATGGAATGCGTACAATTACCCTCCGCATACCCCACTTGGTGTGAATATATTGTGTATGTTGTTGTTGTTGTATATAATAAATGAAATTACATTGGTCACTACAACAGATGGGTTCGACTAACCAAGACGACGATGATGCAATAATTGGAGTTGCAGCTACATCTGTTTTAGCTGCCTGGGTTGCAATAATTGTTGCCTACGAACATGAAAGTAGCATTTCTAGAGAACCATATGTTAATAAAGATCAAGAAAGAGAATTTTACATGAATAGTATTTTGAATGGAAGTGATGTTCACAGTGTAGGTCAGATAAGAATGAGTAAGCATACATTTTATGAACTATGCAATGCTCTTAGAAGGAATAGTTTCTTGTGTTCAACCAAAAATATGTTTGTTCAAGAAAAAGTGCTGATATTTTTAGAGATTGTTGGTTTTAATGAACGATTTCGGAAGATTGAATTACACTTTTATAGGTCAACCGAGTCTATTCATCGATGCTTCCACACTGTGCTTCAAGTAGTTTTGAAGCTCTATCTAATCCTTATAAAATCACCGGATGGAACCATCCAACCGAAGATAATGAACAACCATCGGTATTATCCCTGGTTTACCGTAAGTGACATACTAAAATTTTATATTCTAAGATATTTTGTTAAAAATACTACATATTATTAACTTAAGTTGTGTATAGGATTGTGTAGGAGCAAAAGATGGAACACATGTGCTTGCATCTGTCCCTATTGAAAAACAAAATAGATTTCATGGTCGAAAAGGCACAACAACACAAAATGTATTAGCCGCCATTAACTTTAATTTAAAGTTCATGTATGTGCTTGCTGGTTGGGAAGGATCTGCACATGATTCTCGCATATTAAATGATGCATTGGAGAGACCACATGGTCTCCAAATCTTACAAGGTATCTTATTCAATGTAAAGTAGTTTATATGAAACGTAGGTGAACAAAGTATATTAATTAACTTTAGTTTGGCTTTGTAGATAAATACTATCTTGTAGATGTGGGATATGGACTTCGTAAAGGGTTTATTCCTCCTTATCATGGAATACGCTATCACTTGCAAAAATATAGTGATTGTTCTCCCCAAAATGAAAGAGAATTATTCAATCTTCGTCATGCATCACTGAGATCCTCAGTTGAACATGCCTTTGATATTCTAAAGAGACGATTTCGTGTGATTGACAATGAACATTTTTGGGACTTTAAGACACAAGTGAATGTGGTATTAGCGTCGTGCATTTTACATAATCACATAGTTGATTTGGAGCCAAATGACATAATAATACAAGAAGTAGATGTTGAAGCAGTAATTCAACTTCAAAATGCTCAAATTACTCAAAATTCTCAAGGAAGTCAAAGCTATCAAACACAAAGAAAAAGGGGTGAGGAAGCTAGACAATGGTCATCAAAAAGAGATGCAATTGTTCATGCCATGTTTGTAAATTATGATCGGCGAAGGAATGAGGGACTTTAGTGTATTAAGAAACTTTGATAGCTAAATAGACAATGCTGCTTGATTTTGCTTTTGATATTTTTTTATTTCTTCGTATTATTGTAGTAATTGGCCAGATTCTGTATGAAAGAAATACTTCTATGGTTATTATTGTTCTTCTATTAGCTTTGAGTGTTCTTTTTACTACTATTTTTATTTGGTATATGTAGAGTGCACAGGTTTCTGCTAATTTGTATTTGTATTGTGTTGAGTATGAATTGTTCACGTAGTTTCTTGACTTGTAACAGTAAATCATGGGAAAAAAGGCGAGAAGCAGTTTAGGTGGTTAAAACCAATGAAATAATTGATGTTGGAGATTCTATCCGATGAAGTAAAGCAAGGGAATAAATCGACGAATCAGTTTAAGGCCAGCTCATTTAATCGTGTTTCGAATGCCATTAACGAACAATTAGGAATGGATTGTTCATCTAAGCTTGTGGAGAATCATCTTAAAACAATAAGAAACACTTGTAGTACAATCCAAACTCTACTAAACAAAAGTGGTCTTGGATGGGTTGACAACTTGAAGATGATTACGACCAGTCCCAAAGTCTATGCGGTTCATATTCAGGTAAGCAATAGTTCTAGACACTGATTTTCTCATGTTTCTTACATTTGGGGGTCTTACCTATGAGTTCCCCCCCCTCTGGTTGGTTGATTGATGCCTGCTGTAGTGATAAATTGGTTATTTATGCTGAAGATTTAACAGTTATTCTTCAGATCATCTACGGATCAATACTGAGCTAAAACATGTGGATATTTTAATTAGTAACACGACGATATATAGAAAAAATCAGAGAATTAAGATAGTAGATTAGTAGGTAGTTAAGTGTTTTGCTTTTCCATTCCCAGATTATTAGTCTTCTTCTTGTATTTTTCGTATTCTTAGATTTTCAATTCTTTTGGTTGTTCCCTTAGACTTAATTATTGTATTTTCTTCTTGGTTCTTCCTGTGTGTTGTTGTTATCGTCCTTTTTATCTGTTTTGAGTTGTGGGTCTATCGGAAACAACCTTTCTTCATTTTTAAGGAAGGGATAAGGTTTGCGTACGCACTTTCCTTTTGAGTCTCTACTTGTAGGTTACATTAGGTAAGTTGTTGTTGTTGCCTTCCAGCATTCAGAACATATGGTCTCCAGCGATGGTGTGCCTCAGTGACATGTGTCGAACTTATTTGATCTAAAGCTAGTGAAAATTGATTATAATATATTTGGATATCACCGACTTACATATCCATTTATGATTTCTTAAGAGACATGATAATATCATGATTTTCAATGGCAGAGCAGCTATGAGAGAATGGAGGTTAGCTACCTGTATTATCTTCAGGATCGTAAATATGTAAAAGGATATCACATTCAGGTGTTATCAAAATAAAAGATCCACTTTTAAGCCGCAACCATGCATGCATCATTTCATAAGCCAGAATTGAACCAGTCAATAACCTGAAAAGTCTTGAGTTATGAGTAAATTTGTCTTCGGATAGAGTGAGTTATGAGTAAATTTTTCATCTAATATTTTGTCCTTTGACTATGCCTTGTCAAGATTATTTTATATTGAGCATTATTCTATTTTGAGCCGGGGGTCTTTCGAAAACCTCTCTATCTCATTTCTAATCTTTGTATTGTAGGCACATCCCAATCATGACAAGTTCATCAACAAAAAAATTGAAATATTTGATGAAATATCTCTTGTGTGTGGAAATGATTGGGCTAGGGGAGTTTGTGCTAAATCATTCGAAGATATAGATTTTGATAGTTTTTCTGAGAAAGATAATGATAATGACCTTGAAGGACCATCCATCGAAAAAGATATGCAAGCAACCGAAGCTTCTCAAATCAAGGCAAGTCGCAAAAGAAAACATTCTTTTGAGATGTAAGATGTCATTGGTGATATATCAATAAAGTTTGGAGAAGTGGCAACGGCAATCGGTAGAATGGTTGATAGTCGTCTAGATGTGATAAAGTTGTATGAAGAAGTTATGGAAATGGAAGGTTATAATGAAGAGTTCCTCGGTGATGCTTTTGATTATTTGGTGCAAAGCGACACTCTAGCTAAGGCATTCATGGTCAAAAATCAAAATATTCGTAAGGTGTTGTTGGAACGATTCAAGCAACAACAATAGTGACACCTATTGGTTGGTTTAGCTTCATAGGAATTGGAAGCAACTATTATTTGCATGCTTTTGTTTTTGATAATGTATCGTGTATTTGCTTCCAAACTTCTCTCCGTTCTTTTGTTTTTGATAATGTATCGTGTATTTGCTTCCAAACTTCTCTCTTTTGTGCATTTGTGGGAATTGATTAGGAAGATTGAATTATGTAAGAAATAGTTGCTTAAATTTTAGCTTTTTGTAATATTTTGATACTCGATATTGGTATTATTTGCTATGCTTAAATTAGTTCCGACAGAATGTTGAGTTTTTGATATACTAGTTAATTGTTCAGTAGTATTTTTCAAAAAATATTTTTTCCTCTCGCCAATTAAACAACTAAAAACATTTTTAAGAAAAATATTTTCTATTCACCAACCAAACACCATAAAATATTTTTCGAAAAATATTTTTCACCCACCAACCAAACATGAGAAAATAAGTAGAAAATCAACTTATTTTCCATAAAAACATTTTTCAGAAAAATATTTTCCATGGAAAACATTTTCCATCATACCAAACACACCCCAAATGTTTTTAAGATGGAGAAAATCTTTTTTTTTTTCTGATGCCAATATAACTTATATTATTAGAAAATGCTCGAAATTCAAATAAACCCTTGTTTTAGGAAATGGACTCAACACACCTTACTATTTCTCTCTTTCATATAATTTTATCAAAAATAATT
The DNA here is from genome assembly GCA_030864225.1 of Capsicum baccatum var. pendulum. NCBI lineage: Eukaryota > Viridiplantae > Streptophyta > Magnoliopsida > Solanales > Solanaceae > Capsicum > Capsicum baccatum. Next base: position 71,277,255 of record CM061552.1, on the reverse strand, counting down.
TTTCTATCTTCCAAGTGGAGTTGAGGTCAGTGTACAGTGTATCTCAGTAGCTTACACAGACTTTTTAGTAAGGAATAACAATATTTAAATAAAAAAGAATATAAATTTAATTATCACATTACTAGTATGATATATCCTTGACCCATCGGTATAATCTAGTTTCTATTATCTATATCTATATCTATGATATATTAAAAGTATGAAGACCCTTAGAAAAGTGAATTGAACTTTTTGTCCTTCATTAAAATAATGTATAATAAACAAAATCGTCTTTTCACTTTTTTTTTTCAATTATTATTTAATTAAATATATGAATAATTGATGTTGATAAATATTTTTTTCCTTGTATATATAAAAAGGAAGTCCCAAAATTTATGGTAAGAGAAAAAAAAATATATATATTCCATGGAAAACATTTTCCTTCAAAATCATTTGTTGTCGTTACTCTTCAATTTTCTATTGAGGAGAAGAAGGGAAAAGGTCAATCTGTATCTCTATTAAATTTATGTTCAAATATAACTTCAACTTCAGATATTTCTTTTTTCAGGTGTTAGCAAAATCATCTCAAAACATTCACTTAATCTTTACAATGCAAGTAAAAGTGAGCAAATATATACTGTTTAACTATAATTAAATAAAATGTAGTGTAGGAAGTATTCTATTTTTCTAATCAATAATAACATATCTATTGAAATGTGATTAGTGGAGTTTGAGGAGAATAGAATATACACAACTAACATTACGCCATTTTTTTCTAAAATAAAGAGGCTATTTTTGATAGACCATTGGAGGAGTCAAATAACTCTCAGTCTCCATGAATCTCTATCAATCAACAATGAATTTAAATATTTTTGAATGACTCAAATCATATATGTAATTCGCAATACTTCAATTAGAAATACCAAGTACTCCTCTATTTACTAGCTATATCTTTTGGAAGTGCAAAGGAACATCAAAGCTATATCTTTTGAAAGTGAAAGGAAACATCAAAGTATGCCCATCGCGAGTGCCTTGATTACTGGCGTGTTGTTAAGGTATTTTTTCAGCCTTTTCAATCAACTCGTTTCAAGAAAGTTTTGACCTTCTACGACCTTTTGTTTCTTGGGTTTCCTTTATCACATTATTTGCTATGTCTAATTTTCTATACCTCTATATTGTCTCTCAAATGTCGAGTTATGTATTGCTTGAGCCGTGGGTCTTTCTAAGGCCTAAAAAATTCACTGAGTATGTTGTTGTTTGTGTTTGTAAGAATTATTTAGCTTATCAATGAGCCCTGGCTTTCAATCAAGCTGCGTTACTGGAACACAACAACCCTCTCCAACTGTCACAAAATGTATTAATATGGAAGACAAAGTTAGGATCAAAATTTAATTGTGATTTGAGGCAAGTTTTCTAAAATCGTAACCTACACTTCATATCTTACAAGAATCCTCATCGTTCTATTTCCCGCTCGAGCCAAATCTATTTTCACCGATCTTGAAGCTGTAGCGGAATTGGACGGCAATGAAAAATCGCGCCCTTGTATAAGAACAACGAGATAGTCTTGTCTCTCCACTCATGATGTTGGTTGATGTTGTTGTCTTTAGATTGTGTATGTTTTTTATTAGCATCTGATAGGTTTAATCCCTTCCTAACCTCTTCCTCCTCTGATCTCTTATATCAAATTTTTGGGTTTCAATCACATGTTCAATGAGAAACAAGGAAACTTGGTTTGAAAAGGATTAAATACAATCTAAGAAGAGAGACAACTTTGTAAAATTTTGGGACATAACATAGCATTATGTAAAAAAAGGCAGTCCGGTGCACTAACGTAGCATTATGTAGAGTTTGAGAAAAGGAAAAAGAGAAGGGAAAGCAACATAGAGAACATATGCAAGAGGTTAAAGCTAATGATCAAATTTTCAAGAAGACATCTGACGATGTCAATGAGGAAACTAAAGGACAATAAAAATCAAATGGACATGAGGCTACTTCCAGTAATGCTGCTAGCACTGTTGAACTCAACAATACCACAGAACATGAGTATAATGTCATCCTCAAGAGCATGGTGCAAGGGACCAGGAGCAAAAAGAAAGTTGCTAATGAGGCTAAATTAATGTATTGTATATATATATAAATGGAGGACTTGACGAAGATTTGGACCGATTTGGTGAGACTTCAGTGGCTAGATAATGGATTCACACAGTAATGACGCAAATCAGTGTGATGTTTATCAGTGTAATGTCATAGCTTACAATTAGAGATTGTAATTTTTTTAGCAATTTTATTGTCTAATGTGTAGATTAATGACCCCATCAAAAGTACTTTTTTGAAAGAACTTTTAAAAATAAGCTTATTTACTTTCTTGAAAAACACTTTTGAGAAGATACACTTGAAACACTTTTTCAAAATTTGGCGAAACACTAATTGCTCCTATAAGTCAATTCACCCTTGCATTTAAATCAGTGTCATTAAAATAAGTCATCTACACAACTGGATGTGAACAATTTGTGTGACCTTTATTTACAGCTCCTCTTGTCTTCGTCTCCAACTCTAAGAAAGTAGTGTTCCACCATCTATGTTTTATGTATCAAAAATCGACATGCATCAGTGTGTGTATGTATGTATGCGTGTGTGTGTATATATATACATAGTGTGTGTATGTATGTACGTGTGTGTGTATATATATACACACACACACATATTATAATTGTATGTAAAAGATTTTAGATTCAGGAGTTTGTATGTATATTGTTTGGGGCAAAAATCAAAACTGTCTTATTTTGGAAAAATAATTGTACCTAAGAATTCATAGACCAAAATCAAATCATTCTTCGTTCGAGAATGTGTTTCTATAAAAAGGTTACTTTATTTGTTCTTATGGTGATTAAATTGTTACAATTTATTTTAAAATATCGTTGGGAAGCTTTACTCAAGAATGGGTGAAAAAATGAAAAGTTCAGAACACGAGAATAGATCTAATATCAATACGGACTACCTATTTCAATTGTTGTGCTTTATGAACTTGCATACTTGTCTGTGCTTCAACACGAATTTGTACATCTCTGTTTCTTAAGATACTTAAATGATTACTTCAATTTGAAACATATAATTTATTTGCTTCAACATCATCGTCGAATATAAGGAAGCAAAATTAATTAATTTATCGATTCACGTTGGGGTGGAGGAAAAGCTTAATTATTATGGAAAAAAAAACAATTGTTGAGCAAATGATATCGGCTGAAGTTCAATTTAAATGTGCATGCATCGACAAGTTTGATATTATTTTTCCTGTTTAGTATATCTTGTTCACTATGAAGATTATCTATTTTATATTCTACTATAGTGTAAAAGATCTGTGTCACAAATGACCAAAATGCAAACTCTTGCAAAGAAATATTTATCACTTTTTCTTTTCCATATTCTTTCATATAAAAACTGGCATTTTGGTCATACTTGATGATGGAAACTAACATACAGTCCCTTCAACATGTATAAACTTATATACTACAATTTTTGGGTAATTTTCATAAATTTCAATAGTTTATTACCTAATAACATAAAATCCCGACTGTTTTCATATTTGCATGAAGTGAAATTTCGATTTTTCATTTATTGTCGCAATACATAGCTAAGACTAGCGATACATCACCATCTGATATGAGTCTATGCATAGAGATACATTCAAATACATAAGTTTTATGTAGCAGTAGCATAAAAAGCATTTCGATACTTGATTTTTATAGATTTTCAATCAAATACATCTTTCTTATGTATCTGAAACCTAATATTCAGTAAGATATATAGATTTTGAATATTTGGTGAAGGATCACATGATATATCTTCTTGTCTTTTTCTGTTAGATACATCTTTTGTATGTATCTCCAAACTCTCTTAACAAACACATCATTCTTATGTATCTTTATTAACATCATCATCTTCAACCTCCATTGATGAATCTCTGAACTACAGAATTCCTCATGACTTGAACTATCTTGTATATTGTCGTGGATTCAAAATGTGATGTTGAAGAATGTCGTGGATTCGAGATCTAATGGTGAAAAATCGAGATCTGATTCTAGATCTCTCGTCATCATCTTCAATATCCATTGACGAATTTCTGAACTTCCTCTGTTTGTACTTTTTTTAGCCGATCCTGTGATGTATTTTTATTTTGATAAATATTTGATAGTGAATTTTTGTTGAGTTTAATAGAGCTTCACCAAAAATTAGTCGGAGCAATTGAGATAGTGTGACATTGAGACATCAGCTAGAAGATGATGATATGGTGGTGTTGGGCCTGTTTCAATTTAATTTTTGATGAAGTTGGGAGAGAAGAAATTGGGTTCAACGGTGATGGAGGGACGACGATAGAGGTGTTTCTCCAGTGGGTGACGGTGGTCTGGAGGGATGTAATTTTCTAATCAATGATAGAGGCGTTTCGATCGCACTTTTAGGTGAGTAACATTATGTAATAATCTTTTGAGAGAGAAAAGGTGAAAGTTGAAATTTCTGTAATTACTCTGTAGAGGTGAGATTTTAAGTAATATTAGTAACTTAAGGTGTAGTTTTAAATAATTTTTTCATAATTTTTTCTCAACAAGTCTCAATTAGCAAAATAAAATGACCCATGAAAAATTGACCCAATAGCATAAAGTATCCTCATTTGTTATAAATCCATCACATAATCCGATAACAATGAGAACTACCCTTTAAATCATCTTTCAAACAGATCAAACAATTAAGCTCGATATAACAAAAATGCATATCAAACAAAAAACAGTACCATATAATTAATTAAGTCTAATCACATCAAATTATTTGGTGACTGCTTATCAACTCGATATATCAAAGTATGCTCGACATAAATGGAGATCAAATATATCACAGGTAGATCCAGTTGCATTCTTAAATTATGGAAAAGTTTAGAAAAGAAAAATCAATAGAATACTTCAAAATTGTACTCATAATCCTAATAAATAAAATCACTTCTATTTATTTGTTTTGTGATTTAGTAAAAAAAAAAATAGTGTGTCATATAATTGAAACAATGAAAATAAAACACTATAGGTTCCTCTTTAATTAACTATGCATTTTTACCTTCAAAATTTTACGTTACCTTTTTTAACATTTTGTAGTTAATAAAATAACATACACAAAAAAGTTTTTTATATACATTTATTCTTAATTAACGTTTGATACACGTGTTACGCACGTATCCTAAACTAGTATTATAATATAAGTGAAAGTCTTTGGTACTACTAATTTGTCTTATTCTCTTCTTTCATTTTTTTTACTATTATTATTACTACTATTATTTCTATTTCTATTCTATTTATTTATTATTATTATATTATTATTTTCTTACTGCTATATATAAGTGAAGGTTGGTGACTACCAAGGGTATTTCGATAATTTTAGTCACCCTAACCTTCACTTATATATAGTAGTAAATAAAATGGTTACACATGCATTTGTTTTTTCCTTATATTTATTAGTTTAGTCTTCATTTTTATAGTGCAATAAAATAGCTACGAAAGTCCTTGATACCACTAATTTGTCTTATTCTCTTTCTTTCATTTTTTTACTATTATTATTACTATTATTATTTCTATTTTTATTCTATTTATTTATTATTATTATATTATTTTTTGTTGTTATATATAAGTGAAGGTTGGGGTGACTACCAAGGGTATTACGATAATTTTAGTCACTCCAACGTTCACTTATTTATAATAGTAAATAAAATGGTTACATATGCATTTATTTTTTCCTTATATTTATTAGTTTAGTCCTCGTTTTTATGGTGCAATAAAATAGTTACACATGCATATTATGTTTTTCTTATACTTATTAGTTTTGTACTCATGTATTATTTTAATAGTATTTTTATTTAGACCTTTGTAATTGAATTATACATGGTAGTATTTTTTTATAAATAGCTTTTTGTTACTTATTAAATGACTACCAAGGGTATTTCAGTAATTTTATGTATGGTGCAACAAGTGAAGGTTAAGGTGACTACCAAGGGTATTTCGATAATTTATGTATTATTTTAATAATATTTTTATTTAGACCTTTGTAATTGAATTATACATGGTAGTATTTTTTTATAAATATCTTTTTGTTTCTTATTAAATGACTACCAAGGGTATTTCGGTAATTTCATAGTGCAATAAGCGAGTGTTGGAGTGACTACCAAGGGTATTTCGGTAATTTTAGTCACCCCATACTTCACTTATATATAGTAGTAATATCTTTTTGTTCCTTATTAAATGACTACTATGGGTATTTCGTTAATTTAATGGTGCAATAAGTGAAGGTTGGGATGACTACCACAAGTATTTCGATAATTTTAGTCACCCCGACCTTCACTTATATATAGTAGTAAATAAAATGGTTACACATGCATATGATTTTTTCTTATATTTATTAGTTTTGTCCTCATTTTTATGATGCAATAAAATGGTTACACTTGCATATTTTTTTCTTATATTTATTAGTTTTGTTCTCATGTATTATTTTAATAATATTTTTATTTAGACCTTTGTAATTGAATTATACATGGTAGTATTTTTTTATAAATATCTTTTTGTTCCTTATTAAATGACTACCAAGAGTCTTTCGGTAATTTTATGGTGCAATAAGTCAAGGTTGTGGTGACTATCAAGGGTATTTCGGTAATTTTAGTCACCCCAACCTTCACTTATATACAGTAGTAAATAAAATATTTACACATGCATATGTTTTTTTTCTTATATTTATTAGTTTTGTCCTCATTATTATTTTAATAATATTTTTATTTAGACCTTTGTAATTAAATTATATATGGTAGTATTTTTTTATAAATATCTTTTTGTTCCTTATTAAATGACTATCAAGGATATTTCGATAATTTTGTGGTGTAATTAATGAAGGTTGGGGTGACTATCAAGGGTATTTCGGTAATTTTAGTCACCCCAACCTTCACTTATATATAGTAGTAAATAAAATGGTTATACATGCATATGATCCTTTTCTTATATTTATTAGTTTTGTCCTCATGTATTATTTTAGAAATATTTTTATTTACATCTTTGTAATTGAATTATACATGGTAATATTTTTTTATAAATATCTTTTTGTTCCTTGTTAAATGACTATCAAGGATATTTTTTAATTTTATGGCGCAATAAAATGGTTACACATGATTATTGATTTTTTCTTATATTTATTAGTTTTGTCCTCGTTTTATGGTGCAATAAATGGTTACACATGCATATTAGGGCTGCTTATCGGACGGATAGGATGGACCATTACACTTAACGATTTGGGTTAGCGATTATCGGTTTTAAAATATACAAATTCACTAGACAAGCGATAAGATATCGGTTGGTTCGATAACGGATAAATAATTATCGGACGGTTATCGGACATCCACAATTCCTAATTGAATGCGTCTCAAAACCAGAAAACAAAACAGAATAGAACATTCTTTTCTTTTCACAGTGACACTGACAACAGAAATACTAGTGCTAAATCTCTTTAAAGCTTTGTCTACTATGGAGTACTTTTGATTTGAGTCGAAAAAGCAAAGTAAAGCAATGAACAGGTTATGAGTTTTGACCTTTTGTACTTGAATAAATAATAACTTTTAGTAGTTACTAGTTAGTAAGAACTTTACTATTTAGGGTTAATTAGGGATGGACTTTAGGTTAGCTTTTTCCCAAGTTTTCTATTATAATAATTATAAGCATATAATATAAATGGACTATTCCAAAAGTTGAATTAAAAACTATTTATGAATACGAATTTTTTGATAAAATAAAGCACAAACAGATTATTAAAACAACTGAACAATCTCTTGCTTTAAATGCTGATGAACAGACTATTCAACTCCTAGATAAGCATGATATTGATATTTTTAAACGTAATTATAACTATATGCATATTGGCCTGGTTCAAATTGCCTTTCGTCCCCTAACCCTAAAGGGTCTCCCAGAAACATTTTTGGCTGCTCTTCACGATGCTAGAAATCTAAATTTTAGAAAATCTTTAATGGGATCTATCGAATCAACTCTTGCTTATGGTCCTGTTTATTTTAATACTCAGCCAAATTTACAATTATCTTTGACAGATGTAAATATTCTTCATGCTTTGACTCTAAATGTTAAAACTCATGGGTATGATTATGCCCCTGGATCTGAACTTATCGGATTGTCTTACCGTATATATTATCGCTTACTATCAACTTTAAATCCTCGATGTAAGTTAATAGATGATAATTCTTATTGTACTATGCTTATTGAAACAAATTTTATAAAATCTAGAGTTACTACTCGAAGACCTATTAGATGGGATGAAATTGATTTTCCTCAAACTTGGATATTAAACTCTGTTATTTCTCCAAAACAATTGGCGGAGGACGTGACTAATTCAGAGTTAACGCAAGTAACTCAAAATTCGGATGGACAGATTTGTCTACAATTCGATAATAATCCTCCAGTCTATAGGAATTCGTTTTCTTTGCCACGAAGGCTTCCTTCAATACATCATATTTCTCCCATCGAACCTGCTGAACCTAATTACGGTCCAGCTAGAAATCGAGCGGCATCTTTGCATACTATTAATTCTGCAGATTCGCATGCTACACCTAAAGGTGTAGAAAAAATCAAGATCAACTAAAAAACTAACATGTTCAAGATTTTGAAAATGAAAATCCTACCCCATCTGAAATGGATTTTGACATCAATTCTGTTTAACCATGACTACACAACTTATTGATTTTAGTCATGGTTCTCAGGCAAGAAAATATATCCAAAAAGATTTTTTTGCTGAAAAATGGAAAACCTTTAGAATATGGTTTTTTGAGACCTATACTCCAGATGAATTAAAAAATATTTCAGAAGAATTTTATGAAATATGTGTCCTGCATAATAAAATTATCTTTTTTATACCATGGTTTATGTCCGCCTATTTACCTTTCTATATCAAAATAATCAAAAGATCTTATCAAACATTCTGTATTCATATGGGGATTGACTTGTTTAAGTATTCCACCAAATCCAATGTTAGAAGCGTCAGTCTCAACGATTTTTAACCAGTTAGGGTTTGCAAGAGATGTACACGGAAGAGTTTGAACTCGATTTTTAATTAATTTTACTAAATCTGTGTGAACTTGAGTCCAAGGAGTTTTATGATCCTTTTTGAGTCTATCATATAGAGGAGCTAAATCTCTAGACAAATTTTTGTAAAAAGGTGAAATATAGTTAAGACTACCAAGGAACCTTTGAAGTTGTTTTTTATCAGTGATAACATCGGGAAATTTTTTAGCAAACTCTAGCACTCGTTGAATAGGCTCAATAGAACCTTGAAAAATATTATGTCCCAAAAATCTAATACATGTTTGAAACAAACTTATTTTGGGTTTGGATATGACTAGACCATTTTGAATAATTATCTGTTTAAAAGTATGTAAATGCTTGAAATGAGATTCAAGAGTTTTTAAGAATACAAGAATATTATCTCTATAGACGATGATAAAATCCATATACGGATTAAAAATATCGTTCATAATTTTTTGAAATTTAGAAGGAGCATTTTTTAAACCAAATGGCATAACATTCCATTCATATTGTCCAAAAGGGACATTAAAAGCAGTTCTATAAGTATGTTTCTTATAGATTTGAATTTGCCAATAACCAGATTTTAGATCAAATTTAGAAAATATATTAGCATCATATAGACGGGAAAGTAGGTCTTTTTTATTTGGTATAGGATATCGAATTCATTTTAAAACTTTATTCAGAGGTTTATAATTTATAACTAATCGAGGTACTCCTCGTTCTTTTTCAGCAGCATTATTAACATAAAAAGCTGTACAGGACCAAGGGGATTTTGAAGGTTTTGTGAGACCCTTTTGCAAAAGACTATCAATTTTTGTTTTACAGAATTCTACTAACTCTGTATTCATTTGACAGGGTCAAAATTTTGTTGGAATTTTTTCTTCGCTGAAGTCACTTTCATAAGGGAGAGAAACAATATGCTTCTTTCGGTTCCAGAAAGCATTGGGATGATCAACACAAATAACAAGAATTAATTGATTAGAAATCATTTTTATTTTTTCTTGGACTTTTACTGATTTTAAAGTATCAAAAATATTAATACTCATTAATTCTAATTGTAAAAAATTAATTTGTGTTTGTTTCATATTGATAAGGGCATTTATATTCCTTGTTATAGGATGACTAATAAAAGGATAAGAAATTTGTTTATTCTTATAAGTAGCCTTGAAACCATTTGCATCTATATGTGTATACGGGTAAATAACATTTATGAAAGGTGTTCCTAAAATAATAGGAGGATATAACTAATTTTTTACTAAAAATAAGAAATGGGGGATGCATACTTTGTCTCGACAGATGTGAGTATTAGGCAATTTATAATTGATATCAAGAGTATAACCAGATGCAGACCTTATGATATGAGTAGTTTTTTCAAAATACTTGGTTGGGATTAATCCTTCTTGAACACAACTAACATCAGCACCACTATCAATCATAGCAATGTTAGTGATGAAAAATTCCTTATTTATTAAAATAGTGCAATTTATATACCATTTATGAGCAGTAACTATTTGCATCATCCCAAGAAATAATCTCTTTTCAGATCTTCTGCTGGGTTAAATTTATCAATTTCAGAATTTTCAGAGTATTCCAAATCTTTTTCTTTTCCTTTTGAGGTAAAGGCAATTTCAGGGACATCAATAATCTTTTGTTCAACTTTCAGAATTCTATGATCGGAGATCATCTGATTTTGTTTTAAGAAAATAATTTCCTTTTTCAATTGCTCGACTTCGAATTTTAAATCATCAAAAATAGTATCTCTACCTGGGGTTTTACTCACAGCAAGACGCCGATTAACTTCAGCTAAGGAATAAGACATGTGATGATTATCAAAAGAGTCATTTCTAGAGACACTAGTAGTAGCAGAAGTTTTTTGAGTAGCAAAATTAAGAATTTTTTCACGCAGTTTTTCATCAATAACTTCTTTTAGTAATTCAAGAACATTTTCAACAGTAAGAGTTTGAATATTTAAATCAAGGTCTTCGAACTGCACTTGAAGTTTATGCTTCATTTTATCACAATTACAAACATCGTTATCACAGTCATTACATTTATTAACCTGATCGAGCTCACTGTCAGAATCGAGTAATTCAAAATCATCTTCAGATGTAGAATTAGACTCAGAATCAGAGGTGTACAATAAATTGTAAACTTGGTCATGAACTTCTTCAGAAAGTCCTAAGGATTTTAGTTTTTGTAATTTGCAGTTTGGAGCTATATGGCCATACTGGTTACACTTATAGCACTTAATTTTGGCCAAGTCTCTTTTTGATCTATTTTTCGCGAATCTGGTGAATTTTCGAAAGACTTTTCTAGCTTCTCTTTCTTCTTTGGTTCTATGCCTAGAACGTTTATTTCTATAGGATTTATTAGGTTTGGAATATTTTCGAGGTTTTCTTGCTAAGGGTTTATCCATGCCAAATTGGTCACAAAAGTCTCCTAATTGGGTTTTTTCTCTGAGTTTGTCAAGCTTAATTTGTCTAGCTAGTTTCAACTCGTTGCAAAGGGCTAAGCCTTCTTGAGTACAAGCTACAATAAGCTGACCATAGGTTTTTTCAGAATACCGGACTTCTCCATAAGATCCTCTAAGAGATTTTCTGACTCTTTCTGCAAATAAAGGTGGAAGGCCATCAATGAATTTAACTTTCCAATGGTCATACTTACTTTTGGGTAAATCCATAACCCTACTAAGAAAGGTGTCTTTATACCATTTAAATTCGCCTAAGTGTTTACATTTTAAACCATTAAGAAGAGTTCTAATGTTTTCATGTTGGTTGGTGAATCTGCCTCCAAAATGCTCAATAATAGTCAGCATAAGGGTATAGACAACACTGGTCTTCCTGCTCGAAATGGTCGACCTAGATTGTCTTTTCCTGGATTATCATTGGTGGCATTAAAAATGGCCTCGCGTTTATCGTCATCAAGGAAATTATCCCACCAGCCTCGAAGTTGACCAGTAAATCCTGCAACAATCATTTTACAAATTGTTAGGTCAGTACGAATGGCTCGATTTTCTGGCGAAGCGGTGACTGTAGCAATAGTAGCATACATAGACATCCGATGGATAAGAATTGAGATTTGTCGATCAGATAATCCATCAATATTCCATTCATAAATAGCGTCAGAACATCTTGAGGAGTTGGTCGTGGGTAATAGGCAGTAAACATTCGGGGAATATCAACGTATTTCTTCCCCGGTTGTTTTTTTATCATGCCTTTTAGCTTATTTAGCTCGGAAGAGATTACTTCCCCAGGATTTTGAGTTAATTCAATATTGTCTGCAAAATTAGACTCGAGATTTTGAACAAAATCATCTGAAATATTAAGAGGTTGAATGTTCAACCGAGAATTTTTTTTGTCTAAGAGTTTTTCTAATTGGTCTAAGTGAGAAAGCTGCGCAAATCCCTCTATTTCAGGAGGTCTTTGAATACAAGGTTTAGATAAAATATATCCTTCTTCGTCAGTGGTTTTGGAAATAGAAGGAATATTTGAGGAAGTCATTTGGGTACTAAGTTTGTTAACCAACTCAATAAGCTCGTCAAGTTTTTTATCAAGAGAGGAAATATGTTCTCCTAAAACCTTAACGTAAAGACTCAAATAGTTATTTTGGGCTATAAGATTATTTATTTCAGAAGCAGTAATTTTTTCGACATCTTCACTGACAAATTTTTGGAAAGCAGAAAAAGTCATGCCAGTATTATTAGGCAATATAAAAGAAGACTGAGGAGGATAAAGAGCTTGAGTAATTGTACCATCAGAATTTTGATAAGATCTTTCGATTATTTTGATATAGGAAGGTAAATAGGCGGACATAAACCATGGTATAAAAAAGATAATTTTATTATGCAGGACACATATTTCATAAAATTCTTCTGAAATATTTTTTAATTCCTCTGGAGTATAGGTCTAAAAAAACCATGTTCTAAAGGTTTTCCATTTTTCAGTAAAAAATTCTTTTTGGATATATTTTCTTGCCTGAGAACCATGACTAAAATCAATAAGTTGTGTAGTCATGGTTAAACAGAATTGATGTCAAAATCCATTTCAGATGGGGTAGGATTTTCATTTTCAAAATCTTGAACTATGTTAGTTTTTGAGTTGATCTTGATTTTTTCTACACCTTTAGGTGTAGCATGCGAATCTGCAGAATTAACAGTATGCAAAGATGCCGCTCGATTTCTAGCTGGACCGTAATTAGGTTTAGCAGATTCGAGGGGAGAAATATGATGTATTGAAGGAAGCCTTCGTGGCAAAGAAAACGAATTCCTATAGACTGGAGGATTATTATCGAATTGTAGATAAATCCGTCCATCTGAATTTTGAGTTACTTGCGTTAAATCTGAATTAGTCACGTCCTCCGCCAATTGTTTTGGAGAAATAACAGAGTTTAATATCCAAGTTTGAGGGAAATCAATTTCATCCCATCTAACAGGTCTTCGAGTAGTAACTCTAGATTTTATAAAATTTGTTTCAATAAGCATAGTACAGTCAGAATTATCATCTATTAACTTACATCGAGGATTTAAAGTTGATAGTAAGCGATAATATATGCGGTAAGACAATCCGATAAGTTCAGATCCAGGGGCATAATCATACCCATGAGTTTTAACATTTAGAGTCAAAGCATGAAGAATATTTACATCTGTCAAAGATAATTGTAAATTTGACTGAGTATTAAAATATACAGGACCATAAGCAAGAGTTGATTCGATAGATCCCATTAAAGATTTTCTAAAATTTAGATTTCTAGCATCGCGAAGAGCAGCCAAAAATGTTTCTGGGAGACCCTTTAGGGTTAGGGGACGAAAGGCAATTTGAACCAGGCCAATATGCATATAGTTATAATTACGTTTAAAAATATCAATATCATGCTTATCTAGGAGTTGAATAGTCTGTTCATCAACATTTAAAGCAAGAGATTGTTCAGTTGTTTTAATAATCTGTTTGTGCTTTATTTTATCAAAAAATTCGTATTCATAAATAGTTTTTAATTCAACTTTTGGAATAGTCCATTTATTCAGTAGTTCCATATCTTGAGATAAATCTACCACTTCGAGTTTTGTACTTTTAGTACTAACTGCTCCCATATCCATAATTTTAAAAGCCTTATATCTATGCTAAAAATCTTCACCTCACTAAACATGTTTACCATGAAAAGTCATAGGCTCTGATACCATTAACAGGATCTCTTAAGTTGGGGTATGCCACTCAGCCTACCAGACCATATAGTAATATCGGATTAAGCCTAAGTCGGAAGACCGAACCAAAGCACCAACCGAAATAGAAAAGAATCTTAAGTAATTTTATGACTGTAAATATAATATAACATAACATAATATAATATAATATAATATAATATAATATAATATAATATAATATAATATAATATAATATAATATAATATAATATAATATAATATAATATAATATAATATAATATAATATAATATAATATAATATAATATAATATAATATAATATAATATAATATAATATAATATAATATAATATAATATAATATAATATATATTTTATATATCTAGGTGAAAAATATAAGTATATATGGTAATTCTTAACGGGTTAACGGTTTATCCAATAAGAAAATTGTGTAATCCACTCCCACACCAATAAGCCGTTAATTAAAAAAATTTAATCCGTTCACCAACCATTTATCCGATAAGTCAATACCAATAAGCCAATGAGTTAATTTTGCGGATGACTTATCGGCTACGGTTCGATTTTGAACAGCCCTAATGCATATTACTTTTTTCTTATATTTATTTGTTTTCTCCTCATTTATTATTTTAATAATATTTTTATTTAGATCTTTGTAATTGAATTATACATGATCGTAATTTTTTAAAAATATTTTTTTGTTCCTTATTAAATTACTTATTTTTTATACCCCAAGGGTATTTCAGTAATTTTATGATGCAATAAATGGTTACACATGCATGTTATTTTTTCCTTATATTTATTAATTTTATCCTCATTTTTATGGTGCAATAAAATGGTTGCACATACATATTATTATTTTTATATTTATTGATTTTGTCCTCATATATTATTTTAATAATATTTTTATTTAGATCTTTGTAATTGAATTATACATGGTAGTAATTTTTTATAAATATTTTTTGTTCATTATTAAATGACTACCAAGGGTATTTCGGTAAGTTTATGGTGCAATAAATATTTTGAAATCGATGTATGTCTCAACTTATATATTTGAAACTTTCAAATAAGACGTGCATCACGTACTTTTTCAGGAATGTTCAAATGAAAGACGTGTCGCCAACTGCAGTTGCAACAATCTAGCTAGATTTTTATCCACCTGTATAATCACTTTTGTATTGGTTAGATCAGTTTAGCAAGCTCAATTTTGTTCCACACTGAATGTATATATTATGTTAACATCGGTTCATTGTACTATATTTCTTTTCTTTTACTCCTATACTAAATAATTAAAACAAGTAGGAAATAATCTTCCCTAAAGTTGAATCTCTTTTACACATTAGTATTATCAAAATGTCCGTGCTTTGCACGGGCACGAGTATCTAGTTTTAAGCTATAAGAGGTCTTGGATAAAATACTTTTTAGCAACGTTTTAACAAAAAATTGCCAAAAAGCACGAGTAAAGATTCGTAAACTGAGCAGGGGATATGATTCCGTTCGACGTCATTTTATTTTGATATATCTGTTAAGCATAGTATTTTATATATATATTTAGTAAAATTTTCCGTTGAAGCAATGTCAGTTGTTAGTCCTGTTGATAGCTAATTTTTGCCCTCCACGACTAAATTTAATCTCGAGTTTCTTCAATTTTTAATACAATTAAAATATTTATTTCATCCGAATAAAATTTTTTCAAAATATTTTTTTGTACGTGATTTTGTCATTTTAAGTAGCGATTATATATTATTGTATTCAATTATACGAAATTATATAATTTTATTACTTAAATATCTATTTTTTATAAAATATCAGATTTTAATCTAGGTTTGTCTTGAAATAAATATAATGATTAAAATCTTGATTCAAATATAATTTGTTATAAAAATAATTAATTTGAATAAATATATGTTGGATTTTATTAAATCAAGAAGCTCGAAAATAAATGAGGTGTTAATTTGTATTGAATTTCAATTTAATTTAGTCAACCTGTTAAATTTGGCCATAATTGAAATCAAATTGACCACAATTGTGGTGCAATTGGCCAATTAATTTTCAATTTGATCAAAATTTAAATGGATGACTAAATCCTAATTGGGGTTATGATTTACATAATCCCAAATCTTAATAAGACCAACATCAGCCCAAACAATTTAAAGCCATCAACAGGCCCAAATCTTAATAAAATCGAACCAGCCCACTTTTCCCTTTTTATTTCAGCAACCCATTAACTGCCAGCCCAAGCCCATTCCACACCAGCTGACCTGGCCCACCCTTCAATCTTCTTTAATCATGTAACCAAAGCTGCTGCAGCTTCAAAACAACCACGACAACAACAACACGCACAACCGACCACAACACAAACACCCAATTCCAACAAAAATTGACCCGAATCCGATCCGACCTCAACCCGCTTAGGTGGCCTGCGTTGGTTATGAAAAAAGCCAAGAAGCTTTCAAAAATTGATGAGTTGGCTCATCCAATGTCCAAATTCCGCAAATCTCGAGATAATTGGTACGATTTCATACATAGTTGGAGGATTTTCATTGGTTCTTGAGTACATTTTAATTTTTTTCAAGAAATCCAAAGATGGGTATAAATTATTGATGAAACCCAAGCTGTAGGGGGATTTTCAATTTCAAATTTCAAATTACCTTCAGCGAAACTCCCTAAATTACCCCTATTTAAATTTTTCCCACATCGGTGAGCTCCAATTGAATCCTATTCTTTCATTCTTCTATAAATAGCTCTCTTTAGAGCAAAAAAAGGGTTCGACTGAGAGAGCAGGAAAAAATTTTGAAATAAAAAAAAAGGGAAGTGGAAGGAGGGTGAAAACCATTTTGAGCAAAAAATAGTGCACTTTTTGTTTGGAGCATAAAATTTTCTGCTTCTCGAGAGGTTGGGGACTGCTCGGAGCTCTCGAAGTTGCAGAAAAATCCCCTGGTGGTGGTTGGAATCTTGTCGTTAACTCGTCATCCCATTTTGCTGCTCCGAAACAGGTGATGCTTCATCCCTTAGTTTCTGTTTTCCTTTCTTTTTCGTCATTCTATAGTCGTAATGGCTTTCGCGATAGCCTTGTGTGCTGGGACTGCTTGTTGTAGAAGCCTTAGAAGGCTATAGGATTATCAGTTAAATATTTGTTCGAAGAAATCATCTGCATTAGTCTGTTTAGTTTTATCAAATGATGTTTGATTTATTGATCATTTCATGAGAGTTGTTCTGTAAGCTCTTTTAACATGTTTCCTGTGCGCATCATAGTTTCGTTTGAAATTTGTCTCTTTTTATATATACGTGATTATTGTGCTTGATTAATGTGGAATTAAGTTGTAATTGGCAACATTTGTTAGTATCTTTGCTGTGGTAGCGTGAAAGTCATTCTATCAAAGACTTAGATTCATTGTTCTTTAACTCAAGGCTCCTCCATGACATTTTGACACATGATTCATCAAAAGAGAGGATGAAAAAGGCCCTAAACGACCCACAACAAGTGTCTTTTTTTGGCTTGCTTTGCATTATTGTAAAAATTGTGTGGACATGTTTGAACACAGTTGATATTAGGGATCGGTTCATGAATTAATAGCTTAGTAGATTCGCTATACTGGAACCAATTATGATGGAATACAGAGTGGCTTTTTGTGGCAATTTCTGTGTGTATCAAATGTATTTTCATTAATTTTGGCTAGCCAACAAGACTATATGCGTTGTTGGTTTTGGAAGTACCAGGAAGATACAGGTTTTTATTTTTTGGGGGTAATTTTGATTAAAAATTCTCCATTAATTTTTATGATGATTAGAAATTTGATGTTTTCGCCTGTTTTGTTATTGTGGGTCGGTTAATGAAGTAATATTTTAGTAGTTTTATCACTGGAACTTATGGGTGATGGATTCCATTATCATTTTTTGTATGTGTGGTAATCGGAGTGTGTGCTTTATTTTTTTGTGTGCAAGTTCTCCTTTTCAAATATCGTTTTGTATTACTTGGTGAGGTGTGTGTTCAAGCATTAGGTCTTTGAATTATTGCTGTAATTTACCTCATTTTGTTTTGTATTGACTTGCCCAGAGTGTGAATATACTCCCAAGCGTGGGCCCTAATTTGGATTAAATAGTTTTCACCCAAGTAATTATTTCTTATTCTTTCGATTGGTCTCCTCGAGTTGGTGTTCATTTTATCTTCGCATGTTCAAATATTTAGTACAAGTTAGTTGGAAAAAATTGCATGCTTTGCCTTTGTATTTCTCAAGTCTTTTTTCTTGTTTTTCTTCTTTGATAAATATTTGGTTGGCTAAAATATAAGATTCATTTTTATAAAATTTCGTATGGTCTTGCGCTGATTGGATCGGCATAAACCTCTTAGTATTTTCCATTGGCTCTTGATTGCTTATTAGAATTCGAGTCATGTTTTTAGTAACCACGTATTAATTTGCTGTATGTTTTCTTTCTTTAATTGAGCATTGTGCTAATTACTCTCAGCTTTCCTTTTAGTATTTGATCACGTATTGAATATCCTTTACCCTTCCTCTCTCCCTACCTTTTCTCGATTATATAATAATATGTGTTTTACTATCTCTTTCTTCGCATAGAAATTATTTGAGTTCTACATGGTCTCTTCCCTTTTGCATATTCATCATCGGCTAATGAGGCCTGTCTTACGAGTCAAGCCCCGAAAGAAAGTCTAAAGCGAGTTCCAAGGCATATGGATACAAGGAGTCGAAAGAAGAAGGATGGATTAAAGTCCCATCTTTGAAGCGGCAAAGAGACTAGAAAGTCTCTTTTTGTTTATTTATTTATTTATTTATTTATTTATAGTTGTCTCATGTATTTATTTATTTGTTGTCTCATTTCTTTATTTCATCATTAATTCATTTGAGCCTTGAAGCCAAAGTTGTAATTTTAATACAGGTGAAGCAAATTTTGGGCCAAAAGGACTCGAAAACGTAGAATTAGGACAGGTGAAAATGGGTCGAAAGCCCAATTAGATTAGGATAGGTTTTGTTGATTTGGGTCCAATGTCCTAAGTCTTTTATTTTCTCTCCTTCCCCTTTTATGTGTTTATTTGCCTTTCATTTGTTTAGACTTAGTTAAAATCCCTATTAAGTTGTCCAAATTTATTTTACACAAATCGTTTTTCTAAAATCAATCACTTTTCAACAACCAATCTTATTGAAGTTAGTCAAAAGATATTTTCAAACAGTCTGAATTACAGCAAGTTAGCGGATGTTTTAGGTGCCTTAAACTTTCCTAAAACGTTAATAGGAACCGCTTACTCATAATCTTTAAATTTTAACTTATAAAGATTTCTTAATTCTTTTTTAAAAATTAAGTGGCGACTCTGTAATTTCTTAGATTTTTTTGAAATTCTCTTTAAAGTTTCGAAATAGTTTAAAAAGTCAAAATTAATATTTTCAAGCCTTCGAAGTCCAAAAGGGATAAAACAGAAATGACGACTCTACTGGGGAATCTAACTAGATTCTAACCAAATGTTTGATTTCATCTTTTGACTAACTATTTAAATTGCTTACGTGTTTATATATTTCGATTTTGTGGAATTTAATTATTGTATCTCATAGCATAATCTCTCATTGATTATTGAATTATTTTGCGGTTTCATGGATATTTCGACCCCTGTTGTTCAACTCCAAGTAAAGTGTTGGAAATACTGTGGTTTATTAGCACGTGAGACGTCTGATGGCTGTTCGTATTTTTAAACTCAAGTCATCCGCTTGAGAACCTGGTTCAAACCCACTCTAGATACCCAGGATAGAGCTAAACCAAAACCCTTTTAGGCATAAGCATAGGACGACCCAATACCTGAAGGGGTATTGGGCCCATTAGAAAACTTGCCCTGCGTCTATTGACCCCGAGTCAATTACAAACGAATCATATTTATGTGTTGAAGAAATATATGTTTATTTAATCCAATCCATTATCCTAAAAGGGACGGAATAAGGCTTGTTTTGCTTACTTTCATGTAAGGATACCTCAATCATACACCAATTGAGGGAGGAATTGAAGCAAGCCAAGCAAGAAATTGATCAATTTGGACGGTTGCATCTAGAGCACAGTTATACGAAAATTGCTTGATCATAAATGAAAATTGCTTGATCATCCACGGATGTCGCCAATGACGAGAAGTGGATAGTAGTAAAAGGGCGAAGGCCGGTAAAAGAGCATTCAGGAACTAGTATTTCCTATTCCCTGCGCGGGACATTGTTCTTTTTCTCATGTTATTTTTCCTTTCCCTATGGATTGTATCCCTTTTGTGCAAATTTTGTAGGCATTTATGCCATTTATGTACACCTATGAAGGTTTTTGGGGGATAATCGATTGGTTTTAAAAAACATATACTTCCTTCAAATACGTTAGGCCAACTCTTGGCTCAAAAGGGTCACCCAATTAAGATGCACATTTATTACAATATGCTTGTGTTATATAACTGTTTATGTGCTTATACGTGTTATGTTGATTCGAATCAAAGGCGAATTGATCCAATCCCTTTTTCCATAGAGCATCTCTAGGTAGAAATATACCCCACCATATCTCCAAAATCTCTGTTGTCTTCACTTTCTTGAAAGAAGTAATAAGGCCAAAAAGTATAAAATTTGAGCCTTCCTGGTGAATTCCACCTATCCATATCATTGAGCAATCCTGTTCTTTGAAATTCTCGAGTCATCATTACTTCATGGATCAATTTGCATGAGATGAGAAATAATTTTATGTGTTTACTTCCTACCTTATCATCTTGCTTTGCTTATTACTAACGAAATCTAATACGTCAGCCTTTGAGTTATTTTTTGTAAGACCTCGCACAATCCTAATCGTTTGAGTCCTTTAAAGTATGCCAAAATAGGTCCCAGACTTAGAAAATTTCAGCTAAGTGTTAGGACTTAGTCATTTCTAAAGCCCTCAAACTTTGAGGAATTTATTTACTACCTTCCCGACCTTAGAAAGTTTGTTTTTAAGTTGATTCATGATTGGGGAAGTCAATAGTACATCTCAGGTGAGTTTCAGAATTTTCAGACAAGCGTAAGGGCGTGTTTGAAACTCCAAAATAGTGGCTCAGGGCGATTATCCTGCGGCGCCCTGCCCAGTCCGGTGCTGGGGGAAGCCCGCGATGCAGCCCACGGCGCCCTGGCCAGTCCGATCCGAGTAAATTTTACAGTTTTGTTTCACGTTTTAAAGGGTAAATGGGTCATTTTCACTTTACCCAATAGCTCCATAACACGGGATTAAAGCCCCAAATAGCATAATTGCTCATTCTTTTCACAGAATCCTCTCAAGAACAAGCCCTAGCTTCATCAAGTTCAAGAATCAAATCTCAAGAACTCACCCTAATCTCCACGAAATTAACAATCAAGGTATGTTTGGTGTTCATCTATGGGTTCCTTTCACCCATAGAACCCAAGAATCCCTTTTAAAAATACATGATTGTGTTTTCATTAATTGCATGCTTCAAGATTTAATTGTATTCATGTTCATGGTAGTGATTGGGTTTCAATTCATGATTAATTATAAGTTTTCATGAAATTAAAATAGTTTAAGTGATGAATTGCATGCTAAACCCTTGAATTTGAAATTGAGTATTGTATTCATGATGTTTATGTGTTGGCCATTATCATGTGAAATAATCCATTCTCCTCAAGTGTTTGCTAAAATGCCTATGTGAAGTAAATAGTGGAATCATGATATGTCATTATGTGGTCCCAATCGTGTAAAAACTTATGCCCTACAAGTACTTGATAAAATGTCTCTATGAATGAATTGTGGACAAATGTACATTGTTATGTTTCTCAAGATCCTGCTATGCTTTTTCTTTTCATGCTATTGAGTCCTAGGGGTGTCTAATACCCAAACATCTTAGCTGTTTACTTAGAGCTAAAGTAGTTACAGAATAGTCTCAGTAATATCATGATTTGTAGAACTCAATCAAACTCATTGAACTTAGTCCAGTTCAGTTAGTTAACACGATCAGTAATAGTTCAGTCAAGCCTAGTGCAGTTTATAAATCAGTTCAGTGTTTATTCAGTTGGGAGTAGGATTCAACACCGAGTGAACGCAAAGATGGGGACTCACCTGCCAGTAGAGGGTGTAATCCTTAGAAGCAGTCTTTGCGTTCCAGAACTATGTAGCTAGCGTAGGTTGATACATCAACCAGGGTTGATGAGGTGTCTTACCTGCTAGTTGAGGGTACCACCATTCTCATTTAGAGCACCTGCCAGATGAGGGTAACTCAACAACTTGTCTTTACCCGTCGCACGGTACTAATACCCTTCCAACTGAGGTTATATGTTAGACCCCAATCAGTTCAGAGAGGGGCATGTCGGTTAGATGATTACCTCCCACAGTTTTAGTTTTATACTCAGCATAGAACTCATTTCAGTTGTATAGAGTGACTGTCAGACACAGTCACCCAGCTCAGTATAGAACTAAGTTTAGTTCTACAAGATCAGGACTGGCAGACAGAGTCACCTAATTATCAAAAATTTAGCTATCAGTAACCTCAGATATCAATTACTCAGTTATCAGATCTTAGTACTCAGCTTTAATGTAATCTCAGAAACAGTATACTTGTATGCGGGTACCATTGCATACTCAGCAGCTATAACATGTTCAGTTAGTCATGTACTCCTATTCAGTTATATTCTTATCACTCAGTCAGTTATTGTTCATGAATATGAACCTATGCATACAACCTTACCTCACTTAGCATACCAGTACATTCAAAGTACTGATGCATACTCTTTTCTTTGAGCTATGATGTCTCATATCATAGGTTCAGATGCACGGGCTCCTGAACGTACTTAGCAGTTCAGACTATCAGCAGCAGATATAGCGGTGAGTCCTCATAGTTCGAGGATAAAGTTCATTTATTTCATTAGTTCAGTATGTTCAGTAGCCAAAGTTAGTTGGGGGTTTGTACCATCAACTCTATTTTCAGACAGTTAGAGACTTTCATACTAGATTTACTTAGACAGTATTCAGTTTGTTTTCAGTATTTCTATCAGTATTTCAGTATTTATATCAGTATTTTGAGAACTTTATGGCATTTCAGTTGTACTTACACACTATTTCAGTATTATTATTCAGTGCTCACAGCAGGTACCAGTCATGGGTTAGCTTATGATACTTCAGGGTCGTAAGCACCGTGTGGCGTCCGGGGTGCAGACTGGGGTGTTACAAACTATGTATCAGAGCCTAAAGTTCAACAAAGTCCTAGGAAGTCTAAAAGCTACATCTAGTAGAGTCTTGTGCATGGGTGTATAGCGCGCCACATTTATGGACAAGAAACTATGAGGCATTTTAGGAAAAAGTTTCTCTTCTTTCAGTGTTTATATCGTGCGAGTAAGCATGAGCTCAAGTTAAACTCTCTGTCTAATCCAATGTTTCCTTCTGTTTATAGAATATGCCTCCCAAAAGAACTCACGAAAGGGAAACTGGAAATCAGCCAGCACCTCAGCCCATTCAGGCAGATCCCCTGAACGAGCATATTTCACACACAGAGTTTAGAGCAGCTTTCACCACTTTATCTCATTCTGTGGTAGCCCAGAATGAATGTCCAGTTGCCGTCCAGGCCAACCCAGTGGACAATACTGCTACAGCTAGAATTCGAGACTTCACCCGAATAAATCCTCCATTATTTACCGGGTCTAAGTCCGAAGAGAACACACAGGAATTCCTTGATCAGGTGCAGAAAGTCACACATATTATGAGGGTGACTGCTAGTGAGAGTGCTGAGTTGGCCGCTGTAATAACCCATAAAATCCTAAGCTTAATTCAGTCCTTTAGGCTTGTCAAGGGATCCCAGACTTAGAATATTTTTAGCTAAGTACTCAGACTTAGTGTCATTTTAGCCTATGAAGGTTGACAATCTTATTTTGCGACCTTTACATCCATTAAATATTGATGTTTAGGTTGATTCATGATTAATAATGTCTGTAGGTATTTTTGGACAAGTTTTGGATTTTTCAAAATTTGATTGACGCTCCTTTGAAATCTTAAAATAGAGGATCAACGTAATCTTAGCGCGTCGCGTCGACTATCGTGTTGATTAATATTTTCCTCAGCTACCAGCGTCCAATTCTAGTGAATCGATGCGAATATGGTGTGACGCATTGGCTATCGCGTTGATGCCATCAACACGCCGCGTCGACCTGCGTGTTGGAAGCCCAATCCATGTCGAGTTAAGCCAGAGATGGGGATATTCCTTCCAGTAGAGGGTTTGACCCTTAGTATCAATCCATGCATTACAGGACTACGTAGCCAGCGTAGATATTATGAGGGTTGATACTTCTCACCCAATTTATGCTGCTAGCAAGGGTTGACGGAAGAGCTTCCTATCAGAGAGAGTTAACTTATAGTTTATCCTTACCCGTGGCACGGTATTAACACCCCTCCAATCGGGGTTACAGGTTGGACCCCAATCAGTTTAGAGAGGGGCATGTCTGTTAGATAATTACCTCCCACAGTCTCAATTTCAGTCTCAATCTCAATCTCAAAATAGAACTCAGTCCAGTTCTACAGATTCAGGACTATCAAACATAGTCACTCAGCTCAGTACGAAACTCAGTGTAGTTCCCCAGAATTTAAGACTGTCAGATACAGTCACCTAGTTATCAGTTATACAGTGTCAGTTATCCAGTTAATCAGTTGATTAGTATTCAGATTTAGTATTTAGTGTTATCATAATTTCAGTTACAGTATACATATTCATGCATGTACTTTTATTCAGTCATACTCATGTTATTCAGTTATTATTGTTCATACATATGAACCCATGCATATTCGCCTACCTCACTGAGCATACTAGTACATTCAAAGTACTGACGCATGTTTTTTGTGCTATAATGTCTTATATCATAGGTTCCAACGCATGGGCTCTATAATACCCTTAGTAGACTAGACTTTCAACATTCAGTGTAGTGGTGAGTCCTCATAGTTCAAGGATATAATTACTATTTATAATATTACAGTTTATGTCAGTAGACGGAGTTAGTTGGGGACTTGTCCCATCAACTCCACAATTCAGACAGTTAGAGGCTTCCCAGTCTGGAGTGTTTTCAGATAGTTATTTAGATTTCAGTACTTTATTCAATTTTTGTATTTAATATTGTATTTAGTATTATTTATAGATTGAACCTTATGGCATGATTTCTGCCTAATTCCGCATATTATTTAGTAATATTGTTCAGTTATTGCAGAAGGTACCAATCATGGGTTAGCTTGTGGTCTTTCAGGGTTATGAAAACCGTTACAAACTTGGTATCAGAGCCTAAGGTTCAATAGAGTCCTAGGAAGTTTAGAAGCCGCATCTAGTAGAGTCTTATGCATGGGTATGTTGCTCGCCACACTTATGGACATGAGGCTATGTGATGTTTTAGGAAAATTTTCCCTTCTTTCAGTATTCATATCGTGCGAGTGAGCATGAGCTCCAGTTACACTCTCTTTCTAATCCTAGTTTCTCTTCTATTTATAGAATATGCCTCCTAAGAGGACTCAAGAAAGAGGAACATGAGATTAGTCAGCCCCTCAGCCCATCCATCCGGATCCTTTAGGCGAGCATGTCTCCCACACGGAGTTCAGAGAAACCTTTACCACCTTAGCTCATTCTGTGGCAGCCCAGAATGAATGTTCAGCTGCAGTTCTGGCCAACCTAGTGGCTAATACTGCTGCTTCTAGAATTCGGTACTTCACCTGAATGAACCCTCCGTCTTTCACATGGTCTAAGTCAGAAGAGGACCCTCAGGAATTTCTTGACCAAGTGTAGAAAGTTACTGACATTATGGGGGTGACTACTGTTGAGAACGCTGATTTGGCTGCATATCAGTTACAGGATGTGGCTCACTCATGGTTCAAACAGTGAAAGGCAGAGAGGGCCATAGATGTAGGGTTCATAGAATAGGAGGAGTTTGCAGTTGCTTTTCTGGATAGGTTCTTCCCGCTAGAGTTGAGGGAAATGAAGGTTTTGGAGTTTATAAACATAAAGTAGGGAAATATGATAGTTCAAGAGTATTCTCTCAAGTTTACTCAGTTAGCCAGATATGCCCCGCATATTATAGCAGAGCGAAGATGAGTAAGTTCGTATCTAACAGAGTGGTCAAAGAGTGTAGGACCGCAATGCTTATTAAGGAGATGGACATAGCCAGGCTCATGGTCCATGCTCAGTAGATAAAGAAGTCCAAGAATAAAGAGAAAGAGAGGGAGAATAAAAGAGCGAGAATAGGTAGTTTCAATTTTGCTCAACCTAAGTCAGAGGGTGGGAATCGATCTCAGTTTCAGCCAAAATCCTCAGTTCCAGCTCCTTCCTTAGCCAATGGTCCAATGCCAAAATTTTGAGATGGCAACTAAGACAGGGCATTAGGCCCTAAGCCCTAGGGCAGTGTTAGGAGTACCCGAAGAACCAATCCCCTTTGCCAGAAATGTAATAAAAACCACCAGGGTATCTGCAGAGCTGGTAGCGATGTGTGTTTCGAATGTAGCAAGCCAGGCCACAGAGTCAGACAGTGTCCTCAGGTGGGTTCGCAGAGTTAGCATAACCGCCCCAGCTCAGTCCGATCACCCAAATCAGTAGGGTGCCTCATCCAGTGCCACCAGTGGGCAGCGTCCAACAAACTCTATGCTCTTCAGTCCCGACAGGATTAGAAAAATTCTCCTGATGTAGTCACTGGTACGTTATAAGTTTTCCATTTATATGTTTACGCTTTGCCAGATCCAGGAGCTTCTTTGTCCTTTGTTACTCCATATATAGCAGTTGATTTTGGAGTTAGTCCTAAAATTCTAGTAGAGCCCTTCTCAGTTTCTATCCTAGTGGGTAAGTGTATCATAGCTCGACGGGTATATAGGAACTATTCGATTATGATATCTCAGAAAGTCACTTCAACAGATTTAGTCAAATTAGAGATAGCTGACTTTGATATCATTCTCATCATAGATTGGCTTCATTCCTGCTATGCCTCAGTTGACTGCAGAAACAAAATTGTCCAGTTTCAGTTTTTGAATGAACCCGTCCTAGAGTGGAAGGGTAGTACTTTAGCACTTAGGGGTCAACTTATTTCTTACCTTCGGGCTAGAAAGATGATATCTAAGGGATGTGTCTACCATCTCGTTCGAGTCCAAGACTCTAGTTTAGAAACCCCTACTCTTGAATCAGTATCATTAGTATATGAATTCCCAGATGTGTTTCTCGAAGATCTTCCCAGAGTTTCTCTTGAATGGGAAATTAATTTCAGAATTGATCTTCTCCCAGATACTCAACCCATCTCTATTCGACTATACAGAATGGCTCCAGCAGAACTCAGAGAATTGAAAGAACAGTTAAAGGAACTCTTAGATAAGGGATTCATCAGATCTAGTGTGTCCCTATGGGGCGCACTAGTGTTATTCATGCATAAGAAAAATGGTTCTCTTAGAATGTGTATAGACTACCATCAGTTAAATAAAGTTACAATCAAGAACTAGTATTTGCTCCCTAAAATCGATGACTTATTTGACCAACTTCAGGGTGCCAACTATTTTTCTAAGATAGACCTCAAGATAGCCTCGACTTATCTCTCCATCAGATATCAGGAGTTTCTTGGGTTTGGCTGGCTATTACCAATGGTTTGTTGAGGGATTTTCTTCTATTGCATCCCCTATGTCCATATTGACTTAGAAGAAAGTCCAGTTTCAGTGGTCAGATTTTTGTGAGAAGAGTTTTCAGGAGTTGAAGACTCGACTCACTACAGCTCCCGTGTTGACCCTTCCAGAAGGTTTCAATAGTTTTGTTGTGTATTGTGATGCTTCTAGAGTTGGATTGGGTTGTTTTTTATGCAAAGAGGTAAGGCCATAGCCTATGCCTCTAGACAACACTCATTACCTTGAGTTAGCAGTAGTAATTTTTGCCTTAAAAATTTGGAAGCATTACTTGTATGGTATGAATGTTGATGTGTTCACTAATCATAAGAGTCTGCAATATGTGTTCTTTTAGAAAAACCACAACCTCCATCAAAGAAGGTGGTTGGAATTATTGAAAGACTATGACATGAGGGTTCTGCATCATTCGGGCAAGGCCAGTATAGTGGTTGACACTCTCAGTAGAATGTCTATGGCTAGTGTTGCCCATGTTGAGAACAGTAAGAAGAACTTAGCTTAAGAAGTTCATCAGTTAACCCAACTAGGTGTTCGCTTAGTCGATTTAGCAGAAGGTAGTGTGTGGGTATAGAGTAGCTCAGAGTCATCCCTAGTTTCCTGAAGTGAAGAAAAAGTAGGATAGGGATCCTAGTCTAGTCCAGTTGAAGGAATCGGTCAGAAATCAGAAGGTAGAGGTTTTCTCCCAAGGGGGAGATGGTGTATTGCGTTGTCAGGGTTGTCTATGTGTGCCAGGTGCAGATGACTTGAGGCAATAGATATTTGCAAAAGCGCATGGTGCGTGCTACTCGATTAATCCAGGGGCCACCAAGATGTACCATGACTTGTGGGAGATCTATTGGTGGAGTGGGATGAAAAGAGACATTGCAGAGTTTGTGGCTAAGTACTTAACATATTAGTAGGTTAAGATTGAGCATCAGAAGCCTAGTGGGTCCATGCAGGAATTCAGTATTTCTACCTAGAAATGGGAAAAAGTGAACACGGATTTTGTGATGGGTTTTCCTCATACTCGTCGTCGGCATAATTCAGTTTGGGTCATTGTAGACAGGATAACCAAATCAGGTCATTTCCTTCCAGTTCATACCTTATATTCAACCAAGGTTTATGCCAAACTCTATATCAAGGATTTGGTCAGATTGCATGGTATTTCGTTGTCCATTATCTCAGATAGAGGTACCAGTTCACCTCTCATTTTTGGAAAGTATTCTAAAAGGGTCTTGGTTCCTGAGTTTATCTCAGTACAACCTTTCATCCTCAGATAGATGGTCAAGCAGAAAGGACTATTTAGATCTTAGAAGATATGCTGTGAGCATGTGTGATAGACTTTAAAGGTAGTTGGGATGACCACTTACCTTTGATTGAGTTCGCATATAACAATAGCTATCACTCTAGTATTCAGATGGCTCCATTTAAGGAGCTTTATGAGAGGAGGTGTAGATCTCCCATTAGTTGGTTTGAAGTGGGTGAGGCCGCAGTGGTAGGGCCTGACTTGGTATTGATACCTTATAGAAAGTCCAGATGATCAGGGAATGGCTTAAGACAGCTCAGAGCCGACAGAAATTATACGTGGATGTGTGCAGAAAGGATCTCGAGTTCTAGATTGGTGACTATATGTACTTGAAAATCTCTCCTATAAAAAGAGTGAAACATTTTGGCAAGAAAGGGAAACTCAGTCCCCGATATATCGGTCCTTACCAAATTCTCAGCCGTTTCGGAAAGGTAGCTTACGAGCTTGAGTTACCTTCAGATCCTTCCTCAGTTTATCCAGTGTTTCATGTCTCCTTGCTAAAGAAATGCATAGGTGACCAATCAGTCGTAGTCCTTACTGAGGGCATAGATATTCAGAACAACCTTTCTTACGAAGAGAACCTAGTCGAAATCCTTGACTATCAGGTTTGCAGACTGAGGAACAAAGAAGTTCCTTTAGTTAAAGTTCTTTGGTGGAATCAGTCCATTGAGAGAGCTGCTGGGGAAGCAGAAGCAGACATGCAAACCAAGTATCCTCATCTATTCTCCGCTAATCCAAATTCAGCTCAAGGTAATAGTTTTCCTTAAGCTTATTTAGTTTCATATTCAGATTTCTGTTACAAACTTGGTATTAGTTACCATTGCATGTACAGTTATATGTTCATGAGCCAGTTCAGTCACGTATCCATGATCAGATATGCATGTTTAGTATGTAAAGTCAGTTTATCAGCAATCCCAGTCATGTATTCATAAATCATGTTCATCTATACTCATGCATCAGATATGTATGTTCAGTATGATAATTCAGAATTCCAGTAATATCAGTCATATAGTCATGTTCCAGATGTTCATGTCTAGTAAGTAAGTCAGCCTCTCAGTATTCTCAGTCTCAACAGTCTCATTCGAGGATGAATGTTCCCAAGGGAGAAATAATGTAAGACCCCATAAAATCCTAAGCTTAATTCAGTCCTTTAGGCTTGTCAAGGGATCCCAGACTTAGAATATTTTTAGCTAAGTAAGAATTAGTGTCATTTTAGCCTACGAAGGTTGACAATCTTATTTCGCGATCTTTACATCCATTAAATATTGATATTTAGGTTGATTCATGATTAGGAATGTCCGTAGGTATCTTCGGACAAGTTTCAGATTTTTCGGACTTCGTTTGAGGCCCCTTTGGAATCTTAAATTAGTGGATTGACGCGATCTTGGCACGCCGCGTCAACTATCACATTGATTAATATTTTTCTCAGCTACCAGCGTCCAATTCCAGTGAATTGACGTGAACATGGCGCGGAGTGTTGGCTATCGCGTCGACCTGCGTGTCAAAAGCCCAGTTTTCAGTCATTAAAAAACCGTATTCTTGGGGGTATTTGGGTCTTTTCCCCATGTCCTTCAGCCTCCAAAACACAAAATTAAGCCCTTTGGAGCACAAATATACTCATTCATCCTCCAATTTGCTCAAGAACAAAACCCTAGGTACTCAAGTTTCAAATCAAGAACTCAAGATTCCACCATCAACTTTTAGAAATTCCTTAACTAAGGTATGTGAAGTGTTCATCCAAGGGTCTCTTCCACCCTTGGAGTCTAAGAATCAGTTTTTAGACTTCACGTATATGGATTTCATGAATACCATGATGGGTTTGATAATATTCATGTTTATAATGATTATTTGAGTTTCAAATTCTAGTGTCATGCTAAGTTTTATGTGAAGTTTATTGTTTTATATGTCTTATCATGTAAGATTATGTTAAAGCCTTCAAATTGTGAATTTGATGATTGAATTTGTGTGCTCACATGTTGATTAGTATTATGCATTTGTTGTATGTCTTCCAAGTATTTGATGAATTGTTTATGTGAACTATTAAGAGAATGAAATAATGTCAAACTAGATTATGTGCAAGTTATATCATGCAAGTGTTTGTCAAATTGCCTCAATGAACAAATGATGATCAAGTTCATAGTTTACATGTTTCATGTTTATGCCATGTCTCTTAATTTATGCTATTGAGTCCTAGGGGTACTTGTACCCGACAATTTAGCTGATTACCTAGAGCCATGTTCAGTCATAGAATATTATCAGTCATGACACGATCAGTAGTACTCTCAGTCAGTTACAGAATTCAGGAAAAACTAAGTAGAATCAGTATTAGTCAAGTCTAATTCAGTATCCATTTCAGACCTCAGTAAACTCAGTCAGCTAACAGAATTCAGTAGTATATCGTCAGTCAATGGAACTTAGTGAACTCAGTTCAGTTCAGCTAAACAGTAATCTCAGTAACAATTCAGTCCAGCCTAGTTCTGACTAGAATTTAGTTCAGTGTCCTTTCAGTCTGGAGTAGGATTCAGCACCGAGTTAACCTAGAGATGGGGGAATTCCTGCCAGCAGAGGGTTTGATCCCTAGTAGCAATCCCTGTATTACAAAGCTATATAGCCAGCGTAGGCTGATATATCTTTCTGCCAGATATTATGAGGGTTGATACTTCTCACTCGAGTTATCCTGCCAACGAGGGTTGATGAAAGAGCTTTCTGTCAGAGAGGTTTAACTCATAGTTTGTCCTTACCCATGGCACAATATTGACACCCTTCCAATCGGGGTTACAGGTTGAACCCCAATCAGTTTAGAGAGGGACATATCGGTTAGATAATTACCTCCTATAGTCTTAGTTTCAGTCTCAGTCTTAGAATAGAACTCAGTCCAGTTCTACAGATTTAGGACTATCAAACATAGTCACTCAGCTCAGTACGAAACTCAGTCTAGTTATCTAAAATTCAGGACTATCAGATACAGTCACCCTGTTATCAGTTATATAGTATCATTTATCCAGTTAATTAGTTGATTAGTATTCAAACTCAATGTTCAGTGTTATCGCTATTTCAGTTACAATATACGTATTCATGCATGTACTTTTATTCAGTCATACTCATGTTATTCAGTTATTATTGTTCATGCATATGAACCCATGTATATCAGCCTACCTCACTGAGCATACCAGTACATTCAAAGTTCTAACGCATGCTTTTTGCGCTATGATATCTTATATCATAGGTTCCGATGCACGAGCTCCAAAGCACCCTCAATAGACCAGACTTTTAATATTCAGCGTAATGGTGAGTCCTTATAGTTTTAGGATATAATTACTATATACAGTATTACAGTTTATGTCAGTAGATAAATTTAGTTGGGGACTTGTCCCATCAACTACACAGTTCATACAGTTAGAGGCTTCCCAGACTAGAGTGTTTTCATATTGTTATTCAAATTTCAGTACTTTATTCAGTTTTGGTATTTAATACCATATTTAGTATTATTTATAGATTGAACCTTATGGCATGATTTTCGCCTAATTCCATATATTATTCAGTAATATTGTTCAGTTATTGTAGCAGGTACCAGTCATAGGTTAATTTGTGGTCCTTCAGGATTATGAGCATCGTGTAGCGTTCGAGGTACAGAATCGGGACGTTATACCCGCATATTAGTTACAGGATGTGGATCACACATGGTTTAAATAGTGGACGGCAGAGAGGGTCGCTGATGCAGGGCCTATAGAATGAGAGGAGTTTGCTACTGCTTTTCTTGATAATTTCTTCCCACTAGAGTTGCGGGAGAGAAGGTCTTAGAGTTTTTTAATCTGAAACAGGGCAACATGACAGTGAAATAGTACTCTCTCAAGTTTACTCAATTAGATAGCTATGCCCCTCATATGGTATCAGATAGCAGATCTAAGATAAGTAAATTTATGTTAGGTGTATCTAGCAGTGTGGTCAATGAGTGTAGGACCACAATACTGATTATGGAGATGGACATATCCAGACTCATGGTCCATGCTCAACAGATATAAGAGGCCAAGAATAGGGAGAAGGAAAGGGAGAATAAGAAAGCTAGAATAGGTAGCTTCAACTTCACTCAGCCTAAGTTAGAGAGTGGTAGTCATTCCCAGTTCCACTTGAAATCTTTATATCCAGCTCTGTCCTCAGCCAGTGCTTCAGTGTTAAAATTCAGAGAGGGTAATAGAGATAGAGCATCAAGCCCTAAACCCAGGACAGTGTTAACAGTGCTCGAACAAATCCTCTTTACCAAAAATATGACTGAAACCATCAGGGGGTCTGCAGAGCTGGCAGGGATGTGTGTTTTAAATATGGCAAACCAGGCGATAGAATAGAGATTGTCTTTAGTCAGGTTCTCAGGGTTAGTATAATCGTCCTTCAACTTAGTCTGGTCGCCCAAATCAGCAGGGTGCCGCTTCTAGTTCCACCAGTGGGCAATGCCCAAAAGAACTCTATGCATTTCAGTCCTGACAGGATTAGGAAAGTTCTCCTGATGTGGTCACTGGTATGTTACAAGTTTATCATTTACATGTTTATGCTTTGCTAGATCTAGGAGCTCCTTTATCCTTTGTAACTTCTTATATAGTTGTTGACTTTGGAGTCAGTCCCGAAATCCTATCAGAGCCCTTCTTAGTCTCTACCCCAGTGGATAAATGTATCATAGCCCGGCGGGTTCACAGGAACTGTCCGGTTATGGTATCTCAGAAAACTACGTCAGCAGACTTAGTAGAATTAGAGATGATAGATTTTGATGTCATTCTCGGCATGGATTGACTTCATTCATGCTATGCTTTAGTTGATTGCATAAATAAAATTCTCCATTTACATTTTCCGAATGAACCTGTCCTTGAGTGGAAGGGTAGTACTTTAGCACTTAGGGGCCAGCTTGTTTCATACCTTAGAGCGGGGAAAATGATATCCAAGGGGTATGTCTATCATCTCGTTCATGTCAAGGACTCTAGTTCAGATACTCCTAGCCTTGAGTCAGTTTCAGTAGTAAATAAATTCTCAGATGTGTTCCTTGACGTTCTTCCTGAAGTCCCTCCCAAAAGGAAAAATGACTTTAGAATAGACCTTCTTCAAGATACTCAGCCTATCTCTATCCCACCATATAGAATGGCCCCATTAGAACTCAAAGAATTAAAAGAACAGTTGAAGGATCTCCTAGATAAGGGATTCATCAGACCCAATATTTTTTTGTGTAGCGCACCAGTCCTATTCGTGTGTAAGAAAGATGATTCTCTCAGAATGTGTATCGACTATCATCAGTTGAAAAAAGTCACAGTCAAGAACAAATATCCACTTCCCAGAATTGATGACTTGTTTGACCAACCTTGGGGTGCCAATTACTTTTCTAAGATAGACCTCAGATCAGGCTATCATCAGCTCAGAGTCAGAGAATATGACATTCCAAAAATAACTTTCAAAACTCGGTATGGTCACTTTGAATTCCTAGTCATGTCATTTGGTCTTATTAATGCTATGACAACCTTCATGGACTTGATAAATCGTGTGTTCAAGCAATACTTGGACATGTTCATCATAGTCTTCATTGATAAAATTCTTGTCTACTCCCGCTGTGAAAGAGATCATGCATACCATCTCATAATAGTGTTACGCCCCCTCAGAGCCCATCAGTTGTTCACCAAATTTAGTAAATGCGAATTATGGCTAAGATATGTGGCTTTCCTTGGCCATATAGTTTTCGGTGATGGAATTAGAGTAGATCCTCAAAAGACCAAAGAAGTGAGAAACTGGCCTAGACCCATCTCTCTGCCAGATATCAGGAGTTTCCTGGGTTTATTTAGCTTTTACCGATGGTTTATGGAAGGGTTTTCATCTATTGCATCCCTTATGTCCAGATTGACTCATAAGGAAGTCAAGTTCCAGTGGCCAGATTCTTGTGAGAAAAGTTTTCAGGAGTTAAAGACTCGACTCACTACAACCTAGTTTTAACTTTACCAGATGGTTCAGACAGGTTTGTGGTATATTGTGATGCTTCTAGAGTCGGTTTGGGGTGTTTTTTGATGTAGAGAGGTAAGGTCATAGCCTATGCCTCTAGACAACTCAAGCCCCGTGAAAAGAATTACCCCACCCATGATCTAGAGTTAGCAGCTATAGTATTTGCCTTAAAGATTTGGAGGGATTACTTATATGGAGTACATGTTGATGTGTTCACAAACTATAAATTCTTGCAATATGTATTCTCTCATAAAGACTTGAATCTGTGCCAGAGAAGGTAGTTAGAGTTGTTAAAAGTCTATGATATGAGTGTTCTATATCATTTGAGCAAGGCCAATGTAGTGGTTGATGCTCTCAGTAGATTGTCCATGGGTAGTGTGGCTCACGTTGAGGATGGTAAGAAGAAATTAGTTCAGGAAGTTCATCAGCTTACCCGACTAGGTATCCACTTAGTCGATTCAGTAGAGGGTAGCGTGTGGGTGGAGAATAGTTCGGAATCATCTCTGGTTTCCGAGGTAAAAGAAAACCAGTATAGAGATCCAGTTTAGTTAAGCTGAAAGAGTTAGTCAGAGATCAGAAGGTAGAGGTTTTATCCCAAGGGAGAGATGGTGTGTTGCATTATTAGGGTAGGCTTTGTGTGCCATGTGTGGATGTCATAAGGCAGAGGATTCTTACAGAGGCACATGGAGCACGCTACTCGATTCACCTACGGGCCACTAAGATGTACCGCGACTTGCGGGAAATCTATTGGTACAGTGGAATAAAGAAAGACATTGCGGAGTTTCTAGCTGTGTGCTTGACATGCCAGTCGGTTAAGATTGAGCATCAGAAGTCTAGTGGGTCCATGCAGGAGTTTAGTATTCCCACTTAGAAATGGGAAGAAGTGAACACGAACTTTGTGATAGGTTTGCCTCGTACTCGTCGTCGGCATGATTCAGTTTGGGTCATTGTAGACAAGATGACCAGATCAACTCATTTTCTTCCAGTTCATACCTCCTATTCATTTGAGGATTACGCTAAACTCTATATCAAGGATTTGGTCAGATTGCACGGTGTTCCGTTGTCCATTATCTCAGATAAAGGTACCTAGTTTACCTCTCATTTCTGGAAAGCATTCCAAAAGGGTCTTGGTACCCAAGTTTACCTCAGTACAACCTTTCACCCTTAGACAGATGGTCAAGCAGAAAGGACCATTCAGACTTTAGAGGATGTGCTAAGAGCATGTGCCATTGACTTTAAGGGCAGTTGGGATGACCACTTGCCCTCGATTGAGTTCGCATATAATAATAGTTATCATTCCAACATTTAGATGGCTCCGTTTGAGGCACTTTATGGGAGGAGATGTAGATCTCCCATTGGTTGGTTTGAAGTGGGTGAGGCCGCAGTGGTAGGGCCTGACTTGGTATTTGATACTTAGAAAAAGTTCAATTGATTAGGGAAAGGCTTAAGATAACTCAAAGCCGACAGAAATCGTATGCAGATGTGTGAAGAAAAGATCTTGAGTTCGAGATTGGTGATTATGTATATTTAAAAATCTCTCCTATGAAGGGAGTGAAGAGGTTTGGCAAGAAGGGGAAACCCAATCCCCAATATGTCGGTCCTTACCAAATTCTCAATCGTTTTGGAGTTGCCTTCAGACTTAGATTCAGTACATCCAGTGTTCCATGTCTCCTTGCTAAAGTACATAAGTGACCCTGCATTTGTAGTCTCTATAGAGGGTATAGATGTTCAGAATAGTCTCTCTTATGACAAAATCTTAGTCGAAATCCTTGATTGTCAGATTCACAGAATAAGGAACAAAGAAGTTCCTTTGGTCAAAGTTCTTTGGCAAAATCAGTCAATTGAGTGAGCTACTTGGGAAGAAGAAGCAGATATGCGAACCAAGTATCCTCACCTCTTATCCATAAACTCGAACTCAGCTCAAGGTAATATTTTTCTTGAATTTACTCAGTTCCACGCTTAGATTTTGTTTATAACTCTATATCAGTTCAATTGTATAACATCCGCATATCATGCATACCTTCATGAAACAGCTCAGTCATGTGCCATGTCCTTAGAATTCAGTCATGCTTCAGTTATGCATGTTCAGTATAAAAACTCAGTACACCTGTAGCTTCAGTCATGTAATCATTCTTCAGTTGTGCATGTTCAGTATATAAATTCAGTCTATCAATATTTTCATCTTAATCAGTCTCATTCGAGGACGAATGTTCTCAAGAGTGAGATATTGTAAGACCCCACAGAATCCTAATCATTTGAGTCCTTTAAAGCATGCCAAAATAGGTCCCAGACTTAGAAAATTTCAGCAAAGTGTTAGGACTTAGTCATTTCTAAAGCCCTCAAACTTTGAGGAATTTATTTACGACTTTCCCAATCTTAGAAAGTTAGGTTTAAAGTTGATTCACGATTGGGGAAGTCAATAGTACATCTCGGGTGAGTTTTGAAATTTTTGGACAAGCGTAAGGGCGTTTTTGAAACTCCAAAATAGTGGCTCAAGGTGATTATCCCGTGGCGCCCTGCCCAGTTTGGTGTTGGGGGAAGCTCGAGATGTAGCCCGCGGTGCCCTACCCAGAGCGGCGTTCCAGAGACCGCGGTGCCCTGGCCAGTACGGTTTGGGTAAATTCTGTAGTTTTATGTAGCATTTTTAAGTGCAAATGGGTCATTTTCCCTTCACCCAACAGCTCCACAACACGGGATTAAAGCCCCAAATAGCATAATTGCTTATTCTTTTCACAAAATCATCTCAAGAACAAACCTTAGCTTCAACTAGTTCACGAATAAAATCTCAATAACTTACCCCAATCTCTACGAAATTAACAATCAAGGTATGTTTGGTGTTCATCTTTGGGTTCCTTTCACCCATAGAGCCCAAGAATCCCTTTTAAAAATACATGATTGAGTTTTCATGAATTTCATGCCTCAAGATTTAATTGTATTCATATTCATGATAGTGATTGGGTTTCAATTCATGATTAATTATAGGGAAAAGGGTCAAATTTACACCTCTACTTAAGTTTAATAGCAAAATTTACCCTCTGTTATACTATCAGTTCATATTTTCCCTTGATGTTAGCAAAGTATTCACCTGTTCCCTTTAATTTAATGGAATGAACACAAATTACAATATATTATCAATTTTTAAAGATAAGTTCAACCCATTTATTGGAGGAGAGAAAGAGACGACGCCATTGCTGATCGTAATGCTTTGATTCAAGAAAGGGACGATGCCATTGCTGCTCTTCGATTACAGGATAGCTCTACAAATGACAATAGTATTATAACCAACAGTAAATGCATAGAACCATAGCTGAAGCTGCTTATGGTTCAATGAAAGATCCCACAGCTAGCTAATTGAAAGACTCAGATACTTTTGAAGCAAAGGTTCCTAAAAAGGTCAAACAACCAAAATAGAGCAGACCCAATAAGCAAGCCAAGATTCCAAGAGTGAGCAAAAATGGTGCGAAAAGTTTAAATATGCAGGTTATTGCTACAATATCAGATGATCAGGCAAATCTTCTTGAGATGGATAGTGATAAGGAAGCAGATACACAACTCACATCATGGAAAGACAATTTGTGGTTGAACCAAATCAACTTTGATGAGTCTGCCATGCCAGTGATGGTTTGCTCTTGTACTGGGACTCCACAACCATGCTATAAATGGGGTCATGGTAGGTGGCAGTCATCCTGCTGCACAACTACCATATCTATGTATCCATTACCTCAAATTTCAAACAAATGATATTCTCGAGTGGGTGGCCGAAAGATGAGTGGTGGTGCCTTCAGTAAATTGCTTAATCATTTTGCTGCTCAAGATTATGATCTGTCTATTCCACTTGATTTGAAGGATTCGGATCAATTGGCTAAGCATGACACCAACCGATACAACACATTGAAATAACTTCCATGTGCACGTTGAATTGGAACCTCACAATAGGAAATGGGTTTTATATTTAAAATTTGATAATTTATTGTAATTTGGATCATTCCGTTAAATTAAAAGGAACGGGTGAATACTTTGCTAACGGCAAGGGAAAATATAACCTGATAGTATGACAAAGGGTAAACTTAGCTATTAAACTTAAGTAGAGAGGTAAATTTGACCCTTTTCCCTTAATTATAAGTTTCCATGAAATTAAAATAGTTTAAGTGATGAATTATATGAATTGAATGCTAAACCCTTGAATTTGAAATTGAGTATTGTATTCGTGATGCTCATGTGTTGGCCATTATCATGTGAAATAATCCATGCTCCCAAAGTGTTTGCTAAAATGCCTATGTGAAGTAAATAGTGGAATCATGACATGTCATATGTGGTCCCAATCATGTAAAAGCTTATGCCGTAAAAGTGCTTGATAAAATGTCTCTATGAATGAATTGTGGACAAGTGTAAATTGTTATGTTTCTCAAGATCATGCTATGCTTTACTCTTCATGCTATCGAGTCCTAGGGGTATCTAATACCTAAAAATCTTCGCTGTTGACCTAGATCTAAAGTAGTTATAAAATAGTCTCAATAATACCATGATTAGTAGAACTCAATCAAACTTAGTGAAGTTAGTCCAATTCAGTTAGTTAACACGATCAGTAATAGTTTAGTCAAGCCTAGTACAGTTTAGAAATCAGTTCAATATCTATTTAGTTGAGAGTAGGATTCAGCACCCAGTGAACCCAAGAATGGGGACTCGCCTTCCAGTAGAGGGTGTAATCCTAGAAACAGTCCTTGCGTTCTAGAACTACGTAGCCAGCGTAGGTTGCGACATCAACCAGCTAGTTTAGGGTTGATGAGGTATCTTACCTACCAGTTGAGGGTACCGCCATTCTCATTCAGAGCACTTGCCATATGTGGGTGACTTAATAACTTGTCTTTACCCGTGGCACGGTATTGATACCCTTCCAACTGGGTTACAGGTTGGACCTCAATCAGTTAAGAGAGGGTCATGTTGGTTTGATGATTACCTCCCACAGTTTCAGTTTCATACTCAGCATAGAACTCAGTTCAGTTCTATAGAGTCAGGACTATCAGACACTGTCACTCAGCTTAGTACAAAACTTAGTTCAGTTCTATAGGATCAGGACTGTCAGACGCAGTCACCCAATTATAAGAAATTCAGTTATCAGTAACCTCAACTATCAATTACTCAGTTATCGAAGCTTAGTATTCAGTTTCAGAGTAATCCTAGAAACAGTATACTTGTATGTGGGTTGCATTGTATAATCAGCAAGAACAACATGTTCAGTTAGTCATGTACTCCTACTCAGTTATATTCTTATCACTTAGTCGATTATTGTTCATACATATGAACCCATGCATACAGTCTTACCTCACTTAGCATACAAGTACATTCAAAGTACTGACACATACTCTTTTTTTATGCTATGATGTCCAATATCATAGGTTTAGACGCACGAGCTCCTGACCGTACTTAGCAGTTCAGACTATCAGCAGTAGATACAGTTGTGAGTTCTCATAGTTCAAGGACAAAGTTCATTTATTTCATTAGTTCAGTATGTTTAGTAGCAGGAGTTAGTTGGGGACCTGTCCCATCAACTCCATATTCAGACAGTTAGAGGCTTTCATAGTAGATTTTCTTAGATAGTATTCAGTTTGTTTTCAGTATTCTATCAGTATTTTGAGAACCTTATGGCATTTCAGTTGTACTTTCGCACTATTTTAGTATTATTATTCAGTGCTCATAGCAGGTACCTGTCATGGGTTAGCTTGTGATCCTTCGGGGTCGTAAGCACTGTGTGGCATCCAGGGTGCAGACTCGGGGGGTAATAATTTTGCTTTGCATGTAATAGAAACTACTCCGTGTAGGCACA
The DNA here is from genome assembly GCA_030864225.1 of Capsicum baccatum var. pendulum. NCBI lineage: Eukaryota > Viridiplantae > Streptophyta > Magnoliopsida > Solanales > Solanaceae > Capsicum > Capsicum baccatum. The sequence continues at coordinate 71,236,301 of CM061552.1, read as the reverse complement.
AAATGACCCTACTTCACTAGATCAAAATGAATAAGAGATCCCCTTCTTGACTATATCTTTGTTACAGGAAAAGAAAAATAACTAGTAGTAAAACTAGACTCTACCAATCATTTTCAAACCTATAAACGATAGTCTCGAGGATGGGATAAGGAAAATACGAGGGAAGAATTTTCCAAGACAATCGGAATCATGGGAGATTAATTCGAGGAAACATTATTGAATTGGACCTCCACTCTACCCATGACTCGTCGCCTGTTCTAAAATAATGACTTAAAACCTGTCATTGTCATGTCATGTCAAGAAGTAAGATAATGATGAATAAGAGACAATAGCCTTAGAATAGTAAAAGAGTTCGAGAATTAAAGAAGCCTAATCTAGAGAAAACTGAGGTGGTTAACTAGGAGGGCAATGACTAAGGGAATTAGACAATTGATCCTTCGTTCTATCACGACAAAGGCAATAAAAATGCCATGTCATCTGTAGAGGTGCTTATTTCTATCCTAGTAAGATGGATAATAGTATTCAGGGCCATTTAACCCTGAAAATTCTTTTTATGTACGAACTACGTTTGACCTGAATTCCCAAGAAAGGGATACGTGGGCAGCCTATGTTGGCTTCGGTCAACTCCTTAGGAAAATTTATCCTTTTCTTTCATGTATGAACTATGTGATGACCTGAATTCCCTAAAAGGGATATGTAGGCAGCCTATGTCGGCTTTGATCAACCCAATAGATTTTTTCTATATATCCTTAAAGTAGTCTTGAACTATATTTGACCCGATTCCTGCTTCAACGGGATACGTAGGCGCCCCAATGGTTCGGTCATATAACCCCAAAAATGGAAACTGGGGCAGAATTTTTGAGAAGAAATCTCGAAAATTCACAAGAGGAAGAACATCTTTCAAAAACAAAGAGAACTAAGATTAACAAAGACTCCGGATCCTCACGGGCTGATATCATCTGAAACAACTTTAAACTGGGGCAGAAATTTTAAGGAGGCCCTCAAAATTTCCACTAATATATTGGAATATATTTCAAATTTTCCAGCACCAGAGGTCAAATCAAGCTTTAGAAGTCACCATCTGTGACAAAGTCTAGTTAGACTAAATCTTCGGCTATGACAAAACTTTTGATAGAAAGCCTCAACGATGATGAATCCCTAAAATTCCTCCATCAAACGTCGGAATACAGTCAGAACCTAGAGAAAGATGTTCGTCGGGCTTGTACATGACATAACTGGCCGAGATTTTTCAAAGCTTTTACACGAATTTTTTGAAAGTAGTACTACTTTCTAAAATCTGTACAAATCTTTTTATTTAGTGATTGTCTAGGCATTTATTGAAACGGGGAGTCAGAGTAGAGATCCCAACATGATGGAGCACCCGAAAGATGGTGAGGAGCAAACCAAGGATCAAAGGACGCCACCACGGAGTATTTCAGTCAAAACTAACTGTTTTTCTGTGGATGCATGGATCAATACACAAGGATGAAAATCTTTTTCAGAAAGCCTCAAGTGAGTTGCGAGCTACACCAAAGTATATAATGCTCAATAATGATATTTTTGGGTAGCCCCAAAGACGGGTTTAATGTCCATTTATTGAGGATCTTTTGAATTGTCTATCTCATTTCTTGAGACCATGAAGGACAAACAAAGACGCCTTATCTATTTTATGAATATTGTATTTAGAATTCTTTATATAAAAAGAGTCGCTATCATAAGAGATTTTATGTCTATTAAATATTTACTTTGAGTGTAGGTGCATTTAAGAAAGTCGACACAATAAATACAACAATCAAAGGATTACTCAATAGGAGGAAGAGACAAAAGTCATCCTCAAAATTTTCCTTGAAGCAAAGTAAACGGTATTTGAGTAGTCCCCAAACAAGGGTTTTGCCCCATTTACTTGCATTCGGTGGATCTGCTATTTAATTACTTCTTCAAAAAGAGAAGATTAATAGAAGAATAAGTCATTCAAATTATGATGCTCAGTATTTGTCATTAAACTATCATAAAGCTTGACTGTGGTCGCCAGTGAGAGCGACATTGTGTCTACTAACTATTTACCTTGAGTACAGGTACATGTAGAAAGAAAAATGCAAACAAATAGACTCAGGTGAAATTGTTTTCAAACCACCGGAAGTGAAATTGTTTTCAAACCACCGGAAGAACCATTTTATCTCATTGTCAAAAAGCCCATCTCATGCCATTGCCAAGAGGGCCATTTCATATCATCACCGAGAGGGCCATTTTATGCCATTGCCAAAAGGGCAGGGCCATTTCATGCCACTGCCGAGAGGGCCATTTCATATCATTGCCGAGAGATCCATTTCATACCATTGCCGAAAGGACCATTTCATATCATCTCATTGCCAAGAGGGCTATTTCATATTATCTCACTGTCGAGAGGGCCATTTCATGTCATTTCCAAGAGGACCATTTCATCTCATTTTATTGCTGAGAGGGCCATTATATTTAATATCTGTTGACAAGCGAGATAGCATACGCTAGCGTCGAGGATATCATCAGCATTAATATCTGTTGACATATGAGATAGCATATGCTGGCATCAAGGACATCCTCAACATCTAATATCTGTTGATATGTGAGACATAAATGCTGGCATTGAGGATATCATTATCATCTAATATATATTGATACGCGAGAAACAAAAGCTGGCATCGAGGATATCATCAGCATCTAATATCAAACGTTGGTGTCGAGGATATCATGAGCATCTAATATCTATTGACACGTGAGACACAAATGCTGGCGTCGAGGATATCATCAGCATCTAATACTTGTTGACACGTGAGATAGCATACGCTGGCGTCAATAATATCATCAACATCTAATATCTATTAAAACGCGAGATAGCATACGCTGACGTTGACAATATCTCATTATTTTATGAATCAACGTCTGAATGCATCAAAAGCACGTAATTCAAAGGGATGTCTCTAAGTCGCTATCTGAAAGTGAACGACATATAAGACTTCCTAGAAATTAGCAATCTGAAGGTCATCTATAAGTCATATTATTTAAAATAGGATAGTGTGTAAGATTACCTATGAGTTGATAGCCCATAGGTCATTCGTAAGCTGCAACAACATCCTAACCGGATAGTGTACAAGGTTACCCAAAAATTGATAGTCCGAAGGTTATCCGTAAGTCTCAACTAAATCCTTACCAGAGAATATGCAAGATTGTCAAATTGATAAGTCCAAGGTTTCTCTATAAGCCGCGTCATATCCAAGATTGATTAAGTGCAGGATTACCCAAAGACTAGTAATTTGAGACATATCTATAAGACATATTGTATCCAAGGTCGGATGATGTATAGGAATACCTGAGAACTATCAGTTGGAGGGATATCTGTAAGCCATATCTTATCTAAGGTCGGATAATGTGTAGGATTACCTAAAGGCATGCAATTCAAAGAATATCTGTTAGTCGCCTTGTATCCAACACAAATAATGCTCAAGATTATCCAAAGATTGACATTTCAAGGGAAATCTATAAGTTGTATCGATACAAAAGATGCGCAGGCCTTACCCGAGGTCACATGCAAAGATTATTGTCTATAACCAGAAAGGTTATCATAGGTAACCAAAATGGTTCACCTCAACATAATATTACACGGTTGCAGGGACCGTTCTGCATAAAGTGTTATCAGTTTCCAAAAAGATCACCCCATTTTGAAGATATATTCAACCAACAAATGAGATAATTATGCAACAACCAAGAGAGTTGTTGTGTCTATTGTTGCAAGTTATTTTCTTCCAAACAGGTATATGAAAGGGATAACTTCGCTTTTCAGGCAATAACTCACGTGGAGATATGGTAAAGACTATATACCTCTTTCGTAAATTATGTATAAAACTAACACTTTTGTTTAAGACATTGTCGAGAGCATCAGAGAGGATGAAAATCTCAAATAAAAACCACAGATACGGACGACATCAGATAGGATGCAGCACAACGTGGAACTCTTTCTTAGCAGCAAAACAAGACATAGTCTAGAGAGGGACGTCAAACTCTCTAGACACGAGCTAAATAATGATCACCACCACCATCTACCACACCGCTGTTAGAAGGAATGTGGGAATTTTTGGGATATTTTGGTTTCAGCTTCACCTTCAGTATATTTCTAAACTCATACAAAGAGTAAACTTCTCTTTCTTTTAAATTTGAGTGATAGTGCACCTAGAGTTTTAAAAATTATGTCCAGGTAACTTCTTGCCTATGGATGTAAAGGATCCCACACTCATGGTTAAGAGGTTACAAGCCTCTTTTCTGCAACTCAATCAACTTGTCACTCATCCCCAGCCAAAGATTGTCTAAAATAAGAGACTATCTTTTCTACCGATCGAGTCGAACTACAAGTAGTCTGATTCCCTGAGTCTCGGGGATATGTAGCCTGGGATCTATGTAGAAAACTCAACTGCATTGCAACCTTCCCCCCAAATCCCTCTATTCCCCATTTTTTTGGTTTCACCAAAACTCTAAAACCGAGATAGCTTATGAATTTTTGGAAATCGTGCTTCACATCAAACTTTATGAATAACAAGTGGCCTGAATTCTCAAATAACCTAAGATATGTAGGAAACTTGATACCAAGGTCCGGCCATAACTCTATGAAACTCGTACGAAAGCCAACCTCTTTCAGATTCGAATTTATGGTCGGACAAAATATTAGGAAAGTCAACCTCCCTTTGCCCAGGGTTACTTGCATACACCCTACCCAAAGGGAGGGGGAAGTTGTTGACACCTATTTTTTTCCCACCAAGACTAAGTTTAATCCTAAGTTTCTTCAGTTTTTAATAAAATCAAAATATTTATTTCATCCGAATAAAAATTTTTCAAATTTTTTTTGTATGTGATTTTGTCATTTTAAGTAGCAATTATATATTATGGTATTCAATTATACAAAATTATATAATTTTGTTACTTAAATATCTATTTTTTTAATAAAATATCAAATTTTAATCTAGGATTGTCTTGAAATAAATATAATGATTAAAATCTTGATTCAAATATAATTTGTTATCAAAATAATTCTTTTGGATAAATATATGTTGGATATTATTAAATCAAGAAGCTCAAAAATAAATGAGGAGTTAATTTGTATCTAATTTCAATTTAATTTAGCCAACCTGTTAAATTTGACCATAATTGGCCAATAAATTTTCAATTTGATCAAAATTTAAATGGATGAATAAATCCTAATTGGGGTTATGATTAAAATAACCCCAGATCCTAATAAAAACAACGTCAACCCAAACAATTTAAAGCCATCAGTAGGCCCAAATCCTAATAAAACCGAACTAGCCCACTTTTTCCTTTTTATTTCAGCAACCCTTTAACATCAGTTGCAAACTTCTGCCCCAAGCCCAATCAACACCAGATGACCTAGACCACCTTCTAATCTCCTTCTTCTTTAATCATGTAACCAAAACTGCTACAACTTCCAAAAAACCGCGACAACAACAACATGCACAACCGACCACAACACAAATACCTAATTCCAACAAAAATTGACTCGAATCCGATCCGACCTCAATCCTCTTAGGTGGCTAGTGTTGGTTATGGAAAAAGCTAAGAAGCTTTCAAAAATTGATGAGTTGGCTCATCCAACGTATAAATTCCGCGAATCTCAGGATAATTGGTACGATTTTGTACATAGTTAGAGGATTTTCATTGGTTCTTGAGTATAATTCATTTTTCATAAATTGTATTGGTCCACCCATTTCAATTTCTCTCAAGAAATCTAAAAATGGGTACAAATTACTGATGAAACCCAAGCTGTAGGGGGATTTCTAGTTTCAAATTTCAAATTATCTTCAGCAAAAATCCCTAAATTACCCCTATTTCAAAATTTTCCCACATCGGTGAGCTCCAATTAAATCCTATTCTTTCATTCTTCTATAAATAGCCCTCTTTAGAGCAAAAAGGAGGTTCGAAAGAGAGCAGGAAAAATTTTTGAAAGGAAAAAAAAAGAAAAAGGAAAGTGGAATGAGGGTGAAAACCATTTTGAGCAAAAAACAGTGCACTTTTTGTTTGGAGTATAAAATTTTTTGCTTCCCGAGAGGTTGGGGACTGCTAGGAGCTCTCGGAGTTGCGAAAAAATCCCCTGGTGGTGGTTGGAATCCTGTCGTCAACTCGTCATCCTGTTTTACTGCTTCAAAACAGGTGATGCTTCATCCTTTAGTTTCTGTTTTTCTTTCTTTTCATCATTCTATAGTCGTAATGGCTTTCGTGATAGCCTTGTGTACTGGGACTGCTTGTTGTAGAAGCCTTAGAAGGCTATAGGATTATCAGTTAAATGTTCGTTCGAAGAAATCATCTGCATTAGTCTATTTAGTTTTATCAAATGATGTTTGATTTATTGGTCATTTCATGAGAGTTGTTCTGTAAGCTATTTTAACATGTTTTCTGTGCTCATCATAGTTTCGTTTGAAATTTGCCTCTTTTTTATATATACGTGATTATTGTGCTTGATTAATGTGGAATGAAGTCGTAATTGACAACATTTGTTAGTATCTTTGTTGTGGTAGCGTGGAAGCCATTCTATTGAAGACTTAGATTCATTGTTCCTAGCTCAAGGCTCCTCGATGACATTTTGACACATGAATTATCAAAAGAGAGGATGAAAAAGGCCCTAAATGACCCACAACAAGTGTCTTTTTTTTTGGTTTGCTTTGCATTATTGGAAAAATTATCTGGACATATTTGAACATAGTTGATATTAGGGATCGGTTCATGAATTAACAGCTTAGTAGATTTGCTATACTGGAACCAATTGTGATGGAATACAAAGTGGCTTTTTCTGGCAATTTCTGTGTGTGTTTTCTTGTGCGTATCAAATGTGTTTTCATTAATTTTGGTCAGCCAACAAGACTATATGCGTTGTTCATTTTGGAAGTACCAGGAAGATACAAATTTTCATTTTTTTTGGGCAATTTTGATTAAAAATTCTCCATTAATTTTTATGATGATTGAAAATTTGATGTTTTCGCCTGTTTTATTATTGGGGGTCGGTTCATGAAGTAACATTTTAGTAGTTTTACTACTGGAACTTATGGGTGTTGGAATCCATAATTATTTTTTTGTGTGTATGGTAATCAATGTGTGTGCTTTGTTTTATTGTGTGCAAGTTCTCTTTTTCAAACATCTTTTGTTTTGTATTACTTGGTGAGGTGTGTGTTCAAGCATTAAGTCTTTGGATTATTACTGTAATTTACCTCATTTTATTTCGTATTGACTTGCCCAGAGTGTGAATATACTCCCAAGCATGGGCCCTAATTTGGATTAAATAGTTTTCACCCAAGTAATTATTTCTTATTCTTTCGATTGGTCTCCTCGAGTTGGTGTTCATTTTTATCTTCGCATGTTCAAATATTTAGTACAATTTAGTTGGAAAAAATTGCACGCTTTGCCTTTGTGTTTCTCAAGTCTTTTTTCTTGTCTTTCTTCTTTGATAAATATTTGGTTGGCTAAAATATAAGATTCATTTTTATAAAATTTCGTATGGTCATGCGCTGATTGGATTGGCATAAACCTCTTAGTATTCTCCATTAGCTCTTGATTACTCATTAGAATTAGAGTCATGTTTTTAGTAACCACGTATTAATTTGTTGTATATTTTTTTTCTTTAATTGAGCATTGTGCTAATTACTCTCAGCTTTCCTTTTAATATTTGATCACGTATTGAATATCCTTTACCCCTCCTCTCTCCCTACCTTTTCTTGATTATATACTAATATGTGTTTTATTTTCTCTTTCTTTGCATAGAAATCATTTGAGTTCTACATGGACTCTTGTAACGTCCCAAATCTGATACTCAAAAAGCTACACGGTGCTCATGACCCCGAAGGACCAAAAGCTAACCCATGACCGATATCTGTACCTGTACACTATATAATATGACATAATAATGTGGAAACATGCACTGAAAGGCTATAAGGTTTAATACCGAACATGATCTAAATGATATAACATCTGTGTGGGGTAATAGAATACCTAAAATAAAAACTGAACATACTGAAGTCTGAAACATGATAGTCTAGAAAGCCTCTAACTAACTGAACTGTCTGAGTAAGGAGTTGATGGGACATGTCCCCAACTAACACCAACTAATAAACTGATTAATGAGATAATAGGGAAATAATCATGTCCTCAAAAGATAAGGACTCACTTCTAACTCTGTCTACGGATATCTGGAATCTACTATTGCTCTGGAGCTCGTCTCTCTGAACCTTTGGTATAAGACACCATAACGCAAATGCATCAGTACTTTGTATTGGTATGCATGTGAGGTAGGCTAAATGCATGGGGTTCATATGCATCAACAATAATAATAACTGACTAACTATCATGAGCGTAAAAATACATGCATGGGATATAACAACTGACACTAATACTGTAATAACATGATTACTGAATCATAATATAACTGATAACATGAGTGACTGTATCCGATAGTCCTGAATTTGATGGAACTATCTGAGTTTTGTACTGTGTTTGAGTTGACTAAATTTGATAGTCCTGAATTCTGAAGAACTATCTGAGTTATTTTACTGAGACTGATATTGAGACTATGGGAGGTAGTCATCTAACCGACATGCCCCAAATGATACATTATAGCTAAATTGGGGTCCAATGTGTGCCCTGATTGGAAGGGTGTCAATATCGCACCACTGGTAAGGACAACATATGAGTGACCCTAATATAATAGGTAACTTTAGTGAGAACGGTGGGAACCCTTATATAGCAGGCTAAGCCACCTCATCTACCCTCATATAGCAGGCTATGATGTCTCAACCTATGTTGGCTACATAGATCTGGAACGCAAAGATTGCTTCTAAGAATCACACCCTCATATAACAGGTGAGTTCCCATTCTTGGGTTCACTCGGTGCTAATTTCTACGCCCATTTGAATAGACACTAAACATGAATTACTGAACTGAACATGGACTGAGTTACTGAATTTCGTTGACTGATGGAATATTATTGATATCTGACAACTGACTGAGTTTATGAGATCATGGAGATTTCCTGAGTCATAAGACTGTCTGAAGTCTAAGGATTCATAGCTTGACTGAGAGTATCGTGGAAACATGACATGGCTCTAGGCACACAGCTAACATTTCGGGTACAAGTACCCCCAGGACTCGATGGAAGGAAAACTGACCAAGCATAACTTACTTGAACATATAACTAACATCATAATCCATAATACATTTATAGAAGCATTCCATCAAAACATGTGATAGGCATAACTTGTACATACATGGGGATCTCATGATATCATACTAGTTGGGCATTGTTCCTTCATCTAGGCATTTAATCAAACACATGGTAGGCATAATACATGTAGACAATATTATACAACAATTAATCATCATGATTCATCTCTAATTTCATCATCTAGGTTTTATTCATAGGTTTACATGAATATACATTTATACAAATCAATTCCACATAAAATTGATCACCCAACATGGATTTGAATTTAATTGATCATTCTCAACATAAACAAAACAAACCCAACATGAAATTCATAAAGAAATCCATAAACTTAAACTTAGAAAAGAGATTCTTGGGCTTCATGGATGAATGGAGTCCATGAATGAACACTACGCATACCTTAGTTCTTAATTTCATGAAGATTGACGGAGGAAATTCTTGATTCTGAATCTTCTATAAAGAGACCTAGGTTGTTCTTGAGAGGTTTTTGAGAGAAGAGAGTGTATTTTGGGTGAAAAGTGGTTGAATCACGTGTTAAAAGGCTTAAATAGGGGTGGAAAATTGACCCCTTTAACCCTGGACGCATTATATAATTTCAGTAAAATTTTCCCGAACTGAACCCCTGGCGCGATTCGGTGCTATTGTGTCGTGTCACTGGAATTTGACAATTGGGAAACTGAGGGATGGCGCGACGTTGATCCATCACATTTCCCCTTCTTTTGCGACCTGGAGGTTTGGCGCAACGCGGAGGAAATCGCACTAAGACACTGGAAAAGGACAATTCTGAATTGGGGCCCTAGCGCGATGCGCCAAAATCATGGACCCCTACTAAAATTTGTCAAATGCCATTTCCTCTTGTGGCATGACGCGCCACTGACTAATATGGCGCTGTTTTACGATGGGAACTTGAAATAGTCGTAACTTCTGACCCGGTTATCGGATTTGGGCAAATCTTATGTTGATGGAAAGCTTATTGAATTTCCTACATGACAAAGAGAGAAAATCTTGAAAATTACTCATAGAATAACCATCACTCAATTTAAAAGATAATACTAGACATTCTTGAGATGAAATTAGCTAGAAAAAGTACGGGGCATTACAATATCTCCTCATTGAGAATATTCGTCCTCGAATGAGACTGACTAAGAGGGGAAAAAACACAACTAACGTACATACTGAACATGAATAACTAGAACATGATCTCATGACTGACAAGCTGAACATATAATACTGAACATGCATATCTGATGCATGGGTAACTTATTCATGAATGCATGACTGAGTGTTCTGAAGAACTAAGTTTCTCATAATGAGAATGCATGTATGATGCATAATTACATAACTGAACTGATACATGAGTTCATGACTGAATATGCAATGGTACTTGATACCAAGTTTATAATGGAAACATGAGCATGAAACTATATACCAAGTTTGTGATGAACACTGAACATGAAACTAAGTAAGCTTAAGGAGAACTGTTACCTTGAGCTTGATCTGAGTTGACGAATAAGAGGTGAGGATACTTGGTACACATGAATTCCTCTGCTTCCCAAGTATCTCTCTCGACGGACTGATTTTTCCAAAGAACCTTAACTAGAGGGACTTCTTTGTTCCTCAATCTACGAGTCTGATAGTCTAAGATTTCGACTGGAATCTCTTCATAAGAGAGAGTGTTCTGAACATCAATGCTCTGAATAGGGACTACAACTGATGGGTCACCTATGCACTTCTTGAGCAAAGAGACATGAAAGACTAGATGAACTGAGGCTAGATTTGAAGGCAATTCGAGCTCATAAGCTACCTTGCCGAATCTACTGAGAATCTTGAAGGGACCAACATATCGAGGACTGAGTTTTCCTTTCTTTCTAAACTGCTTCACTCCCTTCATGGAAGAGATCTTTAGATAGACAATGTCACTAATCTCAAACTCGAGATCTTTTCTATGAACATCTGCATAAGACTTTTGTCGGCTCTGAGCAGCCCGAAGTCTTTCTCTGATCAATTGGACTTTTACTAAGGCGTAAAATACTAAGTCAGGCCCTATTATTGAGGCCTCACTAACTTCGAACCAAGCAATTGGAGATCTACATATCCTACCATAGAAAGCTTCGAATTGAGCCATCTGAATACTGGAACGATAGTAGTTGTTGTATACAAACTCAATCAAAGGTAAGTGGTCATCCCAACTTCCCTTGAAATCAATTACACATGCCCTTAGCATATCTTCTAACAGCTGAATGGTCTTTTCTGCTTGACCATCTGTCTGAGGATGAAAGGTTGTACTAAGATGAACTTGGGTACCAAGACCCTTTTGGAATGCTTTCCAGAAATGATAGGTGAACTGGGTACCTCTGTCTAAGATAATAGATAGCGGAATACCGTGCAACCTAACCAACTCCTTGATGTAGAGTTTGGCATAATCCTCGCCTGAATAAGAGGTATGCACTGGAAGGAAATGAGCTGATTTGGTCATTCTGTCTATAATAACCCAGACTAAATCATGCTGATGATGAGTTCGAGGCAAACCCATCACAAAGTCCATGTTCACTTCTTCCCACTTCCAAGTAGGAATAATGAACTCTTGCATAGGACCACTAGGCTTCTGATGCTCTATCTTAACCTGTTGACATGTAGAGAGCTTAACCACAAACTCTGCAATATCTCTCTTCATCCCACTCCACCAATAGACTTCCCATAAGTCACGGTACATCTTTGTGGCCTGTGGATGAATAGAGTAGCGTGCGCCATGCATTTCTACAAGAATTATCTGCCTTAATTCATCTACACTTGGAACACAGAGATGACCCTGGCAACGAAGAACACTATCTCCCCCCTAGGAGAAAACCTTTATTTTCTGATCCTGAACTGACTCTTTCAACTTGACAAGGCTGGGATCTCTATCTTGCTTTTCTTTCACCTCGAAAACTAGAGATGATTCTCAACTACTCTGAACCCATATATCACCCTCATCTATATCGACTAAGCAAATGCCTAGTCTGGAAAGCTGATGGACTTCCTGAGCTAACTTCCTCTTACTGTCATCCACATGAGCAACACTACCCATAGACAGTCTACTAAGAGCATCAACCACAACGTTGGCCTTGCGCGAATGATAAAGGACACTCATGTTATAATCTTTCAAGAGCTCTAACCACTTTCTCTGAAAAAGATTGAGATCTTTCTGAGAAAAGATGTACTGAAGACTCTTATAACCTGTGAAGACATCTACATAAACTCCGTAGAGATAATGCTTCCAAATCTTTAAGGAAAAGGCTACGGCTGCTAACTCAAGATCATGAGTAAGATAATTCTTCTCATGAGGCTTAAGCTGTCTGGAGGCGTAGGCTAGGACCTTACCATGATGCATGAGGACACAACCCAAACCTACTCTGGATGTATCAGAATGCACTACGAACCCATCTGAACCATCTAGGAGAGCTAAGACTGGAGCTGAGGTGAGTCGAGACTTTAACTCCTTAAAACTCTTCTCACAAGGATCTGACTACTGAAACTTGACTTTCTTCTAAGTCAATCTAGACATAGGGGATGCAATAGAATAAAATCCCTCAACAAACCATCGGTAATAACCATCCAAACCCAAAAAACTCCTGATATCAGATGAAGAGACAGGTCTGGGCCAGTTTCTTACTGCTTCGGTCTTTTGAGGATCAACTCTAATGCCATCACCGGAATTAATTTGACCAAGTAATGCTACTGAACTTAGCCAAAATTGGCACTTACTAAATTTGGTGAATAGTTGATGATCTCTGAGAGCCTGAAGTACTGTTCTTAGATGGTCTGCATGATCTCGCTCACTACGGAAATAGACCAGAATATCATCTATGGAGACTATGACGAACATGTCCAAGTACTGCTTGAACACACGATTCATCAAGTCCATGAACACGGCTAGGGCATTGGTAAGACCAAATGACATGACTAGGAATTTGAAGTGACCATACCGGGTATGAAAAGCTATTTTGAGAATATCACATTCTCTGACTTTGAGCTGATAATAGCCGGATCTGTGGTCTATCCTAGAGAAATAACTAGCACCCTGAAATTGGTCAAACAAGTCATCGATTATAAGAAGAGGATACTTGTTTTTGACCGTGACTTTATTAAGTTGACGGTAGTCTATACACATTCTGAGAGAACCATCTTTCTTGTGCACAAATAATACTGGAGCGCCCCACGGGGAAATACTAGTCCTGATAAATCCCTTATCTAAGAGATCTTTCAACTATTCTTTCAGTTCTCTGAGTTTTGCTGGTACCATTCTGTATGGTAGAATAGATATAGACTAAGTATCCAGAAGAAGATCAATACCAAAGTCTATTTCCCTTTCGGGAGGAATTCCCAGAAGATCTTCGAGAAAGACATCTGAATATTCATTCACTACTGGGACTGATTCAAGATTGTAAGTCTCGAAACTAGTGTCCTTAACTCGAATAAGATATTAAACACATTCTTTAGATATTATTTTCCGTGCTCGAAGGTAGGAAATACAAGCACAGAAATAAGTTAACCCCTGAAAGCGGAAACACTACCCTTCCACTCAAGGACGAGTTTATTCAAAAACTAAAATTGGACTATTCTATTTCTGCAGTTGAATGTGGCATAGCAGAAATAAAGCCAATCCATGCTGATAATGACATCAAAATCAGTCATCTCCAATTCGACTAAGTCTGCTGGAGTGACTTTTTGAAATATCATAATCGGGTAGTTCCTGTATACCCACCGGGCTTTGATGGTTTTGCCCACTAGGGTAGAGACTGAAAAGGGCTCTGCTAGGATTTTATGACTGACTTCGAAATCGACTGCTATATAAGGAGTGACAAAAGACACAGAAGCTCCTGGATCTAGCAAAGCGTAAACATGCACATGAAAGATCTATAACGTACCATTAACCACATCAGGAGAATTTTTCTGATCTTGTCGGGACTGAAGAGCATTGAGACAATTTGGGCGTTGCCCATTAGTAGCACTGGAGGTAGCACCCTGCTAATTTGGGTGACTGGACTGAGCTGAGGAGCGACTCTGTTGACCCTGAGGACCTCGCTAAGGAAAGTCTCTGACTCTGTGTACTAGCTTACCACATACAAAATAAATACCACTGCCAGCTCTGTAAATACCCTGATGGTGCTTGTCACAAATCTGGCAAAGAGGATAGGTGTGGGCACTGCTAACACTACCCTGGGTCTTAGAGCCTGGCGCTCTGTCTTTGTTACCCTCTCTGAACTTAGGAAATGGAGCACTGGCTGTAGGAGCTGGAACTGATGACTTAGGATGAAATTGAGAACGGTTTCCTCCTTCTGACTTAGGCTGAGCGAAGTTGAAACTACCTGTCTTCGCCCTCTTATTCTGTTTCTCCCTCATCTTAATATTTTGCTCATCAATATGCTGAGCATGAGTCATAAGCCTGGCTAAAGTCATGTCATTATTCAGTATGACGGATCTACACTCATTAACCATGCTATTATTCACCCCTGAAACGTACTTACTCATTCTTGCCCTGCTATCTGCAACCGCATGAGGGGCATATATCACTAATTGAGTAAACTTAAGAGAATACTCTTTCACTGTCATATTGCCCTGCTTGAGGTTGATGAATTCTAGCACCTTATCTTCCCTAAGCTCTAGGGGAAAGAATTTATCAAGTAAAGCAGACGTAAATTCCTCCCACTCAACCGACCCTGCATTATCTGCCCTTTCTGACTTTCACTGCTTGAACCAAGTATGAGCAACACCTGCAACTGATATGTATCTAGCTCAACACTCTCAACAGTATTCACCCCCATGATGTATGTCACCATCTGCACCTGATCTAGGAATTCCTGAGGGTCCTCATCTGTCTTAGACCCGAGAAAGGATGGAGGATTATTCGGGTGAAGTTCCAAATCCTAGCTGCGGCTGAATTGGCCACTGGGTTGGCCAAAATGACTGATGGCCATTCATTTTAAGCAGTAACTGAGTTAGCAAGAGTAGTGAATGAAGCTCGAAATATGTTCGCCCAAAGGTTCTTCGGGCTGAGGGGCTGGCTGATTCTCGTTTTTTGTTTTAGGAGGCATGTTCTATAGAAGAAAAGGAGAAATAGATTAGACAGAGAGATTGACTTGAGATTATGCTCACTGGTATGACATGAATACTGAAAGAGGGGAAACTGTTCCTAAAATATCTTATAGCCTCCTGTACATAAATGTGGCGTGCAACACACCTATGTACAATACTCTACTAGATGCGGCTTTCAGAATTCCTAGGACTCTATTGAACCTTAGGCTCTGATACCAAGTTTGTAACGCCCCAAATCTGATACTCAGAATGCTACACGGTGCTCATAACCCCGAAAGACCACAAGCTAACCCATGACCGATATTTGTACCTGTACATTACATAATATGGCATAATAATATGGAAATATGCACTGAAAGGCCATAAGGTTCAATACTGAACATGATCTGAATGATATAACATCTGTGTGGGGTAATAGAATACCCAAAACAAAAATTGAACATACTGAAGTCTGAAATATGATAGTCTTGAAAGCCTCTAACTGATTGAACTGTTGGAGTAAGGAGTTGATGGGACATGTCCCCAACTAACTCCAACTAATAAACTGATTAATGAGATAATAGGGAAATAATCATGTCCTCGAAAGATGAGGACTCACTTCTAACTCTATCCCTAGATATCTGGAATCTAATGTTGCTCTGGAGCTCGTGTCTCTGAACCTATGGTATAAGACACCACAGCGCAAATGCGTCAGTACTTTGAATGTACTGGTATGCATGTGAGGTAGGCTGAATGCATGGGGTTCATATGCATGAACAATAATAATAACTGACTAACTATCATGAGCATGAGAATACATGCATGGGATATAATAACTGACACTAATATTGTGATTACATGATTACTAAATCTGAATATAACTGATAACATGAGTGACTGTATCTGACAGTCCTGAATCTGATGGAACTATTTGAGTTTCGTACTGTGTTTGAGTTGACTGTATCTGACAGTCCTGAATTCTGAAGAACTATCTGAGTTCTGTTACTGAGACTGATACTGAGATTGTGGGAGGTAGTCATCTAACCGACATGCCCCAAATAACACATTATAGCTGAATTGGGGTTCAATATGTTCCCTGATTAGAAGGGTGTCAATACCGCGCCACTGGTAAGGACAATATGTGAGTGACCCTAATATAACAAGTAACTATAGTGAGAACGGTGGGAACCCTCATATAGCATGCTAATCCACCTTATCTACCCTTATATAGCAGGCTATGATGTCTCAACCTATGCTGGCTATATAGTTCTGGAACGCAGGGATTGCTTCTAAGAATCACACCCTCATATAACAGGTGAGTTCCTATCCTTGGGTTCACTCGGTCTAATTTCTACTCCTATCTGAATAGAAATTAAACATGAATTACTGAACTAAACATGGACTGAGTTACTGAATTTCGTTGACTGACGGAATATTACTGATATCTGACAACTGACTGAGTTCATGAGATCATGGAGATTTCCTGAGTCATAAGACTGTCTGAAGTCTAAGGATTCATAGCTTGACTGAGAGTATCATGGAAACATGACATGACTTTAGGCACACAACTAATATTTCGAGTACAAGTACCCCCAGGACTCGATAGAAGGAAAACTGACCAAGCATAACTTACTTGAACATATAACTAACATCATAATCCATAATACATTTATAGAAGAATTCCATCAAAACATGTGATAGGCATAACTTGTACATACATGAGGATCTCATGAGATCATACTAGTTGGGCATTGTTCCTTCATCTAGGCATTTAATCAAACATATGGTAGGCATAGTACATGTAGACAATATTATACAATAATTAATCATCATGATTCATCTCTAATTTCAAAATCTAGGGTTTATTCATAGGTTCACATGAATATACATTTATACAAATCAATTCCACATAAAATTGATCACCTAACATGGATTTGAATTTAATTGATCATTCTCAACATAAATAAAACAAACCAACATGAAATTCATAATGAAATCCATAAACTTAAACTTAGAAAAAAAATTCTTGGGCTTCATGGATGAATGGAGTCCATGAATGAACACTACGCATACCTTAGTTCTTAATTTCATGAAGATTGACGGAGGAAATTCTTGATTCTGAATCTTCTATGAAAAGACCTAGGTTGTTCTTGAGAGGTTTTTGCGAGAAGAGAGTGTATTTTGGATGAAAAGTGTCTGAATCATGTGTTAAAGGGCTTAAATAGGGGTGAAAATTGACCCTTTTAACCCTGGACGCGTCATTTAATTTCAGTAAAATTTTCCCTAACTTAACCGCTGGCGTGACGCAGCACTATCGCGTCGTGTCACTGGAATTTGACAATTGGAAAACTGAGGGATGGCTCGATGCGGAGCCATCGCGTTGCCCTTCCTTTTGTGATCTGGAACTTTGGTGCGACGCGGAGGAAATCGCGCTAAGACACTGAATAAGGACAATTCTGAATTTGGGCCCTGGCACGACGCGCCATAATCGCGAACCCCTACTGGAATTTGCAAAATGCCATTTTCTCTTGTGGCGCGGTGCGCCACTGACTAATATGTCGCTATTTTACAATGGAAACTTGAAATAGTCGTAACTTCTGACCCGGTTATCGAATTTGGGCGAATCTTATTTCAATGGAAAACTTATTGAATTTCCCACATGACAAATAGAGAAAATCTTAAAAGTTCCTCATGAAATAACCATCATTCAATTTAGAATCTAATACTAGACATTCTTGAGATGAAATTAGCTAGGAAAAGTATGGGGTATTACAACTCTTCCCTTTTGCATATTCATCATCGGCCAATGAGGCCTGTCTTTCGAGTCAAGCCCCAAAAGAAATTCTAAAGTGAGTTTCAAGGCATATGGATACAAGGAGTCGAAAGAAAAAGGATGGGTTAAAGTCCCATCTTTGAAGCGGCAAAGAGACAAGAAAGTCTCTTTTTGTTTATTTATTTATTCATAGTAGTCTCATGTATTTATTTATTTGTTGTCTCATTTCTTTATTTCATTATTCATTCATTTGGGCCTTGAAGCTAAGGGTGTTAAGTGGGCCAGACCGGGTCAACCCGAAATCGGCCCATGAGAGTTAACCGGTTAGTGGGCCGGTCCGGTTCCGGGTCCAACAGTAAAAAATTTCAAAACAACCCTAACCCAGCCCACTTAACCCAACCCGATCCAACCCACCTAAACCCGGTCAAAACCGGTTAAAAATTCGGTCAAAACCGGTGAAAAAGCAAAAAAATAAAATGTTTTTTCTCTATTATACACTATATATACCCACCTATATATATTTTAAATACGTTAAATAATAGATATACTCTATATAAATAGCATATACTACATTATTATTTAAAAAATATATAAACATAATACATATACACAATTACACATGTAATATATACGTACCATAGAAGATATATACACATATATACATACCATTCAATATATACGTACTACTTTAAGTAAAATATACTACAATATATACACACACTATATATATAGTTATATACTAATTTGTAAAACATATACACATCTATGCGTTAAATATATACGTCTATAGAAGATATATACACATGTATACGTACCATTCAATATATACATACTACTTTAAATAAAATATACTACAATATATACACACAATATATATATATATATATATAGTTATATACAAATTTATAAAACATATACACATGTATACGTTAAATATATAGTACTTTAGAAAATGTATACACATATATACATACTACCATATATAAAATATACTACAATATATATACTACAATATATACACACACACTATATATATATATAGTTGTATACTAAGTTGTAAAACATATACACATATATACGTCTATAGAAGATATATACACATGTATACGTACCATTCAGTATATACATACTACTTTAAATAAAATAGAGATAATACTCAATTATCCCCCTGAACTATACCCGAAAGAGCTGTGACACACCTCAACTTCAAGGGGGTCCTATTACCCCCTGAACTAACTAAAAGTGGAATTTTCACCCCCTTAGTACCTATGTGGCACATACGTGGCGCTTACATGGCACAACACACTGAAGTGTCCATGTAGGCATACGTGTGTGTCACGTATGTGCCACATAGGCACTAAGGGGGGTGAAAATTTTACTTTTAATTAGTTCAGGGGGGTAATAGGACCCCCTTGAAGTTGAGGTGTGTAACAGCTCCTTCGGGTATAGTTCTGGGGGGTATTTGGGTATTTTCTCAATAAAATATACTACAATATATATATACTACAATATATAGACACACTATATATATATAGTTATATACTAATTTGTAAAACATACACACATGTATACGTTAAATATATACGTCTATAGAAGATATATACCCATGTATACGTACCATTCAATATATACATACTACTTTAAATAAAATATACTACAATATATATACTACAATATATACACACCCTATATATATAGCTATATACTAATTTGTAAAACATATACACATGTATACGTTAAATATATGTCTATAGAAGATATATACATATGTATACGTACCATTCAATATATACATACTACTTTAAATAAGATATACTACAATTTATATAGGGAGAATACTCATAAAAATACTTGAAGTTTGACTAGATTACCAGTTGAGCATATTGAACTTTGCGGAGGTCCTATTACACACCTATACTTTTTTAATTGAAATTAATTCCTCCCGGACTTTTTTAAAGTGGAATTAATTACCCCCGAAACGTTATACCGAGTTTTAACGTCGGAAGTGTAGTACATGCGCTTTGTCTTCTCCATTTTATCACTTTTCAACATTTTTCACCATTATAACCATATTAAAGATTACACAACTCAAATTCTAAATGATTTCATTGAGTCAATTACAAATTTCAAGTTCAAAAAACTGGAAATTCAAATTCAAATTTCAATTTATGACTATTTAACACAACCTGTGGCACATTGAACGCAATGAAACTGGAAATTGAATTTGAATTCAAGTATGAAATTGAATTTGAATTTGAAATATTTGAATTTGAAATTATTCAAAGTTTCAAATTGAAAACTTTCTTCAAGAATTATTCAAATTTGTTTCTAGTTTCGACCAACAATTTTTTTCCCTCTCTTGGTGGATTTTCTTTTTTGATTTTTTCCCTTAGTTGGTGGCTGATCAATGGTGGTTGGTTGGTGGTGGCAATGGTCGCTTAAATTTTGTCATTTTGATGGAATTGAAGATGACCCCCATTTAGGGTGTGTGTGTTGAAATTGAATCAAATTGATGTAATTGAATTGGGTGTGTTGAATATGACCCATTTGGGTGTGGATGTGTGTGATGAAATTGTGTTCAATTTCAATTCAACAATGGAGCAACCATTGTTGAAGACTCCATTGTTTGAGAGAATAAAGAAAGAAGATAGAAGATGAGAGAAGAATGAAAAAATAAATAAAAAATATAAAACTTTAAAAAATTAGAAAATTTAGGGTCTGTTTGGCAAACAAATAGGAGATTTTAACGTTTTTTAACAGTTTCACGCGCTCAATCCGCGTGACTAACACGCGCTCAATGCGTGTGACTAACACCAAGTGACAGATGTATGCCATTAAAATACGAAAAAAAGTCTGAGTGGATAATAGGACCCCCGCAAAGTTCAGTATGCTCAACTGGTGATCCGATCAAACTTCAGGTATTTTTGTGAGTATTCTCCCATTTATATACTACAATATATATACACACACACACACACACACTATATATATATATATATAGTTATATACTAATTTGTAAAACATATACGCATGTATACGTACCATTCAATATATACATACTACTTTAAAATATATGTACTTTAAATAAAACATATGCTACTTAATATAATAAATTAATAAAACTTTATAGTAAATTAGTAATATATTAAAGCTAAGTATTTAATTTAAACTAAAAATTCAATTTAAATCATTAAATGGAAAAAATTTACAAAGTAAGGACTAAGGAGTAAATGAATGTTGAATTTTATTGATTGCAAAATGATCCAAAATTTATAATTTACATGGATGAAAATCTATAAATTTAAAAGTGTAGGGTATTTATAGGAATTTTTTTGGGTTAAAAAAAATAATTTAATTGAAAAAAAAATTTTGTTTTCTTTTAATAAAAAGGGGATTTTAGCCGTTTTGGGCTCCCATTTATCGTTGGGCCCAACGGCTATAATAGCCCAATGGCCATTTTTTTAGAAATTTCCTTTTTTAAAATTTTTTTCATAATCGGGACCGATTTTGGTCCGGGCCAGGTTAATCGAGCCCAAAAAAAATTAACCCAGCCCGATATCCGGTACCCTACAACCCGTGGGCTGACCGGACCGGGTCAAATCGGGCCGGATTGGTGTAGTATGCCGGGTTGGGTCGGGTCAAACCGGCCCGATTGACAGGTTTACTTGAAGCCAAAGTTGTAATTTTAATATAGGTGAAGCAGATTTAGGGCCAAAAGGGCTCAAAAATATAGAATTAGGACAGGTGAAAATAGGTCGAAAGCCCAATTAGATTAGGACATGTTTCGTTGATTTGGGCCCAATGGCCTAAGTGTTTTATTTTCTCCCCTTCCCCTTTTATGTGTTTATTTGCCTTTCATTTATTTAGACTTAGTTAAAATGCCTATTAAGTTGTCCAAATTTGTTTTACACAAATCATTTTTCTAATATCAATCACTTTTCAGCAACCAATCTTATTGAGGTTAATTTTCAAACAGTCCGGATAACCGCAAGTTAGCGGATGTTTTAGGTTCCTTAAACCTTCCTAAAACGTTAATAGGAACCGCTTACTCAGAATCTTTAAATTTTAAACGATTTTTCTGTTTTGGATCATTTAAAGTATCTTATAAAGGTTTCTTAATTCCTTTTCAAAAATTAACTGGCGACTCTGTAATTTCTTAGATTGTTTTGAAATTTTCTTTAAAGTTTCGAAATAGTTTAAAAAGTCGAAATTAATATTTTTCAAGCCTTCGGAGTTCAAAAGGGATAAAACAACTCCTTCCCAGAACGTGGATCCACTCCTGCTCTATCCTCCTCAAATTCTACTTGTGAGATTACAGTAAATATGTTATTTTTGTTATTTATTTTCAAGTTGAAAATAATATTTAGAAATTACAATTACGTTTAGATATAAAAACAAAGTAATTTAAGTGAAATTTGTGAAAATAACTTTTTTGGAGTATTTCAAATTCCATAAAATATAACAATTCTATTAGGGCTACTTATTGGACGGATCGGATAGACCATTACACTTAACGGTTTGACTTATTGATTATCGGTTTTAAAATATATAAATTCACTAGCCAACCAATAAGATATCGGTTGGTTCGGTAATGGATAAATAATTATCGGACGGTTATCAAGCGGTGTATCGGACCTCCACAATTTGACTAGAAAAATAGACAAACAGTAGTACTATATCATGATAAAGAGAAGACTTTTCTAACTTTCTATGCAACATGATTGTGCAGGGAAGAGACTACTAAGTCATTCTACTACTTGCAATTGAAACCTACAAGAGAAAAGCACAATAGAGCTTTGGTTTTGTTAATTTCTAAACCTGTGTATATATTGTTTACAAATATTGTCTCTCTTGGTTGTGTTACTTTGCCATAGCAATCTACACTTCGGAAGGTTGAAAGCACAGAAACAGTCAATTAAAGCCTTTGCGTTGCAGAGAGATCTGAAAGTCGAAAGTTTATATTAGTCAATTTTTATTAGTATATTACTTTTACTCCTAATAACTTTTGCAAAGCACAGAAGCAGTCAACTTATTACCGTCGCAGAATATATTAGTATATTACTTTTACTCCTAATAACTTCTCTTTAGTTTTTATTAGATTTAGGGTTAATTTGTAATGAGCTTTAGATTATTACACTAGAATTCATATATATTAGGTTTAGAGTTTATATTTTATAATAATATAATATGTATTTTAATTTTTATATATCTAGGTGGAAAAGTACAAGTATATTTGGTAATTCTTAACGAGTTAACGGTTTATCCGATAAGGAAATTAAGTAATCCATCCCCACATCGATAAATCATTAATTATAAAAGTTCAATCCGTTCACCAACCATTTATCCAATAAGCCAACACCAATAAGTCAATAAGTCAATTTTGTGGTTGGCTTATTGGATATGGTTCGATTTTGAACAACCAGTTAAGTTTTGCAAAACGAACACATACAGATATAGTGATTCTTTTAATAAACAGTGCAAAATGTACACACAGGTTCTTCCTCCTCATCACTTTTATGCATAAACCTACTAAATACGCATGCAAAATGGGAAGAAGATTCGGTTGTTGTAGAACGGTACGCATCATGAACTTATTCTGTCTAGATTTGGCTGTGAAAACGTCGGATCACTTGGAGATGGTGAAGGCAGTAACTAAAACTTCACTTTTTATCAGTGTAATGAACCTTTATAGAGGTAAACTTAGTAATCAACTTAGATGCTTCTTCATTACATCTGTTTCGGAAGAAAAATAGCTCACTCCAAGAATCTCCTCATACAACAACCACATTCAAAGTGCTGGCTTCATCCGTGTCTAAGAGAAAATCATAACATGGTATCCTAGGCCAAAACATACAGAAGCACGAAGCAGATACAATAAATATAACACCCTAGCAATCTTGCAAAAAAATATTCTTGATAACAACGCCGACTGAGATCTATTCCTAATGATGGCTGAAGCGTCAAGCGCACAACTCTAGTAGTAATCCAACTAAAAAGACGATGATCTTAAGCTGGTACCAGGCTTTTCATCTGTCTAGACTTTCCTGACCTGGATATTGTGAGTGGACTGGAGCCGCCAGATTGGCTGCCTGCCACTCTGAACAAGAGCTACCTGCTCGCCTTCCTTTACCATCCCTTGCTTCTGTAGATTGATGATGGGTTAAAATGACAACAGGAACACAACGTCACGTAAAATTGTAGTAATAACACACACTTGCAACATAAACATCCAGATCAAATCTATTTAGGAGAATATCATGGATGAAGAGAGGAGGTTTAACTAGTTTATGGAATTGATTATCTGAATTATCATATCAAGATTTCACTTTTAATTATAAAGAGCAGACGCTAGTAGGCTACACGTCATCTGACAAATCATCCATTCATCCATGACCATGATATGAGCAATTTCAAGCATTTGTTATTAGCATTTCTCAATGCATAAACTGTGTATTGAGCAATAACTATAAATGAACATATGCTGAAAGTGAATCTCACCTGCAACAAGGTCAATGCACTGGTGAAAGTCTCCTCAGCACAATCTAAGAACTCCATATATATTGGACATACGCCTTGGTATGAAGCCAGTCTCTGTTGAATTTTCTTACTGCAGCCCAATCATGAAACAAATGATTAAAATGCACTAACTTGATAAAAATCATTCATAAGGTTCTTCCCAGACTTTCATAAACATAACCAAAGGCAGCAACTAAGTATTCCCAAGTTGCTTATGTGCTGAAAACAGCAACTTTATTATCTTTAATAGAATACTATCTATGTTTCCCTAGGTGTCTTTAAAATGCATTTAAGTATTTAACACATTCATCTTCTACATATCAATTACTGATATCAAGGTCTGACCCCAATAGTGTGTGTAGTGCTCATTCAATTGTAAAAGCAATAACATTGTCAGAAGGACAATAAATTATAATGGTAATGAAACCAGTTCCGCTAAAGAATTGTCTTCAAACATTGAACATCAAAGTTTGACCAGTATGGTAAATACTCACTCATTAGTAAAAGCAAATATAGTGCCAGAAGGACGATAATGGCTCAGTAAGATGGCCATGAAACCCGTTCTAGTGAAGACAACGATTGAGGTTCCAAGAGTGTTGGACATCATGGTTGCATGGAAAGCGAACATCTCGCTCATATGGTTCTGCAAAACATAGAAAGTTTTAGCAAGTATTAGCTCCTTCAGACAATATATTTCAAGAAAAGGATGGAGGTAAATATGTAATCTACAGATGAAACTAAAGTAGTACACTACAAAAAGACTAAAAACCTTGAAGGCTTGGCCTAGATTTGCAGGGGTTTCACCACCAACAATAGTAGCTTCAGTCCGTAGTGACACAGTGTGCATAACTTTGACAGCTTTCAAGGGAAACCTGTAACAAAATATATCAAACTTGTGAGAGATGCGGATAGGTTATAAGACAATTTATGGAAGAAAATCTTCACTTCTGGACTTTGGTACCCAAAGCTATTAGATTCACAAAATAGGATCCTGACAGAAACACTTATTACTCATGAAAGAACCTCAGCACAGTTAATTGGTTCCAAACTAGATCTACCGAAGAGTAACCCTCAGCAACGTTACATGGATCTCTCATTTGCATAAATAAATCATGTCGAACAGGTGTGACATGGGTGTGGGCACACTGCAGGAAAACGTACTGCACTCTTCAACACAAACCTATATTCTATGCAAAAGGCCACAAGTTTAGAGAGACAACACTTAAGTGCCTTGAATAGCAACTTACTTTCCATGAGCTGTTTCTCCAGAAAGCATAACAGCATCAGCACCCTCTCTAACAGCAATTGCAATATCTGATACCTCTGCTCGAGTTGGGGTGGGATGGACAATCATGCTTTCCAGCATGTTGGTGGCAACAATGACAGCTTTTCCCATACTTCGGCAAATATTGATGATCTCTTCCTGTATATTAAGATATTTCAATGAAAGGAGAAACAAAGAATACATGGTCGAGACCTCTTAAGAAAAGGTAAAAACAGCATCCAGTTTTGCATCCTTGCAGTAGAATCTACAAGTACAGTGTTGTCGACCTTTACCTGCAACAAAGGAACCTCCTCAATAGGCAGCTCTGCCCCAAGATCTCCTCTTGCAACCATCGCCTGAGTAAAACAGTTAAACCCATTAATTTGGGTTATTAGAAGTATATAAGGAAAAGGACAGAAGACGCAAGTTATGATCCGGAACAAACATGCAAGTAGTAAGTCCACAAAAAGCAGTTCATTCCATAGGTGTAGGAACTCCAGTGAAGTCTAGGAAATGGTAAAACAGATTTCAATATAGTCTCTTGTGGCTGTGTGCAAAACATAGGTGGGTGAGTGTAAAATCCAGTATATAAAAAGTATGGCACTGAAGTATCCTAAGTATAGAGCCTCATTAGAGAGGAATGGATATAGAAGAAACAGCTGACCCCAACTGATTTGGAATTGAGGGTAGTTAATTGGCTGATCTTGTGGGCTTAAATTCTTAAAATCTCCGTATCTTTAAAAGAGAGTAAGAGGAAGAAGAAGCTCCTATTTATTCAAGTACAATCTGTGATTTCCAAATGTTCTGAACAACTTCACTGTATGCCAATTCAGCAATCAAGAAGAGAGAGAGAAAACACTACCGGCAATATATGCCCTGCAACTGAATCTTTCAAACAAATGAAGGCTTAGAGAATTACCCCATCTGATGCAGTAATTATTGAATGCAAATTTGGTATGGAGTCTGCGCTCTCAATTTTCACAATAACATGAATATCTGCACCACAACCTGTCATATCAAAAGAAAATGGCCAGTCAAAAAGTGTTGAAACAAAAATGGATCGTTGGCGCTTTTAGTGCTCACTAAAAGGAAATGGACCCAATGGAATTACTCTTCAAATAATTCTTCAGTTCATGGACCACCGCTGCATCTTTGACGAAGGAAACAGCATAAAAGTCTATGTCATTGTCCACTCCAAACTTGATATCATCCCAGTCCTTTTCTGTTGCACAATGTGGATTACTGTATCAGCAAGGCAAGCACCCTTCTGACAGAATAACTATCTCATGCTTTCACATGCAGAAAAGACCTGAATATATACAGAAAAAGGAAGTAGTCTGACCAGTAATAGAGGGAAGTGTGGCACTTTTGCCTCGAACATTTAGATGTCTCCTCGACTTAAGCTCCCCTCCATCAACAACTTCACACTTCACAGATTCTTCTGTCTTGGATTTCACTTGTAAAGACATCATGCCACCTATAGCAGAAAAAAAATTACAACTAGCTAAACGCTGGAAATGTTTTGGGTATATCTACCAAGAAAAATAGACACAAACAAAACAACAAAGTTTAGTCATGACTGTTATATGGTACTTAAACTTCCCCTCAAATGACTAGCATCGCAATGAAAACAGCCTGATATGGTACCGTACTATCACCCACCAATTCAGCAGCAATAAAACTCAAAATGTGGTAGCAACCTTATAGTAATCTGGCCTCTCAGTGGTTTAATGTTTTTGAGCGTTCAAGTACAGACAATTATACAAGATCTCTAGTGCATGTGCAAGAGGGAAATGGCCATGACATTAGCAGGTGGGTACTAAATATCAGCAAAGACTGGTCATCCAGAGATCTAGAATGATAAATGTCTAAATAGTTTCAAATCAATTAGGGAATGTTCGTGAGAACAAAATCCAAGAAAGGCATGCCTCACATTTGACAACACAAGAAATCAGCTAAATTTGTGCAAATCTGTTTAAAAGCAACAGCATAAAAAAAGAAAAAAAAAACTAAAGAGAAAATCTGAACTACAATAAGGCGAGAAGGATGCCTCTCTTTTTATGGTTTTGTAAGAATGAGATGACTGCCCCTCGATGAGATAAAGTTCACTGCTTCACATAATGAAACGTCACAGCAAACACTCTTCCCAGGGCAGTCACTGTCTAGGCCTCATATCAACCATGCAGACTCAGTCTCTGGACCTTTTAGGCAATATTTGGTTATAGAGGCTTCGATTATACTGTGTAGTTCACATTTGTAGTCTTAGAAACACAAGTTGTGTCACTCACGCCTTGCACCCCTCCGATTTATGGAGTTCACAATCTCCAAATCGGGAGAGAGATGACAATAAGAATGAAATGGCAACAACAAGATAACCTGCAGGGAACTTTTTCCAAATGAGATGTGCGCAACGTTTCATGCCAACTCAAAAAGAGGAAGTTCACAGTCAATTTCAATGTCTTCCAATGACAATCAATATAAGAAGTTATCAGACAAAACTAGTTAAAAGACAGAAAAGAAACCACTTAACATACCATCAACGAGAAGCATGTCTCCTACTTCAACATCATTTACAAAATCATCATAGTTGACACTGACACAGTCAGCTGTGCCAACCCCTCTCTGAATTGTGAAAGTGAATTCCTGTCCAGGTTTCAATGTGATTGGCTGGGGCAAGTCACCACTTCTAACCTCAGGACCCTGTTAGCACCAAAACAACAAAGCAATAAGAGGCTAAAAAAATAAAAGCTGACCAAAAAGAAAGATCACATCCAGCTAAATAAATAATTATCAGGTGATAATGAGTAATGAAGCTGTATTTGATGATACATATCACATAAGAGCAATTTCACTAAAAAGCAACGAACAAACAATTGGTTAACAGTGATAAAGGAATTATCTGAACTTATACATGAGTTGAAGCCTAAAGGAACAATGTTTGCTTTTTTCCTAGTCCAAAACTGAAAGCAATTAGAGGCTACAAAATGAGGACTGGCCAAAAATAAAGATCAGATCCAGCTAAATAGTCGTCAGGCGATAATGAGAGGTAAAAGTTATATTTGATGATACATATTACATGAGAGCAATTTCTCTAATCTGCAATGATCAAACAATTGATTAACAGTGATACAGGAATTACCTGAAGTAGTATATAAGTTGAAGGGGAAGGTGTTTTTTTCTTCCTAGTACTAACTTGTAAGGGACTAATACAGTAAAACTGGAGATGTTCAAAATAAACTGGAAAACCATATAGGACCGAAGAATGAATCAAACTGCAAAAACTTGTAGTTTGATCTGGTACGGTTTCGTTTTAAATTTTTTTTTTTTGAAAAAAAAAAAAAAAAGGAAACAGGCGATACATAATTTGATCAGGTTTTAATGTAAGGAAAAAGCAAGAGCCTAAGACAAATCAGACCAACAATATATATTTACAGCATGTGTGTGAATGCTGTATAGCTATAAAGGCAATATTGCTGCCCTTCTCATTCTATGCAGTTTTCAACTACTTTTCCCAGACAAATATCACTTCTGCTTAATGATGCTTTAGATTTAAATGCAGGGTTAAACTGGATAGCTTGCCGCTCTTTAATTCAATATGGCTCCTGTAGATGATCCTTGATACATGAAGTAAGGATGCTTCTATCTTTTTCTCCCAATTTATATTTTGGCATTTCACCTAAAGTGAGTTTTAGCAAAGCCGTCATTTTTGTTGATGAATCAATTGATCCTAACTTCAGTCTACACTTTTGTTTTTTTTATATGCATGAGACACGAAGAGATGTGAAACATTTCTTCTCAGAATGAACTCCTTTGGAGCCCTTTTGTTTCCAGTCATAATTGCAGATGTGGTTAGCCCCAGAAATGACAGATTTGATATTTAAACATTCAATGAAAAGAACACGAACTGGTTTATAGAATTTCAAGTGGCAGGAACAAACAGAAAAAGATCAAAGAAAAACAGTACCTAAACACACTGTGACCAAAAAAAACTGATTTATGCTTGGATTGGTTTGGTTTATAGAGTTAGAAGTTGGCACACAGACTAGTAGGTGTGACGGAAAAAAAAAACAAAAAATGAACCACGAACACCCCCAAGGTGAAAAAACAGAACTACACTCCCCTGAATGTCAAACTGTCATTTAAAAGTTCTGTAGAAGAGAAACATAATACACAAAATAGTTCAATAAAAAAGGAGCTAATTCTCATTTTAACAAATTGCCCAGTCCATTCTAGCTTCAATCAATTTAGATTTTCTGACCAATTGTATTCATTGTCATTCGCACAACTCCCAGTGCTGCTTAATAGGAATAAAGTGAGTTCTATTTTGAACAAATACCTCTACATTCATATTCTTATAAGACTAAATTCATGTGGTGCCAAATGGTTACACTACTCATCGACTCCTAAAATAAGGAGTGTTATGATTGACGGTGCTTGACAACTTTAAAAAGTTCTATATTTTCCATGGCTACCACAACTGCTGAAGGAAAACAAAAGGTCTTTTTTGCAGTCATATAGCAGTATATCATCTTAACAGAACCAACTGCATATCATTTGAAAGTTCAATCAATAGATCAACACTTTGGATGTTAGAATTAAATCTGGTGGAATACTGTCT
Organism: Capsicum baccatum var. pendulum; assembly: GCA_030864225.1. NCBI lineage: Eukaryota > Viridiplantae > Streptophyta > Magnoliopsida > Solanales > Solanaceae > Capsicum > Capsicum baccatum. The sequence goes on along the minus strand of CM061552.1, from coordinate 71,205,829 downwards.
GCTTTACAAAAAAACAATTTTCTCTTATTTTTTTGAAACTGATAACTTAAAAACAATTTCCTCTTTGTTACCGCCAAACTAGAGCTCACATTAAAATGAAGAAAAAAATTTACCTTAGTGTCAAGCATGATGGCGATGACATTGTCCTTAGACTGGGCATTATATTCCTTAACCAAATCAATGACTTTCTGATGGGATGCATGGTCTCCATGAGACATATTCAGCCGAGCAACATTCATTCCAGCTTCAGCCAGCTTCCATATCATTTCCCTTGTGTTTGTAGAGGGACCAATTGTGCATACTATCTTGGTCTTACGTCTTACTGTAGGTTTAGACCACATGCCCACTGAAGTGTCACCAAGTTGCTGAATTGCCTGAAGATACTGTTGTTGCTCCTCACTCTGAAACATTAACAACCACAATCAATAAGCCTTCATTTGGCTATAGAGTCAAAAACAATCCATAAATGTGAATTTATAATACTCACTCCTTTTAATTTGTTTGTTTTACTTTCCTTTTTAGTCAGTTTCAAAAAGAAAGTCCTTTTCTTTTTTCAGAAACTCTTTAATTCTAACTTTCCATGAAACATATTTAAGACCACAAGATTCAAGGACATTTTGGCAGTGTTAATCAAAAGTAAAAGGCGCAAAAAAGCTCTAAGGTTGGTCGGGGATTTAACGTGAATGAACCGTGGGCTTTGATGAAAAAGAGCGCAAATGGAGAAAAGAATACAAATATATGTGTTTGGTAGTTAATAATTATAAGAATGAATGACAAATATGTGAACAAAGAAATTGAAAAAAAAAATGGTAAAGTGAAATATCAATTATTTAGTGTCGCCTCTTCAGAAGAGGTTCATTGGCAAGGAAATGTATGCCTTAGAAAATTGATGACGACAATAAAGCGCACATTAAGCGAGGTGAAGCGCTTAAGACGTTTTGAGCCTTGCTTTAGGGCTTAAGCGTGCCTTTGATAACATTGCATTCTGGTACATTCTACATATATTTAGTTCAAGTCCACAAGATTCAAAGTCTTCTTTGATAACTTAGATTCCGAGCCAAGTCAAAACCAAACAAACAAATTGAAATGAAGTAGTAGTAATATGTTACAAATTCACAGAGCTTTTCGAAGTGGCAATTTAGAAAAAAAATCCAGTTTACTGGGAAACGAATTGTCTAGAATGTCTACAACTTACCCACCATTTCAAAAATAATGTCTCTTGGCAACTCTTCAATTTCAATTTTCCAAAACAAACTGAAACGGAGGGAATAGTAATATTTTACAAATCCACAGAGCTCAGAAAAAGCTCAATTTTTGAAGTGGCGATTCACAAATCCTTTACTGAGACTTACATTTTTAAAAACTATTAATGCAACCTATTATCGAAAACAATTTTTCTAAAAAGAAAAACGAAACAGCTAACTAAAACTGTAGTAACAGGCGCACAGGAAGACTCGGAAAGGATAATAATTAAAACAAAATAATTGTAACATAATTAACAGATTAAGAAAAAAAAGTGAAGGACCTTAGGAACATCTTCAGGAGAAACAGGTAGAACTTGAGGTTCGGCACGTGTAGATCTCCTAGCAATGATCTGCGGAACATTAACACGAACGCCTCTACAGCTATTACTCCTCCTCTTTTCATTCCGACCTAACACTTTCGAAGCAAAGCTAGGAGGCTTAAGTTTCTCAACTTGGCTCTGTACAGATCCATTGTTGGGGCTGGAGAACGAACTAGTTTGAATCGAACGACTAGTAGCAACCACTTGAGCCATGTAGAGGGCGAAATGGAGGGCGAATTAGAACAAGGGGAGAGTGAAAAATGTGCGAGGGGAATGAGGAGGGAGAGAGTATAAAAGGCAAAAGTGAAGTGTTGGGGCTTTGGAGAAATCGCCGCTATAGTTGGCGGAGATGTCCAAGAGAGAAGAGGGAGGGGGGCCTCGTGCGTAACGAAGCAGGAGGTTTGTTCAACTGTGTTAAGGAACTGTTGGGTTTTAGGGAAAAGTATACAAATACTCCATATTCTTTTCATTTTAGTCCGACACATTTTATATTTTATAAAATAATTAAGAAATCTTTAATTAAATGATGAATTTTATTATTCATATATAATATTCATTGAGCTTAAAAATAAATATTAAAATTATAATAATTTATATTTAATATATGTTATTAATTTCAAAAATAATTAAGTATATTTTAATTTAAAAGTGATCAACTAATATGAAATTTTTATTTTAGTAAAATGATTAATTAAAATGAGATGAAGGATGTATGTATTAATTCCATTTAATTTTACTACTAATACTTCGGAACAATACTTATATATCTAACGATATTTATTAAATTTGGAAAACCATTGAATAGTTTAGTTCATTCAAGCAATAACTTAATTATTTTTAAAGGGTAGTACTCTCTTTTTAAAAAAAAAAATCGAAAGATATAAAATTTGACTAACATTTTAAGATATATTTCTCAATTAAATTGAAAAAAATACAATTTATATTTACTTTTCATATAGTTTTTGAATGTCTAAATTTTAAATCTAAAATTTAAATTAGTTTAATATAATTTTGCTTTTAAATTTAGTCAAACTGACTTATGAAAAATGAAGAAATCAAATAAAAAAGAATGAAGAAAGTATGATAAAATTACTTTTGTTATTTATTGTTTCTTTAAATCAATAATCGATAAGTATTATTCGATGAAAGAGTGCTTGCTTGGCACATATTTTAATTGCAAAGTATTTTATTAAATTAATTTCATTGATAATGTTTTAAGATTTTAAATTTAATTATTATTTTATTTCTAAAATAAAAAATATAATAAAATTTTATTAAATTAAATAAATAAATTAGAGGGAGTAACTGTTCTTAATCTATAAGCAGTAGTCCGATTCGTTAAGCGATTTCCCAACAAAATTGGATATCATCGACGTCGTTTTTGTCTGACGGGTCTGATGCATCACATGATCTTCAATTTCAACTTCTAGCTAAAAAATATAATAATAAAATAAAATTCTAGCACATCACTTTTGGAAGTTGCTGTAAAAAAAAACAAATACTACACTACTTCCATTTCTAATTAATTGTACTTACTACAAAAAAATAGGTATCCTTTAATACTTATCATTTCATCAAGTCTAAACATAATTAGTTATTTATTTTCACTTTTATTATTAATATTCCATCTGATTCAAAATAGATGACTTTTCGCTTCAGTCTGCACTTATAATGAAAAGAAAGTAAAACATAGATTGTATTTTCTTTTACAATTTTATACCTTTAGGTATTATTAAATTATTCTTTAAATTTCAACGATATTAAAATAAAGTCAATTAAGCCTCATGCAACTAATAATCTAAAAAGTGTAAATAAAAGGTAAAATTAAAAGAAATTTTCAATATGCCTATCGGAGAATAAAAAATTCACTTATTTTGGACATTGAAAAATAACTACAAAGTTCACTTATTATGAACTAGAGAGAGTAATAAATATGGAGAGATATTAATATAGTGCAAAAAAAATATTAAGTAAATGTGAGTAATAAATAAAGATAATTTCATCAAATTACCTATTAGTTAGTATTTTTTTTAAGTGGTGCGCAAGTAAATAAAAACGGAGGAAGTACTTGCGTTTAATGTTATTGTGTATTTATAGATTTCATATTATAAATTTTTTTAATATCTAAACTCGTACTATACTTTGTAAATCATACTTTATAGTTTTATGAAAAAAAAGCTTAAATGTGTTATTGAACTATTAGAGATAACTCATTTATGTCCATTATTTAATGATGTGGATCAAATTTTATTTTAATGGGTCTGATTTTTTATTTTGATTTTAAATAATATTGATTGATTTAGATTTGGTGACGTGGACTTCTAATAAGATATCACGTGGTAAAAATAATTTTATAAAATCACCATTATAAAATAATGACACGAATGAGTTTTTTTGCAACAACAGGGATGAACCATTTCTAATAGTTTGATGACACATTTGAATTTTTTTCCTAATTTTATATTACTTAACTCATATTAATTTGACACTTAGAGTAAATATTTATCAGAAGTAATTTAATTTATTAAATTAACCGTATTTATTATGTTTGATAATTTAATGTTAATTATTAAATATCAATATTTTATATAATCATTTATTGATAAGGATAACTTTAGAAGAAATAATGATAAACTTTTTTTGATTTTATAAATTTGATAAATAAATTGAAATAATTTTTTAATAAGGGGGCAAATAAAAAAGAGGAGAGAGGGTATAAAATAATGAATTGGTTATTTTGAAATACAGGGGCTTAAATAGGCCTTTCAAACAAAAGATGGGAGGTATCTAGAGAATAATAAAATTAACTTAGCTGGTTTAGTGGAAACTTAAGTAAAGGAGAATAAATTTACTGATAGCTTGAAAAGGGCGGCAACAGTAATAATTATGTTCAGGCTCCAAATGGTAGGATTTGACTTGTATGACAAGAGAAAGAGAAAATTGTCGCAATTTTAGTTTGGAGACTCATGGGCAGTTATACATTGCAAGGTGACTGATAGTAGAACTATTTTTACAGGGGTCGTTTGGTAGAGTGTTAGATAAAATAATGCATGCATTAATTTTTATGTATTATTAATATTTTATTTGGTATATTTTTTAATTTATGTATAGTCAATGTAAGTATTAGTTATACATTCTATTGTGTATTATGCTATGCATAACTAATATCATTATTTTTTATGTATTAGCAATATAAAACTGAGTGGTCCCCCTCCCCGATACCTACGGAGTAGGTATGAACCGGATCGTCCCTTTTTATTAGCAATATAAAACTTTCAACACATGCATTATCTTAATAAATGACAAATCTACCCTCAGAGCGATAAATTTGTTGCTGACTACTACTAGTAGACTATGTAGATGAAACGACCAGAGTTGGGTTCTCCTGGTCGAATTCACCTGTCTTCGGTCAGATCTGAATGGAGCAAATCATCGGCGGAGAGCGTTGAGGTGAGAGGTTAGTTGGAGCTCTAAGGTGTCTCCGCTTCGATCGACTTGATGAGCAATTCACAAAAAAGAAGTTGTACGATGGTGTGGTTGTGATATCTTTGCTTGGAAGGAGGAGTTAGAAAGATAAATAAAGGGTATTTAGTAAATAAATATTATTTTATAAAAAATATAATTTTTATATTATTTTTAATATATCAAATCAAACAGTGTGTAAAAAAATATTAATTGCATAATTAATACTATCATAACTAACAGTACAAACATTATTAATATAAGTATTGCTAATACACTCTATGTAGCATTATTTTTATACAATCTATCAAACCACCCCTAAGTGACAGTGGTGTATGACAGCAACAACATGATAGAAAAATACGATGTATGGAATATAATGGAAACAATGAGTAGAAACAATACCGACCCTTGGTGCATAAGTGGGGATTTTATTCACCCCTGGATGTTGAGGATATGAAAGGAGGACAAGAAGTTGCAGAGAATGAAAATAAAGACTTACAAGAACTTATGGATAATCTTTGCTTAACTGATATGAAATTAATAGGTGGATTTTTTACTTGGCAAATGGTCATATATGGAGCAAAATAGACAGAGCAACATACAATTCACAGTGGATCATAACAAATGCATGCTATCACAACACATTTCAAAGAAAACTTCTTTTTTGATCAATCACCAATTCATATGATAGATATGGCTTCAGGAGATTCTAGAAACAAAAAGACATTCAAATTTTTAAATGTGCTAAGGAGGAAAACTTTCTTTCAGTGGTAGAGCAAGAGTGAAAACGAGAAGTTTAAGGTACCGATATGTTCAAGTTGTGGAGTAAATTGTAACTATGCAAAAGTCCATTAAAATAGCTTAAGCTTGCCACTATTGGAAGTGTGCATGGATACAAAAGTAGACTTAGCAAGATCAAAATCGCAGGACATTCAAGACCTTATTACTGTTGGTAGTAACTCTGATTTACTGAGACTTGAAAAGGAGGCAATGAATGGTGACTAACTGATTGACAATTCAGGAGAAAATCTTGAAGCAGAAGTCAAAAATTCACTAAATACAGACAGAGAATGAAAATAATATATACTTCTTCACCAGTATAAAATCAAGAGACAGCCCCAACACTATTTTCATGCTACAGAATAAGTAGGGGAGAATGCTAGTGAAACAAAAAGATATTAAAAGGGAGATTGTCCTATACTATAGAGGTCTAATAGGTACAACATTTACAAATATTCCCACCACTGACTTTTTCATTACGAGTCAAGGACCAAAACTTACAATATAACAACAAAAAAAATGCCTAGGCTTATTACTGTTAGAGTTGTGACCCAAATTTTGTTGATCCGGCCCTGAAAGTTTCGCGGTGCGACCATGTTAGTGATTTTCAATGGGATCTGTGGTGGTAGCGTAGGTATCGAGCCGGACCTTTAGGTTTTTGTGCCTAGGACCTATTTGTACGCACATACTATATAAGTGCAATTAGTGGGTCGGTTTTGAATATTCAGAAATTACGTCGTGCTCCATATTGTACTCCTCTCCTTTCATAGTGAAATTCCTCTGTCTCTGCTCGTAGTTTTTCCCACAGGGATTTTCACGTAAATCTGTGAGTTTTTGTCTTTTTCTTTTGACTTGTGGTTTGCTTTATTCTGTCCGATTCATAACAAACTGGTATCAGAGAAAGATCGATTGTTTTCTCGGGGATGGAAACCATGAAGTATGATATTCCGCTGTTGGATCGTAACACCAGATTTTCGTTATGGCAGGTTAAGATGTGGGTTGTGCTCGCGCAGATAGATTTGGACGATGCTCAATTAGGGTTTGATAATATGCCCTCATCGTGGATGGTCGAGGACAAACGACGTAGGAGTCGGAAGGCTTTATCTCAGATCCACCTTCATTTATCCAATCAGATTCTACAGGATGTTTTGAAGGAGACCACTGCCGCTGCGTTGTGGTTAAAACTGGAATCATTATGTATGACGAAGAGCCTAACAAGTAAGTTGCATCTAAAACAACAACTTTATTCCCATCATATGTCTGAGGGTGCGTCTTTGGAGGATCATCTATCTGTCTTTAAGAAAATTGTCTCTGCTTTAGAGACTCTGGAGGTTAAGTACGATGAGGAAGATCTAGGGTTGATTTTGTTGTGTTCGTTGCCTGCATCATATACGACCTTTAGGGATACAATTTTACATAGTCGTGATACCCTGACCATAGATGAAGTCTATGATACGTTGTTCTCTAAGGAAAAGATGAAGCATCTTATGCATGGGTAGGAGACTCAAGGGGATGGTCTCATTGTTTGAGGAAGAACTCGTGAAAGAAATTCTGGAGGTGATGATAGGTTTAGGTCGAAATCTAAAAACAGAAACAAAACTTGTAATTACTGTAAGAAAAAGGGTCATATCAAATCCGAGTGTTATAAGTTACAAAATAGAGAGAAAAAAGAAGCTCCAAAACTGGAAAAAAAAAATAGAGAAGTCCGGTAAAGCCAGTTTTATTGAAGATGGCGGTAGTAATGGAGAACTCTTGGTAGTTTCTGATGGTAACTCCAAACCCTGTGAGGATTGGATTCTTGATTCAGCCTACACGTTTTATATGTATCGCAATCGGGATTGGTTTACAACATATGAAACAATCTCTAAAGGTGTTGTGTTGATGGGAAATAACACATCTTGTAAGATAGTTGGTATTGAAACAATCAGAATTAAGATATTTGATGGGGTTGTGAGGACACTAGGTGATGTGCGGTATGTCCCAGACCTAAAGAGAAATCTTATTTCCTTGAGTACCCTTGGTTCGAATGGATATAGGTACATTGGTGAAGGTGGAGTCCTGAAGGTTACTAAAGGTGCTCTTGTTGTTATGAAGGGATAGAGAAAGACTACCAATTTGTACGCCTTGCAAGGCTCTACGGTTATAGGTGATGCAGCTGTTTCTACTTCATCAATATTAGATAGTGATGTTGCTAAACTTTGGCATATGCGCCTAGGGCATATGAGTTAAAACGGGATGGCTAAACTAAGCAGGAGAGGACTTTTTGATGGGCAGAGTATTACCAAATTGGAGTTCTGTGAGCACTGCGCTTTCGGGAAGCAAAAGAGAGTCAGATTCACTAAAGGCATCCACTCAACTAAAGGCACACTTGATTACATTCATTCTGATCTCTGGGGTCCTTCTAGAGTACCTTCTAGAGGAGGTGCTAATTACTTGTTGACTATTATTGATGACTATTCCAGAAAAGTTTGGGTGTTCTTCCTGAAGTAAAAGAATGATGTGTTGCCTATTTTCAAGGATTGGAAGACTATGATTAAAAAACAAATAGGGAAGTAGGTAAAACGCCTTCGGATAAATAACAGTTTAGAGTTCTATTCTAATGAATTTAATGTTCTGTGCAAGTCAGAAGGAATTGTGAGGCACTTAACAGTTCATCATACTCCGCAGCAGAATGGTGTGGCCGAACGAATGAATAGGACTATGATGGAGAAGGTGTGTTGTATGCTCTCTAATGCTGGTTTACCCAAGTCTTTTTGGGCCGAAGCTTCTTCCACAGCTTGTCTTCTTATTAACCGCTCTCCTTTAGTTGCGATTGATAAAAAAACTCCTCAAGAAGTATGGTCTGGTACTCCTGCTAGTTATTCTGATTTGAGGATATTTGGATGTCCTGCTTATGCTCATGTTGACAATGAAAAGTTGAAACCTAGATCTGTCAAGTACTTATTTATAGGTTATAAGCCTAGTGTTAAGGGTTATAAGCTATGGTGTCCAGAAAACAAAAAGGTTATAATTAGTAGGGATGTTGTGTTTGATGAAACTGTCATGCTTGGGGCTCTCTCCGAATCTAGTGCTTCGGCCCCAGATGAGCCTAGTGACATGAATCCATAAAATTCAAGCACCCAAGTTGAATTGCGTATTGGAGCAGTAAGCCTGTCAAGTGGGCCGGGCTGACCTGACCCTACCCGACCCACTTAAAGGACCCGGCCCGATAAGCCCTAGGACTTTAAGGTTTCGGGTCCCGGGCTGATTATTTTTTAATTTGGGCCCGGTCAACTCGGCCCGAACCAAGCCCGGTCCAGGCCCGCCAGTTAATCGGCCCGACCCGATTTTTTTTTTTTTTTTAAAAAAGGATGTTGGGCCAAACTAACCGTTGGCCCAATGGCTATATAGCCGTTTTTGGGTCCAAACGGCTAGTTTGGGTCCATTTCTTAAAAAAATAAAATTTTTACTTTAAAAATTATTTTTTAATCCCAAAAAAAATTCTATAAATACCCTACATCTTCAAATCATTTTTCACACAATTTTTCACTCTCTCTTAAATCTCAATTCTCAATTCTCAAATATTCAATATATTTAATTTCTTAAAGTGTTCACTTTAATTTTTTAATTTTGCGTTTATAAAGTATGAGCAGAAGTTTCTAAAGTCGCAACCTTCGAATACTTCCAAAATTTGATATTGTCGTTCCATCTCTTATGTTTAATTTCTATTTTTTTATATTTACTGGGTTTCTGGAAACCCCGAGTAAGCCTCTAAATCTGCCCCTGAAGACACGGTGACACATATTATGATTTAAATTTAGTTAGTATATGACTAGAAAGAGGGAAAAGACATCTGATCTCTCTCCCTCTCCTTTACCTTCTCTCTCCCCGGTCCCCGGCTCCGCCGTCGTCGCTGACCGTCGGAGCCGACCCCCGGCCGACCGTCGGCGCTAACCAGATCCGACTCCGGCTCCGGTCGCCGGCCACCGGCGCGACCTTCGGTGTCCGCCCGTCCCGATCTCCAGCCCAAGGCGCCGACCCCTCCCTCCCTCCCCCCCGCCGGCGCCGGCGAGATCCAACCCCCCCTCGATCTCCAGCAGTCGCTGCCTCCCCCCCAGCAGCCGCCGATCGACCCCCCAGCAGCCGCTGCTCGGCCCCAGCCAGCCAGCCGCCGATCGACCCCCCAGCAGCCGCTGCTCGGCCCCAGCCAGCCAGCCGCCGTCGCCGCCGCCGCAGCTCCGTCTTCCCCGACCGCTGCTCGGTCGCCACCGGCCGCAGCACCCGGACGCCGACCAGACGACGCCGACAGCTCAGCCGGCCTCCAGCAGCCGCAGCTCCACCTCAGCATCGGAACCCGGTCAACGCTGGGTTCTGGATTTCCGGCTTGGTCTACAAGCGTTACCTGGTGATCTTTAACCTTGCTATTTCATTTCTCGCTATTTCATTTCATTCCCCGTTTCATGCTATTTTTATCCGACTAGCATTTTGATTTACTATATTGTCCGTTGGCTGTTGTTGCTGTTGCTGTGGTCGTTCTCTTGCACTGCTAATCTGCTTGTGATTTGTTAATATTATCTGCTGTCTATTGTTGCTATTATCTGTTGTTTGTTGTTGCTGTGACCGCTGTCTGTTGCTGTTGTTGTTGTGGTCATTTCTGGCCTTTGAGTATTTTTTCTTATATTTTTCTGTGTACTGGCTGGGGGCGGTAATGGGCGGATAGGGTCATGTCCGAGGGGTTTGGGGCGTGGGGACGTTGTGGGGGCGGGGGATGACGTAAGGGCGGGAGTGGGAGGGAGGCCTCGGTTTGGCTGCGGGGGCGGTAGGGGAGGACGTGGGGATAGCGATGGTAGGCTGAGGGTTGGGTCTTGGAATATAGGGACCCTTCAGGGTAAGTCTATAGAGCTTGTGAAGATTCTTAGGAAAAGGAGGATCAATATCGCGTGTATTCAAGAGACCAAGTGGGTAGGGTCTAAGGCTAGGGATGTGGATGGTTACAAGCTGTGGTACTCTGGGAGCGAGAGGCGGAGGAATGGAGTTGGCATCTTAGTAGATGAAGAGCTTAGAGGCCAGGTAGTAGAGGTGAAGAGGATCAATGATAGGTTGATGACTATTAAGTTGGTCATTCGGGGGTTTACCCTGAATGTGTGTAGTGCCTATGCACCGCAAGTGGGCTCGGAGGGGGAGGAGAAGTTGCGGTTTTGGGAGGCTTTGGAGGAGGTGCTGAGAGGCGTGCCTAGCTCGGAGAAGATGGTTGTAGCAGGGGATTTCAACGGGCACATCGGGGCGTTACCGGGAGGTTTTGGTGATGTGCATGGTGGGTTTGGCTTTGAGGTGAGAAATGAAGAGGGGGCTACTCTTTTGGAGTTCGCAAGGTCCTTTGGGCTGGTGGTGGTGAACTCGGGCTTCCCGAAGAAGGACGATCACCTCATCACCTTTCGAAGCGCGATAGCCAGGACCCAGATTGACTTCATGTTGATCAGGAAAGGGGATAGGGTGTTGTGTAGGGACTGTAAGGTCATCCCGACTGAGAATCTTTCGACCCAGCATAGGCTCTTGGTCATGGACTTGGATATAAAGAAGAATAGTAAGAGGAGGAGTAAGGAGTGTAGACCTAGAATTAAGTGGGGCGGTTTGACGCCAGTGAATGCGTGGGAGATAGGGGAGAAGTTGGCGGGAATAGGGGTGTGGGAGTGTAGGGGGGACGTGGATGTTATGTGGGATAGGGCGGCTAGGTGCATCAGGGAGAAGGCTAGTGAGGTGTTAGGTGTTTCTAGGGGCCGGGCTGGGCACCATCAAGGGGATTGGTGGTGGAATGTTGAGGTGGAGATGAAAGTGAGGACCAAGAAAGAGGCGTATGCTAAGTTGGTTGAGAGCAGAGACAAAGAAGAGAAGCGGGTAAACAGAAAAGAGTACAAGCAAGCTCGGAAGGAGGCTAAGTCAGCAGTCACGGCAGCTAAGACGGCCGCGTTTGAGAGCCTGTATGCGGGGTTACAGGGGAAGGGAGGGGAGAAAAAGTTGTTTAGACTCGCAAAGGCTAGGGAGAGGAAGGGCCGTGATCTCGATCAGGTGAGGTGCATTAAGGGGGAGGACGACAGAGTGTTGATGGAGGACAGCCATATTAAGAATAGATGGAAGTCGTACTTCCATAGGCTCTTGAATGACGAAGGGGATAGAGCTATTGTGTTAGGGAAACTGGAGCGCTCAGAGGAGTGTCGGGAGTTTAGTTATTGTAGACGTTTTAGGGTAGAGGAGGTTAGAGAGGCTGTTCGCAGGATGCGGAGGGGTAGGGCGACGGGGCCGGATGAGATACCGGTGGAGTTTTGGAAGTACGTTGGAGAGGCTGGGGTAAGGTGGTTGACTGGTCTGTTTAACGAAATCTTCAAGACGGCAAGGATGCCCGAGGCATGGAGGTGGAGTACCATAATCCCTCTCTATAAGAATAAGGGAGACATCCAGAGTTGCAATAACTATAGGGGGATTAAGTTATTGAGTCACTCTATGAAGATTTGGGAGAGAGTCGTCGAGGGGAGGCTGAGACGGATAGTGTCTATTTCGGAAAATCAGTTCGGATTTATGCCTGGGCGCTCGACGACGGAGACAATTCACCTGGTACGGAGGCTGGTGGAACAGTATAGGGAAAGGAAGAAGGACCTGCACATGGTGTTTATCGATCTAGAGAAGGCTTACGACAAAGTTCCCAGGGAGGTGCTTTGGAGATGCTTGGAGGTGAGTCGAGTCCCGATGGCCTATATCAGAGCAGTTAAAGATATGTATGATGGAGCGAAAACTCAGGTGAGGACGGCGGGAGGAGACTCAGAGCATTTTACTGTCTTGACAGGATTGCATCAGGGATCTACTCTTAGTCCTTTTTTGTTTGCTTTGGTAATGGATGTGTTGACGCGGAGTATCCAAGGGGAAGTGCCTTGGTGTATGCTTTTTGCAGACGATGTAGTTCTGATTGACGAGACCCGAAAGGGTGTGAATGACAAATTAGAGGTGTGGAGACAAACTCTTGAGTCTAAAGGGTTCAGGTTGAGCAGAAGCAAGACAGAGTATTTGGAATGCAAGTTTAATGACGTGAGGTTGGAGGATGAGGTGGTAGTGAAGCTGGAATCGCAGGAGGTATGTAAGAGGGATAGTTTCAAGTATCTCGGGTCCGTGATTCAGGGTAACGGTGAGATTGACGAGGATGTCTCGCACCGTATTGGGGCGGGATGGTTGAAGTGGAAGCTCGCGTCGGGGGTGTTGTGTGATAAGAAGGTGCCGCCCAAGCTTAAAGGCAAATTCTACAGGATGGTAGTCCGTCCAGCCATGTTGTATGGAGCGGAGTGTTGGCCAGTTAAGAACTCCCACATCCAAAAAATGAAGGTGGCGGAAATGCGAATGTTGCGTTGGATGTGTGGGATGACTAGAGGGGACAGAGTTAGGAATGAGACTATCAGGGAGAAGGTTGGGGTGGCTCCAGTGGAGTGCAAGGTGCGGGAAGTCCGATTGAGTTGGTTTGGACACGTGAAGAGGAGGGACATGAATGCCCCAGTCCGTAGGTGTGAGAGGCTAGCGTTGGATGGTTTTAGGCGGGGTAGGGGTAGGCCGAAGAAGTACTGGGGAGAGGTGATTAGACGGGACATGGAGCAGTTACAGCTCACCGAGGACATGACCCTAGATAGGAAGGTCTGGAGGGCGAGGATTAGGGCAGAAGACTAGGGCCAGTTTGGGGGCGCAAGGGTAGGGAGTGGGGGATTATTCCTGTTATTCTTCCTACTCTTATTTTTATTCCTATTCCTATTCTTCTTCTTGTTACGATTTCGGTGTTCCATGTTTTATTATGTATCTGAGTGCTTCCCGATGTTTCCTACTACCATGCGTTACTTTATATTTATATTTGTATTTATATTTATATTTATATTTATATTTATATTTATATTTGTGTGGCGACTGTCTTGAGCCGGGGGTCTATCGGAAACAGCCTTTCTACTTCTTCAGAGGTAGAGGTATGGACTGCGTACATCTTACCCCCCCCAGACCCCACTAGGTGGGAATACACTGGGTTTGTTGTTGTTGTTTGTTATATTTGTGTATTTTAAATTTTTTTAGTTTAATTTAATTTATACTATGGATAAATTAAGAAACCTCGCTACTAAAGGTGTTAAATTTTTTTTTTCCGGAAACGGTAGTGGTAGTAAAAAATGAATTACTAGCGGTAGAGGTAGTTCAAGTAGTTGATATACCCGTGTGTCTTCGCCTCCGGTACTGCTTGGTACACCTTTTGAGAGAGAAATAGGTGTAGTGCTCACGATATGAATTATGTAGAAGCTCAGAAAAATTACGGTATAGAAGAAGAAAATGAAGTAGATGCGGTTAATTTAGACGAAGATAATGAAAATATTGGTGAGACACCCGCAGTAGGAAATGCTAACGTTAGATCTAAATCGGTTAATCTCCCTCCTCGTCCTCTCCGTGCCGCAAGACCTCGTAAAACAACTAGTGTTGCATGACAATTTTTTGAACGTATATCATATACTGAGGTGCAATGCAATATTTGTCAACAAATATATAAACATAGAAGCGGAGGCAAGTAAGGGGGTACAGGTACGTTAATGAGACATATAAGTGAAGCTCACGAAAGAGAATTAAATATTGCACGAGGTGGTGGGGATGTTGGTGGGCCAACGCAAATTATAATGGACCCAGCAACCGGTCAGGTAACAAAGAAGTCTAATATTGAGGGACTGGGAAGAAATAGCTAAAATGATAGCTGTAGGTTGTTTGCCTTTTAGTTTTCCTTCTTCTGATGCCTTTATTCATTATATACAAGTAATTTATAATCCTATGATTAACGATATTCCTAGAAGTACTTGTCGGTCTGATATTTTTAGACTTCATTCACAATATTGTTTTTATTTATCAACATTATTAAAAAATATTCAATGTAGATTGTCCTTAACTTCTGATCTTGGTCGTGCTGTAAATAAAAATGATTATTTAACCGTTACTTGTCACTGGATGGATAGTAATTTTGTGATGCAAAAATGTATTCTTGCTTTTTTATATGATGAAGATCGTAAACATACTAGAGATTTTATTGTTGATTCTATTGTTAAAGTTGGCGGATATTATGGTATCAAAAATAAAATTTTATGTATTGCTTTTGGTAATACTTCTAACAACAAGACTGCTATAAAAAAATTAAAATCTACGCTATCTCCATCGTTGCCTGAAATTTTTTATATTAAGTGTGCATGTCATATATATAATTTAATTGTAAAAGATGGTTTGAGTTTTTTGAGCTTTATATTGAAAAAATTCGTCTTGCTGTTGGTTTTATTCAAGAAAATAATCGTAGATCGAGAATTAGAGAATTTAAAGTTAAATGTCAAGAAAATGGACTTGCACCAATATTGATGCCTGGGGAAATTGATATTAGATGGAATTCTATGTATGATTTTTTAAAAACTTGTTATAAATATAGAATTCTTATTACACTAGCTTTTAACCAACATTGCGATTCATTTGTTGATTCTGCTGATTGCATGCTACCTGATTCTGATTGGGTTGTGATTAAGGATCTTGTTAAGTTTTTAGAAAAATTTATGTTGCTACGGTTGAATGTTTCGGTGCTTATTATCCCACTGTTTGTAATATTTTGGCATATATAGCCGATATTTCTGGTTTTCTCAAAGAATATAAAAATAAAGAAGGTTATATAGAAGCTGTTGGTGCCATGTTTACTAAATTTAAAAAATATTTTTTTTCGATCCCCCTATTTACTTGGTTGGTGCTATGTTAAATCCGTGCATGAAATATAATAATATGTGTCACTTTAGTACTATTATTTATACTAACTTAGAAATAAATATTAACTATGATTCTGAACAAGTACAACCTGATTTGTGGACGACTATGAATGATGCAAATGATTACATAGAAAAATTATATAATCACTATGCTGATTTATTTGATTTAGCCGTACCTACAAATATCACTCCAACTGTCACTCTTCATCCTCCCGAGGAGCCATCATCTTCTAAAAGGCTGGCACATAGTGGTTTTCCTGATTCCTTTTATGATTTAACTTGTTGGAACAGTGTTGATGAGAGAGCTTACACATCAACTTATCGGGAAGAGCTGAAATATTATCTTCGGTCGGCGCCAGAGGATCGCAGACGATGGATCAACACGTTGGATTGATGGAGGAGTAATGAAACACAATATCTTGTGCTTTCAAGATTAGCTAGAGATATCTTGAATGTTTCAATGTCAACCGTTGCATCAGAGAGCACCTTTAGTTAGGAACGACAGCAGCTTGGAGACAACCGACACTCATTGGGAAGCAATGCAATGAATGTTCTAGTTTGCCTCAGAGATTGGATTAGAGCGGAAAGAAGAAACCAAGGAATGGAACCGGAGCCGAGCGACGAGCTGAAACTTGAAGAAATTATGTCTTCACGGGAGAACTCAGCAGAATCAAGTCCAATGCATGGTTTTGCCCCCGTTGACTTCGACTATCCTATGCAAGTTCCCGTTAATATTAACATGCATGAGTTGGAAAAAATGATGCATAATTATAGATTTTTCATTCATGTAAATTATAAATTTTGGATCATTTTGCAATCAATAAAATTTTCTAAATTCATTCACTCCTTAGTCCTTACTTTTTATATTTTTTCATTTAATGATTTAAAATTTTAAATTGAATTTCTAGTTTTCTACTTTAAATTAAAAACTTAATTCTAATATATTATTAATTTACTACCAAGTATTATTAATTTATTATATTAAGTAGCATATGTTTTGTATATTTGTGTATATATTTTCTATAGATGTGTATATTTAACGTATACATGTGTATATGTTTTATAAATTAGTATATAACTATATATATATATATATTGTAATATATTTTATTAGTAGTAGTATATATTCGTTGAATGGTGCGTATACATGTGTATATATCTTCTATAGACGTGTATATTTAACGTATACGTGTATATATGTTTTATAAATTAGTATAGATGTGTATGTTTAACGTATACATGTGTATATGTTTTATAAATTAGTATATAACTATATATATATATATATATATATATATATATATATTGTAATGTATATATATTGTAGTATATTTTATTTAAACTTTAAAGTAGTACATATATGTTGAATGGTCCGTATATATGTGTAATTGTGTATATGTGTATATATTTTTTAAATTCTAATGTAGTATTTACTATATATATAGTGTATATATATTGTTTAACGTATTTATAATGTATACAGGTGGATATATATAATGTATATTGAAAAAAAGTTTTTTATTTTATATTTTTGACCGAGTTTGACCAATTTTTTAATCAGGTTTGACCGAATTTAAGTGGGTTTGACCGGGTTGGGTAAGTGGGCCGGCTTAGGGTTGTTTTTAATTTTTTTACTGTTGAGCCTGGACCGACCCACTTAGACCCCAACCCGGACCCGACCCAGCCCACAAACCGATTAAATGACACGGGCTGGTTCCGAGTTGGCCCAGCCCGACCAACCAGCCCGACCCACATGACAACCCTAGAGCAGAGTCTACACCAGTACCTACTTCTTATTCACCACCAGTGGCACCACAGTATTTTAATATAAAAGACAGGCCTAGGAGAGATGTTAGACCTCCTCAGAAGTATGCTGAAGTTGATTTGATTGCTTATGCATTGAATGTAGAAGAAGGTATTGATTTCGGTGAAGAACCTTCTTCTTACTCCGAGGTAATTAGTTGTATTGATTTCGGCCGATGGATGATTGTTATGCAGGAGTAGATGGAATCACTTCATAAAAATGACACATAAGATCTGGTGAGATTGCCTAAAGATAAAAAAGTTGCCCGTTGCAAGCGGGTATTTAAAAATAAAGAAGGAATATCGGGAGTTGGAGATGTTAGGTACAAAGCAAAACTAGTTGCTAAAGGTTACAGTCAGGTTTGAGGTGTTGACTTCATAAATATGTTTTCTCCAGTTGTAAAGCATAACTCGATTCGAGCCTTGTTTGGTAGTGTGGCCATGCATAATCTTGAGCTTGCGCAGTTGGATGTCAAAACTGCATTCTTACATAGAGAACTTGAGGAGGACATCTATATGCAGAAACCAGAGGGTTTTGTAGTCTCAGGAAAGCAGGACTATGTATGCTTGCTGAAAAAGTCTCTTTATGGCTTAAAGCAGTCGTCCAAACAATGGTATAAGAGGTTTGACTCTTTTATGACCTCTCATATATTTTAAAGGAGTAGTTATGATAGTTGTATCTACTTCAAGGAGGTAAGTGATGGTTCGTTCGTGTATCTTCTCTTGTATGTTGATGATATATTGATTGCAGCAAAGGATATGAGAGAGATAATAAAAATCAAAGCCTAGCTTAACAAGGAGTTTGAGATTAAGGATGTATGAGCAACAAAGAAGATTCTTCGCATGGAAATTCTGAGGGATAGAGAGAAGTGTAAGTTGTATTTGAGGCAGAAAAACTATATTGAGAAAGTGCTTCACAGGTTCAATATGCAAAATGCCAAACCTGTAAGAACTCCATCAGTAGCTCACTTCAAACTCTCTGCCATATTATCTCCAAAGATAAATGAAGAGCGTGATTATATGTCTCTAGTTCCATACTCTAGTGTCATCGGGTCTCTTATGTATATGATGGTATGTTCTCGACCAGATTTATCTTATGCCGTCGTCAGTTCAATTAGCAGATACATGGCAAATCCTGACAAAGAACATTGGAAAGCAGTTTAGTGGATTTTCAGATACTTGTATGGATCTACTGATGTTTGTTTGCAGTTTGGGCAAAATAGAGATGGAGTGACTGGGTATGTTGATTCTGATTTTGAAGGAGACTTTGATAAAAGGAGGTCCCTTACAGGTTATGTTTTCACCATTGGTGGTTGTGCTATCAGTTGGAAAGCTACTTTACATACTAAGGTTGCTTTGTCAACTACTGAGGCAGAGTACATGACTATTACAAAGGCATTCAAGGAAGCTATTTGGTTGAAGGGTCTGTTTGGTGAACTTAACAAAGAATTACAGATTACTACGGTCTTTTATGACAGTCAGAGTGCTATCTTCCTTACGAAAGATCAGATATTTCACGAGAGGACAAAGCGCATTGATATTCGGTATTATTTTGTGCGTGAAATTATTGCTCGTGGTGATATTGTGGTAAGCAAGATTATTATTGATGATAACCCTGCTGATATGATGACCAAGACACTATCAAGTGCCAAGTTTGAGCATTGCTTGGACTTGGTTGGTGTTAGCTGTTAAGATGTGTCCTTAGGGGCTTTTATGGAAGAGGTGGAGAGTTTGTCTTGAAATGGATTTGAGTTCTGAATTAGAATTCGTGTCAAGGTGGAGATTGTTAGAGTTGTGACCCGAATTTTATTGATCCGACCCTGAAAGTTTTGCGGTGCGACCTATGTTCGTGATTTTCAATGGGGTCTGTGGTAGTAGCGTAGGGATTGGGCCGTACCTTTATGTTTTGGGCCTAGGACCTATTTGTACGGACATACTATATATGTGCAATTAGTGAATCGGTTTTGAATATTCAGAAATTACGTTGTCCTCCACATTGTACTCCTCTCCTTTCATAGTGAAATTCCTCTGCCTCTGCCCATGATTTTCCCCTCAAGAGTTTTCACGTAAATCTGTGTGTTCTTGTCTTTTTCTTTTTACTTGTGGTTTGCTTTATTCTGCCCGATTCATAACAATTACAAAAGACGAGGTAAAGTCTGCAGTATTTGATATAAATGATGATAAGGCTCCAAGGATTAATGGATTCAGTAGTAGTTTCTTCAAGAAAACTTGAAGTATCACACAGGAAGATTTGTTCAGGGTTGTGTTGGAATTTTTTCAACACAACAAGATGCTCAGAGAAATCAATAATACTATAGTAACTCTCATCTCCAAAAATGCACGCCGTATTACATTACGGACCTTATTTAATCTGTCGTATTACACCATATTTCAGAATCAAGGATACGTTGGAGGATGTAACAAGTCCTAGTCAATCTGTCTTTATTCCAGATAGGTTTATATCAGACAACGCAATATTAAGTCACGAGCTTATCAAAGACTATACAAAAAAACATATATCTCTTAGGTGTAAGATAAAGGTGGACCTAAAGCTTATGACTCAGTTGAGTGTTGCTTGATAGAGCAAATATTGAAGGAAATTGGGTTTCCTAGTATTATGCTGAGGTGAATAATGATGTGTATCCAAATAGTTAGTTATACACCACAAGTTAATGGGCACCTAATTGAAACATTTAAAGATGCGGGAGGATTAAGACAATGAAACCCTACTTTCCCTTATATTCTGTCCTTAAGAATTATTTGCATGGATGTTTGGCACTTCTTAAACAGGAAGCTGACTTCAATTTTCATCCTAGATGTCAAAAGTTAGAAAATATTCTTTTTTGTTTTGCATATGACCTATTAATGTTTGCTAGGATAGATGAACAGTCCACCGTATTATT
Source organism: Capsicum baccatum var. pendulum (assembly GCA_030864225.1). NCBI lineage: Eukaryota > Viridiplantae > Streptophyta > Magnoliopsida > Solanales > Solanaceae > Capsicum > Capsicum baccatum. The sequence continues at coordinate 71,185,541 of CM061552.1, read as the reverse complement.
GCAATGAAGTTTATGCTTTTTCTCTCAAGCTTCATGGCTCAAGCCAAACTTGAGCTAAAGTCAAATTTATTTTGGAGGATTGCGATCACATATTCAGAATAAAAATTTAGATATGCTTAGATATGAAGTAGGAGAGCTGTCTTTTAGGTACCTAGGTGTACCGCTGTACTCTAAAAAACTTACAACGATACAGATTAAACCTTTGTTGAACAAATTCACAAGAATCACAACTTGAATGGCTAGGAGTATAGGTTGCAATTGATAAAGGTGGTTTATTTGGAGTCTATTGTCCTTACTTTCTCAAAAGGTTATTAAGTTGATAAAAGCTACATGTAGAAGTTACCTCTGGTTTGGTGAAGCTATGGTTTCTAAAAAAGCATTAGTTTCACGGAAAAGAAGCTGTCAACCTAAAGATACAGGAGGTTCAGGAAAGTGAAATATTTGAAATTGTTAGCCCCATATGGTTTCAATAATGACAAAACTAAATAATTCCTTTTAAATTACAGGTTCATCGAAAGAGTTGGATAAGTATCTCACTGAAAAAGAAAAACCCTTTTTCAAAGAAAAAAAATTAAATCAAGCTGATGGACTACGAAAAAAAGGAGTACATTTGTTGAGCTGTATTTTATACAAGACAAGATAACGACATAAGATAAGAAATATAGACGTATCTGATACAAATATATGCCATCATCTAGACATTAAATTCAATCCTAGATGGCCACGAAAAAAATTCCTTGGGTTCCCCGAAGTACTATTATAAGGATTAGAAGAAGAAAATTCTACTTTCCCCAAATCAAGGAAGATCAATCACGACAACAAAGAGAAGACCGATCAAGATTCTACAATGAGTCAATGACTATATTTTTCTATTTCATGTACTATAGGATAACAACCTAGTTTTTTTTTTTGTTTTTTTTTTACATATTCACTTGAGCAAAAATTTTAGTTATTCTTATTCTTATATAAATCATTGTAATATGTTATAGTGAAAACAAAAGAGAGAAGAGGCTGAAAGTTATAAAAGTAGAGGCTCTACCTTTCTCATAAACTACCGCATAAAGTTTGTGAGAAAATTACTGTTACCATTCAAGTTGCTCTAAGAAAACCTCTTGTAACCCAAGGGAACTAGAAGTAGTCACCACAAGAGTGTTAATTCTGTTGAGAAGCAAAACACAATCCCACATCGAAAAGATAGAGGGAACATATTCAATATTTAAAGTGTCACCCAACTTCACTAGTATGAGGCCTTTTGGGAGGTGCCCAAAATAAATTCGTGAGGGCTTGGCCCAAACTGGACAATATCATACTAGTGCGGAGTTTGAGTAGAGTTGCATGCGGTCCCAACAAATGGTATCAGAGCTTGGTCCCAACAAATTCAAGCTCTAAGACAACCTTTTGTAATCAAGAAAATTGAAAGTAGGCACCACAAGGGTGTTCCTAACCAGAATAAAATCTTTCATGTTATTTATCTTAGTTTACCTTATTTTTGTATTTACCTTCTGTTATTATTATATCTCTTGTACAAACATTGATGTGTGGAAGAGTTGACTAACTGGTCATTGTATTGACTTAAGGTATAAAAAATTCAATTCACTCCTCCCGCTTTTGATTATCATCACCTACTGTTTGTCTCTATTAAAAATTGAACCTAAATCAACTAGTATTTGTCTCTATTGAAAATTGAAACAAAAAATTCACGGTACCTGTGATAGTGTTTTTACACATTTTAACTTCACATTGAATAGATGAAGTAATAAAAGTCACCAACTAATCAAAATCTGGTCATAACGTCAATGAACTCGGGATCAACTTTATGTCTCAATTCATTGTAAACCGGTACTTGATAATGCTGCATATCCAATGCCAAAATTAGCAATAAGAGATGGATATTCACCATGACTGGAGATTATAGAAAGCAGATCAAATGATTCAAAGGATAAATTGGCACCAAATTTATACTCCATTCATTTCAAAATAGTTGACGTATTTTTTTTTTTCAAAATCAAAATTTGATCAATATTTTAATATGTATTTTTTAATCATATTGAAAAAAATTACAAGTTACAGTATTTTTCATATGAAATTTTAATATTTAGATTAATATTTAAAAATATTAAATCAATTTAATTTAATTTAACTTTCAAAATTAATCAAATTTACTCTAAAAAACTTAAATATGCCCACTATTTTGAAAAGTAAGAAGTAGTGCGTTACATGAATATAATAAATTAGCAAGAGTAGAAAAATCCAAAATAATTTCCATCACCAAATGCTTAATCCATAGCCTTTCATCTTCAATATAGTCCAAATATCCCACAAACAATTTCTTCACACACTTGTCACAATGGAGGCACTATATCCAGTTTGTTCATCCCAAAATTTCGACCACAACATAACACCACCATATTTCTTTGATTTCTTAATCACCGGAAGAATTTCCCCGGTCAACACCTCCGCCGGAATAAAACCACTTCCTGCAGCCTGCGATGCTGCCGGAAGCCCTAAAAATATCCTCCTAGCATTCACCGATGTCGTCCACCGCGTCCAAGAATTTTTCAAATCATCCGCATTATTAGTAGTATACTGACATGGTGGATTATTGTAGAATTGAATCCAGACATTGTCAAATAGCCCTGTATTTAGTGCCGTGCCAAGCAATCTATCTGGAAATGGACATTGTGGAGCTGCTGTAAGGTACATTTTTCTTCCAAGTTTGCTATATCTTTTCAAGTATTTCGCTAAATCTTCGTAGTAAAGAGAAGATCCTAGTTCAATATCGAAATCAATTCCGTCAAGTCTCGCGTTTCCTAAAGGCCTAAAAAAAGAACGTGAACGTCCGCCTAAGAAACTGTTCCATAAATAACGTGCAACGTCGTTAGCGTCTTTTTTAGAAGCTAATGAGTAGTTTCCAACGCCTCCGCCTATGGATAGCATAACTTTGACGCCTAATTTTTGACAGAATTTGATTTGTGGGCCGAGGATTGTGCAGCCATTGACGGCGGGGTTACAGTGGCCAGCGAGATTGATTTCAGGGGTTTGGCCATTACCGAATTTGTTAAGGAAGGCTAAGTTGACATAGGCGTAGTTGCCTGAGGCGCATGTGTCGTTTAAGGTAGCTTCATTGCCGTTTTGGCCCCAGTAAATTGCGATGCCTGATCTAGCAATTGAGGTTTGAATAAGAGCTAAGAATAAAATAGAGGGAAGGAGGAGATTGATGGTCATTTTGGATGGAATATAGCAGTGGAATTATTGGGATTTGGGGTTATGATGTTGATGCAGATTAAAAGAGATTGCTTTTTATAGGATTTTGGAGGGGGAAAAGTGACATTTTCTTTCAATAAAATAGTACCACTCTCTTGCATTACATGGATTCTTTGAATATTTTCAATCGAAGACAGCTAAAGAATGAGATTATAGAAGGAAGAAGTCAAACATTGGAGGGACATTTTTGGTCATTTCATCTTCAGAAATTACACTTTTGGAGTCGAATATATATGAAAGTAGTCTCTCCCCTACAAAGGTACGGGTAAATTCTCCGTACATTTCATCTTCCATAAACTAATAAAATTACACCGAGTATATTTGTTGTTGTTGTCATCCCTAGAGCAGAGGTGGAGCCAACTTTCTTTAGGGTGTTCGGCCAAACCTCTTGATGAAAAAATATACTATTTATACATGATTAAAATTATTTTTTATGTGGTTATAGTAGGTGTTGAACCCCCTTCAACTAAGTTTTCTTTTAATATTGAAATCCTTTAGTTGAAATCTTAGCTCTCACCTCCGCCCTAGAATAGCCACTTTCTCTCGGTGGACTTTTGTCTATTTTCTTTAACCTTTTGAGATATTTAGGAGAAAAATGGGGCTAGCAAAGATTATCACTTAATTGGGGCTAAGTCAACGCCTAGGAAGTAATTCAAATAGAATCCATTTGTCGGGAGGAAAAGCTACATTCAGTAATATGGATTTCTCAAGGTAAAATTGGGGCTAAGTCACCGCCTAGGAAGTAATTCAAATAGAATCCATTTGTCCGGAGGAAAAGCCATATTCAGTAATTGGCTGGTGGGAGGTTGCAGGTATCACATGAAATTAATCGAAAAATATATAATTTGGTCCGAGCAATACGATTATAAATAGAATAAAAAGAGCCAAAGTCAATAAAATGGATGCATATTGTTATGCATACCGGTTCACACTTATGCCGGTTTGTTTGATATTTCCATCAATTTTAACCGGTCAAATACACAATTGTCCCACATCCAACCTCACAAATGCAAGAGGAGCCTTACCTAGTAGCGGTTCAAGAAGCAAATTAACCCAGAGGTAGAGACATGATGGGACTAGGGAGAAAAGGGGATTTAAGAAATGCTACAACTGTTAGTCAAACTTATGATCTACAATAATTTTTTAGCCCTCTGTATTAATATTCTAGAAGTGTTCTTTGTGTTAATAGAATCAACAACCAATAAATAAATAGTTCCACAGTTTCACTTATGTACGTATAATTTTCTAACGAATGAGATGCAATTAATCATCCCATGGACAATGTGTCTCCATTACTGCATTGCCTCAAGTCAATATAAATCATAAGGGGTTCCGGTTGCGTCCCGGCCCGGCAGACGCAAGGACAAATTGCTTCCATCGCAGAGGACCGGTGTCGTTTCGCGGAACCTTTTTCTATTTTTAACCGTTTAAACATTGAGCTTCGAAGAGCTTCAATTCTACTGCTTTATAATTTTTCCTTATTATTCTTTTAAGGGAGACAAATTAAAAACCATGATTGGATAAATAACTATATCCCTAAATAAGAAGTTGATGAGTGTGGAACAAGGAAAGACGTGCTGCTGATAATGCGCCATATGGCTAGCTGCTATACTTTCAACTACTTAATCATTGAGTTGACCAAAGAACACATTTTGTGTAAAAATACGTTCAAAGGTGTACCGTATCTCTTTGTTTTCTTTGCAGTCTGCACTAACTTATCAAGAGGCCTTACATATAATTTTCAGAACTCACAACGTTTAAATTTGAATCTCATTGTCTCCTGCAGAAACCAATACACTATACTGCCTCTCAGAAATTATAGTAACCTTAAGTTGAACAAAATGGATTCCCAGATCTCGGATCATTCTTGCTGTTAGCACAAAAGGTGCACTATTTGTAGGTTATTTGAGAATATAATTTCCATTTTCCACCATTAACATCTTTGAAAGTTGACAGTAAAATTCCCAATATTAACACCACTATCAATTGCAAGTGCACAGGTTCTGCATTCGAGGATAAGCCAATCTCTTGTAAAAAAAGTGGTCTTGGGGGACCTTATAGCTTAGTTGATTGACTATCTAAACTATCATCTTGTTGGTGAGGTTTCGATTTCCCACTTTGATCCTCTCCCCCAATGTAATAATTTTTCTTTTTGAAATAAAGTGGTCTTTCAACATTTACAGTCCTTTAAAAAGATTCACATATATTTTTTGGCCATTGGAATGGAGGTGGCTTTTCATTTTGTTGGAGGGAGTTGAGTCTTTAGACTTCACAAGTTTATAATGTACAAATGTCTTCTTAAAAGAGCATAAAAGATTAATTGAACAATAAAAAAGAAAGCTTTCAGCTGAAGGTTACTTGTTCAGATGTTCTTTCAGCTAATCTAGATTGAAAATAAACAGCAATGCAGAAACTGGCTTCTGCTAATCCTCTTCCTCCCCAGTAATCTTTTTCTTAAGAGCTCGAATATCACTTCCCAGTTCATCCCTTCCACTCTGACAACAGAAATCCAGTTTCAGCATTAGCCATATATGCACTATTTAACCTCAATCATGACAGAAAACAAAACTACTAGTAATAAATACCATATTCAGCATGCTATTTAAGTCCCAAACAGACTCTTGCAGTATGGTTCATGAAACTAACCTGGACATGATTTCCTAGGTTATTTGGCATGCTGAGGGTCTCTACTGCATGGAGTGAATTGTGTAACTAATGTAACTAAAACACGTGAAAACTCAACTTGTCTTTAATTCGCCTCAGCTTACATTGAAAAAGATGCATAACTGACCTATGTGTAACTGAGGTGATAGTCGCCAGAAAGAAGTGAATGAACAATACCTCGTTTGTTGTATATGACTAGTAGTATTAATTGGGTCGGTGAGTTGATAAAGTTATTACTTATTCCTATAAGATTGACCTGAAGTTTCTTAGCAAAAACCTCGTGTGGTGCATTCTATTTTAGCCAATGTTTTTGTCAAACTTTAGAATAGATGCAAGAAATGATGTGTATTTAGTTCATGCTAGGACTGTACCTTAAAGAGAAGATATCTGTAGATGAACCATCCAAAATATCCAAGCCCAACCAACTCCAAAAACCTAGGTAACTGGTTCAGAAAAGGTTAAACCATTAGGGACATTTAGCTAGGTTCAATAATCACAAGAAAGGAACAAACAACATACTCAGTGCAATCCCACAAGTGGGGACTGGGGAACAGTGGCAGAGCCAGAATTTTCATTGAGGGAGTTCAGAAGTAAATATATGAATTAATCGAAGGGGGTTCACCATCTACTATATATGCAAAAAAAATATTTTTAACCATATAAAAATAGTATAAAAACAGTATAATTTTCCGTCGAAGGGGGTTTTGGATGAACCCCCTGGAGCAAATGTAGCTCCGCCCCTGCTGGGGAAGGTGGTCTACATGCAGCCTTACCCCTACCTTGTGAAGGTAGAAAGGCTATTTCCGATAGACCCTCGACATAAGTAAATCACTATTGGCACTGTATATGATGTTTAAACACTGGAAATCACTTACCAGTGGTACAGAGTCTAATGCATCAGCAATGATTGAAGACAACCAAAGACCAAGGATTGCAGATCCTCCATAAAGAAAGACCGAGGGTTTCTTTTCGAGTCCATCCCACTATTACAATGTTCAAACAAAGTTGGATTTCACCAAATGAAGAAATGAGCCAGTTTTAAGTCATAACAAATGAACTATGAAGTATAAGAGAGCCTTACCTTGTCTTTTACATTGGAAAATACCTTTCTGATGCGAGCAACAGATTCAGACGTTTCTTCTTCATCGGAAGAAGCCCTGATCTTGAAGATAGGAAATCTCTTGGAACCTATGCAATGCCGAAAGCCTGAAAAGTTTAACACCTTAGAACAAAAAACTCTGGCTTGATGTTAGTCCAAATAATCTCCTAGAGCTAAAGAGTCAGGAAATAAATTCTTTTTTGTTTCCAATTCGAAACTGTAAAAAGACTTATTCGTTTATGGGCAACATGAATCCATTCACTTAGAACACAAACAGAGTTGGGACCAATAACGCATTGCTAAATTTACTTGTGTAAGGATATGACATCTGGGCCTAATTCAACCCCAAAGGCTAGCTGCCTAACTCAACCTCAAAAGCTAACTCAAGAGGGAATCATTGTCCAATTCCGTAAGCTGACCACGGGTCCATTCCTCAGTGGAACCCTAATCCACCCTAACTCCTCCTTCATGCCCAAGCCAAACTGAAGCATAGACTGGGAGCCCAAAGGGGGTTGGACCTAGCTCTAATACCATGTAAAGACATGACACTTAGGCCTAACTCAACCTAAAAAGCTAGCTCAAGGGGGAGGATTGTCTACGTTTATATAAGTTGATCACTAATATATTCCCCAACGCACTCTAACAACTCGGTCCTTTTCTTTCCTCGGACCAATGCCGTATTTAATCCAACCCTTGTATGGAAATTTTGCACTTCGTGTTAAATTTGTACTCCATATGATCAATGTTTGTATTTCCTTAATGATGAATTGTTGGTTATATTCATACATTTCTACTATTTTTCCTTCAAAAGTTCCGACTCTAATAGTTTTCAGTAACAAAATATCACAAGGGAAATGTCCCACCGTAATGGACCATAGACATCTCACAGGTCATTTTCCTACAACAGGACAACTTTACAGGCCAGGCCGACTGCGACCCATATATTTAGCTCTCGGTTAACCATCCATTTTGAAGGCGAAACTTGAAAATTTAAAATTTTTGAATTTACGATTTTTGGAATTTAAAGTTGTGTTTGAACACGCATTTTCCTAGAAATGATTTTGTGAATAGAAGTCCAAAAACCCAAAAATTAATCTGAGCCAATTTTTAGGAACGTCAAAACAAAAATTATGGTCAAACCTAGCTTTAAGGCTTTCAAAAAATAATGCAAACTCATAAGTGAGAAAGAAGTCAAAAGTTTTCACAAATACATCAAAGCAGATACACCAAAACCACAACAATTTAGGTAAAAAAAGACGATGCAATAAGCGAAACAATACCTGAAGGATTCCTAAAAGACGATGAAAACGATGAGGGAGCAGCAGGTTGGGGAGAGAGACGAAGCAAAGACGGGTCACTGGAATGGCGCAACTTCATGGCCATGGAGGAGGAATGTGAAACTGACATAATCCGTTCCATTGAAGAAGAAGAAGCTGCAGCCATTTTCGCCGTCTAAATTTTCTCTCTAAAAAGTTTTCCTTTTCCAATTTCAAATACTCCTACAGTGTAACCTCGATAAATTAATACTGTTGGGACCATCAAATTTTATTAATTTAGCGAGGTATTAATTAATCATACTGTTGGGACCATCAAATTTTATTAATTTAGCGAGGTATTAATTAATCGTATAAATTAATAATTATTAATTTATAAATTATATACTTTTTGGATCCATATTATGAATGTACCTAGGTGTACGTGAAAACTAATTTCTACATTAATTATTAATTATGCATACTTAACCAAATTCATGTATTTTTGCTGATATATTTTCAATATTCTATGTATATCTTAATAAAATATATAAATCTACTTAATTATTAATGTAGTTACATGCTACATTCATTAAAATGTATAAATCCACTCAATTATTAATGTAGTTACACGTACATACATTAACTAAGTTACTATATAAATAGATGTATTATGCAAGTCTTCAAATCAAATGGCTTACAACAATTGCAGAATCTAATCAATGGATTGAAGTATCGAAATGCAATAATGCTGAAGATGTTTTGAATTATCCGGGAGAAAATGATACGAGTTTTGAGCTACCTACGGATGAACAAATAATTGAGAGTGTTATGGAAACACATAAAGAAGATAAAGTGGAAGATGATAGTGTGGAATTAGAACAAGTTTCGCGCAAAGATGCTCTGAAAGCAACAATCACCTTACATCACTTCCTTTTGCAATATGAGAAGATTACACCTGATATTCTTAATGCAGTAAGAAGGGTTAGAGATGAGATTCAAGGTGATATTGATTTCAAGAAGAAACAAACAACATTAGATTCATATTTTCAGAAACCTGTTTAGTTTACTTATGTATTATGTATGAAATATTTTGATACGGATGAATTATTAATTTATATATCAAATGGGACCTATATGAATTTTTTTTTGTATTATCTTATAAATTTAGCGAATTATTAATTTACCACGTTGATCCCGACTCGAGACCGAAAAAAATTATTAGTTTAGCGAGGTTATTAATTTATCAAGTATTAATTTATCGAGGTTATACTGTATATGGAGTTGACACAAGGCAACCAGCTATGCCTTTTTACAATTTTTATAATGGGGAAGGAATCTTTAAACTTAATTTTTTTTTTTTTAAATGTATAGGGTATACCTAGGCCATATCATGTTTATTAAATCATCCAAACAAGTTAGCTCATTGGCTTTTACATCCCTTTTTTGTGTATATGAGTAGTTAATGTGTAGATGAAGTGGTGTCACATATTCTGGGAGGCTATTCGTCCAGTTGATTAAATAAGAAAATAATATATCCCCTGTTTTAATACTCGAATGTAGTTACTTCCATCTCTTTCCTAAGACCTAAGGTTAGGTGAGCAAAGGTAGGTGAGGTGAGAATAACGAAGGGCAATAATTGAACTCGTCATAGTGGGTCATTGTCATTCATCATTCATTAATTCAACACCAACACATGTTACATCTTTTTAGCACAACAATATATCCTATGGTAAACATGTGAATTGATAGTATATAGTAAAATCTTTTTGGGCCCGCTAATATTCTTGATGCCTACCAAAATCACTTCTTTTTTTTCTTTTAATAGAACTTATATTTACTCCAAACAGTTAGCATCTTATCAGATCAAGAATGCGTGCTGATTATGCAAACTGGTACAATTATTTGGGTATGTTTAGTAATTGCGTAATTGGCAATGAGAAATGAAACTGAAGCCAGTATATTTTCTCACACAATAGGTTTCTATTCTCTGATAAAAAATATAGCTCTTGAATTGTTGCAATTGGACTCTTTAATTATTTCTCTCACGTTTAAGTTGAGAAAAATCGGGACAGGGCGGGTCGAAATCTTAGCAGGTCAAGGCTTGCCCTGCCTTAACCCGCCCTACCACCATCCCTAGTCTGGGAAGAGGCCTCTCATAGTCTGAGCAACTTAGGTCCAAAATTTTCCTTCAACGGCTTGTACTGTCATCTGTAACCATTTACTCCTCCTGCAAACCTTGCTGGAGGTCAACAGTGTGATTAGGCAATCAAAGAGTTGTTAATTGCTAGCCCGAAAAGAGTAATGTGCTAAGCAAAATGAGGACAAGAACTTCACAACCCAGTTACACGAGCAACTGAAATATGCGTACAACTATGTACCTCCAGGCAGAGTCACCAATAATCCCTACATGAGCAAACTCCATTCTGAAAGTGATGATAACGGTTTGTATCCCTAACTACAATCAGACGACGTGTGATCTTGGAGATAAGCTTGGTTGCAATGTGGCAATCTCCACATACACGCAAGTTTTTAGTTATTCTAATGGGTGTACCATGACTGGTGTTCATAATTGCAAATACAATAGCCAGCTTCTCGCTATGAACTACTAAATGATTTTCTTTGTCTTCCTCCTCAACGTCATGAAGGGAAGAATCTGTTTCTGGGACATATCCTTCCTCTTTCATCTTACCTATTAATATGTCTAACTCTTCATAGATCTCCTTTGACTGTGGGTGAGACGTGTCACCAGCAAGGAAGGTGTGCACCATGTTATTGAGCTCAACATTGCTGACACCGGCCATTTTTTTAATCCCTTTTTCCTTCATGATTGACCTAACAATCGTTACATCTTCCCATCTTCCGGCCTTTGCATAGATATTCGATAGCAAGACATAATAACCAGACTGCTTTGGGGCCAATTCAAAGAGATTGTCTGCAGCTACAAGCCCAATGTCCATATCATTGTACACCCGACAGGCACCCAAAAGAGCACCCCAGATTCTCTCATTAGCCTCTAAAGGCATCTGCTTGATGAAATTGAAGGCCTCGTTTATGCGTCCGGATCGTCCTTTTAAATCAACCATACAGGCATAATGTTCTAACCTAGGAACAATCTTATACTTGTCTGTCATTAGCTTGTAATAGGATTCTCCTTCTAGTAGCAATCCGGCATGGCTACAAGCAGAAAGAATGGAAACAAAAGCAATTGAATCAGGTTGAATACCAGACTCCAACATTTGTGAAAACAAAGCAACTCCATCCCGACCTTGGCCACTCTTACCGTAAGCAGATATCAGGGAAGTCCATGACACAACATCCCGAAACTTCATCCCCTCAAACATTTCTCTTGCCTCTGTCAAACATCCACACCTGGCATACATATCAACTAACGCGTTCTCAAGAGATAAATTTGGCCGAAGACCTTTTCTCTCAATAAATTCATGAATCCTCCTTCCCAACGATGCAGCTGAAAGGTCTCCACAAGCAGGAAGAACGCTAGCAAAAGTTATAGCATCCGGTTCTATCCCACAAGTTTCCATTTGGTGATAGAACTCAACCGCCTCTTTAGGCAAATAATTCTTGACATATACAGCGATCATCACGTTCCATGAAACCAAATCCTTTTTATCCATATTCACGAAAATATCCTTAACGAACAAGACATTCTCAATGCTGGTATTGCTTACAGCAGGTAAAAGGCTAGCCATAGTTCCCGCATTTGGTTTATGACCTAACACACTCATTTCCTTACAAACCTCTAACGCGTCATCAAACCTTCCATTTTGAGCATATCCAACAACCATTGAATTCCAAGAAATAACATCCCTTTTTGGCATCTCATTAAGAACCTGTCGAGCCTCGACTAAACACCCACATTTCCCATACATAGCCACTAAACAATTACCAATAAACAGGTCAGCATCAAGCCCCCTCTTGCCAACAGCACCGTGAACCTGCAGCCCGACTCTCAAATTATCTGAACCAAAACAAGCTTTAAGAACACACGGGAACGTATAATTATCAGCCCCAACATCTCGTTTACACATATTTTTATAAACCAAAATTGCATCTTTATAAAACTTGTTATTCACATAACTCCTAATCATGACATTATAAACCGCCACGTTCCTCTCAGACGTTTCATCGAACAGTTGGCGGGTGACATTAGGTTGGCCACAAGCAGCATAGGCACGCATCAATTTGATGACAAGAGACGTGTTGTTGCATAGACCCGGATCGAAAATGATCCTGGAATGAAGTTTCTTCAATGTTTTGATATCTGGAAGTTCGTCTAATATACGACTCGAACAAGCTTCGTCTACATAGAAAGAGTGACTCAGTTGGGATTTTGTCAGTGTTTGTAGATGTGAATTGGCAGTGGAAGTATATCGGCGAAGAAGCAGGGAGCTTGCAATTGATGTCATGAAAACTGCAGCTTACAATTTTGTGAAGATTGTTCTGATAATTTATACATGGATGAAGTACATTGTGTAGAAAAATTATTTAGTTATTTCAAAATAATTTATATTTAAAGTGTATTGAAAAAAGTTTCTTTAAATGTATTTTAGAATCTACTTAAAGCTTGAAGCCGTTAAGAGATATACTTGTGAATGTTTACTTTGAAAGTTATTTGAGAAGAGCTAAGTCTTACATATAAATATTCTAAATTTACAGCAATCTTAACATTAAAAATTCTCTTTAGTTTTTTCTTTCTTATTAGAATCCTGCTTAGTGATTTTGGTTATTATTTAAATCTATAATTTAACTTTCTGCTATTTGTATTAATAATTTTATTGATTCTTGTATACTTTGGTTAATTAGGGAAAACTTTTTTAACTCAAAATATTCTTAATTGATCAGGAAAGTGCTTGTTTAGTACTCGAAAAAATTTTCACACTGCTGAAATAGTTTGTTAGGACAGTGCCTAGCACGACTCAAGTATAATTAATATATTAACTTGTTAAAAAGTAGTTAAATTACTGTTATAGTTGCCATATTGATTATAGTATTACTAGTGAATTCAGCCGCGCTTCGCACGGTTTTAATTTGTGTCCGATGATAGCTAAAGTTGAAATGGTCATGTAGTTGTTGTCCAGGACTATCTGGTGTGAGAAGATGATCCCCTTGTCCCATTCCTACATATTGTTGCACAACTAACACCGAAACAACTGATGCCTGATCCGAGGATGCCAATAGATCTCCTTTTGCACCTAGCTCGGGGGCACTCGCTCCAGTTTATAAGTCCTGTTGTCAATGGCGATATCGTGCCTTGTCCTCTACCAACTATGAACAGGTCATGCGCGTGGTCTATAGTCCTTATTGCTGCTGTTGTCTCTTCTCCAAGGTTTACTACTCTTTCAATGTATAAAACTGAATCATCATTAGCTGTTCTTGCCCTGAAGTCACTGATATAGTCCTCGTCTAGCTGTTTTTCTTTGTCGTCGTCTGTTACCATTGTTAGTACACTTGAATCATTATTCATACTACTTTTTCTTGAATCTGATCTTCTACCTTCAAGTGCAGCTTCTCCAAGGAGGAGTTTTATTACAGTAAGGTTGATCCTTGGATGTTCCCTCATTCTCAATCCGTAGGACAAAGCTTCGCGATCATCTGGACCTCCAAAGAATAGCACGACCACGTGGTGAGTAACTTGATTTGCTGCTAGCCTTGTGGATCCACTTAGGCCCCTGTCGACAAGTATCCCAACATAACAAGGTGCATTTGCTAATACAATTTGGCTTATCATTCGAAAATTTGGATTCGTGATTTCCATTCCTCCATCAACTGTTTGCTGCTTGTGAAAAGGGATGATTAGAAATGCCACTCATTTGTCCTCAGGGATGATAATTACAGTCATAAGCACAATAAATATAATCATAATTGCAAAAGTTTTGTCATCAAGAACCTACAAACATGGATTTTTATGTTAATGAGCAAATATTAGTAAAGTATTACTAATTAATTTCTCTATATGATGAAAAGAATATTAAGAATGTACCTTTTGGTCTTTACCAATATTTATCACAATCATCTCAGTGAGTCCTTTGGCATTCATGAGAATACCAAGGATAACACCTTCATGAATTAGTATAATGTAATAGAGAATTACAAGGACTGTGCCAGCAATCTTTCCAGCACAAGCAAGGACTATGACCAGAACTAATAGGGCCCATGTACCAACTTCATCAATCGCGCTAATCTCTGTCTTGAGACCACTAATGGAAAAGAAAAGAGTCAACAAAAGCCCCGAAACAAAGTCCTCTAGCGTTTAGGAATGACCAAGCCAAGCGGGCCGTTAGGAATGACCAAGCCAAAGATAAAAGCTCCAAAAATAAAATGTATTCCAATAGCATCTGTTATGAATCCACATATCAAGACCCCTGTGAGAATGATACATATAGAGACCTCGCTGATGGATTCACCTTCTGGAGTTCGCTTTATCATCCATCCAACTAAAGGCCTAATAATTATAACGCAGAAAATAACAAACGCTACACTTGAGAGAAGTATCCATACAGAAGCCAAAGCCATATTTTTATTCTTAAAAAAGGCAATGGTAAAAGCCAAGAGAATCCACGCGAAGATATCATTAATAAGAGCAGCCGACATGACTATCCTACCAATTTCCGTGTTGATAAGCTTCAGCTCCACTAGTATTCTTGCAAGAACAGGGAATACAGTGACAGAAAGCGCAACTCCAAGGAAGAGTACGAATATATTAGCTTCAAGTTTTATCCTAATTTGTTGTTAACACTTACTTTTCTCTAATTTTTCTTTCTTACATACACACGATTACACTAAAAGGGAAAAACATAATGGAGATTTTTTTCCCATTGAAAACAACCTATAATAACAAACAATAGCAACAATTTCCACTGAAAAACATCAATATAGACACACACCAGTAGAAATTTTTTTTTACACACACACTAATAATTTCCTGGATGAGACATCCAAAATAAGCTATCAATTATAAATCTCATCGAACATTCATGTTGAGAATATTTGAGCTTTTTCACATTTAGCAATATATATTTAATATGATGTCACGGACGTGTTGGAGCTCGTCTAATTAATTTGCTCCATAATTTTTCACCTTTGCCTTTAGATGAACTTATCTTCTTCACTCATGCATAGTTAAAAAAAAATTCATTAGTAAATGTATATGAGATGGAAACAAAGAAAAATAATTAAAATATTTGAAGGTTTTTGTTCATGTACCTCTTCAGCAGAATCATCACGAATGCACATGAAAAGTATAATTGATAGCTTATTTTGAGGAGTAGAAAACTATACACACATGCGTATACAGGAAAGGAATTAGAGAGAGAAAGGGAGGAAAAAAGGGGAAGAACACATTGAAGTACACAGCCAGTTAAAGAAAAATCAATGGATTACACACAGAAAAGAGAGAAACAGGGAAAGGGAGAAGAGGAAAAAAAACACTGCTTTATAGTGGAAGCCGTCTCAATTTTTAAGTAAAAATTTCGCCGGAAACACCACTTTCACCGGCGATCAAACGACCCATTCCGATTGAAAAACACCATTAACCAGCATCCAAACACCCGAATCCATCAGCACCGCCGAAATCTGCAACCAAATCGTCGTTTCCTCTGTTTTGAACTATTTTCCAACGAAAACCTCACCGAAAACCGCCATCACAATCCGACGAATCAGTGGACAAAACCTCCTAAACCCATAATCATTGATCAAATCATACGATAACTAATTCTACATAAGGTAAAGAATGGTTAATTGAAGAAATTAATTGCATCATTATATTAAAGGAATAATTAATGTAATAAAGAGTAATAATAAGGAAAGAGATTTTTTAAAAAGGTTTTAAAATAAAAAATCAGGAAAAATTTTAAAATTATCAGAAAATAGATAAATAGTGTTAGTCGCCAATGAGACATGCCACATCAGCTTTTGCTAAACTCTCTTTTATATATATATATATATATATATGATTACTGTAGTAGTAATAATATCATACACTGTTATGTTATTGTATTGCTAATATTATTAATATAATATTTTATTAACAGTTAAATAATATTGTTATTATTATTTTTTCGTTGTTCCCCAATATTAACCATTTAGTTATTTCAAAATAATTTACATTTGAAGTGTATTGAAAAAAGCCATGTTCTTAAATGTATTTTAGAAGCCACTTAAAGGCTTACTTTGGAAGCCATCTAGAGATGAACTTGAAAAGGCTTACTCTAAAAATCATTAAGAGATATACTTGAGAATGGTTACTTTGAAAGCCATCTAGAGATATACTTGAAAAGACTTATTTTGAAAGCCATCAAGAGATATACTTGAGAAGGCTTACTTTGAAAGCCATCAAGAGGTGTACTTGAAAAGTTATGTCTTACCTATAAATGCTCTTTCAATTCTTACAACAATCCTTAACATTAAAAATTTCCTCTTTAGTTTTCTCTTATAATCATGCTTAGTGATTTTGATACCTGTATTAATAATTTTGTTAGATTCTTGTATCCTCTAGTTAATTAGGGAAAATTTATTTAACTCACAATATCCTCTAATTGATCAGGAAAGTGCTTGTTTAATCCTGGAAAAATAGTTCACACTGCTGAAATAGTTTCTTAGGACAGTGCCTAGCACGACTCAAGTATAATTAATATATTAACTTGTTAAAAAGTAGTTAGATTACTGTTATATTTGCCATATTGATTATAGTATTATCACTAAAGTAGTGATAATATTATACATTGTTATGTTATTGTATTGCTAATATTATTAATATAATATTTTGTTAACAGTTAAATAATATTGTTATTATTATTTTTTCATTATTCCCCAACAATCTAAGAAATTATGGCACATAATATTGGTCCTAAGACCGTTGATAATACTAATGCTGGTATTGCTTTGGCTGCTTTCATTCCAGCCAGTTTGTCAGAAGATTATGGTACTGCAGAATACAGGTATGGAAATGAACTTGGTTACATGCCTAATAATAAAATCTTTATAAAAAATACATCTCAATACAAGAGAATATGTGAAAGAAATGACAACCCTGTTAAGTCAAAAATAAATTTGATTGAAATGGCTGATATAATTATTGTGGTCATTTCAGAAATGAATATTGAGACCAATGTGAGAAACTGGATGGTAGACTCTGGTGCTACTAGACAAATTTGTATAAATAAAAATAATTTTATATTATACACCCCAGTTGAGAAAGAAGAAGAAATTGTTTATCTTAGGACCTTGAGAACTATTCAAGTTCTTGAAAAAGACAAAGTTCTTCTCAAACTCACAACTGGTAAAACCTTGGCATTGAGTAATGTGTTGCATGTTCCTAATATCAGAATTAATTTGATTTCTGTGGCATTATTAGAAAAAGTTGGAATAAAGGTTATATTTGAAAATAATGAGGTCATATTAACTAAAAATGATATTCTTATTGAAAATGGACGTTGTAATCATGGACTTTATGTACTTAATATTATCAATGATAATGTATCTGCTTCTGCTTATATGATTGAGTCTATTTCTTTATGACATGCTAGATTAGGACATGTTAATTTCTCTTATATAAATAATATGCAATCACTGGGTTTAATATCTGGTTTAGATTCAAGTAATTTTGATAAATGTGAAATATGTGCTGAAGCTAAAATTACTAAAAAGTCATATTTTTTAGTTAATAGAGAAATGTTATCTTTGATTCCCATTGATTTGGGTGATTTAAAACAAACTATGACTAGAGGTGGTATAAGATATTATGTGACCTTTATTGATGATTTTTCTAAATTTACTAAGTTGTATTTCCTTAGAAATAAAGTGATGCATTTGATGCTTTTGTGTCTTATAAATCTGAAGTTGAAAATCAACTTAGTAGAAAAATTAAGAGAATTAGATCTGATAGAGGTGGAGAATGTACATCTTTAAACGCTTTTTGTGGAGAAGAAGGAATTATTCATGAAGTAACCCCGCCTATTCTCCTGAACTAATGGTGTAGCTGAAAGAAAAAATAAGACATTGAAAGAAATGATGAATTCTATGTTAATTAACTCTAATGCACCTGATAATTTGTGGGGTGAAGCTATTTTATGTGCATGTCATTTACATAATAGAATTCCTCATAAAAGAACTGGCAAACCTCTTATGAATTATGGAAAGGTTATAAGCCTAATTTGAAATATTTAAAAGTGTGGGATTGCCTTGTTAAAGTTCTTCTTCCTGAACCTAAAAAGAGGAAAATATGTTCTAAAACTGTTGATTGCATGCTTATTGGATATGCTGAACATAGTGTTGCATACAGATTTCTTGTCTTGAAAAATGATGTACTTGATATTAATACTATAATTGAGACAAAGAATGCTTAATTCCTTGAACATATTTTTTCACTATGTGATAAAATCTCTCATGCACCTGTTGAAAGAGCAAATGAATCGACCTCTAATATTGAGGAACTGAGAAGGAGTAAAAGGCCTAGAAAAGAATATTTTTCTTATGAAAATGATTTTCAAACTTTTCTTGTTCATAATGAACCATCAAATTATTTTGAAGCTGTATCTTCTTCTGATGCTAAATTTTGGAAAGAGGCAATAAAAATTGAACTTGATTCAATTATGAAAAATAACACATGGATTTTAACTGATTTACCTCCTGGTGCAAAACCGATTGGTTGTAAATGGATTTTCAAAAAGAAACTTAATGCGGATGGATCTATATATAGATGAATATAAAGCTCGATTAGTAGCTAAAGAATTTTCTCAAAAGCAAAATATTAATTATTTTGATACATTTACACCAGTAACAAGAATTTTTTTATTCAAATATTAATCGCTTTGGCATCAATTCATAAGCTTTTTATCCATCAAATGGATGTAAAATAATTTTCTTAAATGACGATTTAGAAGAAGAAATTTATATGGTTCAACCTGAAGGATATGTAATTTCTGGATAAAAAAATAAAGTTTGTAAATTAATTAAATCTCTTTATGGCCTTAAACAAGCTCCTAAACAGTGGCATGAGAAATTTGATCAAGTCTTAAAAAAAATGACTTTTCTTCTGTTGAAGTGGATAAATGTGTTTATACAAAAGTGATAGACGATTATTATGTGATAATTTGCTTATATGTTGATGACATGCTTATATTTGATACATGTTTAAATATTGTGGAACGTATCAAATTATTTTTATCTACTAACTTTGATATGAAAGATTTGGGTGAAGTGAATATGATATTAGGAATTAAAGTTATAAGGAGTGAAGATGGTATAATATTGTCACAAGAACATTAGGTGGAAAGACTTCTTAAGAAATTTGAATGTTAGGAGGTAACTTCTGTAGCCACTCTTTATGATGCTTATTCTAAATTAAAAAAAATAATGGTGAACCAGTTGCTCAGTCTAAGTATGCACAGATTATTAAGAGTCTAATGTATTTAATGAATTTTACTAGGCCTGATATAGCATATGTCGTGTGTAGATTGAGTAGATATACTCATAATCCTAGTAATGAGCATTGGTCTGCATTAATGTGATAGATGAAATTTTTTAGAGGAACCGTGAATTATGGTATCTTGTATAGTGAATTTCTTTCAATCTTAGAAGGGTATTATGATGCAAATTGGATCTCTGATTCAGATGAGATAAAATCCACTAGTGGTTATGTGTTCACCCTTGGTGGTGGTGCAGTATCACGGAGATCAACTAAACAGACGATTATTTCTAGATCAACTATGGAATCAGAATTTGTAACTCTGGAGTTAGCTGGTATTGAGGTTGAATGACTAAGAAATTTCTTAGCAAATATCCCTTTGAAAAAGGATGATGTGTTGTCTATATCCCTTTGAAAAAGAATGATCTGTTGCCTAATATCCCTTTGAAAAAGGATGTTGCCTAATATTCCTTTGAAAAAGGATGATCTGTTGTCTAATATGTTGGGTAAAAGCGAAATAACAACAAAAGTATTTGTGGCAAAATAATAGGAAAAATAAATAAAAATAATGACACCAAGAATTTTACGTGAAAACCCTTCTAAATAAGGAAAAAACCACGGACCAAGAGGAGCAACTGGTATTACTATAGTAAGAAATTTTACACTGTAGTCACAAATACAATACTCAAAATGACTACTACACACTTAAAAAGAAATAACCCTCTTTTGACTTTCACCTTACTAAAATAACGCTCACTCTAATTTTTTCTTCACAAACTATTTTTTATCACAGTCTGTGAAATACCTCACTGCTCTCTATATATTATTTTTTATCTTATTTTGGTGTGTCTTGAACCAATGAGCTGAAAGCTCCTTTTATAGAGAAAGAATGGCCATGCAACGTCATTGCTTACATATAGCGAGGTTGCAAGTCAACAATGGCAACTGAGGAAAATATTTGTGCAGATTTTCTCTTCCGCCAAAAGGTTGAAAAAAGCTTGTCATATTATGAAACATTGGCAATAGAATTTATGGGCTGGACCCTACAAATCTCCCTCTCCAGTCCCATGTATCTGAATGAGGTATCTCCATCTTTTCAGTGAGAGCTCATGCGGATAAGTTCTTTGCACAATTCAAACTTGTGTTTTGGCACCACCTTTGTTAGTATATCCGCGGGATTTACACTCATGTGAATCTTTTTAACATGGAATGATTCATTCTTCACTTGTTCACGAATACAATGGTACCTCACATCAATGTGTTTTGTTCTTGCATGGTACATAGAGTTTTTTGCTCAAGTCTATTGCACTTTGACTGTCACAATAGACAACGTACTCCATTTGGTGCAAACTAAGTTTTTGAAGAAACCGTTTGAGACATATCTGTTACACCCCAACTTAGGAAAGAGTCTCATATCGACAAAACACAGGAGGGATGCTGGGTATATAAGTAAGCAAGCCTTACTCCCTAGTGGCACATTTTAAAGTCGTGCGGGCCTGGTCCCAGAGCGAACAATAGCACTAGTGGGTGGAGAAGTACAGGGGTATCTCTGGCCTTCGTGGGTCAGAATGCCCGTCATGTCCAAGGCCTCGGGTCGGGTTGTGATATAATGGTATTAAAGCCACTCCTGTGTAAGTCTTGTCGATGTGGGTCAGAGTTCAAATTGAGAATAGGAAAATCCCATTCGGTGGGACAAACCTCAGCGAGGATGCTGAGTCCATAAGGAGGGGTGTATGTAACACCCCAACTTAGGCAGGAGTCCCACATCGGCTAAACACAGGAGGGATGTTGGGTATATAAGTAAACAAACCTTACTCCCTAGTGATGTATTTTATAGTGGTGCGGTCCTGGACCCAGAGCGAATAATATCACTAATGGGTGGAGGAGTTCAGGGGTATCTCGAGCCTTCATGGGTCGGGATGCCCGTCGCGGACAGGACCTCAGGTCGGGTCGGGTCGTGATAATATCATTTCCCTGCCAGCTTCAGTAGCCGCAATATACTCAACTTCAGTTATAGATAGTGCGACGCACTTTTGCCACTTCGACTGCCATAATATAGCTCCCCCTAAAAATGTATACAAAAATTCAGTAGTAGATTTTCTGCTATTAAGGTCACCTATCATATCAGCATCTATATAACCCTTTAAAATTGGATCATAGCTTCCAAAACACAAACAGTCTCCTGAGATTCCTCTTAGGTACCTCAATATCCATTTGACTATTTCCCAGTGCTCTTTTCCTGGATTTTCAAGAAACCTGCTGACAACACCAACTGCGTGAGCAATATCGGGTCTTGTATACACCATTGTATACATTAAGCTCTCGACAACAGAGGAATATGGAACTTTAGTGATGCTCTCTTTTTCCCCATTCATTGTAGGACACATTTTCCTGCTCAACTTTATATGACCAGCAAGGGGCGTGTTAACAACTTTAGCATTCTTCATGTTGAAATGCTCCAGTACAAGTTCAATGTACTTCTCCCATGACAAGTAAATCTTTATTTCATCTTTGAGATGAGTAATCCTCGTGGCCAAAATCTGCTTAGCATGACCCAAGTTTTTCATAGCAAAAGACTTGCATAATTGTTTCTTCAACTCGTCAATTCGAGAAGCATTCTTGTCCACAATCAACATATCATCCACATATAGCAAAAGAATGATAAAATCATCATCCAAAAAACTTTGTACAAATACACAATGATCTGAAGAAGTCTTCTTGTAGCCTTGCTCCCCCATGACATATTCAAACTTCTTAAACTACTATCTAGGAGCTTGTTTCATGCCATAAAAACTCTTCTTAGGTTTGCACACATAATTTTCTTTACCTTTTACCTTGAAGCCCTCAGGTTGATCCATATAAATCTCCTTTTTGGGTTCACCATGAAGAAAGACTATTTTTACATCCGTCTTCTCAATCTCTAAATCAAGACTAGCAGCCAAACCAAGAACTATACGATAGAGGTCATTTTGACCACAAGAGAAAATATTTCATCAAAGTCGATGCCCTTCCTTTGACCAAATCCTTTGCTAACCAATTTGGCTTTGTATCTGGGCTTAAAGCTGTGTTCTTCAAATTTTACTTTAAACACCCACTTTTTCTTCAAAGCTCTCATGCCCTTAGGCAATTTCACCAACTCATAAGTGTGGTTCTTATGCAGAGATTTCATCTCATCTTGCATGGATTCAATCCATTGATCCTTATGTTTATCTTCTATGGCTTCCTTATAACATTCAGGTTCTCTCCCATTAGTGAGTAACATATACTCATTAGGAGAATAATGAAAAGAAGGAATACACTGTCTTGTAGACCTTCTTAGTGGAGCATTTGACTTATCCACAACTTCTTGAACTGGAGCATCATCAACAACAACATCATTGTCATTATCAACATCAACATATTGATTTTGAACATGATTCTGGGCGTCACCATAATTATCTAGCCCAACATCATGCACACTTGTATGAGGAAATTGATCAAGACTAACCACACCATCAGAACTTGAAGATTCTAGATTCTTTGCTTTGTCAATATCTTCAGTGGTTTGATTCTCCATGAATACAATATCACGACTTCTTACAATATTCTTCTCAATTGGATCATATAGACTGTAACCAAACTCATCAAGGCCATAATCAATGAATACACATCGTTTTGTCTTGGCATCTAACTTTGATCTCTCATCTTTGGGCATATATACAAAACCTTTGCAACCAAATGCTCTCAAATGGTCATAAGAAACATCTTTCCCATACCAAACTTTATTTGGTACATTACTTTGCAAAGCAACAACAAGATATAGGTTTGTAACATATGCAACGGTCAAGAAATCCTCACCCCAAAAGGAGTTTGGCAACTTTGCTTCAGAAAGCAAACATCTGACTTTTTCCATCAAGGTTCTATTTATTTTTTCTGCCAAACCATTAAGTTGAGGCATCTTCGGAGGTATCTTCTGGTGTCTGATGCCTTTTTGCTTGCAGTATTCGTCAAACGGTCCACAATATTCACCGTTGTTATCAGTACGAATACACTTTAACTTCTTTTCTATTTCTCTTTCAATAGAAGCCTGAAACTTCTTAAAGATACCCAATACTTGGTCTTTAGTCTTCAAGACATAAACCCAAAGTTTTATTGAGCTATCATCAATAAAAGTGACAAAGTAAAGTGCACCATCTAGAGTCCTTGTCTTTATAGGACCACATAAATCTGAATGCACCAGCTCAAGCAACTTTGTCTTTCTTGAAGGAGGATGAGATTTGAAAGAAACTCTATTTTATTTTCCAGCCAAACAGTGCTCATATTTTTCTAATTTTACACTTTCAAAATCTGACAGTAATTTCTTCTTGGCCAGAACATTAAGTCCTTTCTTACTAACGTGGCTAAGCCTCTTATGCCATAATGTTAAAGAGCTAGCACTTTCAACTGCATTCACCATGTTAGCACAAGTAGAAGCCATAGTTCAATATAGACCCCGACGTTTGTCTCCACGAGCCACAACCAAAGAACCCTTAATGAGTTTCCATTTTCCACCCCCGTTGGTACTAACATATCCCTCATCATCCAGTATGCCAACAAAAATCAAGTGTAAGCGAACATCGGGTGCATGTTTTACATTGTTTAATACTAGTTTAGATCTAGTACTCGTTTTCAAACAAATTTTACCAATACCAACCACCTTAGAAACAGTCTCATTGCCCATACTCCAGGTTCCAAAGTCACCTTGAGTATAAGATGAGAAAAAATCCTTCCTTCATGTCACATGAGATGTGGAACCAGAACCCACAATCCAGTTTGACTCATCACAAACAACATTTATTAGATTTGCATCAAGGACAGTAACAAGATCTTCGATGGTGACGGAGGCTACATAATTTTTATTGTCGTCTTCTTTCTTTTCCTCCTTGTCTCTTTTCTCCTTCTTCAACTTTTGGAAAAGTTTCTTTGTGTGCCTTTTTAACCCACAATGATAACACTCAATATCTTTAAATTTGCCTCTAGATTTGCTTTTATGGTGTTCTCCATTTTGAGCACCACTATTCTTGCTTCTCACCCTAGCACCAGTCACTAAGACATCAAACGAAGAGGAACCTTGAGACTTCCGTCTCATTTCTTCATTAAGAACGTTGCTGTTGGCAAAATCCATAGAGATCATGCCATCGGGAGCAGAATTTGATAATGAAGTTCTAAATGTTTTTCAAGAGTCTGATAGAGAACTAAGTAGAAGAAAGCCTTGGTTTCTTCATCAAATTTAATGCCCATAGCAAATAACTGGTTCATTGATAACGCCCAAACTACAACTCTCGTTAGAAAGTGTAAGCGGTCGCTGTCAAATATAGAACCCAACTGGGTTGGGTGTTGAATCCCACAGGGAATACTTGGTCACTAAGTGTTACAATTATTAGTAGACTGTTGGTCGAAAATTCCACGGAAAAGGGGGGTATGTTTTAGGCGTGAATTATTGCTATCAAAGTAACGTTGGAATGCAAAGTGTAGTAAGATTTAATCACAGAGAATAATAAGTTAGGGTTATGTCCACCTTATAAGTTCTACGTATCTATTAGCTATGAGTAATGCGGAATTTAGACATGCATGCACTTATAGATATTCGTATTCTAATGATAAATCCTAGTGTTTCCCAACCATCAAGGATTATTTCACTTTAACTCTCCCGAGCCTAAAGAGTATAACTAATGGTACGAACTCTCCAAGAAAGTTAATCCGGTTAAGGCATTAACGTGTAAACAGGGGTTGGAAGCCCTATTTTCTTGTCACACTCTCTTTTCCAAACATGTAACTTTTCTCTCGAACAAGTTAATTGTATAATGGCGTGTTCCTTATGTTTGCAACCATAAGAATTTAATTAAAACGAAGAGAGTAATGATATAAGTAGCATACACATCAAGAATTCACAAACTCATAGCAATAGATAGTATATTACGAGGCTTTCATAACCCTAACAGAGAAGTTTAGCTACTCATGAGTACAACGGAAAACAAAGTAGGCATCATCATCATACCAAAAATAGAATAATCTCACGATGGGGATGAGTTTGGCATCAAAAGGAGGTTGACATTTTTCCTCTATCCGTTGCTCAAGAAAGCCGTGTTTCTCTGTTCTGGAACTTACAGAATCTGTAAACTGAATACTGTAAGATAAAACTTGCTGAAAAATTCAGCAATAGGGTTTTTATAATATCCTTGTCTACTAAGTTACTGCTGCACCCCTAAGTATTTAGAAATACTGATTTTGCCCGGGACAAATTCTCCATGCGTCACATTCAGTCCACAAGCTTCCAAAAGCTGCCTTCCCTCTTATGTGAAGTTTTCCTTTGCTGCCCAAAGGTCCACAAAGTGCTGAAATCTTCATCATTAATACCTGAAAACATGCTAATCACATAGGTTAGCTCACTTACAGGAAAATGGACTAAAAGTGCAGGAATTATATATTTTATCCTCCAAACTTAGCCTAAAATATGGGTAAATTATGGTTCTTAGGGATATAAATACGCCCAACATCACCACCCCACACTTAAAGCTTTGTTCGTCCTCGAACAAAATATTACGTCCATGCAAACTTCTAACTAGAATTTCACAGTAGCAACACAAAGTGTTCAACAAGACATGCACGACAATTACTAACAAAGAATAGTTTTCTTGATCACTACTAGAAACAATTCAACCTCCAACATAGACTCATGATGATGGTTACTTCGTATCCACAAGTTAAACCACAAAGAATCATATGACACTACCCAAAACTCATCAACCATGTGTGTCTCACACAAGATATCACCCATAATCACTCTCAAGTTTTGCATTTTTCGAAACATGGGTACAAGATTCTCCTTGCTCTCACTCTCACAAAGAATTCATATGTTGCAACTGATGACCATAGGCTTGCCCTTAGTGTAATGCTCTACTAATATCAGAATGCTAAGCTTACTAATATCAGAATGCTAAGCTTAGTATCAAATAGGTCTTTATAGGGTTGTAATGTAGGCTAAGGGACAGGTAGGGACTATTTTGGCCAGAAATAGTGACTATGTTCCCTAAGCGCTTTAATACACTACAATATGTCATTAACACTCTCTTTTAAACAACCCCTCTACCTTCCTTTCATCTACCAACCCCTTTTCACCTATTTTGTTATTCAATCATAAACACAAAGATGAGAATATACAACTCTCTTATTTATTTATTTATTTTTATTATTTTATTTATATTTTTTTTCTTTTTTTTTTATATAAAGCACCTCTATGATAGCCACTCTTTTTCACAGCAATTTCAAGTACCAATATACTCTGAGGTATCACTCTCACCATTTTCCTCTTATTTTATCACATGACTCTACAATTTTAAAGTGCTTAGGAATTTGGATCAAATTATGGTCTTGAAAAGAAATGGATTAGGCTACTTATAAGGCTGTCAAAGAAAATAGCTAAAGGCTCAAAGGGGGTTTACTAGGATACTGTACAAGGGTAGGTAAAAAGAAGGTAAACAAATTAGGGCTGCCAAAGAAATGCCTAAATCATCTCCTAAACTCACACTCTTTATTTCGCTTTACACACACACCAGGC
This sequence comes from Capsicum baccatum var. pendulum, assembly GCA_030864225.1. NCBI lineage: Eukaryota > Viridiplantae > Streptophyta > Magnoliopsida > Solanales > Solanaceae > Capsicum > Capsicum baccatum. The sequence continues at coordinate 71,158,260 of CM061552.1, read as the reverse complement.
AAGTTCTAGCATCAGTCACAACACAGAATATACTATAACCTCACCCACATAAGGCACATGGTCGACTTAATTGGGAGCATTATAGACTCTTGACCCAACAGCTGAATGAATTAAACCACACAATTATCACACAAGGAGTCATACTTAGAGCCTAAATGTCTAAATAGTAATGATTTAGCACAAACTCTTGTCATAATACCATGCCGTCTATCAGAACAATTTCATGCAAAATCTAATTTTTTTTTTAACTAACTAACTACGACTAATTCAAACAAACAAGAATAAATGTAGGCAAAGAAGTACAATACAACATACAAATACCAGCACCCCACACTTAGACGGGACACACTGCCCTCAGTGGAAAATAAATAAGGAAAACCTGATTAGTCGGACTCCTCCTCTATGTCTGGGGTCATACCCCCTTCGTTGAAATCATCATCAGAGTCGTCGTCAATCAGAGTTTTCCTCCATGTCTGAGTCTGACAGCCGACAATCATCATCAGTCGGCACGTCATTATCGAGAGGTTCCTCAAAATGTACCCCAACTCCACACATGGCCCGCGCATGCTCATTCATCGGGTAGTCATAATCCAACTGCTGGAGCTCTGCATCAGTCGGAGTATGACCCCCACTTATCATGGTAAACCTAGTCATGCCATATAGATGGCAAAAGAAACTTTCATCCCGAGCATGTCTTTCTACAGTGGTAAGGTTGATGCCATGACCAGTGTCAGGATCTTTAACTTTCATGAGATCAACCTTCTTCGGATTATGTGGAAGCTTATGATCTGCAGTTTCCTCTTCAATGTGTTTCTTCTTTAATATCGCAGTCAACAAATTACCAAAGCTGAAATGGGACCTTTTGTGTAGCCTAGCCTTACGCATTGATGATCGTATAATCGCACCAATGTTGATAGGAATATTAGTCATCAGAGCGTACACCAAGCATACTCTATCACGTGTGATCTTTGTGTACTGTGTCCCAGGAATCAGGCAAGAGTTGACTATCCTCAACCATATACGAGCTTCTCTGTTCAAGGAAGCATACGGGAAGGTATTGTGCCGACCGTTATCCTTGTGATGAATCCACCGTGCCATGGACCTTGTTCCGCACAATGTGTCTGATTACCCTAGAGGGAGGTCTGTGATAAAGCTCCTTGAGCGATGATGGATCTACAGATGGAAGACCCAGAAAAGAGTTGAAGAACTCCGCATTCAGTTGCAATACTTGGCCCCAAATCTTTACTTCACTTCCTGTAGTCTTTGGGGACCAATTGGCATAAAACTGGCGTGTTAGATCAAGATTACATTCTCCCATATCTCAGAAAATAAAATCAAGGTTTAGTGCCATGATTTTAGCCAAAATGCGAGGTTCTCTCTTTGCTAGACTCTCCTTTTGTATCAACTCCATGTGAACATATTTTTTCACTTTGTTGTTCTTGTACCACTCCTTTCCTTCCTCCTCTAGGATCCACTTTATCCCGAAAGTGCGTCGAGGTATTTGCAGCGAGGAGGATTCAGCTTGCTCTTTTCTTCCCCTTTTCTGACCTTTCTGTGAGGTGGACACTTTTTCTTTTCCTTGTCGTCCTTTTGGTGCCATTCTACCTGAGATTAAAATAGATTCGTGTTAGCTCATCTCAGAAGATTTAATCGACAAATAAACAGTAGTGGCACCACCCCACACTTAATTTGTTGGCACAAACTAATTAAGTGAATGATGTCGATTACTCAGACTTCATCGACATACATTTAGGCGATATGTTCCAACAATATGTTCAGCACAGTCATACTTTCATGTCATCTTAACTATCCTTTCCAACTCTATTTCATGTAATCTTGACTATACTTTCATGTTTGGAGTAATGCACCTTTTTAGCAAGACTACTACGTAGAGATCATATCAAGTTATGGCATAGAAATAATCACAACATCTCATGCTTGTATTCAATCATGATCTTTATCTCGATGAACGAGTCATTCAAACATTCAAGCTTTCAATTTTGAAGATTATGCAATTAACTTCACCATTTCGATTCCGCAAAAAGATGACAGTGTATAACAATCAAATACAAGTCGGAACCAAGTCAAGAACACCCACACGTATTCTTTCACTCAACTAGATGTATCATAACAAATCAACCACATTCTAATCACCAACACCACTTTAAAATCTGAAATACCATTATAAGTGTAGTATTGTAACAACTACGAAATATAAAAGAAGAACTTACTTGGTGATGGACTCGAAAAATGATCTTGCAAGGTTAGATGAGCAAAAAGAAAAGTTTTGAGAGATTGGGGAAGCTTAGGCGGCGCCTAGGTTGAGAAAACAAGTGCATTTTGTCTTAAGGTTGAGGATCTATTTATATACTAAGCTATGGGTCGGGTTTGATCCTTGTAGAATCGGGTTAGGAGACAAAAATACATAAGTAGGCGGCGCCTAATGCTTTGCCTATGCTTAGCATAGGCGGCGCCTATGCTATAGCCTAGTTGAAACAGAGAGCATAGACAATGGCATAGGCGGCGCCTTTTGCTTTGCCTAGATTTGCATAGGCGGCGCCTATGTTATTGCCTAGATTTGTATAGGCCTTGCCTTGTCCGTTGCCTAGTTGAGGCAGCGAGCATAGGCAATGGTATAGGCCTTGCCTTGTCCATTGCCTAGATTTGCATAGGCATTGCCTAGATTAGCATAGGCAATGCCTAACCGATAGCCTTTGCTCCTTCATTCCTAACTTACCACCTTTAACATGGCTCACTTTCAAATCAAAATTTTTGGGAGTAATCCCCTCCTTTGTACATCTTGCACCTACACTTAATCAAAAACAACAAAAACAATTAGAAAGATGGGTTGCCTCCCACCAAGCGCCTTAGTTTTGGTCGGGGCTTGACTCTTCTTTTTGGATTTTTATTTAACAAAAACAAACTCCTAGTAAAACAAAACTTATTAAAAATGATGGGTTGCCTCCCATGTAGCGCTTGATTTATTATCGCGGCACGACATAGTGATCTCGATTACTTAGACTTCATCGAGATAGATGGTGGCCATGTAGTTTATCGAATCAAGTGGGCCGATATAAGGCTTCACTCGTTGGCCATTCACCGTAAAGACACCACCATCATTGTTTTCTAACTCCACTACTCCAGACGAGTAGACTTGGCTAATTCTGAATGGACCGGACCATTTAGACTTCAACTTACCTGGAAATAACTTCAGTCTGGAGTTGAAAAGAAGTACCAAATCACCCTTCTGAAAGTTTTGTTGGATAATCCTCCGGTCATGGTACTTTTTCATTCGTTCCTTGTAGAGGTCTGCTCTTTCATACGCATGTAGACGGAATTCATCCATTTCATTCAGCTGTTCCAATCTCAGATTGATAGCATCATCCTAATTCAAGTTAAGCCGCTTCAACGCCCACAGTGCTTTATGTTCGAGCTCGATTGGCAAGTGACAAGCCTTCCCATAAACTAGTTGGTAAGGTGACATGCCAATTGGTGTCTTGAACGTAGTCCTATAAGCCCATAAGGCATCGTCCAGCTTCCGAGACCAATCCTTTCTACTAGCATTTACAGTCTTAGCAAGGATCAGCTTGATCTCCCGATTAGAAACCTCTACCTGCCCACTAGTTTGTGGGTGGTAAGGTGTAGCTACCTTATGTTGCTTGACCCCATATTTCACCAACACGGCTCTGAACATCTTGTTGCAGAAATGTGATCCTCCATCGCTTATGATGGTACGTGGTACCCCAAAACGAGAGAAGATATTTCTCTTTAAAAATGCTACAACACGCTTACCTTCATTATCAGCCAGCGCTACTGCTTCGACCCATTTGGATACATAATCTACAGCAAATAGGATATATTTTATCCCAAACGAACTCACAAATGGGCCCATGAAATCAATACCCCACACATCAAATAACTCCACTTCAAGAATTTTAGACATGGGCATCTCATGGTGCTTTGAAATCGCGCCTTGCCTCTGACACTGATCACATCTTCTCACAAAATCATAGGCATCCTTGAATAATGAAGGCTAATAATAGCCGCTTTGCAATACCTTCCTGGCTGTCCGATCACCTGCATGGTGACCCCCAACTTGGGAAGCATGACTTGCTTTCAATATGCTAGGCACCTCCATATCTGGGATGCATCGCCTAATAACACCATCAGCACACCGTTGAAAAAGATATGGTTCATCCCAGAAGTAGTGTCTCACATCATGCTTGAACTTTCTCTTTTGATGAAAGGAGAGATTCTCAAGAATCACTTTACTTACCACGTAATTCGCGAAGTCTGCATACCACGGTAAGTCTTCCACCATAGTGGCTAGGATCTTCGCGTTGGGAAATGCATCATCAATCTCAAGGTCCGGTAGCGCTATGTGCTCACTCTCAAGTCTAGATAGATGATCAGCTACTTGGTTTTTGCAGCCTTTTCTATCCTTTACCTCGAAATCAAATTCTTGAAGTAATAACACCCACCAAATTATCCTTGGCTTAGCATCCTTCTTTGACATTAAATATCTCAGAGCTGCATGATCTGTATGAACCACCACTTTGGTTCCCAACAAGTAAGCACGAAACTTTTTAAAAGCATAAACCACTGCTAGAAGCTCTTGTTCCATGACGGCATAGTTCTTCTGGGCTCCATTCAAAACCTTGGTCGCATAGTAGATTGGATGAAATAACCTTTCTCTCTTCTGACCAAGTACAACACCCAAAGCTACCCCACTTGCATCACACATAACTTCAAACAGTAGAGACCAATCGGGTGCTACAATAATAGGAGCTTCAACTAGCTTCCCTTTGAGGCATTTAAATGCCTTCAAGCAATCTCACCGAAGTCGAACTTTGCATCCTTCTCCAAGAGTTTGCATAATGGACTAGAAATCTTGGAGAAGTCTTTAATAAACCTCGGATAAAAACCTGCATGACCGAGGAAACTACGAAATCCCTTTACAGAAATTGGAGGTGGTAGTTTCTTGATAACTTCAATCTTGACTCGATCAACCTCAATTCCTCTTTCAGAGACTTTATGGCCAAGAACAATGCCTTCCTTAACCATAAAATGGCACTTCTCCCAGTTTAACACAAGGTTGAATTCAACACATCTCTGCAATGCCATACTCAGATTCGCTAAGCACGATTCAAATGACTCACCTACAACTGAAAAATGATCCATGAACACCTCCAAGGTGTCTTCAACCATATCAGAAAAAATGGACATCATACAACGCTGAAAAGTGGCAGGTGCATTACATAGCCCAAATGGCATACGTTTGAAGGCAAACGTACCATACGAGCATGTAAAAGTGGTCTTCTCTTGATCCTCAGGAGCGATGCAAATCTGATTATAACCAGAATAACCATCTAAGAAACAAAACCATCCTTTCCCTACCAATCGATCAAGCATTTGGTCCATAAATGGCATTGGGAAGATATCCTTTAGCGTTCATGAATTCAGCTTCCGGTAGTCCATGCACACTCTCCACCCTGTGACAGGTCTGAGTGGAATTAGCTCATTCTTTTTATTTGCAACTACCGTCATACCCCCTTTCTTGGGCACACATTGTACCAGACTCACCTATTTACTGTCAGAGATTAGATACACCACCCCTGCATCTAAACATTTAATAATTTCTTTCTTCACCACCTCTTGCATAGGTGGATTGAAATGACGTTGATGCTCAATGGTGGGCACACAATCTTCCTCAAGTTGAATCTTGTGCGTACATATCCCAGGAGGGATACCAATTATATCAGCAATAGTCCAACCGATGGCTCTCTTGTACCTCTTCAGAACAGAGATGAGAGCCAACTACTTGCTGCTCACCCAAATCAGCCGCAACAATAATCGGAAGTGTATTCCCACTTACTAAGAATGCATACTTTAGATGACTGGGCAGCTCCTTCAATTCTAGCATTGGTGGCTCTTCAATGGATGGTTTCGCTGGTGGTGAAGGTCGATTCTTAAGATCAAGGTCCAGCTTCTTAGGAGCATGAGAGTATGACCCTATTCCTGTTAGAGCACAAATAGTTTCTTCATACTCTTCAACATCTTCACGCTCAAAATTCATAAGCACAACAGCCAATGGTTCAACAATAAGCTGCTTCTCTACAGATACTTCTTTCTCATCCTTATAATAAACATCAGCTACAGAGAACACGTTCATATCCTTGGGCTGCTTCATTGATTTGCATACATCAAAATGGACCACTTTGTTATTCATCTGGTATAAAATCTCATTAGCTCTTAGATCAATAAGCACACTTCCTGTTGCGAGGAAAGGGCGTCCCAAGATTATGGGAACTTCAGAATCCACCTCGCAATCTAAAATGACAAAGTCTGTAGGAAAAATAAAGGTAGAAACCTTCACCAATACATCGTATAAGATACCAACAGGTCATTTTACCGACCTATCTGCCATCACGAGCCGCATATTGGTTGGTGTAGGATCGCCCAACCCCAACTTCTGTAAATGGATAGAGGCATCAAATTGATGCTAGCACCCAAATCGCACAATGCCTTAGCAAAATCTAAAGATCCAACCATGCAAGGAATAGTGAAAGCACCGGGATCTGCCTTCTTCTGTACTAAAGATCTCGTGGTAATTGCACTGTAATAATGGACATTATCTGCCAGCTCATAGCTTGCTGCCCGCTTCTTTGTCAAAAGGTCCTTCATGAATTTAGCGTACCCAGGCATCTGTTCCAGCGCCTCCACCAAAGGAACATTAATAGTCAGCTGCTTCAACATAGTCATGAATTTACTGAACCTGGTGTCATCAGCTTTCTTCTTGAGTCTCTGAGGAAAAGGTGGTGGTGGAAGAGGAATCGTTTTCTCTACCACTTTCTTTTTATCTTGCTTCCGATTATTGATCTTTTCAGGCTGCAGACATCTAGGGGTAACATCATGAACGTTCTTCTCAGTTTCTACAGCATCATCACAATCTGCTTCAATAATATTCTCTGCTATATCATCAACCACCTACTTGCCTTTGGATGGATTTTCCAACACTTTACCACTTCGGGTAGTAATAGCCATACACAATCCATCATTCCTTGGGTTTTGCACAGTGTTGCTAGGTAGCGTTCCAGCCTTTCTTTGGTTGAATGCCGCTGATAGTTGACTCAATTGTTGCTCCAGCTATTTTATTGCAGTAAAATGTGAGTCAACCAATTGATTTATTGATGACAAATCATTCTTTACCTCAGTTACGCCCATGTTGGTTGCCTTCACTCCTTTCAACAGCTTAGCCATCATATCTTCCATGGATATTTTTCTAGAGCCAGATGCCGCAGCCTCACGGTTTCCAGGAGGAACATACAAACCACTCCTATCAGTCTTATTCTTCCAACTACCTTAATCGCGGTCCTTGTATCCAGATTTATCATAATAGTTCCGACCTTGGTTTCCTTGGGCATTGCCTCGGAAACCCCTCTGATTATTTAAGTAATTTGCTTCCTTCTCAGAATCGGAGTCATCTCTTCCCTGTGATATGACAACCTTGACTTGTTAGGTCTTCCCTGATAATAAATGCTTGGTAAGAAGATCCATCTGCGTTTTCATGTGCGCCATATCCTGGTTACGTTCCTCTCTCTTCGCCTTTATTCTGCAATCATGCCAATAGATACAGTAGAGCTTGCTACCTCAGAATCCCTGGTATGCCAAGCTCTACTCTGCTTTGTCATATGATCTAGCATATCACTTGCCTCAATAAAAGTAAGGTCCATGAATGACCCTCCTGCAGCATTATCAACCACTGGCTTAGTCACTGAATTCAAAGACCTGTATAATATCTCCATCAAGTGGGCATTGGTCATATGATGATTTGGGTACCGCATAAGCTTCTTCTTGAACCTCTCCCATGTTTCATGGAGAGCTTCAGTTGGAAGCTGTCAAAAATTGCTTATCTCGTCTCTTAATTGGGCTCTCTTGGATGACGGAAAGAATCTTTCTAGGAAAGCGTCTTTCAGTTGCCTCTAATTAGTAATAGAGTCAGGAGTTAGCCCGTTCAACCATAGAGTTGCCTCTCCAGATAGAGATAATGGAAATAAGCGCAGCCGAATTGCATTCTGTCCAACTCCTGGATTGTCAAACGATTTGCATGTTGAGATAAAATTGATCAGATGCATATTCGGATCATCGCCTGCAAGTCCACCAAATAATCCCTTGAGCTGCAATAGCTGAATCATGGTGCTAGTGATATTGAACTCTGCTCCAAGTGCCAAGGGTGGAGCAATAATAGCCCCTATGGCACCAGCTCCATCCAAATCATCATCATCATCATCGAAAGGAACCTGCACAGCTCGGCGGTCAGGTCTCATTCTAGCTTGACGATCTCTCTTATGCATAGGTGCCGCCATCTCATCAGTACGCCTAGGATTCAGTAACTCATCATCACCCAGGTCCTCATCATCAGGATTTGTTGCTCGCCCTGGGTTATCAATATTCTGTTAATGCACTTGAGCGGCTGCCAATGCAGCTAATCTAGCCTGGTCCTGTTGAGCAACCCTTCTTTCAATGTCACGTTGTGCATCCATTCTGCCAATAAGATGTGGTTCAGGATTGATAGGTAATAACGGTTGACCTGAACTTTGAGTGTTTGGCATGCACTCAAACAAGCCTGAATAAAACCAAAACAACAACTAAAAGTAAAATACGAGAATCTTTGGCCAAAGGGTCTATTAACTATCACAAACTTAGTTGAAAACCGTATTCCCCAGCAACAGCGCCAAAATTTGATAACGCCCAAACTACATATCTCGTTAGAAAGTGTAAGCGGTTGCTGTCAAATATAGAACCCAACTGGGTTGGGTGTTGAATCCCACAGGGAATACTTGGTCACTAAGTGTTACAATTATTAGTAGACTGTTGGTCGAAAATTCCACGGAAAAGGGGGTATGTTTTAGGCGTGAATTATTGCTATCAAAGTAACGTTGGAATGCTAAGTATAGTAAGATTTAATCACAGAGAATAATAAGTTAGGATTATGTCCACCTTATAAGTTCTACGTATCTATTAGCTATGAGTAATGCGGAATTTAGACATGCATGCACTTATAGATATTCGTATTCTAATGATAAATCCTAGGGTTTCCCAACCATCAAGGATTATTTCACTTTAACTCTCCCGATCCTAAAGAGTATAACTAATGGTACGAACTCTCCAAGAAAGTTAATCCGGTTAAGGCATTAACGTGTAAATAGGGGTTTGAAGCCCTATTTTCTTGTCACACTCTCTTTTCCAAACATGTAACTTTTCTCTCGAACAAGTTAATTGTATAATGGCGTGTTCCTTATGTTTGCAACCATAAGAATTTAATTAAAACGAAGAGAATAATGATATAAGTAGCATACACATCAAGAATTCACAAACTCATAGCAATAGATAGTATATTACGAGGCTTTCATAACCCTAACAGAGAAGTTTAGCTACTCATGAGTACAACAGAAAACAAAGTAGGCATCATCATCATACCAAAAATAGAACAATCTCACGATGGGGATGAGTTTGGCGTCAAAAGGAGGTTGACGTTTTTCCTCTATCCGTTGCTCAAGAAAGTCGTGTTTCTCTATTCTGGAACTTACAAAATCTGTAAACTGAATATTGTAAGATAAAACTTGCTGAAAAATTCAGCAGTAGGGTTTTTATAATATCCTTGTCTACTAAGTTACTGCTGCACCCCTAAGTATTTAGAAATACTGATTTTGCCCGGGACAAATTCTCCATGCGTCACATTCATTCCACAAGCTTCCAAAGCTGTCTTCCCTCTTATGTGAAGTGTTCCTTTGCTGCCCAAAGGTCCACAAAGTGCTGAAATCTTCATCATTAATACCTGAAAGCATGCTAATCACATAGGTTAGCTCACTTACAGGAAAATGGACTAAAAGTGCAGGAATTATATATTTTATCCTCCAAACTTAGCCTAAAATATGGGTAAATTATGGTTCTTAGGGGTATAAATACGCCCAACATCATTCATAATCCCATGAAGTTATTCAGGTGATTTGTCATCTGAGAACCATCGTGGTATTTTAACCCCAATATTTGTTTGATCAAGAACATTTTATTATTTTCAGTCTTTTCGAGCATACAAACTTTCAAGATGCTTCCATAGGGACCGAGCATGTGTCTCCCCAGAAATATGGTTCAACACATTATCGTCAACCCACTGCCTGATAAAACTGCAAACCTGTCTATGCAACAGATTCCACTCTTCATCGATTTTATTTTGAGGGTTTATAGTGTCAAAAATCGGCAGATAAAAATTCTTGACATAGAGCAGATCTTTCATATTTTCCTTACAAATGGCATAATTAATGTCATTTAAAGTAATCATTCTACTTGTGTTAGCTTCCATTGTTTACCTAAAAAAAATAGATATTGCAAACCGTGGGCTCTGATACCAGTTTGTTGGGTAAACGCGAAATAACAACAAAAGTATTTGTGGTAAAATAATAGTTTAAATAAATAAAAATAATGACACCAAAAATTTTACGTGGAAACCCTTCTAAATAAGGGAAAAACCACGGACCAAGAGGAGCAACTGGTATTACTATAGTAAAAAAATTTAAACCGTAATTCACAAATACAATACTCAAAGTAACTACTACACACTCAAAAGAAATAACCCTCTTTTGACTCCCACCTTACTAAAATAACGGTCACTCTAATTTTTCCTTCATAAATTATTTTTTATCAGAATCTTTGGAATACCTCACTGCTTTCTATATATTATTTTTCTATCTTGTTTTGGTGTGTTTTGAATCAATGAGCTGAAAACTCCTTTTATAGAGAAAGAATGGCCATGCAACGTCAGTGCTTACATATAGAGAGATTGCAAGTCAACAATGGCAACTGAGGAAAACATTTGTGCAGATTTTCTCTTTTGCCAAAAGGTTGAAAAAACCTTGCCATATTTTGAAACATTTGCAATAAAAATTATGGCTGAATTCGACATAATATCCCTTTTTAAAAGAATGATCTGATGCCTCCGGTATATATACACTGTGATTGTCAAGCCATAATTTCTATTGCGAAGAATAAATCTTACAGTTGTAAGAGTAGACATATGAAGTTGAGGCATGATTATATTGATCCTACATTGAAGTGGATGACTACGAAAGAGAGGAAAATAGTTCCAATTGAGCCCAATCAAATTTTCTTTTTAAATATATAATCGTGATATTCGAATCAACTTACACGGACCTTAGTTAATTTTACGGGCTACCTGTCACTCACGCCTGCAATAGATTACGAAATAGCATCACTCCTACCAACAAATAGATAGCAGGTAAACAACCCAATAAATTTTTCTCCATCTTATGGACTCTATGAAATTACCAGTGGGTAGCTTGACCAGTATTGGAAATGAAATTACAAAATACTAATCCCACCGTCTCATGTGTCTATTTTGTATGTATTTGTTGTTATTCAACAATTATTTAATAACATCATTATCATTTTATTTTTATTGAGGCTCAATTCTTTACGAAAAGACAATTAAAAAATAAACACTAAAGTAATTTGAAGAGGAGCAATTTTATAAACTTTATAAAATTATCATTTATTTTTTAAACTGCGGGTGTGATCAAATAACGACATATACAATAAAACTAAAAAAAATAATAAATAATTTATATTGTCTAAATAAATTATGATTTTAAAAAGATTAAATAAATGTAGGCAAAAGAAGGTAACACCTGAAGTTGTGGTCAAACTCAAATACATTGGTCCTTTCTTTTCTTTATTCAACATTATTTCTAGTACCGTAAATCAACGGGGGAAAGAAAAATTTAGCGTCGGTTTATTGGAGCTAGGAAGTAAGCTTTACAACTCAAATCCGTTTGGTTTTATTTTAATTGTCACTTCATTGATCTCATTAATCAATGTATCCATTGTACTTGCTTCTCTCGATGACCGGTCAAGTAATTAGGAGGGGTATATCATTACAAGCACAGGTTCAACTGAATTCATAACTTTGGAATATCAGAATAAATTAATATGTGAATAATTACTATAATTACAATAAACAGTGGATATGAACCCATAACTTTAAAAATATAATAGGTTCATTGCAAAAAATCTTAAAAAGTTAAACTCATAAAATTTAAATCTTGAATCCATATCTGCACATAACAAAAAATATTGTGTTTGTTGTAAGCGAAAATGGTCCTATATAGGATGTAGTATAGATCGGACTCAGGAGGGCTTTGGAATGTAAATGTTTCTTTATCAATTAGATTGTACCTTGTTGACCCAGGGTTACTATGAGGAAATCCTTTCTTATGTTTCTTTGTTTATTACATTGCACCTTTTTGACAGTGAAATTTATTGCTACTTCAATAGTACTGAAAGAATTACCATAGCTGATTAGTTAGTAGTGTAGCATCACTGTGTCATGACATACTGAGAATTATTGATTTTGGAAAACAAGGAATAACAAAATGATTGCGTGAGTCTATAAAACGCTTAAGTACAAATGAGGCTTGAGGCAACAAAAAACTTCATTTATGCAATATCAAGAAGATTGGCATGAGCTACAGTTAGTTTCAGCTCACTACCTCGCGAGCCTTAAAAGTTGCACGAGCTCATTTACTTTTCTTACTCATTTGAACGCCCCATGTTGGTTGATATTATTCTTGAATTACTCATCTTGATGAACTTCACATGCTCATGAAAAATAGGTCGATATTAAGCTCTTTACTGTCCTAATGGTGGTTTGTTAGGACAGGCATCTATAGCAGTTGCAACTATATGGGCAATGTGTGCCAAGTAAAAGATGATATAGTAAACATGCAGTTAGCTTTGATGAGATTCCACTGAGTGATAGGAGACCAATACTTCTTGACAAGTTGCCCAAATAGCGAACCTTCTTGATTCATCAGCTTCATTAGTTCTGTTATTTTGTATGTATTCGGGTATAAGAACTATATATAAGCAACAGAAACTTCAAAGAAAGTTCAAGTTCAAGACAAGAACTTACGAAGTTTCTTAACACCTTCAACACTAGATTATGAATAATCTATCTTAGAAGTGTGTTAATATTCAGAAAAAGATGAAACAGAAATTTAAGACCAAGTCTCTCGATTTCATAGAGTGTCCTTAAGGAATAATTTCCCTCACTGTACCCAAGGCTATGGAATCTTCCTCCCAGGATAAAATGGCCTTTAATATGAATAATAGAGATACCTCAAATTGACGGATTCTACGAACTTACGCAACAGTTTGATTGATCACACAGAATATTTGAAGACAAAAAGAGTTTGTATTTCAGAATTTTTTTCATGTCTAAACCTGTGGATGAAAACAGGTTTATATAGCCATAACATGCCTCTTCTGAAAAGTTCCAATGGTTCACTTAGAAAGGTGTAACCTTTCCTGAAAAATTATGTCTATTCGTCCAAATAGTGTGTCTTTTCTGAACAAGCATGCCTTTTCATGAATCAGTGTGTCATTTTACTGAATGGTTGCATCTTTTTGAAGCATCAGTTCATAATATTGCATCAGTTCAATTCGAAACAGTGCATCAGTTCACTGTATACATGCATATAAATGAAGGATAAAACACAGAAAATTTTTCTGTGTTTCTGTCATTTTTCCTTTGGTATATTCGGATCAGATTTTGATCAAATAAATTTTATCCAAAAAGATAGATCTCATCGATCGATCATTTGACCAATCCAAATCCAAATTCGAAGCCGATCCGAGCGAGCAACGACGATGACAGCATGAGGCACCACCTTGTTCTTGCCTCACTATCCATATGGAGTAAGTATTCTGTATTAAAAAACTCCATAGTTCTCTTCTCCTACCAATGTGGGAGATTTAGTGAACTTTCCAATTTGGGAGTACACTTTCTAAATTAGTGTCTCCCTCCCTCCATCATTTTTCTCTCCATTTTCCATTCACACTTCTTCCATACATATTGAACCCAACAATCCCCCACATGAATGGGGAATGACTATTTTTCGTAAAAGTTTTACGGACAAGTATGTGATCATCAAGCAAAGACTGATTGCATCTGGATAAATGGGTTTCCCTTTGAACTTTCCGTAGTGAACATGCATCAGATGCACTCGGTCAATTGGTAGATTTGATATCTTTGAACCATCGAGCTTTAATGTACACCTAGACAACACATGTCACACAACCAACTTTTTACCGTTTATGGTTCTCACGGTTTTATTCTTTTCAGCCATGAACACATCCCGGTTTTATGAGAGCTTAGAGAATAGGCCTTTACTAACATTCTCTTTGAAGCGGCTTCCACTTCACCCTCACTTAGGTTATTTCTAAACGTTCAATCCTATACATTAAACTATTTGATCAAATCTGCCAAATTTAGATAATTATTAAAAGACTTTTAACCTTAAGTCTTATCCTTGTTTACTAAACATTATCTATATCATGAGAATAGGTTGGGTAATTGACAATGTTAAACCTGTCAGACCCAACTTTGTTTGATCTCCTTGAACCTAACTCTTGGAATCTCCAGTCTGCTAGGTAGAGTTACTGCCATACTGACTTGTCCTAGGCCTTAAACCCATTTCCTTGGATGTTCTTTCCACTCCTTCTCTAGATAGGCCTTTTGTAAGTGGATCCCACACATTATCCTTTAACTTTACGTAGTCAACAGTGGTAATTCTACTAGAGAGAAGTTCACTAATGGTATTATGTCTCCGTCGTATGTGACGAGATTTACTATTATACATCATGCTCCCTGCCCTACCTATTTCCGCTTGGTTATCAAAGTGTATACATATTGGTGTCACTAGTTTGGGCGTGAATGTCTTCCAAGAAATTCCGGAGCCATTTTGCTTCTTCACCGGCTTTATCCAATGCGATAAATTCAGATTCCATTGTAGACCGATCAATAAAAGTCTGTTTGGATTATTTCAAAGAGACTGCTCCTCCACCAATAGTAAATACATATCCACTTATGAATTTTACTTCGTTCGATCCGGTGA